>CM075069.1:4838110-7238110 GCA_037428765.1 Rubia yunnanensis
TGTCGTACTGGGAGTTTGAAAATCCAAAAAATAGTAGAACTTCTTGAAAAAATCTAAAATAATGTAGGATGGTAGATGACTATCTAAGGTATGTTTCCTTAATTTTTTCATAATTTTTGGATGAAAAATGAAATTAATACAATTTTTCCTGAAATTAAGCGACTCGAATCAAGTTGTAGTCGGGGTTTGAAAATCTGAAAAAAATAGTAGAATTTCTTGAAAAAATTCATAATTTTGTAGGATGGTAGATGACTGTCTAGGGTATGTTTTTCTCAAATTTTCATAATTTTTGGATGAAAAATGTATTTATTACAATTTTCTAAAATTCAGCGATTCGAATCTAGTCGTACTCGGAGTTTCAAAATCCGAAAAAAATAGTAGAATTTCTAGAAAAAATCTAAAGTAATGTAGGATGGTAGATGACTATGTAAGGTATGTTTCCTTAATTTTTCATAATTTTTGGATGAAAAATGAAATTATTACAATTTTTCTAAAATTCAGCGACTCGAATCTACTCGTTCTCAGAGTTTGAAAATAAGGAAAAAAATAGTAGGACTTCTTGAAAAAATCTAAAATTTTGTAGGATGGTAGATGACTATCTAAGGTATGTTTCCTCAAATTTTCATAATTTTTGGGGTGAACAATGAATTTATTACGATTTTTCTAAAATTCAGCGATTCGAATCTAGTCGTACTCGGAGTTTGAAAATATGGAAAAAATAGTCGGACTTCTTGAAAAAATCTAAAATTTTGTAGGATGGTAGTTGACTATCTAAGGTATGTTTCATCAAATTTTCATAATTTTTTGGATGAACAATGAATTTATTAGGATTTTTCTCAAATTCAGCGACTCGAATCTAGTCGTACTCGGAGTTTGAAAATTTAAAAAAATTGAAGAACTTTTTGAAAAATCTGAAATTTTATAGAATGGTAGATGACTATCTAAGTTATGTTTCCTCAAATTTTTATAATTTTTGGGATGAACAATGAATTTATTAGAATTTTTCTCAAATTCAGCGACTCGAATCTAGTCGTACTCGGAGTTTGAAAATCCGAAAAAAATGGTAAAACTTCTTGATAAAATCTAAAGTGATGTAGGTTGGTAGATGACCATCTAAGGTATGTTTCCTTAATTTTTCATAATTTTTGGATGAAAAATGAAATTATTAGAATTTTTCTAAAATTCTGCGACTTGAATCTAGTCGTACTCGGAGTTTGAAAATCCGGAAAAAATGGTAGAACTTCTTCAAAAAATCTAAAATTTTGTAGGATGGTAGATGACTATGTATGGTATGTTTTCTCATATTTTCATAATTTTTGGATGAAAAATGAATTTATTACGATTTTTCTAAAATTCAGCGATTCGAATCTAGTCGTACTAGGAGTTTGAAAATCCAAAAAAAAATGGCAGAACTTCTTGAAAAAATCTAAAGTAACGTAGGATGGTAGATGACTATCTAAGGTATGTTTCCTTAATTTTTTCATAATTTTTGGATGAAAAATGAAATTAATACAATTTTTCCTGAAATTAAGCGACTCGAATCAAGTTGTAGTCGGGGTTTGAAAATCTGAAAAAAATAGTAGAATTTCTTGAAAAAATTCAAAATTTTGTAGGATGGTAGATGACTGTCTAGGGTATGTTTTCTCAAATTTTCATAATTTTTGGATGAAAAATGTATTTATTACAATTTTCTAAAATTCAGCGATTCGAATCTAGTCGTACTCGGAGTTTCAAAATCCGAAAAAAATAGTAGAATTTCTAGAAAAAATCTAAAGTAATGTAGGATGGTAGATGACTATGTAAGGTATGTTTCCTTAATTTTCATAATTTTTGGATGAAAAATGAAATTATTACAATTTTTCTAAAATTCAGCGACTCGAATCTACTCGTTCTCAGAGTTTGAAAATAAGGAAACAAATAGTAGGACTTCTTGAAAAAATCTAAAATTTTGTAGGATGGTAGATGACTGTCTAAGGTATGTTTCCTCAAATTTTCATAATTTTTGGGTGAACAATGAATTTATTACGATTTTTCTAAAATTCAGCGATTCGAATCTAGTCGTACTCGGAGTTTGAAAATATGGAAAAAATAGTCGGACTTCTTGAAAAAATCTAAAATTTTGTAGGATGGTAGTTGACTATCTAAGGTATGTTTCACCAAATTTTCATAATTTTTGGGATGAACAATGAATTTATTAGGATTTTTCTCAAATTCAGCGACTCGAATCTAGTCGTACTCGGAGTTTGAAAATCCGAAAAAAATGGTAAAACTTCTTGATAAAATCTAAAGTGATGTAGGTTGGTAGATGACCATCTAAGGTATGTTTCCTTAATTTTTCATAATTTTTGGATGAAAATGAAATTATTAGAATTTTTCTAAAATTCTGCGACTTGAATCTAGTCGTACTCGGAGTTTGAAAATCCGGAAAAAATGGTAGAACTTCTTCAAAAAATCTAAAATTTTGTAGGATGGTAGATGACTATGTATGGTATGTTTTCTCATATTTTCATAATTTTTGGATGAAAAATGAATTTATTACGATTTTTCTAAAATTCAGCGATTCGAATCTAGTCGTACTAGGAGTTTGAAAATCCAAAAAAAAATGGCAGAACTTCTTGAAAAAATCTAAAGTAGTGTAGGATGGTAGATGACTGTCTAAGGTATGTTTCCTTAATTTTTTCATAATTTTTGGATGAAAAATGAAATTAATACAATTTTTCCTGAAATTAAGCGACTCGAATCAAGTTGTACTCGGGGTTTGAAATCTGAAAAAAAAGTAGAATTTCTTGAAAAAATTCAAAATTTTGTAGGATGGTAGATGACTGTCTAGGGTATGTTTTCTCAAATTTTCATAATTTTTGGATGAAAAATGTATTTATTACAATTTTCTAAAATTCAGCGATTCGAATCTAGTCGTACTCGGAGTTTCAAAATCCGAAAAAATAGTAGAATTTCTAGAAAAAATCTAAAGTAATGTAGGATGGTAGATGACTATGTAAGGTATGTTTCCTTAATTTTTCATAATTTTGGATGAAAAATGAAATTATTACAATTTTTCTAAAATTCAGCGACTCGAATCTACTCGTTCTCAGAGTTTGAAAATAAGGAAACAAATAGTAGGACTTCTTGAAAAAATCTAAAATTTTGTAGGATGGTAGATGACTGTCTAAGGTATGTTTCCTCAAATTTTCATAATTTTTGGGTGAACAACGAATTTATTACGATTTTTCTAAAATTCAGCGATTCGAATCTAGTCGTAACTCGGAGTTTGAAAATATGGAAAAAATAGTCGGACTTCTTGAAAAAATCTAAAATTTTGTAGGATGGTAGTTGACTATCTAAGGTATGTTTCATCAAATTTTCATAATTTTTGGATGAACAATGAATTTATTAGGATTTTTCTCAAATTCAGCGACTCGAATCTAGTCGTACTCGGAGTTTGAAAATTCAAAAAATTGAAGAACTTTTTGAAAAATCTGAAATTTTATAGAATGGTAGATGACTATCTAAGTTATGTTTCCTCAAATTTTCATAATTTTTGGGATGAACAATGAATTTATTAGGATTTTTCTCAAATTCAGCGACTCGAATCTAGTCGTACTCGAATTTTGAAAATCCGAAAAAAATGGTAAAACTTCTTGATAAAATCTAAAGTGATGTAGGTTGGTAGATGACCATCTAAGGTATGTTTCCTTAATTTTTCATAATTTTTGGATGAAAAATGAAATTATTAGAATTTTTCTAAAATTCTGCGACTTGAATCTAGTCGTACTCGGAGTTTGAAAATCCGAAAAAAATGGTAGAACTTCTTCAAAAAATCTAAAATTTTGTAGGATGGTAGATGACTATGTATGGTATGTTTTCTCATATTTTCATAATTTTTGGATAAAAAATGAATTTATTACGATTTTTCTAAAATTCAGCGATTCGAATCTAGTCGTACTAGGAGTTTGAAAATCCAAAAAAAAATGGCAGAACTTCTTGAAAAAATCTAAAGTAATTTAGGATGGTAGATGACTATCTAAGGTATGTTTCCTTAATTTTTTCATAATTTTTGGATGAAAAATGAAATTAATACAATTTTTCCTGAAATTAAGCGACTCGAATCAAGTTGTACTCGGGGTTTAAAAATCTGAAAAAAATAGTAGAATTTCTTGAAAAAAATCAAAATTTTGTAGGATAGTAGATGACTGTCTAGGGTATGTTTTCTCAAATTTTCATAATTTTTGGATGAAAAATGTATTTATTACAATTTTCTAAAATTCAGCGATTCGAATCTAGTTGTACTCGGAGTTTCAAAATCCGAAAAAAATAGTAGAATATCTAGAAAAAATCTAAAGTAATGTAGGATGGTAGATGACTATGTAAGGTATGTTTCCTTAATTTTTCATAATTTTTGGATGAAAAATGAAATTATTACAATTTTTCTAAAATTCAGCGACTCGAATCTACTCGTTCTCAGAGTTTGAAAATAAGGAAAAAAATAGTAGGACTTCTTGAAAAAATCTAAAATTTTGTAGGATGGTATCTAAGGTATGTTTCCTCAAATTTTCATAATTTTTGGGGTGAACAATGAATTTATTACGATTTTTCTAAAATTCAGCGATTTGAATCTAGTCGTACTCGGAGTTTGAAAATATGGAAAAAATAGTCAGACTTCTTGAAAAAATCTAAAATTTTGTAGGATGGTAGTTGACTATCTAAGGTATGTTTCATCAAATTTTCATAATTTTTGGATGAACAATGAATTTATTAGGATTTTTCTCAAATTCAGCGACTCGAATCTAGTCGTACTCGGGTTTGAAAATTCAAAAAATTGAAGAACTTTTTGAAAAATCTGAAATTTTATAGAATGGTAGATGACTATCTAAGTTATGTTTCCTCAAATTTTCATAATTTTTGGATGAACAATGAATTTATTAGGATTTTTCTCAAATTCAGCGACTCGAATCTAGTCGTACTCGGAGTTTGAAAATCCGAAAAAAATGGTAAAACTTCTTGATAAAATCTAAAGTGATGTAGGTTGGTAGATGACCATCTAAGGTATGTTTCCTTAATTTTTCATAATTTTTGGATGAAAAATGAAATTATTAGAATTTTTCTAAAATTCTGCGACTTGAATCTAGTCGTACTCGGAGTTTGAAAATCCGAAAAAAATGGTAGAACTTCTTCAAAAAATCTAAAATTTTGTAGGATGGTAGATGACTATGTATGGTATGTTTTCTCATATTTTCATAATTTTTGGATGAAAAATGAATTTATTACGATTTTTCTAAAATTCAGCGATTCGAATCTAGTCGTACTAGGAGTTTGAAAATCCAAAAAAAAAATGGCAGAACTTCTTGAAAAAATCTAAAGTAATGTAGGATGGTAGATGACTATCTAAGGTATGTTTCCTTAATTTTTTCATAATTTTTGGATGAAAAATGAAATTAATACAATTTTTCCTGAAATTAAGCGACTCGAATCAAGTTGTACTCGGGGTTTGAAAATCTGAAAAAAATAGTAGAATTTTTGAAAAAATTCAAAATTTTGTAGGATGGTAGATGACTGTCTAGGGTATGTTTTCTCAAATTTTCATAATTTTTGGATGAAAAATGTATTTATTACAATTTTCTAAAATTCAGCGATTCGAATCTAGTTGTACTCGGAGTTTCAAAATCCGAAAAAAATAGTAGAATTTCTAGAAAAAATCTAAAGTAATGTAGGATGGTAGATGACTATGTAAGGTATGTTTCCTTAATTTTTCATAATTTTTGGATGAAAAATGAAATTATTACAATTTTTCTAAAATTCAGCGACTCGAATCTACTCGTTCTCAGAGTTTGAAAATAAGGAAAAAAATAGTAGGACTTCTTGAAAAAATCTAAAATTTTGTAGGATGGTATCTAAGGTATGTTTCCTCAAATTTTCATAATTTTTGGTGTGAACAATGAATTTATTACGATTTTTCTAAAATTCAGCGATTTGAATCTAGTCGTACTCGGAGTTTGAAAATATGGAAAAAATAGTCAGACTTCTTGAAAAAATCTAAAATTTTGTAGGATGGTAGTTGACTATCTAAGGTATGTTTCATCAAATTTTCATAATTTTTGGATGAACAATGAATTTATTAGGATTTTTCTCAAATTCAGCGACTCGAATCTAGTCGTACTCGGAGTTTGAAAATTCAAAAAAATTGAAGAACTTTTTGAAAAATCTGAAATTTTATAGAATGGTAGATGACTATCTAAGTTATGTTTCCTCAAATTTTCATAATTTTTGGATGAACAATGAATTTATTAGGATTTTTCTCAAATTCAGCGACTCGAATCTAGTCGTACTCGGAGTTTAAAAATCCGAAAAAAATGGTAAAACTTCTTGATAAAATCTAAAGTGATGTAGGTTGGTAGATGACCATCTAAGGTATGTTTCCTTAATTTTTCATAATTTTTGGATGAAAAATGAAATTATTAGAATTTTTCTAAAATTCTGCGACTTGAATCTAGTCGTACTCGGAGTTTGAAAATACGAAAAAAATGGTAGAACTTCTTCAAAAAATCTAAAATTTTGTAGGATGGTAGATGACTATGTATGGTATGTTTTCTCATATTTTCATAATTTTTGGATGAAAAATGAATTTATTACGATTTTTCTAAAATTCAGCGATTCGAATCTAGTCGTACTAGGAGTTTGAAAATCCAAAAAAAAATGGCAGAACTTCTTTAAAAAATCTAAAGTAGTGTAGGATGGTAGATGACTGTCTAAGGTATGTTTCCTTAATTTTTTCATAATTTTTGGATGAAAAATGAAATTAATACAATTTTTCCTGAAATTAAGCGACTCGAATCAAGTTGTACTCGGGGTTTGAAAATCTGAAAAAAAAGTAGAATTTCTTGAAAAAATTCAAAATTTTGTAGGATGGTAGATGACTGTCTAGGGTATGTTTTCTCAAATTTTCATAATTTTTGGATGAAAAATGTATTTATTACAATTTTCTAAAATTCAGCGATTCGAATCTAGTCGTACTCGGAGTTTCATAATCCAAAAAAATAATAGAATTTCTAGAAAAAATCTAAAGTAATGTAGGATGGTAGATGACTATGTAAGGTATGTTTCCTTAATTTTTCATAATTTTTGGATGAAAAATGAAATTATTACAATTTTTCTAAAATTCAGCGACTCGAATCTACTCGTTCTCAGAGTTTGAAAATAAGAAAAAAAAAGTAGGACTTCTTGAAAAAATATAAAATTTTGTATCTAAGGTATGTTTCCTCAAATTTTCATAATTTTTGGGTGAACAATGAATTTATTACGATTTTTCTAAAATTCAGCGATTCGAATCTAGTCGTACTCGGAGTTTGAAAATATGGAAAAAATAGTCGGACTTCTTGAAAAAATCTAAAATTTTGTAGGATGGTAGTTGACTATCTAAGGTATGTTTCATCAAATTTTCATAATTTTTTGGATGAACAATGAATTTATTAGGATTTTTCTCAAATTCAGCGACTCGAATCTAGTCGTACTCGGAGTCTGAAAATTCAAAAAAATTGAAGAACTTTTTGAAAAATCTGAAATTTTATAGAATGGTAGATGACTATCTAAGTTATGTTTCCTCAAATTTTCATAATTTTTGGGATGAACAATGAATTTATTAGGATTTTTCTCAAATTCAGCGACTCGAATCTAGTCGTTCTCGGAGTTTGAAAATCCGAAAAAAATAGTAAAACTTCTTGATAAAATCTAAAGTTATGTAGGTTGGTAGATGACCATCTAAGGTATGTTTCCTTAATTTTTCATAATTTTTGGATGAAAAATGAAATTATTAGAATTTTTCTAAAATTCTGCGACTTGAATCTAGTCGTACTCGGAGTTTGAAAATCCGAAAAAAAATGGTAGAACTTCTTCAAAAAATCTAAAATTTTGTAGGATGGTAGATGACTATGTATGATATGTTTTCTCATATTTTCATAATTTTTGGATGAAAAATGAATTGTTACGATTTTTCTAAAATTTAGCGATTCGAATCTAGTCGTACTAGTAGTTTGAAAATCCAAAAAAAAATAGTATAACTTCTTGAAAAAATCTAAAGTAATGTAGGATGGTAGATGACTATTTAAGGTATGTTTCCTTAATTTTTTCATAATTTTTGGATGAAAAATGAAATTAATACAATTTTTCCTGAAATTAAGCGACTCGAATCAAGTTGTACTCGGGGTTTGAAAATCTGAAAAAAAAATAGAAAAATTTCTTGAAAAAATTCAAAATTTTGTAGGATGGTAGATGACTGTCTAGGGTATGTTTTCTCAAATTTTCATAATTTTTGGATGAAAAATGTATTTATTACAATTTTCTAAAATTCAGCGATTCGAATCTAGTCGTACTCGGAGTTTCAAAATCCAAAAAAAATAGTAGAATTTCTAAAAAAATCTAAAGTAATGTAGGATGGTAGATGACTATGTAAGGTATGTTTCCTTAATTTTTCATAATTTTTGGATAAAAAATGAAATTATTACAATTTTTCTAAAATTCAGCGGCTCGAATCTACTCGTTCTAAGAGTTTGAAAATAAGAAAAAAAATAGTAGGACTTCTTGAAAAAATCTAAAATTTTGTAGGATGGTAGATGACTATCTAAGGTATGTTTCCTCAAATTTTCATAATTTTTGGGGTGAACAATGAATTTATTATGATTTTTCTAAAATTCAGCGATTCGAATCTAGTTGTACTCGGAGTTTGAAAATATGGAAAAAATAGTCGGACTTCTTGAAAAAATCTAAAATTTTGTAGGATGGTAGTTGACTATCTAAGGTATGTTTCATCAAATTTTCATAATTTTTGGGATGAACAATGAATTTATTAGGATTTTTCTCAAATTCAGCGACTCGAATCTAGTCGTACTCGGAGTTTGAAAATTCAAAAAAATTGAATAACTTTTTGAAAAATCTGAAATTTTATAGAATGGTAGATGACTATCTAAGTTATGTTTCCTCAAATTTTCATAATTTTTGGATGAACAATGAATTTATTAGAATTTTTCTCAAATTCAGCGACTCGAATCTAGTCGTACTCGGAGTTTGAAAATCCGAAAAAAATGGTAAAAGTTCTTGATAAAATCTAAAGTGATGTAGGTTGGTAGATGGCCATCTAAGGTATGTTTCCTTAATTTTTCATAATTTTTAGATGAAAAATGAAATTATTAGAATTTTTCTAAAATTCAGCGACTTGAATCTAGTCGTACTCGGAGTTTGAAAATCCGAAAAAAAAGTAGAACTTCTTGAAAAAATCTAAAATTTTGTAGGATGGTAGATGACTATGTATGGTATGTTTTCTCATATTTTCATAATTTTTGAATGAAAAATGAATTTATTACGATTTTTCTAAAATTTAGCGATTCACTCCTAGTCGTACTAGGAGTTTGAAAATCCAAAAAAAATAGTAAAACTTCTTGAAAAAATCTAAAGTAATGTAGGATGGTAGATGACTATCTAAGGTATGTTTCCTTAATTTTTTCATAATTTTTGGATGAAAAATGAAATTAATACAATTTTTCCTGAAATTAAGCGACTCGAATCAAGTTGTACTCGGGGTTTGAAAATCTGAAAAAAATAGTAGAATTTCTTGAAAAAATTCAAAATTTTGTAGGATGGTAGATGACTGTCTAGGGTATGTTTTCTCAAATTTTCATAATTTTTGGATGAAAAATGTATTTATTACAATTTTCTAAAATTCAGCGATTCGAATCTAGTCGTACTCGGAGTTTCAAAATCCAAAAAAATAGTAGAATTTCTAGAAAAAATCTAAAGTTATGTAGGATGGTAGATGACTATGTAAGGTATGTTTCCTTAATTTTTCATAATTTTTGGATGAAAAATGAAATTATTACAATTTTTCTAAAATTCAGCGACTCGAATCTACTCGTTCTCAGAGTTTGAAAATAAGAAAAAAAATAGTAGGACTTCTTGAAAAAATATAAAATTTTGTAGGATGGTAGATGACTATCTAAGGTATGTTTCCTCAAATTTTCATAATTTTTGGGTGAACAATGAATTTATTACAATTTTTCTAAAATTCAGCGATTCGAATCTAGTCGTACTCTGAGTTTGAAAATATGGAAAAAATAGTCGGACTTCTTGAAAAAATCTAAAATTTTGTAGGATGGTAGTTGACTATCTAAGGTATGTTTCATCAAATTTTCATAATTTTTGGATGAACAATGAATTTATTAGGATTTTTCTCAAATTCAGCGACTCGAATCTAGTCGTACTCGGAGTTTGAAAATTCAAAAAAATTGAAGAACTTTTTGAAAAATCTGAAATTTTATAGAATGGTAGATGACTATCTAAGTTATGTTTCCTCAAATTTTCATAATTTTTGGATGAACAATGAATTTATTAGGATTTTTCTCAAATTCAGCGACTCGAATCTAGTCGTTCTCGGAGTTTAAAAATCCGAAGAAAATGGTAAAAGTTCTTGATAAAATCTAAAGTGATGTAGGTTGGTAGATGACCATCTAAGGTATGTTTCCTTAATTTTTCATAATTTTTGGATGAAAAATGAAATTATTAGAATTTTTCTAAAATTCTGCGACTTGAATCTAGTCGTACTCGAAGTTTGAAAATCCGAAAAAAATGGTAGAACTTCTTCAAAAAAATCTAAAATTTTGTAGGATGGTAGATGACTATGTATGATATGTTTTCTCATATTTTCATAATTTTTTGATGAAAAATGAATTTATTACGATTTTTCTAAAATTCTGCGATTCGAATCTAGTCGTACTAGGAGTTTGAAAATCCAAAAAAAAAGAGCAGAACTTCTTGAAAAAATCTAAAGTAATGTAGAATGGTAGATGACTATTTAAGGTATATTTCCTTAATTTTTTCATAATTTTTGGATGAAAAATGAAATTAATACAATTTTTCCTGAAATTAAGCGACTCGAATCAAGTTGTACTCGGGGTTTGAAAATCTGAAAAAAATAATAGAATTTCTTGAAAAAATTCAAAATTTTGTAGGATGGTAGATGACTGTCTAGGGTATGTTTTCTCAAATTTTCATAATTTTTGGATGAAAAATGTAATTATTACAATTTTTCTAAAATTCAGCGATTCGAATCTAGTCGTACTCAGAGTTTCAAAATCCGAAAAAAATAGTAGAATTTCTTGAAAAAATCTAAAGTAATATAGGATGGTAGATGACTATGTAAGGTATGTTTCCTTAATTTTTCATAATTTTTGGATGAAAAATGAAATTATTACAATTTTTCTAAAATTCAGCGACTCGAATCTACTCGTTCTCAGAGTTTGAAAATAAGGAAAAAAATAGTAGGACTTCTTGAAAAAATCTAAAATTTTGTAGGATGGTAGATGACTATCTAAGGTATGTTTCCTCAAATTTTTATAATTTTTGGATGAAAAATGTATTTATTACAATTTTCTAAAATTCAGCGATTCGAATCTAGTCGTACTCGGAGTTTCAAAATCCAAAAAAATATAGTAGAATTTCTAAAAAAATCTAAAGTAATGTAGGATGGTAGATGACTATGTAAGGTATGTTTCCTTAATTTTTCATAATTTTTGGATGAAAAATGAAATTATTACAATTTTTCTAAAATTCAGCGGCTCGAATCTACTCGTTCTCAGAGTTTGAAAATAAGAAAAAAAATAGTAGGACTTCTTGAAAAAATCTAAAATTTTGTAGGATGGTAGATGACTATCTAAGGTATGTTTCCTCAATTTTCATAATTTTTGGGTGAACAATGAATTTATTACGATTTTTCTAAAATTCAGCGATTCGAATCTAGTCGTACTCGGAGTTTGAAAATATGGAAAAAATAGTCGGACTTCTTGAAAAAATCTAAAATTTTGTAGGATGGTAGTTGACTATCTAAGGTATGTTTCATCAAATTTTCATAATTTTTGGATGAACAATGAATTTATTAGGATTTTTCTCAAATTCAGCGACTCGAATCTAGTCGTACTCGGAGTTTGAAAATTCAAAAAAATTGAATAACTTTTTGAAAAATCTGAAATTTTATAGAATGGTAGATGACTATCTAAGTTATGTTTCCTCAAATTTTCATAATTTTTGGATGAACAATGAATTTATTAGAATTTTTCTCAAATTCAGCGACTCGAATCTAGTCGTACTCGGAGTTTGAAAATCCGAAAAAAATGGTAAAAGTTCTTGATAAAATCTAAAGTGATGTAGGTTGGTAGATGGTCATCTAAGGTATGTTTCCTTAATTTTTCATAATTTTTAGATGAAAAATGAAATTATTAGAATTTTTCTAAAATTCAGCGACTTGAATCTAGTCGTACTCGGAGTTTGAAAATCCGAAAAAAAAGTAGAAACTTCTTGAAAAAATCTAAAATTTTGTAGGATGGTAGATGACTATGTATGGTATGTTTTCTCATATTTTCATAATTTTTGAATGAAAAATGAATTTATTACGATTTTTCTAAAATTCAGCGATTCACTCCTAGTCGTACTAGGAGTTTGAAAATCCAAAAAAAAATAGTAGAACTTCTTGAAAAAATCTAAAGTAATGTAGGATGGTAGATGACTATCTAAGGTATGTTTCCTTAATTTTTTCATAATTTTTGGATGAAAAATGAAATTAATACAATTTTTCCTGAAATTAAGCGACTCGAATCAAGTCGTACTCGGGGTTTGAAAAATGAATTTATTACAAATTTTCTAAAATTCAGCAATTCGAATCTATTCGTACTCGGAGTTTCAAAAATCCAAAAAAAATAGTAGAATTTCTTGAAAAAATCTAAAGTAATGTAGGATGGTAGATGACTATGTAAGGTATGTTTCCTTAATTTTTTCATAATTTTTGGATGAAAAATGAAATTATTACATTTTTTCTAAAATTCAGCGACTCGAATCTACTCGTTCTCAGAGTTTGAAAAT
Organism: Rubia yunnanensis; assembly: GCA_037428765.1. Lineage (NCBI taxonomy): Eukaryota > Viridiplantae > Streptophyta > Magnoliopsida > Gentianales > Rubiaceae > Rubia > Rubia yunnanensis. The sequence continues at coordinate 4,851,005 of CM075069.1, forward strand.
AAGAAAAAAATAGTAGGACTTATTGAAAAAAATCTAAAAATTTGTAGGATGGTAGTTGACTATCTAAGGTATGTTTCCTCAAATTTTCATAATTTTTTTATGAACAATGAATTTATTAGGATTTTTCTCAAATTCAGCGACTCGAATCTAGTCGTACTCGGAGTTTGAAAATCCAAAAAAAAATTGGAGAACTTTTTGAAAAATCTTAAATTTTATAAAATTGTAGATGACTATCTAAGGTATGTTTCCTCAAATTTTCATAATTTTTGGATGAACAATGAATTTATTACATTTTTTCTTAAATTCAGCAATTCGAATCTAGTCATACTCGGAGTTTAAAAATCCGAAAAAAATGGTAGAACTTCTTGAAAAAATATAAAGCAATGTAGGATGGTAGATGACCATCTAAGGTATGTTTCCTTAATTTTTCTTAATTTTTGGATGAAAAATGAAATTATTAGAATTTTTCTAAAATTCTGCGACTTGAATCTAGTCGTACTCGGAGTTTGAAAATCCGAAAAAAATGGTAGAACTTCTTCAAAAAATCTAAAATTTTGTAGGATGGTAGATGACTATGTATGATATGTTTTCCTCATATTTTCATAATTTTTTGATGAAAAATGAATTTATTACGATTTTTCTAAAATTCTGCGATTCGAATCTAGTCGTACTAGGAGTTTGAAAATCCAAAAAAAAAGAGCAGAACTTCTTGAAAAAATCTAAAGTAATGTAGAATGGTAGATGACTATTTAAGGTATGTTTCCTTAATTTTTTCATAATTTTTGGATGAAAAATGAAATTAATACAATTTTTCCTGAAATTAAGCGACTCGAATCAAGTTGTACTCGGGGTTTGAAAATCTGAAAAAAATAATAGAATTTCTTGAAAAAAATTCAAAATTTTGTAGGATGGTAGATAACTGTCTAGGGTATGTTTTCTCAAATTTTCATAATTTTTGGATGAAAAATGTAATTATTACAATTTTTCTAAAATTCAGCGATTCGAATCTAGTCGTACTCAGAGTTTCAAAATTCGAAAAAAATAGTAGAATTTCTTGAAAAAATCTAAAGTAATATAGGATGGTAGATGACTATGTAAGGTATGTTTCCTTAATTTTTCATAATTTTTGGATGAAAAATGAAATTATTACAATTTTTCTAAAATTCAGCGACTCGAATCTACTCGTTCTCAGAGTTTGAAAATAAGGAAAAAAATAGTAGGACTTCTTGAAAAAATCTAAAATTTTGTAGGATGGTAGATGACTATCTAAGGTATGTTTTCTCAAATTTTCATAATTTTTGGTTGAACAATGAATTTATTACGATTTTTCTAAAATTCAGCGATTCGAATCTAGTCGTACTCGGAGTTTGAAAATATGGAAAAAATAGTCGGACTTCTTGAAAAAATCTAAAATTTTGTAGGATGGTAGTTGACTATCTAAGGTATGTTTCATCTAATTTTCATAATTTTTGGATGAACAATGAATTTATTAGGATTTTTCTCAAATTCAGCGACTCGAATCTAGTCGTACTCGGAGTTTGAAAATTCAAAAAAATTGAAGAACTTTTTGAAAAATCTGAAATTTTATAGAATGGTAGATGACTATCTAAGTTATGTTTCCTCAAATTTTCATAATTTTTGGATGAACAATAAATTTATTAGGATTTTTCTCAAATTCAGCGACTCGAATCTAGTCTTACTCGGAGTTTGAAAATCCGAAAAAAATGGTAAAACTTCTTGATAAAATCTAAAGTGATGTAGGTTGGTAGATGACCATCTAAGGTATGTTTCCTTAATTTTTCATAATTTTTAGATGAAAAATGAAATTATTAGAATTTTTCTAAAATTCAGCGACTTGAATCTAGTCGTACTCGGAGTTTGAAAATCCGAAAAAAAATAGTAGAACTTCTTTAAAAAATCTAAAATTTTGTAGGATGGTAGATGACTATGTATGGTATGTTTTCTCATATATTTATAATTTTTGGATGAAAAATGAATTTATTACGATTTTTCTAAAATTCAGCGATTCACTCCTAGTCGTACTAGGAGTTTGAAAATCCAAAAAAAATAGTAGAACTTTCTTGAAAAAATCTAAAGTAATGTAGGATGGTAGATGACTATCTAAGTTATGTTTCCTTAATTTTTTCATAATTTTTGGATGAAAAATGAAATTAATACAATTTTTCCTGAAATTAAACGACTCGAATCAAGTTGTACTCGGGGTTTGAAAATCTGAAATAAATAGTAGAATTTCTTGAAAAAATTCAAAATTTTGTAGGATGGTAGATGACTGTCTAGGGTATGTTTTCACAAATTTTCATAATGTTTGGATGAAAAATGTATTTATTACAATTTTCTAAAATTCAGCGATTCGAATCTAGTCGTACTCGGAGTTTCAAAATCCGAAAAAAATAGTAGAATTTCTTGAAAAAATCTAAAGTAATGTAGGATGGTAGATGACTATGTAAGGTATGTTTCCTTAATTTTTCATAATTTTTGGATGAAAAATGAAATTATTACAATTTTTCTAAAATTCAGCGACTCGAATCTACTCGTTTTCAGAGTTTGAAAATAAGGAAAAAAATAGTAGGACTTCTTGAAAAAATCTAAAATTTTGTAGGATGGTAGATGACTATCTAAGGTATGTTTCCTCAAATTTTCATAATTTTTGGGTGAACAATGAATTTATTACGATTTTTCTAAAATTCAGCGATTCGAATCTAGTCGTACTCGGAGTTTGAAAATATGGAAAAAATAGTCGGACTTCTTAAAAAATTTAAAATTTAGTAGGATGATAGTTGACTATCTAAGGTATGTTTCATCAAATTTTCATAATTTTTGGATGAACAATGAATTTATTAGGATTTTTCTCAAATTCAGCGACTCGAATCTAGTCGTACTCGGAGTTTGAAAATTCAAAAAAATTGAAGAACTTTTTGAAAAATCTGAAATTTTATAGAATGGTAGATGACTATCTAAGTTATGTTTCCTCAAATTTTCATAATTTTTGGATGAACAATGAATTTATTAGGATTTTTCTCAAATTCAGCGACTCGAATCTAGTCGTACTCGAAGTTTGAAAATTCGAAAAAAATGGTAAAACTTCTTCATAAAATCTAAAGTGATGTAGGTTGGTAGATGACCATCCAAGCTATGTTTCCTTAATTTTTCATAATTTTTAGATGAAAAATGAAATTATTAGAATTTTTCTAAAATTCAGCGACTTGAATCTAGTCGTACTCGGAGTTTGAAAATCCAAAAAAAATAGTAGAACTTCTTGAAAAAAATTTAAATTTTGTAGGATGGTAGATGACTATGTATGGTATGTTTTCTCATATATTCATAATTTTTGGATGAAAAATGAATTTATTACGATTTTTCTAAAATTCAGCGATTCACTCCTAGTCGTAATAGGAGTTTGAAAATCCAAAAAAAATAGTAGCACTTTTTGAAAAAATCTAAAGTAACGTAGGATAGTAGATGACTATTTAAGGTATGTTTCCTTAATTTTTTCATAAATTTTGGATGAAAAATGAAATTAATACAATTTTTCCTAAAATTAAGCGACTCGAATCAAGTTGTACTCGGGATTTGAAAATCTGAAAAAAATAGTAGAATTTCTTGAAAAAATTTAAAATTTTGTAGGATGGTAGATGACTGTATAGGGTATGTTTTCTCAAATTTTCATAATTTTTGGATGAAAAATGAATTTATTACAATTTTTCTAAAATTCAGCGATTCGAATCTAGTCGTACTTGGAGTTTCAAAATCCGAAAAAAATAGTAGAATTTCTTGAAAAAATCTAAAGTAATGTAGGATGGTAGATGACTATGTAAGGTATGTTTCCTTAATTTTTCATAACTTTTGGATGAAAAATGAAATTATCACAATTTTTCTAAAATTCAGCGACTCGAATCCTACTCGTTCTCAGAGTTTGAAAATAAGAAAAAAAATAGTAGGACTTCTTGAAAAAATCTAAAATTTTGTAGGATGGTAGATGACTATCTAAGGTATGTTTCCTCAAATTTTTATAATTTTTGGGTGAACAATGAATTTATTACGATTTTTCTAAAATTCAGCGATTCGAATCTAGTCGTATTCGGAGTTTGAAAATATGGAAAAAATAGTCGGACTTCTTGAAAAAATCTAAAATTTTGTAGGATGGTAGTTGACTTTCTAAGGTATGTTTCAACAAATTTTCATAATTTTTTGATGAACAATGAATTTATTAGGATTTTTCTCAAATTTAGCGACTCGAATCTAGTCGTACTCGGAGATTGAAAATCCAAAAAAATTGAAGAACTTTTTGAAAAATCTGAAATTTTATAGAATGGTAGATGACTATCTAAGTTATGTTTCCTCAAATTTTCATAATTGTTGGATGAACAATTAATTTATTAGAATTTTTCTCAAATTCAGCGACTCAAATCTAGTCGTACTCGGAGTTTGAAAATCCAAAAAAATGGTAAAACTTCTTGATAAAATCTAAAGTTATGTAGGTTGGTAGATGACCATCTAAGGTATGTTTCCTTAATTTTTCATAATTTTTGGATGAAAAATGAAATTATTAGAATTTTCCTAAAATTTAGCGACTTGAATCTAGTCGTACTCGGAGTTTGAAAATCCGAAAAAAATAGTAGAACTTCTTTAAAAAATCTAAAATTTTGTAGGATGGTAGATGACTATGTATGGTATGTTTTCTCATATTTTCATAATTTTTGGATGAAAAACGAACTTATTACGATTTTTCTAAAATTCAGCGATTCGAATCTACTCATTCTCAGAGTTTGAAAATAAGAAAAAAATAGTAGGACTTCTTGAAAAAATCTAAAATTTTGTAGGATGGTAGATGACTATCTAAGGTATGTTTCCTCAAATTTTCATAATTTTTTGGTGAACAATGAATTTATTACGATTTTTCTAAAATTCAGCGTTTCGAATCTAGTCGTACTCGGAGTTTGAAAATATGGAAAAAATAGTCGGACTTCTTGAAAAAATCTAAAATTTTGTAGGATGGTAGTTGACTATCTAAGGTATGTTTCATCAAATTTTCATAATTTTTGGATGAACAATGAATTTATTAGGATTTTTCTCAAATTCAGCGACTCGAATCTAGTCGTACTCGGAGATTGAAAATCCAAAAAAATTGAAGAAATTTTTGAAAAATCTGAAATTTTATAGAATGGTAGATGACTATCTAAGTTATGTTTTCTCAAATTTTCATAATTGTTGGATGAACAATGAATTTATTAGAATTTTTCTCAAATTCAGCGACTCGAATCTAGTCGCACTCGGAGTTTGAAAAATCTGAAAATAATGGTAAAACTTCTTGATAAAATCTAAAGTAATGTAGGTTGGTAGATGACCATCTAAGGTATGTTTCCTTAATTTTTCATAATTTTTAGATGAAAAATGAAATTATTAGAATTTTTCTAAAATTCAGCGACCTGAATCTAGTCGTACTCGGAGTTTGAAAATCCGAAAAAATAGTAGAACTTCTTGAAAAAATCTAAAATTTTGTAGGATGGTAGATTATTATGTATGGTATGTTTTCTCATATTTTCATAATTTTTGTATGAAAAATGAATTTATTACGATTTTTCTAAAATTCAGCGATTCGAATCTACTCGTTCTCAGAGTTTGAAAATAAGAAAAAAAATAGTAGGACTTCTTGAAAAAATCTAAAATTTTGTAGGATGGTAGATGACTATCTAAGGTATGTTTCCTCAAATTTTCATAATTTTTGGGTGAACAATGAATTTATTACGATTTTTCTAAAATTCAGCGATTCGAATCTAGTCGTACTCGAAGTTTGAAAATATGGAAAAAATAGTCGGACTTGTTGAAAAAATCTAAAATTTTGTAGGATGGTAGTTGACTATCTAAGGTATGTTTCATCAAATTTTCATAGTTTTTGGATGAACAATGAATTTATTAGGATTTTTCTCAAATTCAGCGACTCGAATCTAGTCGTACTCGGAGTTTGAAAATTCAAAAAAATTGAAGAACTTTTTGAAAAATCTGAAATTTTATAGAATGGTAGATGACTATCTAAGTTATGTTTCCTCAAATTTTCATAATTTTTGGATGAACAATGAATTTATTAGGATTTTTCTCAAATTCAGCGACTCGAATCTAGTCGTACTCGGAGTTTGAAAATCCGAAAAAAATGGTAAAACTTCTTGATAAAATCTAAAGTGATGTAGGTTGGTAGATGACCATCTAAGGTATGTTTCCTTAATTTTTCATAATTTTTAGATGAAAAATGAAATTATTAGAATTTTTCTAAAATTCAGCGACTTGAATCTAGTCGTACTCGGAGTTTGAAAATCCGAAAAAAATGGTAGAACTTCTTGAAAAAATCTAAAATTTTGTAGGATGGTAGATGACTATGTATGGTATGTTTTCTCATATTTTCATAATTTTTGAATGAAAAATGAATTTATTACGATTTTTCTAAAATTCAGCGATTCACTCCTAGTCGTACTAGGAGTTTGAAAATCCAAAAAAAATTAGTAGAACTTCTTGAAAATCTAAAGTAATGTTGGATGGTAGATGATTATTTAAGGTATGTTTCCTTAATTTTTTCATAATTTTTGGATGAAAAATGAAATTAATACAATTTTTCCTGAAATTAAGCGACTCAAATCAAGTTGTACTCGGGGTTTGAAAATCTGAAAAAAATAGTAGAATTTCTTGAAAAAATTTTAAATTTTGTAGGATGGTAGATGACTGTATAGGGTATGTTTTCTCAAATTTTCATAATTTTTGGATGAAAAATGAATTTATTACAATTTTTCTAAAATTCAGCGATTCGAATCTAGTCGTACTCGGAGTTTCAAAATCCGAAAAAAATAGTAGAATTTCTTTAAAAAATCTAAAGTAATGTAGGATGATAGATGACTATGTAAGGTATGTTTCCTTAATTTTTGATAATTTTTGGATGAAAAATGAAATTATTACAATTTTTCTAAAATTCAGCGACTCGAATCTACTCGTTCTCAGAGTTTGAAAATAAGAAAAAAAATAGTAGGACTTATTGAAAAATTTTAAAAATTTGTAGGATGGTAGTTGACTATCTAAGGTATGTTTCCTCAAATTTTCATAATTTTTTTATGAACAATTAATTTATTAGGATTTTTCTCAAATTCAGCGACTCGATTCTAGTCGTACTCGGAGTTTGAAAATCCAAAAAAAATTGGAGAACTTTTTGAAAAATCTGAAATTTTATAGAATGGTAGATGACTATCTAAGGTATGTTTCCTCAAATTTTCATATTTTTTGGATGAACAATGAATTTATTACGATTTTTCTTAAATTCAGCGATTTGAATCTAGTCATACTCGGAGTTTAAAAATCCAAAAAAAATTGTAGAACTTCTTGAAAAAATCTAAAGTAATGTAGGATGGTATATGACCATCTAAGGTATGTTTCCTTAATTTTTCATAATTTTTGGATGAAAAATGAAATTATTAGAATTTTTCTAAAATTCAGCGACTTGAATCTGTCGTACTCGAAGTTTGAAAATCCGAAAAAAATGGTAGAACTTCTTCATAAAATCTAAAATTTTGTAGGATGGTAGATGACTATGTATGGTATGTTTTCTCATATTTTCATAATTTTTGGATGAAAAATGAATTTATTACGATTTTTCTAAAATTCAGCGATTCGAATCTAGTCGTACTAGGAGTTTGAAAATCCAAAAAAAATAGCAGAACTTCTTGAAAAAATCTAAAGTAATGTAGGATGGTAGATGACTATTTAAGGTATGTTTCCTTAATTTTTTCATAATTTTTGGATGAAAAATGAAATTAATACAATTTTTCCTGAAATTAAGCGACTCGAATCAAGTTGTACTCGGGGTTTGAAAATCTGAAAAAAATAGTAGAATTTCTTGAAAAAATTCAAAATTTTGTAGGGTGATAGATGACTGTCTAGGGTATGTTTTCTCAAATTTTCATAATTTTTGGATGAAAAATGAATTTATTACAATTTTTCTAATATTCAGCGATTCGAATCTTGTCGTACTCGGAGTTTCAAAATCCGAAAAAAATAGTAGAATTTCTTGAAAAAATCTAAAGTAATGTAGGATGGTAGATGACTATGTAAGGTATGTTTCATTAATTTTTCATAATTTTTGGATGAAAAATGAAATTATTACAATTTTTCTAAAATTTAGCGACTCGAATCTACTCGTTCTAAGAGTTTGAAAATTAGAAAAAAATAGTAGGATTTCTTGAAAAAATCTAAAATTTTGTAGGATGGTAGATGACTATCTAAGGTAAGTTTCCTCAAATTTTTATAATTTTTGGATGAATAATAAATTTATTACGATTTTTCTAAAATTCAGCGATTCGAATCTTATCGTACTCGGAGTTTAAAAATATGAAAAAAATAGTAGGACTTCTTGAAAAAATCTAAAATTTTGTACGGTGGTAGTTGACTATCTAAGGTATGTTTCATCAAATTTTTATAATTTTTGGATGTACAGTGAATTTATTAGGATTTTTCTCAAATTCAGCGACTCGAATCTAGTCGTACTCGGAGTTTGAAAATTTAAAAAAAATTGGAGAACTTTTGAAAAAATCTAAAATTTTTTAGAATGGTAGATGACTATCTAAGTTATGTTTCCTCAAATTTTCATAATTTTTGGATGAACAATGAATTTATTACGATTTTTCTCAAATTCAGCAACTCGAATCTAGTCGTACTCAGAGTTTGAAAATCCCAAAAAAAATAGTAGAACTTCTTGAAAAAAGTTAAAATTTTGTAGGATGGTAGATGACTATCTAAAGTATGTTTATCAAATTTTCATAATTTTTGGATGAACAATGAATTTATTACGATTTTTCTAAAATTCAGCGACTCGAATCTAGTCGTACTCGGAGTTTAAAAATCCAAAAAATAGTAGAACTTTTTGAAAAAAATCTAAAATTTTGTAGGATGGTAGATGACTATCTAAGGTATGTTTCCTCAAAATCTCATAATTTTTTGATGAACAATGAATTTATTACGATTTTTCTAAAATTCAGCGACTTGAATCTAGTCGTACTAGGAGTTTGAAAATCCAAACAAAATAGTAAAATTTCTTGAAAAAATCTAAAATTTTGTAGGATGGTAGATAACTATTCAAGGTATGTTTTCTCAAATTTTCTTAATTTTGGATGAACGATGAATTTATTAATATTTTCCTAAAATTCAGCGACACGAATCTAGTCGTACTCGGAGTTTGAAAATCCAAAAAAAAATGAAAATTCTTGAAAAAAATCTAAAATTTTGTGAGATGGTAGATAACAATCTAAGGTATGTTCCTCAAATTTTTATAATTTTTGAATGAACAATGAATTTATAACAATTTTTCTAAAATTCAGTGACACGAATCTAGTCGTACTCGGAGTTTCAAAATCCAAAAAAAAGTAGAACTTCTTTAAAAAAATTTAAAATTTTGTAAGATGGTAGATGACAATCTAAGATATGTTTCCTCAAATTTTTATAATTTTTGGATGAACAATAAATTTATTACAATTTTTCTAAAATTCAGCGACTCGAATCTAGCCGTACTCTGAGTTTGAAAATCCAAAAAAAATAGTATAACTTGTTGAAAAAAATCTAAAATTTTGTAGGATGGTAGATGATTATCTAGTGTATATTTTCTAAAATTTTGGATAAATAATAAATTTATTACGACTTTTCTAAAATTCAGCGATTCAAATTTCATCTACCATTTTGTCGGACAGTAGATGACTATCTAAGGTATGTTTTAAAAAATGTTCATAATTTTTGGATGAATAATGAATTAAAACGATTTTTCAAAAATTCAACCTCTCAATTCTAGTCATATTTGGAGTTGGAAAATAAATAAAAAAATAGTAGACTTTTTGAAAAGTTCTAAAATTTTGTACGATCGAAGATGACTATCGAATGTATGTTTTTTTAAAATTTTTGTAATTTTTGGATGAACAATGAATATACAATGATTTTTCAAAAATTTAGTTACTAGAATCTAGTCGTATTTGGTTTTTGAAATAGGAAAAATATAGTAGGATTTTTTGAAAATATATAAAATTTTGTAGAATGCTAAATGACTATCTAAGGTAAGTTTCCTTAAATTTTCATAATTTTTGGATTAATAATGAATTTACAACAATTTTTCAAAAATTCAGCGACTCAAATCTATTCGTATTCGGAGTTTGAAAATCAGGAAAATATATTATCACTTCTTGAAAAAATATAAATTTTTTTAGGATGGTAGATGGCTACATAAGGTATGATTCCTTAAAGTTTTATAATTTTTGGATGAACAATCAATTTGCAACGATATTTCAAAAATTCAGCGACTCGAATCAAGACGTATTCAGAGTTTGAAAATTTAAAAAAATAGTATGACATCTTTAAAAAATATAAAATTTTGTAGGATGGTAGATGACTATCTAAGGTATGTTTTTTTAAATTTTCATAATTTTTAGATAAACAATGAATTTACAACGATTTTTCAAAAATTCAGAGACTTGAATATAGTTGTATTTGGAGTTTGAAAATCTATTAAAAATTTGTATGATTTCTTGAAAATCTAAAATTTTGTAGGATGGTAGATGACTATTTAAGTTATGTTTCCTTAAATTTTCATAATTTTCTAACGAACAATGAATTTACAAAAAATTATCAAAAATTCAACGACCCGAATCTAGTCTTATTCGGAGTCGGAAAATCGAATAAAATAGTAGGATATCTTGAAAAAATATAAAATTTTGTTGTGCGGTAGATGACTATCAAAGGTACGTTTTCTTAAATTTTCATAAATTTTGGATGAACAATGAGTTTAAACGAATTTTCAAAAATTCAACGTCTTGAATCTAGTAATATTTGGAGTTGAAAAATCGGAAAAAATAGTAGGACTTCTTAAAAAATCTAAAATTTTGTAGTATCGCAGATGACTATCGAAGATATATTTTTTTAAAAAAAATCGTAATTTTTTGATGAACAATGAATTTACAACGATTTTTCAAAAATTCAGTGACTCGAATCTAGTCGTATTTGGGGTTTGAAATAGGAAAAAAAATAGTAGGATTTCTTGAAAACATCTAAAATTTTGTAGGATGCTAAATGACTATCTAAGGTATCTTTCCTTAAATTTTCATAATTTTTGGATTGACAATAAATTTACAACGATTTTTCAAAAATTTAGCGACTCAAATCTATTCGTATTCGAAGTTTGAAAATTGGAAAAAAATATTAGCACTTTTTGAAAAAATCTAAAATTTTGTTGGATGTTAGATGGTTACATAAGGTATGTTTCTTAAATTTTTATAATTTTTGAATGAACAATTAATTTGCAACGATATTTCAAAAATTCAGTGACTCGAATCTAGTCGTATTCGGAATTTGAAAATAAAAAAATAGTATGACATCTTTAAAAAATCTAAAATTTTGTAGGAAGGTAGATTACTATCTAAAGTATATTTTCTTAAATTTTCATAATTTTTTATGAACATTGAATTTACAATGATTTTTCAAAAATTCAGCGACTTGAATCTAGTCATATTTGGAGTTTGAAAATCGAAAAAATGTAGTCGGACTTCTTAATAAAATCTAAAATTTTCTAGGACAGTAGATGACTATCTAAGGTATGTTTCCTTAAATTTTCATAATTTTCTAATGAACAATGAATTTACAAAAAAAAATCAAAAATTCAACGACTCGAATCTAATCATATTCGGAGTTGGAAAATCGGAAAACAAATAGTAGGATTCTTGAAAAAATCTAAAATTTTGTAGTACGGTAGATGACTATCTAAGGTATGTTTTCTTAAATTTTCATAATTTTTGGATGAACAATGAATTTAAACAAATTTTCAAAAATTCAACGTCTCGAATCTAGTCATATTTGGAGTTGGAAAATTGGAAAAAAATAGTAGGACTTCTTAAAAAATCTAACTGATATGAATCTCCTTGCGAAAACTCACGATTTGCGGAATTAATAACTTTGATCTAGTGAAGGGATCTGCAAACCCGCACTATCTCGCACGAAATTCAGGAGTCTAGCCCTCGGGGTACGCCTAACTTCGACTTGCTCTCTAACTAGCCCTCAGGATCAGATTACAAGGTTTATTGATACTTAACTAGCCCTCGGGGTTAAGCAACAATGGAATAGCTCGCAAGCAAAGAGTATGAACTCAAAAGGTTGTATATTTGATTGATGAAAGGTTGTAAGGTAAAAATAATGTTGAATACCACCCCTATTTATAGTACATAGGTGTGGTCTTAAAAAAATTACAAATGAGAAACTGAAAAGGATTATGGCAGCTTTAAGAAGCTAAAACCATATTTAACTAGACTACCTAAAATAAATGACTATATTCTTCAAGATAAATCTTGAATGAATATTGGCTTATCTAATCTTACCAAATCTAATTCTAATCAAATCATAACTAAATATTCTAAACACTAAAATAAATGCATGACCAAAACATTAATTCTTCAAAGGCCGGCATAGCAGAATTAATGGGCCTTATTCTAAAATAAAATAAATGATCATACTACCTCATTAAAAAACCCAATGAGAAAAAAAGTATAGTGTTATCTTCTAAAAATCCTAATAAATAAAAATAAATAAATAAACCTAATTCGTATCATTCCCTCCGAGGTCGAAAAGTTTTGTCCTCGAAACGTGAACGATCTTCAAAAATAACTATAGATCAACGTCCCAAGCCATCCCTGTGAAGAACTGCTAATAAAGCGGTGACAAAACGATAACTAGGCAGGAACTGGATGCTGATGTGGCTTCAACTCGTGAGAAAAAGGCTGCTGGCGAGATAACTCACGAAAAAACCCCAACTCGCGAGAATACTAAAATATCGCGATAAATATAGATCTCGCGGGATGAAGGAACGGATCAAAACTGAGCTCGTGAGCAGACGCACCTCAACTGTCGCGCGCGTGAGATTCACGCGCCCTGTTGATGGCTCGCGCGTGAAGATCACGCGCGTCTTCTTCTTCGCTGGAACCTGAAAGTTTTCTTCTCCGTGCTGAACCTACGCTGCCGACGATCGGAGAACACTGAAGCGGCGAGGATTCTCGGCTTTGGAAAACCAGGAGCTGAAGACGAACGGCGAACTGATTGAAAGCTTCCGGAGCTGACCGAAGAAGACTAGATCAGATCTGTAACAACAACGATGTTCGCCGGAGAATAGGATCGAAGAATGGACGGGCGGCGAGCAGATACGGTGTTCGGTCGAAGACGGAGACGAAGGAGAAGAACGGCGGAGCTCTAGTCTGGCGTTGATTGGAGTTGCAATGGATGTGAACAGACGATGGGCTTCAGTGGCGGATTAGCAGAGATCGGAGCTGGACGGCGGTGCGGCGGTGGAATCGTCGGAGAATTCTGAGCGGCGGCGGCGGATTCTGCTTTATGATTTTTTTTGATTTTTTTTGACTTTTTTGATTTTTTTTTTCAAAAACAAAACTTGAAATCCCTGTTGATGAACTCGTCCAAGGATCTTTACCAACTGATATGAATCTCCTTGCGAAAACTCACGATTTGCGGAATTAATAACTTTGATCTAGTGAAGGGATCTGCAAACCCGCACTATCTCGCACGAAATTCAGGAGTCTAGCCCTCGGGGTACGCCTAACTTCGACTTGCTCTCTAACTAGCCCTCAGGATCAGATTACAAGGTTTATTGATACTTAACTAGCCCTCGGGGTTAAGCAACAATGGAATAGCTCGCAAGCAAAGAGTATGAACTCAAAAGGTTGTATATTTGATTGATGAAAGGTTGTAAGGTAAAAATAATGTTGAATACCACCCCTATTTATAGTACATAGGTGTGGTCTTAAAAAAATTACAAATGAGAAACTGAAAAGGATTATGGCAGCTTTAAGAAGCTAAAACCATATTTAACTAGACTACCTAAAATAAATGACTATATTCTTCAAGATAAATCTTGAATGAATATTGGCTTATCTAATCTTACCAAATCTAATTCTAATCAAATCATAACTAAATATTCTAAACACTAAAATAAATGCATGACCAAAACATTAATTCTTCAAAGGCCAGCATGGCAGAATTAATGGGCCTTATTCTAAAATAAAATAAATGATCATACTACCTCATTAAAAAATCAAATGAGAAAAAAAGTATAGTGTTATCTTCTAAAAATCCTAATAAATAAAAATAAATAAATAAACCTAATTCGTATCACTAAAATTTTGTAGTGTCGCATATGACTATCGAATGTATGTTTTTTTAAAATTTTCATAGTTTTTGGATGAACAATGAATTCAACGATTTTTCAAAAATTCAGTGACTCGAATCTAGTCGTATTTGGGGTTTGAAATAGAAAAAAATAGTAGGATTTCTCGAAAACATCTAAAATTTTGAAGGATGCTAAATGACTATCTAAGGTATGTTTCCTTAAATTTTCATAATTTCTGGATTAACAATAAATTTACAACGATTTTTCAAAAATTCAGCGACTCGAATCTATTCGTATTCGGTGTTTGAAAATCAGAAACAAAATTAGTACTTTTTGAAAAAATGTAAAATTTTGTAGGATGTTAGATGGCTATATAAGGTATGTTTCCTTAAATTTTTATAATTTTTGGATGAACAATTAATTTGCAACGATATTTCAAAAATTCAGTGACTCGAATCTTGTCGTATTCGAAGTTTGAAAATAAAAAAATAGTATGACATCTTTAAAAAATCTAAAATTTTTTAGGATGGTAGATTACTATCTAAGGTATGTTTCTTTAAATTTTCATAATTTTATGATGAACATTGAATTTACAACAATTTTTCAAAAATTCTGCGACTTGAATCTTGTCGAATTTGGAGTTTGAACATCGGAAAAAAGTAGTAGGACTTCTTGAAAAAATCTAAAATTTTGTATGACGGTAGATGACTATATAATGTATGTTTCCTTGAATTTTCATAATTCTAATGAACAGTAAATTCACAACAAATTTTCAAAAATTCAACGACTCGAATCTAGTCATATTCGGAGTTGAAAAATCGAAAAAAATAGTAAGATATCTGGAAAAAATAAAAAAAAAATTTTTTACAGTAGATGACTATCTAAGATATGTTTCCTTAAACTTTTATAATTTTTGGATGAACAATGAATTTAAACAAATTTTCAAAAATTCAACATCCCGAACCTAGTCATATTTGGAGTTGGAAAATCGGGAAAAAGTAGTTCTTGAAAAAATCTAAAGATTTGTAGGATCTAAGAACAGCTAAAATTGTGTAGGATGCTAAATGACTGTCTAAGGCATGTTTCCTTAAATTTTCATAATTTTTGGATTAACAATGAATTTACAACAATTTTTCAAAAATTCAGCGACTCGAATCTATTCGTATTCGGAGTTTGAAAATCAGAAAAAAATTATTAGCACTTCATGAAAAAATTTAAAAAAATTAGGATGGTAGATGGCTATATAAGGTATGTTTCTTTTAATTTTTATGATTTTTGTATGAAAAATGAATTTGAAACAATTTTTCAAAAATTCAGCGATTCGAATCTAGTCGTATTTGGAGTTTGAAAATAAAAAAATATAGTATGACATCCTAAAATTTTGTAGGAGGGTAGATTACTATCTAAAGTATATTTCCTTAAATTTTCATAATTTTTGGATGAACATTGAATTTACAACGATTTTTCAAAAATTCAACGACTTGAATCTAGTTGTATTTGGAGTTTGAAAATCGGAAAAAAGTAGTAGGACTTCTTGAAAAAATCTAAAATTTTCTAGGATAGTAGATGACTATGTAAGGTATGTTTCTTTAAATTTTCATAATTTTCTAATGAACGATGAATTTACAAAAAAAAATCAAAAATTCAACAACTCGAATCTAATCATATTCGGAGTTGGAAAATCGGAAAACAAATAGTAGGATTCTTGAAAAAATCTAAAATTTTGTAGGACGGTAGATGACTATCTAAGGTATGTTTCCTTAAATTTTCATAAATTTTGGATGAACAATGAATTTAAACGAATTTTCAAAAATTCAACTTCTCGAATCTAGTCATATTTGGAGTTGGAAACTCGGAAAAAAATAGTAGGACTTCATGAAAAAATATAAAATTGTGTAGGATACTAGATGACTATCTAAGTTATGTTTCATCAAATTTTCATAATTTTGGATGAACAATGAATTTACAACGATTTTTCGAAAATTAAGCGACTCAAATCTAGTCGTATTCGGAGTTTGAAAATCAAAAAAAAAAAGTAAAACTTTTTGAAAACATGTAAAATTTTGTAGGATGGTAGATGACTATCTAAGGTATATTTCCTCAAATTTTCATAATTTTTGGATGAACAATGAATTTACAACGATTTTTCAAAAATTTAGCAACTTAAATCTAGTCGTATTCGGAGTTTGAAAATCGGAAAAAATAGTAGAATTTCTTGAAAACATCTAAAATTTTTTAGGATGGTATATGACTATCTAAGGTATGTTTAATTAAATTTTCATAACTTTTGGAGAAACAATGAATTTACAACGATTTTTCAAAAATTCAGCGACTCGAATCTAGTCGTAATTGGAGTTTGAAAATTGAAACAAATAGTATGACTTCTTGAAAGCATCTAAAATTTTGTAGGATGCTAGATGACTATCTAAGGTATGTTTCCTTAAAGTTTCATAATTTTTTTATGAACAATGAAATTACAACGATTTTTAAAAAATTTAGCGTCTTGAATCTAGTCGTATTCAGAGTTGGAAAATCTGAAAAAAAATAGTACGACTTCTTAAAAAAATCTAAAATTTTGTAGGATGGTAAATGACTATCTACGGTATGTTTAATTAAATTTTCATAATTTTTGGAAGAACAATGAATTTACAACGATTTTTCAAAAAACTCAGCGACTCGAATCTAGTCGTATTTGGAGTTTAAAAATATTAAAAAATAGTAGGACTTTTTGAAAAAATCTAAAATTTTGTAGGATGGTAGATGATTATCTAAGGTATGTTTCCTCAAATTTTCATAATTTTTGAATGATAATTAAATTTATAACGATTTTTTAAAATTTTAGCAACTCGAATCTAGTTGTATTCGGTGTTTGAAAATCGGAAAAAATAGTAGGCTTTTATGAAAAAATATAAAAAAATTTAGGATGCTAGATGACTATCTAAGGTATGTTTCGTTAAAGTTTTATAATTTTTGGATTAACAATGAATTTACAACAAATTTTCAAAAATTCAACGTCTCGAATCTAGTTATATTCGGAGTCGGAAAATCAGAAAAAAAATAGTAGGACTTCTTGAAAAAATCTAAAATTTTGTAGGATGGTAGATGACTATCGAATGTATATTTCTTTAAATTTTATAAGTTTTGGATGAACAATAAATTTACAACGATTTTTCAAAAATTCAGTGACTCTAATCTAGTTGTATTTGGGGTTTGAAAATAGGAAACAAATAGTAGAACTTCTTGAAAACATCTAAAATTTTGTAGGATGCTAGATGACTATCTAAGGTATGTTTCCCTAAATTTTCACATTTTTTTTTATTAACAATGAATTTAAAAAAAAAAATTCAAAAATTCAGCGACTCGAATCTATTCGTAATTGGAGTTCTAAAATTGGAAAAAACAATATTATGACTTTTTGAAAAAATCTAAAATTTTGTAGGATGCTAGATGGCTATAAGGTATGTTTCATTAACTTTTTATAATTTTTGGATGAACAATTAATTTGCAACGATATTTCAAAAATTCAGCGACTCAAATATAGTCGTATTCGTAGTTTGAAAATTGAAAAAAAAAGTACGATTTCTTCAAAAAATCTAAAATTTTGTAAGATAGTAGATGACTATACAAGGTATGTTTTCTCAAATTTTCATAATTTTTTGGATTAACAATAAATTTACAGCAGTTTTTCAAAAATTTAGCGACTCGAATCTAGTCGTATTCAGAGTATAAAAATTGGAAAAGAATAGTAGGACTGCTTGAAAAAATCTAAAATTTTGTAGTATGGTAGATGACTATCTAAAGTATGTTTTCTTAAATTTACATTATTTTTGGATGAACAATGAATTTACAACGATTTTTCTAAAATTAAGCGAGTCAAATCAAGTCGTATCCGGAGTTTGAAAATTGGAAAAAAATAGTAGGACTTCTTGAAAAAATCTAAATTTTGTAGGATGGTAGATGTGATGGAGATGCCAAGACGACTGATGGAGATGCCAAGACGACTACCACCATAAATGAAGACATTCCACGACTTGATCAAACATTTAAAGGATATGTTCGAGATCCTCTAAGAGACATGGCAGGACCTATGACTAGGTCAAGGACTAAGCTTAGGGATGCTGCTTTAAATGCTTTGATTGATCGCCTTTATGATGAAGAATTGAAGAAGAAGTCACCATCGACATCTTGGATTCATTATTCAAGATTGTCGACGAACTGAAGACATCATGAAGAACACTATACTCTTTTTTCCCACTGGGTTTTTAATGAGGTAGTGTGATCACTGTAAATTAATGTCATTTTGGGTTTATTGGACTGATAGCTCGGCCATATGGGCTTTGAAGAGATGAATTTCGAAAATACAGTCCATTAATGTTTAGTATATTCAGTTTTATTCTGATTAGAATTATATTTGGTAAGATTAGATAAGATAATATTCTTCAAGGTTACTTCTTGAAGAATTCAACCTGATTACCTTAGATTACCATTTATTTTAGGTATTTTAGTTAGATATGGTTTTAGCTTCTTAAAGCTGCCATAAGTCGATTCCGTTTCCATTTGTGATTAGGGTTTGAGGCAAGATTGTAACCCTATAAAAGGGGAGGCCTTATGGACGAATTTTACAACCTTTCATCAATAAAATATACAACCTTTTGAGTTCATACTCTTTGCTTGCGAGCTATTCCATTGTTGCTTAACCCCGAGGGCTAGTTAAGTATCAATAAACCTTGCAATCTGATCCTGAGGGCTAGTTAGAGAGCAAGTCGAAGTTAGGCGTACCCCGAGGGCTAGACTCCTGAATTTCGTGCGAGATGTGCGGGTTTGCAGATCCCTTCACTAGATCAAAGATATAATTCTGCAAATCGTAAGTCTTCGCAAGGAGATTCATATCAAGATGACTATCTAAGGCATGTTTCCTTAAAATTTAATAATTTTTGGATGAACAATGAATTTACAACAAATTTTTAAAAATTCAGCGACTCGAATCTAGTCGTATTCGGAGTCTGAAAATAGGAAAAAATAGTAGGACTTCTTGAAAAAATCTAAAATTGAGTTAACATAATTTGTATCGGAGGTATATTTTATTTATTAATCTAATTGGGTTCGGGGTTCCACAATTTCCCCCCCTTAATGAACTTCGTCCCTAAAGTTCACTGTAGTTTTATCCAAAATAGAGAGGTCACCTTCAATGATCTCGGTCAAAACAAGGTTCTCACCACTCTCTATGGCGTAAAGTCGGGCCTGCACATTTGGCCTACTACTTCCACCAGCTCCACCCTTCAAAGTCAAATTGATCACAGATAACCGTGACCAAGTGGTTAGAACGAGGGCCTCGTCTAAGTTATCGGGATTTCATTATTATGTGTTCATAATTCCCACATTGCAACATCACAAACATTTATTTGTTTCTTTCTAGCAATCCTATTCTTTATGCCTTCCTTTCCCACCATACAACAAGGGATTCGAGGTGATACTTTGACCATGTCGTATGATCCAAGTTTGGTTTTCATCCCTTCTAATTTAAATGTAGACAACTCACCCCACCCCCACCCCCCTCACATATATTTATCCTAGGGTTAAAGGAGTGAATTATTGTTTCCACCAAATTTTTGATTACTTCGTCAATTAATCCTCCGTTTAACTTTGACTTCTCCCTGATCTATCCTTGGGTTCTTATCCCTAGCTTGAGTGATCACCAAAGAGTGTAAATTCCTAGGAACCGCAAGTACTTTTACAAAAATTATATACTACTACTTTAGCCCCTCTAGATTCTATTCTTAACCAACCTTAAATCAGTCAGTGGAGTCACATTCTTTATCCCGTTATATACCATGGGAGGTTCATTCATAAAGTCAACCCGAGGTTCATAAATACTTTGATCAATTATCACTAGAGTTTTATCTATGTGACCTCGACCCTTCTCAGGGTTCCCTTACGAGTTCTGCCCTCTGCGTATGTAGCATATATAGGGCTCAGATGCCACATTGAGTCTGAGTCAACTTTTGCATTCTATATCTTGTAGCTCTAGTTCCCGTGTCTTGGTATTCCTTATTTGATCAGGTTCTATGTTAATTACATCGGTTCTATATCCGTTACTGATTCTCTATGATAAAGATTTTAGGATTTAAGGTTTCTCATTCCCTAACCAGGATCTACCTCGTCCAATTAGGGTAGGATACTCATTTGATGTTTTAGTTATGTTTTTGTATGAGTTTAGCTTAATTACATTTAACGGCCTAATATTGTTGCATATGAAGATTCATGTGATGACTAGTGCTTTATTATCCGTTTTGGGGTCTAAAATTTTATTATTATTAGTTAGGGACCTTTCAATTTAAAATGAGAGCCTGATTCAAACTCTGAGCTGGCCATCCCCAAGTGATTCAAAGGTTTTCTCAAGTCAAATGGAAAAGATACCTTTTTTTTTCTTCTTCTCACAATCATCATAGACTTCTGTATTTCAAATTATTTTAGTTCCCTATTAGATACTGATATCAATAAATTGTTAGTTCTGTAGACAAGGTTCAACCATGTCACGAATCGAATATCTGTGATTGTTAAGTAAATGTGCAGTCTTTTATTAAGTTAAGTTTTGATTTGCCTTTACTTGATTTGAGGAAGCTCTGATACCACATCTATAACACCCCCAAACCCAACACAACTATCGGGTCGGGTCTGAGCGTGCTACCGAAAGTACTAGCAGTAACGAGCAGATAAATTTTATGCGGAAGCAATTTTGGATAATTCAAATCCTAGCTTTACTATTACATTGAAAGGATTAGTACAAGTGTTTAAACAAAAGTTTCACCTAATTGTTACAGATTCAAAGTTCACGTTAAAATTCTAACAGTCCACCCAGAATCTTTCTCAAAAGAATTAAAGACATCATAGCACTTTTCTTTTACAGTTCCTGTGCACCTGAAAATGGTTGTTTATCTAGGGTAAGCTTCTTGCTTAGTGAGGTTTCATCGCCAGTATTTACCCAGTTAAGTTTTAGTGATCACAAAATATCAAATAACAAATAGCCACATAAGTCCTAGCACACAGTAAAAGGATACGGGTGGTTAATGTCGAGTTGTTTCCAAGTGCCTATATGACAACTCTGACTAACATACAAGACATAACTTTTTCAGTGGTGCCCGAAGGTGACCAGTCAGTCCAGAATTCATTCTCGCCAACCACACCCAATCAGATGTTCAGTTACGAGCCCATATCAGTATAGATGGTTATGCTAGCATACCAGAAACTCCACGAGTAGCCGGTCTAATCAGACGGTCCGGTCTGTACCTTTTCCCACCGACTTCGACCGAACTACAATCGCATCGGGGGCCCCAAAATCAGAAACAGGTAATCAAGTAACAGATAATTCAAGTTTGACACGGCAAGATAAAGTACAAGCCGGTCATCCACATAACATATCAGAGAAGTATATGATTCAAGTTTGACACGGAAAGATAAAGTACAAGCCGGTCATTCACAGAAAAATATCAATGCAGTTTATAAATTCAGTTTCACGATAATTGAGCACAGTATGATAAAGTACACACTTAATTTAACGGTTAATAATCAGTATATACCATCATTTAAGTTTAATCGCCAGATCTCTCTCTAATGGGGTTCGAGTATACATGGTTCGAGTAAGGACTAGAAAGGTTCGAGTATAAGGTTTCAAGTACTGGGGTTCAGGTAGATGGGTTTGAGTACAGGGGTTCGAGTAGAGGATTCAAGTGAAGGGTTCGAGTGGTACTGGTGCTCAAGTGGTACTGGTTCGAGTAGCACTAAGTTGAAGTGGTACTGGTTCAAGTGGTGAGATTTCAAGTGGTGAGATACGAGAGGTAAGGTTCAAGAGGTACTGACTCAGTTGAGAGGTAAGGTTCGAGATATACAGATTCAGTTGGTGAGGTTCGAGAGGTAAGGTTTGAGAGGTACTGATTCAGTTGGTGGGGTTCGAGAGATAAAGGTTCAGTGGTACATGTTCGAGAGAGGGGTTCCAGAGGTAAAGGTTTCATTGGTACTAGTTCAAGAGTTAAGGTTCAAGAGTTAAGGTTCAAGATGTAAGGTTCAAGAGGTAAGAGTTTTAGTAGTACTAGTTCGAGAGGTGAGTTCGAGAGGTAATGGTTTTAGTGGTATTAGTTCAATAGGTTCGAGAGGTGAGCTCGAGAGGTATTCTCTGGTTTGAGAGGTGAAGGTTTCAGTGGGGTTCGAGAGGTGAAGGTTTCCGAGGGGTTTGAGAGGTGAAGTTTTTAGTGGGGATCGAGAGGTGAAGTTTTCAGTAGGGGTTCGAGAGGTGAAATTTTCAGTAGGGGTTCGAGAGGTGAAGTTTTAGTAGGGGTTCGAGAGGTGAAGTTTTCAGTGGGGGTTCGAGAGGTGACGTTTTCAGTGGGGGTTCGAGAGGTGAAGTTTCAGTAGGGTTTCGAGAGGTGAAGTTTTCAGTGGGGGTTCGAGAGGTGAAGTTTTCAGTGGGGGTTCAAGAGGTGAAGTTTTCAGTAGGGGTTCGAGAGATGAAGTTTTCAGTGGGGTTCGAGAGGTGAAGTTTTCAGTGGGGTTCGAGAGGTGATGGTTTCAGTAGGGGTTCAAGAGGTGATGGTTTCAGTAGGGGTTCTAGAGGTGATGATTTCAGTAGGGGTTCGAGAGGTGATGGTTTCAGTAGGGGTTCGAGAGATGATGGTTTCAGTAGGGATTCAAGAGGTGAGGTTTCAGTGGTGTTCGAGAGGTGGATGTTTCAGTGAGGGGAGCGAGAGAAGGTTCGAGAGAGTCAGGTTCTGATGGCATCATATATATATACATATATGTAAACATATACCCAGTTTAACTCAGTTCGTGCTAAGGCGATGCAACACTCACCTTGGTTAGACTTGGCTTGGGCAACCTCCGTTTCTACGTTATCACTGCTCAACCTCCGTTCTTATTTTGGTACTCAAGAAAATATCTTAAGGCTGTAATTTTTTTTTGAGAAGGCAGTAACTGGTATTTATACTGATGAGAACATAGGGTTATGGCACCTAACCCTAGAATTTTATCCATTTTACCCTCAAGTGCCTATGTCCACTTGCCCAAAAATTACTTTGGTTAAATTTCTCACGTCCACTTGCCGACTTTCTCTTTTCATTATATTATTATTATTATTATTATAATAATTATGACTCTCTTCCCAATATTTTCTCTTCCCGAATTTCACTTTCCCTAGGTTTACATGACTCCTATTCACCTATCAATCCCATCTGTTTCATTTTCATCCGTTCATTTCTTTTAATTCTTTATTTATTGGCTTTTCTTCTTTTTAATTTATAATACTTAAAATTGATTATATATATAATACAATTATATTCCTTGAAATCAAAACAATATTATATATTAAATTATTTATTTTATTCTTATTTGTAATTACATATGAAAATTACTATTATATAAAATTGTGATAGGTATGAGGAAGTTATAAAATTAGTGTTCCTCAATAATTTAAAGGAATATTTGTTTTAAAGGAAGGTACACGGTAAACTATTGGAGATGCTTTTATAAAAATCTAGATAATTATTTAACAACTTAATTTATTATTTCTTACATTACTCTTTTAAAATGTGCAATTTGTATATCCCGCTTCCATTATGATTCAACGTACTATTATTCCCTTCTTCTTTCTTAAGTGAAACCTATACTAACACCAATACTTTATCATCGTTTGATATTAACTAATATATATATATATATATATATTATTATTTTATTTTATTTCAATAATTAAGATTATTAATTCAAATTTACTTCGTCCGAGATTAACATCTAGGTTAATCCATAATAATTATTTTTTTCCAAATTTATATTTTATAATTAGCACATCCTTCATCTCTAATCATTTTTTCCCAATTAGAGGGGTCAAAAAGGTTCAATTGAGATAACATGATTATATTTTATTTATTAATCTAATCGGGTTCGGGGTTCCACAAAAATAACCTCCATTATCAGATTCTGTATCATAATCCGGTTCAGCTCTATTGTCTGCATCTTCATTGTCTTCGGATTCTATCTCAAATCCTTATTCTGTGCAGCGGTATATCCAATCATCCTCCTCATCCAACAATGATTGATCCTCAGATTTGTTGGCATATGTCTCATCCCAGCTGCTATGGTTTGAGGCATCAATGTCCATTACAGCCCCACCTTCCTTCACTTTTTCAGTTTATTTCAACTTCTTACCCTTGCTGCACTCACCCTGCCGGCAGCTCCATCGACAACCTCCTCGAAAACCTTCACTGATTTCTCTTCCTCACATTCCTTGAACATGGTAACAATGTCATCCTCGGTGCACAAAAAATCTTGTGCTTCACAGGATGCCAATAGCTTAATGTAAGTTGCATTGTTTTCTACAAATCCGGATCACCCAAGAAGTACTCGGTGAAGTCTGACTTTTTAACCACCGGTGAGTATTTATCTGGATTGATGTCATCCAATACTTTCCACCTATCACCATGACGAAGCATCATGCTGTAAAAAGCGTCGATATCATCCTACACAAAAAATAGAATCACTATTAAAAAACTAACAAATCAAAAAAAACAAATTAACTTCAACTCTGATAAAACAAAAGAGACAAGATCTGTAAGGAAAAAAAAAGGGTTATGTCGCTTTTATCTACAAAGAGTACATTCATACACTTAAACGACAAACAATCCACACATTTCTTCATCCATCATGCCATATTCCCCACTAAATTCCCATACCACATTTGTTCACAAAAAACCCAAAAACATGGAAACCCTGACCCTTGATAACCAAGACGTCATACAATACCAAGAGAACAAAAATGACTAACACAACATACAAGATGGATTTTAACACCCACACCCAACAACAACAATAGATGAACATAATACCCCATAGATTTAAAAACCTAAAAAACCCTATCGACGGTGACCAAACAACCAAAAAAGTGACAAAACTGAGACAAAATCGACAAAACCATCATCGATATACCAAGATTACGCATAAAATTGGACGATTAACGTTGTAAATCGATCAGAGCTTACCATTTCTACACCTCCTCAGTTTTCTCCTCTAAAAGCCACTACCGCGGCAGTGCGACTGCACACCGGGTAAGAACGCACAACCACCGCGCGACTACGGTGAAATGAATGCAATTGAAAATTGTGGTACAATGACCGGACCAGTCCGACTGAAAGTTAGAGCAACTGTTTGAGTTCTCTTGGAAGAGACGAAAGGTCGAGCGGGAAAGAATGAGGAAGAAAAGGGAAAAAAGTGAAAGGTTATGTTAATTGTGGAATGAGGGTATAAACGTCTTTCCACTTTTTGTTGAATTTTTTTATTTTAAAAAAAAGGGTATAATCATCATTTCAGGTTTTTTCAGCCAAATTCAGGCCTCCAGGGTTATATTAGCACTTACAAGCAAATAATAGGGTTACAATAGCACTTTCAAACTCTACATGGTCATTTTGACACTTTCGACCAAAATATGGGGTTATGTGGGCACTTTATTCTTTAAAGAGTCATCCCAAAAAGGAAAGTGAGCTAATGTTAGTGAACCGGAGGGACCATAATATATGAAATATCATTGACTTCTTCGTAATATTTACTTTTTAAATACCAAAATTTTACATGATGTTAGTATAAGTAGCAAAAAATATTATAGTGATCAAGCATGTTTTGAGAAAATTAAGTAAAAAGTGTCATAATTAGTTGAACGGGAGAACACTTGGAATTGAATCACTTCTCTTGTCTTGAAATAATGTCAAAATTGATTTATTTTTTTTTAAATGATAATATGACGTCTAGAGTCAGTCAATAGTGAATGATAAAGAACTTCTCAAATGTATAATATGTTCAAAAACAAAAAAAAGGAAAAGATGTTCCTGTAATTGCAATTTCTTCATATATGACAGTATAGTCCCGAGTTTTTGAAAGTATTAAAATTTACTTAAGTTGGCATATGCTTGTAATTAATATCGTTCAGGACATCAAATATTAAAATGATCTAAAATCGTTTGAATTTAATCAGATAAACATCAAAAAAAATATCCTCATTTTGATCCAACAACTAATAGTTACACCAACAAATTATTTCTTTTTTCAGTGAAATCACTAATGAGCTGATTTTTTATTAATCATATTGAATTGAACTACACTATAAATAAGATAGAGGGGTGGTCTAGCTCATAATCAGCGAATAAGATATTGTTTACAAGAAATTGGACGTGAGGCGCGAGAGAACAATTTGGTGATCTTGCCATTACAAAGACGTGCAGGAATGTCACGAACATCATTTTCCGCGCTGGATAAAAGGCCATGCATTTTCAACCTATTCTCCAACAGAATCGCATCCTCTAATCTCGTCACTATCTTGCCATAACAAATGTATCGCCCGCAGCCTCCATAGTCCATGTCTTCGTACAACGCCACATGCCCTTCTGCAGCTTTATCAACATCCACAGCGCCCAGAACGCCTTCCCGCAACATTCTCTGCCCACCTATTTTGTACGGATCATTTAGTCACAATTTAGTGTGCTACCACAAGACTAAAGAAATGGGAATGAGATAAACTTAATGTGTACTAGTGCATCTCCGATGTAGAAAGTTACCCTCCTGCTACCTCCATTTTTTTATTTGTGCCACATCACCTTTAAAGTTTATAAAATTGAATTGAAAAAAGTACAACGAGTGAATGCAATAATCTTAAAATTTTCATGATTACAAAGTGTCAGTGTAAAAAAAACATTCCAAATTGAAATGTATGCCATTAATAAAGGAACGGGGGGGTATCGTTACATGAGATGTTAAATTTGTACTGACATCTATTTTCAAAGTACTTATTATTATTATATGTGTTAAATGATGTTTTTGACAAAGTTGTACTTATAACAAAAAAATATAACATATTTTAGCTTATTTTGAAAGTATGGACAATTTTTATTTTTTCATGACATTAGATCATGCTTATTAAACAACCACTTTTTTAAAGCAATTTACTTATAATCATAAGTAAAACACTTATAAGCCGACAACATATCCAAAGTTTATCTGCGAACAAACATGTTAGGTTACCTTTGAGATAGGGAATGGCGGATTCCATGTGAGCGTCTGGGAAGGATGGGGCCATAAACAGAGCAGGGCAGATAGTTACGAGATTGACCTTCAGTTCCCTTGACCTTTTCCAGGCTTCTTTCTCTGATCTAGTCTTTCCCAGGGCAAGCCAGAGCTGTTATTGACCGCAGACTTCAAATTAGTCGTGTAATTGGACGACATTTTTTCTTTTTGAACAACTAATGATTACTCTCAGAGATTAAAAGTCAAGAAAACATGACTTCACCGATAGAGTAAGTCCTAGAATTTTACCTATTTTTTAATTTCAATAGTTTTTCTATGTCATTTCCTAAAATAGAGATTTTGATGAGAGAGTGGATTTACTTCCCTATATTTGTAGGAAGAGAAAAATATCATAGGGAATAAAATTTAATGCAATTCCAATTGAATGCATCAAATCATAGCATATCTTCATTTTTCTATTAAAGTGTAATAATACAAAATCATGTAAAATAAGGAAATTATTGGAGTTGATTCAAAAAATATTGGAATTATTAATTTTCATTCCCAAAAAAAAATTTAGTGAAGTTGTTGGACCTGCATTACTAACGACTAATTAAGAAGGCGGTAATAACGGAACATACCTTATTTTGTCTGCAGAATTCCTCGTCGCTCCAACAACTCTCGTTTACGGTGACTGTTCCGGAAATTGCACTTTCACCTACCCAGATGGCGGCAAGCAAGGAAGAAGTGAATATGCACCTTTTCACATATGCCGCTCTACCACAAGCTTCAACCACATTTCTCGCTCCTTCAACCTCCAAAAACGTCATGCGCTCCTGAACAATCAGGTAAGATAATGTTAAATTCATCATAAAATACATTTTCTAAATATTAACTTTTACATGTAATTATTATATACTGAGACACAGTAATCATGGGTGGAGCTAGGCGGAGATTGAAGGGAACTTCAGCCTCCGCCAAGATGAATTTATGAGAAAATTGGGAAACAAATTTTTTCAGCCCCCAATAATATAAAGAAAAATTAAGGAATTTTTTTTCTTTTACATATCAGCCCGCCACTAATATTTTCTGCCTCCATCCCTGATAGTAGTAATTGATATTATTAGAATCACGTACTCATATTATAAAATTAATTGATTCTGTGTAGGGTGACACATAATCTTATATATCAACTGCCAATGTGGACACTAATCTTAGAAACCCATACCGTATATCCGGAAACTCCACGAGGATCAATGAAGGAGGAGGTGTGAAAAATGGCGTGGCAGCCCCTAAACGCATTGCACAAACTGTCCACATCTCCCATTTTGGCTACCACCACGCTCTCTAATTGCGCAATCTCCTCTTCTCTCATGAACTCCTTAACATCCTCGAAACTCGCTGCAATTACCTTAATCATCACATGACAAATGGGAAAGAGAGAAAATACAAATAAAAACAACACATTATTCATCGTACCTGGTTGTTGAATGGTGACTCTGACAATGTATCCGCGAGCTAAGAGCTTCCTGGCCAAGTGAGCGCCGAAGAAGGAGTTGGCGCTGGTGACGCACACCATTTTCCGCTCTCTCGAGTACAAATTGGACCGGAAAATGTTACCGTTGCAATTCCCCGTTTTGCCGTATCTCACGGCGGCCGCCAGTGGCTCTGGGCGAAGAGTAAGAGAAGACATGATCGATGAAGGTTTGAACTTTTCAATTTTGTTATAATGGCGAGTGTTTTCTGGTGTAAAGAGAAGATCATGTACGAAATGAACTTATATATAATCGACAATTAATTAGATGATGTAAGTTGGGGGTAAAATACCAAAATGGCACAGGTGCAGGCCGTCCAAATGCCACGTTGGTATGGGTTTTTCGAATGGACTGATTGATTTGATATGGATGGACTTCATATTAAGAGTGCATTAATGAGACGTTTATCTTAAAATAATAAGAGTTCGTCTCAAAGACGATATTTTCATAAGTTATGGAAAGATCAAAATTTAAAATGTAAATTAGAAGAAATAAAGATAAATTTTTTGTATTGCATGAATGAATTATAAACTTTATTAGTATTATACGTTGTATAATAAATTTTTAATATTGCAACTTAGACCTTTTACCTTTTATTATTCTAATTAAACCCCGTCTTTCCCAAGACTTTGGAAAGATGGAGTTTTATTGGAATAATAGAAAGCTAAAAGGTCTTAGCTGCAATATAAAATTTTTATTATATAACGTGTAGTAATTATAAAGTTTATAACCCGATTCATACAACCCAAAATTTTTATCTTCATTTCTTTTACATTGTACTTTAAACCTTGGTCTTTCCATGGCTTATGAAAAGACCGTCTTTCAAGAGACAGACTCAGTATGTATTACTAATATTCTAATAATATATATATTTTTAAAAATAGTCTAATATACTATCAAATATTTATGTTCACGAAATTAAAAGTCATGATGCTTAATTGGCTTAACATATATAAGAGTTAAAGATGATAGAATTTTAATAATGTGCTACATCGGGCATATTAAAATATGTAAGATATTGGGAGTTTTGGGATAGGTATAATGAAATGCCATTAGGATAAGCATTGCAATTATTATTTTTATTTTGAGATAAACATCTAGTACACCTGATACTATAAAATCTATCCATATTTAAAAAATGGGAAAGTCTCAGGAAAGACGATCTTTTCATAAGGTTATGGACAGTCCACAGGGGCATTTACCTTAAATGTTGTAATTTTTTATAAAATTTAAATGTTGCATTTTATAAGTTAAAACAAGTAATAATATGTATTTGAATGTGAAAATATAAAAATATATGATAAAAAATTTATTTTTAAGATTATAAAATTTTGTATGTAATTTAACAAATGCAGTATATAAGGTAAGAAATAAGTGGTATGTCCATAAGCTTATGGACAAACCGCCTATCAGGAGACATACTCTTAAAAAATAACCATATTTAAGTGTTTCTTGCTCTTTTTGTTTTGACTCTATTTAGATTATATTAGTTTCATTTAAATTTTGTTCAAACAAACTAGAATGAATTGAACTAAATTAAAAATAAATAATATTAATGGAGTTAAATTTAAATATTAATTTAATTTTTATGAAATTGAACTAAATTAAAATGGCATTAGGATAAGTCTTGTAATTATAATTATTATTTTGAGATAAACATTTCACTGGTACACCCGTTACTATAAAATCTATCCATATTTTTAAAATAACCATATTTAATTGTTTCTTGCTCTTTTTGTTTTAAATTTATTTAGATTCTATTAGTTTCATTTAATTTTTGTTTAAACGAACTAGAATGAATTAAATTAAATTAAAAGCAAATAATAACAGAGTTAAATTAAAAATATCGATTTAATTTTTATTAAACTGAATAAAATTGAAATGAATTAAAATGTAAATAAATTTAAAAAACAACATGATTCCAACTCATTTTAGCGTTCACTATAGAACAATATTCAGTAGGCCAAATCAATTTAGCGTTCACTAACAGTATTCATTAGGTTCGATACAGTAGGGGCAAATCTAGGAGTATAGCATTGGAGGGGGGCTCCAACCCCATAAGAAAGAAAATGAGTGAAAATAATTTAAAAAATTATTTTTATTAACAGAATGATTTGCAGTAAAAAATTATATTATTGATGACTGAATATATAGAGAGTATAATAGATGTGTAATAAGGAAAGATGTCTGATCATAATAAATCATAATCTAATCAGTAATCTGATTTATCCTAACACCTCTCGTCAAGCGAAGCGTCAGATTCTCAGAGACGCAAAGCTTGGACCTGAAGAACTCAAACAAGAGGCGAGAGAGACCATTGGTGAAAATATCCGCAACCTGTAGAGATGTAGGAACATGAGCAACACGAAGCTTGCCCGAAGAAACCAACTCGCGAACAAAATGGTAATCAATGTCAATGTACTTAGCCCGTTTATGCACAACCAGATTCTAAGCCAAGAAGATGGCATTGTTGTTGTCACAAAGCAGAGGCGCACCAGAAAGAGGAACATGAAGATCACGAAGCAAATGAGTCATCCAGATGACCTCATAAGCAGTGTTGGCAAAAACACAATACTCCGACTCAGTGCTGGACCTGGACACAATGGATTGTTTCTTCGAACTCCAAGAAGCCAAGTTACGACCTAAGAAGACATCATAGCCATAAGTAGAAGGGCGGGTCTTCAAACACCTGGCCCAATCTGCATCAGAATAACCGAGCACCTCTAGAGAAGAAGCTGCACGAAAATTGAGACCAAAATGTAGGGTCCCCCGAACATAGCGGAGAATCCGAGTGACAGGCAAAAAATGATCTTCCCGGGGGTCCTGAATATACTAACTAACAAAATTAACTGCAAATGCTAAGTCTGGACGAGTGATGGTTAGATACTGTAGAGCACCAACTAAAGAGCGATACAACGTCAGATTCTTAAACTGTGAACTTGTACTGCTGTGAAGTTGAGAATTCGACAGAAATGGTGTAGAGAGTGGCACTGCATCTAAACATACCGGCCCGAGAAAGAATGTCCCGAGCATACTTCGCATGTCCCAGAAGAAGTCCTGAGGCAGTGGGTGTGACCTCAAAGCCAAGAAAGTAGTGTAAGGCACCCAAATCTTTGATGGAAAACTCCTGATGGGTGCGATCAATGAACTGCCGAATAAGAGTAGAATTATTCCCAGTTAAAATGATATCAACATAGACCAAAAGATACAACAATGACGAGCCACATGACAACACAAATAATGAAGTATCAGAAGAACTGCAACGAAACCCAAGCTGCAAAAGATAAGCACTGAAATGCTGAAACCATGCTCGAGGCGCCTGTTTTAGACCATAAATGGCCTTCCGTAGATGACAAACATAGTCCGGATGAGTGGGATCCTCATAGCCAACGGGTTGCGCCATAAAAACCAGAGAATCAAGAACACCATTAAGAAAGACATTCTTAACGTTCAACTGAAGTAGAGACCAAACACGCATAGTAGCAATAGCAAGAACTGTTGGAGCTGTATATGCTTTAACCTATGGAAGTATGGTCAAAGTCAAAACCGGGAATCTGAGAGAAACCCTGAGCTACCAAACGTGCCTTATGGCGATCAACCGAACCATCATGTTTGTACTTTAGCCGATAAATCCATTTAGACCCAACAATGTTGACGTCCAGAGGGCGTAGAAAAAGATCCCAAGTATGCTGACTACGAAGAGCGGTTATCTCCTCATCTTTGGCAGAAACCCAAAAAGGATTTTGTTTTGCGGAACGATAATCAGTCGATTCTTTCTGAGCAAGAAGAGCCACAAGTAGACCATGATCATGAATATCTGAACATCAGCGCTGAATAACTTTGGTCGAAGAGCGCATAACCATGCGAGAAACTGCTAGATGCGGATAACCCAAGATCTAGAACGTGGTCGAGACAACGGAGCCGTGACCGTCAGTGGCTGTGGCTGAGGAGCCATCACGGGATGGGACAAAGAGGCCCGTGGCCGAGGTGCCATCACGGGATGAGACAAAGAGGCCCGTGGCCGAGGCGCCATCACGGGATGAGACGGAGATGCCCGTGGTTGTAGCGTCGCCTATGGCCATGACCGAGATGGGAATGAGGTTGTCCATGGCCGGGGAGCTGCCCGTGGTCGTGACCAAGGCAGGATGTGGCCATTCGGGGCCGTTCGGGGCTCCTGAGCCCATGGCTGCTGGGCACGGGCGAGAAGCCACCGCGACTGGGCGCGAGTGAGAAACCACTGCGGCTGGCCGCGGGCAAGAAGCCACTGTGGCCAGATGCGAGATGGGACGACGGGCACGGGTCAGCTTGTGGGGCAGCTGGCTGAGACAACTCATCATCAGGAAAATGGAATTGAGGTGAGGATGGAGTCGAGGCTGGTGACAGCGCCGTCCTATGATCCGAATAAGTAAAGGATGAGACATTCAAACCTGAAGAGGGAGACCCAGTTCCTGACGCCAAAGTCAGAGGAAAATAATTCATGTTAAACCGAGCATGACGAGTAACATGAACCTTGTCAGTGGAAGGGTCGAGGCACTGAAGCCCCTTATACCGCGAGTTGTAACCGATAAATATACATGGAATACTATGTGTGGGGAGATAGCTTATGATCAGCAAAGAGATGAACAAAAGGAAAAACCCAGTAACTAAAAGGATGAAAGTTACCATAGATAGGATCCTGACGATAAAGAAGACCATAAGGTGTTGATCCCTGCAGGACTGGAGTAGGCAAACGGTTGATAATGTAGGCAACGGTGGTGAACGCATCATCCCAACGAGAAATCGAAAGATGTGAGTTAAAAAGCCTCGTGAGATCCATTTCAAGTGATGCTTGCGTTCTGCGCGCCCATTCTGTCCTGGAGTGGCCAGACAAGAAACCTGATGATGAATACCTTTTGCTGCAAAATGGGATATGAGTCTGGTGTTCAAAAATTCAGTCTCACCATCACTTTGAAAAACTTTATTTTTTGCTGAAAATTGACTCTCAACAAGTGCCTCAAACTGCAAATAAGTGTCAACAAAATCTAATTTGTGATGAAGGGGGTACGACTAAGTGAATCTCGAAAAATCATTCACAAATAATGCATAATACACAAAACTATTTGTAGATAAAACCGGGGAGGGACCCCCCACAAATCACAATGTATTAAATCAAGAACATTATCAGCACGTTTAGGATTCTCAACAAAAGCCAACCGTTGACCTTTCGCCATAACACAGGGGATGCAGGTATGCAGCTTAGGCAACAAAGAAGAAACTGAAAGTAAGCTAGACTTATGTAAACTAGTAATCACTGCACTAGGAACATGACCTAGGCGTGCATGATACAACTCATATGAAGCTTGACTCTTATTCTGCTATAAAACTGAAATAAATGCTGCATCTCTTCGATCCAAAATGTACAATCCATCCTCACTGTGCCCCCGACCCACGACAGCCCTGGTTACTTTGTTCTGAATGACAAAATTCCGGTCATCAAATGTAATTAGGACACCCATTTCTCTGGTTAACCGACTAATAGACAGTAAATTCTTAGTAATATCATGCACAACCAAAACACCATACAAGTGTAAGTTCTCAGAAACTTTAGAATCACCAATATGAGATATCATATCTGGAGCACCATTACTAATAAGAACATGAGAATTACCAGTATAAGGAGTGAAACTGTCTAGGTCTGAGGTGGAAGTCGTCATATGACTGGTAGCCCCGAAATCAAGGTACCAATCTGCAGACGAGAAGAAGTATCAGAGTGCTGAGAAGAATGATGATTTTCTACCAAATGAGTGCTTGGGGGACGACCAATTTGTGTCTGCATCTGGTAACACGTCGCAACATATTGACCAAGACATCCAGACCAGGAACAGTAAGGACGACCGTGACCAGGGATCGGACCAACCGCAGAAGAACCAAAATAGAACTACCGACCGCAGTCATGCTTGCCACCAAACAACCACTGCGACCACCGAGGGAAGGTCACGTGATGCCACCTCGAGTCAGCGTGTGATTCCACGTGCAGCTGGCTTGAGGTGCGTCGCTGGTCTGGAACGCGACATGTCTTGAGTGTCCCTGTAAATTCATCAAAAAGACCTCGTGATTTTTGGCATGGGAATGAACATCCACATAAAGCGGGGTTGGAACAACATTAATCAAAGGAGCAGAAAAATCTTTATACTCAGGACCAAGAACAGTCAAGAATCATACAATTTGATCAACATTTGAAATCGGATTATCCATGATAGACAATTATTCAAAAATCTCCTTAAATTTGAGATGAAGGTCATGAACAGTACCAGACTTAAGAATACCATGCGCATCTGCGCAAAGACGGAGAATGGTGAAGGCACTGCTATTTTGATAGATGGGAGCAAAATTATCCCAGATATATTTGGAAGTGGCACAATCTGGGAGATCCGCAAGAACTTCAGGGGTGAGAGAGAAAAACAGGAGACTGCAGAGACGTTGATCTTCATCAACCTATTGATTATACTCTTCTTTTGCTTTCAAATAAGCCTCCTGGAGATCAACCTTGCTGCCCCCCAAAGGAGTTGAGACTGTGGCAGCAAAAAACAGGGTCTGCGGTGGGAGAGTGAGACGAGATCTAGTGCCATCAATGAAACCGTAGAGACCTTGAGGACGAAGGACATAACCTGCTTGACGCTTCCAGAGAAGATAATTTGATGGAGTGAGTTTAATCTGTATCATCTAGAGCAGAGTGTTGTAGGAGAGTTTTTCTTGAGCCATGACAACGGAGCGAAGCGGAGTGGAGAGCGGCATGTGAGAACGGAGCTGCTGGAAGACGAGCGGAGCCGCTGGCGACCGAGAAAATTTTAGGTTTTTAGATTTTGGATCAGAAGAGGCTCTGATACTATGATAGAATGATTTGCCGTAAGAAATTATATTATTGATGACTGAATATATAAAGAGTACAATAAAGTTGTAATAAGGAAAGAACCCTAATCATAATAAATTATAATCTAATCAGTAATCTGATTTATCCTAACACTTATCAACACCTCTAAATTTTTTTTAAAAAAAATCATATTTTTTACTAACCCTCACCACATATGTTACCTTCCTATGATATTTGCCAACAATGCAGGGGCTTTACAAGGAGCCACACCTGTTTGGTTAATTTGTTACATATAGTTATTATAGCTTTAAGGAACAAACCACCAAGGAATCCAACAAATACACAAAATGTCAAAACATTTTCTTCTTGTGTCCAAACCAGCTTTACATCATGGATCGTTTAATGGCGGCATTTGACTGTAAGCATGCAATTTAATTGAATGTGTGTGCCACAAATTTCTAACTTCTAGGTTTCCTACCGTTGAACTCGTACTCTTATTTTTTCTGCATCCTCTTTCCTTTGTCAAGTGAGTGAACGAATTCAACTTTATATGGGTAGCTACATTGGTCCTCAGATCGCGTTGTCTTTTTTAAAAAAGCAATGTAATAAACAGGGGCGGAACCAGAATAATTTTTCAGGGGAGGCTGAAAAATTTTCGCCCCCGAAATTTTTTTTCTGGTTCCGCCCCTGGGAAACAATAACAATAACAAAAAAAATAAGATAACAATAACAAATTGATTTGTTTTTAAAAAATCTAAAAGAGTTACGAAACAATAACAGATAACAAAAAGTTCATAAAATCATATTCATCTAAATTCAATTTAACAAATATCCCTAATTGATAATTCCATAAACCGATTATGACAAATTGGCAATTTCATTTTCACATACAATTATACAAAATAAATCAAACAATTATAATTTCAACTAAATTCCAACTAAATTCCAACTAAATATGCAATTCAACTAAATCAATTTATGCAATTCAACTAAATTTCAACAATCATATATAATACAACCATATAAATTCAATTCAACATCCAATCTAAAAATCATGTTCACATTATACATATATTTAAGTTTTGAAGAAATAAATTAAAAAGACAATAAATTATAAACTCTAAAATTAATAAATATTAGCATAAAGAGAAGAGAAGACTTACCGTGGTTTCAGGTTTGGAGAGGCGGCGGGACGAGGCAGGCAAGCAGCAGTCGGTGGCGGACGGCGGTGGTGGATGGCGGTGGCGCGGCGGCGGCGACGGGGCTGAGAGCGAGTGAGGCAGAGGAAGGAGGAGTGCTGGTGCTGCCTTGCTGTCCTTCTCGCCTCCAGCATTTATAGAATGGATTAATTGGCTATTGGATTGGGCTCAGTTTTTGGCCCAATCCATTTCTGATTTTTTTTTCATATTACTTAGTGAAACGACGTCGTTTTACTACTTAGGTATTAAAAAAATAAAGCCAAACGAAACGACGTCGTTTTAGTACGTATGACTTTAAAAAAAAGAAGGCCGCAGCGCGGCCTTCTTCTCCGGCGAGCAGGGCTTGGCCCTTGCTGCCGCCGCGCTGGAGACGCGCTCCTGCCTCCTCCTAGCTCCGGCCGGCGATCGAGGTAGGGCTGGAGCCCTACCTCGCGTATCAATAGATTCGCCAGTGGTAATAAAGACTGCGTGCGTTCCATATTAGTAAAATAATAAAGACTCATGCGAATCACATGGAAGACTGAAGTTAGGCCCTGATTTGAGAAAAGTGCATATATAATCCTATATAATTGATGAAAGTGCAGATATAATCTCGCGATAATGAAAGTGCAAATATAATCCTGCGATAATGAAAGTGCAAATATAACCCTGCAATAATTGAAAGTGCAAATATAACTCTGGTCAGTCAATGCCGAAATAATGGCTTTATGGTTATATTTGCACATACGTATAATAGTTAGGGTTATATTTGCACATATGTATAATAGTTAGGGCTATATTTGCACTAAAAAACAACTCAGGGTTATATTTGCACTTTCTCCAACATATAGAGTTATATTTGCATATTACCCCCCTGTTTTTTATTCGTATGATTTACTACCTACACAGTGAACTTAAAATAAATGTACTCCAGTAAAAAAATGGAGTCCGTCTCTTGAAAGATGGTCTTTCCATAAGCAATGGAAATACCAAGGTTTAAAGTGCAAAGTAAAAGAAATGAAAATAAAAATTCCGGGTTGTATGAACCGGGTTATAAACTTTATAACTACTACACGTTGTATAATAAAATTTTAATATTGCAACTAAGACCTTTTACCTTTATATTATTTTCAATAAAACCCCGTCTTTCCATAAGCCTATGGAAAGACGGTCTTTCCCAAAACTTTGCCAAAAAATAATTGAAAGACTAAATTCAATTGAATGTTACAAAATAAGATTTACTTTACTTTACTTAACTTAACTAATAGGCAAGTTCTTGAGAAAAACGTTCTTTCTATAAACTTATGGAAATACAGTGTTTAATTAGAATAATAAAAGGTAAAAGGTCTTAATTGCAATTATAAAAATTTATTATACAATGTCTAGTAGCTATAAAGTTTATAACGCGATTCATACAACCAAAAATTTTATCTTCATTTCTTCTAGTTTACACTTTAAACCTTGGTCTTTCCATGACTTATGGAAAGACCGTCTTTCAAGAGACGACCTCCTAATAATATTCAGATATGTTAGAAAAAAAGGTATTAATTCAACTATTTCAATTATCTTGCTGCTAGTTTGACAAAATTTAATTTAGAGAAAAGTGCAGATATAACCCTATATAATTGATGAAATTGCAGATATAACCATGCGCTAATTGAAAGAGCAGATATAACCCTATCTATTCAGGTTATGTGCAAATATAACCTTTTCCGGTAATTTAATGCCGAAATTAGGTGAAAAGACAAATTTACCTTGCCGATTTATGTTTAAAAACAATTGAAAATTTCAAATGAGGTAATGACCATAATGCCCTTCGTCTCCTTCAAACCCTTGACCACCGGCATCTTCTTCTTTCTTTGTCCCTTTTTCTTCTTCTTTCTCCTTATTTTTTTCTGTTCTTCTTTTTTCTTCTCCTCGTCTTTTTTCTTTCCGATCTCTCTTCTCCGACCTAACCACCTTTTTTATGCCAATCATCGTCGCCGTGACCCTAATGTGGAAGGATCGAGGTTTAGGGCTCTAATTAAGAGCAAGATCTGCTCTCCGGTGGCTTGACGGGAGGCGGTTATGAAGGTTACGGGTGGAGGTAGAAACAATGATGGTGGAGCACAGGTGATGGCGGGGCGGGGCGAGGCTGAGTTGGGTAGAGGCTGAGCTGGGTTTAGGGATGCGATTCGTGGCGGGGTGAAGGTGGTGGTGGCTGGGAGAGCTTGGTGGTGGTGGCCTGAGATTGGTGTTGGTGGTGGCTAAGGATTGGTGGTGGTGGTCAGATTTCGTCAGAATTTGCAACCGTTGAAGTTAAAATCAAAGTCGAATTTGTTCGGATTTTGTCTAGATTCGAGGCAGCTACTCGTCGGTTCGATTTGGCACACACATGGCAGTGAAATATGTAGAATTGGAAGCGGTGGAGAGGACGCACATCGTTTGCAGGGTCCTTTGGATATGATAAATTTACGGTGGATTTGAGTTGGGATTAAGTCACAAATTCATAATTTCAGTCTAGGGAGTCGTCCTTTTGGCCACAGAATCGGAATTGAGTCGAGACAATCATCCTTGGAGTCGCGGTGGTCGAGAATTTATTATGGTGGTGAGGGAATGAAGGGGAGAGGAAATTTGCGGTGGTGAAGTTCAGTAGAGTGGCTAGCAACGACGTCGTTTTTTAGAAGGTGGAGAAATTGAAGGCATGGTTGGAGAGGGATGGGTTTAAGGTGGCCGGAGAGTTTGAACTAGGGAGGTACAATCCGAAAAAATCAATCCACCTAATTTCAACAGGGGAAGGAAAACTAAGGAAGTTAGGTGGATTAATGCAGAAGAATGGATGGGTTTAAGGAACGACCCATTTTTTTGAAAACGAAGGAAGTTAACATATGGTTTTTTGTGGGCCCAATGATAATAAGGGCAAAATTGTCCTTCCAATTCAAGGGTTCAGCCATAAGGGTATTTTAATCATTGCAAGTTGGCCAACTGCCGGATTCTGACGGTCAACACCGGAAACATGGCCGGAGGATTATATTTGCACTTTTATTCAACAGTCAGGATTATATTTGCACTAAAAAATAACTGAGGGTTATATTTGCACTTTCCTTAATATATATGATTATATCTGCATATTACCCTATAGTTGAGTTCAGTTAAGTTTAAACTAGTAAAAAGTAACAGGGCTTTAGTAATAAAGTGTATAAAGTTTGTTATATTGAATTAAGTTAAAAAGATTTGGAGCAAAGTCTATGATGACAAGTATAAAGGAAAACCAATTGTACACAAGTATTAAATTCATCCCAACTAAAACCGCAGATTTATAAAATACTGATATGACCCTATGTTTTGGAGGTTTGTGCTAATATGACCCTGTGAAGTTGAAAAGTGTTATTGTAGCCTTATGTTTTGCATCAGAAGTGTCGATATAACCTTGTGGCACTATTCCAGTATTGACTTAATAATTTCTGACATTGACCAAAATTAAAATGACTAAAATATCCCTAGTCTTAAATCTAATAATATAATGACTAAAATACCTCTACATTCTTCTTCTTCATCATCTCCATGACCACAACCATGACTGTTTCGCCGCCGCCGCCACCTCTGCCGTACCACCACCTCCACCGCCGCACCACCACCTCCACCGCCGCACCACCACCACCACCGCCGCACCACCACCACCACCGCCGCACCACCACCGCCACCGCCACAACAATTCCATTGAATCCTCCTACTTCAGAATGCCAAAAAGAATGACTTAGTTCAGTAATTTGTACAAATAGAGAATCTCAACCGAAGCACCAAACAATGCTAAAGAACTTACCACCCAACACCACCACCAAGTACCAAGCAATCTCAAATGATATGAAAACTTACCAAATAATGCCAGAGAATCTCAACCGAAGTTGCGCTGTACACTTACCGCCCAGCACCACTGCTGCCACCCAGCACCACCACCGCTACCATCTCTAAACCCTAACACCACCTCGATGATTATCTGTCGGCGGCGGAGCATCGCAACCACGATGAATTCATTGTGGAGGATGTCTGATTCGAAGACCCAGGAAGATCCGACAAAGGCCGCGATTGAACCCAACCAAGACCAACCAAGACCCACCACCACCGCGGTTGAACCCGACGAAAATTTTGGGCCCAATGCGCCGCCGTCGATGCGACGCCTCAATGCAACGTCACCGATGCGACGCCTCAATGCGGTGCCTTGACGATGCGACGCCTCGATGCGGTGCCTCGACGATGCGGATTTTGGGTCGGAGGCTAGTGGAGGAAGAAGAAAGAGGAGAAGAAAAGAGGAAGAAGAAAGAGAAGAAGAAAAGAGCAGAAGAAAAGAGCAAGAAGAAAGAGAATAAGAAAATAGCAGAAGAAAAGAGGAAGAAGAAAGAGACAATGAGGGCATAATTGTCTTTTAACATTTTTTAAAATTTTATTTAAAAAAAAACAGGTGTATAATAGCCATTTTATGTATTTCCGGCCAAAATCAGGTCGATAGGGTTATATTAGCACATTTCGGCAAAACACAAGGCTATATTAGCACTTTCCAACTTCACAGGATCATTTTAGCACAAATCCTCAAAACATAGGGTCATATGAGCACTTTACTCTTAGTTTTTTAGAGAAAAGTGCATATATAACCCTATATAATTGACGAAAGTGCAGATATAACTCTGCGCTAATTGAAAGTGTGAATATAACCCTATCTATTCAGGTTATGTGCAAATATAACCTTTTCAGGCAGTTGGAGGCCTGAATACACT
Organism: Rubia yunnanensis; assembly: GCA_037428765.1. Taxonomy (NCBI): domain Eukaryota; kingdom Viridiplantae; phylum Streptophyta; class Magnoliopsida; order Gentianales; family Rubiaceae; genus Rubia; species Rubia yunnanensis. The sequence continues at coordinate 4,892,551 of CM075069.1, forward strand.
GAAAAGACTATTTTGCCCCTCTGTAAAAAAGAAAAATTATTTTAAAACATTGAAATTACATTCCTACCCCTAAACTCTAGTTCATTCTCTTTCCCATTTTCTCTTATCCCATCTTCTCCGTTTGGCCTGAGCAGAGGCGGATCCTTCTTCTTTCTTCTTCAATCACCATCGACTATTCCTTCCTTCTTTTTCAATCACCATAGCCCGAAAGATCATTCTTCTTTCTTTTCAATCGCCATCAATGACAGATCAAAATCTGAGCGGATATGAGCGAGGCAGGGCAAAGCGAATTGGGTCTAAGCGGCATCAACGATTCGAGTCCATCGACAGCGGATCAACATCTGAGGGGATCTGACCTGAGATGGTGCAAAGCGAACTGGGTCTGAGTGGGGTCGGCGATTCGAGTAAGAGTCGACAGTTAGAGTCGGATTCGAGTCGGATTCAACATTCGAGTCGGAGTCGGCAATTCGAGTTGGAGTTGAGTCGGAGTCCAATGTCTTGACACAAATAGGGTTCGGTCAGAGTTTGGCTTCGAGGAAGGCTGATGACGAGGTTGAAAGGTGGTTGCAGAGGTTGAAAGGGTGGTGGTGGCCTGGCGATTGTAAGGTGGTGGTGGTTTGAATGGTGGTGGTGGTTGAATGTTGGTGGTGTTTGAATGGTAGTGGCTGTTGAATGGTGGTGGCTTGGCGGGTGGTGGTGGTTGAATGGTGGTGGCTTGGCGGGTGGTGTTGGTGGCCTGGCGGGTAGAGGTGGTGGTGGTGGTGGCTTGGCGGGTGGTGTTGGTGGTGGTGGTTGGTAGAATTGTCCTTCTCATTTAAGACTTAGGGAAGAAGGGCAATTTAGTCTTTTCAAGTTGGTCAATGACCGAAATTCGTTAGTCAACGTCGGAATCATGATCGGAGGGTTATATTTGCACTTTCATTCAATAGTTGGGGTTATATTTGCACTTAAAAACAATTGAGGGTTATATTTGCACTTTCCTTAACACATAAGATTATATTTGCATATTACCCAAAAAAATTTCTATCATAGATTTATTTAGTTGAAACACAATTCTTAATGTATATGATTATTATTTATGTGATTTTGTTATGAGCCCGTCTTTAGAAAGACTTTTTTCATAAGTCATGGAAATACCAAAGTTCAAACGAAAATTTTTAAAAATATATATATATAAAATTTTTGAGTTGCATTATTTTGATCATAAACTTTATAACTATTACGCGTTGCATAATAAATTTTTATTATTGCAATTAAACCCTTTTATATTTTTATTATTCTAATTAAAACTCATCTTTTCATAAATCTATGGAAAAATAGTTTTTCCCAAAGACTTTGCCCATTTTAAAAAATAAAGAGTAAAGTGCATTTTTAACCCTATATTTTAATCGAACGTGCAAAAATAACGTTGTAAAATTTGAAAGTGCAAAATTAACCCTATGTATTGGTAAAAAAAGTGCAATTATACCCAATTTGCTCAATTCCAGCGTGTACTCAAAAAGTCAGCAATTGACAAAGTATGAAAAGACAGAAATACCCCTAACTTTAAAACTGAAAAATCTTAATTTTTACTTTGCAAAAAAATCTGTGTTTTCTCAATTAATCAAAATGACAATCTTCGCAGAACAGTCGCAAACAGACACAAGTCAATCTTCAGCAAAAGCAATAACAATACTTGCAAATATACCGTGAGGTACCGTCGGAGTTGATGTGCTTGAGTCGGGCAGAGAGCATGCTGATCGAAACGAAGACCGGGACAACGAGCAGAGAGAAGATGAAAATCCTCGTGCATTGCCGAAAAAGCTTCATTGTTCATGAAAGCACCGCAGATACACTGGCTCTAGGGTTTCCAAATTGGCAAATACACCGCCGGAAAAGCTTCCGCCAATCCACCGTTGGACCTCCGCGCTCTTCTGCCGGACCTCCGTCCACCACCAGCCCCGCCTCCTGGAACCACGCCCCACCTCTCGGAACCCAGCCCTACTCCCGGAACCATGTCTCGCCACCCAGAAACCACCTCTCCCCAACCTAGAAACCCTAGCCTCTACCTCAATCCGCTAGCCTTCATCCCCTCAATCCGCTCCGCCGCCGCCCGCGCCTCTCAGAACCCTAGCTCCGCTGAAATCCCTCCCTTTGTCGCCGTCGCTCAAATCCCCTAAAAAAACCCCATCGCCGTCCACTCCAACCCAGGGGGGAGCGACGAAAAACGATGAATCACGAGGGGGTGAGGTTATTTCACTAATATGGGTTGGAAGCGTGATAACACAGCGATGCAAATGAATTTGGGGGCCAGAGGGGAGCGACGACGGAAATTGGGTTAGGGTTTTGGCATTACCATGTCAGGAGAAAAAGAAAGGCATCTGCGGAGGGTAGGACAAGATGGAGATGCCGGAAATCGAAGCAGTGGGAGAGAACGAGAAAATGGGACCGGCTGAGAAGGGAGAAATGGGAATTTTTGTTGTTTTGTTAAAAACCAAGGGCATTAATGTCTTTTTACATTTTCTAGTTTTTAAAATAGTTTTTAACAGAAAGGTAAGAGCATCTCCAATGCGGGTTTCGTTAGAGTAAACTTTAATTGTCACGTAACATTTACTAACGCCTATTATTAAATTTAATCTTCAATCCAGAAGTCGGAGATGAACGTCGATATTACGTGGCTAAATATATAAGTGACTTCGTTGAAATGGACTTCTATATTACGTGGCTAAATATATAAGTGACTTCGTTGAAATGGACTTCTATTCTCCGACGATGATATCGAAGGCCGCACTTTGTCAAATCAGCCACACACAAAAACAAAATCGCCTTATTTAATTTTTTTTATTGGGTAGATACTTTGGTGTTTTGATGTAGTTTTGTTTGGAAAAATTTCCAAATTCATGTTTACCATAATTTTGTACACCACTAAAAATAAACCAAACTACATTGGAAAATGAAATGGCAAAATTAATTTTAAATGTTGATTTATTTTTATATATAAAATAAAATAATAATTTAAAGAGATTTAAAAATATTTTCAATATATGTGGTAATATATATATATATATATATATATATATATATATATAAATTTATACTCAAAAAATTATAAGTATTAGTCTATTAACATTAGTATTTTGTTTTTTTTTTCAAATTCTAAAAAGTAACTATGAATTTGTAGGTTATAAAATAATTGAATGATGTATTTTAATAATAATGAAAAATCAACATGTTAAGTGCTAAATATATTCATTTATATTTAATAATATATAAATAATAATGATGCATATATTATAGATTGACAAAAATAAAAATTAATTTCAATTAATTTTTGCTTTTTATTCTTTCTCCATAAACGTAAAATTGAGACATAAATTAGAAAGTTTCTTAACTCATTGTCTATTTAATAATTAGTTTATTTAATTAGAATAACAAATTAATTTCTAGAATGGAATCAATTTTATTTTAAACATGAACTAAAAATAAGTTAGTGCCGATTAATGTTATACTCGAGTTCATAAAAACTATTTTATTGAACCAATATAATTATTTATTCCCCATCACTACTCTTGTCAAATAATTAGATGCATCTAAAATATAATTAATTGTATGAATATAATATTTGTTGAGATCAAATATAATATTAAAATATTAAAATACAATTTCAATATTATATACAGGGAAAGTCTCAGGAAAGACGGCCTTTCCATAAGCTTATGGACAGTCCTCAGGGGCATTTGCCTTAAATGTTGTAATTTTTTATAAAATTTAAATATTGCGTTTTATAAGTTAAAACAAGTAATAATATGTATTTGAATGTGAAAATATAAAAATATATGATATAAAAAAATATTTTTAAAATTTTTAAATTTTGTATGTAATTTAAGAAATGCAGTGTATAAGGTAAGAAATAAATGGCCTGTGCTTATGGACAGACCGCCTGTCAGGAGACTCACTCTTATATAGTCACATAATAATTGGGAGGTTGTAGCATATCTACGTTGCATAATATTCATTTGAAGTTTGGATTGGAGAATAATTTCTCACGGTCGAAACATTTAATATTATATGGAAAGTGAATCGATGTTCCAATCAGATTCTACTATTTGTCCCCGTTAAATAAGGAAAATCTTCCATGCATTGAAGATCTCTAAAACGGTCAATTTTCGGCTATTTTTGCTGTTGGCATTTCAATCAACGATTTCGAATTAATTTTACACTTTTAAATTTTAAAAGGTCACTTTTATGCTTTCGTACAAAACATAACCTAATGTTAACACACTTCGCTCAAAAATAAAACACTCCTAAATCCAGATTCAAAGGGGGGAAAGAACGACGTCGTTTTAAACCGCCATCGCAGAAATCCCCGTTCTCAAGATCTTCTCAACGACCTGGACAGAATCAAGAAACAAAAATGGCAGGACTACTAGCATGGGCTGCGGATGTAGTCGGAGGAGGAGCCGGAGGACACGACAACGGCGACGACCCCGATTCAATTCCGTTAATCTTCACACCGGAACAGCTCGCTTACGTTCACAATTTGGACCGGAAAGCGGCGTCACTGACCCGCTCGATCCAAGATCTACGGCTCAGATTGCCCCCCTCCGACCTCTCCCAGCGTCTTCCCCACCTGCACGCTCACTCCCTCGCCTCCAGCGCTGCACTCGCCCTCCAACTGAACGCCCACTCAGCCACCAAAAAACAGGTTCTTATTTATTGCCATTATTTTGTTACTAATTTGATTTCACGCGATTAACTGGAATATTGTGAAGATTGTTCCTTTTTGGGGGAATGATAGGTGCAATCGAGAGAAGTTAGATTGCAAGAGGAGAATGCTGAGTATGAGAAAGCCATATCAGATTGCGAAAATAAAATGCGCGAGAGGTTGCAGGAAGCTAGCGTGCTTCAGACTAAGCTCGAGGTTAGTTTTATGATTTTCAAACTGTATTTCTTCCGCATTGTTTGTTTGCTATTGCCTTTATTCCACGTCAAGAGTGTTGTCTTATGAATGAACAACTTATTGTGCATTACAAGCACATATAATGCATGTTTTAATCTTGTATGCTTGTAATCACCATTCCTGAATTATTTCATTAACAAGCTGGCATTTTGTGTTGAAATCGATAGAAAACTTAGATAGTCATGAACTGTTGGATTCTATATTTTTCCGTTTCCTTTACGGGAATGACACTGGTTATGCCATAAGTATAAGTAAGACTAAGGTCTTTGTAAAATTTTCTAACTAAATTTCCATGTACTTCGTCACAGCTTTTCCCCCTTAATTTTGTTATACTGCAGCTGAGTTTCTATAGAGCTAAATTATTGATTTGCACAGTAATAACTAATATGTGTGTAATTTGTAATTAAATGTTCTTACAGGAACTGGATGCTGATGAGAAGAACCTGGAAATGGAGTTAGAAAGGGTACATGCTGCTGACCAGTCCAGGAATCGATCAATTGAAATTGCATCCCTACATGAGGCTCAAGAAGAAGAAGAAGCAAAGTTTGCTCTCATTTATAAATTAGAGAGTCAGAAACAAGAACTAGTATGGATTTCTTTAAGTACGACATTTTCTGTTGTATTGTTTTCTTTCGCTATCTTGATCACTGGAAACATTGAACTTTTCTATTAGGCTTCTCTGAAAGAAATTGTCCAAGGCTTGGAGAAAGAGTGGGCTAAGGTTCAAGCAGATGCATTGAAGAAACCTTCTCCTGGTATGTGACTTTCTGTTTACCAGGGAGGCTTCTGCATCTTTTGTTTAAAATCAAGCACATTCTTGTTTGTTTTGGTATCTCTTCTATAACGTCTTTTTGTGGTAATGATTTGGTGGTGTCACTAGTTTGTTGATTTTATTCTTAGTTGACATTCATTATCAATTTTGATTCCTTCTGATGGGAAATTATATGTTTGGCGCGATTGCTTTGAAAGAAATTGTAGATTTCGTGTAGAAGCTTGATCCACTATAACAAGATTCTTGAACTATTAAACAATTTTGATTCCTTCTGATGGGAAATTATATGTTTGGCGCGATTGCTTTGAAAGAATTTGTAGATTTTGTGTAGAGGCTTGATCCAATCTAACAATATTCTTGAATTATTACACTTCAGCTCAGAGGGAGAAAATATTGGATAAACAGCTTCATAGCCTCATCGAGCAGCTTGAGGGGAAACAGGTGAAATTCATTTTGGTTTAACTGCAATGTAATGATATGATTGTCATCCTATTTGCTTCTTCGAACCAGAAAATGGGAACATATGTTTGTTTACTGCTTCTAGGCTCAGGCAGAGCGTCTTATGACTGAAATTCGCGGTAAGGAGATGGAGTTGGCGAGGTTAAACGGGTTGTCAAGGACCCTCGAGACCAGTATCAGTGATAGTAATATGAGTAGAAACAGATACGGAAGAAGTGGCTCCACAAAGGACCTTGCTGTTTCGGATCACATTGTTGATCCACAAGCGAAGCCTCATTCGGCTGGTCGAATGGAGTCTCTGCAGCGATTAATGCTGCTCAGATCGGCGCTTGTGGTCTACATATTATTGCTGCACATTTTGGTGTTCATCAAGCTTTCGTTCTAACCATTCTTGCAATGTCTACTAAGTACCGATAATTGTATTACAGTATAGAGAAACCATTATGTGGTGGTCATATGCTTCACGCACTCTATTCAATGTTGCAATCTTGTTAAATCGTTCAATCAAAAGCAAGTTGGACCGGTTACCGGCTGCAGAGGGCACACTATGTGTCGGCGTGGCGCCAAAGGAGAAAATGACAGCTTGGTAGAAAGGGTCAACAACGCAGTGCTTTCAATTCAATGCCTTTTCGTTTTTCGCCCATTCGACGAATTTAAATCACTGCATTTCCAGATGGGTTCAGCCTGTCGGTTTCTGGAAGCTGCAGTAGTAGTTCTTTTTTTATGCCATTGATTAAAGGGATAAGTGTCAATATAACCCTATCTACTTGAGTAATTAGTAATTATCAATATAGCCCTATGATATTTTTTAGTACAAATATAACCCTAACTAATTAATGAAAGTGCCAATATAATCCTCAGATCCCATTTTTGGTATTGACTTCAATTTTCAATGTTGACTCTATGTAAATTGATTAAAATACCCTTTGGGCTAACTCTGAAATTGGGTGGACAATCTTACCCTTATAGTTAGTCGGAACATCATAGTTCGTTAAAATTAGGTAAGGGTTATATCAGCACATTATGCAATCTTATTGGGTTATATTAGCACATTCCTAATGTTTGTAGGGTTATATCAGTACATTTATAATGTTTGTTGGGTTATATCAGCACATCCTTAAAACTTATAGGATGGCACTTTCACTAACTATATAGGGTTATATTGGCACTTTCGAATATTAAAAGGTTATATTTATGTCAACTAGGTAGGGTTATAAAAGCATTTTTTCTTGATTAAATAATATAATTAGAAGATAGTACAATGCAATTTTAAAAATAAATCCATTAGCTTTATTAACAATTTAAAAGTAAGCATTTTGGTAATCATGAGCGGAATCAATCTTAGAAAAAATACCACTCCCTTTGTTACGCTGTATTTATATATATTTATATATATATATATATATATATATATATATATTCCAAAATTCATTTTCTAAACCTCATTTTGAAGTATCCCCGTTTTCAAAGAAAATGGAGGAATCATTATCACTTAGACCATCTGATAAACCAAGTAGTTCTAAACAGATAGGAGTTATATCTGAGGTAAATCCAATAGACACCGATGATTCAACTAGTTCTTATTCAGATAATACAGAAGTGGAATCAGAAAATGATTTTGAAAAATAAATAAATTCAATAGAACATCAGTTCCAAGAACAAATAGAAGAAAAACATGATATGCATATTAATAGATTAAAGTATAATTGGAGAAAACATGATACAAAAGCCTATTATCCAAAACCAACTCCACCAGACCTTTAATATGAAGAAAATCTTCATTCATTCAAAAGTTATGATGGTTCGTCAATATATCAATGGAACATAGATGGATTATCAGAATATCAAATATTAAATTTATTACAAGAGATGGGAATGGTTAGGGTAGCTTATAAAGCAACCATAACTCCATCAGAACCAAATATAGTCATGTTATTAGTAACAGGATTTACAGGACAATTAAAAGGATGGTAGATTCCACAACCTATTCTAGACGGATTCCATACATTCCAAAAATTTAGCCAGTGAACACTCAGCCATTCAAAACCCTATGAAAGGAAAAATTTTGTCCATGCTATTTTCAGGGTACCCTGGATATTTGCTTGGAGTTTTCAAATAAAACCATTCCACCCTTCCTACCCACTTTCTTTGATCACTAATATTTCTAATTTTATTTATAAAAGTAAGAAAATGATATTATGAAAATAAATTTACAACGAGTCTAATAAAATTTAAAATAATAATATATTACTTATAAATTTCCTGTTTAGTTAATTAAATGATTAGTAACTCATGCCAATGCAATTCATACTGATGGAGTAATAAGTTTGGAGTAATCATTTAAAACTCACACACTAACTTTTCGGTCATATTATTTGGTTCACCTATTTATAACATCTCATATTATAGCACATAGGAAAATGGAAATAAATGACAGAAAGTATTCTCAAATAAGAAAGCATGGAGTAATGTATAATTAAGTAAATAGAGGGAGTATCAATTCCGCCCATGAACACGAGTTTACGCCTTAAACCATTTTAAGCTAGCCATCTCAAATGATAGAAACACTAATAAACAAACATAGTCTGGCCCGCATGAAGAAAAGTACAAAACAAATGAGAGGGAAAGAAAGAGAAGTTTTCCAATCAGAGCTAAACATCGAACTCTGCTAAATTAGGTGAGAAATTGGAGCATACAATCACTTCACTGCCAAAATCCACCTGCACAATAAGCTCCACACATTGGCCGCCAGTTAGCTTTAACTGCGGGAAGAGTCCGAGATCACATTTTAACCGGCTAGGCCGGTGACCAACTGAAGAGTGTGGAGTTACCGAGCAAGCAAATGAAGGGTAATTTCAATTCACGGTCACCATTGATCTTACCCTCACTTTTTCTTCTTCTCAGCACCGCCGTTTTCTGCTACTACTTCTTCTTCCCATGGCGGCGGGATATCGACATGGTGTACCTCAATTCGAGGTCTCCGGACACCGGAAATTCCGATTCCGAATGCGATTTGTTCTCCGGCGACTGGATTCCTCACGCGGCGGGGCCTTACTACACCAATGAGACTAAATGTGAGATTGATTATCGGCAGAATTGTCTGAAGAATGGACGGCCGGACACTGATTTCCTAAAATGGAGGTGGAAGCCGAGACAGTGCGAGCTTCCCCTGTTCGACGCAGCTCAGTTTCTGGAGCTCGTACGAGGAAAATCCATGGCGTTTGTCGGCGATTCGTTGGCCAGGAACCAGCTGCAATCTCTGCTTTGCCTATTGGCCACTGTAATTTCCTAACTTAATCTCTCTAATGTTTTTCTTAATTGAATTTAACTTAGGGCTGCATAACTAGCACTCCCCGTTTACTAATAGTGTCACGTTGCATTTCTGTTTATGTTTCACAGCTTTTAAAAATAAAATATAGAGTTTTTGATATGTTTAATTGTACAATATGAAAAATCCTGCAAGGAATATGATAGTATCCCATGGTTTTCTTACATGCATTAAGATTATATGACTAAGAAAATAGTTTTTTTCTATCAAGTTTATCTGTACTTTAATCTAGTTTAATCAGTATAATTGTAAATTATTTAACTCAATTTTGATCCATTAATTATATATATATACACACACTTTCAATTCAGTTTATCAAGAAATTAGGTAGGAAAAATAAAAACTTAAGGCAAAGTCTTGGGAAAAATCGTCTTTCCATATACTTATGGAAAAATGGAGTTTAAATAGAATAATAAAATGAATCGAGACCATCTCTTGAAAGACGATAATTTCATAAGTTATGAAAAGACCAAGGTTTAAAATGCAAATTAGAATAATTCAACATAAAATTTTCAGGTTGCATTAATCGAGTCATTAACTTAAAACTACACATGGCATAATAAACTTTTAATATTACCACTAAAACATTTTACTTTTGTATAATTCTAATTTAACCATCTTTTCGTATGCCTATGAAGAGACAGTCTTTCCCAAAATTTTGCTAAGAAATAGTAATAATAAGACTGAATTAAACTAAACCTCAAATCATATTTATGTTGAATTGAATTGCGGGAAAAAAAAGAGTAATTTTGTGTTTTGATGTAAAATCTTTTCATTATTCAGGCGGTGGATTCCGTGGCAGTGGCGAGCGAGCCTTATGCCAAAACCAGGGTTTGGTGGTACTCTGAATATAACTTCACACTAGCATTTCACTGGTCCATTCACTTGGTTAGATCAGAAGATGGCGATCCCAAGCTCAACCCGCCGAGCATGAACATCTACCTGGACGAGGTTGACGACTACTGGCCTTCAAGAATCGCGAATTCCGATTTTGTCATCGTCTCATCCGGACAGTGGTTCCTGAGAACACTCATGTACTACGACAATGGCAACCTCATCGGCTGCTACCTATGCAACACAGAGAATGTAACAGAACTCGGAGTCCACTACGGTTACAGAAGGGCCTTCAGAACCGCCTTCAGGACTCTGATGAATGTGAAAAACTTTCACGGCATCACATTTCTGAGGACGTTTACGGGATCCCACTACGAAGGCGGGTGGTGGAACGATGGAGGGCGATGCAATAGGACGCGGCCTGTCGCGAAGAGCGAGATGAAGCTGAGTGACTACTTTGCTGAGCTTCATTCGAGCCAGGTGGACGAGGCTAAGGCCGCGGAAAGGGAAGGATGGAAGCTCAGGGAGCTGAAGTTTAGGGTTCTTGAAGTAACTGAAATGATGCGGGTGAGACCTGATGGTCACCCTAGCAAGTACGGGGGTGGCGCCGATGTCACTAGACATGATTGTGCCCATTGGTGCCTTCCTGGCCCTGTTGATACTTGGAATGAGCTGTTGCTCCAGATGTTGAAGATGGAAAGCAAGAATTCAGGTTTAAGGTAAAGAAAATTGTCTCAAAATACACATATATGTTCCTTCTGCAGTCATTCTGTCATGAATTCTTACACTGTGATCTATATATAATGTTAATCTTACACAAAAGATCATGATATTATGGTCTATTGATGCGTATTTGGAAATTGAATAGTGTATGTAGCTCAAGTAGATGTTCATAGATTGCCATCTTTTTGCGTGATGCAGATGATGTATAAGGTAATAGATTCATTTGCATAGTAAGTGAGAATTCGGGTTCAAGGTACGGAAAATCATCTCTAAATACACCTATAGATGTAAAAGATATGAATCATATGATCAAACTCAGAGCTCATCATGCTTGTACCAGCAGAATCTTCCTCCTCTTCCATGTTGCTCCACATGATCTCTGCTGTGAATCCACCACAGAAGGTTCGTACGAGAATCGCCATCATCGTATCCATTAAGGTTCCTGATCTTCTCAACCGCCACTTCTCTGTCATAAGTCCCTTCCAAAGCATAAACAAACCCCTTCCACCCTTCTCCAACCCCTCCACGCGCCAACGCTGGCTCAGTCCAAGAAACCAGCTGCTTTGTAAAGTCAGCATCAGAGAACAGAACCTCAGTAATAGGCAGCAGAGGTAAGACCTGAATCCCGAGGCGGCATTCGCGCCATTCAGGCGGCGCAAACCATAGTCCGCTGTCTCTCTTGTTAGCCCACAAAACACCCACAAGTCTGTTCTCTCTGGTGAATTCTTCCCCATAGATAGTGTCATCTTCCTTCACATGCCACCATGTTTGCGCCGCGTGGATCTCGAATGCCAAAAGAGTTGAACCAGTGGCAGCAAGATGAGTATCTCCATAAGCCAACCCCATTAAAGCTGCTGCATAGTAAGCACTGATCGCCTCGCTGGTGCTTTCTTGATTCCGGCCATCTCCAAACTCTGTCAGCCCTCCTGCCCAAGAATGCAACTTCCACGAGTCGAAGCATCTCAGCCGAGTGTAGCTCGAGTTCGCCTTCCTGCTCAAACTCATGTAATCTGCCATAAGAGCATAAGCCTGTGGCCTATACCTTCTTCCCCATACAGGATCTATCTTCGCAAGAACGGAGATTCCATAAACAAAGTACCCCAGATGATAATGGTGATCGTAGTAAACTCCAAACCCGAAATCAGCTCCAGTATCCAGTGATCCTTTTTTAGTCACAATGCCACCCCATTTAGGATCATACAGAAAACCATTGCTACCCAATGTGCCATCTAGCCATGGCTCAATTGCATACTTCAGATACTTCTTGATCGCCGGAATCACATCAGGATAACACACTTCCTCGGCTATCAGAGCCAACCTCGCAGCTCTAGAAACTAACTTCCCATAGAAATACGATGAATCAGTCGATATTGGAGTTGAGCTAAGCCCCTCAACATCCTTAACAAGGGCAGTAATAACCTCGTCCTGTGAATCCTCCTTAACACCTCTGATCGAATGCCAGGTCACAGAGATGGGATCAGTCTTCAACTGCCACGAATCTCCGACAACCCCAACAAGATCCCCATCAATGCTCTTGTACTTGAAATCATCCAACACAGTGTAGGAACAATCAGCATCCGAAAGAAGCTCAAGCTGCAGAGGATTTGCTAGCATCAACAAATCCCCCCACCCCTTCTTCTCCCACCTGTACTCCACAGAGAATGGCCTACTGAAAACACTATGACCCGAGACAGGATAACAAGAGCTAAAACGATCAAGAACCGCTTCGGTTTTCGAATCCGAATCGGGCAATGCAGCAATCCTGATTATCCCACTAAACCCTGAAGTAGCTATCTTGCTCACATCGGTCTGATTCAAATCAACGGGGGAAGAAGCATACAGCAACCAAGTCTGGTTGTTATTGAGACTAATGGTATACTTCGTGTGATTAGTGTTGCAAGAAACTCGCAGAATAGCATGAATAGTTGAAATAGAGAGTTCTTGATTACCCAGAACGTGAGTAGTCAAGAAAGGGGATCCTCTAACCAGATAAAACCGCAGATTGCTGGAGGGGTGATCCAGGGTCACACTGAGATCACTGAACGAAGATATTACGTGTTTGACATTAGCGCTAGGGTTGTTGAGAGCGGAGATGGTGAGATCAGCGTTGAAAACCTGGTACAGAAACTTGGAGTTGTGGAAGAAAGACGGGTAGCAGATAGAAAGCGCGGGAATGGCGGATTTCACCATGTACGGATGGATGTACTCCGGTTGATCGCCATTCTTGAGCACGAAATTCTGGAAAAAGGAGTTCGTCGGAAGCGGAGCGGAGAGGAGGTCGGCGGCGAAATGTGTCGAGGGATCCGGGAGGACGGCGGAGTTGGTCTCCGGGAAAAGAAAAGGCTGCACGTGCTCCATTATCATCGGCGGAGGAGCAAGGACTGTATGCGGCGGCGATGGCGGCGGCGGAGGTGGTTCCGGTGGTGGTGAAGGCGGTGGAGGATTTGTGCCTTTCTTCTTGTTTAATGGCTTTCTTATAAGGGTGGCGATTTTCCTTCTAACCTTCTTCAGCATATTTACTTAACCGCGTCGTTTCCAATTTGCTTGGCGCGTGGAGTGACCTGAGAAAAACGTGATTTTGCATTTAACAGCAAAGCAAATCAAGAGTGGAAATTATTAGGATATAGGAAATGAAATTGAGATATGATTGGGATATCCTTTCATACTACATGCTTCTCGTTCTATTTTGCACAAAATTTTTTTATTGTCTCCAATAAACATATTTAACTGTAAATATGTGTGGCTAAAGACAATAATGACACACACAAAATTTGATATTTAGAAATTACATATTACGACGAATCTAATCAAAATTATTGTCAATATAGCTATTCAAATATGTTATCAAAGTTTGGCATATTTGATCGAAAAAATACTTTGTAAAATAGGATAAAACGAAGAGAGTATCATTATCTCGTATACTGTATTTGATACGTTTCAAATATATCTCAGTCTACTATCTCCTTTATCCTAACAGAAATAATGCCATAAATATATACCTATCAATTATGGAACGGACGATATTGTCGTTAAGACTTCAGAGTTGTTGGAGCAGATAGGCTTGCATTTATTTAGTCAACTTGGAGAGGTTTCTTTGCTTGGATGCATTCAAAGAACGTGAAGGGGTTCGTTTGATGATGATGGGGAATTGGACGCTAAGTTGTTGGATTTTATGTGACTTGTGCTGTGGAGATTGCTTACGTGAACGTTTAGATATGGAATTGCTCGTTTTTGAAAGAAAGGAAAGGAATTGATTTGTTGCAATCAGAGTCATTTCAATGCCATTTCAGCAAGAATGGAATCGAAAATATTGCACTCATATGAGTGATTAACTACATATTTAAAAATTTTAATTTGAGAGTTTGCCCTCATTTCTTGTACGAAATATTTTTAGATTCGTTGTATTTTTTAAATATAATTATTTTTATCGTATTTAGATTCGTTATAATATGTTAATACTAAATAGAGTGAATCTCCTAACAGGTGGCATGTGCATAAACTTATGGACCTGTCACTTATTTTTTAAGCATTTGTTAAATTATATGCAAAATTTAGAATTTTTAAAAATATTTTTTTATATTACATATTTTTATATTTTCACCTCCAAATACATACTATGGAAATACAGATTTTAATTAAAATAATAAAATGTAAAATATCTTAGTTGTAATATTAAAAGTTTATTATACAACGCGTAGTAGTTATAAAATTTATAACGATTCATGCAACCCGAAAATTTTATCATCATTTTTTTAGTATTTGCACTTTAAACCTTGGCCTATCCATTACTTATGGAAATACCGTCTTTCAAGAGACATACTCAAAAAATTATATTTAGAAACTACGTATTACTATATTTAGAAGAGAAAGTAGTCACAGGAAATGCAACATTTCCATTCTCATATACTGTATTTCCCGTGACTACTTTCTCTTCTAAATATAGTAATACGTAGTTTCTAAATATAATTTTTTGAGTATGTCTCTTGAAAGACGGTATTTCCATAAACTATGGAAAGATCAATGTTTAAAGTACAAATTTAAAAATGAAGATAAAATTTTCGAGTTGCATGAATCATGTTGTAAACTTTATAATTACTACATGTTGTATAATAAATTTATATATTGTAACTAAGAACTTTTACCTTTCTGTTATTCCAATAAGATTCATTCTTTCCATAATCTTATGGAAAGACGGTCTTTTCCAAAACTTTACCTAATTTTTTATGTGCTATTATCATACATAATTACATATTTTACTATTAAACATATTAATATTCTATACTCCCTCTGTTTCTCTAACATTGACACATTATTTTTGGTGTTAGAATTTAGGAGATGCTAAATGAGTGGATTAAATTGAATTGAAAGATGAAAAAGTAAAATAAGTGAATGTAATAACCTTAAACTTGCCATAAATAGAAAGTGTCAATATAAAAGAAACATTTCAAATTAGAAAGTGTGCCACTATTAAAGAAACGGATGAAGTACAAATTTTCATCCGACGGTAGAAGTAGTAGTGTTTGTTTGCCATACAAAATTTCAGATTAATTTGGTTTCTTGTTCGAAAATTTCATTCGAAAATCAAAATATTAATCTAACACAGAGTAAAACATCTAATCAAACCATATAAATCAACGAACATCTAATCAAACCACCCAAATCAAACATTCAAACAACCATTTGCCAAACATTCAAACGGATGATTTTTTTACGTGTGGGAATTTATATGTGGGGGAGGTGATGGCCAAATAAAAATTTCACATATGTCAAATTCAAATTACAACTATATTCATCCTTGTTTTTCTCTATTAATGTGTTTTGAATTTGAATTTAATACTTGTCATCATTTCATTTGACCATCTCCTTCCATCGTCTAAATTCCCTACATTAAAAAAAAATTCAGGCAAAACAAAGTTAAACAACAAATCAACCCTACCCTAAAGAATCCAAAACACGTTCTAGTGTTAGAAAAACAAACAAACATCAACTTGAGCCCTCAAAAATCCACAAAATTCAGGGCTCATGGTGCTCCATTCCAACAAACTTTCCCATTCTTCCCCTTCCCTCTACTTTGAATCCACCACAAAAGATTAGTCAGAGAATTCCCATCATCATGTTCTTTTAGCCCCATGACATTCTTCAAAGCACTTTTCCCATCATAAATCCCCTCCAAAGCAAAGATAAACCCTTTCCACCCTTCTCCAACTGGGGCCCCCTCCCTTCCAAAAACGGTGGAAGCCCACGTAACCAGCTCCTTAGCATACCCGACATCGGAAAACAAAACCTCCGTCACCGGCAACACTGGCAGAAGCTGGATTCCGAGCCGGCATTCGCGCCATTCCGGCGGCGCAAACCACAGCCCACTGTCCCTCTGATTAGCCCACAAAATCCCCACAACTCTGTTTTCTTCAGTAAACTTCTTCCCATATAAAGTGGTGTCCTCCTCCTCCACATGCCACCATTTTTTCGCAGCAAGAATCTCCATGGCTAAGAGAGTTGACCCTGTGGCAAAAACCTCATCATCTCCATAAGTCAACCCCATGAGAGCAGCTGAATAGTAGGCGTTGACTGCTTCACTGGTGCTTTCTTGATTCCTCCCATTAGGGAACTCTGTCAATCCAGCTGCCCAAGAGTGCAGGAGCCATGGATCGAAGTTCCTCAGGCGAGTGTAGGTGGAATTAGGGGTTGATTTCGTCGTGGTCATGTAATCAGACACCATTGAATAAGCCTGCTGCTTGTACTTCTTCCCCCACACAGGATCGATTTTCGCAAGAACAGAGATCCCGTAGACGAAATAGCCCAGATGGTAATGGTGATCGTTGTAGATTCCGAACCCGAAGTCTCCGGCAGGATCTAATGATCCCGCCTTTGTCACCATTCCGCCCCAGATGGGATCGTGGAAAAACGCATTTCCGACAAATGTCCCTTCTAGCCACGGCTCAATGGTTCGCTTCAAGTACTTCTTGATCGCCGGAATAACGTCGAGATAACACACTTCCTCAGCTATCAACGCTAATCTCGCAGCTCGAGCAACCAACTTCCCGTAGAAATACGATGAATTGGTCGTAATCGGAGATGTACTAAGACCTTTTACATCTTTAACAAGCGCATTGATCACCTGCTTTTGAGATGCTTTCTCCAAAACACCTCCGATCGAATGCCATGTCACTGATACGGGATCAGTCTTCAGAATCCACGAATCTCCGACAACTCCCACGAGATTCCCATCAATACTCTGGTACTTTAAGCTCTTCAACAACGAGGGATTCGATTTCGAAAGAAGCTGAAGATGAAGGGGATGAGCAAGCATTAGCAAATCTCCACTCCCCCTCGTCTTCCATCTGTATTTAACAGAGAATGGCTTCCTCAGAAAAGCACGACCAGAAACAGGATAACATGAGCTGAATCGATCAAGAATCGCTTCGGTTTTCGAATCCGAATCGGGCAACGCAGCAATCCTGATAATCCCAGAAAACACCGAAGTAGTGATAGCGGAAACATTGCTCTGTTTCAAATCAATCGGCGTAGATGCGTACAGCACCCAAATCTGCTTGTTATTGAGCTTAATGGCGCATTTCGTGCGAGAAGAACACGAAATTCGCTCGATAGCATGAATGGTGGATATTGCAAGAATTCTATTGCCCTTCACGCGGCAAGTCAAGAAAGGACTACCTCTCACCAGATAAAACCGGAGCTTCGTATCGGGATGGTCTAGGGTGACACTGAGGTCACTGAACGCAGACACCACGTGGCGGTGGCGGGGGTGGCGGTTCACGGCGGAGATGGAGAGATCGGGGCTGAAGATCTGGGTGACGACGGAGGTGTTTTGGAACAGAGACGGGTAGCATATGGAGAGAATGGAGAGCGTGGATTTGATAAGATACGGGTGGATGTATTCCGGCTGGGACCCATTCTTGAGGACGAAGTTTTGGAAGAATGCGTTTGTGGGGAGCGGCGCGTGGAGGAGTTTGGGGTCGAAGTATAGAGAGGGATCAGGGAGAACGGCGGACTGGGCTATGGGGAAATGGAACAACGGCGCCGCCGCGAGCTGCATATTTTGCGGCGGAGATGGCGGTGGTGGAGTGTTGGTTGTTTACTGGGTGGAGCTGGGGGAGGTCTTATAGGAAGGCTTTCGTTTGCGCATGAAATATGACCGTTGGATTTGTTTTAGCTTTGCCTTTTCCTCACCGGCAATAGACCAGATACTGGAAAATCATTTACTTATGATTAAAGGTACATGAGGGAAAAGCACGAAAAGGTGGTAGAATATGAACGTTATACAGTACTAGGAAAGTGTGTACAGAAACAATTAGTACACCTTCATATTATTTTTAAATATGAATATGTGATTAAATGAACGAATTTAAAAGTAAAATAAATCGATAAAATTAAACAAATTCTGTCATGAGTATGAAATGTGTTAAAAGTTTTAATTGCAATATTAAAAATTTATTATGCAACATGTAGTAGTTATAAGTTTATTATCTGATTAATTCAACACAAAAATTTTATCTTTATTTCTTCTAATTTGTAGTTTAAACCTTGGTTTTTTCATAACTTATGAAAAAATCATTTTTCAAGAGACAGACTCTTAACTGTTTACTGATCACGTAGTACAATTAATAACTTTTATAAATCAAAATGAGTTAAATTTGACCGATAAATTTATTTAATATAAATACAAATATTATTTTGAAAGATCTTGTTGGATATATCATAGTGCATATTTTTTTTAAAAATAATATAATTACATAAAATAATATTTAAAATTGATATAACTAGCTCTTCAAAGTCAACTAATTTGAATGCACTGCACGTTTGAAATCAGGCAGCCTAGCTAAAAGGAGTCGATTTCATTTGCTGATTAATCAAAATATTTGCGAAGAGATATTGGGAAAGTCGTGGAACTCGTTCTTCCTCTGTTTTTCTATTGAAGTTGTGAGGAATCAAGAATGAGTGTGGCAACTGGCAAGACTTTCGGAATCGGTAGGAAAATAATAATAATTGAGGATGTCATTAGGATAAAGTCTAAGAAGAATTAGTTGAAAAGCTCCCTCTGGTCTACTTATTAGGTTAGATTACTATAACTTGTAAGCAAACAGAATAAAATGATCACTATGGTTTTGTCAAATTTGGTTATCATAAAAATACTACCTAATATTCGTTTAGTTGGGTTTGACGCGCGTTAGTACTTGGATTTAGGTGAATGGAATAAGGTGAATGGAATAAGTAGAAAAAATTGAGTTTAGAAATGAAAAGTAGATAATTAAGTAATCATACTAATCATAATCTAATTAATATTATTGACTGAATATATAGAGGAGCACAATAGAGGTAAAATAAGGAAAGAACTCTAATCATACTAATCATAATCTAATTAATATTATTGACTGAATATATAGAGGAGCACAATAGAGGTAAAATAAGGAAAGAACTCTAATCATACTAATCATAATCTAGTCAGTAATTTAATTTATTCTAACACCCCCTTCAAGCGAAGCATCGGATTCTCAGAGACGCAAAACTTTGACCTGAAGAAATCAAACAAGGGACGAGAGAGACCCTTGGTGAAGATGTTTGCAATCTGTAGAGATATAGGAACATGAGCAACACGAAGCTTGCCCGAAGAAATCAACTCTCAAACAAAATGGTAATCAATGTCGATGTGCTTAGCCCGTTTGTGCGCCACCGAATTCTGAGCCAGGAAGATCGCATTGTTGTTGTCGCAAAGCAGGAAAGGCGCACCGGATAAAGGAACACGAAGATCGTGAAGCAAATGAGTCAGCCAGATAACCTCTGAAGCAGTGTTGGCTAAAGCACGATACTCCGACTCAGTGTTGAACACGAATACAATGGGATGTTTCTTCGCACTCTAAGAAACCAAGTTGCCGCCAAAGAAGACAACATAACCATAAGTAGAACGACGAGTCTCCAAACACCTGGCCCAATCTGCATCAGAATAACAAGCACCTCAGGGGAAGAGGCTGCACAAAAATTGAGGCCAAAGTGTAAAGTCCCTCGGACATAGCGGAGAATCCGAGTGACAGCCGAAAAATGATCCTCCCGAGGGTCCTGAAGACTGGCTGACAGAGTTAACTGAAAATTCTAAGTCCAAACGAGTGATGGTCAGATACTGGAAAACACCAAGTAAAGAGCGATACATCGTCAGATTCTTGAACTGAGGACTCGTACTATTGTGAAGCTGAGAATTCGGCAGAAATGATGTAGAAAAAGGCATTGTATCTGACATACCATCCTGAGAAAGAATGTCCCGAGCATACTTCGCCTGACCCAGAAGAAGTCCCGAGGCAGTGGGTGTGACCTCCAGGCCAAGAAAGTAGTGTAAGGCACCCAAATCATTGATAGCAAACTCCTGATGGGTGCGATCAATGAATTGCCAAATAAGAGTGGAATCATTCCCAGTCAAAATGATATCGTCAACATAGACCAACAAATATAGCAATGACTAGGGGTGTTCATGATCCGGTTCGAACCGGTAAAATGGACCGGACTGGAAATGTAAGGACCGAAATTGTATAAATGAAATTCCGGTCCGGTCCTCGGTCCATGTTTTTTAGATTCCGAGTTCCGATCCGGTCCGGTCCAAAATTGGATTTTTTTGTCCATACCGGATGGACCAGTATTTTACTTATATATATATATATTTTTTTTAAAAAAAATAATAATGAATTAGTTTAACATACTAGTTTAGATTTATTCATGACAACTAGTATTCTTCTATTATATTGAGTTGAATTTTTCTAATAACTTCTATTTTATTATGGTTTAAAGGGAAAAAATATTGATTTGACATTTTTTTATAGAAAAATGTAAAGTAAAAAAATAAAGTATACTAGAATCCGGTCCAACCAGTCCGGACCGGTCTAAGACCAAAATTATTCCGGTCCGGTCCCGGTCCAAAATACTCACTAATCGATTCGGTCTTTGGTCCAAGGTTTTTGGTGATTCCGGTTTCAGTCCTAACTGGTTCCGGTCCGGTCCGGTCTTGGACCGATGAACACCCCTAGCAATGACGCCACGAGAAAGCACAAATAAAGAAGTATCAGAAGAACTTCATTTAAAATCAAGCTGCAGGAGGTAGGCACTGAAACGCGGAAACCATGCTCTAGGCGCTTGCTTCAGACCATAAATGGCCTTGCGTAGACGACAAACATAGTCCAGATGAGCAGAGTCCTTATAGCCAACAAGTTGCGCTATAAAAATTGAAGAATCAAGAGCACCGTTGAGAAAGACATTCTTGACGTCCAACTGATGAAGAGACCAAGCACGTATAAAAGCAATAGCAAGAACTGTCCGAGCTGTATATGCCTTAACCATATGACTATAAGTATGATCAAAGTCAAAACTGAGAATCTGAGAGAAACCCTGAGCTACCAAGCGCGCCTTATGGCGATCAACCGAACCGTCTGGTTTGTACTTCAGACAATAAACCCATTTTGACCCAACAATGTTGACACCCAAAGAGCGTGGAACAGGATCCCAAGTATGCTGACTACGAAGAGCTGCCATCTCCTCATCTATGGAAGAAAACCCAAGAAGGATCCAGAAGTGTAGAACGATAATCAGTCAGTTTTTTCCGAGTAAGAAGAGCCGCAAGAAGACCGAGGCTGGTTGGTGTGGCGGCTCGTCATCAAATAAGTGAAACCGAGGCAATGGAGGGGTCGAGGTCGGCTGAGAAGCTAGAGGAACTGTCATGGAACCTAGATCACTAAATGCGTAGACATCTAAACCTGAAGATGGAGAACAAGTTCTTGATGCCGGAGCACGAGGAAAATAAGTCTCGTCAAACCGAGCATGATGAGTAACATGGACCTTGCTAGTAGAAGGGTCGAGGCACCAAACCCCCTTATACTGCTTGTTGTACCAATAAAAATGCACGGAATACTACGGAGAGACAACTTATGATCAGCAAATGGACGAACAAAAGGAAATCCCGGTAACCAAATGGATGAAAGTTACCATAAATGGGATCCCGACAATAGAGAAGACCATAAGGTGTCGATCTCTGCAGGACTGGAGTAGGCAACCTGTTGATAATGTAGACAACAGTGGTGAACGCACCATCCCAATGGGAAATCGGAAGATGTGAATGGAAGAGCATCGTGAGACCTATTTCAACCACATGGCGATGTTTGCGTTCTGCACGCCCATTCTGTTCCGGAGTAGGCTGACAAGAAACCTGTTGATGGATACCTTTTACCGCAAAATGACATCTATGTCTAGTGTTCAAAAGTTCAATGCCACTATTACTTTGAAAAACTTTGATTTTTGCTGAAAATTGGTTTTCAACAATTGCCTCAAACTGCAAATAAGTGTCAACAAAATATTATTTGCAACGAAGAGGGTACAACCAAGTAAATCTTGAAAAATCATCCATAAATAATGCATAATAAGCAAAACCATTTCCAGATAAACCTGGGGAGGGACCCCACAAATCACAATGTATCAAATCAAGAACATGCTCAGCACGTTTAGGGTTCTCAACAAAAGCCAACTGTTGACCTCTCGCCATAACACAGAGGGCGCAGGTATGCGGTTTAGGATACAAAGAAGAAACTGAAAGCAAACCAGACTTATGTAAACTGGTAATAACTGCATTAGGAACATGACCTAGGCATGCATGCCACAACTCACATGAAGCTCGACTCTTATTCTACAGTAAGACTGAAAGAAATGTTGCATCTCCCCGGTCCAAAACATATAGTTCATTCTCACTGTGCCCCCAACCCACGATGACCCTCGTTACTTTGTTCTGAATGACAAAGTTCGATCATCAAATGTAATTAATTCACCCATATATTTGGTTAACCGACTAATAGACAATAGGTTCTTAGTAATATCAGGAACAACTAGAACATCAGAAAAATGTAAGTTCTCAGAAACTCTAGAAGCACCAATATGAGATATCATAACAGGAGCACCATTACCAACAAGAACACAAGATTTACCAGTATAAGGAGTGACATTGTCTAGGCCTGAGGCAAAAGACGCCATATGACTGGTTGCTTCGGAATTGAGGTACTAGTCTGACAGACGAGAAGAAGAATCTGACTGCTAAGAAGAGTTATGATTTTTTGCCAAATAAGCACACACTGGATGACCAATCTGTACATGCATATGGTAAGATGTCGTAGCATAATGACCGAGCCGTCCGCACTAGGAGCAGTGAGGACGACTATAGCCAGGGACTGGACCAGCCGCCTGAGAACCTGCATCTGCCACCGGATCGGCCGCCGCGACCAGCGCGTGATAGCCATGTGCGGTCGCCTTGAGTCGGCGCATGATCCTATGCGCGACCAACTTGGGGTGCATCGCTGGTATGAAACGCCACTAGCCCGATGACTGGTCCTAATTGTCCCTGTAAATTCATCGAAAAAGCCTCGTGGTTTTTGGCACGGGCAAGAACATCTGCATATAACGGAGTAGGGACAACATTAATCAAAGGAGCAGAAAAATCCTTATACTCAGGACCAAGAGAAGTAAAAAAACCATACAATTTGATCAACATTTGAAATTGGATTTCCCCTGACAGATAGATGTTCAAAAATCTCCTTAAATTTGAGATGAAGTTCATGAATAGTACTAGACTTACGAATACCATGTGCATTTGCGCGAAGATGGAGAATGGTGGAGGCACTACTGTTCTGATAGATGAGAGCAAGATTTTCCCAGATTTCTTTGGAGGCGGCACAGTCTGGGAGTTCCGCGAGAACTTCAGAAGTGAGAGAGGAAAACAGGAGACCGCAGACACGTTGATCTTCATCAATCCAATAATCATACTCCTCCTTTGCTTTCAAATAAGCAGCCTTTAGATTAACCTTGCTACCACCTGGAGGAGTTGAGACTGTGGAAACAAATGACAGGATCGGCAGTGGTGGTGGGAGAGTGGGGCGAGGTTTAGTGCCATCAATGAAATCGTACAGTCCTTGAGGACGAATGACATAACATGCTTGACGGTTCCAGAGAAGATAGTTTGATGGAGTGAGTTTGATCTGCATCATCTGGAACTGAGTGTTAAAGAATAGTTTTTTTAGCCATGAGGAAGAGGAGGGGGACCCCAAAATTTGGAGAGGGGTGGAGCGTGGATTTCATGCACGCCCCCCGGGAAGAAGCAGAGAAGCGTGCGGCCGAGAGAAGAAAAAAGAGAGTGGAGGTTAGGGTTTTAGGTTTTGGATCAGAAGATGCTATGATACCATGATAAAGTGATTTGCCGTAAGAAATTGTATTATTGATGACTGAATATATAGATGAGTATAATAGAGGTAAAATAAGGAAAGAACTCTAATCATACTTATCATAATCTAATCAGTAATCTGATTTGTTTTAACAGTTCATTTCTTGAAAGGTGATTCTTCCATATATTATGTAAAAATCAAGGTTTAAACGGCAAATTAGAAGAAATAATGATGAAATTTACGGGTTAAATTAATCAGGTCATAAAATTATAACTACTACACGTTGTAAAATAAAATTTTAATATTGCAATTAAATTTTTTTACCATTATATTATTCTAATTAAAACTCATCTTTTTATAAGTTTACGAAAGACGATATTTCCATAAGCATATGAAAATATGCGTTTTCCTAATACCTTTTCCTGAATCAACAAATATGGAGTAGTTTCTAGTACTTTCTATTACTCCCTCCGTTCCACATTAAATTACACAAAATCAAAGATTCAGTCAAACTAAGAAAACTTTGACTACATATTTGAATAGATGTATAAACAATAATATTGTTATATGTGATATCATTGGATTCGTCGTAACAAGTAATTTCTAGAAACTAACTTTTTATTTACTGATATTATACGTAGTTAAATATATTAATAGTCAAACACGTGTATTGGAGATTGTAAAAAAAATTCTATTCAATTTAATCTGGGACAGAGGGAGTACTCAATTTGAATCGGTCGGGTCAACCCATACCACAGGTCCACAACTCACTATCATCCATATTCCAAGGGCTACTACGCCATCACTAACCCCGCAAAGCTCCACTTGGATCTCAATTGGGTTGCTCGAGCTGTGGACTTGGCAGTTTCAACTGTGTATGAATTATTTTAGCAGATTTATTGGGCCTGTTTTTCTATACTGTGATATGGGCAAGTTTATAGAGCCATTTCACTGAATAAAACAGTTATCCATCAAAGTCATTTCACTGTGAGGTAAGGTTTCAATAGGAATTGCAGCTTTAATGAAGATGAGAGTTTCAGATTTTATTTTTTTTTTGAAAAAAAAACATTCATTCCAAGATGCTGAAAAAATGCCAAACGATAATTACAATGAGTGAAATTGACATCCAACGTAACTAACCTCTAGCAATAACTAATATATTGCAAGGATATCTAAATTACATGTCTCTATACTATTGCAGATCAGAGATCCAATAAAAAACTATAACATCGCCCTCAGGGATATTAACTTTCTTCCCGCGAAAATCATGATCACTTGGCAGAGAGGAGCGTATCACACATCAATATCACTGCGACAAACAAGGATCTTCTACAATTGTAACACCATTTGATCCAACCACGATATATGTTTTCCAAACTATAAACACCTAACAAATCCAAATTAGTGGAAACACAAAAATAAAATCACAAACAAAATTACGAACACACAATTTGAGCAAGCAGATTGAGAACAATACATTAACGTGAACAACTAAATCGAGTTTTCACCATGAGCACAACGATCCAATCGACCAGGTTGAAGAAAAAAAAACAATATGTGGAGATAACTCTCACACTTATTCAATAACAAAAACATGAATTAAAATAAACTGTTGTTCCACATCTCCCCTAGTGGACAGATGAAAAAAAGTTTGAAGAAGAAGGGTTGTGGCAAGGGAGATTGCGACAACGGGAAGAGAGGGTTTTGGGGAACCGCGGGGTTTGAACTTCGTATCTTCTAAATCAATACTAACTGAGAGTTTCAGAATTTAGAAGAGAAAAGAAGAGAATTTGTTGGGGGAGGGTTCAATGCTTTTGATCAAGTTCCTTGTTGACAATGATTAATTTCTAGCTTAAATCTGATATTAATACTACAAAATGAACGGTTAAGTCTCTTAACCGCAATCATTTAAGCCAGTTGAAAATGTCATTGGAGCTAGCTCCATTCTTCGGCCGCTCCTGTGTAACAGTGTAAGCCTCAGGTTTAAACTTGTGTTGATGAAGCTCTGGAAATTCCTTTTACCCTTGGGCCAATTACTATTTGTTTTTCTTTGTTTACAATTACTTTATGAGCAAATTACATCCGAAGTCCTCTCAGATTATTGAAAGTATAATTTGAACTCCAGGTTTTTTTTAAGTGTTAATCGAACTCTGGACTCACAAAAAAGGACGGATAACTACGTTGATTGGAACTACTAATTGGGAAAGTCTTAGGAAATGCGTCATTTTCATAAGCTTATGGATAATCCACAAGGACATTTACCTTAAATGTTGTAATTTTTTTACAAAATTTAAATATTACATTTTATGAGTTAAAACAAGTAATAATATGCATTTGAAAGTGAAAATATTAAAAAATATTATATAAAAAAATATTTTCAAAATTTTTAAATTTCATATGCAATTTAACAAATAATGTATATAAGATAAGAAATAGATGATCTATGATAATGTTGCCTGGAGCTACTCCTACTAATTTACCTTTCTTCATAATTGGAATTAGTGATGACTGGTGAGGAACATGTCTAGAGTGAATTTTGTGGGTAGTCGGTTCAATTTAGACCAGATTGGATTTAGGGAAATAGGGGCATTTAGGCCATTTCAAGTAAGTTTCATTTGGATTTAGAATCTCATGTGTGAATTCAGCTTTTGTAAAATCAATCAGCTAACAATAGTCACCAAACCGCGTGACTAAACTACCCCTCCCTTTTATCATTTTCCCTGACCAAATGGTTGATATTGTGATCCATCATCCACCTAACTGCTGTAACTTTCTGCATCACCAGCCGCCAAGCCAACGATATGCACAATCGTAACACAGTTTTCCAATAATTTCTGGTCCTACGTTATCTCTACCTTCACTGGTTCTTACAGGAACTAATAATGAAGCCTTATAATTGCATCTTCATATACAACAAAATCCCCAAACTTCCTCATTGTTCAGGCGATGGACTCCAAAGTCTTCGTCTCCGTAATGCTACTGTTTCTTCTCATCAGCACCATTTATAGCTCCTTCAACTACTCATTTTCGCCGTCGAAACTGGGCAATTATCGGTCGACCGCCGTGAGGCTGGTGCATGGGTGCAATCTGTTCAGCGGAAACTGGATCCCGGATTCCACAGGGCCTTCTTACACCAACGCATCGAACTGCATGATCGACGACCGGCAAAACTGCATGAAGCTTGGTCGGCCGGACATGGAGTTCTTGAAATGGAGGTGGAAGCCCAGTAAATGTGAGCTTCCGATGTTTAATGCAACTCTGTTTTTGGATATTGTTAGAGGCAAATCAATGGCCTTCATTGGCGATTCCTTGGCAAGAAACCAGATGCAATCTTTGACCTGCTTATTATCCACGGTATGCGTACAAATTTAACATATACCTGTGTCACCATTTATCTATTGTTATTGTTGGATTCATCGTAACATATAAGTAGTTTCTAAATATTAACATTTAAACTTGTTCAATGTTTATTGAAGAATGTGAAAAATATATGTGAAAAATATTCTGTACAGTTTGGGCTATCACCGTGTAGCTCGTCTTGTTACCTTTGTCTGAATTCTGTTTTTGCAGGTGGATGATCCATGGGATGTTACGAACGACCCAGATGTAAGTTTCAGGCTGTGGCATTTTCGCAAATACAATTTCAAAGTCGGACTTTTCTGGTCCGTTCATTTAGTCAAATCAGAAGACGCAGACGCCACCATTTACACTCCGACCACACAAACCCTTCACCTAGACAAAGCAGACGAGATATGGGCATCTCGTATTCACACATTCGATTACGTCATCGCCTCCGCCGGCCAGTGGTTTCTCCGGCCACTCGTGTACTACGAAAACGGCGATCTCGTCGGATGCTCCGGCTGCGAAAACGAAACCGTTAAACCCCTGGACATGTACTACGGCTACAGAATGGCTTTCAGAACACTGTTTCGGACACTTTTGGATTCGGACAGGTTTAACGGAACCGTCATTTTGCGGACGTTTTCGCCGCAGCATTACGAGAACGGAGAGTGGAACACCGGCGGAGCATGTCCGAGGACGGGGCCGATTGGGATGTCGGAAATGAGGGTGCAAGACTACTTCTTGCGGCTACGTTGGACTCAGGTCGATGAGTTTGAGGCGGCGGAAAAGGTCGGGTTGAAGAAGGGGTTGAAGTTTTGGATCATCGATCCGACCGAAATGATGGGAATGAGGCCGGATGGTCACCCGAACCATCATGGACTCGGGACTGGTATAAATCTCACCGCGGCTGATTGTGTCCACTGGTGCCTTCCCGGTCCGATTGATACTTGGAATGCAATTTTGCTTCAAATGATTAAATAGTTTATGGGTAGTTTCTCATTTTTATTTGGATCAATTTTTCGGTTTAGTATTTCATTCATTTTGTCTATTAAGAGATCAATAAATGCATGGAGGAGAAGTAATTAAAATGAATGAAAGCGTGGAAGTAATGAAGTAATATGAATAAGTGCGAAGAAAACAGGAGGAGGTTTGAAAATAATACAATTCTCCCCCGTTCCAAAAAAAATAAAAAGGGCAAAATTGCTTTTAAGTCTCTTTTATGTAAGCTGACATGACAAGGATAATTATTATTAAAGTAGGGGTATTATGGAAAAATAATGAGTTCAATCTAAAATTGATAAAGTTAAAAAGGACATTGTGAGAATTTAACAAATACGGAGTATACTTTACGATTTTTGGTAGTTTTTAAATCATGCTATTTTTACTAGGACTAATGAAAAAAGAAATTGTGTTATTTTTGCTGGGATAGTGAGAGTTATGTTGTAGTTATCTAACGAATACTATACACATTACTATTTTGGTTACAATTTTTAAAGGTAATTTTGTATTTCATTAAGAACTGGATTGAGTTACAAAGTGTGGAGTTGAGCTCCATGAGTAAAAGTACAAGCGATTAGTCTTTGGGTATCGTGCATATCTAACACATACAAACACGTACTCCCTCCGTCCCATAATAAAGCTCATATTTTTTTTTAAAAGTTTGTCCCATAAATAACTTCATATTTGTAAACTTTTCACATGTAGTCATTTATTCTTGCAAACTTACCTCACTAAACTCCCAAATTAACTACTACGGAGTATTATTAACTATGTTTGGCACTATTCATGACATTACTCATACAAACACTAATTTTTTACATTAAAAGATGTTGTCACATCATCTTAAATAAAAGATTGAACTTGATACGAATGACATAAGCATTACTATTTTGGTTACAATGTCATCTCTAACGAATACTATCTCCTATGCAATTGGTTACATTGTCATGATCTAACAAATACCATCACCATTACCACTATGGTTACATTGTCATATCTAACAAACACTCTCACCATTACCACTATGGTTATATTGTCACATCTAACAAATACTAGCACCTATGCATTACTATTTTGGTTACACTGTCATATCTCATAAGTACTTAACAAATACTCACCAATGCACTACTAATTTGGTTACATTGTCTAACCAATATTACTCCCTCCATTTCAAAATAAGGTTTTTATTTTGACTATTTACTTATTTTAACTTAAAATTGTGAATGGGATTTGACCAACCCATTATAATTCTCCATTTTCTCTACCACATTAAGATGCATAAATATTCGTGCAAAAATGTGATAGGAACCTTATCCTAAGATGGAGGGAGTATTACCTATGCATTAGTATTTTGGTAAAACATGGCTTATAAGTTAAATAGCTTATAATGTTTGGCAACCGGCTAAAAATATTTATTTTTAAAAGTAAAAGGCATATTTGGAGCAAAATCCAAAATTGATCTCCTCCAACTTTCAAAATAAGCCAGTTTTACTTATAAGCACAACTCTACCAAACACATTCATTTTGCTTTTAAAATAAAGAGTTAAGTACCCATATGACCTTCTGTTTTGGTCGAAAGTGCCAATATGACCCTGTAAAGTTAGAAAGTGCCCATATGACCCTATGTTTTGCTCAAAAGTGCTAATTTAACCCTGGAGGCCTCAATTTGACCTGAGTTTTGTCAATTGACTATTATACCTCTGTTTTAAAAAAAAATAAAATTTAAAAAATGTGAAAGGAAAGTTATGCCCTCTTCTCGATTCCACCTTCTTCTTTCTTCTCCCGATACCAGAATCCCACCCCCTGATGATCCCTCCTTCTTCACACAGATCCCACACCAATATCTTGTTGCAGTTGCTGCAACCACTGCCTGTTCCAAAATCCTTCTTCATTCTACCTCTCTAGCGGCTGTGTCATTGTTTTTCGTTTTTCAGACTTCAGATGTGCTATGATCTTATCAAATTGGGTGCCAAACACTTCATCATATAAAGCAGTATCAATTGGGTTCCATTCTCCATATCGAAGGTCTCCATTTTTCGGCGCTTGGCTCAACGGCGCTGGAAAATGGTGACAGATGGATGGTGGCGTGGGGCTATCGGGCCGCCTGCTTCTGCAGCTCGATCGACGAAGCCCTGAGGCCGGAGACCCTCTGCACGATGAATTCGTTGGAGTTGTTGGAGGGTTATAAATCGAACGGTGCCTTCTCGTGTGGAAATGTGAGGACTTTGCCGGTGGTGCCTTCAGCGCTGAGGACTTTTCTTCGTCATCTCATTCTCTTGTGGAAACGCCTCCTGACGCCAACGTTAAGGCAGAGGTAGGGTTTACAGTGAGTGGCGGTAAGCGGTGGTGATGCTGAGTTAGGGTTTACGGCAGCAGGGCTAGGGGTAATAGTGGTTCCGACGGAGGGGTAATGACGCCGTCAATCGAAAGGAGAATGTTTAGGGTAATGGTGGTGGAGGAATAATGGTGGCAGAGGGATAATGGTGGCAGAGGGATAATGGTGCCTGAGAGATAACGACCGTTGAGGTGGCGGAGCGGCAGAGCAACAATGGTTGTGTTATGGAGAATAAGAAGAAGAAGGGGGTATTTTTGTCTTTACAATTTTAGTATTAAGGCTAGGGTGTCTTTTTAGTTATGTTCAATGCCGAAAAAAGCCAAGTCAATGCCGGAATAGTGCCAAAATGTTACATCAGCACTTCTTATGCAAAATATAGGGTTATAATAGCCCTTTCTAAATTTATAAGGTTTATATTGGCACTTATGACCAAAACATAAGGTCATATCTATATTTTTCCCTCAAATAAGTCAATTTTATTATAAGTACAATTCCACCAAACACAAATTATATTACTCACTCTGTCCCACATCAAATTGCAAAGAATTTTCTTTCGAGTCAAACTTGTTGAAATTTAACCATATATTTGAATAAGTAAACGACTAATAATATTATCATATGAGATGCCGTTAGATTCACCGTAACATGAAGTTTTAATATATCAACTTTTTGTATGCCGTTATTATACGTATTTACATATATTTACAGTCAAATGTGTTTATTGGAGATCGTGAAAAAGATTCTGTGCAATTTGAGCTGAGAACGTGGGAGTACATCACATGAACCTGGAGTATTTTTCAAATTATTAAAAACCACATTACTTTGTTATGTTTCACAAGTTCATCAAAACCGAATGAATGAAGAAGCGGTTTATATACACAAAAGGTGTGGAAAAAAGGACCAAACCATATGACTGTTATCTAATCACTAATCAGCTGCACATGAATTATGAATATGGCAGCAAACCTCAGCAGTCAATCCTATACACATTCCTTAAAGTTGCACTTCACTCCAAAGATGTCCATCATCGTCATATACTAAATGGAAAACCAAAAAAATCAAAACTAGACAAAACCTCTCATATACTCATCGTACTCTCGATTTTTTGCTTTCCACTCTGATCTAGCTTCTTAAGACCAATTTTGCCGGCGATCATTGTTTGCGACCTCTCTAAAACTTGCTCTAAATGCACTATCTCATTCTCAATCTCCGCTGTCGGATCGGTTTCGGAAGTCCTCTGTTCTTTCAAGCTTCGAAACCTTTCCAAACTTTCCCGAACCTTAACCACCATTTCCTCCACGGTTGATTGAGCAATCAAGTTCTCCTCCAACGCTTCCCTCAGCTTCCGTTTCAGCGCCCGGTACGCGTCGAGGCATCGCTGCAGATGCTCGGAAAGTGCCCGATTGCGCTCTTGCAGAACCTCGTACGCATGAGTTTCCGAACTGGTCTTCTCCGAGGAGGCATAATGCTTCAGTTTCTCTGCTAAAACCTCGTTCTGCGCTCTGAGATCGCTGATTAGTTCGTCCATTTCGCTTAGTTCGTGAACCTTTTTAGCCAGCTCTGATGACATGATTTCCTTCTCTTTTCCTAAGCTTGAGAACATAGATTCTAGGCTCTTTCTTGCGGCTAAGCTCGCGTTTAACAGTTTCTTGAGCTTTTCCACCTCGTCAGTGCCAGTCGATTCGAGCGCTGATCGCTTGCCCTCGTCGCCGTCGTCGGATCTCTTGTGTCCGAACTGAGCGTTTTGGATTCTGCTTCGGACGTTGTCGAGAATTGTCATCATTGTAGCCACCCTTAGCATTCTTCTCCCATCTTTTTTTGGTTTGTAACATGCATCTTTATGATCTTGGATTAACTTTAGTAGTAGCTTCACGTTTGCTGCAACCCCTGCAACATCAATTTCACCTTCAGACTAATCTTCTGAGTTCGAATGTTGTCCCAAAGATTGTTAGGTTACTAGCACAATATTTGCCCAAAAGAAATAAGGAAGAGGAGAAAATTTTCTATTGGGGGTAATTTGGGTTATTAGAGATGGTTTCATGTAAGACCGTCTAAACTTTCACCAGAGATCCTTTTGCAAAAACTAACATAAAATTTTATTTTTCTCAAATTTATCTGCAGTTTTTTAGAGGAACCATCCGAATCAAAATATTTAATAATTGTATAGTGATCCATGCCTAAATATTTAATAATTGTATAGTGATCCATGGCTAAATGAAAAGTAGATACCTTTAAAAGATAGAGATAGGTTTTTAAATATGGTATCAAAATATGAATTTCAATCGAAGGGAATATCATTATGTACATTTACTCCTTCAAATCTTGTTGAACTCGAATTAACATAAATATACAAAAAATCATTATAAAACTATAAAAAATTAAAGTTTTTTTTTTGAAAATTTTAAAAACATAAATATGAACACATAACTGAAAAGGGGGTATGATACCGAATTTACCTTCTAATGCAGAATCATCGTAGTCATCTTTAGACGAGGAAGGACCGATCAGGTCCGGTAAAGATTGAACACGAAATTTACTCATGGCTATTTATTCCCAGAAAAAAAATATATAATGAAATGTTCTTTGGATAAAAAGGAAAATAAATTAGAGCTTCAAGAAATTGAAAGAAGGGGAAGTTTTTGCACTCCCTCCGTCTCTCAATGTCTTAAGCGGTGGCGTTCGGATTCTTACGTTTAATTATTATTTTTATGGTGTCAGTTTGCTCCCCCTTAGAATGAATGGTTGTTTTCATTTTTTTTACCGCAATATTTGGAGACACTTTCTTTCAAATGTCATGGCCAAGAGACACTTGCAACGCTATTTTCCTTCAATTTCTTTCAACTTGGAACATTATCTTAGCCGTTCTGATCCTTTGTGCACATCTCTGTTCGCCACTCGTATGCCACAACTACAATGACGTAGTTTTGTACTATTTGGATTTGAATTTTTTACGTACTTTTATTTTTGGTAAAGTCTGGGAAAGACGGTCTTTCCATAAGTTTATGGAAAGACGGAGTTTGATTAGAATATTAAAAGGTAAAAGATCTTAGTTGCAATATTAAAATTTTAGTATGCAACATGTAGTAATTATAAAATTTATAACCGGTTCATGCAACCCGAAAATTTTATCTTAATTTCTTCTAATTTACACTTTAAACCTTGGTCTTTCCATAACTTATGGAAAGACCGTCTTTCAAGAGACATGCTCTTTATTTTTTTCAATAATATAAACATTAAGCTCATTTAATTTATTTTTATTTTCATATTTCAACTTTATTTCACCCACTTCATTATTGGAAAAAAATATTTTAAGTGATAGTGTTCATCCATATTATAATTTTTAAAAATAATTTAACTTTATTAGGTCTCGCTAACATTAAAGTATTATACATATAAATAAATAAAATAAAATATATTAGTTATATATCTTATCATTAATATTTTTTTGAGTCCGTCTCTTAAAAACCTGTCTTTACATAAGTCATGGAAGACCAATGTTTAAACTTCAAATTAGAAGAAATGAAGGTAAAATTTTTGAGTTGCGTTAACCAAATCATAAAATTTATTACACGTTGCATATTAAAATTTTAATATTGCAACTAAAACCTCTTACCTTTTCATTATTCCAATTAAACTCCATTTTCCATAAACTTATGGAAAAATGTTCTTTCCCAAGATTTTGTCATATTTTTTTATTACAAATAATTAATTATAAAATTCATATTTTATAGTATATAAATCGAACAAATTTATTGTCGGGTCAAATTTCTTTTCAAACTCCTTAGTTGTGTGGTCTTTGGATTTGGATTTTTTACTTTTATCGTTTTAGGTTGAGTGGTAACTCCATTCAAATTTTTACCTTTCTTGTTTCAATATTGGTCGAATTTTTTTGCCTTAATAATAATGTTTATCTGAGTCCGTCTCTTGAAATACGATCTTTCCATAAGTTATGAAAAAACCAAGGTTTAAAATGTAAATCAGAAGAAATGAAGATAAAATTTTTGGGTTGCATGAATCGTGTTATAAATTTTATAACTACAACATGTTGCATACTAAAATTTTAATATTACAAGTAAGACCTTTTACCTTTTATAATTTTAATTATACCCCATCTTTCCATAAGTCTATGGAAGTACCGTCTTTCCCAAGACTTTGCCTTATCTATATTATAATTTTAAAAAATAATTTAACCTTATTAAATCTTACTAATACTAATAAATATGAATATTATATATTATAAATGAGTAATGATAAAATTTATTTGTTATATATCTTATAATTAATTTTTTAATTATAAATAACTAATGGTAAAATTTATATTTTATGAACAGATGTCGAACAAACTTATTATCGGGTGAAATACATTTTTATCTATTAGAAAATTATTAAAATGAGTATATAACATTTACAATTTTATATAGATATATAAATCCTATTAGTACTTATTTATAATATATAATATTAACACGCATCCTTCTTTAAGACCAACTAGCTGTTAGATTTTATAATTAGTATAATTATTAGGTGATCTTATTTTTATTTAATTTATTGCAATGAGATACATCTTATTATAAAACCTTTAAAATCAATCCAATTGGATAATAAGTAGTAATTTTTACTGATCAAATACCAATTTGATGACGATAATAAATAGGTCATCAACAATGTGGCTGTGGCTGTAAGATAAAAAAGAAGTGTGAGGCAACTAATTCTTTTGGCACTAAGCGGCTTCATTGCCACGTTTATCGTAGTTTTTGACTTGATTGTGATTTTTTTCTTATAAATCTGATTTGGAGTGTACGATCTAAATATGACTCGGAATATGAAATGGAAAAAGTATTTTATTTAGTGGATTGCTATATCACGCCCTGTATTTTACTAGTTACGCCCTGTATTTATACTATTTTATATACAATATGTATTTTTAATTTAATTTAATTTAAATAATTTAAATTAATTAATTAAATTATTTATTTAATTGTTCTGCCGCCGCCGCGCCGCTCTCCTCCGCCGCCGCTCCTTCTCCTCCGCGCCGCCGCTGCTCCGCTGTCGCTCCTTCTCCTCCGCTTCTCCTCCACCGCGCCGTCTCCTCCGCTTCTCCTCCTTCTCCTCCGGTCTCCTGCTCCGCCGCTGCTCCTTCTCCTCCGCTGCTCCTTCTCCTCCGCCACACCGTCTCCTCCTTCTCCGTTCTCCGTCTCCGTTCTCCTCGCCGGTTCTCCTCACCCGACCCGGCCCCGCTCTCCTCGCCCTAGCCCGACCCGGCTCTCCTCGCCGGTTCGCCTCGCCCGAACCGGCCCCGTTCTCCTCGCCCTCCTGGCGAACCGGGATCGGTCCCGTTCTCCTCGCCCTCATGGCGAACCGGGCTCCCGTTCTCCGCCGCGTCTCTGCCACTTCTCCCTTTCTCCGCCGGCGGTGCTAGGGTTTCCCTCGAGGACAATGGAGGATGGCGGGGCTAGCTTCGATCGACGGTGGGTGGAGCTCGACGGCGACGAAGAATGAGAGACGGAGGGGCTAGGGTTTCGATCGATGGGGCTAGCTTCGATCGACGGCGGGTGGAGCTCGACGGTGACGAAGGAGGAGAGACGGAGGGGCTAGGGTTTCGATCGACGGGGACGAAGGAGGAGGAACGGCGGGGACGAGGCGAAGGTAGGACGGCGGCGGGGCTAGGGGTTTTACTGCGGACGAGGACGGCGGAGGAGGCACGGTGGTAGCGGTGGCGAGACCGCCGGAGAAGACGAAGAAGTGGAGCAGAAGGGACGGCGGCGGCGGACCGGCGGAGCAACGGCGGTGGTTTCTGTTTTTATTCTTGTTTTTTAATTTTGTTTTATTTTGAAAATTTAATATTGGTATTATACGTGTATATACGTATTAGGGCGTGAAGTAGTAAAATACAGGGCGTCATATAGCAACACCCTTTATTTACCGTAGGATTGAAAAATGTGATTTGTATGATTAATGGAATTTGTTTCCATTTTTTAAACAACTGGTATAGTAAGATTATTTCATGGCAAAGTCTTGAGAAAGATGATCTTTCCATAGGCTTATGGAAAGACAGTCTTTCCATAGGCTTATGGAAAGACGGAGTTTAATTCGAATAATAAAAGGTAAAATGTCTTAGGTTGCCGCATTAAAATTTTAGTATGCAACATGTAGTAGTTATAAAATTTATAACTCGGTTCATGCAACCCGAAAATTTTGTCTTCATTTCTTTTAATTTACACTTTAAACCTTGGTCTTTCCATAACTTATGGAAAGACCGTCTTTCAAGATACGCACTCTTATTTCATTTATTTTATATGTTATTGTGTAAAAAGATACAACACAATAACATATAAAATAAATGAAATAATCTTACTATATCAGTTGTTTAAAAAATGGAAACAAATTCTATTAATCATACAAATCACATTTAAGATTTTTTTTTTTATAAATCTGATTTGGATTTCCGTAGGATTGGAAAATGTGATTTGTATGATTAATGGAATTTGTTTCCATTTTTTTAACCACTAGTAAGATTTTTTTTTTATAAATCTGATTTGGAGTGTACGATCTAAATATGACTCGGAATATGGAATGGAAAAGATATTTTATTTTCCGTAGGATTGGAAAATGTGATTTGTATGATTAATGGAATTTATTTCCATTTTTAAAACAATTGGTATAGTAAGATTATTTCATTTATTTTATATGTTATTGTGTAAATTGTGAGTCATAATTAGATCGTACACTCCAAATTATATTTATAAAAAAAAAATCACAATCGAGTCAAAATCTACGATAAACGTGGCAATGAAGCCGCTTAGTGCCAAAACAATTAGTTGCCTCACGCTTCTTTTTTATCTTACCGCCACATTGTTGATGACCTACTTATTATCGTCATCAAATTGGTATTTGATCAGTAGAAATTACTATCGATCAACTACAGAAAAACAAGGAATTAGTGAATGCAATTTATTCACCGGAAACTGGATCCCTTCTTCTTTGGAGCCTTATTACACCAACGCATCGAATTGCAGGATAGATGACAGACAAGATTGCATGACGTTTGGACGACCCGACACGGAGTTCATGAAATGGAGGTGGAAACCCGACAAATGCGAACTTCCCCGGTTCAATGCGACCCTGTTTTTGGAGCTTGCAAGAGGCAAAACCATGGCATTTATCGGCGATTCTTTGGCGAGGAATCATATGCAATCACTCACCTGCATGTTATCTCGTGTATGTATCTCTCCTACATTTTTTTTTGGAGTTTGAATACTGTTCTGCCAATTGAAATACGGTGATACGATCATATTGGTGTGGAATCGATTGGCATTTGATAATACTATAACAATGAGATTAAGTGTGAACTAGAAGAAATTGATAAGATAGTTGATGATATTTATATAGATTAGTGGGGTGTTTTCGTTATTAGAAATTAGTTAGAACTACTTTTATATAGCTAAAAGTTGATTAGGATTAAAATCACATAAAAATGATATAATGAATTAAGCATCAAGATGTACTCAAAGTTCGAATTTTTTGTATTGTACATAAAATCCAATGATTCAATCTATTTCTTGAAGTAAAAAACGCCTTTCAAATTATTTTTGAATTAACAACATCTTAATTTTCTTATAATGTCAAATTAGGGGTGTATTTGGTGGGACTTATTATAAAAATTCTATCCATAAATTAAGTAAATTTTTTATGTTTGGAAAACCACGTACTTTAAAAATAAGTACAGCTACCCAAACACATCCCTCCTCTTATAATAATATACGTATCATGCAAATCTTGATTTATTTGACGGGCTTATAACAACATATATATCAGGCGGATGATCCCGTGGATATGTGGACTTTGTGGGACCCGAAAATTCGAAGAGATTGGAGATTCCGACAATGGCGATTCAGCAACTACAATTTCACGATCAACAGTTTCTGGTCGAAATTCTTGGTCAAATCAGAAGACGGCGACACAACCATTTCCCCGCCAACCCCACACAACCTTCACCTGAACGAAGCCGATGAAATCTGGGCGACACACATACACACTTTCGATTACGTCATCATCTCTGCCGGACAGTGGTTCGTCCGACCACTTGTGTACTACCAAAACGGCGACATCATAGGATGTCGGAAATGCGGAAACAACACCATCACTCCCTTAGGAATGAGCTACGGCTACAGAAACGCCTTCAGAACCGCTTTTCGGGCCCTTTTGGATTCCGACAAGTTTAACGGGACCATATTTTTACGGACATATTCGCCGCGGCACTACGAGGGCGGAGAGTGGAACACCGGCGGGAGTTGTCCGAGGACGAAGCCGACGAGGAGGCCGGAGAAGGGGGTGGAGAAGGGCCATGCCGTGAGTCTCTACCGGACCGCCATTGATGAGCTGAAACGTGCGGAGAAGGTGGGGAGGAAGAAGGGGTTGAAGTTTGGCATGATAGATCAGACTGAAATGATGGGAATGAGGGCAGATGGTCATCCGAACCGGTTCGGACCCGGGCTCCTTGGAAATGTCACCGCGCCTGATTGTGCGCACTGGTGCCTTCCCGGCCCGATTGACACGTGGAATGAACTCTTACTTCAACTAATGCTTGCATAATTTCACTGTTCTTTTTAATACAGTAGCGTGTTTTTATTAATTACGAATAATGTTACCCAATTTGAATTTGCATTCTTATTTTTTTTGACACTATTCTCTATCAAATGACCATATATTTGAATGGTTATATGAATAACAATATTAATTATCATATATACCAGCGGGAGTCCCACTATGCGTTGCGCGGTGTTCTTGATTAAAAATATTTAATTTAATTAATATATAATATTTACATGTCACATTTGAACGAAAATAAATAAATAAATTATAAGTATATTCATCTAAGAGTAGCTATCTAAATTCTAAAATAAATAATAAATTTTGTTGATATTTATTAAATAATCAAGAAGATAAAAAAATATTATTTTTATAACCTTTCAAGAAATAATATATTGCAAGTACATGAAGTAAGTAAAATATAAAAAAGAATTGTCGAACTTGTGGAAAAATAATGAACTGTGTGTATATGTGAACTAAACAATGAATTGGGTGGCATAAATGCAGATAAGCTTTTGCCACAATCATTGTCTATATGTTTATTTTGGAGAATTGTGTCTATATACCAATATAATCTTATATACTTGTGAAAGTGCCGATATAACTTTCAATCGTTTGAAAGTTAGAAAAAAGCTACCTAATTAATGAAAGTGCCAATATAATCCTCTGGTAGAATTTCCGGCGTTGACGGTGCTTTTCCAACTATTGACCCACCTTAAAATGACAATAATGCCATCAGACCAAAAGCTGAATTTGGGTGGACAATTATAACCTTACTCACAACCATTGAACCATCGTTGCTGTTGCCGTAACATATATGGGTTATATCAGGACATAATGAATTTGATAGGGTTCGGGTGGTACTGGGTTCAAGTGGAGAGGTTCGAGTGATACTGGGTTCGTGTGGAGAGGTTCGAGTAGTACTAGGTTCGTGTGGAGAGGTTCGAGTGATACTGGGTTCGAGTGGAGAGGGTTTGAGTAGTACTGGGTTCGAGTGGAGGGGTTTGAGTGGTACTGGGTTCGAGTAAAGAGGGTTCGGGTGGTAAATTCGAGTGGAGAGAGTTTGGGTGGTGAGGTTCGAGTGGAGAGGTTTGAGTAGTACTGGGTTCGAGTTGAGAGTTTCAAGTGGAGAGGGTTCGATTGGTACTGGGTTCAAGTGATACTGGGTTCTAGTACAGAGGGTTCGAGTGGTACTAGGTTTGAGTGGAGAGGGTACTGCATTCGAGTGGAGAGGGTTCGAGTAGTACTGGATTCGAGTGGTACTGGGTTCGAGTGAAGAGGTTCGGGTGGTACTGGGTTTGAGTGGAGAGGTTCGAGTGGTACTGGATTTGAGTAAAGAGGGTTCGAGTGGTGAGGCTCAGTGGAGAGAGATTGGGTGGGAAGGTTCAAGTGGAGAGAGTTCGAGTCGACATTTGAGTGGTACTTGGTTCGAGTGGAGAGGCTTAAGTGGTATTGGGTTCGAGTACGATTGGGTTTGAGTGGAACTGGGTTCGAGTAGAACAGGGTTCGAGCGAAGAGATTCGAGTGATACTGGGTTCGAGTGGAGAGGTTCGAGTGATACTGAGTTCGAGCGATACTGGGTTCGAGTGGAGATGTTTGAGTGATACTGGGTTCGAGTGGAGAGGGTTTGAGTGATACTGGGTTTGAGTGGAGGGGGTTCGAGTGATAATGGGTTCAAATGGAGAGGGTACAAGCGAAGAGGTTCCAGTGGTGAGGTTCGAGTGATGAGGAATCGAGTGGAGAGGGTTCAAGTGGAGAGGGTTCGAGTAGAGTGGTTCCAGTGATACTATGTTCGAGTGGTAATGGGTTCGTGTGGAAAGAGTTCGAGTAAAGAAGATTCGAGGGTTCGAGTGGAGAAGTTTGAGTGGTGAGGTTTGAGTGGTGAGGGTACCATCCATCATTGGAGATAATACTATCCACCTCTCGAGAGGGGTATACCATCCACCACTTGAGAGAGTACTATTTACCCCTCAAGAAGTTTGTCAACCACCCTTCGAAGGTACACCATCTACCTCTCGAGCAGGATGGTTGATGGTTCCAGGACCTCGAGGGTTAATGAATCGATTGAGAGGTCCGAGTGGTACTGGGTTCGAGAGGTAATGGGTTCGAGTTGTACTGGGTTCGAGTGGAGAGGGAGGATTCGAATGGAAAGGGTTTGATTGGTACTAGTTTGAGTGGAGGTTAGAGTGATGATGTTTGAGTCAAGGGGTGATGCCTCAAGGGGGATGGTTGATGGTCCCAGGGCCTCGAGGGTTAATGAATCAAGTGGAGATGCCTCGAATCAATACCCCTCAAGGCTGATGGTTGATGTTCAAAGAGTGGATGGTTCGAGTGGTAGGGAGGCCTCAAGGCGAATGGTTGATGTTCGCGAGGTGGATGGTTTGAGTGGTAGTGTGGTTGATGTTCAAGAACTGATGGTTCGAGGGGCCATAGTTCCAGGAATTGATGGTTGGTGTTTGAGGGATAGGTGGTTCGAATGGTGTTGTCATGAATGTTCGAGGGGTATATGCCTCGAGTGGGTCATGGTTCGAGAGATAATGTGGATGATTCGACGCTCTTAGTGGTATACTCTCTCGTGGGGTGGTGTACCCTCGAGGGCTGGTGTACTCTAAAGGGGTGGACGTGTGACCTCTCGAGGGGTGGTGTACCCTCGAGGGCTAGTGTGCTCTAAAGGGCTGGATGTGTGACCTCTCGAGGGGTGGTGTGCCCTCTAGGGGTGGTACACCTCTCTCGAGACGTTGGTGGCGTACCCTCGAGGGTACACCACCCCACGAGAGAGTATACCACCCGAACCTCGAATCTCCTCTACTCGAACTTTTTCCACACGAACTCAGTACCATTCAAACATATTATCACTCGAACCTCTCTACTCAAACCCTCTCCACTCGAACCTCTCCACTCGATTCCTCATTACTCGAACCTCACCGCCGGAACCTCTCCACTCAAACCTCTCCACTTGAACTTCTCCACTCGAACCCTCTCCACTCAAACTTCTCAACTCAAACCCTCTCCACACAAATCCAATACCACTCAAACCCAGTACCACTGAACCTTACATAATAACCTTTTAATATTGCAACTTGAACTTTTTACCTTTCTATAATTCTAATCCAATAGTCACATTGAAAGACAGATACTCTTTCTATCCAGTTTATGATTGCATTAGTAATACTCAAAC
Organism: Rubia yunnanensis; assembly: GCA_037428765.1. NCBI lineage: Eukaryota > Viridiplantae > Streptophyta > Magnoliopsida > Gentianales > Rubiaceae > Rubia > Rubia yunnanensis. Next base: position 4,935,246 of record CM075069.1, read on the forward strand.
CCAGTACCACTGCACCTTACATAATAACCTTTTAATATTGCAACTTGAACTTTACCTTTCTATAATTCTAATTCAGCCGTCACATGGAAAGACGGATGCTCTTTCTATCCAGTTTCTGATTGCATTAGTAATATGTGGAACAACCTATCAAAGAAAAAAACATCACCATAAAACAATCATTAACTTAAGCTACTGTCATGGAAACACAAGTAAAGTAACACAAATAGCATCACCTGAACAGTCTTTCCAAGGAACTTGCCTTCCCTTTTCTTATCAAGTACAAACTAAAAAATGAAAAATAAATAAAATCCATTAGTTAGAGCCATAACCCGCTAGTGAAACACAAGTAATAATCTAAAATGTCATCCACCTTATAAATCTTCCCAGTGGTAATATTGTTGTTCCTAGTAAGTGTCACATCCAAAAATCACTCATAATTCCCCAAAATATGGATCAACCTGATAAAAGATTGCAACACCAATCAAACGAGCACGAGTATATTCATTTTCGAAAACAATTGAACAGGAAAAAAACTCTACAACAGCACTACCTCCCCTCCATCATCAAGGATGAAAACTTTTCCATGCTCGAAAGGAGACGTAGTACCAGCATCAGTATTTAAATACGTATCTGCAGACACACAAATACGAAAAAAAAATCTAATAAACCTTAGAATATTACATGATAAATATTAAACAAAGAAGGAAATTTTTCGAGAAAACAAGAAAAGATGAAGAATGCAGGGGCTGTTTGGAAACGTAGACATACAGACTTTGTATATTCAATGCTAACAATGTTGCACCAAATTATCTATTTTTCACAGGCACATCCTTAAGTTACTTGGCTTATTTAAATAATCAATATTTGATTAAATCTCCAAAAATGCACTTGCAAGCAAGCCTCTACAATGTGCAGTAAGTTGGTGTTAAATTATGATCAATAACTTCCTTAGTTGAGAAATGGGAAAAGAAAGGAAGGTTTCTTTAAACAATTTTTTTTTCGGGAAAATGAATTTCATAGGCCAGTCATGCTCAAACAGGAGAAAGGCTTATGAAAATAGGGTGAAAGCTTTACAACCAGACACGGTTGGAAGGAAAGCCAATCACAGTTGAAGATATGAACAAGGAATGAAAGCTTCACTCCACCATTGTAGAATTTCTGACAGAATACAAAAGTAATATGCTTGATCACAGCAAGTTCTTCTTCTCATCTATGTATATACAACTTGTTATTTTAGATATTCCGGTAAAATGTCTGATAGTAGAAAATTTTAATCATTAAAAAAAACGCATTCACCAAAAAAATACACCCACCAGACAATGGGGACCCATGATTTGAAGGCATGAAAAAAAGTTCATTCTTCACTGACTATTCTAAGACCATTTCAGGTTAAGCATTAACCAAGCCATTAAGAGACTTTGCAAGAAATAAGCAATATCATATGAACATCACCAACTGTTGGCCTCATTGTTGTTCTTATCTTTGATATATCAAGTCGAGGAGTTATAGATTCTGATACTCCAATAACTTAGATCCATATCTAATCAAAAGAGTAGAAAACCCCCCAAAGTAATTAATGAAAAGACAAACTTGAAAACTGTGACCACACTCACCTTACTATGCTCATTCACAAATACTAAATGAGGCCAATTTCGCAATCCAACAACTCTTGAAATTAATCTTTCAAAACAGAAACTTGTGTAACACCAAATTGTTGTAAAGTTGTTGCATACACGTATTATTAGATTTCAGCAGATCATTTGTCATTTTTTAATTAAAAAGAGTTGCTTCATGGCAAGTTCCAAAGTGAAAATTCCTCGTACCTTTCCATTAGGAAATTCAGTCTGTAACCCGACCAAGTGAACCTTCACCGATAATATTTTCTTGAGAAGAGCATAAGAAGTAAAACGGTTTACCATAAGCCAAGGTACTCACTAACTTGCACTCTTCTAGAATTGTCTAAGGAGCCTAATTTAGCTAGTGTAAAATTAGAATCAACCATTTTCTTTAGTTACCTTATCTCAACAAGCATACCAGCTGCATCACCTTCAAGTTTGCAAGTAACGTTGTCCCATAACATGCGTAAATGCAGCAGCAAAAACTGTTTAAACAACTATAAGAAAATAGTAAGATAAGAAGTTATGGAAAACTATAGTGACGAGAACTTAGAGAACCAAATTCAATATCATATCATGATGATTGCGATGCCTCAAGCAGTAGTAGTTCACGAGCTAAAAAAAAGTTAAAACTAAGACTTACTATTAGAAATGGCTGGATTATATAGACTTCTGCCTTCCCTTTTCAGCAAAACCCTCACTGTCTGAGTTGCATAAAATCACGAGGATAAGCCTTGTAAAGGTCCAAAAAAAAAATAGACAACATCACAACAATAAACTGCAATAAGAAGATGATTGAATCAAATTGTTGAGAATCAATTAAACAAGCCTTATCCACTGTGAATCAAATTTAGGCTTCTTCGTGTTTGAGAATTGAATTTTTAACTTTGATCTTATAGCCTATACAAATTTGCTATCATTTATAATCAAATTTATGAAGTGCCAAAAAATCATTTATAATCAAATTCACTATCAACAATCACTCCAAACATAATGGATATCACACAATCATCATTCTAAAACTGAGAAAATTAACCAAAAAATGCCAGAAATTGATGAAAAATACATCGCTTTCATACAGGAAAAGTTGCTTTTTGGATTTAGGATTACTCCGTCCAAGTTGCAACTGTATGCTTCTCGTCGTCGTCGCCGCTCCGACTTGTCCTTGTTCCATCCCTAGCCATCTTGATCCGATTCTTGGCTTGTTCTTGGCGAGGAGGCGGAGCTCCAGCGTCGCCTGCTTCTGCAGTTGGATTGATGGAGAGCCGAAGCTAGAGACCATCTGGGCGATGAATTCGTCAGAGGCAGCTGCTCTGGGATGAGGAACTTGTAGAGATATCGAACGGGAGTGGAGGTGAGGAGAAAGGCGATGAAGGAGCGGAACAGGGAAGAAGAGAAGGATTTTGAAGGCAAAACGATGTCATTTTCTCAAAGAAATGAACTCATCAAATTACTTAAATAGCCCCGGTTGACAGACAGAAAGCAAACAATATCTATTATATGATGCTTGGGATGATATTGTTCAATTCGTCGTAACAAGTAGTTTTTTAATATCAATTTTTTATTTACAGTTATTATATGTAGGTTACAGTCAATATGTTTCTTGAACATCATGATAATAACGAGGGTCCAAATTCAGGTGGGACAGATGGAGTAGATTTAGTTCTTTATGACGTAATCAATGTTTTTATAATAGTAAAATGTAATTAGTTCTTACTTATTTGTTTTTTTTACTTTCTTTAATGATCATGTTTGACCGTCAATATCTTTACCTATATATAATAATTTTCAATGAAAAATTAATACTGACTAAATTGTTTATTTTGTCCCCTATAAAGTATCTTTTACCATCTTTTGTCTTCATTTGCAAAACAACCCTTAGACGGTACCCAACAAATTCAAAACAATTTTATTAATCCCCAAAGGCGATTTTCAGGGAAAGTTAACAGAAAAATTGGTAAATGTATGTAAAATGACCATTATAACCATGAGTTTAAAAAAAATAAAATAAAATAAAATAATTGTTAGGAGGCTCGAGCTCGAGGGCTTGAGGCAGGAGGTTCAAGAGCTCGAGGTAGGAGGTTCGAGGGCTTGAGGCAGGAGGTTCGAGGGCTCATGGCAGGAGGCTCGAGGGCTCATGGCAGGAGGCTCGAGGGCTCGAGGCAGGAGGTTCGGGGGCTCAAGGCAGGAGGCTTGAAGGCTCGAGGCATGAGGTTCAAGGCCTCGAGGTAGGAGTTTTAAGGGCTTGAGGCAGGAGGTTCGAGGGCTCGAGGCTCAAGGTATGAGGCTCGAGGGCTCGGGGCAGGAGGCTCGAGGGCTCGAGGCAGGAGGCTCGAGGGCTCGAGGCAGGAGGCTCGAGGGCTCGAGGCAGGAGGTTCGAGGGCTCAAAGTAGGAGGCTCGAGGGCTCGAGGCAGGAGGTTCTAGGGCTTAAGGCAGGAGGCTCGAGGGCTCGAGGTAGGAGGCTCGAGGGCTTGAGGCATGAGGTTCGAGGCCTTGAGGCAGGAGGCTCGAGGGGTAGGGGCAAGAGGTTCAAGGGCTCGAGGCCAGAGGTTCGAGGGCTCGAGGCAGGAGGCTCAAGGGCTCGAAGCAGGAGGTTCGAGGCTTCGAGGTAGGAGGTTCAAGGCCTCGAGGTAGGAGGTTCGAGGCCTCGAGGTAGGAGGTTCGAGGCCTCGAGGTAGGAGGTTCGAGGCCTCGAGGTAGGAGGTTCGAGTGCTAGAGGGCTCAAATGAAGTAAAAAATTTGAAAATTTGAAAATTAATATTTTTTAATTGAAAATATTTTTAATTAGTAAAATTACCATTATACCCCTGACTAAACCAGAAAATAATTTAGTCTTACATGAAAACCACCTTAGGGGACCAAACAATTTTTTTTGAATTGGTTGGGTACCGTCTGAGGGTTGTTTTGCTAATGTGGACCAAAAGATGGTAACAGATACATTGTATGGGACCAAAAAAATAATTTAGTCATTAATATTTATAAAATAAATGTTAAGATGAATATTGTAACAAGATCTCACACGATATTTTTATTATACATATATTATTTAAATTTAGGGGTCAACTTTTATAAAATTTGACTTTGAAAAAGCAATCAAGCAAGTTTCAGTGGGACAGAAGGAGTATTTAATTTAGTTTAAATCTTAAAGCACACTTTTAACTTCCTCTTCTTTTTTTTGAAATAAGTATATATATATATATATATATATATTCTTATTACCAAAACTGTGTAAGTACAAAGCGAGTAATCTTCATCAATCTATCCTCCTACATATCCCATATATGGCATTTAACATCCAATTAGCACATTTACCTCTAAGTGTATGTATCCTCCACAATCTATACACTATACAATCAATTGTACTGTCAAAGATATTCACCTTCCCATCCTTACCTAAAGCTTTATGATTCCCATCCACCCAAATACCATAAACAACCTTTGAAAAGGCTATTTTGATAGCCTGATGTTTCCAGATTTTTCCTTTGGTTTGATGTAGAATCCACCTCTTCTCCATATTCCATCCATTCGGCTCTCTATCAATACCCATCCATAACAGAACTCTCATCCACATCTGTTTAGTTACTGAGCATTCAAAAAACAAGTGCACCATTGTTTCATTCTGGCAATAGTACACACATTTGGCATCAGTCACAATACCAAATTGTCGAAGCATGGCTTTGGTTTCCAACCACTCCTACCATCACATACACACGATGAACTGAGCTCTCACCCTAGCATGGTTTCCATAGAACACCCTCTTCCAATTAACCATTTCCTGCTCCTCTCTCATTTCTTTATAAAACTTACCAACTTTAAACTTCTCTGCCTGTTGAGATTCCATCTGAACCCAGGCTCTTAAATGAAGAATAACATCTCCACTCTTAAACAACCTGTTCAGAATCCACGAGCAGTCACTTGGTAATCTAAGTGCTAGCAGTTCATTCCCCTTTATATAGTACTCATGCACCCATTTCACTCAAAGTTTGTCAGCCTTACAACTCAAATTCCAAAGTAGCTTTGTCAAACATGCTTCATTCCATTCTTCTAATACTATAAGGTTCAGGCCTCTTTCTTTTCTTGGCCTGCAAACCTTTTCCCATGATAAGGGTGCTTTCTTTGTGATATTTTTCTTCCCACTCCATAAGAATGACTTGCAGACAACTTCAATATATTTGAGTACCTTCTTTGGTAAAGGTAGACATTGAATCCAATAGTTTGTAATGGCAAAGAGAACACTCTTAATCAGTTGGACCCTACCCGCATAGCTTAGCATTCTGGGGCTCCAGTGTTGTATTCTTCCAATCATCTTGTTAATTAAAGGCTGGTAAATATGTAGAGATAAGCCTCCTGGTAGTCATTGGCACCCCTAGATACCTGAATGACAGCTCCCCTTCACTGAACCCTGTCAGTTCTTGGATTCCCCCTTTATGCTTATCATCTATTCCTCCATAATAGGCTTTGCACTTAGCCTGATTAACTTCCAATCATGTGGATGCAGTGAATTTCTTAAATGCTGTCATCAATTCCCTTACAGATCCCCTTTCTTCTCTTGAAAACAACATAAGATCATCAGCAAAACTAAGATTAACAATACTCAGCTTATCACGTCTATCATGAAATTTGAAAATTGGATTTGTTTTTATCTCATGTAAACACATGTACAGATACTCCATAACCAACACAAACAGTAGTGGGGAGACAGGATCCCCTTGCCTAATCCCTCTCTTTGCAACCTAGATTCTAGATGGCTCCCCATTAATCATAAACCTGAAAGAAACAAACCTCACATAGGCCATAATCCATTCCACAAATTGCTTTGGAAATCCAAGTTCTTTCAAAATATGTTCCAATGCTACCCAATCCACGGTATCATAGGCTTTCTGCAAGTCAAGCTATAACTACACTTTGGTGGTCCTCCTTTTCTGATACACCCTCTAATCAATTCATAGGCAAGCAGTATATAACCATGTATACCCCTTCCAGGAACAAAAGCAGCCCGGGATACATCCACTAGTTCCTCCATCACTGTACTCAATCTCACAGTTAGAATTTTAGAGATAACCTTATAAAAAGTGGAGCAACAAGATATAGGTCTAAACTTAGATATCTTTTTAGCATCTACTTTTTTATGTATTAGAGTAACTACTGTGCAGTTAACATCCTTATACATCCTACCATCGTCAAAGAATTGTTTAACAGCATTCACAACACCATGTTTCATAATATGCCAGTTACTTTTGAAAAACCTTGAATTAAAGCCATCCATACCAGGAGCTTTCAGGTCACCTATGCTCTTAACTGCATTCCATATCTCTTGTTCAGTTACTTTTTCCACCAGCCCTTCTCTTGATCCAGCTGTAAGAGATCTGCACTGCCTCAGTACCCTTACATCAACTCCATTTAGTTTACTTGCCCTTGAACCCACCAGCTTCTCATAGAACATAACTATTTGCTCAAAAATCTCATGTTGCTCATAAGTAATATTCCCATTCTCATCCTCTAGTTTTTTAATCCAAGCTTGATTATTTTTAGCCTTGATCATGGTTCCATCACTAAGTCGAAGCCCGTCTATTTTTTCTTTCTGCCTGGCAATTTGCTCATCAATCCCATTCCATTTCGAAAAATCTTTTGTACATTGAGTCACTCTTTCTATTTTTTCCACATCCATCCTTGAAGCTGCCAAGTTTTGTTGAGCATGAAGTAATTCTTCCGTTGCTTTGATCGGTTTCCCCTGAACAACAGTGACACTACTCGCATTCTTTCTCAAAACCTACTATAGCCTGATCAGTTTTCTCCACAAAACACACATTGCAGTTCCCCTAATAGGACTTTCCCAACTGGTTTTAATGATCTCCGAAATCCCCCATCTTTCCATCATACAGTTAAGAAACATGAACATTCCAGTTTTCCTTATTTTTTTTCCTCAAATACCCCAATACTCATTAAATAGTGATCAGAAACCCCTGCTTCCTCCACTTTGGTAACAACATTTGGAAAATGCTGAAACCACTCAATATTTGCTAGGATTCTGTTAATTCTAGAATAGATTACTCCATCCTTATGCCTATTACTCCAAGTGTAGTACTCCCCTACCATATCACATTCAAACGCTTCTTTCTCACATATCATTTCCTCCAAATCAGTGTACTCACTTCTCACAACATTATTACCTCAAATTCGATCATGTACTTTGAGTACATTATTAAAGTCTCCCATCAGAATTCATGGTCCCTCCACCAGGTCAACAAGTCCTGCTATATCTTTCCATAACTTCTTTCTGTTACTGAGCATATTATCCGCATGGCTATAGATTTACCACCTTGTCACCCTTCAAATTCGATATCTCACAATGTACAAACTATTTAGAGCTAAAAATCATGTTGACATGTACTCTATTCTAGTCCTAAAGAACCCAAATTCTACCATTAAATTATCAGTATAATTGTCCACAAACCTCCATTTTGAGCCAAATATTTTCCTCACCTGCTCTGCTTTCTCCTTTTTTACCCTGGTTTCTACTATCACAGCAATAACAACTTTCATGGCTATGAGACAGGAGCTCTCACTATTCTTTGTTGGATTCTTGAGCCCCCTTACATTCCAAGAAACTATCATGGGACAAACCCTTGTACATCTGACAGATCATTCCAAATCTGCAGTTGTACAAGTTTGCTCCAGTGAAGTTTTCTATTTAGTTTCTTCTGGCCTCCATAGTCAATCTGTTTCTGAATCCCCTTGTTGCTCCACTTATCCAGCTTCTCAGGTTGATCATTCCCATATATACCACCATCTGCACTTACATGTTTCTTAGCAGTATCAATACTCATAACATCTATCTTCTTCTCAATTTGCTTCTCAGTCAGTTTCTCAGGTTCACTATTAGTTTTGAGTATCCATTTCTGAACTACTCTCTGCTGCCTCCCATGTCCCCTACAAATGTGTCCTCCTACCCAACAAGTGTCACAATAGAGAGGTCTCCATTCATACTCCACAGTCTGCAATAATTTCTCACCATTCAAGTCTTTGATACTAATTGAGTCATTCTTCTTCTGTGTAATATCAATATCTACCAAGATTCTAGCATAAGAAACTCTTAGCTTACTTGTAGTACATTCATTAGTTACTAGTGGATTTCCGAGAACACTCCCAATCTTACCCAAGCTTGAAGCACTCCATAGGTGTAAAGGTAGGTTAGGCAGTTTAACCCAGACTGCCAAAGTCTTAATCATATCTTTCCTCAATTCAAAATTAGGCTTCCAGTGGCGCAAGAACATAGACATATTGTAAATCATGTAAAGCCCATTACTCATCATTGAATCCCTATCCTCCCTGGACTTAAACCTCATCAGAAAATAACCTTCCTCATTATAGAATAGGTCAGGCAATGCTACAAACGGCCGGTACTTAATCATAAAAATTTTCACAACTGACATAGTAAGGTCACCCCCTAGCACATACATTATCAGAGTATTTTCCCAAAATTTCAATTCAGGTTTGACATCATCTTCAACAATTTCAACTTCGATTTCACCATTAACAATCATAGGAGCTTTGAATTGTATTTTAATTCCATTAGCCTGTAACCTATTCCCCTTGAGCACATCAACCCATATCCTATGCTCAGTTTTCTTATTATTACTTTAATCAGGAATACATACCTCAACTTGAGGCTGAATCTTCTCCATCGTTGCCCCATCCAATTCAGCGCCTGATTCCATGGTCCTAAACTCTCTAATCTCTACTGGAATAGGATTGGCGTTCAACTTCTTAGCTCCAGCTTGTTCACATCCAACTTCCGTACCACCAGTGATTTTTCTTCCCAAAATACCCCCCTGACTACCGGTGCTGGTACCTGGCTCCTGTACCTCACCTCTTTTCCTCACCGCCGGCGTGACCACCTGAGTTTTTGGCACTGCTACTGCGTGTAAATCGCCCACAGTCGGGAAGCATTTATAAATGCATTTTTATCACACTTTTAACTTTTCAAAAAATATTTAATCCTTAGTATCCTTCTTTAAGCATAATTAAAATTAGTACAAATTTGAAATTTTAATTATAACAAATGTAACAAGATAATATTCTTAGTTACACACCAGTTAAATTTTATGGTTAAAATTAAGTAATTTTAACTGGCAATGACCCCGACCACTCTTTTCCGCAAGACCGCATTCTCTTGTGTTATAATGAAAGGTTAACTAACCTTCACATAAATCTCAAATAGTACATGTAAGCCATATTATTGAGATTATTAAACTCATAAGTCATATCCATCAAGAAGATTTGAAGTCTTAACCTCTAAAATTAAAGTAGAAGTTGTGCATGCAAGATCATTCACTTATTTCCCATTTCCAAAACTTCCCGACAGCTTACCTTCCATCTTCAACATATGAATCAAGAAATCATTCCAAGAATCTACAGGTCCCGGCAAACACCAATGAACACAATCATTGTACACTGTTACATTAGGCAAGTGTCCATATTTACTAGGATGCCCATCAGGCCTTAAAAGCATAGCCCTAGTAATATCAAGCAACCTGAACTCAATCCCACGTTTTCTCCCTTCAATTTCCGCCGCCTTAAACTCCTCCAACTCGGCCAAATAAAGCTCCAAACTCACTCCATCCAACCTAATCTCACCCCCTCCGAACGGCCTCTTTCGGACACAATCTCCGCCCTTGTTCCACTCACCGCCTTCAAAATGTGGCGGCGAGTATGTTCTTAGAAACACCGTCACGCTCTTCTCGCTTTTTATTCCGTTAATACCCCTGAAGGCGGTGTTCCAGGCTTTCTGGAACCCGTAGATCATCGAGAGCTCCGGGATGTTTGGATTTGCGCAGCCGTGACAGCCGACGATGGTTTTGTTTTCGTAGTAGATGCTTGGTCGGTAGAACCACTGGCCGGTGTTGATGATGACGTAATCGAATTCGTGTATGTTGGAGGACCATTTTTCGTTGAGTTGGTCGACGTGCATGTTGAAAACTTTGGTTTCGGCTTCTTCTTCTGCTTTTACGAGGAAGGTTGTCCAGAATGCGGCCAGTGTGAAGTTGTAGCTCGGGTATTTCCAGCGTCCGAAATAGTCGGTGGCATTCGGGACAGAATTGTCAAATATTGGAAATTCCACCTGAATGAACCGACCCATCAAAATAATTTAAAATTGTTGTATCACAATTTTTGGTAATTAATCCGAGCTAGCAACAAATGAATTCTAATTTCAAACTTTTGAAAAACAAATAAATAGATATATATTGAGAAAGTCTCGAGAAAGACAGTTTATGAACAATACACCGAACTTTTTATCTTAAATGTTGTAATTTCTTTATAAAATTTAAATATTGTATTTTAAGAGTTAAAACAAGTAATAATGTGTGTTTGAGAAAATATATAGTATATAAAATATTTTTAAATTTAATATGTAATTTAACAAATGCAGGTTATAAGGAAAAAAATACGTGGACTGTCAATAAGCTTATGGACATGCCGCCTGTCAGGCGACCCACTCATGTATATTTATGCATTATACCATTATGTAACATTAATGCAACATGAGTTTGTCTCTTGAAAAATTGCTTTTCATAAGTTATGGAAAGACCAAAGTTTAAATTGCAAATTAGAAGAAATTAAAATAAAATTTTTGTGCTGTATTAATCGGGTCATAAACTTATAACTAAATCATTTGAGAATATTCGATTCTTTCTTAAACGTGCAATTTTTTAACAACAATTACAATTCTATATTTTTCTATGAAAAAATATAGATTCATTGGGGATGTCATTTCTCATTTACTATACTATTCACTACGTATGGATAGTATATACGCTTATCCTTCACTTAATACTTGTATTTTCTGAATTTTTGCACGTAATAAATTTTTAATATTGCAACTAAAAATTTTTACCTTTTTATAATTCTAATTCAATCTCATCTTTCCAAATGTATATGGGAAGACGACATTTGCATCCAACATACTAATGTAAATTTAAACTAATATAATCATAACACTTTAATTTATATATGTACTAAAATATTAGTATGATAAATTAATACAGAACGTATTAAGCAGGGCCCAAGTACTACTCCCTTTGGTCTCTTAACAATGTTCTCTCCCTTCTTCTTTTTTTTGAAAATTTTTCAAATTACGATAATTTTGGTTCCACATAATGAAATAATTAATTGTCATGCCTTGAAATTTTAATAAATGCATTTTTTTAAAAACCTTTTTGTTTGCCTAAAGCATGACGAAATTTACCAAGCTAAGAATCGATATGATCGATGTTGGTGGTAAAATGGGCAGCACAAAAATGTAAAATACACACGAACATACCCTTGATAAAAGGCAGATGAGAGATTGCATATGGTTTCTCCCCATAGAATCACCAACAAAAGCCATGGATTTCCCTCTCATCATATCCAGGAACTGAAACGGGTTGAATATCTGCAATTCACATCCATCCGGTTTCCACCGCCATTTCATAAACCCATCATCCGGCCTTCCAAATCTCATGCAGTTCTGGTACTCATGAATCGCCCAGCACGTAGAGTTGGTGTAGTAAGGCGCATCCGGGTCCGGGACCCACTCGCCGGAAAATATGTCGCACTGATCTCCGCCGTGCTCACCCTCCTTAACCACCGCCTTCTCCTCCGCCGCCGGTTCAATCTTTAAAACCACCGGTTTGTATGTGATTCTGAAAGGGGCGAGTGAGAGAATGATTAGTGTTGCTAGTGCTAGAAGCGATAGGATTAATGCCGCGTTTTGGATGGGACTGTTCTTCAGAAGAGGACGAAACTCCATTGAAGAAGAAAGTGATTCTAAAGTAGAGAATATGGCTGGATATATGTAGTAACATGTTGTGGGATTTGGTTTTAAGCACTGGTTTTATGAACTACTTTTGACCTTATGTATCTTAAGGGGTGGTTTTGAACGTGATTCCTCGGTTGACTAGAATATTTTGGCTGTTTACTGTTTTTGCTTAATTAATAACATTCACAATATTTGATTTAAGAAATTACATTCACAATTTGATTTCAATAAGTGTAATTTTTCTCAACAAGGAGAACTCATTAATTATTGAGAAACCGACTTTGATGACTGTTTCTTAATAGTAAGAAGGTCTTCTTTAATGTGATTGCTCTGTTTTTTTATGTATTTTAATTAGCTAAGATATAAACACGATTTAACACTCATTGTTTTATATGGCAACTCCTCAGTAGAAAATGAATAAAATAAAAACTAATTACAATTTTATCGAGATCTAATTTATTTAGAAAATAAATTGACGGTATAGCATGTAAGGACCTATGGTAATGAAATCTAGATTACATGTTAGTAACACCGATCATCTGTATTATTACTACTTTTAGGGATTCGATAAAAATTATATTATCTCTCAGGAATATTAGATTACTTCCCATGAAAAATATGATAACCAAGCGTATCACGTAATAATATCATTATGTCAAATAGTGATATGCTACGGGAGGTTGGTGGTGTTCTCTTTGGAATTCTATCACGGGAGAAAAGTGCATCATGGTAACCTGGGTGGTTAATAGTTTCTTTGTGGCAGCAAGATTGCATCGGTCCCGCAAAAACTTGTCGAACTCTGCTGAGTTTAGACGAGGAAATTCATGTTGGTCGCCAGTTCTTAGGAATCAACTGATCGTGTCTCTTCATAATGGGGTCTTCGTCTCCGTACTCTTAGGTAACATGCACGACTATTTCTTCAGCTATAACCGGGTCAGTAAGGCGGCACCATTGTAGCTGTTGGATCGGCCACTAGTGGTGGGTTGGGAGTCTCACAAAACGACTTACCTCCTTCAGTGTGGCTACACTTCACATGCGAAGTACTTTGGCTGAACTTTCTAATAAGGCGCCATTGGACAAGATGTACAATTGTTGACAATCAGATCCCATCAGACGTGTCAATTGATGTGGGATGAACACCAATTTGATAGTCAAACCTTGCTCTTGAGTGCCGAGCCTGCAAGATAAAGTCCCGAGGTGTTTGGAAAAAGCTCTCCGACACTTAAGTATGAATAAAATATAGACATACCACGGTGTTTTACCATAATATTGTTGATCGTATATTGAAAACAAAACATGTCGAAATTATACAAACAATTTAGCATCAGTAACAATAATGAAATATTACTAATTATTCATGTGTACAATTAATAATCACGTTTCAAGCAATCACATGTATCACATATTGATGGAGTCACGAGTACACTCGCTGTCCTTGAAACGAATGAGTCCCGTCGTGGACATCGTTCCCTAGGATAAAACCATCGAAGGTAATTTAACAATTAAAATTACCTCGGAGTCACACAAAGCCCGAAGGACTATCACCGACAAAGACAGAGTAAGAAGATAAGACTCAAGTTTAGAAGTAGGGAGGAACTTGAGAATGGTGCGAGTTTTCTGTCTGACATAAAGGCTCTATTTATAGATGTCTAAGAAACCATATGAGAAGATACGTGGAAGATCTGATTTCCGTAATCAGAGAAAATATTCTCTAACCACCAAATATTTTACAAATATTTGAATAGATTCTGGAAAGATAAGAATATCATATTCCTTATCATGATTAACCGCGTATCAAATCTCAGTTATTCCACACGTGATTCTTAGAATATTTGTTACGCGGTTTGGGCTTTCGGAGACTTCCACGCGATCCAAACACATTTTAGACAGTCAAAAAATTACAGAATACTTAGTACGTACGGATGAATTTCCGCCTAAGTTTCCATTCTCAGAGTGACTCTTTGAGCATCCATATCTCATTCACCCTTTATCTGTTTTGAGAGTTTAAACAGTCAATTTTATAGTACTCGCAGAGGAGAATCCAAAACGACACCCACTGACTCTAATTCAGTTCGAACCCAACTCAAAAACGAAGCCCAAAAGTTGACGAAATTCAACTTGTTTTACAATCATTTTCCAACAATCCCCCACATGAATAGATATTGATGTGGAATCAGAACAATCACGCCAGACACGGAGTTTGACTTGGTGATAGATTCATTTCGACGGCATAGATGCTGCATAGGATAAGTAGGTGTCACCCTTTGAACTTTCCCTTGAGAGAGTACACTTAGCCCACTGGTTAGGAAGTAGACGCGATGTCCTTGAACTTCCCCGACCGCTTGTGTGAACGACAATGCACTTCCCACAGACATCTTTCCTAGCCTTTGTGCTTTCCTCGGTTGTGTCCATTAATCAGGCCATGGCACACCCCCTAGTTCTGTAAGGTTTCTAAGGAATTGCGTCCCAACAATTCCCTTTCGAAGCGGCCACACTTCTCGCTTACATAGGTGATTCTTTGCGTAAGAGCAGTTCCGTAAACTATGCGCTCTTTCAAGTATCATACACTCGATGTCGTGAATCATTAAAAACAATTTAATGCTTAACCTCCACTCACTTCACTGTTTCTTCATCATAGGAAATAAGACAGGAGGTATGAACCCCCCACAGTGATCGCGATGGGTCTTTGCAGTTTAGTTGTCCCATTGAACCTAGATCTTGGGATCTCCAGTCACATAGGTTGGGTTTCCACGTACGTAACCCATCATTTAATGGACTTCAGTCCCATTCCTCTCGATGATGTTTCAACTACCTCTCGATTCAACCCCTTAGTCAAGGGATCAGCTATGTTGTCCTTAGACCTTACATAGTCAATTGTGATCACTCCAGTTGAGAGAAGTTGTCTTATGGAACTATGTCTCCGTCGAATATGACGAGACTTCCCATTATAGAGCATATTCTGAGCCTTTCCAATAGCAGATACACTGTCACAATGTCTACATATGGCTGGCACAGGCTTCGGCCATCTAGGAATGTCCTCTACGAATTGAAGGAGCCATTCGGCCTCCTCACCTGCCTTGTCTAAGGCAACAAACTCGGATTCCATTGTGGATCGAGTAATAACCGTTTGTTTAGAGGACTTCCACGAGACTGCTCCTCCACCTAGTGTAAATACATACCCACTAGTGGATTTCAGATCCTTTATATCGTGTATCCAGTTTGCATCACTGTATCCTTCAACTACAGCTGGATAACTCGAATAATGTAGACCATAATCACGAGTGAAACGTAGATATCTCAATACTCTAGTTATTGCTTTCCAGTGAGTCATACTGGGATTACTCGTGTATCTACTCAACCTACTTACAGTGTAGGCAATGTCTGGTCTAGTACAACTCATCAAGTACATCAGACTCCCAATGACTCTCGAGTACTCCACCTGATTAATAGCCTCCAATTTGTTCTTTCGTAGATGCAAATTTGGATCTATTGGAGTCATCGCCACCTCTAAGTCATTCTTGTTGAATTTCTCAAGGATTTTATCTACATAATGGGACTGGGTTAATGTGATACCATCAGAGCTTCGGATGATCTTTATTCCCAAGATCACATCCGCCAGTCCCATATCCTTCATGTCAAAACGAGAATTCAACATGTCCTTGGTAGATTTGATCATCTTTTCATTACTACCCACAATGAGCAAGTCATCTACATATAAACATAGGATTACATATCCCTTTTCCGTGTCTTTCACGTAGATGCACTTATCACACTCATTGATTTTGAAACCATTGGCAAGGACGATATGATCAAACTTCTCATGCCATTGCTTTGGTGCTTGTTTGAGACCATACAATGATTTCACCAACTTGCAGACTTTTCCTCCTTGTCCGGGAGCCGTAAACCCCTCAGGTTGCTCCATATAGATTTCTTCCGCTAAATCTCCATTCAAGAAGGCAGTCTTCACATCCATTTGATGAACCTCAAGCTTACGCAACGCGGCGATAGCAAGTATCATTCTAATGGAGCTTATTCTCGTGACTGGAGAATAAGTATCAAAGTAGTCAAGACCTTCCTTTTGTCTATAACCTTTGATTACAAGTCTGGCTTTATACTTGTCAATCGAGCCATCTACTCTCATCTTCTTCTTGAAGATCCATTTGTAGCTCAGTGGTTTACACCTTGGAGGTAAGTCCACTAGCTCCCAAGTATGATTATGTAGAATTGAGTCGATTTCGCTTTTAATCGCTTCTTTCCACATAGGCCCCTCAGACGAATTTACAGCTTCTTTATAACTTTGTGGCTCACTTTCAAGCATAAACGTTAGATAATCAGGACCAAATGATTTTTCGGTCCTAATCCGTTCACTTCGTCTAGGTTCATCCACTTCCTCCTCTTGATCCTCAAGATCGTCGGGAATTACTACGCCTTCGTCCAGTGACTCAACGGTCCTTTTTGACGATTCAGACCTTTCCTTGGCAGGGAACACATTCTCAAAGAAATTTGCATTTCTTGATTCCATGATTGTGTTCTTGTGAATCTCTGGATGATGAGATTCATGTACAAGGAAGCGATAAGCACTACTCTCATGTGCATATCCTATAAAGATACAGTCAACCGTTTTAGGTCCAATCTTTAACTTCTTGGGGGGTGGGATTAATACCTTCGCAAGGCACCCCCACATTCGCAAGTACGTAAAGGATGGCTTCGTGCCTTTCCACAGCTCATGAGGAGTTGCTTTCTCATCCTTACGGGGTATCTTATTCAAAAGATAATTGGCTGTCAAAATAGCCTCCCCCCACATGCTCTGTGGCAACCCAGAACTTATCAACATCGCATTCATCATCTCTTTAAGAGTGCGATTTTTACGTTCAGCCACACCATTAGATTGAGGCGAGTAGGGGCAGTGACCTCATGAATAATGCCATGTTTAGAACAATAGTCCCTAAATGGCTCTACATATTCACCTCCACGGTCACTTCTAATCACCTTGATCTTCTTATCAAGTTGATTTTCAACTTCTGTTTTGTAGAGAACAAATTTCTCAATTGCCTCATCTTTGCTTTTCAGCAAGTACACATAACAGTATTTCGTACAATCATCCACGAAAGAGATGAAATACTTGTTACCTCCTCTTGTTTGCACGAACTTGAGATCACAGGTATCGGTATGTATCAACTCAAGAGGTTTCGTGTTTCGTTTAACTTGTTTGAAAGACGTTCGAGTCATCTTAGCTTCAACACAAGTTTCACACTTATGATTTGCATCAATTTCCATGTTAGGTATGTTTTCCATTTTAATTAATCTTCTTATCGAATCATAATTAACGTGTCCTAGTCTACCATGCCATAAATTGGAAGACTCAATCATGTAAGCAGAAGAAGAAGCATTCATTTCATCTTTCTTAGGAGGTACAACCATGGTGTTCAACTTGAACATACCATCTAGCTCATAACCTTTGCCTACAAACATACCTTGCTTTGACAAGACTAACTTATCAGACTCAAACACTAGCTTAAAACCATGCTTGATCAACATAGAACCAGACACAAGGTTCTTGCGAATGTCTGGCACATACAAAACATTCTTCAAAGTCAACTCCTTCCCAGACGTCATCTTCAGTACCACAGTGCCACGCCCTTTCACCATAGAAGTTGCAGAGTTGCCCATGTAGATGGTCTCTCCATCTTCAATTGCCTTGAAGTTTGAGAACACTTCCTTGACAGAGCAAATGTGCTTAGTAGTACCAGTATCAATCCACCATTCCTTTGGATTGGAGTCCACCATGTTGACTTCAGAAATCACAGCACACAGATCGATGTTATTCACATCTAGTGCAAGATTTTCAACCATATTGGCCTCATTCTTGGCATTCCTTGGCTTCCTACATTCAGACGTCCGCTTTTTCCGCCCGCAACCCAAGAAGTTATGGCCAACGAGGTTGCAATTGTAGCACTTTCCAGTGAACTTCGACTTCTTCGAAACTCCACCCTTAGCTCCTAACTTGGATCCCTTCTTTGCCTTGCCCTTCTTTGACTTGGAGCTCCCACCAACCTCCACGAGATTGGCCCTTGCCACAGGCACATATCCATTCATCCTCTTTTCAGAGATGCGGTTATCCTCTTCAACACGAAGCTTTTGCATCAGATCCCTCATGGTCATCACCTTTCGCTTGTGTTTCAGATAACTCTTGAAGTCCTTCCAACTTGGAGGCAGCTTCTCGATGATGCAATAGACTTGGAGAGTCTCACACATTGTCATCTTCTCGGCTATCAGCTCATTGATCATCATTTGAAGCTCTTGAGCTTGACTGACCACAGACTTGGCATCAACCATCTTGTAGTCGAGGAACTTGCCGACGACCCACTTCTTGGATCCAACCTCCTCACCCCTGTACTCTTGGTCAAGAGTTTCCCATAGCACCTTAGAAGGCTCTTTCAGTTGATACACACTCCAAATGGCTTCGTGAAGGCTATTCAAAATGAGGTTGCGACAGATATACTTCTTAGAGTTCCATTCCACCGCATCATTTTGGACTTCCTTAGCGCTTTTCTCATCCACAACGGGACGATCTTCATGAACGTAACGTTCCAAACCCATAGTGGACAAGTAGAAGAGCATCTTCTGTTGCCACATCTTGAAGTTCATACCATTATTGAACTTTTCGGGTTTCTCAGCATGAGGAACAGCCATAAGAGGCGTCACCCCTGGGTAGTCTTAGCCTGAACAGTCACAAGAGGCGTCGCCCCATGGATAGTCTCATCGCTCGACATGGTTCTGTTGTAAACAACCAAAACCAATGAATTAGCATGCATACAATTTCCATAAAGCATGCAATCAAATATTTTCGCAGACTTGCAAAACCAAATGCATATTAGTAGCATGCATATCCTTCCAAACTTACAATTTGCATAAAGCATGCAGTCACATATATGGAATATATTAAACAGCATGGAAGCAGTGTAGAACCTTACGCATGCGTATGTAAGGCATGCAATATTGATGCAGATTAATCATCTAATCACGTAAGCATACATAGATTTCGAACAACTATTTAGTTGAGTATTATGACATGCAAATTGAAGTATACTACATATATACTATTAATCCACACTAGGCATATAATTCGCATACGACATGTATGGCACATTTGCGTACGACATGTATTGCATAGGCATATAATTTGCGGCATATTTGCGTACGACATGTATTGCATAGGCATATAAACATGTATTGCATAGGCATATAATTTGCGGCATATTTGCGTACGACATGTATTGCATAGGCATATAAACATGTATTGCATAGGCATATAATTTGCACAAGCATTAATATACATAGCGTGTAAATTATTATTATTATTATTATTATTTTATTTTAAAAAAAAAATTCAATATAACCCAACAAATATCATTCGTTTCAAGACTGTTGATCGTATATTGAAAACAAAACATGTCGAAATTATACAAACAATTTAACATCAGTAACAATAATGAAATATTACTAATTATTCATGTGTACAATTAATAATCACGTTTCAAGCAATCACATGTATCACATATTGATGGAGTCACGAGTACACTCGCTGTCCTTGAAACGAATGAGTCCCGTCGTGGACATCGTTCCCTAGGATAAAACCATCGAAGGTAATTTAAAAATTAAAATTACCTCGGAGTCACACAAAGCCCGAAGGACTATCACCAACAAAGACAGAGTAAGAAGATAAGACTCAAGTTTAGAAGTAGGGAGGAACTTGAGAATGGTGCGAGTTTTCTGTCTGACATAAAGGCTCTATTTATAGATGTCTAAGAAACCATATGAGAAGATACGTGGAAGATCTGATTTCCGTAATCAGAGAAAATATTCTCTAACCACCAAATATTTTACAAATATTTGAATAGATTCTGGAAAGATAAGAATATCATATTCCTTATCATGATTAACCGCGTATCAAATCTCAGATATTCCACACGTGATTCTTAGAATATTTGTTACGCGGTTTGGGCTTTCGGAGACTTCCACGCGATCCAAACGCATTTTAGACGATCAGGATGAATTTCCGCCTAAGTTTCCATTCTCAGAGTGACTCTTTGAGCATCCATATCTCATTCACCCTTTATCTGTTTTGAGAGTTTAAACAGTCGATTTTATAGTACTCGCAGAGGAGAATCCAAAACGACACCCACTGACTCTAATTCAGTTCGAACCCAACTCAAAAACGAAGCCCAAAAGTTGACGAAATTCAACTTATTTTACAATCATTTTCCAACAAATATCCTTACCAAATATTTAAGATTACGTAATTATACTTGGAAAAGAAGATCTCTTTACAATGAATTTAGGCCCAATATTGACATTAGATTGCAACCGCATATGATTCAATTCAGGTTGTGGGACGGTTTGATTAATTAACACGTAGTATATATGTTTTCTTGGACGGCTTGCTTCCAGGGTAGGCTTGTCAAATGGGTTAATTGGATAAATCTGTTATCCAAACCCAATAGATCATTATTCAATGGGTCATTATCCAATTAATCCATTTATTAAATGGGTCATAATGGGTTGGGTCATAAATAGGTTGGGTCATTAAATGGATAACCCATTGGATAACCCGTGAGATATGGGTTAAAATATATTATCCAATAAGTCATTATCCAATAAATCATTATATAATTAACCCAATAAGTTATCATTAAACATTTTTTATCGATTTGGGTTACAAGTTGTCATTATCCAATGGGATCAGGTATTAAATGCTCATTAATTTTTGGGATTGAGCGGGATGAAAATAATTGTGTTAATGGAAAATTTTGATCTCCATGGGTCCCATATTATGTCAATTCAATAAGAACGTAACAAATACCCAATAAATATCCAAAATTACCCAATTAAATGCATGTGTAATATTTAACATAAATATTCATTATAATTCACAAATTATACAAATTATAATTCACAAATTATTCAAACTCAATCTCGTACAATATTCGAGTTCGTACAGTATTCGATCTCGTACAGTATTCGAACTCAATCTCGTACAGTATTCGAGTTCGTACAAAATTCGCACTCAATCTCGTACAGTATTCGAGTTCGTACAATTTTCGAGTTCAATCTCATACAGTATTCGAGTTCAATCTCGTACAGTATTCGAGTTCGTACAGTATTCGAGCTCAATCTCGTACAATATTTGAGTTTATACAGTATTCGAGCTTAATCTCGTACAGTATTCGAGTTCATAGAGTATTCGAGTTCATACAGTATTCGAGCTCAATCTCGTACAGTATTCAAGCTCAATCTCGTACAGTATTCGAGTTCGTACAGTATTTGAGCTCAATCTCGTACAGTATTCGAGTTCATACAGTATTCGAGCTCAATCTCGTACAGTATTCAAGTTCATACAGTATTCAAGCTCAATCTCGTACAGTATTCGAGTTCGTACAGTATTCGAGTTCAATCTCGTACAGTATTCGAATTTGTACGGTATTCGAGCTCAATCTCGTACAGTATTCGAGCTCAATCTCGTACAGTATTTGAGCTCAATCTCGTACAGTATTCGAATTTGTACAATATTTGAGTTCGTACAATATTCGAGTTCGTACAGTATTTGAGCTCGAGCTCGATCCCAAGTAATATTGTTCGTTAGTTTCGTCGAGTTTACAAAGCCAACATATTATATATTTTTTATTTTTATTTTTATTAAATATAATATAATATAATGTACATAGTACTATATTACATAATATAATATTATGAACTCGAATATGAACAAAACGCAGACCGATTGATGAACAAAATGCAGACTGATTGATGAACAAAACGCGGACTGATTGATGAACAAAACGCGGACTGATGAAACAAAACCCAGTATGGAAAGTGAGAACTGAGAAAGAACGCGGACTTGATGGGTAATTCACGTTTCACCCAAATAAATGACATATACCCAATTGGTCATTTAGTTCGACCCAATGGATAATTAGTATAGACCCAATGGATAAATAGTATAGACCCAATGGATAAATAGTATAAACCCAATGGATAATTAGTATAGACCCAATAGATAATTAGTATATACTCAATGGATAATTCATTATATACTCAATGGATAATTGGTGTTTTCAACCATTTAAACTTTAAATGGATAAGCCACGTAACATTTTACTTGGAGTGAAAAATTACGATTAACCGTAATCATTTTTTGATGTAGGCTGAATTGTGTACATAACTACAAAAAAAAGAAATATTTATTCGAGTGGCCAAATGTGGGAATTTCATTTATTATTTTCTTATGTTCAATAAAAGAAAATATTTTTAAAAATCTTCATATTTTGAGATTTTCCAAATTTAGTAAAAGTTTCTTAAATACTACTTCTATTTCTTTCGTCAAGATCATTTATCAAATGGCAAAGTCTTGGGAAAGACGGTCTTTCCATAGGCTTATGGAAAGACGGGGTTTAATTAGAATAATAAAAGGTAAAATGTGTTAGTTGCAATATTAAACTTTTAGTATGCAACATGTAGTACTCATAAAATTTATAACCCGGTTCATGCAACCCGAAAATTTTATCTTCATTTCTTCTAATTTACACTTTAAACCTTGGTCTTTCCATAACTTATGGAAAGACCGTCTTTCAAAAGACGGACTCTTATCAAATTTTAATTGGTTCAAATTAAAATTGATTAAAACATGAACCGAAATCGACAAATATGATGAATCGAGAATTTGATCGTTTCCAAGTTGATTATATGTGTTATGGAAAAATTAAATTATTCGTAATCAAAATTGTGAAAATTTTGTTATCTTATGATATGAAATTATCCACGGGTCACCCGTTATCCAACCCAACTCGACCCACCCAAAATTATCCAACGGATAACCAATTATCCAACCCAACTAAACCCAATAACTACAACCCAATTATATCCATTAACCCAATGAGTCATTATCCAATAAGTCTTATCCAATAAGTGAAATTAGTATATGGATAACGGTTATCCAACGAGTGACCCAACCCGTTTGACGGTCCTATTCCAGGGTAATATTCCATCCTTCCCTATTTTCATTTGTGATGCTCTACTCAAATTTGAATCTCATTAGCAGTGGAGATTCTATATACATACACTCGTCAAAATTAAAATAGAAACAAAAGAAGCGCCGCCGTTAAACCCCAAGAAAGTTCATTTACATAATTATCTCCTCCGATTTCTACCTGTTTGCCACATTTCCTGATAGTTTCTCTCTCCTACCTTCCACCTTCAACATATCAATCAAGAAATCATTCCAAGAATCTATTGGTCCGGGTAAGCACCAATGAACACAATCATTGTACAATGACACATTAGCCCTAGGCAAGTGCCCATATTTACTAGGGTGCCCATCCGGCCTCAGCAGCATAACCCGGGTCATATCAAGCAACCTGAACCCAATCCCCTGTTTTCTCCCTTCAATTTCCGCCGCCTTAAATTCCTGCAATTGGGTCAGATAAAGCCCCAAATTCAAACCATCCAACCTAATTTCATCCCCTCTAAACGGCCTCTTTCTCACACAATTCCCCCCCTTGTTCCAATCGCCGCCTTCGAAATGAGAAGGCGCGTATGTTCTTAGAAACACTTTCACGTTTTTTGGACTTTTTATCCTGTTAATGTACCTCAAGGCGATGTTCCAGGCTTTCCGGTACCCGTACAGCATCGGGAGCTCTGGGATGTTTGGGATTCGGCACGAATGGCATCCGACGATCTTTTTGTTCTCGTAGTATATGCTTGGTCGGAAGAACCATTGGCCGGTGTTGATGATCATGTAATCGAAATCGTGCATCTTGGAGATCCATTTTTCGTCGAGTTCGTCGAGGTAGAGGTTGAAAATGTTGGTTTTGGCCTCTTCGGATTTGACGAGGAATGTTGTCCAGAATGCCGCTAGAGTGAAGTTGTACGTCGGGTATTTCCAGCGTCGGAAATAGTCGTCGCCGTCCGGTCCCGAATCGTCAAATATTGGAAATTCCACCTAATCAGTTTATACATGAAAAAAATTCAATATTGTTTGTAGTCCTCCATCCAACCTATTCTGAACAAAAAAATTTTTAATACCTCCAATAAATATGTTTCACTGTAAATATGTATAGCTACGAATATTAATGTCACACAAAAATTTGATACTTATAAATTACATTAGTACGACGAGATAAAATAAAATTATTGTACATACATTTATTAAAGACAAAAACAAATTCTGTACAAAATAATTTGGGACAAATATAGTATTGGTTTTTAGGTAATAAATCGAGCAAACTAACGTCAATGGAATATTGTGCGACAAACTAAGCTGGCACCGTGAGCCCTTATTGTCGTCAACAAAGTCAGAATAAGATATGTTTTTCAATGATGTATCGTACGGCGGAGCTTGTTACAGACAGATATTCATAAAATTACAATTTAGATATGGGATTAAAACTTCACCCTACCACTTTTATTAAAGAAGCTTAGGTGACTTAAATCAAATATTTATATGAAAATATACTACAGTTATAATAATGTTGTGTAAAAATTACTAATATAATATACTCTCTCCCTCCATCCCAGATAGATTTGCACTTTTACTTTTTGCATACTTGTTAATATATTTGTCGATGTATAATAATGAAAAATAGAAATTTAATATTTAAAAATTAATTTTTATGATGAATTGAACAATATCATATATGATAACATTTTTGTTCATATATTTATTTAAATATGCCTTCAAATTTTGATAGATAATAGTGTTTAAAAAATAAAAGTGTAAATTCAGCTGGGACAGAGGGGATGGAGTATATTTAAAAAATAGTAAAGTATATAATTTTGAAAGAGTCTGTCTCTTAAAAGACGGCATTTTCATAAGTCATGGAAAAACCAAAGTTCAAAATGCAAATTAGAAGAATGAAGATAAAATTTTTGAGTTGCATGAATCGGGTTATGAACTTTATAACTATAACATGTTGCATAGTAATAAATTCTTCAATATTGTAATTAAGGTCTTTTACCTTTTATTAATTTAATTAAACACCGTCTTAAGGAAAGACGGTTTTCCCAAAATTTTGTCATTTTGAATTATAAATAATTAAATGTATTCGCGTTGAACAGTCAAAGAAAATAATAAGTGAGAGTTGCAAGTCCTTAACTAATCTGGATTTTATATTGAATTTAATAATTTAATTAGGTTGGGAAGTCGACGTTGGGAATTCATCAAATAATTATATCATACTCAGATATATGTGATGCGTATAATATTTTTCAGATACAATTTATCTTAAATTATTTACTACTGTAAGAATAATTATATGAAACATAAATTATTTAAATATGGAGTAATTGTTTTTTTTATTTTAATATGTTTATATTTCAAATAATTAGTAAAATTACCATCTATATCGTATCCCAGACTTTTATTAATTACCTGGAAAGCTTGTTTACACTCAATTGTAATTCATATATTTCTTCTTCTTCTTCTTAAGGTAATTCATATATTTCTTGTGTTGTGTATCAGGTATATCATGACATCCATTGTGCAAGTTTTCCCAAACAAATCATGTGCTATGATTTTATAACATTTTTTTATTAAAAAAAAACCGCCAAAGCAAAAATGTAAATTACGTACATACCCTTGATAGAAGGCAAATGAGAGATTGCATGTGGTTTCTCCCCACAGAATCACCAACAAAAGCCATGGATTTCCCTCTCATCATATCCAAGAACTGAAACGGGTTAAATACTGGCAACTCACATCCAACCGGTTTCCACTTCCATTTCATATACCCATCATCCGGTCTTCCATATTTCATGCAGTTCTGGTGCTCGTGAATTGCCCAACACGTGTCGTTTGTGTAGTAAGGCGCATCCGGGTTCGGGATCCACTCGCCGGAAAATATGTCGCAATGATCGCCGCCGCCGTCCGCCACCCTTATCACCTCCTCCTCCACCCGGTACACGGCAGTGGCCGCCGGTTCGGGAGACGTGGTCTTCAGAAGCAGCGGCTTGTAGATGATTCTGAGCGGGGCGATTGAGAGGATGATTAGTGTTGTTAGTGCTGTGATGAGGGAGAGGATTAATGGAAGCTTTTGGATGGAGTTGTTCTTGAGAAGAGGAGGAAACTCCATTGGAGAAAATAATTGCAAGGAAGAAAGAAATTAGCCGGAGATATATAGGGTGCTTTTGGAGGAACTTGTATAAGTGTTTTGCTTATAATGTAAGCATCTTTTTAGTGTTTGGTTAACTGTTAAACATGTGGTTATTTAAGAAACAGAAGCAATTTTTTTGGAGAAAAACAGAAGTCGGTCTCTTCTGAATTTCAAAATAAGCCAATTTTAGTTATAAAAACAGCTCTGCTAAATGCAGCCATACAGAGAGTTTTGTGTTTGTCTGGGAACAAGTACAACTAATTAGCACATGCAACCTGTTATTGGATTCGGTTTTGTTTGGATTTATGTTAAGACATTTTGAGTTTTTGAACTACTTTAAGTGTGAACTCATGAGATGATGCTAAAATGGTTTTGGTGAAAATGATCATGTGATTCCTTGGATGACAAAAATGTTTGATTGCTTACTACTTTTGCTTAATTAAGTGCATTTGGTAATTATACTGTCAATGAAGAGACATAATTTGTATGCAAAACCAAGCAATCTCCGTGTATCACACATTGCTTTTGCCTTTTGGCACGATGACTCTTTATTTTAGTAACTCAATGTGGTGGCTATTGTATGATGACTTATAAGAGATTTTAATTGGGTTCAAGTTGAAATTTCTGTACCACTTTTTTAGAAGCTTATATTTTGATTTACGGGTCTGATCGATCGGGACTAGTCAAGAGATGAAATGGACTGATTGTTTTTTTTTATGTTATTTATAATTTGATATTCCCAAAATCAAATATATACTCTAAACAATACATAAAATTATTTTAGAAAATAAATAAGTCAGTTCTGACTGAGATCCGACCCAAATGATTTGATTAAAGTTTGATCAATCCTTTTTACCCAATCTAACATGTTCAGAACTGGTCGATTTGGCACTTTTAACAATCATAAGTTTTGATATTTTTAGGTCTCTAAACCATTATCGTTGTTGTAGAAAATAAGGGTAATGATTGTGTGTCTATATTCATGAATTTATGATACATTATATAGCAGTACAGGATACCTATACAAGCTAGGAAAAGGTAACAGAATACAATTACATCTATAATTATGGTAAGAATACAAATCCAATTCCAATTCTTTAACACTCATCCTCAAGTTGGAGCATGAGTATCGGAAATGCCCAACTTGCCAAGTAAAGAATGGAACTGGTTACGTCTGAGAGCTTTAGTGAACAAATCCGTTGGTTGGTCTGTTATACGGATATGTTGAGTAACAATAGCGCCAGATTGGACAAGATCTCGGACAAAATGACAATCAACTTCAATGTGCTTAGTGCGTTCATGAAAAATCGGGTTGGCTGCTATGTGGAGAGCAGATTAACTGTCACAAAATAATTTCATAGGAAAAGAGTGAGAAACCCCTAAGTCCTTCAGTAAGGACCTAAGCCATAACAACTCACAGCAGGTAACTGCCATAGCACGATACTCTGCTTCAGCAGAAGACCGAGAAATAGTAGGTTGCTTCTTAGTCTTCCAGGAAACCGGAGAATCACCAATCACAACAAAATAACCAGATAAAGAACGCCTAGTAATTGGACAGGCGACCCAATCTGAATCACAATAAGCAGTCAATTGTAGAGTACTACGGGAAGAAAGAAATAAACCTTGACCAGGATGACTCTTCAGGTAGTGCAACACACGGAGACTTCATGAATTGCGCAAGAGTATGAACCGAATAACTAAGTTCAGGACGAGTAAAAGTCAGATAAATCAGGCGCCCAACCAAACGGTGATACTGCTCCAGGTCATGGTAGGCTGGACCTTTAACATGTGCCAAATCATGTTGTTGCTCCATCGGAAAATCAATTGGTTTGGAAGTAGATAAACTTGTATCAGATAGGATGTCCAAAGCATATTTCCTTTGCGAGAGAAACAACCCCTCCGGTCTTCTAGCAATCTCTATGCCCAAAAAATACTTAAGCAAACCAAGGTCTTTCATGTGAAAACAAGAACCCAAGTATTTCTTGAACTCAGAGATGAGCGAAGAAGAACTATCAGCAATAACCAAATCATCCACATAAACCAGAACATGTAAAGAAACGGATCCACGGAAATAGACAAATAAAGAGTAATCGGCCTTACTCTGAACAAACCAAAAGCCCATAAAGCCTGAGACAGTTTAGCAAACCAATTTCGAGGAGCCTGACGAAGACCATAAAGAGATTTCTGGAGGCGACAAACCTGACTAGGAGGTACTGCATAGCCAGGCGGAGGACGCATGAACACTTCCTCATGCAAATCACCATGTAGGAAGGCATTATGAACATCCATCTGATGCAGTTCCCAACCTTTTATAACAGCAGTAGACAGGAACAATCTAACAGAACTCATCTTTGCAGCTGGAGCAAAGGTCTCGGTGTAATCAATTCCTTCAACCTAGCGATTTCCAAGAACCACTAGGCGTGCCTTGTGACGTTCAATAGTACCATCTGAACGAAACTTCGTCCGATATACCCATTTGCACCCAATAGCCTTCTTATGCGCAAGCAAAGGAGACAAAGTCCATGTCTGATTTCGCTCCAGGGCAGTAAGTTCCTCAACCATAGCATCTTGCCAATGAGAATGGCGGGAAGCCTCAAAGTAAGTAGTGGGATCTGCACTAGAAGTTACAGCACCCAAAAATCTAGAATGCATACTAGAAAAATTATCACAATTTACATAATCAGTAAGAGAATAGAGAGCACTTGAGGAAAGTGATGATGCATGAGGGAACGTAGTCGAAGGGGGGGTCTTCAGTAATAAGAGCACAGGCATGATCTTCACAGTCGTAATCTGCCAAGTATGATGGAGGACGACGAGATCGAACACTCTGTCTGGTAGGTGGCAACTCAGCAGCGGAACTGTCTGGTACCAGAGAAGCCAGTAAAGTAGATACCGAGGATGTAGCATCGACGGCGACTGGCGGAGAATAACCGACAGCGGACGGCAAAGGTTGGCCGGCAGCGGCACAATCAAGCGAGCAGGAAGACGAACCGGCGGACAAGAAGGACGGACCGACGAGCAAAATTGGACCGCCGAGGAAGCTTGGAACTCTGGCGGCAACAAATTGGACCGGAGCAAAAGGCTGTCCGTCGGCAGACAGAGGTAGAGGCGGCGGCGGCGAGTATCAGCGGGCGGAGGCTAGGTTTTTTTTTGGCAAAAAGGTAGTCCGGATCGGCAGCGCGTGAAAGTCACGCACGGGCGACGGCGGAAAATTTAGGACGGTATTTTAAGGTTGTAGGTTTCAGGATTTTAGGCTCTAATACCATGTAGAAAATAAGGGTAATAATTGTGTGTCTGTATTCATGAATTCATGATACATTATATAGTAGTACAGGATACCTATACAAGTTAGGAAAAGGTAACAGAATACAATTATATCTATAATTATGGTAAGAATACAAATCAAATTCCAATTCCTTAACAATTGTTAAATCAACTAATTAAATTGCTTAAATGTTTAATCACGTGTTATTTTCGTGATCTGAACAAGAGCAAAATTGTTTGGGGTAGACTAATAAGCCTGCAAATGCCAACCCATTAAATTACTTGATTGTTCAATCATGTGTCATTCTTGTGATACACTATCTCATAAAACTGCAGTGTCTCTTCATCCATTATAATTACAGCAAAATAGATTATTAAAAGATCTCTTAATCATAAATCAGATTCGAAAATCATTGACTGCGAAAACAAAGGAGCAATCGATGCAAATTATACTAATTTAAAAACGTCAATTCTTATTAAGATTATGAGAATGAAATGTTTTTGAATGGTTCAACGATTTAACAATTTGATATAATAAAAGACATTGCATGATTAGGCTGTTTTATTATAATTTAGGAATAAAAGGAAGGTAAAGTTTTGGGAAAAATTGTTTTTCCATAATTTTATGGAAAGATAGGATTTAACTAAAATAATAAAAGGTAAAAGATCTTAGTTGCAATATTAGAAATTTATTATACAGCGTGTAGTAGTCATAAAGTTTATAACCCGATTCATGCAACCCAAAAATTTTGTTTTCATTTCTTCTAATTTGCACTTTAAACCTTTATGTTTCCATGACTTATGAAAATATCGTCTTTCAAGAGACGGACCCTAAAAGTAATCCGAAAAATAATTAAGATATAAAAATAGGTCATCAAAATTATTTGCCCAACTAATATAAGCCATATGAGTTCATACCAGTCATGGCTGGATAGAATTTTAGTTATGAGTTATCTACAAGGTACGTATTGGTTTTGTTTTTCTAAACTGGTACTCCACATAAATTGTAAGAGAAAGATGTACTACCAAATGTGTTTAGCTTTGTGATTAGAAAGAAACGATAGTAATCATCCAACTACTAGTCTGAATCATCATTAATTGTCCTTTAATTGTCCATGTTTAAATTTTGTCGATACACAACAGTACCTGAGAATTAAAAGGGGGAAAAAAATCAAATTTGAGAAAATATTATTTGAAACATATGAAAAAGATACAGGAAAAGGGAACCAACTCTGTACTATTCTTATATGGAGATGTGTTCGTATCTTATAAAATTATGTAATCGCGGCAATGTTACTTTTATTGTTCAAAAATTGTAAAACAAATCTAAATTTAAATTTAAATATTTTGTAGAACTTCAAAAAATCCTGTTTTCAAGTGGAAAAAAAAAATTCCTCTTTTCATCAGTTTTAATTTAAACTGAGAATCAAAGGTAAGATCATGGAAAAACAATAGAACGTGGTTGAGATGATTAAATACACTAGAGTCATCTAACAAAATCTCATTCATCTTCACACATCCACAAAATACATAGACATTGATCCCCTTTACCAATTAAAAAATGCTTTTAGGGCCCAATTATCTCAAATCTTCAGCACATTTTTAAATTATTGCAAGTAGCATAAACGTCCAAAATTTCCAGTCACATGCACTTTGTTCTTTCCTCCAAAAAGTTCCATGCAAAAATTACACAAACCACATAAACTGGCATAATAATTGTTAGGATAAATTGAATTACTAATTATATTATAATTAGTATGATTAGAGTTTTTTTCTTATTTTACCTTTATTGTATTTCTTTATATATTTAGCCATCAATAATATTATTCCTTACGACAAATCACTTTATCATAGTATCAGAGACTCTTCTGATCCAAAACCTAAAATCATCCTAGCCTATCTCTAAAATTTTCGGCCGCCCCCCTTCTTCAAAAATTTTGGCTACCGCACCTCATCTCCGACCAATTTTTCGGCGTCCCTCCCTCCTCTATCATGGCTGAAAAAAAACTCTCCTATAGTACTCTGCTCCAGATGATGCAGATCAAACTCACTCCATCCAACTATCTTCTCTGGAAGTGTCAAGCAGGTTATGTCCTTCGTCCTCAAGGTATGTGCGGTTTCATTGATGGCATTAAATCTTGTCCCACTTTCCAATCATCGCCATCGACCTTGTCCTTTGCTGTCACAATCTCAACTCCTCCAGGTGGTAGCAAGGTTAATCCAAGGTCTGCTTATTTGAAAGCAAAAGAAGAGTATGATTAATGGATTGATGAAGATTAACGCGTCTGTAGTCTCCTGTTTTCCTCTCTCACTGCTAAAGTTCTTGCGGAACTCCCAGATTGTGCCACCTACAAAGAAATCTGGGACAATCTTGCTCTCATCTATCAGAACAGTAGAGCCTCTACCATTCTCCGGCTTTGCGTGAATGTGCATGGTATTCATAAGTCTGGTACTATTCATGAACTGCATCTAAAATTTAAGGAGATTTTTTAACACTTTTCTAACATGGGAAATCCAGTTTCAAATAGTTTGGTTTTTTACTGCTCTTGGTCCTAAGTATAAGGATTTTTCTGCTCCTTTGATTAATGTTGTACCAACTCTGTTATATGCGGATATTCTTGCCCGAGCCAAAAACCACGAGGCATTTTTGTTGAATTTATAGGGACAATCAGGACCAGCCGCCAGACCAGTGGCGTTTTAGACCAGCGGCACACCCCAAGCTGGCCGCGCGTGGGATTATGCACCAGCTTAAGACGACGTGTCCTTCACGTGCCAATCATTGCAGCCAATTCGGTGGTAGGCGCGGCGGCCAGCAGCCCTGGTCGGGTTCTCAGACGGCCGGTCCAGTCCTTGGTCGTGGTCGTCCTCACTGCTCCTGGTGCGGAGGCTCGGTCATTACGCTACGACGTGTTATCAGATGCAGATGCATATAGGTCGTCCTCATTTGGCAGAAAATTATCACTCATCTCAGCAGTCAGAGCCTTCTTCTTGAGTGTCAGATTGACACATTGATTCTGGAACAACCAGTTATATGGCGTAGTCTTCCTCAAGCCTAGATAGTGTCACTCGTTATACTGGTAAATCTCGTGGTCTTGTTGGTAATGGTGCCCCTATCATTATCTCTCATATTGGTAATTATAGAGTTTCTGAGCATTTACATTTGTCTGATGTTATAGTTGTGCTTGATATTGCTAAGAATTTATTGTCGATTAGTAAGTTAACCAAAGATATAGATGTATTGATTACATTTTATGATCGAAACTTTGTGATTCAGAAAGTAACCAGGGCCATCGTGGGTCGGGGGCACGGTGAGGATGGATTGTATGTTTTGGACCGAGGAGATGCAGCATTTGTTTCAGTTTTACTGCAGAATAAGAGTTGAGCTTCATATGAGTTGTGGCATGCACGCCTAGGTCATGTTCCTAGTGCAGTTATTTCTAGTTTATATAAGTATGGTTTGATTCAGTTTCATCTTTGTTGCCTAAACCAAATACCTGTGCCCCCTATATTATGGCGAAAAGTCAATGGTTGGCTTTTGTTGAGAACTCTAAACGTACTGAGCATGTTCTTGATTTGATACATTGTAATTTGTGGGGTCCTTCCCTGGTTTTATCTGGCAATGGATTTGCGTATTATGCATATTTATGGATATTTTTTGCGATTCACTTGGTTATATCCTCTTCGTCGCAAATCAGATTTTGTAGACACTTACTTACAGTTTGAGACCCTTGTTGAAAACCAATTTTCAGCAAAAATTATTTTTTTCAAAGTCAAGGTGCCACTGAATTTTTGAACACTAGACTCATATCTCATTTTGCGGGCGCGCTGGTATTTTGTGTCCGTCCATTCCGGAGCAAAAAGGGCGCGCAGAACGTAAGCATCTCCATGTGGTGGAAATGGGCCTTACAGTGTTGTTTCACTCCCATCCGCCAATTCCACGATAGGATTATGCGTTCACGATTGTTGTCTATGTTATCAACTGTTGTCTACGTTATCAACTGTCTGCCTACTCCAGTCCTGCAAGGATCGACACCTTATGGTCTTATTTTTCATCGAGATCCCATTTACGGTAACTTCCATCCATTTGGTTGGCAGGTTTTTTTCTTTTGTTCATCCATTTGCTGATCATAAGTTGTCTCCCCGTAGCATTCCTTGCATTTTTTATTGGCGACAGTTCGTAGTATAAGGGTTTTCAGTGTCTCGACCCTTCTACTGGCAAGGTTCATGTTACTCGTCATGCTCAGTTTGACGAGACTTATTTTCCTCTTGCTTTGACATCAAGGACTGGTTCTCCTTCTTTAGGGTTGGATGTCTCAGTTTTTCTTGATCTGGATGTTGTGACAGCACCGTCGCTAGACTCGGCTCCACCCCCGCCTCAGTTTCATTTTCCTGACGATAAGCCACCTTGGCTAACTGCCCCGCAAGCTGACCCGCGTCCACCTCCAAGTCCAGCATCCGCGCCAGCCTTGCCTCGGGCTCGCGCCTTGGCCTCACTTTGTGTTGGCGCCACGGTCCCACCTTGTGCTGGCGCCACGGCCCCACCTTGTGCTGTCACCACGGCCTTGCCTCGGGATGGCATTGCAGCCGCACCTCGAGATGGCACCTCGGTCACACCTCATGATCCCACCTCGGTCATGCCTCAGGGTGACGTCTCGGCTTCACTGCCACCCTGGTCTTCTTGTATGGTTACTCGGTCTTCTACTGGTGTTATTCATCGATGTGATTACTTGGATATTCATGCTCATGGTTTTCTTGCAGCTCTTCTCACCTAGAAAGAGCCGACTGATTATTGTTCTACACTTCAGGATCCTTCTTGGGTTTCTGCCATGGATGAGGAGAGTGCAACTCTTCATAGTAAGTATACTTGGGATCTTGTTCCTCGCCCTTTGGACGTCAACATTGTTGGGTCCAAATGGGTTTATCGACTGAAGTATAAACTAGATGGTTTGGTTAATCGCCATAAGGCACGCTTGGTAGCTCAGGGATTAACTCAGATTCCTAATTTTGACTTTGACAACACTTTCCGTCGAGTGGTTAAAGCATCTACAGTTCAGAAAATTCTAGGTATTGCAACCATGCGAGCCTGGCCTCTTCATCAGTTAGACATCAAGAATAGTTTTCGTAATGGTGTCCTTAATTCTCCAGTGTTTATGGTGCAACCTGTTGGCAACAAGGATCATGTTCATCCAGACTATGTTTGTCATCTGCGTAAGGCCATTTATGGTCTCAAGCAGGCGCCTAGAGCATGGTTTCAGCATTTCAGTGCCTACCAGTCCTAGATTAGTTTTCTTTGTAGTTCTGCTAATACATTATTATTTGTGTTATCTCATGGTTCTTTACTGCTTTATCTGTTTGTCTATGTTGACGATATCATTTTGACTGGGAATGACTCTAAACTGATTTGGCAGTTCATTGATCGCACCCATCAGGAGTTTTCCATCAAGGATCTTGATGTGTTACACTACTTTCTTGGTTTGGAAGTCACGCCCACTGCCTCGTGACTTATTTTGGTTCAAGCAAAGTATGCTCGGCATATCCTCTTTAGGGCTGGTATGTTAGATGCGGTGCCAGTCTCTACTCCATTTTTGCCGAATTCCTAGCTTCACAGCAGTACTAGTCTTTAGTTCAAGAATTTGATGTAGTATCGGTCTTTGGTTGGTGTTCTCTAGTATCTGACCATTACTCGTCCAGACTTAGACTTTGCGGTTAATTTTATCAGTCAATATCTTCAAGACTCTCGGGAAGGATCATTTTTGGTTGTTTCACGGATTCTCCGCTATGTTCGTGGAACTTTTCACTTTGGTCTCAGCTTTGGTGCTTCTTCTTCACCTGAGGTGTTGGGTTATTCTGATGTTGATTGGGCCAAATGTTTGGAGACTCGTCGTTCTACGTATGGATATGCTATTTCTTTGGGCGGCAATCTGGTTCCTTTGTATGGTGCGCCTCTTCTGCTTTGTGACAATAATAGTTTAATTTTCTTGGCTTAGAACCCGGTGGCTCACAAGCAGGCGAAGAACATCGACATTGATTACCATTTTGTTCGTGAGATGGTCTCTTCTGGCAAGTTGCGCATTGCTCATGTTCCTACTTCTCTTCAGATAGCGGACATCTTCACCAAGGGTCTCTCCCGTTCGTTGTTTGAGTTCTTTAGGTCCAACCTTTGCGTCAAAGTTAAAATTTTTTAACTAAATAAATAGTTAAATTGCAGTTTGAAATGGGACATAGTGAGTAAATTATTAATTAAAAAATGTATGCCTAGTCCCATCAATTAAGTGCTCTCGCAACCACAATTACTTAGCATGTGATAATATAGCTTCAAGATTTCTAATTAAAAGTGTCGAAATAACCTTCAGTTAGCTTCAGATTCCTATCAATATTAATCAACGTCGATCAATGATGTAACCGGTCAATAATGTAACGAACAATAAGCCCTCAAAATTAATCTAGTAAAAAAGAGAAAATGGGGCTCTGGTAACCCTTAATTCATTCATGTATGATAATATCACTCTGAATTTTTTAAGTTGCTGAAAAACCCCCAAGCACTGGCGAAACTACACTGGGGGAGGGGGGAGCCGGTGTAGCCACCCCGATAAACTCCAGGGAGCTAAGGGAGTAATACTCTTTATGTCTATGTCCGTCCCAACTCATTAAAATTGAAAAGGGTTTTACCTGGGAAGGAAATTCGTCCGCCTCGGAGATGCCAGTGTAGTTTAGCACCCCTTCAAATTTTGTAAGTTTCCACCACTACCCCCAAGTTGACCTGAACTCGCAGCTAACACCAGTTAAAGTCATCCAATAATAAAATGATCTAAAAGCCTTCGGATCCAATCTATTAAAATTTGGAAGAAAAAGTTGTCATTTCCCTTTGAAATATCTTTGTCATAACTCGGCAAGCCATGGAATATGAATTTAAAAGAGGAGTAGGCATAGACTCGATTGGAGGAACACAAATCAATCACATTAACTATGAAGTGTCAAAATATTTGTCATCCAAGTCATCTTCTTTTCGAGGACTTAACGTCGTTGTGTTCTTCACTAGCTACTATCTATGGGGGTTCTATCTAGCGAGACCAATTTCAAGTTGAAGAGATCGACAGCGAATTCGACCTACTTTGTCGGATCCTAGGGTTTTCTGGACGAAAGAACCTATCATTTCCTCTCATGGCATCAAAAGCGAGAAAAGTATTGTCTCAAATGATGGTTATTTAGAGTGGTTCTGGTGTTGGAGAGGGAGGGTGGTGTGCAATTGCATGCACGTGGTGTTTGTTGGGTGCCGCTTGAACTCTTTAAAGAGACACGACTGGGAAAGGGCTTGACGGCAACATGAAGAGATGAAAGGGACAGGTGAGGTAAGGGTGCGTTGGAGCACAAAAAGGGGCGGTGTGTGGGTGTGGTGAAAGTAATGGTGTTGGTGGTGCGATAAGGGTGATGCTAAGTTGGGTGGAGTTAGCAGGTAGAAGTGGGTGATGCAATGTTGTGACAATGTTGGTGGGAGTTGAAATCAATGAGATAGATCAGGTTACCAAACAAACAAGACTATTAATGTGATTTGATTTTGTTTTTACTGAAAATGATAAGAGACTAAATTAGTTATTAATTTTTACGCTGGTCAAAAATTATATTAACACTTTCAAAAAACTTAAACGTCTTGAAAGGTCACGTGGGCACTTTTCAGGGAAAAAAAACTAAAGGCCTTATTTTCCCTTCAGAAAAAGTTAACAAAACTATCAGGTTATTTACGTTATTTACATTGTCCCTTTATTTTAAAAAAATTAAATCAACGCCGGCCAATGGTTAAAGGAGTTAAGGTATACACTAGTAGAGAGACCTCTTTTAAAGGCGGTTAATTAAAGGCGGTTCAAATTTATGAAAGACATGACCGCCTTTAATGGTGATCGATTAAAGGCAATTCCGCCTTTAAAAAGCATCTTTTGTGAAGGCCAAAAGTACTTCCGAGTTTGGAAGTGCTTTTCTTATGTCAACTTTTCATTTTAAAGGCAGTTCTTCCCTTAGAACCGCCTTTAATGGGCTCATTTGAGTTCTGAACCTATTTTGGACCCTATTAAAGGCGGTTATCTGAACCACCTTTGATCGATTTCGATCAAAAGCATGGCCGGTTCTATAGTGTCTTTTCTGGTTTGATAGTACCGTCTTTAATTGCCCTTCCTCCACTAGTGTTTCATTCAAGTTAATGTCGGTTAAGCGGGTATTTTCAAAAATATATATACTTGTATTGACACGTAAATAAAAACCGTGGCCATCCATACTATAGTGAACTTTATTTCCAAACACAGACCTACCCATCACAACCAAGCATAATCTATTTATTGCATAATCATCCTAAATAAACAAAAAATGCAAGGGTTAACATCAGCTCTCTGCTACTACCATCTCCTCCCTCTTAAACAATTCCATCAAGAAATCATTCCAAGAATCAATAGGTCCCGGCAAGCACCAATGCACACAATCCTTAGCCTTCGACTCATCCTCCTCCGGCCAATGCCCGTATTTACTAGGATGTCCATCTGCTCGAAGCAACATAGATTTCGTCACATCAAACAACTTAAACCTCTGTCCCGTCTTCTTCGCCTCCTTCTGAGCAATCCCAAGTTCCTGCAACTGAATACTATACATTTCCAGATTGTAATCATCCAAAGCCTTTTCTCCTCTTTCGAACGGCTTCGTCCTCCGACAATCGCCGCCTTTGTCCCACCGCCCGCCTTCGAAATGCGACGGTGCAAATGTCCGAACAAAGGTTACGCCCTTGTAGATCTCTAGATTATTGATGGCTTTGAATGCTGTCCGGAACGCGCTGCGGTAGCTGAAGTAGGAGTTCAGGCGGGTGACATTTTGGTCCGGGCAGTACTGGCAGCCGATGAGGCGGCGGTCTACGTAGAACATGGTCGGCCGGAAAAACCAGTGGCCGGCGGAGATGATGACGTAGTCGTAGGTTCCGACGTTTTCGGTCCAGTCGGTATCGAACTCGTCCAGGTATAGTCGGAATGGCTTGGTTGCGTCGTTGTAATCGGTTTTTTCTGTTCGGACTAAGTATGGTGCCCAGAACATGGAGATGTTGAAGTTGTAATCCTTGTATACCCATCGCGCGTTCTGGTCTATTTTCTTTGATACGTCGAAGGGGTAAGCAACCTGGTTGAATTAAGACCATCAAACTAATTAAATAGTTCTTGTGCGCAGTAAGGTTATGTCTATAGCGATTTTTTTTTAATCAAATTAGTCAAATAATATTTTTAAAGACGAAATTCAACATGTAATAAATTATTTATCCATTAAAATGTTTAAGGCAAGGCCGGAATACTCTCTTTGTCCCAATATAAATTGCATAGACTAATTTTTTTAGGAGTGAGACTCCCTATTTGGCCTACACAACAAAGTATGGTGAGTCCGTCACTGCAGTTCAAACCAACTTGGTGTACTAAAAATGGAACCCATCCTAGACCTAGGATTGGAAAGTCATAATAATGCAACTCCAAGAAAGCAAGATTTGAACCCGAATTGAACCTAGCCGGACGCCATAGTTTTTAATCAATTTTTTTATTCGTCAAAATTTTAATTGTGAATATTAAGGGTATGTGAAAATGTGATACTCCCTCAATTTTCTAACATTCTTACTCTTTTTTTTATTTGAGACGGCTTTTAATAATGTCACTCTTTTTTTTTCAAGATTTATAAATCTCGCACACTCATATTAATTCTCAATTCTCAACACTGTGTTATTCATTCAAATGATCCAACTAAATTCATGTGCAAAACTAAAGAGTGGCAATTTTAAGAAATTGAAGGGTATTTTAGACAATATTCCCTCAAAGCACCCAAAAATTCCTACTTTCATGTTTCGCTTGTTCCAAACAAATGTTCCTATTTGATTTCCTGATGTGGACTCAAATTTGTTACTTTTCCAATTCCCCACATCAATATATTTGTGCAAACAGATAAATGAATCTTTGATTGGAACAAGTGTTGCACATGTTAGAGGGTATCTAACAATATCCGATCTCATCACCAATATATTAGTTAAAATGTATAATCTAACAAGTTAACCAAAAGTCGTGTACTAGAGATGATGCAGTATCTATGTGAAATGCCGTTGCACCATAAAACAAAATGTTGAATTTGAAATGTAGGTGCGTACCCTTGACAAGAGGCAAATCAAGGACTGCATGTGATTTCTAGCAACGGAGTCGCCGACAAAAGCAATTGACTTTCCTCTCACCAGCTCCAAGAATTCCGTCGGCTCAAAAACCGGCAGCTCGCAGCCGTCGGGCTTCCACCGCCACTTCAAGAAATCGCCGTCGGGCCGCCCGAATTTCATGCAGTTCTGATGCTCCTGAATCGCCCAACACGTCCTGTTCGTGTAATACGGGCCCTCCGGGTTCGGTACCCATTCCCCTGAAAACAAGTCGCATCCTTCCTCCTTCTCCACCGTATTCAAATAGTCCGAATCCATCTTCTTCGGGCGCTTCCGGGCCGAACCCACCTGATGACGGCGCCCGGCCCGTTTCCGCCCTCCTCGTCTCACCGATTTTTTCTTTACCCGGGCCGGGTCCCTCTTCGTCGGCAATGTAGTAGCCTCCGGTACTTCCTCCACCTTTTCTTCGCGTTGATGATGATCATTGTTCTCCTCCTCGACAAGGCCCGTTCCTGAGCCCGGTTCTTGATCGTCGCTCGGGCCAGGTTTTTGCTCTACAACGGAGTCAACGACGGGGTCAACGTTGGGGGTTGGCTCTTCTTGGAACGTTGTTAATGTTTCAGAAACTTTGTTTGGATTAGTTTTAGTGAAATAATAGGATATGAAATAAGGGTAGTATAGAGGAATGAAGGTGAAAAGGAGGATTAGGGCTATAAGGAGAGGGGCAATATTAGGTGTTCTTGAAGATGATCTTCTGGCTTGTGATTTCCCTAAGGGAATTTCAAGGGATTGAAGCTTCATTGACGATCATGTTAATTATTATGCTCAGAATGTTGTATGCAAAAAAATTGTGTTAGAAGAGGTTGGAAAAAAAACAATGGTCGGAATTGGGAGGAAGTATGTGTTTTGATTTTGAAAATGATGCGCTTGTTGCGGTCGGCTCAGTAACATTGGTGATGGATGTGCTGTTTATGGAAAGATTTGGGTGAAATTGGATGGATTTGATTCTCGGCAAGTTTAATGGTCCAAGTAAAGTATTGTAGTATTTGGAAAGATTTTATGTGTAATAATATGGAGAAATTCGATTTCAGGATCTTCTTCCCTTCATTTCCAAGCAACGAGATTTTTTCCCTCCAACCACTGCAAGAATAATCTTTTCTATTTTTATTTTATATATATTTATATACATTCGAGTAATTCCCGTTGACAATTTACCAATGTTTTCCCTCGCTTTATGTCCTCTGATTGCTTAAGCGCAAATTGAACGCGATGAGATTGAGCTATATTATAAAATTTAAAATTGATGGTGCGATCCGATTCTTTTTTTCAAATAAAATAAAATAATGGAAGCCTCCTTGTGTGGAGGGGATTATCCATTAGGAACCCCAACCCTTTGAAAAAAAATAGATATACACAGATACAAGTTCACTAGTTTGATGTCCCTCGATAACTGTACAAAAACAAAGGTGGTGTTTCTAGTAAAGGGCCGTTTGGTTCAAGAAGGGAAGAGAAAAGAATTAGGAAAGGAAAAAGAATCAAGAAATGGAAAGGAAATGAATAATTCTATTTTTAAAATCGGTTTGGTTCAAGTGTGAAAATGGAATCAAATTCTTTCTCATTTCCGTTGTTACTGTTTGGTTCATACCAGGAAAACAAAAATTAATTTCTAACATTATTTATAAAATAACATATACATATAAGTAGGGGTGTTCATGGGTCGGGTCGGGTCAAAATTTTCATAGTTTAGGGTCGGGTCCAAATTTTCTTAGTTTAGGGCCGGATTGGGTTGGGTCAGACAGGGTCATGGGTCGACTCAAATTGACCATAATCACATAATAAAAATAAAATTATTTTTTAAAATATATTTTTAGCTTTACAAATATATATTTTTTCAATAATGCTAGAACTGTTTATGAAGTAAATTAGCAGTGGATATATTGTATTAAATTAATTCTTCTTTATGATTTTTTTCAAGAAAATGAGGCAAAATTGCAAATGGATCAAAATTTGATGCGACCCGTTTTGACCCATATGGGTCATTGACCCAACCCGACCCGAATGGGCCACGTCAAAACGGGTTGGGTCGGACAATTTGGACACCCCTATATATATGTAGAAATTATTTAACATTATCAAATTTTCTAAAAAAAATATGTAAAGTATTTTATGAATTATTTTCATATTGAGTTCATATAAAAAATATTTTATGTAAAATATGCAGCTCATCATCTTTATTTATTAATATGTTGTATGTGATTAAAAAATATATGTAAATCTATTTATAATTTGTGGTAAATTTTTTATTTACATATTTTCTTCCTTACTTTTTTTTATATCACATGCGACATATTAATTTAAAAATTTGTAGTTAATTTAAAATAAAAATGTGCTAATAATGATGTTGAAAAAAGCACATACATAAATCTTTTAAAAATTGACGTTCAGAGGATATTATTTAAAAAAACATAAAATCGATGCAAATCCAATATTGCATAAGGTATTATATTCATCGACACATAAATATTTTCTAATAAAATAATTAAATTTCATAAATCAAACATTGATTATTCAACATTGAAAACCTTATTACGGCTAAATATCATAACCTCCATCAAAAGCACCAGAACCAAGTTAAAACTTCACATATTGTCTTTTTATCTGGGTAGGACAACGGTATGATATTCAATTTGTTTGGATGACCTCTA
The DNA here is from genome assembly GCA_037428765.1 of Rubia yunnanensis. Classification (NCBI taxonomy): domain Eukaryota; kingdom Viridiplantae; phylum Streptophyta; class Magnoliopsida; order Gentianales; family Rubiaceae; genus Rubia; species Rubia yunnanensis. The sequence goes on from CM075069.1 coordinate 4,977,924, forward strand.
TAATATAATAATGTTTATGAAATAATATTATATTTTATGAAAATTTTATAAATATTAATTTTAGGCAAAGTCTTGGGAAAGACGGTCTTTCCATAGGCTTATGGAAAGACGGGGTTTATTAGAATATTAAAAAGGTAAAAGGTCTTAGTTGCAATATTAAAATTTTAGTATGCAACATGTAGTAGTTATAAAATTTATAAACTGGTTCATTCAACCCGAAAATTTTATCTTAATTTCTTCTAATTTACACTTTAAACCTTGGTCTTTCCATAACTTATGGAAAGACCGTCTTTCAAGAGACGTCCTCTTAATTTTATTAATATTCCACCCATATAAAAGCTTAAAACGTAAAATTGTAATCTTATTTTTTACGTATGAAAATATTTTTTTGTCTTAAATTTAATTAAGTTAAAGTGTAACATTACTACTTAATATATTAATACTTATATTATATAATTATAAAATAATAATAATTTTATAAAAATAATTTATTTATTATAAAATAATATAACTATTATTCATAGAATAAAGTTAAAAAATAATTTATTTATTTTCTAATTTAAAAAGAGTTCCTATGAAAACTACAGTTTATTTAAATTCGACCCATACACAATACAAAAAATAATATTTTAATTGAAATCATAATCATAATCATAATTTTGTAATTTTTATTTTGATAATAAATATAAAGTATAATCATATTTTAGAGTTGATAAAACAAAGAGGAAAATGGAAGAGGAGGGAAAGCAAATCCTAGTCCCGAGTTAAGAATAGAGAATCACATTACACCCAATTGGAAGAATGGTAAAACTATAAATGGAGGAAATCCTAGTCCCGAGTTAAGACTAGAGAATCACATTACACCCAATTGGAAGAATGGTAAAATTATAAATGGAGAAAGAGAATGACAAATAAAACTAAATCAGTCACTAACTAATGAAATCAAGTTCTATGATTCTCTTTCTATTTCATTTTCTGATTCACCCCAACCAAACGCTCATATAGACCTTTGACTTTATGAGGGGTGATATGAGTAATTGAAATGAGTATATTACCAAAATAAACAAAGAGTTTATTATGGTAATACATCTGAATAGTAATGATTAATGAGCAAGATTAGTTCACTGTACTCCCTCCGTTTTATTATTAGTAGTACTATAAGTTTAGGTGTTTGGATTTAAGTGGAGGAAATGAGTGGATAAAAATGAATATAGAAAGTAAAAAGTAGAATGAGTGAATAAAATTGAAGGAATATTGTCAAAAATAAAAAATATATTAATATAAAATAAATAATCCAAAATGAGAGTGTGTCACTAATAGATAAACGGGAGAGTACAAATGGAGATTGAAAAACGGAACTGGTAGAGGATTAATGCATGTCAATCCTTCAGGTCAATATTGATTCTTGTTATAGTGATTCTTGTTATAGTGCGATCCGATTCAGTTTGCATCAATATTATTTTAAATTTTCTAAATGGAATTTAAAATTCCAATCTAATTCTTATCAATTAATTTTAGTGATTTCGACCCTAATCAGTTCTAAATTTCTAATTCAGTTCATTTCGACTATGTAAATAATCTTTTACTTGGAGTTACTAGAGTTCAAAACTCAGTGTAACACCCCTTAAAAAATTTGTCATTTCCACTATGTCCTCCTGTTTTTGAAGCAGTAGTCCAAAGTCCAAAGTCCAAACCCATAATGTCAATTTTGAACAGACCTTTTATTGAAAAAAAAGATATTGAGCAATTGTATAGTTTTTGGTCCCTTGAGTTTTTCTAGTGGTAGTTATTTCGGTTCCAAGAACATGAAATACAAGTAGTAAATACTATTTTTTTTTAATTTATGACCCACTTATTATAAAGAGAAAGTGTAAATATAACCCTATATAATTGAAGAAATTGCAAATATAACCCTGTGCTATTCGAAAGTGCAAATATAACCCTATCTATTCAGGTGGCGGGGATGGGCTCAGGTGGTGGCAGGCGGATTAGTGGTGGTGTGGCTGGTGGCAGGGATGGGCTCAGGTGGTGGCAGGCTGATTGGTGGTGGTGTGGTTGGTGGCGGGGATGGGCTCAGGTGGTGGTGGCTAGTGGCGGGGATGGGCTCAGGTGGTGGTGGCTGGTGGCGGGAATGGGCTCAGGTGGTGGCATGCGGATTAGTGGTGGTGTGGCTGGTGGCGGGGAATGGGCTCAGGTGGTAGCAGGGGGATTGGTGGTGGTGTGGCTGGTGGTGGGGATGGGCTCAGGTGGTGGTGGCTGGTGACGGGGATAAGCTCAGGTGGTGGCAAGCGGATTGGTGGTGGTGTGGCTGGTGGCGGGGATGGCCTCAGGTGGTGGCAGGTGGATTAGTGGTGGTAGCTGGTGGCGGGGATGGGCTTAGGTGGTGGCAGGCAGATTGGTGGTAGTGTGGCTGGTGGCTGGGATGGGCTCAGGTGGTGGCTGGTGGCTGGGATGGGCTCAGGTGGTGGCAGGCGGATTGGTGGTGGTGGCGGGCGGATTGGTGGTGGTGGCAGATTGGTGGTGGTGGATTGGTGGTGGAGGGTATTTTTGTCTTTTAAATTTTTGTATTAGGTTAGAAGGGCATTTCGGTCATTTTCGATCGGTCAATGGCTGGAAATGGCCAGTCAATGCTGGAATAGTGGCTTTAGGGTTATATTTGCACTTATGTGTAATAGATAGGGTCATATTTGCACTAAAAAATAACTCAGGGTTATATTTGCACTTTCCTCAACATATAGGGTTATATCTGCATATTACCCTATTATAAATGGATGATTTCTTTTACTTGACACTCTTTCCATTTTCAGCAAGATTCCTTCAATTTCATCCACTCATTCTACTTTTTACTTTCAACATTCAATTCCATCCACTCCTTTTCTGCACCTAAATCAAAACACCTAAACATATGGTGTCATAAATAGGAAAATGGAGGGAGTACTCCCTCCGTCCCACCTCAAATTGCAAGGAATCTTTATTACGATTATCAAGAAACATGTTTGACCGTTCATATGTTTAACTAGGTATAGTAACGACAAAACAAATTGATATTTAGAAACTATTTGTTACGACGAATCCAATCATATAACATATGATAATATTATTGTTTATAGGCCAAAATACTGATATGACCCTATGTTTTGGTGGTTTGTGCTAATATAACCCTGTGAAGTTGGAAAGTGCTATCGTAGCCCTGTGTTTTGCATCATAAGTGCCGATATAACCTTTTGGCCCTATTCCGGTATTAACTTGGCATTTTCTGGCATTGATCATAACTAAAAGGACTAAAATAACCCTAGTCTTAAAACTAAAAATGTAAAGACAAAATTACCCCTAGTTCTTCTTCTTCTCCATAACACAGACATTGCTCTGCCACCTCTGTCGTCGTCGCCGCTCCGCCACCTCTGGCATCGCCTCTCCATCGGGATGCCAGAATCTGGAGTTCCACTCCATCGACCCCGGAATCTGGTTGTCGTCGCCGATTGATCAATCTGTCACCACCTCACCTACCTCCCCTCACCACCACCTCTCGAAACCCTACCTCACCTGCCCGCCACCTCACCTCCCTATTGCCACCACCAAGAAACCCGATGAAACCGATCGCCCCACCCAATCTATCACCACCAATCGAAACCCTACCTCACCACCCACCACCTCACCACCCACCACCTCACCTCCCCCTCGCAACCACCGCTCTTGTCGCCTCCAGCACCACTTCACCTACCTCCCATTGCCACCACTAATTTTTTACGAACCGAACGTGAATGAAAAAGATGCCCGATTCTCACCACCAACACATAACCCTAGCCTCACAACCCAATTCTCACCACCGCCATTTTTCGACGCCGCTCAGCCAAGCACCGAAAAGTGGAGAATCGATAGAAGAAGAAGGAATCATAATCGAGAAGAAGGAAAAGAAAAACAGAATCCAGAGAAGAAGAAGGAATCAGAATCGAGAAGAAGAAGAAGAAGAGTGGAAAATGAAAACATAACCAGGGCGGAAAAAGCTCAAAGATGGAAACTTATTATTTGGGAACTCTTTCAAGCAATGGAAATTGAGAAGGAACCAGGGCGGAGGTGGCGGGGGTGGAAAGAAACAGGGCGGAAAGAATAAGAAGAATGGAAAATGGAATCAGAACCAGGGCGGAAAGAATGAGGAAAAAAAGGGAAATGAATAAGGGCATAATTGTTCTTTCACTTGCTCTAAAAATTTTTAGAACAGGGGTATAGTAGTCATTTCATATATTTTTGGCCAAATTCAGGCATCTAGGGTTATATTAGCACATTAAAGCAAAATACAGGGTTACAATAGCACTTTTCAACTTCACATGATCATATTCGCAGAAATGTCCAAAACATAAGATTATATGAGCATCTAACTCTTGTTTATATATGTTTTTGAATATGTGATTGAAATTGAATAGTTAATAATAATGTAAAGTGAAGTGTGTAGTTTGTATTGAGACGGGGGAGTATCGGATTACATTTTTGTCCAATAAGACGGGCCCAAAAGAGCCGAAAGCCAGAATCAATTAATAAAATACTTGTATTTTAGCGATGTGGGGCCTACAAAACAATCAATGAATGGGGAAATTTCCACCCTCATTGAAATGGCGGGACAGGGATCACCAATCGTATGTTTATTTGCTCCGGACCACCCGATTATTATCAGGATCTTCTGAACCGTTTGGCTTTGGTTAACCGGCCCATGAGTCCTCGGTCCATGCAACCTCATCCGGCCACGTGCCTTTGGTTATTGGTTGCAAAACTTAGAGAAAATTTTATAAGAGTATGTTAGGAATTTAATATGTTAAGGTATAGATCGAATCACGTATTGACATGTGTCTAAAAATTTAATCACTATTTGATGTTTAGCTATTTTTATAAAAAAATTAAATGAAAATTTAATACATGTCAATATGTAATTCGGCACATATCTTAATGTGCAAAATTTCCTAACGTATAAAATTTTCCGTAAAACTTGTGATATACCGCCCTTTTTGTCACATGAGTTTGATCTAAATTAAGAATTTTATGTGAGTTTGATCTAAATTAAGAATTTTATGTGGGTTTGGTCTAAACTGGGAAGATTAGGTGAATCACATAGATTCAGGATGTGACACTAATCACGAGGGTATTTTAAATGATTTTTTCTTATAAAAAAAGGGAAGTGTGGATTAAAATGTTTGATGTGGAATAAATTTAAAAAGAAATTTGAAAGTTTATTTTGAGACTAATAATATTTAGAAAATTGTAGATTTGAATCTTACAATACTTTGCACTCAAATAACTTGGGATATGATGTTAAAATAGTAGAATATAACTTACGTTTTGATTATTACCGTGACTTTTTTAATGTGTACCCATATTTCTTACCTACTATGCTTTTCTTTTGATTAGTTACCCTGATAGGGATTCTGTCCATAAGTTTATGCACATACTATATATATTTTACTTTATATATTGCATTTGTTAAATTATATTTGTTTATAAAAAAAATTAATCCTTCCGTCTCAGCTCAAACTGGACCTTTACTATTTGACACTATTTTCTATCAAGCTTTGACAGTATATTTGAGTAGATATATAAGCAACAATATTATTATATGTGATATTGTTGGATTCGTCATAACAAGCAGTTTCTCAAAAGTAAGTTTTTGTTTGCCGTTATTGTATTTAGTTAAACATATAAACGATTAGACAAGTTTTTTGATAAACGTGAAAAAGATTTTGTACAATTTAATTTGGAATAGAGGGAGTGCAACATTTAAAGTAAAAGTCCATGTGAACGAAGTTATGAAACGACCGCATTTCATAAGAATTACCCTTCTTTTATGCATGTTCCCGTGACAGTTGAGTTTGGATACAGTTTTATGCAATTATTTTGCTTTGCGCTTATCCAATACTGAAAAAACATTGTAGTAGAAAAAATGTTTACGCGTTAGGCTCGTATACGATCCATGCTAATTAGTACTCCCTCTGTTTTATTATTTTATAACACACTTAATATAAATTAGGCAAAGTCTTGGGAAAGACGGTCTTTCCATAGGCTTATGGAAAGACGGGGTTTGATTAGAATAATAAAAGGTAAAAGGTCTTAGTTGCAATATTAAAGTTTTAGTATGAAACATGTAGTAGTTATAAAATTTATAACCCGGTTCATGCAACCCGAAAATTTTATCTTAATTTCTTCTAATTTACACTTTAAACCTTGGTCTTTCCATAACTTATGGAAAGACCGTCTTTCAAGAGACAGACTCTATAAATTAATATCAATTTCAATTTCTTCCGCTTATTCTACTTTTTACTCTTTACATTCAATTTTATCCACTAATTTTCTTCACCTAAATTGAACTCATTTCCTTCACCTAAATCAAAGCAGATAAAACTATGATGGCATAAATAGAAACACAGAGGGAGTATTTGAATTAGTGATGAAAACCATCACGCCTCTGCCTTAAAAAATTATGATTCAATCCAAAATGTCAATTTCACAAAAATTTGCGGAATCAAATTTGATGCTCCCTCCCGTTTGCATACTTACTTTTTGGCACTATTTATCATTAAATTTTGATCATATATTTGAATAAAATATATGAGCAATAACATTATTATGTGTGATAGTGTTGAATTTATCGTAACAAGTTATTTCTAAAGATTAATTTTTTTATTTGCCGATATCACACGTAGGTGAACACATTAACGATTAAGCATGATTCTTGAATAGCGTAATTAAGATTGTTATACAATTTAAGATGGAACGGAGGGAGTACCTGATTTGCTCACATCAAGCATTATGTATATACGTCTAAAATATTGTGAAAAATAAGACTCTAATGTCAAATCCAAATTCCCTATATTTTTCAACTCAAATTACAACATCAGTCTAATTTCCACGAATATGAAAGAACGGGACCGCTCATTTTTTTTGCATCACTCGGTACTTTCTTCATTCTGGACCCGTACGTTTCGGCTAGTACGTGGGTCAATTACCAGCTCTTGATAATCCATATCCCTAAACTTTAAACTAAATTCGGTCAAACGCGAAAAATTCAAATGGAAAACCAAAGAAAAAGAGAGAGGACAATGAAGACTTGAATTCCATGAATTATAAGGGATTCATTGAAATTCAGTCGATGAGAAACCAGAAAAAATAGTACTTGTGGAAACATCATATGGAATAATCGTCACGGATCTATGCAAATATCGATATCGTTTATCTTTCAATCCTTAAACTTGCGCTGGAGATGTAAAATGACAAACAAATAGGAACAAGAAGAAGAATGTGACACAAAATGATCAAACATATGATACTCACGCGTCTAATATTTTATGCATAAAATTCTACCATCTGAAGTAAATGGAAAAAAAGTGGGCAGTAGTACAAGGTACTACCAATCAAGCATAAGGTACAAGTAAACTGAACCAGTTGGCAGGTTTGCTCAATGTCTGACCAGGTGCAACCGAGTTGGGGTTCAAATCTCCCTTTCCCGGAGTCTGCCCTATCATGAGAGTCACGTGAGACTCCCATGTTACCATGAATGAACAATTTGACACCAAAATAAAATAAATAATAAGACAAATCTAAATATAGGTTGGGAAATCCTTCATTAAATCTACCTTCATTTAGGATTTCCCAACCTGTACATAGATTTTGTGTAACTAAAAAACACAAAATGTAGCAGTTTGGAGCGTACACAGAAGTTGGATGGATTTATGGCCTTACTTAAACCTCATCTAAGTCCTCCAATATTGCGTGTGTTGCCTTCCTAAGTTCCAATAAGGTCCCCAAGCACTTAAATGCCTCCATTGACATTGTGACATCTTTTGTGACATCTTTTGTGACATCTTTTGTGACATCTTAACAGATTTTTCATGCATATTTTGCTCTCTATTTAGCTACTTCCAAAACACCCCCAACTCTCGGCTCTTTTCTCCTCAATCATAGCATTATAAAGCTCACGGTATGGTTCCAAACATCCCGAAGCTCCCAGGTTCATCTTTTTCGCTACGACTCTGCTATCTTGAGTTTTATCACTTATGCTCTTTTAGTCTGCAGGGCTGATATCTGAGCCTATACTAGCAAGTGAAGAGAGGAGCAAGAATGGCGGTGATGGTGTTCGGGAAGATGGTGACAAATCTCAAGTCCAAACTAAAGTCTCTGAAAATCAAGAAAGTCTACGACAAGGTTGAGAAGAGCGAAAGCATGCGAGTTGAAATAAGAAGCAGGAAAGCAAGAAAGCTCATTGAACAGACTCTCAGGATTGCAGACTCCCCCAAGACCCGAAGCTATGGACTCTGAACATCCTAGCCTATATGAAGCTTGGAGATGTTCTATCCATAATCCATGCATGCTCTATGTGGTTTCCCTAAATATATTCGCTGTAATGACTTCTTTCCTCTGTAATATTCTCTGAAGTCTGTGGTTGATTATGAGTGAATAAAAAGTAGGGATAACTCAGGGTGCATCATCTTTTCCAAGTTTTGCTCTCGCACACAGACACATAAAGAAGAGTTAAGCACATATTGCAGAAGCACAATCCATTTAGAAATCACAAAGTCCAGACAAAGGAAATTGAGATGTTCCTATCCCTGTTTGGGGAAACTAATTTCATCTTTTCTGCCTAGCTAACTGGAGCTCCATTGAGAAGCCATGTGGTCTGCTCCCTTCCCCACTCTTCTCACTCAGATTAGGTAGGCTATACTTCTTTTCCAGGGAAAAACAGACAACCGAAGGGAACAAATACTACTGTAAGTATAACATTATTCTATTGTGACTGACCTTTTTCCGAGCTGACCTACCGGAAAAAGCACCGAACCAATATGATGAGTCATACAGCAGTTGCCCTTATGTAGAGTCATCTTGTGCTCACAACAACAGTTTATTGTTATCAACTTATCACTATTCACCAAAAGAGAGCCACCAGTCATCAAAAGCTGAATCGTGTGTTAAACAAACAGAAAAGTCCATGCCACAAAGGGCCCTCAATTGAAACTACGCATCCACACAAGAAAAACAAAGAAAGATACCAAATCTAAGTGCAATGCGCATGAAAAGTTTGAAAAAAAGTGGAAGCATTTTAAATTCTTGCACCCATAACTAATACCATTAGTTAATTTCCAAAGGGGATGGTCAAGAATGGAGCACTCAATAAATCAAACAGCAATCCAATAGGTTTCAAGAGCCATATATACTTGTATAGTCTGCCAAGCTTCATCACAAATTCGAAACCGAAAGCAAGAATAAACAAGAGAATGAATCAACAAGCAGAAAGGGACACAACCAAAACTGGCACTTTAAATATAGAATAAAGAGGAACAATCGTCATCAGTAACAAGAAACTGCGTGATCAAGCATTAGCCATATCCCTAAATCTTTTCCGTTGTTTTTCGTCATCATCGGACTCTTTTCTCAATTCAAAAGTCCAGTAAGCCAGTAAGGTATTAAGTATGAGGATAACGAGGATAGTCACGAAAACTCCCTTATCAGCATGCCAATCCATCTGAAACTTTGCAAGGTAACCCGCTTTGCAAGAGTCGCAGTCATAGCACGCGCTGTTGTCGCCGCCTTTCGCCCACATTTGGCACTCCCCATCCTTCCCATCCAACCCAGTCTTCGACACCTCCCAGTAACTCCCATTCCTCTGATGGAAACCGCACCTCGTCGGCGGCCGGCAGCACCCTTTCTGTCACCAAAAAAACAACACATCACATTGCAATGCAAACTATAAAATTATCCACACAAACAAGTGAAACAAGCACCTGTAGGAAACGCAAGTACTCCATTCGCAAACTCGGCGGATGGCTTTCGAACCAATTGCAGAACTGCATCTCCGCCAGGCATTCCCCGGTGCCTCTCCAGTCCTTGTCGCTGACCAGCGACGATCGCATCACCGGCGAGAACGCCTTGAGCCATTTCCCGTCCTGCGTCCTCTGGTAACTCGAATTCGCGGACTCGTTCGGCAGCGCGAGGAACATGAAGACGGTGAAGGCGATGGCGGCGGTGGTGCTCATGAGCATCAGCAACACGTAGATGCTCTGCAGGGATCTGGATTTGCAGCACGTGCCGATTAGCCCTAGCACTGAGAGCACGCAGAGCCAGGCGGAGAGCCAGAAAATCGCGGGGCCGGAGTCCTTGTAGCAGTGGCTGTTGGAAGAGTCGCGGTTGGACATCACCACGAAAACCGCCTGGAAGGTTGCGAAGGCGAGAATGATCACGTTGAGAATCCCGAGGAAGAGCCTGCTGCAGCTCTTCATCATTCATCAATGGCGGATGCGGATTCCGGTTGGGGATTGACGACAATGCTGAGACGGTTATTAAACAGTGGGAGACGCCATGGCGGTATCTCGAATCTGGTAAAAACCCCTCCGGAATAAGGAAAGGGGAGAGGGCTGATGCCCAGATTGGAAGGAATAAAATTTAAAGGGAAAAGGGAAAAGGATAAGAGTTTTTCAAAATTTTATGACTCTTACATGGCTTTGAGAATAAATGCTATATGTCCCTCTCTGTTTTTTATTAATTGCAAGTATATTCCAAGTCCTTGTTTAATAAAACCAAATCTTCGACCTTTTGGTGAAGCTTTCTCTCTCTTTTTGAGAGCTCCAGTAAGCACACATATTTTCTCCAACAGTTCTTCACGAATCATCAACAAGCTTCTTCTGTACACATATTCCAGCCTGTTTCAAGTTCTTCTCTACAGGATATCAGCTTCAGTTCCTTGTCTTTCACCCTGTCCCATTCACCAGTTCATAGTCTGCATTCACCAAAATCCTGCAACATTTACAACCAAAATTTCCTGTCAGTATTTATCCATACGACCAAATTACCAGTGTTACGATTTATGGCTACTTCGGTCAGGGAGGAGCAATGGTCAGAAGATTCTCGTGATGGCTCCGACAACTCAGAGGAGAGAAGAGATGTCCTCTTTGGGGATACGCTTAACTTAGCGACTCAACTGCCACCACGACGGGGAGTGATTTTTTTACCAGCGGAGGAGGAATACCGCAGGGGAATGAGCCTTCTCGAGGATTGTCTAGTGGGGTATTTTCTTGATTATCGTAACTTTGCCCTTACTAGAATGCAGTTCCTTATTTCTGAATATTGGGGGGACGGTGTACATGTCATTGCAAAGAATGGGAAATTTTTTGTTCTACAGTTTCAACAGAGATCCAAGTTACTAGCAGTACTTTACAACGGTCCTGTTAGTATAGCTGGCGGTTTGTTGGCTCTCAATAAATTAGTTCCTGAAATGCCTCTGTCCCACATGTCAGTCACCAAAGTCCTTCTTTGGATTCGAATTTATGGCCTCACTTTGGAATATTTTGGAAGGAGTACGATACAAAAGTTTGCTTCGGTTGTTGGGGATACTGAGGAAGTGGATTTCGGTGGCCGATTGCTTCAACACGCAGAGTATGTCAGCGTCCGGGTGTGGACGTCGGTTAATAAGCCACTGGTTTCCGGTTTCTGGTTACAATTGAGAAGGGGTGGCATGGTTTGGATAACTATTGGTTATGAGAGAGTTCATAAAATGTGCCGCCGTTGTGGAGCTTTGGGTCATACCTATCCCCGGTGTCATTGGGAAAATGTGGAGGATCTAGAACGCCATATTGATGACAGATTTGCTACACTTGGTTCTGACCTCCAGTTGGAGATTTACAGAGATCTTTCGGAGGAACTCTACCCACCCGCTGTCCGGGTTCACAGACACATGCCCACAAGAAGGTTCACCAGGTTCCCTCCAACCTACTTCTTTACAAATGAACATAATTTTCTGCATATGCCAGATGATGTTTTTCTGGATGGGTTTAAGTATGTTGAAGAAATTTATCCTACTCCACAAGAACTGAGGGAGGCGGAGGAGTATAATCCTGAAAACTTTCAGTCGCTAAACCTAGCAGAGGATGTCACAGGCGAGGATCCAGAGGTTGATCCGGAAGAGGAACCTGTGGAGTTTTCACCAGAGGAGGAGGTTCGAAGGTTTGAAGTTAATCAAGTTTATCTTCAAGGTCTTGCAGAAGCACGTGAAAGGATTCTCAATCTCCCGGAGGTACCGGAATTCTGGTCAGCTGTCCCCTCACCGATTCATAGTTCTGACGAGGAAATGCCTGAGTTTATTCCACCGCCAGTCACTCAACAGTTCTTCCAGCACCAACTTCCAAGTCCGGACAGTTTGGTGATACAGACAAGACATGTGGAGGATGAGGCTGGGGGGGATATTGTTACTGAAGATTATTTGATCATCGGTGGGAGAAGATATATTTTCGGAGATATTTGTTCGGAACAGTGCAAACAGATCAACAAGGTGGAGTTCAAAAAGTTTACCTTGTCAGACGGTACAGTTACTGAACCATTTCTAACAAACGGGGTATTTTCGGAAGATCACAGCTTTGGGGTCAACTCTACACCTATTTGTGATAAGCTCGAATTCGATATGGATCTTACCATCAGTTTGGGTGATCTAGGGGATGAGACAGATGTCATCATGAGTCTTCAAAGCTCATTCAAAGAGAGTTTACCAACCGCAATCAATTCTGAAAAGATGGGCACAGAGATCAACCGGGGAAAGGGGAAGTTAAAGTTGGTTCCACAAGTCCACAGAACAGCTACAGGAATGGTACAAAGAGGTGGAGATTCTGGGATTCGTATTAATGAGCCTAGTAATACTTACACTCTACTGGACTCAAGTTCGGATTCTGAGCCAGAGGCAGAGCCAGAGCTGGAGATCGTTGACATCAGGAAGTCTCTGCCTCCTCAACTTGGTGAATCAAGTGCCTCTGGTTTGCTTTTCCACCCGCTTCTCGAGACTACTATTGAAAGCACAGGTGTAGGTGGCAGGAAAAGGAGTGCGGAGTTATGTGGGATTGATGGAAGGAAAAGGTTGGATTTGAAAGGGGATGGAATGGAACGAGAAGATCAGTTGGAATTTAAGAGGGGATGCACTGACACTTCTGTCCCAGTTGATGGAGTATTTATTACCTCAGTTGAAGCTATCCTTCCAGACAACAATCTGGACCCAGGTATTGTCAATTTTTTATTGCCTTCCTCTGCTGGGTCTTCTCACCTGGTGGGTAGTATTTCAAGCCCACATACTGAAGCCCAACTTGGCCATTATAACCCATCAGGTCCCCTATTGCTAAATAAGTCTATCTTGCCACCACCTTCACCGAAAGCCCAAAAGGTTGGAAAGAAACAAAAGAAATTTTGCAAAATAATCCAGCCCAACATTCCACTCCATAATCCCATATTCAACAGAAACTCAGATAATCACAGCCCAACTACTCAAGTTACAGTACTGGGTGACAGTACCTGTTCTGATTTGGGTCGTCCTGTTCACTTTTCGGTCGACACCGGCGAGTCTTCACTTGATGCTGGAGCAGCCGGAGTTTCTAATCAAATTATTCAACGTGTTCATTTCCAAAATAAGGGTGACGATCTAAGTTCGGTTTTGGAAAATAAATACATACCGTCTGAGGTGGAGCTTCCGAGCTTCACATCGTTGCCGGTGATTGAACATCTCAACACTTCTTCTCTGCTCACTCAAGATCTATCACCGATTCGGTTTGCTGGAGATGATGTACCTATTTCGGACCGAATCCCGGTGCCCGATTCCACTGCCACGGTTTGTCGGTTATCACCGATTCGATTTGATCGATTCACCGACTTGCCGAGTGGCCTGGAGGAGCAGCTTGTTGCCGATTTACCACCGCTGCCTCGCCCGGAGGACCAGCCCGTGGCCGCCTTACCAGCACCAAGTCGCCCGGAGGAACAGGTTGACCGAGATGATGGCCTTTCTTCGGACCGGTCTGTGGATCCGACCCAACGGACTCCACCGCCGAGTCGACCGGAGGAGCTGTTTGATGGAGGCGGGTTGTTGAGCAATTTCCGGGAAGTTGAGCCTTTGGATGAAGATGAAGAAGGAAGGAGGGCAGAAGGTGCGAATGGAGAAAATAAATATCTTGGTCAAATGGGGATTCTTTACTTCAGCAATATAATTGATGTTCAGTCAATGGGAGTTGACTCTTCTTTGCCTAATGTGATGAATTCCAGAGAATGGGTTTCGGATTTTCCATCCCCTTTGGGCCAACAGCAAATTTCTAAGGTTGGCCCAACGGAGCCCAATGTTTTTCCTCAAATTACGTGTTGGAAAAAAAAGTTTCGTTCTTGCTTTATCAGACCGGGCAGACGAGGGGTAGTCAGATCTCTCTTCCAATTCAATTTGGATGGAGTTCGAAGCTTGACTTTAACGGAGGACGAGCTACAAGGGCAGGTGGGTTCAAGTCGGGCGCCGAATATCTGGCCTAAATCAATCATCACTCAGGCTGTGCCAGACAATGCAGTGCCTATGGACTTCAGCCGGATCAACACACGGGGTAAAGCGATTTCATGGGCTATGACAGAATATATGCCAGTGGCACGGGTTTTGGGAGATAAACGGAAGAGAGCCCTTCAAGAGGAATTGGGAGATATTTCTTTTCTCAAGAGAAGATGTACGGAGGAGCAGCAGGAGGAGCTTCTGGTTCGCACGATTGCTCATTTCCCGGAAATTAACTCTTCACTTGGGGAGGACCAGAGCAAGCAAGTTATAGTCACAGCAAGGATCTTTGATTCAGTTACGCATTCGGTGTTGATAAGGGAGGGAGAAGAAAGCTGCGGTATTTCGGTGGTTGGTCCAGAACAACCACCAAGAGGTACATGAATCTACTCTCTTGGAACTGCAGGGGCCTGTCGCATCCTCTGACAGTTAATTTCTTAAACAATTCCATTAATCAGTTTAAACCTAATGTTGTGTTTCTTATGGAAACTAAGTGTGGGTATAAAAATGTTAAGAAGTGGCTAGGTAGTACTTATTTCACTAGCTGGGAGGTTGTTGATTCCATAGGTTTAAGTGGTGGTCTCTGTGTAGCATGGTCGTCAGAGATCCTTGTATCGGTAGTAAAAAGCTGCCAAAATTTTGTATGTTGTACAATCACTACCGCCAATGGCGAGGAATGGATGTTGATCCTTGTGTATGGGCATCCAGACCGACCACACAAGAAAAAAGTGTGGGATTGCCTACATATGGTCCTACAGGGTACCCAATTACCGGTTCTAATCACAGGCGATTTTAATCAAGTCCTGGACAGGGAAGACAAATTTGGTGGCCGCCCGGTTCATAAACATGATACAATGGACTTCAAAGGCCTTCTTCAGGAGGCTAACTTACATGAACTCAGGCATAACGGACAATGGTTTACTTGGTCTAATGGAAGAGGAGGTGATGATCTCATTCTAGAACGATTAGATAGAGCATTTGCAAATGATAGGTGGTTGTCCCTATATCCGGATTTTAACCTCACAAACCATACGATCATGAGGTCGGACCATGGGGCACTTACCATTAACACACATCACTGTGTTAGACCACCTGACAATCGTAATGCAAGGAATTTTGAATCCTTCTGGGTTAGATTTGATCACACAAAGGAGTTGGTGAAACGAGTATGGATGCCCGTCAACCGTCCGGGTTTCCAACAATCACCAAATCAATTAGACAACAGCGCGGCTGGTTTCAACCAAAAGTTGAAGGACACCACAACTAGACTTCACAATTGGGCAAAGGAAAGTGTTGGAAAGATGGACTTCAAAATCAGAAGAGTTAAACAACAACTTGGTGCAATGCAACGACAGAAGAATGGGGATGGATTGCGCACTAAGACTGCAGAATTGGAGGGTCTGCTCACTTTGCAGAATGATTACTGGAAGCAGAGAGCAAAAGCCCTTTGGCTTAAAGAAGGGGATAAGAATACGAAGGTATTTCATCAATGGGTCCAAAAAAGAAAAGGGAGAAATTACATAACACAGCTCAAGGATTCAGCAGGAGTCTGGATTTCAAAGCAAGATGATATTCAAAAGCTGGTCTATGATCATGTGAGCTCTGTTTATCTGTCGCACTCTGTCATGCCAGATGATGCTTTTGGTCAATCGACTGTGCAGGATATACTAAATATGATAACCAAAGGAGTTACTCAGAGTCAACGGATGGCACTGGAGGAACCAGTTTCTCCGCAAGAAATAAAAGCAGCCATCTTTCAAATGGGCAAGTGGAAAGCACCAGGACCAGATGGCCTACCTCCTGGATTTTATCAACATTACTGGTCTGAAGTTGGGGAGGAGGTTACAACTGCGATTCAGAGGTTCTTCTCGACTTCCTCTATGCCATCTGACTGGAATCATACTATTTTGGTCCTTATCCCAAAAAACAGATGTCCAAAGGAACCTGCAGACTTAAGGCCAATAAGTCTATGCAATGTCACATACAAGATCATTGCGAAGATCCTTGCAAACAGAATCAAAAAGGTCATGGGGTACCTCATCTCAGGTAACCAATCAGCTTTTGTTCAAGGACGATCTATTGTTGAAAATTCCCTGATAGCGCATGAACTCATAGAATTCATACGAAAGAAGAAGTCGGGAAAACAATTTGTAGCGGCAATGAAATTGGACATGAGCAAAGCCTATGATCGGGTGTCATGGAATTTCCTGGAGAAAATGATGGAACATATGGGCTTTCCGCGGAAATGGATTGGGTGGATTATGGCTTGTGTTACTACTGTCTCTTACTCCATTAAGCTTAATGGACGGTTCTCACATAATTTCCAACCAATACAGGGTCTCAGGCAAGGTTGCCCCTTGTCACCTTTTCTCTTCATCCTTTGTCAGGAAGCTTTTTCATCCATGATAGCATCACAGGGTTTCCAATCTGTCTGTCCAGGGGTTAAAATTGGGAGAACAGCCTTACCCGTCTCCCATTTGATGTTTGCAGATGATTGTATTCTTTTCTTCAACATTACAGAAACAGGTTCAAGGAAACTCGCCCAAACATTGAATCTCTTTGCAGCTTACTCGGGCCAAAGAATAAATTTCCGGAAGTCTGCAATTTTAGTCAGCCCAAACACACATCCAATAATAAAGGAGCGTCTCCGACAGACTTTCAGAATTTTTGCTGACTTACTAAAGGAGAAATTTCTTGGTCATGATATGGATTTCACCGGTACAAGAGTGGGTATGTTTAACAAGTTAATACAAAGGGTCAAGACCAAAACTTCCATTTGGAAAACTGGAGATATATCAGTCATGGGAAGGATTACTCTCACCAAACATGTACTGGCTTCAACAACGCAGTACACTCTTAGTACCTTCCGTATACCATCTACGGTGGCGAGGAAAATCGATAGTCACCTTGCACGTTTCATATGGGCAGGAGATACTGATGGAAAAGGAATTCACTGGATGTCGTGGAAATCAATGTGCCAATCTAAGTGGTGGGGAGGACTGGGGATGAGATCCACACGGCATATGAATCAGGCATTGTTAGGAAAGCTTGCATGGAAGCTGATTACAGACAAACAGTCTTTTTTCTCAAGATTCTTCCTCACCAAATATTGCAGCAACGAAGATTTTCTCAAGGTCAGAATCAAACAAGGATCATCCTGGGGTTGGAGGGGCATATTGTGGGGAAGGGACCTTATTAGCCGCGGGGTCAAATGGCAGGTGGTTACCGGACATGATATTAACATCCAGGAGGAATGGATTCCTAATCTTAGAAATCCTATCAGGTATGAAACACACCTTCTTCCACAACTTCACTTCAAGGTGAGTGACATGATTGATAGTAATAGGCAGTGGCGTAAGCCTCTTTTGGGACTCTTTTTTAGCCAAGATATAGTTAACCACATTGCGGGAATCTATATTCCATACAACCCATTTGGTTTGAAGGATTTCCAATTCTGGGAAAAGGAACGGTTAGGGAAGTACACGGTCAAGAGTGGCTATCATGAAGCTTGTAGTTTGGAGAATAACCAAATCCCTTCTTCCTCCAATTTCCGCTCAAACACTCAAGATCATCAACACTTGTGGAAAACACTTTGGCTTCTGAATATACCTGAGAAAGTCAAGTTCCTTGTCTGGCGGCTGGTTCGGAATGCTGCCCCAACAGGACCTGCTCTAAGAAAGAGAAACATGGAGGTATCCTCATATTGCCAAATGTGCCATCAACATGTGGAAACGTCGGCTCATATGATCCTCGAATGTGAGATCGCAAGAAAGGTTTGGAAAACATCCAGACTCGGGTTTGATTTTGGTCAAGGTTCTCCCATGCAACTGGAACCGTGGCTTCGAAAGTGGTTCAAATCGGCTCCTCAAAAGGAGGATATACAGCTTTCGTGTATCATTATTTGGGCGATTTGGTGTGCAAGGAATAAGGCTACAATTGAACGTCAGGCGCCTTCGGTGGATAGTATTCTAGCAACCATACAGGAAACCTTACAGGGTGCTACGATCGGAGATCAGTCAAGTCATAGAGTCCGAGCTAATCCTGACTCTTCCCAATTAGCGCTACAACATATATTATCCCAGCCACACTCATCAATACCACGGGTGGAACAAGTAGGAGACATTAGACTCCTATGGTATGCAGTGGATAATCATTTGAATCAGGTATATCAGGATTGGTTGTGCATCAATACAGATGCGGCTTTTCAGAACCAGGATGGTAAGGCTGTTGCGGCTTGGTGTGCGCTACAGAGTTCCATATGTCCACCTTTCCAAGGATATCGTTCAATACAAGCGACTTCACCAACCCAGGCGGAGCTTATAGCCATACACGAGGCAATGTCATATGCTAGCCTTTTGGGTACCACTCGTCTTTGTATTCGGACGGACTGCGAACTGGCCCTAACACATATCAGCAACTTCCCATCAGTGCCACCCGCTCTTAAAGGTTTACTTTTTAATATCAGAATGTTAGCTATGGTTTTCCATAATGTTCACGTAATGAAGGTGCATAGATCAGTAGTACTAAATGCGCATAGTCTAGCGCAAGATGTAATCAAACATATTTTGGTAATATAAAGTCACGTCATTCGCCAAAAAAAAAAAAAAAGAATAAATGCTATAGTACACATCTCAAGTTTATTTATGGTAACAATCATTGAAAAATAAATCACAACTATCTCCAAGGATCTCGATGGAACCAATAACTATACAATCCACATGTAAGATCTAAACGAAAGAGAATGGATTTGATTGATCAAATCAAACACATACCATGATTGCAAATTTTGAAGATGAATAGATTTGTTGCAAATTATTATGGAAAAATAAATAACGCCCGTATCCCAAGATCTTGCATTTCAATGGAACCAACATCAATCGATCATATCGTAAAATCTGAATGAAATAGAATCGATTTGATAGATCAAATCAAAATATGTACCATCATCAACTTTAAGGTAAAGTCTTGGCAAATACCGTCTTTTCATAGGCTTATGAAAAGACGAGGTTTAATCATAATAATAAAAGGTAAAAGGTCTTAGTTGTAATATTAATAATTTATTATGCAACATCTAATAGTTATAAAGTTTATAACCCGATTCATGCATCCGAAAATTTTTATCTTCATTTTTTTAAATTTACGCTTTAAACATTAGTATTTTCATAACTTATGGAGAGATCGTCTTTCAAGAGACGAACTCCAACTTTAAATGGATAATTAGATATGTTAAAATCGTGTAAAGTTACACATTACAAAGTTATTAGTGATCAAATGTGTTCTAAATAGGTTAACTAACAAATACGTTGATCAATTATTCGATGGAACCAATAACTATCAATACCACGAGATCTGAAATAATCAAGAGGATTTTATTATAAGATCTGAATGAAATAAAATAGAATTGATAGATCAAGTTAAAATAGTATAACCATAAATATTATGTAACGATATCATCACGGGTGAGATTGGTAGATTTATCGTAACATGAGCCATTACTAAATATAATTAAGGTTATCAGTTACCAAACATATCCTCAACCATACAAAATCGGAAGCAGGAGATGTAAGATCAGTATTGCGCTTTCCACTACCTTGGGTGGACATATTCTACCCAGCTGTGTCATTTGTAACCAAAGAATGAGGAGGATTATTTGACTCGCACTCAAGGACCAGCCTACCTAAAACTCGAGCGGTGGAGAATCTATGCATCAAGCATCTTAACTTATGAACAATCTACGTTCGCTGTCACTGAATCTTTCAGCTGGTAAAGCAAAAAGCAAGAAAGCTGATTGGGAACAAACTGAGGAATATTCTCATTGGAAATAATCTTAGTAGCGGATGTGCTGGTATAGCCTCTGGAGATCCTTGCAATTCCCACAAGTCCATGGAAACAATGGAGGGTCGAGGCAGTAGCTGTGAATGCAGCGAATCGAGCAGAGATTACATCTTTCAAGAAGATCTTCTGGTTCTCGGCGATTGCAGCGACAACAAACCGGAGAGCCAACTGACTGAACAGCCATATTAGCAGAGTCACAAGTTAGCTCAGGAATATAAGTGTCATCAGGATGAAAGTTTAGTGTTTTTGCAACTTACGTGAGAAGGAATGCTTGGTGTTTCTGCACCGGAGAGGAAGTGTATTCTTTCCACCCGGTAATCGTCATCAGGAACAGTTTGGGAATATATCTTTTGATCCGATGAAACTGCATCATCAACCTTCGTAATGCTTGAGAATACAGCCTTGCACAAAGGGCAGGTGGACGCCTTCTGGCTTGCAGTCTTGGAAAACAATAGCAGTGGTTTGAATTCTAGTTAGTAAGTTCTCAG
Source organism: Rubia yunnanensis (assembly GCA_037428765.1). Classification (NCBI taxonomy): domain Eukaryota; kingdom Viridiplantae; phylum Streptophyta; class Magnoliopsida; order Gentianales; family Rubiaceae; genus Rubia; species Rubia yunnanensis. The sequence continues at coordinate 4,998,555 of CM075069.1, forward strand.
AATAAGCAACCAAAAACAAGCAAAGCTAAAAGCACATGTGATCAGAGAACAAAGACAAATGAATCATGAATGATGTCATGTAAATTGTAACTACATACCTTGTGATCAGCCCAGCTTTGGATGCACGAGTAACAAAATCGATGGCCACATGGCAGTACCCCTCTGGTTGTGCTGAAGTTTGTCCAACATATCACGCAGGACAACTCTGTCGACGTAGGCAATATTGCAATGGGTTCATTGCCATTCTGATTTTCATTCTTTTCATCAAAATGATCAGGTGAGGCTCCCATTAAACTTGGATCATCACTAGCTACGACATCATTCACATCCTCGGTAGGGTCATCTTTCGGGCTTTCAGTTCCGTTTTGTCCACATTCATGACTGGTAGAGCCACCTGCATGCAAATCACTCAATCTACATTCATTTTCAGGACCTGAATGAATATATACAGCTACACTGGTGGAGGGCTGTTGAAAATCCTCCAATCTTGTGCTTCTTTCCCTGGACTGGGAGATATTTGAAGTCTCCTTTATCTTGTTTTTCTTAACCAGTCTGCACCTGCGAACTCTGTGAGAAGGTTCTGCCGAATCAGAGTTACTCGTCTCTAAACTCACTAAGCCCTCAGTTGCATTCAATTTGATTTCATCATTAAGGTCTGAGAATTCAGAAACTGCTCCATTATGGCGGAGCACATGAAAAGCTTCCCGTCTTGTGATTTCTTCGTCAGAATCAGAACTTATAGTCAAAGGCTGCTTTAAAGCGCTCTTCCTCACCAGCCTGCGCCTCCGACCTCCATGAGACAATTCTGGAGAAGCAGAAGTTCTCTTCTCCAGACTCCTCAATGATTGAGTTGCATGCAACTCACCGGGCTATTTGAACAAGCAGAAAATGTAAGGGGGAACTATAACACTTAATCCATAAACAAATATCAGTGCAAAAATTAATGCTCTTCGAAAATATAAAAATCAAAGATGCTTGTGAAAGCTATCATTACAAGTGGCAAAAGATTTAAATCGACTAGATAAATTAGCTCAGTCAAAGAGAAATCCATTGCCCCAATACAAGTTAACTTGTCCTTTCAGAAAGCATGTCAAAGATTGTAAGCATGAACAAACCTCTATTCATAAGACCATATAAACATAACACAATATGCTAAACAAACCTCAACTCACAAGTTATGATATGATGCCAAAGATTAAAATTGACTACATAAATTTGGTCAGTCAAAGAGAAATCCATTGCTCCAAAACATGTGTATTAACTTGTCTTTTCAGAGAGCATATCAAAGATTAAAAACATGAACGAACCTCTATTCACGAGAGCATATAATCATTATTATTGTATACTCCAAATATTAGTTATCCAATGAACACACCTCTTTTCGGTCATTGTGCAGATTGGGATATCTGGCAAGTTCAGAAATGAGTGAAGCATCAAACTTCAATGGCCCCACTTCATATCCACTGCAAGAAGTTTAAAAATGGCAATAAACGACTCTAGTTTTAGAATTATTGACCCATCACTCTCAGCTATTATTAGACCATAAAATTAACAGGCAACGGTTGAGTACATCAAACATGGTACTATAATGAAGCAAGATAACGATAACTCTTATACTTAAGCCACATCCGAGTGCATTAGCATGTCAATAGTGAAGATTAAACCAACAAAAATTAACAGCATATATTGCTTACCTAAGAACCCTAGACACTACTCCGTAGATACCAGTGCATTACTCAACACCATAGATACACACAGCAGTGTGATCATTTGCCCTAACTTTAAGAAATAAATACTAAAGGCTATGTAATACATCCGAGTTTACCACCTACCATTGGCGAGTATATGGGTCCTCTAGTAGACGTTTTCCAGCCTTAACGCAATCCTCAATCCACTGATGGTTAACTATAAAAATATTGTGTTTGTGTTTTCTGGCAATCTGGAATTTGGTTCCTTCATACTTCCAGCACACCTAAAACACTCAATCATCGGAGACATATTATATTTCATTTTTGTAAAATCATAATCAACATCAATGTTTCAGGGAAAAACATATACCAGGTGAGTAATCGATGGACTCATTCTGCCGACATAATTTCCGCCGGCCTTAGTTATCAGCTTAATGAGGTCGAATCGCTCGATGCCGGAGTAACCAGTAACCGTAACCACAGCTGTTTTCATGCCTCCGATCGGCAAGCTTACTGGATTACCAATTTCATCTGAATTAACAAAAAATCAAAGTAAATGATGAAGGATCGACTGAAGAGTTCCCTAACAGTTAGAGTGAGCGGAGAAATGAAAAACCTAGCTCGGGAATTAGGGAATCGTATGGGATAATTTTGAGAGCATGAAATTGGTATTACCTCGGAATCGTCGCTGGGAAGATCTGCCCTCCATTGAGGTTCTGCAAGTGCGGACCGTGGTAGGCAAAGAGTCGGTGCTCTGCTTGTGCCGCGAAATGAAAATTTTGAATTCACGAAAAATTTGCGCGCTTTTCGACAAGCGGCGCCATTATATATTGGTGCCGTAAAAACGACACAGTTTTTCTCTTCTAAATAGTCTGGAACGAGTGAAGCATTTACAGAATCACAGGACTTAGGGCATGGCCGTGGCAGAGACCTACCAATTAAAAAAAAAATTTTCCTCAGCTTAAGAGACAACTTAAGAGATAACTCTTTTTTTTCTTCATAATGGTTAAGAGACCACTATGTACTATTCATGGAACCCACTTGATTTTCTCTATCCTACTCATTAATTTGACCATTAAATATTATTTTAAATAAATTTGTCCACAAAAAATAGAGCCCGTCTCTTGAAAGACGGTCTTTCCATAAGTTATGGAAAGACCAAGGTTTAAGGTGTGAATTAGAATAGATCAAGATAAAATTTTCGGGTTGCATGAATCGGGTTATAAATTTTATAACTACTACATGTTTCACACTAAAATTTTAATATTGCAACTAAGACCTTTAACATTTTATTATTCTAATCAAACCCCATCTTTCCATAAGCCTATGGAAAGACTGTCTTTCCCAAGACTTTGCCCAAAAAATAAGTTGAATGTAAAATTTAATATAATTATTAAAATGAAATTAATAAGAGAATTCCATGTTTTTAAAATTACCATTAAAATTGCAAAAATCAATTATAACAACTATAAAAATTACAGAAAATACTAAATAAAATATTGATCGTGTCCGATCAATTATTACAATTTGAAAATCAAAATTATACTAAAATTGAAATTCTTAAAAAATAGAAAAAATTGGAAAAAATTTCAAAAAAAATACTATTGGAACACGTGTCGCCGCCAGAATGGGACACGTGTCCCATTCAAAAAAATTTCCAACATCCACACAAGAAAAAAACCGATGCGGACACGTGGCCCAATCCCTATGTGACACGTGTCCGCAACAGAATTTTTTTTAAAAAAAAGTTGCGGTTGAGAGGGACACGTGGCCCACTCAAGGGGCGACACGTGTCCCAGACGATCAAAAAAACAAATGCGCACAAAGCCCATGTGCGTGTGTCAATAGCTTGGGCCATCAGTGGTCTCTTGTTAAGAGACCACTCTAGAGACCACCACTGTGGTGGTTTTTGGTCTCTAGAGCAGTCTTTTAATTTTAAGAGACCACCACTGCTCATGCCCTTAAAACTTGAATATTAGCTTTACTGGTTCACACAGTAAAAACAACTCATAAAACTCTTTGATTTTTTTTACCACTACAAGAAACTCTTGAAAAATAATTCGTGTGACATTGATCATTTAGTGCTTAAAACTTAAAAGTATAGTTTTTCACCGATATTACTTTTTGGGTCAACGCCTGGGAAAGATGTGTGAATTAGAATTATAAAAAGATGAAAATTTTTATTTGTAATATTAAGAACGATTTTTCTAACGAGTGTCCAAAAACCGTATTAAGAATTTATTATACAACGTGCATTAGTTATAAGTTTGTGGCTCAATTATCGTAACTCAATAATTTTATCTTAATTTTTTCTCATTTGCAATTTCAACATTGATGTTTCCATAATTAGAATGTCTTTCAAGATACGAACGCATAAATGTATATGATGTGAATGAATATTTAAATCACAACCTTTTAAACTGAAGGGGAAAAACGTATTTTATAAGCTTGGATATTATGTGAGAGGAAGATGTAAAATGAGCTGCAACAATTTAAGAATTGTCATATGGTCGTGGGTCCCCCAACCAATTGGGGTTAGTACATCAAAAGAAAAGATGATAAATTAATGGTACGATTTTACAAGAACCATTTTCCTTGCTGTATAATCATACGCCTAAACAGCCACCAATATTATTGCCAATAGCCAGATAAATGTGAAACATTTTCAGTAAATCATGGAGCAGACATCAGGCTATATGTTATACGAGATTCAAATTCATTCTACATGATGCACACCCAAGGCTGGGTTAGAATCCCAGGTCACGGAAACACGGCCAGAATTTAGCAATCGCCAGCTATCTGCTGCACGAGGAACTTTGCTCAAGTCTTCCATTCGCATAAAAAATGTATCAGAGACTACTCTACAAGCATAAATTGTTATATCCGCAACAAGCTGAAACTTGATTGCAGGTATGACTTTTGCCAAAGCGAAGCGATTGCCAGATACCAGAGAATATAGGTTCATCTCTTAGCAGCATTTCCACCTTGACGGGGTGGTGCTCCATAGCCGGCTCCTGCACCTCGTGCAGGTTGAACACCTGAAGCATAAGGTGCAACTTTCACAGTTGCCCCTAGCCCTTGAGATGCAGGAGCTCCAGCCGAAGGATTGTATCCTACCCTGTTTGACTGATCATACCCTCCTCTTGAAATATCATAACCCAATCCCCTCTGTGGATCATACTGGGGCGCGGCGTGTCCACTGAAATTGGTTCCATGACCTTCATAAGTTGCCCGAGCACGGGCATCATAACCAGGGACAGGGGCTCCCCTCTGCGCATCATACCCAGGGCCCCCGATTCCTCTGTGCATACTGTAACCAGCTGCACTGCTAGGACCTGCGGGCCCTCTAGCTGCATCGTATGCTATTCTTTGATTAACTGGAGTATTTCCAGAACCAGAATGAGCACCAATAGGAGTAGTCCCACCAGCTACACCGCCGGCAGCACTAACAGCCATATCAACAGCTAAGCTGATGCCTCCCTCTACTTTTCCCTACATCATACAAGGATTAAATCAGAAAATTGGGAATGGAAAAGCAACATCAAGATCCACTTATAGAAGACAGTAGGGTTGTTCATGGGTCGTGGCGGGTCGGGAGCTGACCCGGCCCAAATTGACCCAAAATTTAGGGTCAAATGGGTAGGGTCGGGTTGCACTGGGTCATGGGTCGACCCAAATTGACCAAAATCATGTAAAAATTGTAAATTTGTTTTTTTAAATGTATTTTTAGCTTTATAAATATATTTTTTTTCAAGAATGTTAAAATTGTTTATGAAGTAAATTAACGGTGGATATATTGTATTAAATTCATTCTTTTTTATGAATTTCTTTTCAAGAAAATGGGACAAATTGCAAACGGGTCAAAATGGGTCGATTTGGGTCAAAATCCAACCCGACCCACTTGACCAATATGGGACATTGACCCGGGTCAAAACGGGTCGGGTGGGCCAATTTGAACACCCCTATAAGTCAGACTCCAAAGGTTAAACAGAAACACATTCTATTTGGCTCTTAGCTTTTTCCTGAACAGCTGTAGGAGTACACATACTCTGGGCGCTCCACCCCTACTAATAGCATCTAGCTAGGGTATGCACACAGTTAGATCATTTCATATTGCTATTTTATGGTTTTCCATGTTTGGTTTTGATGTAAAAACTCCTTCTACATAAAAGTAAACTACATATTTGACTGCAATTCCATGTAGAATGATTATTCCCTCTTATCCCAGACCAAGCTATACACTTGGACTTTCAACAACAGTTGACTCAAAAAATGTTTAATCCTTAACATCTTTCATTAAGGATAATTAATTATTGTGAGAAGTTAATATAATGAAAATATATGCTATAACGAATCTAACAAGGCAAAATAGTATTCTTACTTACTCACCAATTAAATTTATTTGTCAAAAGTAAAGAAATCTTGAATAGATGCACAGTTAAATTATAGCTTGGTGCAGGATAGGGGAGTACAAAGAATAAGAACATGAAGATGATAAATATATCATTCACAGTACATTATACAAACCTGAGTAACGGAATAACCAAGGCCATAGGCTTTTTGTCCACCGGGATGGTTTCCGGAAGCATCGCCCTCACCATATCTGGGATTACCACCATAGTGCCCGCCTACATTTGCTATCATGATCAATAGCTTACATGCAGAGCAAGGTAAAAAGGAGAAAAGAAAGATGTTTGCATTTAGAATCTTTACCAGTTCTGTCTAATTTGGAAGAATTGGTTAGCTCAGATCTAAGCTTTTCCACCTCCCTAGCCATTGCTACGTAGTTCTTCTCCATAACTTGAAGGGACTCCACATGGTCATTTGACAGTTTCTTCTCATAGTCAAAGGTAGCTCTACATCAACCCACCATTATCAAACAGTCTCATTTTGGATAACAGACATGGAAATCAAAGACATTGCATCTTACGGGTTGTAGAATAAAAAACTGAGTAGTAGATTATTCCATTATTTTCTTTTTGAAATCTGAACATCCTGAGTAAACCACAGACGTGGTCACTGTAACAGATTGATCGTGTGCATAGAAGTTAGAGCAGGAAGCATATAAGCAAGTTCAAAGATATTATATCAGTTTATTTTAGGTTGCTTGACATTTGAAGTGAAAATAAAACAGATAGTACCTGCAATGTTGGTACTCTTGCCTCAGACCATCGAGCTCGGATAACATAATAGGAATCTGCTGTAAATCAGAGTGAGACCTCTGAAGATCTAAATCTAGCTTCTGCACTCTCGACACAACCTCCAGCCTTGCAGAAGACAACTTCTGGGCTTCAGCTCGAGCCTGCTGCAACTCAGTTTTGATAGACTGTCCAGCTTGGAGGTCAGCTTCCATTCCAGCCATTTTGTCCATTAGAGCCCTCTTCTGTTGCTCACTCTCAGCGTTCATTTCCCCTATGTGACCATGCACCATTTGAAGCTCGTGCTGTGTAGCAGCAAGTTCTTGCCTGAGAGAACCGTGCGTGGAAGCAAGCCTCTGGTTTTCAATCACGAGTTTTTGCATCTCCATGTGCTGTGCATGAAGCTTCTGCCCCATAACTTCCGAAGGCGGCAACATATCAAAAGGAGGGAAGGCGCCACCAGGAGGTCGAATAGCAGGACCAAAGGGGTCGGGGTGCCCCATGCCAGGACCAGGGTGAGGACGTCTAGGTGGGATTCGACCTTTGCTTCCCATCTGAAATTCAAGTATCCTCCTGCAGTAAAAGGCACACACAAAGAAACAGCATATTAACCTATGCTAGCAAGTGAATCCAAAATTTAGCCCTAACCTAAACATTATAGGCCCGGTGAAATTGTTCCTGGTCAACATCATTTTCAATTACCTCAAAATGTCTACAGATTAAAACTTATGTTTTTGCCCCGAAATTATGAATGTAACTGCTTCAACCACTACACGAACATGGAAATGTTTGTGCTCAAAGTTCTGGCAATAGTTTCACAGAAATAATTAGTCCGAGGGATAGAGGTTTCCATCAGCGAACAGATAATAACTCAAATTCAGATAGACAGTGAACTGAACTAACCCTAATCAGTACAAAATCAATCGCCGCATCCAGAAGAATAAAAACCTAAAAAACGGTAAAAGAGAAGAAGATGCGCTATCTACTAGAAAGATTAATTCATAGTTTTAATTCTACCTCGATTATCAAGGCTGTGGCGGATAGCTGGGGAATTTGTTCGCGACGGCTGCTTCTTTGATGTGTCGATGGGCTGTGGAGATGGCGGTGGACGACGTCGATAGGTGGCGGGGACCAGGGTCAGTCTGTAGGGCTCTTGATTGAGAATTCACTAAAATGAGGAAGTTTCCTCCTCAAACTTCAGCTGACACAGTAGACACGACCGCTACGTGGCAGCCCAAATTCGAGTCGAGAGTTAGGATAGCCTTTTCTTTTGTTTTTTTTCTTAAACGATTGAAAAAATTATACTCCCTCCGGGTTTTTTTCATTGGCACCTCTCTTTTGGTGTTAGAATTGAGGAGATGTTAAATGAGTTGATGAAATTGAATTGAAAGAAGAGAAAGTAAAATGAGTGGATGTAAAAACCTTAAACTTGCCCAAAATAGCAAGTGCCAATTAAAAAAAAACACCACTTTTAGTAAGTGTGCCAATGAAAAAAAATGGAGGGAGTATAAGGTAAATTCTTGGGAAATACCGCTCTAAAGGGGCGTAACCACTTCACTCGCTAGGGGATGGAATTCATTCACTTGCATTCCTGCTAGCACTACAAAAAGCTCTAGTCTTAATGCCCCTAATACTGCTGTGCAGCCTTTCCTCGGGTTCGTAGAGTCGGGTGGAATTTATTTTTTAAAAAAAAGATATGTACCCTTTCTTCCAATTCTTGTTTTGAACTACCACAAACTTGTTTCATAGCTTTCAACTGAGCGGCAGACCCGACGCTACAAAAGGATAAAGTTTAATTATAATAATAAAAACTAAAATATCTTAGTTATAGTACTCTGTATTAAAATTTTATTATATAACAGGTAATAGTTATAAAGTTTATAACCCGATTCATTCTACCCGAAAATTTTATTTTCATTTCTTCTAATTTTCACTTTAAACCTTGGTTCTCCATGATTTATGGAAAGAACGTCTTTCAAGAGACGGACTCTTTTTTTATAGCTTTAAAAAGTTAAATATTTTTAAAATGGCAGCGTATTGAGAAAGACGATTTTTCCTTATGCTTATGAAAAGACGATATTTAATTAGAATAATAAAAGGTAAAAGATCTTAGTTGCAACATTCAAAATTTATTATGCAACGCGTAGTTATTATAAAGTTTACAACTCGATTCATGCAACACAAAAAATCTGTCTTCATTTATTCTAATTTGCATTTTTAACTTTAGTCTTTTCATACTTATGGAAAAACAATCTTTCAAGGGACATACTCTTTTTAAAAATTGAACTTAATGTACATATGATGAGAAAGTCTCAGAAAATGCGGCAATTTCATAAAATTATGCACAGTCTACCTGGACTTTTACCTTAAATATTGTAAATTTTTATACAATTTAAATTTTATATTGTATAAGTTAAAACAAGTAATAATATGTATTTGAATGTGAAAATATAAAACATATGATATAAAAAATATTTTCAAAAATTTTAAATTTTGTATGTAATTTAATAAATACAGTATATAAAGTAAGAAATAAGTGGCATGTTCATAATCTTATGGACATGCCGCTTGTCGGGAGACCTACTCAATAATTAGAATTTAAGTTCATCTCTTGAAAGACGATATTTCCATAAGTTAGAGAAAGATCAGAGTTAAAATTGCAAATTAAAAGAAATCAAGATAAAATTTTCGGATTACATTAATCGGGTCATTAACTTATAAGCATAATAAATTTTTAATATTGCAACTAAAACCTTTAACCTGTATATAGTTATAATTCAACGTCGCCTTCCCTATCATAAGGAAAGATAGTATCTCCCAAAACTTTGCCTTGTTTGGATCCTTTAGTAAACAAATTTTTTATTTGTGTCCTAATTTGATTGTTATAAAAATTACCTCCCCTCCCATTTTATTCAGTTGTAGTACTAACTGTTATTCATCATATGCAACCCACGCCATCCGCAAAAGACAATCACTTCCTCTGGATGAAAAATAAAAAAACTACATTCTACAATGTCTGTAAAACAGTTACAACGTAAAAGAATTTCACACAATATAACTACTAATCTACTCAACTTCACATTCAGCTAATCAGCTGTCCTCTCCAACGCCCCTGCCTGTATAATGAGCAAAGTATCTGGAGTTTGGTCACATTATCCGCATAGATGACCTTCTCAAGTTAATTCATGTCACGCCAAAAACTACCATCCTCGTTCCTCACACCTCAGATTTCAGTGAATGCTTGACGCATACCAGATCTTCCACTTTGTTCCCATCAATTTTGTACATTGATACCCCTTCCATCTGCGTCCAATGATCTCTTGCTTCTTTTCTTAGATTCTCAAACCGCATTACTTCCCACTTCTTATAATTTGACTTCTTCCTGACATTGCTCATGTCAGGAGATCCAGAAACGGGCCCGCTGCCATATTCACCGGCATTTCCCCACACCTTACAACTACCAAACTGCCCCAAACCACCTTCCTGGCCTGATTGATTTCTTCTCAGCTGCAAGGCTGCTGAATGAGCTCTTTGTATCGTTTCTCGGCTTGGGATGTCAGACCAGTCTTGCTTTCTTTCAGATCTCATGGGAGAATGGATTCTAATTACCTGCATGCGTGCAAAGTTTTACCAAATGACAAGCATCTAACATGGTCCATTATTGTGAAAGAGAAGGACACAAAAATTACTTACACCAAGGCACTCTAGGAGCTGATAGTATGCCCTTCCTTGAAGTGGATTATGACCTTTCTTTGGCTCAGAAAAATATCGTGTCCTGGAAGAAATAAGAATAACTCAACTTCGTACTAAGTGGGAATAGTTCCATTATATATACAATCCTTGCACAATATAAACAAGGACTCACCATTCTGTGTAGCCAGGATCCACAGTAAATCCATAGATGTCAACGATGTCACACATTGAAAGTGCTAGTTCTATGGATTTCATTCCAGTTCCTTTTGCACCTCGACGAAGGACTATACCTTGAAAGAGATACACAGGATTTGTGATACGCTGCAACAAGAACTTTAAAGCTATGATATCTGCCCTGTGAACTTATGTAAATGCCAAACGATAAGCCAATTCACAATTCATTTCTCAGGATCAATAAGTGGCAATTTATTTTCAAAAATACCTTTATCATTTCGCTGAAATATCTATGAGTTTTACTTTTAATGATTAACACTTCATCAGCTGCACAGAAAATGAAGAGGAAGTCTGATCAATGATACTATCTTTATATACAAACAATTTGACAAATCGGTAGCACGCTCCACAGGATTTGGCACTGTAAATTTTGGGAGGTGACGGAACACGTAAATTACAAGAACATGTATCATTAAAAAAATAAATCTACTATAGAAAAACCAACCAGATCCATTCAGGATGGTAACCATGTTACGAGCACCACCCCTAACCACCATGCGGAAATCCCTCTTCAAACCAACATGCCTAGCATATTTCTGGAAAATAAAGAAAATGGATAAAGACTTGCAATCAGCAGAAATTCACATGAATGCAAAGAGAGTAACTAGGATCACACGACTAGAGAAAAGAACTTCAGCTGCAGTGACTGTAACAAGTAATACTGGTTCATACTATTTCAAGCTATAGTAACCATGGGCCAAGACTATCCTGTATAGGTTGCACACAACCTCAAACCCTGCCCTCTAAAGATAAGGACAAAGCCGGACACCTCCAACCCCCAAGATAAAATCTTACTTCAGTTCCACCCTTATATTTGATCAGGATTCTTAACTTTTTTAAAAAAAATCTACAATGGCAAATGTACCTCATTTACTGGTGCCTCATTGTCTCGAACAACAGCATCATGACTATCAATTTCCTCACCGAACTCTGTCTTCAAGAGGTCTCCTGAATTTCCAACAACTGCACAAGTTTTAAATTGGCGAGGATGAAAAGGGGGTTTTGCAGGCAAAAGTACATTAAGATGTTCTTCACAGAGCGTTCTATTATAGCATTTGTCTGCACCCCTGTTAACACAGGAAGAGAAGTCAACAAAGGAAGAAAATTAAGGAGTAGTTGAAGGAACCCCAAGCTAGATTGAATACCAAAACCTAGAATCCTTTTTTTTTAACGAATTATGAATTAGAAGAAGCTTATATAAATCAAGAAAAAAAAAAGATGGGCTACTTACAACTGTGCTATTCTTTGGGCAGCATAGTCTAACCACCCATCAGGGCGCGCATCCAGATATTCTCTAGTGAGCACTGTAGTCATGTTACGGTACTGCATTTTAATTTGTTCAATTAAATTTAATTAACTTTATTATAAGCAGCAAAAAAATGGAGGGGGCATTGCAACAAACCTGTTCCCAGAGCAAAATGGCTTCACAGACATCATAATTATACTCCAAAGGTTCAAACACCTTAAATTGTGTATTGTACTGATGGCAATAGAGAGAAGAGTTAATAACACTAACAGGATACCAACACCAATAACACTAACAGGATGGTATTAATAAAAGTAAATGCAATAGATTTTACCCAAGTGCTGTTGGTTCCTTGAGGGAACTCGAGCACAAGTTTGCAGTGATCAATAATGTGAGCAGTGAGTCCTAGGCCCCTGTTTGCCTGAAAACGGTAAAAGAGGGTAAAGATTGATATCATCATCAACCATATATGTATGTACAGCATCAGTGACTAAACAGGATGATAAAGTAACCGTAACTACTCTGGAGTGTCAAGTAACACCAGCATACATTTGTAGAAAGATAAATAGCCACACACTGTGTTCCACATGAAGAGTAGTGTTTCTCTAAGGTGCAGCTCTTTTAAAGTCATCCATCTTTGCCCATTCATAGAAAATCGAATTTAAGAACGCATAACATTGATTTGTACAAGGAAGCAGAAGAGAACGAACCACACATTGCTGGACGGTGGACTGAAAATCAGATAAGATAGTGATATGCTCCTGCACGGCCACTGTCCTGTAGCTTCCAGTGAAGTAATAAGACTCAATCGCTAAAAAGAGGAGGGCAGAAACAGCAACGGAGGCACAAAGCAGGCGTAAAATGGACATGGGATCTCCGCCGGCCAGGCAGCAGCTGCAAAACAATCAGTAGTATCAAGGAAGACAATCACCAGATCACAATAACAGTAAATTCCTTACAGCTACGGAATCAATCAACCTTCATCTTTCCCCAAATGCTTTAAAATCACTCCTCTGATTTCCTACAACCCTAATATCACCCTCAAGTCCAAAACCATTTTGATACACACCAATGTAAATCCGATTTATCACACACCAACTCCAATTTCTAACCTTACTGCTACTCGCGTCTCAAATTTGGGGAAATTAAATGAGAACACAATGTTCGCAACTTCGCAACTAGAAGAATGAAAACCTAAAAGCTGACGAAGATGCGCAATTTGCTAGACTGATAGATTCATAGTTGTAATTCTACCTCGATTCTCAATGCTGGGTCAAGAGCTGGGGAATTTTTCCGCGCCAGCTGCTTCTTTGATCTGTAGCTGGGGAATTGGGTGAAGTTTTGCGGATGGAACCGACGGTGTGCGAATCGGAGCGAACGGAAAATGGTTATCGAAGAAGACTTGGAAGCAGACGCAAGCGACAGAGATCTGAGGAGAGGTGACCGGCAGTGCTAACTGCTAACAATCCACGAGCGGAGGCCGGAGAGGAGATCAATCTGAACAAATCTCTGTACTCGTTATATCTTACACTCGACTATTTTTTGTCATATTTAACGCGCACTTTCCAAATGCTCCAGATTGTGTGGGTTGGTCGGTCCAAGACTGGACTGGACCGGAATCGGTTAGGACCTGAATCAGAATCACAAAGAAACCTTGGACAGATAAATGGACTGGTTAGTGATCGTTTAGGATCGGGATTGGATTGGAATTGTGAATGTAAGATTCAGAATAATTTTATTGATCAGGGAGATTACAACTTATAGATTACAAGAACTACAGATTCAATGTATCTAGTGTATTCTAAATATAGACAAGGATACTACAAATAAATACAAGAATATCTTGATAATAACAAGAGATCAATCAAGATATTCCTTCACCCCCCGTCAAGCGAAGCGTCGGATTGCTGGAGACGCAAAGCTTGGATCGAAACAACTCGAAGAGCGGGCGAGACAACCCCTTGGTGAAAACATCAGCCACCTGAAGAGAAGATGGCACATGACTAACACAAAGCTTCCCAGAAGTAACAAGTTCACGAACGAAGTGGTAGTCAATGTCGATGTGCTTAGCCCGCTTATGGGCAACTGGATTTTGAGCCAGAAAAATGGCACTACTGTTGTCACAGAGAAGAAGCGGAGGGGAAAGCCGAGGAACCCGAAGCTCACGTAGCAGTTGACACAACCAAGCCAACTCAGCCGCAGTGTTGGCCATAGCACGATATTCAGATTCACAACTGGAGCGGGACACAGTAGGTTGCTTCTTAGCACTCCAGGACACAAGATTGCCACCAAGAAAAATGGCATAGCCATAGGTGGAGCGGCGAGTCTCAAGACAACGAGCCCAATCAGCATCAGAGTAGCCAAGAATAGAAAGACCAGCAGGCGAAGGGTGGAACGAAAGTCCATAGTGAAGCGTCCCGCGAACATAACGAAGGATACGAGTGACAGCCTGAAAGTGATCATCCTTAGGAGACTGCAGAAACTGGCTGACAGAGTTAACAGCATAAGACAAATCAGGGCGAGTGATTGTCAAGTACTGTAGTGCACCAACAAGGGAGCGATAAAGCTTAGGATTTGAGAAGTCAGGACCAGCAGAGCTTACAAGCTGAGAACCAGGCACAAACGGAGTAGAGACAGACGCAGTATCAGTCATACCGGCGCGCTGTAAAATGTCCATAGCATACTTCGCTTGACCCAAAAACAGCCCAGAGGAGGAGCGAGAGACCTCAATACCCAAAAAATAGTGAAGGGGACCAAGATCTTTGATGGAGAACTCTCGATCAGCACGAACAATGAAACGACGAATGAGATCGGAGTTGTTGCCAGTGAGGATGATGTCATCAACATATACTAACAAGTAGAGAACCGTCGAACCTCGAGCAAAAACAAACAGGGAAGTGTCAGTCAAGCAGCACTTGAACCCTAAACGTGAAAGAAATGAGCTGAAGCGCTGGAACCAAGCCCTAGGGGCCTGCTTGAGCCCATAGATAGCCTTCCGAAGGCGACAAACAAAGTTCGGATGAACTGGATCAGAAAAACCAGCGGGTTGCTCCATGTAGACGGGGGAATCAAGAACACCATTAAGGAAGGCGTTTTTGACATCCAACTGATGAAGAGGCCAAGAGAAGGTCATGGCAAGAGTAAGGATAATCCGGACAGTGGAAGCCTTAACGACAGGACTAAAAGTATGAGTGAAATCAAACCCAGGCAGCTGAGTAAATCCTTGGGCAACAAGACGAGCCTTATACCGGTCGATAGAGCCATCTGGACGATGCTTGAGACGATACACCCATTTGGAGCCAACAACATTAGCATCCCGGGGTCGAGGTACAAGATCCCAAGTGTGCTGCTGGCGGAGAGCGCGCATCTCCTCATCCATAGCAGAGGACCAGCGGGGATCTTTGATAGCTGAACGAAAACCTCTCGGCTCAGTCTCAACAAGCAATGCAGCAAGAAGTCCAGTCATTTCATAGTCAGTGAACTGACGATTAGCAGTGAGGCTACCTGTCTGCAAACGAGTAGTCATGCGGCGCACCGGTTGCAGCGAAACACCCGGGGATGGAGACGGGGAAGGTGGTGGTGAAGGCACAGGAGTCGAGGTCGGTGACGGCTCTGGAGTCGGGTTAGCCGACGGGACTGGAGTTGAGACAGCCGGGGGTGCGGGAGCCGGGTGTGCCGACGAGACAGGGTCATCCAAATCCATAAAGACAGAAACATCCAAGTTAGCTGGAGCAGCAGAAACAGAATCAGCAGCTGCCGGAAAGGAGGTCTCATCAAATCGGGCATGACGGGTGAGATAGACCTTCTTAGATGTGGGGTCAAGACAGCGAAACCCTTTGTACTGTGCACTGTAACCAATAAAGATGCACGGAACACTGCGAGGAGCAAGCTTGTGTGGTGCAAACGGCCGAGTAAAGGGATAAACTCTACACCCAAAAGGATGAAAGTTAGAATAGTCGGGATGACGGCCATGGATGAGAAAGTAGGGAGACATATTTTGAAGAACAGGCGTAGGGAGACGGTTGATGGTATAAACGGCAGTGGCAAAAGCAACATCCCAGTAGGACGGTGGTAGCTGCGAGTGCATCAACATAGACAGTCCCATTTCAGTAATATGCCTGTGCTTGCGTTCGGCTCTACCATTCTGCTCTGGTGTGGCAGGGCAAGAAAGTTGATGAAAAATCCCCTTAGCAGAGAAGTGAGCCCGCAGACGCGCATTAGTAAATTCAGTGCCTCCATCACTCTGAAACAACTTAATCGAGCAGGAAAATTGATTCTCAACCATGGTCTGAAACTGCACGAATGTGTCAAAGAAATCCGATTTCCGCTTTAACGGATAAAACCAAGTAAAACGCGAAAAATCATCCACAAATATGGCATAATAGGAAAAACCACTTTCTGATATAATAGGAGCAGGACCCCATAAATCACAGTGTACCAAAGCAAGTAAAGAAGCAGCCCGTCTGGGATTATCCATAAATGAAAGCCTTTTACCCTTAGCTCGTTCACAGGAAGAGCATAAAGAGGGTATAGGTGAAAAGGAAGTAACCTTAACTAGGTTTAACTTATTTAATAAAGAAATAATGGACAGGGAGGTATGGCCTAGTCTAGCATGCCATAAGTCAAAAGACGCCCTGTGTTTATTCGCCTGAATGTAAGCAACAAAAGCAGCTCCACTTTGTTCTAGCACATAAAGACCTTGCTCACATCGTCCGCGGCCCACGATGTCCTTTTTGGACCGGGTCTGAATAATAAACGAGTTTGCATCAAAAATTATCACAGCATTTAAATCCCTTGTGAGTTTGCTAATGGAGAGAAGATTTTTCGTGATATCAGGCACCACCAACACATTAGATAAGCATAAATCACGAGAAAATCGACGCTGACCAACATGAGTAATTTGAACTGGTTTACCATTAGCAAGAGCGATAGAACGGTTACCAGTATAGGGAGTGATGCCATCAAGACCAGACGATGTGGAGGCCATGTGGTTGGTTGCACCAGAGTCTAGATACCAGTCAGAAGCACTGTCGAGGGACACCGAAGACTGAAAAGCATCGGCAAGATTGGCAGACTCCGGATTTGGGTTTGTACAAGCGCGAGCCGTGTGACCAAACTCAGAGCAGAGTTGGCATTTAGGGTTCCATCGGCGTTTATTGCGACGAGGACCACCACCACCACCAGCGGATTGACCAGAGGAACCACCACCACCAGCTGGACGGCCAGATCCACCTGAACGGCCAGAGCCACCACCAGAACGGCCGCGCGTGAAGTTTGACGCGCCTGGATGTGGCGCGTGAGGGCCACGCGCCTGGGAGAATGACGCGCCTGGATGTGGCGCGTTGGTTCCTGGAAAAAAATTTGCAGAAGCTGCAAACGCCACCGGAGCAGGGTCAGCACCGTGGGCAGCATCAGAACCACCAGAAGAGAGAAAAATCTCGTGGCTTCTGGCGCGGGCAACGACATCGGCATACGACGGAAGGTGAGGCTGCGACATCTGGACCGCCTGAAAGTTGGAGAACACCGAGCCAAGGCCGCGGAGGAAGATCATTACACGATCTTTGTTGCCGACCGGAGAACCAACAGAGGCGAGCCCGTCGGTAATAGTTTTGAGGCGACGATGATATTCCATGATGGTGGCGGAACCGCGACGGACGGTGTGCAACTCGTCACGAAGTTGCAGCTCGCGAGCATCGGAAGTGTTGTCGAAGGCCGCTGCCAAAGCTTCCCACATAGCCTGAACGGTGTCACATCCGATCGTTTCGAGCATAGAATCCTCCGTTAGAGACGATCGGAGCAGAGCTTGAAGAATGCGGTCCTGTGACAACCAAGCCTCCGGCGTGAGAGACGACGAGGCGGATGCGTCTGCAGCAGAGGACTTCGGCTTGGGCAGCGAACCGTCGAGATAACCATAGAAACCGGCGGACTGAAACAGCACCTGCACTTGTGAACGCCACGCCATGAAGTTGCCGGCATTAAGCTTGATCGGCAGCATGTGAATCATGGTGCTGTACGTAAGAGAATTGCCGGGCTCCATTGGAAGAAGAAGAAGAACTCCTGGCGGCAGGGTTTGGACAGGATCGGAAGGAAAAAAAAGAAGAACCGTGGCACCTAGAAACAAGCTAGGGTTTCGGAAGGTTAGGATTTGAACACACCTAACGGGATGAATGGAAAAAGTTTGGAGTTTGAAAACCAAAACCTGATACCATGTGAATGTAAGATTCAGAATAATTTTATTGATCAGGGAGATTACAACTTATAGATTACAAGAACTACAGATTCAATGTATCTAGTGTATTCTAAATATAGACAAGGATACTACAAATAAATACAAGAATATCTTGATAATAACAAGAGATCAATCAAGATATTCCTTCAGGAATTATTTTGATTTTAGATCGATTGGACCAGATTTTCGTAAACCATATTCTTTTATAAAAAAAAAATTGGTATTGAAAAAAATTTTAATTAAAATTTTGCTTTCAAAAGATGAGTTTGTCTCTTGAAAAATGATTTTTCCATAAAACATGGAAATACCAAGGTTTAAAGTACAAATTAGAAGAAACGAAAAAAAAATTTTGGGTTGTATGAATCGGGTTATAAACTTTATAACCACTACACGTTGTATAATAAAATTTTAATAGTGCAAGTGAGATATTTTACCTTTTATTATTCTAATTAAATTTCATCTTTCCATAAGTTTATGGAAATACATTTCCAAGACTTTCCCTCAAAAGATAGTAAACTAGAAGTTATTAAAAAAAATTTTTGCCTCAAAATATGAAAAAATACTAGCCCAGCGGAAATAAATCTAAACTAGTGAAAGTTACTGGCCCATCCGGTGCGGATAAAAAAAATCAATCTTGGACCGGATCGGACCGAAACTTGGAATCCTAAAAAATGTTGGACCGAAAATTGGACCGGAATTCTATAGATTCGGTTCCAATTTTTGTGTTCCGATCCAGTCCAATTCGATCAATTTTACTGGTCCAGACCGGTTCATGAACACCTAGTTACAACCTTGCAGATTTTATTTTCTATTTTGAACTCCACAATTATGGCAAAAGTTTCCTCTTATTTTAATTTTCATTCATTCATTCAATTTTTCTTCAAATTATATATTGATTTGATGTTGGTTTTAATATATTGTAACCAGATTCTTATAACTTTAGAATACTTTTAAAATATATTGTGATATATAAATAATTATAATTTGAGTCTAAAAGATATTAAAATGAGGTTTTTCATATTTGGCCTAACCCTTAGTCTGTCTAATACGAGACTTTCTATCTTTATTTATACTCACTCCGTCGCATAAAAATGACATGTTTTTACTTCTTCCTAACTAAAATAACATATTTTGAACATTATTTAAAATAATATTGTTAAATTCACACAATACTTCTTTAACTTTAACAATTTTTAGACTGGACTCATTTTTTTCTTAAAATATCCTATTTTTTTACAATTATTCTGTGTAATGTCATCTAAAATAAATATTACCGTAGAGAGTATTAAACATTTGATAAAATAAGTGGTGGAAAAACATTCAAGCGCGACGAGATAGTAATGGATTAAGGTCATGTTCTCTAGAACTAATTTGCATTTCAATTCAATTCAGTATAAATTTAATTTTTGTGAAATTTTAACTTAGTTTAATCATACATTACAATTTTTTAACACACTTGTTTTTTGTTTCGTTCAGTACATATAGTTCAGTTCAAATAAATTACAGAGTTCGGAAGTGTCGGAAGTGTTGAAATAAATGATGTCTTAACCATAAACCATCAAACATTTGTTGAGAGTTTGATTCAATTACTTAAAAAGAAGTGTGTTAAAGGCTACAAATCTAAGTCTAAGCTCCATCAAAAGTTCACAGGCTCATAGCACAAGGAAACAGACGAGAAGATGTTATTGCATTCCGGCCACACAAAATGCCGATTAATTCCGTCCTCCGGCCAGTGGCCAAGCCCGGCTATCGAAGCCGAGGAATCTTGGACAAAGACGCCTGTATTTTATCCTCTGAAAACGTTAAATCAACCATAGACCCCTGCAAATACTTGTCATAGGCAGCCAAATCAAAATGGCCATGCCCACACATCGCCATCAGAATCACCTTCGACTCCCCAGTCTCTCTGCACCTCAGAGCCTCACTGATCGTGGCGGCTATCGCGTGAGTTGGTTCAGGGGCCGGTATAACTCCCTCCGTCCTAGCAAATTGTATTGCACCTGCCAGCAGCCACAGATTAACATATGATTCTAACTGAGTGGTCTTAAGACTTTAAAACAACGCCGTTTAAGTAATCAAGGAGAGAATGTCAGAAATATTCCTGATTGACAACAAAAAATGAAACCAAGCAGAAACAAGGAATCTTTATTATAGTGTATTTTGGGATGAAGCGAACATATGGACATTTAAGACTCAGTTTAGGCAAGAATTAAGAATAGAGACGTAAGGAACCTTGGAAGCATTCAGTCTGAGGAATTGCTAGTGCTTCCATGTACCCGAGTTCATAAACATGGGAGATTAATGGAGCCATGCCATGGTACCGCAGCCCTCCTGACACATTGTTTAAATAACCACAACACGACGAATATTCATCAGAATCATCCTGATAGAGGCCTCAACAGACACCAAGAAAGCGCGAATGATAAAATATTACCTGCATGAATTGGGTCGGGAATGAAATCATGGCCAAGAGTGTGCATCTTCATCAACGGAGTCATCCCAGCCGTATCTCCAAAATCATAAGCATACACGCCCTTTGTCAGAGAAGGGCAAGCTGTGGGTTCAACAGCCTGGATATGTGGATTCATCTTCCCTTTCATTTTCTCCCGAAGAAATGGAAAGGCAAGTCCAGCAAAGTTGGATCCACCACCAGTACATCCAATGATCATGTCAGGAGTCTCCCCGATAGCCTCCATCTGTTTTATACACTCCTCGCCGATCACAGTCTGGTGCAATAAAACATGGTTCAGAACACTCCCTAAACAGTACTTGGTATCGCCATTCTTTGCAGCAACCTCCACAGCCTCAGAAATAGCTATGCCTAGACTTCCGGGGCTCGATGGATCAATGTTCAGAATGTTGCGACCAGCTTCCGTGATATCAGATGGCGAGGGATGGACCTTGGCTCCCCATGTTTGCATCATCATCCTCCGGTATGGCTTCTGATCATACGACGCTCGAACTTGCCATACCTACACAGGACACTGAAACTCACTATTGTTTTTAAACAAATTAACCTAAGTGTATCAATTCTGAACTGGCTAAATGACTTACTTCGCAGTTGAGACCGAATAAACTGGTGGCAAAAGCCAATGCACTTCCCCATTGGCCGGCACCAGTTTCCGTGACTACATTCTTAACGCCTTGCTGAGCATTGTACCATACTTGAGGAACAGAAGTATTGGCTTTGTGTGAACCAGCAGGGCTCCCGCCTTCGTATTTATAATAAATTCTAGCAGGCGTATCGAGCAATTTCTCCAATCTCTTAGCTCTAAATAAAAGGCACAACTATATAAGTTTCTCATTCCACACCACGGTAAAGAACAAGGAATCTTCTATACAAACGACTTCCTCTTAACACTACTAGTAGGTCATGTTCTCCGAACTTGTTTTTGTAGAGCTCTGAATCAAACTGAACAAAAAGTAAGTAGATCGTAAACAGTAACAATATGACAAAATTAAGCTAAATTCCATAAATCAAATCTCTGCTTAACTGAATTGAACTGAAGTAATATAAGCTCAAGAGAACAAGCCTAACACCACACACGGCAATGTATATAATGTTATACATAGGCCATATTCTTTTCAAATCAAATGCACTTCGGCTCAGTTCATTTCCTTTTCCACTGCACTTACTTGTAATTCAGTTCAAATCAAGCGAAGAGAACATGGCACACGTGTTGCAGAAAAATCCGATTGAAGCTTAAAACTAACCTGATCAGAGGAGTGGGGCGCCAGAGGCTATAAATATCTCTGACCTCTTCCGGGATATCGATGAATTGATCAGTTGTTGCTTCTTGCTTAATCAATTCATCTGGAAATAGAGGAGCCAAATCCTCCGGTTTCACAGGCTCAAGAGTCTTCGGGTTCAGAGGAGGAGGGGGTTTAACCGGGAGATCAGCAATTACGTTGTACCATTGATGAGGAATTTCAGCAATATAAGATGCTCTAATTTTCAGTGTAGCTGTAGACGAAAGCTTAAAACTACTGGGCTTCTTCTTCGATTGGGAATACAAGAATCTCTGTTTTCCATCTAATTACAAACCAGATAACGATGAAATCCAGCAAAAATATCGTGGCTGAGACTTGAGAATCTATAAAGATTTAAAAAATAAAAATAAAGTACCTGTGGAGGAAACCTTGGGGCGTACGGCGGTTGTGGATAGAAATATAGCTTGTGCCATTTCTTTGTTGAGCTGAAGAGCTTGTGGAACCAAGTGGGGACAGTAGTGAATAGTCTCCTTGCCTAGCGGTTTGACCTCGTTTAGGAAGGAGCTTTCATGGAGATTCGTTTTTCCGGTACCTACTTACACAATTCGTTTTCTAGTACCAACTTAAACAACTTTGCATTAATGATGACGCCTACCCTGTCCGAGCACTTGTAATTTCTAGTACTCATCCGTTAGTTAAAAGTCTTCCTCAAAGGAGCGAACAAAGGAGCACTTGTAAGAACAAAGGGGAGCACCTAAGGAGTCTTTGGGGATTTGCTCAAGGAAAACGACATGAACTTCGCAGGGTCAGAAGTAGGAATGTTCAACAAACTGATCCAGAGAGTAAAGACCAAGACATCGATATGGAAGATCGGGGACCTGTCCGTCGTAGGTAGAGTCACCCTCTGCAAACATGTCCTAGCCTCAATAACCCAATACACACTCAGCACATTCCGAGATCCATCAACTGCCGCCTAGCCACCTAGCCAGATTCATCTGGGCAGGGGATACGGATGGGAAAGGGATACATTGGAAGTCCTGGGAATCAATCTGTCACTCCAAACTGCAAGGAGGATAAGGGATGCGATCCACATAACAGATGAACCAGGCTCTGCTAGGAAAGCTAGCGTGGAAACTAGTCAGTACCAAACAATCCTTCGTCTCTAAGTTATTCCTCAATAAGTACTGTAGCAAGGAAGACTTCCAGACGGTGAAACTCAAACAAGACGCGACATGGGGATGGAGGGGAATCCTATGGGGTAGAGATCTACTCAAGACCGGCCTCAAATGGCAGGTGGTCGATGGGCACGGAATAGATATCCAGGACGAGTGGATCCCAAACCACAAAAATTCAATAAGGTATGACAGACAACTACTACCCCAACTCGGATTCAAAATGAGCGACCCCAATGGCGCATGCCACTACTGAGATTATTCTTCAATCAAGAAACAGTAAACGATATCTCATGTATTCACTTACCCCTACAACCTCTCAGACAGAAGGATTTCCAATTTTGGGACAAAGACTGTGAAATTTAGTTTTACCACTTTTTCTAGTTCTTACTAGTGTATTCCAACATACCTAGTTTAACCAAGTGTAAAATAACGTAAATGTAAAAGACACACAACTTGGTTACGCAGTTCGGTGTAAACCAGCTACATCTGTGGGGCCTGGCCCAGTTCAGAATGAATCCACTAATTAGAAAGATACAGTACAGAGTACAGTTTACAAAAAACTTATCTTTACTAACTATAATGTGTGGACTCTGCTAGCTCCCCTAGCTACCGATCCGCCTTGATCAGACTCTCTCTGACCTCGAACTCCGTCGACGCAGGATCTCCTCCTCTCGAGGAATTAAGGTATCCGATTCTGAACTTAGTGCAACAGGACAGTGTGTTGGAACACAGTATATTGGCTCTTTGCAAATTTCGTAAAATCTCAAAAATCTGTGTGCAGATTTTTGCTCTGTTAAATCCGTGAGTATGCAGCCGTGTTTGTCCCCAATTTATATCAACGAATCAGATCTGAATATCCATGATTATCTCCACAATATTCCTATTCCAAATCTGATTCTTGAAGCATATCCAAATCCCATAAATAAAGGGATTTACCTTAACTCATTCTATCACATATATTTGAATAAATCTTCTCCATATAAGTAGGGATTTTTCCATAAACTAATTATGCTTCACACGCCCAATATATAGCCAAATATACAATTACCATAAATTCTAAAACACTCCAATATTTCGGCTTTGAATTCCATTAAAACCTTGGCGTAACTTCTGCTGCAGCACCATGTTCCAACATGGTCTGTTCGAAATTAATTCACACAAAATTGCCAATAAAATTCATCCCTTGACTTTACAGACTGGCTTGGAAAATACACAGTCAAAAGTGGTTGCCATGAGGCATGGAACTCAAGAGATAGGCACAAACCTTCAGGTTCATCGTCGATTGGAAACACAGGATCGGATAAACAGCTATGGAAGAAACTGTGGAACTCTAAAATCCCAGAAAAAGTGAAGTTTTTGGTATGGAGATTAGTACAAAATGCAGCACCAATGGGATGTGCCCCTGAGGAAGAGAAACACGGACGTCTCATCTATCTACCAAATGTGTCATTCCGGAAGGGAAACTCACATGCATATGATATTCGAGTGTGAATTCGCAAGAAGAATCTGGCGAATGTCACGACTGGGGTTTGATTTTCAGCAGGGGAACCCAATCCAACTCAAAGCATGGCTTAGATACTGGTTCAAGATAGCACCAAGAGACGAAGACATCAACCTCACATGCATCATTATATGGGCAATCTGGTGCGTCGGGAACAAAACCACGATTGAGCAACAACAACTACGAGTGGACACAGTCCAAGCCATCATCAATGACATGTAGGTAGAAGTAGGTGAACACGACCTTACAGATACAAGGCCTTCAGAGGATCCCAACTCGAATCAATTCCACCTGGAACAAGCAACCCGTCAATTACAACCAATGGAACCTAGGAAGGCAAAAGTTGGCGAGATACAGTTGTTATGGTTCGCACATGGAAACCACCTAGACCCAGCGTATACCAGTTGGACGTGGATTGAAACAGATAAAGCCTTCAGAGCTTAGGACGGGATGACAGCAGCTGCATGGTGGGCGGCACAGCAGGAAGGGGGAAACTCGTGGCATAGAGCGCGGAATATCCAAGCTTTATCTGGAGTCCAAGCTGAACTCATTGCTATTCACGAAGCAATGGCGGACGCAAGGAACCGAGCGACAACACACATTTGTGTACTAACGGACTGTGAGATAGTTCTGAACCACATCAACAACTGTCCAAATGTACCACTAGGACTACAAGGACTAATTAGAAGTATCATAATGTTAGCAATGGTATTCACTATAATACATATAATGAAAGTCCCGAGAACGGTTGTAACGAATACTCATAACTTGGCTCATCATGTAATAGGTGGCGTACACATCCACCCAACCCTAATGATAATATAATCGACTCATTGCTTCAGAAAAAAGTCTTACTCCTCGGTTCACTAATATTAACTCACTTATTTTTGGGATTTAAATTTTGAAAATGTATAATTTATGGTGGAAAAGGCATTGAAAGAGTATAAAGTATGTTGAGTGAATGAAAACAATCTATAATTTACCAAAAATGGAAGAAGTCAATGTTAAAAAATCATCACAAAAAAGTGGGTCATTGTTAGAGAACCGGAGGGAATATGACATTTTTGTACTCCTCCTCCGCTAGTTAAAAGTCGTATCACCATTTAAAGATTTTTTTTTTCCAGAAAAACGTGAATATATGTCTCTCGGTTTCCTGTTATATGCATATATACCCCCTAGTTTTTTGGAAGAGCATTTGTACCCCTGGTGTTATGTGAAAATTTGGTCAACTTTGGTCATTATCGGAATCAAAGGAAATGGTTTTTTTGCCCCCTAAAGAAAAAAAACAAAAATTATAAAATGATTTCATATTTCACCCCATGTCTTGAATTCGTTCGAGTAATCCAACACAAACGAGAGAAATTCACTAGAACTTGGGTCGAGAACAGAAACAAAATCTCACATAACCAAGTCGTGGATGAAGAGCTTCAAATCCCAGCCTAGATCGCACTATTTTTTTACTCAAAATTTTGAAGCAATATTTCACATCGAATGGCATGGGCCCACTTCAATGAAGCTAAAATAGTCCATTTTTTTCAAACAAAATGAAGGTTATTTTGATAATTTCAATATTGGTCGACGTCAGAAAATAAAAGATCAACGCCAAACTCAGGCATGAGGGGTATGAGTTTTTAAGTCACATCTAAATCAGGTGTATGTATATGTGCACTTTTAGAAAACGGGGGTATATGTTCACTACCAAATAACTGAGGGCCGTGAATGCATTTTACCTTTATATATATATATTTTTGACTCTTTGTAATTTTAGTATGCTTTAAAGTTGTTTTCACCATGCATTTTACTTTTTCAACTTCCAATTCATTCTACTCCACAAATTTTACATATGCCAAAAAGTGAAGGGGCAAAATAAAATGAACATAGCAGGTACAAGTATTTACGTCGTTGATGTGGCAGGAACATGTGAAGAGCAAAATGAGGGAGTAACTAAATTTGAGCCACAAATTCCATTCCAATAAGAAAATAATCAAAACAAAAACTTTTGGTTGAATAAGACGAAAATATAAAGTGAGAATCTTTGGTTGGAATAGAGGGAGTATGGAGTACTCACTTCCATTTCTTCATGCTCCCTCCAATCCACTAGCATTGAGTCATTGACATAATTTTCTAATTGGGATAATTTTTTTTTCTAATGTTCCTCTTACACAATTGATAGACTCTATCTATTTTATTGGATGTGACAAACTTTTCTTTTATGACAATATTCATTAGTCAAGAAAAATAACAAATAATAGAACAAAGATAGAAATAAATAATTGTTTTGTGCATTGGATATACATACGGTTCTATACTCAAATTGACCTCTCCGTGCCATTGAAGAAAAAGACGAATATATTAGACCCAGATGGTCAAATGGTCAAAATACCACCCTTCTTTTTTGTAATAGTTTAAAATACCATGATGGCTCTGTTGCCTTAATACTCCCTCCATTTTTTTTCCATTGGCACCTCTCTTTTGGTGTTAGAATTGAGGAGATGCTAAATGAGTGGATGAAATTGAATTGAAAGAAGAGAAAGTAAAATGAGTGGATGTAAAAACCTTAAACTTGCCCAAAATAGCAAGTGCCAATTAAAAAAATACCACTTTTAGTAAGTGTGCCAATTAAAAAAAAACTGAGGGAGTAGAATATAGTAATTCTTTTTTTGTCTGTAATTCAACAATCCCAAAGTTTCTTTTTGATCAAATCAAATAAAAACAACTAAAAATTAAAAATCTTGTTTTTCCTATTTAGCTTCATTCACTCATTCAACTTTTTTTTTCTTTTGATATTTAATTTTATCCAATCATTTTATTCACATAAATTCAAACACATGATACTATTGTGCCAAATTTTAACGAAACGGAGATAGTATTTAATGGAGACAATAATGCCGATTTTCTATATTGCCCTTTTCCTTTTATGATCTATACATTTTCTCCTAACAACTTCCTTATCTAATGTAGCCCTATTAGTGTTCTTTTACAAAAAGGTGAAATTAAAAGGCTCAAATCATAAAACATTGTGCCCTTTGATGGGGGTTGATGCTAAAGAACCATAGGGTGTAAATTAGTTTTATATATAGCCTGAACGATAACATCGTTTCGGTATAATGATAACTTGATTTTATTGTTTGTGTATTTTTCTTAAATTGATTTTACAAATCGTGTCTTCGTGATTTTTGTTTTTTTATTAGGGTTTCATTTATCTAGATGCACGGATTTCAATTTTTCAAAGCATTTACAATGTTGGACGACATAGATGTATCTTGGATATAGTGGTATAACATTTTTAGAAGATTATGCATGGCGTAGTCATATGATGTTTGATACATTCCTCTCTGCCATGTGCTAGTGATT
Source organism: Rubia yunnanensis (assembly GCA_037428765.1). Classification (NCBI taxonomy): domain Eukaryota; kingdom Viridiplantae; phylum Streptophyta; class Magnoliopsida; order Gentianales; family Rubiaceae; genus Rubia; species Rubia yunnanensis. Next base: position 5,026,524 of record CM075069.1, read on the forward strand.
TTCATGACAAGCGAGTTAATGTTTTGATGATGATATTATAGTTTTTATTGGATCTCTAATTTGTAGCAAAACAAACAACCAGTATGACTAACATGCAATTTATATATCCTTCCAATATTTTGGTTATTGCTATAAGTTACTAATGTTGGATGCTAATTTCACTTATTGTTCTCATTGCTCGATCGACATAATTTTCCATCATCTACGGATGATTGAATTGTAAATAAATAAAATATTACCATAGAATAATAGGGTAAGACACTAAGTTGTTGTTACGTTGGACTTATTTGTGTTGAATTTAATTTATTGATACTTTATTTAATTTATTGGTGTTGAATTTAATTTAATGGTGTTGAACTTAATATGAGCGTTTTATTTCTAATATTATGTTGTAGTTGTAACATATTTCAATTTTAAACTTATCATTCAACAAGTGTCCGCCAACTATCAAAGTAAACATTTGATTATTAGTCGAAAGAGAATCATAGTGAAAAAACACGATAAATGATGTGAAAGTTAGTGAGAGATCAAATTACAAATCAAGTCCCTTAGAGCAACCATATTGGTAGCTCATTAAACCCACTTTTCATAATAAGGAGCACTTTTTATTTAAGGAGTATCATTGTGGAGTTTTAAGCACCACTCCTTAATAAGGTCTTTGTGCAAATAACAAGGGTATTGCTATATCACTCCCTGTATTTTACTAGTTTACGCCCTAATACGTACATATATGTATAATACTAAATTTAATTTTTCAAAATAAAACCAAAAAAATAAAAATTAATATTCCCTCCGGACCACTCCCGGCGCCGGACCACCGCCACCGCGGGCGCCGGACCACCTCCACCTCCACCGCTGGACCACCTCAACTGCCGGTGCCGGACCACCTGGAGAAGAAGAGAAGAGAACGGGAGAAGAGAATGGGAGAAGAGAACGAGATAAGATAAGAGAATGGGAGAAGAGAGCGGGAGAAGAGAAGAGAAGGGGGAAGAGAAGAGAACGGGAGAAGAGAAGAGAAAGGGGGAAGAGAACGGGAGAAGAGAAGAGAACGGGAGAAGAGAAGAGAACGGGAGAAGAAGAGACGGGAGAAGAAGAGACAGGAGAAGAAGAGACATGAGAGAAGAAGAGAACGGGAGAAGAAGAAGAGAGCCGGAGAAGAAGAGGAGAACGGGGAGAAGAGAACGCGGCCGAGAGAAGAAGAGGTGAGCCGGAGCCGGAGAGGGAGAGGAGAGCGGGGGCCTTCGGAGAAGAAGAAGAAGGCCGGAGACGAAGAGGAGAAGAAGGCCGGAGAAGAAGAGGAGAAGAAGAGGGGAAGAATGCTAGAGAAGAAGAGAATAAGAAGAGGAGAAGAAGACCGACGGTGGACGATGGCGGTGGTGACAGCGGACGACGGCGCCGGAGGTGCCGCGACAGACGACAGCGGCGGAGGTGGTGGACGGCGGCGGAGGTGGTGGACGGCGGCGGAGTGGTGATAAATAATAAATATAATTTAATATTAAATTAAACATATTTTAATTAATGAAATGAAATTAAAAATACATATTATATACTAAATTGTATGAATACATGACGTAATCAAGTAAAATACATGACGTGATATAGCAATTCACAATAACAACTAATCAATGAATGTCATTTAACATGCCTTGTTTTATATTTTAATTAATTATAATTTAAAATGAAAATGAAGTGTCTAAGAAGTGCTCTTTAGGTAGACTGTCATTGTTGGTAGTTAATTCTTACCTAGTTTTTGTCAAAATTCATGATGTGACGCGTAAGAAATGCTCTTTAAATCCACTGCCATTGTGGATGCTCTTACAAGATGCAATTAACCACATATATTTTCTTTAATGTCATATCAATCACTATATAATTTTACTACTACATCCTCCGTATCAATTCAAACTTCACACTTTACTATTTGATATTATTTAGGGCCGGCCATAAGTAGACCCATCCGATTCAAAAGAACAGTCCCCAAAATTTTTGGGACTCAATTTTTTAATCTTTTTTTGATACAAATGTTCGTACTCCCTCTCATTAAATAAATTCACGGTGCCCCACACAAAGGGGGTGAGACTCCCTTGTGTCTCACACAGAGGTGGAGTGAGACTCCCATACAACTCACACGAAGTGAGGCTCCTACACCCAACACAGTGTAATTGGAGACTGAACCCCAGAAACTTGCCCCAGGTCGAATTCGAACCTGGGGTGTTCCTGGGGCGGGCATGAGCCCTGGCCACTGGGCTATTCCCAGTTGGTTCTCAAGTTTTTTATCAGTAGCCATTAGTTGTTATACTCCATATACTCAATTTGACACCCACGGGTGTACCCCAGCAGTTGGGACATGGGTGGGATTGCCATTACCCCAGGTTCGATCCTCGGCAGCGGCAGTGTGGGGAGTTCTTGCTTTGCAAGGCTCCCTTGTGCGCACCGAGGCAAGGCCGAGCCCATGGGTCCTGGCACTGGGCTACCGTGATTTACCTCTCATACGATGGCGTGGATGTGGGCTAGTATGAGCCCTGAAGGCGAGGGTATCGCCTTTTGCCATATACTCAATTTGTACCATTAGGCATTAGCTAGGCATTAGAAGTATATTATTTATTACTTTTAGAAAATTAAACTATCGGCTAATCCTTTCTTCTCCGACGCTTTGTCTGCCACACATCACTCCTCCATCTCAGGTCAACACTGTCCATTGCACTTTTCGATTAAATCATTCAATTTCTTTTATAATTTTCAAGTTTACATTTAGCTTTGTCAACATTTTTTTCCTGTAATCACCCTTTTTTGTGAATTTCGGCTACCAATGATGAGAGGAGTTTAGCGATTTCATTTGATTGACATTAACGGGCAATCCATCAACGGTCAAAATTAAATTTTTATCTATTTATATAAGAGGTCAGTTATCTCTCTCAAGCATCCCTCATTTTATTTCATGATTTAAGAATCTCGGTCTAATTCATCGATTTGTTCTTCTGTTTTTTGATCATATATTCTAAAGATTCGGAATTTCTGACTGTGCTTCACTGCTCCTGCATCCTGTACCTTTGGTCCTGTTCAAGTGTTCAATTAGCATAGCTTGGGGGCAGCCGCAGGGGTGAACTATCAAGCACTGCATCATTATTTATTTTTGGCGCCACTAACCAGGGACGTGGATTTTAATTTCAAATTCTTCAATATCCAGGAGTTTAATTTAAATTAGAGAAAGGTAAAATATTTTATTTGTAATATTAAATAATTATTATGCAGCGTGCATTGGCTATAAGTTTATGACTCGATTAATGCAACCCAGAATTTTTATCTTAATTTATTCTAATTTGCAATTTAAACCTTGATTTTTCCATAACTTATGGAAAAACTATCTTTCAAGAGACCGACTCTCCCCCTCTATATATAAGCAATAATATTATCATACGTACTCCCTCCGTCCAAAGATTATTGGCCTATTTATCTTTTGAAAGTCAAACTTGGTAAACTTTGACCTTAAATATAACTTAATATATGTATAATAAAAATATCAAATGAGATATTGTTAGATTCATCTCAACATCAATTTTCTAAATATCAATTTTATATGCGAAAATGTTATAAGTAGCTATTAACTGTCAATCATGATTATTGAATACCGTAAAAAAATAAATAAGCCAATAATTATGGGACGGAGGGAGTATGTGATATTGTCAAACATATTTTTTGAATAACGTGATATTGATTGATGTGCAAATTGAGCCGGTATCAAAGAAATATTTAGTATTCCCTCTGATCCTCTATTCATGTCCCCCTTTTTTCTAAATTTTTTTTAAGACATGTTTGACGATCGATTATTGCATATGATAACATATTATAAAATTTTACTTTTTAAAAATAATATGTTACGGAAATTCCAAAAATATATCACATGATGTTCATTACTATACATAACAAAAATTATCAATGATTAAACACATCATGAAAAAAATGCCGGGTCAAAGTAGACATAAATAGAGGACCATGGAGTATGCAGAAAAAGAAAACCATCTCATATCATTTTCATTAGCCATTTAATCGGACGTTCAATATCCAGCCAAAGCACCGATCCGCACACTCCCCCAGAAACCCACTCCATCGCGCGCGTCAAATGTCCTACCAGGTCAGCAATCCGCACCCTCTCGCCAGTAAACTGCTCAAACGCGTGCAACGAATATCATGCCACGTCACCAATCCGCACCCACCCCTAACCAACCAATCACACGATACCAACATCCTCTATATAAACAACCCTATCCCGCTAATGGTCATCACCAAAAATCATTTCTTCATCTCTTTACTAAATCGAATTCAAATCCCCTTTTCAAACCCTACAAATTCGAAATGGCGCCCAAGGCCGAGAAGAAGCCCGCGGAGAAGAAGCCCGCCGAGGACAAGAAGGCAGCGGCGGCGGAGAAAGCCCCAGCGGAGAAGAAGCCCAAGGCCGGGAAGAAGCTCCCCAAGGACGGCGGCGCCGCCTCCGGCGACAAGAAGAAGAAGAGGACGAAGAAGAGCGTGGAGACCTACAAGATCTACATCTTCAAGGTGCTGAAGCAGGTCCACCCCGACATCGGTGTCTCTAGCAAGGCCATGGGAATCATGAACAGCTTCATCAACGACATCTTCGAGAAGCTCGCGCAGGAATCTTCCCGCCTCGCTAGGATCAACAAGAAGCCGACGATCACCTCCCGGGAGATTCAGACCGCCGTCCGGCTTGTTCTTCCCGGCGAGCTCGCGAAGCACGCCGTCTCCGAGGGTACCAAGGCTGTAACTAAGTTTACTAGCTCTTAGATCTGAATTGTGCCTCTTTTCTACGAAGAAATTAGGGTGTATGCTTATATTATTAGGATGGTATCCCTCTTTTGATTATATGTTGATGTATCTTTTGGTATCTACGTAATGAAGAATGCCTTCTATTTAAAAACTTGTTTCATATTCCCCGGCCCATAATTTTTGGTGCATTTATTATTTTTTAAATAATTTTGAATAACACTTTTAATATTTAGATGTTTATATTATTTTTAGATATAAAATTGATATTTAAAAAATATATGTTAAAGATGAATATAGAAAGCTCGCATAATTTTTTTATTATATGTATAATAATTTATATTTAAATGTTAAAGTTTATAAACTTTTAAAAAGTAAACAGGGCGATAACCTTTGAATGGAAGAAGCATCTTTTGTGGTTGATAGTTACGTTTCAGATTTGTTACTAATTTCTTGATGAACTTTGAATCTTGATGGATGAAATTTTGATAATTAGAAGATAAAGGTAAGCGAGAATCAAGAGAAATTTCATTCAGAATGCAAGAGGAAGCTTTACGAGAAAACACAATACCTCACTCACATTTGCTTTCTGTTCTATTAGTGTTCTTGAAGTTTAAGCTGAGCACTACGCTCCCATCCATTCTTCTCAGAATGAAGCTTTCAACCAACACATAGAAGCAAAACTTTCTCCATCCGTACTTGCTGCTGCAAACCGAGCTTTCTCTGCGAACTCTGACATCTCGTTCTGCAGCGTTGTCAAACCATCCTCGATCCCCCTGCATCTGTTTCAGTTTCTCGTAAATGGCTGCACTTAACCCGACGCTAGCTATCCTCATTCCGTACATGTCTCTGGCCCGGAAGTACACGAAACCATCAGCGTCGTATCTGCTTTCTTTCTCGGCTTCCATTCCATACACTGAAGTGGTTAGCCTTCTTACTCGTGCATCAATGTTCACTGACTTCTTTTCCTTGCCTTGATCGTTCTCGCACGAGTAAATCTGTTCCCACCAACGCTTCAGAGTCCACTCGTAGAACAGGCTAGTTTCCATCTGCTTTTTCACCTTGACGTTTGCTTCTTTGACGTATACAAAAGGGCATTGCCACCTCCCAATAACGACTGCAGATGATCGCCGGGAAGATAAAGGAAAATCCATCTCTGGAGCGGATGATAGTGAAGCAGTTCGAAGGCCTGGAGCTTCGCCCAGATGAAGCTTGAAGGAATGAGCAATATGCACTTCCCATCCTTTCTTTCTGAGGAAACTAGGGGGAGAAGCATCCAAAGCAACCGGTGCAGCATAAAAACCGCCATTTCTAGATAGTCTGATCTCAAACTGCTGATATATGTCCCTGTGATCGAAAGGCTCTGGCTTTGGATCTGCTCTGCGGCGGTTGTAGCAGCATGCTGTCACCATATCATCGCCCTTTGAACATGTATATGCTCTCCTGAAGGAAAGAAAATGATTACGGAACTTCACATCCATATGAAAAAACACACAAGACATAGCATAGCTTACCCTTTGTGGTAACCTCTTGCAGCAATGACATAATAGCGGTTTGAAGACAAGGGTTGATCGGGCACTGGTATGAACCAGACCTTTGAAATGCTAGCCTCCTGGTCGCGATCTTTCGTGTGGACAATCTTTAACAACCTATCCTGAGGAAAGGGTAGCCGGTTGATTCTGGTATTCTTGCAAACACCCCAACAGCGTGCATCCATTTCTTCGGATTCCTCATCACTGATCACAATGAAACCTGAAGATGGTGCTTCTGATGAAGGACGGGTCAAGAGGGCACTGGGCAAGTTCCGGTAGAGAGAGCGAGGCCTTGCTACAAACATGGTTGATAAACAGGATTCCATTCACTAGGAAACTATGCAGTTCATTATATACTATACAACATAGTACGAAAACATGATAGAAGTGAAGTGAGTCATCAAGTGACTTTGTCTCCTCATTTTCCACTTCCTTTCTATTCCACCAATGCTATACTAACTTTAAAGCTAAAGACATCTCTTAAAGCCACTTTCAACTGATTTTTTAAAGGAATGTGAGCCCAGAAAGACCCACAAAGACCTAATCATTCCACAAAATGTGCAAAGAAACAAGAATGGCAGAAAGCAAGGAGTAAATTGGCAAGATGAAAAGTTACTACAAAATAAACATGATAGATCTCAAGGATTTGAAGGAATGCTGGAGATTTTATTTCAAGAAGCTACAAAGCTAATTATAACTTAAGATTACATTTATGCATAATTTCTCAGCATCAAACACTCGGGTCTAAAACTCAAAGAAAAAAAATGTAGATGGCCCTGGAGATAATAAAAAAAGAGAAAAGGATAAAAGGACTCTTCCTGCCAATGGTCCATAAAACCGATCTTACTTTACTGGTTGATTGCCAAGCAAAAAATTCTTATTCAAATTGACCAACCTAACTTAGAGTTATGTCTTATTCCTGTTACCTCATTCAAAGTATATCTTGCTCACAAATCGAGTGAAAGATATGCTTTTATGATTCCCATCATTTCACCTCCAGGAAACCGTCCAAGGCATCCTCTTGCTGCTGCAACCTCATTGAATTCAAAAACACGATCACCAGCTGAAGCTTGGCATGCTTTACTCTCCAAGCCCCCCTGGACTCCCGTGCTGTCCGTTATGTCCTCACCAGCTGTCACCGTAGGCAGTGGAAATGAGTCGAGAGAAATTTCTGAGAGGCGTGACTCACCTATTGCGCCCACAAAATCTTCTAAACGGCACAATGTAAATGGCACTGGTTCAAAACTGTGGTCACCATATTCAACAGGAGTAGAGTGGTCCCCAGTGACACACAGGAAGTACTGAAATTTTCCGGTTGATTGTGTCTGCCAAAGGAGTTTAGCCAACTGACCTATAGCTTTATCAACAGCTTCCAAACCCTTGACTTTGAAAACACTCGCTTTATCATGACCAGCATCATCTATCGCCTGGAGATACAACAGAAGCAAAGATCAGGATATTTACAAGGGGCGTAGTTAGTATAATGCAATTTGGATAACTAATGTGTCAAAAAAAGGCGTCAGTCATCTGTAGCTGGAATCGTCGCAGGAAAAACTAAACATGTTTTTAGCCTCAAATTGAAAAATAATCCAAGACCTCACCTTGATATGAAGGAACCCAAAATCATAACCACTTGATCGCCCTGGTTTATGTTCATCTTCCCCAGGTACAAAAACATTCGGACATGGTCCTAAAGGTGCAGAAAGGGCTTTTGCTATGGCTTCCGCTTTGGAAGTCAATAAGGTCCGATAGTCCCCGGTAGCTCCGGGCGCTTCTAGAATATCAATGCCCAAGGATAAACCCAGGCCAGCTATAATTTTGGTCGGTGCCACCATGCATGGCCACAATCCATGCTGCATTTCAAATTGTGGAACCTACAATACATGATATAACTTCAGAAAATTCAAGAAAGAATTGTTGAGAACTTTAAAATAGAGCAGTGTTTCTCAAGGGGAGCAATCATTATGCGATTTTCTCCCACTGGATGGAGTGATTGTGGTTCATGCGATACTACAAAGTAAAACCCCTACCTCCTCATCATCTGGAAAAGGAAAGAACGAAAACTTGAATATGTGAGCAGACTTACCTCAATTCTAATACCACAACCTCTTAAAAGAACCAAATTAGCAATGTTCTTTCCTTCCACAGCCCTTTTTGCATTCAATGGATGTGTAACCAATATTTTTGAGATTTCATTGGACAACTCATTGACCACTTCAGCTGTATGCCTTGCATCATTGGTGTTATCAAGGGGTTGTGCTTTTAAAAGTAACCGATTGTCCTTTAATGGGTCTGTCCCAGAAATATTTCCACTCAAATTTGGTCCTTTTACAACAACTCCACATCTATGCTCAGTTGCATATCTACAAGAAAGAATTTGTGTCACTTTTTTACATCCAAACCACAACACCAAGATCTCATAGATATCACACAAATACGACCTATATCTTCCTTTAGGAAATAAAACATCAAGAAAAACTGTCAGTTTAGATCTAATAAAAGAGTAAGCACCAGGAAAATAATACTACAATTAAGCACACATTGCATATGAAATGTAAGCAAACAGATTTGCACCTGACTCTAACTTCATACTCGGGAAAAGATGGAAGCCTCATTCCATCAAGTGCAGCGCATAAAATGGGTCCTTCCTCTTCAAAATGCCTATCAGCCCTCCGGCTAACCACTATTCCAGTTTTCTCATCCAGGGTAGCAAAATTTGACTGAACGATAAATAGCAAAGGACTTAGATTCGTTACAAGAAAACTCATGCACCATGTCCAAAAGCGGAAATGTGAGCTAAGCACATACCTTAAAAGCAATGTCTCCAGGTGACATTGCAAGTCCAGCACCCATTGATTCGAATGCACCTCGACCACGATAATAAACTCTTGGATCATAACCCAACAGAGAAAGATGAGCAGTATCACTTCCACAACCCAGACCAACTTCCACAGGATCCATCAGGCCATTTACCCCAGCAGAGGCTATAGCATCCAAATTGGGTACTTTGGCCACTTGTAAGGGTGTTTTATGCCCAAACCTTGGCAGTGATACGTCACCGATCCCATCAACCAGCACAAACGCCACTCTACTTTTTGGTTGATCCATATTCACCATGCTCTAAACGGTTTTTATCTCTACACTGCTGGGAGCCTGTAATTCCTTTACTGAAACATAAACAACTGTATAAAACCAAAAAAAGACAACTTCAGGAGCTAACATAATTCAATTATAACAGATCAGGGAGACAGACTCCACCTTGCTTTATAAACTGCACACGTGAAAGCTACAGAAATACCCCAAATAACATTGAAAATTACATAGCCACAATATACAATAAAATCATGTTTCACAGAAACCCTTAAAGGGGCTCCAACTTAGAACCAAGTACTAAATGGAGTTGCCCGTGATCATTTATATACACTCATTTTTAATTAAAATGACATGTGAGAAAGTTTAAACAAAATCACCCGCAAAAATCAACTGAGACACGAAACGAAGAAAGCCGCTAAGAAGCAAATCCAATGACAATCCTCTAAATAAATTAAAAACTATATCAAACATAAATGCAACTGTTTAATGTTCTTCGAGTTCAGCATATGATCAAAAGCGATGAAATATATTACACATCATCAAACGATTAAGCTTGAATTCACGATTATAACTATTCATCATTACAATCGAAGAATTACCAGACAATAGCCAGGAAACTGGCCGGAATTGAGTCCGAGATTCAGATTGATGCTGTGCTTTCTTCTTTCCGGCGGCAACTTTGTTCCAGTCGGTATAATTAATCGAGGCCGCTGGATCAAATTTCTAGCGTACTTCTTCCGCACTTTGGTTTTTTTTCCCCTTCTATTCTTCTACCTTTCTCAATTATTTTTTCTACTAACTTTCTCATATATCGATACAATTTTTTTTTTGAAATAAAAGACTTATTATAAAAATTTTAAATAATTTTTCCTTTGACTTTTTTTTCCTTGCACTATGCCAATTATAAAAATTTCATCTTTATAAATTTTAATGTCAAATTATAATTATTTCTATATTAATATACATTTTAATTTTTTTTATAATTATAATTAAATCATTGGACTAAATAAAAAATCACCATACGAATCACACTAATTATAAATTTTATCCGTTCCAACTATTAGACTTTATTTTTTGTCATATATTTTTTTCCAATTTAAGTGCGCTCCAATCGACTGAGAATGCTTTAATTTTTCAACTTTTGAAAAAAATCAATTTAATTGCTCAACTTTTTTTAATCCACTAGGAATGCTTTATTTCATTTTATTTAAAGTTAACTTTTACGATTTTAGAAAAAGTTAACCTAGCAAGTAGCATAGACATTCGATTTGTCACTCTTTCAAATCTCCCATGGTGTTTTTCCGGCTTTGGGATTGATGCTACCAATGTCTCTGGAATCCTTATCATTAGTGAAATATTTATTTTTTTGAAATAATTTAATAAACATTCATTATAAATATAAATTAATATGTATATAATAAATATATTAGGTAAAATATTGTTGAATTCGTTTTAGAGTCCGTCTATTGAAATACGGTCTTTTCATAAATTATGGAAAAAATTAATGTTTAAAGTATAAATTAGAAGAAATAATGATAAAATTGTCATATTGCGTGAATCAGGTTATAAACTTTATAACTACTATATCTTGCATAATAAAATTTTAATATGGCAACTAAGACCTTTTACCTTTCATTATTTTAATTAAACCTCATTTTCCCATAAGCCTATGGAAAGATGGTCTTTTCGAAGACTTTGCCTTCATTTAAACATATATTTTTTAAATATCAAATTTTCATGTGAAATCGGTATATATAGCTAGAGATATAAATGATCAAACATGATCTAAAAAAACAAATATGTCATTACTGTTAGGACGGAGGGAGTTGACGATGACTTCCGAGTGGTTCGTAGCTCAAAGACAAGTCTCGGTCTTCGCTTGTAAGGGAGAGGCTAAAACAAAAAAGTCGATTCTCGATTGACAACTTCTTTCACCGGAATGTTTCAGAGCCGTTGTACCAATTGCTTTGCTCCTTCAGAAGGAGCCATCGAATGTTATCTTCGTTTTGTCAGCCTGATGAGCGGATACATGTGGATCATGTTATTGTCCGAGTCTTTAGGGCATGGGCAGTGGTGGTCTCCTAAAATTAAAAGACCGCTTAAAAGACCGAAAACCACCACAGTGGTGGTCTTTTGAGTGGTCTCTTGTTAAGAGACCACTCACCGGGCTCTTACCAAGAGCCCGGTCTGGAGCCCAAGTCTGGACCACATGGCCTGACAAGCACATGGGCGATGCAAGCGTTTCTTTTGTTTTCAAAGAGTGGGACACGTGGCGCCCCCTGAGTGGGCCACGTGTCCCACTCAGCCACCCTTATTTTTTTAAAAAAATTTTGTTGCGGACACGTGTCGCCCAGGGATTGGGCCACGTGTCCGCAACATTTTTTAATCTAATACGGACGCTGCAAAAATTTTAATGGGACACGTGTCCCATTCTGGTGGCGACACGTGTCCCAAGCATATTTTAAAAAAAATTCCAATTTTTATTATTTTTTAAGAATTTCAATTTTAATATTTTTTTGATTTTTAAATTGTAATATTGGGCTGGAGTAGATCAATATTTTATTTAGTATTTAAAGTTATTTTCATAGTTGTTACAATTGGTTTCGCGCACTTTTTATGTTTTTCATATTATTTTATAGAACAGATGAATTCTCATAGTATTCATTTATTTAATTTCGTTTCGATAGCTTCATCAAAAAAAATGAAATTCATTTTATTTTTTACACTGAAGCATCGTATTGACAAGAACGAGAAAAACAAATTATTTAACATATTTTTAAAAAATGAATTTAAATTTAAATATTTAAACATTATATTAAAATAATATGGAAACGAATTTAAATTTAAAAATGAATTTAAATTTAAATTTAAAAACGAATTTAAATTTTAATATTTAAACTTATTTTTGGTGGACAAATTTATTTAAAATAATATGTAATGGTCAAATTAATGAGTATGATAGAGAAAATCAAGTGGGTTCCATGAATAGTGTACCGTGGTCTCTTAACCATTGTGGAGAAAAAAAGGGGTTGTCTCTTAAGTGGTCTCTTAAGCTGAGGTGGAAGAGAGAGAGGAAGAAAAATAATATATTTAATTGGTAAGAGACCGGTAGTGGTCTCTACCACTGCCCATGGCCTTACGTGTGTGTTGCATACTTCTTTTTGTTTTTTTAACCCATATTAATGGGAGAGATATGTATAAGGTTCCCCAAACCTGAAATGGTAGAAATAGTTTACAAAAGTTTATCTTCAAAATAGTTTTAAAAATTTTGTACAAAAGGATAACTTGTGATTGTCCGAATATCTGAGCAAAGTATACTTAGGGCATTTTTGGCGATGATTTCATTTTCCATGTCTCCACACCTCGTGTTAACATGGTTAAATGGCCAGATCTCCAAAAAGGCTCTAAGTAAGAAATGGTTTGAGTGATGGTAATTAATTGTTTCTATCTTGTGTCTTCTCTTCTTGTTCCCCGCCTTGTTCGAGCTCCAAGGGCTCTAAGGCTCGAGTGCTGGATTCTGGATTCTGGAGAGTTCGATGTTCGAGTGCTCGATGGCCCGAGGTCTCCGGGTCGAGGGCTCGAGGTTCTAGAGTTTGTTGCTCCAATGCTCGATGATTGTAGTTCTCGGGTCGACAGCATGACTGTTCGAGGGCTCGACGGGTCGAGGGCTCGAAGGGTCGAGTGGTCGTTCCCTCGAGGGCTCGGGGTCGAGGGCTTGTGTGTTTGAGGCTGGAGTGGTCGATGTCTCGAGGCGTCTGGTTCGAGTGCTTCACAGTTCGAGGCCTCGAGGGATGATGGGTCGAGGGCTCGAATTCCTTTTCTCCTTGTTGGAAAAACTGCTTCCAGCCTTCTCCTTGTGTATGTATCCTGGTGAAAATTAACAACATATCAGTAGCACCCATTCAAAATAAGTAACTGTTGTGTGTTGCATACGCCCAACGATACCTTATCAATATGTTGTTGCACACAATAAAGGTGATATTGATTTTTTAACATCTTGACTCGTCAAAGTAATTCTCCTTGAAGCTACTATTCATGCTAATTTTGGTTTAATGGATCAAGGTTCTTCGATTTATTTTCACTGCTTTTGTGGTCGTAGATTGTCTTGGCTTACAATTATAGATTAATCGTGGATAGAGAAGGCTTTTGGGCAACAAGTATGTAATCATGTTTGTTACAGGTATGGTATTAAACCCAAGGATGTAAGGGGAGACCTACCTAGTCGTGTAGAACTAACTTGCAAACTTTGGGATAAGGACAAAGAAATTAGTGAAATGAAAACGCGGTTAGATTAAATGGAAGAGATTCGGAAGAAAGAACATCCAGACCATGATGCTGAAGTTAAAGAGTTAAGAGAACAGACAGATGGTTTGACTCAAAAGGTGGATATACTTATGACATTGGCACTTCAACGATTTTGTGGAAGTGTTGTCAATCATCAATGAAGGTATGGGTACTATTTTACAATATTAATATTGCATTCTAAATGTTGCTCAATATAATTGTAAGTGTTGCTGAATACTGAGTTGCATTCTAAATGTTGCTCATTATAAAAGTTGTTCAAATACTTTCGAACATTAGTTCTTGCCATGCAATAATCAAAGTCTTCCTTGAATGATGTACTTAGGTGGAACCTGTAGTGTATGTTGTGATAGATATAGCTAGTGGTAGTTGATAATTTATAAATTGATCTGTATTTTGTGGGATTGATAAATACTAGTACGGCTTGATGATTCCATGTGGATTGATTTACACTAGTACTGGTCCAGTTTAGTATACGAAATATGAATTTTGGGAGAGAAAGCAGAGCTGCCTCTGGAAAAATGATATAACATGCATATGATAGTTTAAATTCATGTCTAAATTAGTATAACTCATTTTTATTCCTTTTGCTCTTTCAGGTTATTAAAGATGAGTGCAAGTGCAATTCAAGAATTATGGAGTTTTGAGCTACATGAACCCGATTTGATTGAATACTGTTAAAATTAGTTTCTCTTAAGAATTTATTTTGTGGTCAACGATCTTTAACATTTTAGATATCATGACTTATACATTGGATATATATTATTTATTTTAAAATTTTTGATGAATTACAATTGCTAATTTTTATGTTCATTTTAGCAAATTATGCAATAATCAATAAATAGTAGCCATTTAATGAAACTGTGTATTTACAACAGAGTATTATGTCGCAAATACTTGTATTTATACCGAGATAATGTGTGGTAAATAAAATGAAGTTGACATCAAAGCAAGTTTTTACAACGGAAAAAAATGTTGTAATAGATATTTTTTACAAGTGAAATAGTAATTTGTTGTAAATATATATTTTTACAACTGAAATAAGTACTTGTTGTAAATATATCTTTTACAACAAGAGGTAAAAGTGGTTATAATATCATTTACAACCAAACCTATTACAACTACACAAAATACTCGTTGTAAATTGTCCATTACAAGAGTTTTTACAACGAAATTTCCTGTCGCTATAGGGGTATTTCTAGCAGTGTAGCTATTTAAGTATGTAGTCAAATTTTGATAGAGAATAGAATAAAAAAAAGTAAGAGTGCAAATTCAGCTGAGACAGAAGGAGTAAGAAATATATAACATACTCCCTCTGTCCCAGCTCAAACAACACACCTCACTTTATGTTACTATTCACTCTAACTTTGACCATATATTTGAATAGATATATAAATAATAATATATCATGTGTTATATGGTTGGATTTATCGTAACAAATAGTTTCGAAATATCAAATTTTATTTGTTATTATTATACGTAGGTAAACATATTAACAGTCAAACACGTTTTCTGATAGTGGTGAAAAAAATTCCTTTCAATTTGAGGTGAAACGGAGGGTGGAGATAAGTTTACGTCCTCGTGATATGATAAGCCCGTGCCCTGCACAAGAATAGGGAGCATTTTTTCCGGTTAACATAACATGGAGTACAGTATAAGGTTAACAAACCTAATTATTAAAAACAAATCACGCGCTATGCAAAGACGGTGGCAACCCTTGTTAATTGTCATGGCTATATGGAAATTACGAACTGTATTTGCAGTTTATTACTGCTTTTCAAACTCTTGACTTTAACGGAATTAAACTGATTTTTGGGTATAGTTTCACAATTTAATCAATGGTGAATGCTCCTCCATTAATGGAAATATGAGAAGGCACCGTCTCGCTCTCTACCTCCATACATTATAGAAATTAATAATCAAACTGATTAAGACTCGTTATCTAAAATGTATCTGAACTGATCTGATCTGACTTTAGATGATTTAAACTGAAATGAACTAAAAGTAATTGTGTTGGAAAATAGTAATGTAGAACTAAATTAAACTAAATTTGACAAAATTAAATTTATGATGAACTAAATTAAATTAAACTGGACTGAATTAGAGTGAACTGAACTGAATTAGAGTGAACTGAACTGGACTGCTCTGAAATACGCTGCCTAAGAAACCTAGTGGAAATTAACATGATGTGATCAAAAACCTAACCGGCTAATCAATCAGCATTAATAAGTTCCATAAAAGCCATTAGGGTTAAAGGTTTAAAGCAAACAATTATTAACTGGTCAGTGTTGAATGATCTGTTGGTTTTACACGCACAGAAAATAAAATAAAACAACTTAATTTTTTAAAAATCATTATTTTAATTAATTGGTCGTAATATTAACTTTGCATTATTTCATACGTGACCTTCTTCATGCAAATTGCATTTCGTTTATTAAACGCACACGTGTGTGGTGAACTAAATAAATCGTTATGTATAATTATAACACTCTTAAAAGTCATCAATTTATTTGTAGATTTAAATAAGGAGTAAAAGCACACACGGCACCATTAGTATGAGAGCCTATACATCAAATCTAATGCCGTTAATTATTTGCAGATTATTATTACCCCATCTGGTCTTTTGTCACTAGCCTGAAATTCCGGTTGAGACGGAGGCCCGATTCTTTTTAGTCATACGTATATTGGCCCATAATACGTATATATGTATAATATTAAGAGTGCGTCTCTTGAAAGACGGTCTTTCCATAAGTTATGGAAAGACCAAGGTTTAAAGTGTAAATTAGAAGAAATGAAGATAAAATTTTTGGGTTGTATGAACCGGGTTATAAATTTTATAACTACTACATGTTGCATACTAAAAGTTTAATATTGCAACTAAGACCTTTCACCTTTTATTATTCTAATTATACCCCGTCTTTCCATAAGCCTATAGAAAGACCGTCTTTCTCAAGACTTTGCCTAATATTAAGGGTAAAATACTGATATGACCCTATGTTTTGGAGGTTTGTGTTAATATGATCCTGTGAAGTTGAAAAGTGCTATTGTAGCCATATGTTTTGCATCAAAAGTGCCGATATAACCCTGTGGCACTATTCCGGCATTGACTTAGTAATTTCCGGCGTTGACCAAAAATAAAAGGACTAAACTACCCCTAGCATTTAAATTACAAATTTATTTACTAAAATACCCTAGTTTCTTCTTCTTCTCCATAACCACCTCCGCCGCCGCTCTGCCACCTCCACCACCGCTCCGCCACCTCCGCCGCCGGAATCTGAAAACGAGCCACCAACACCACAACCAAAAACTCCACCTCCACCGCTGCTCTGCCACCTCTGCCTCCGGAATCTGGAAATGAGTCACCACTAGATATGGCGATTCCAGCAGAGTACAACCAACACCATTACAACCAACACCATCTCCTCTCCTTTCTAAACCCTAGCACCATTACAGCCACAACCAACACCATCTCCTCTCCTCTCTAAACCCTAACACCATTACAGGACGGTGCAGCACCACCGCCACCATTTCCTCTCTAGACCTAGTACCACCGCCATAATTAGAACAACAAATCCATCCCAAATCCATCCAAATACGATGAATAGAAAGGATTTGTACTGACCTTTGATGAATTATGATTGGGAGAGCGACTGGAATGGGATTCGCCAACACTATTGACGCCGCCGAGTCCGTCTTCCACGTTGTAGCACCAGCTCCGCATTGCTGTAGCACCATCTCCGGTGGTGCTGCGTCGCTGCTCAATTCCCGCAGCTCTTTTGCAGGTGCCATTGCTCGATTCCTACCGTTCCCGTTCTTTCCTTCTCGATTCCTGCCATCTCCGTCACCAGAGGAGGAGATAGGGTTTAGGGGCGGAGGAAGATCCATCTCCGTCGAACGAGGTGGAATCGGCGGGCTAGGGCGGTGTTTGAGGCGGTGGATGGTGAGGCACGGTGAATCGAGCAGAAGAGAACGGTGGCGGAGCGGTGGCGGAGCAGTGGCGGCGGAGGGCGGAGGCGAAGATGAGATGGTGCTGAAGGTGGTGAGGTGTGGAGGAATTTTGGCAGCTCAAATCTGAGCGGAGCATTGGCAGTGGCGGAGCGTAGAGAAGATCAAGAAAGTGGAGAAGCAGAAGAAAGAAGGAAGAAGGAAGAAGGAAGAAAGTGGAGAAGAGAAGATAGTCTGCAGAGAGAAGAAGAAGGGAAGATAGTCTAAGGGCATAACTGTCATTTTATATTTTTTGATTTTTTATTTATTTTTAATCAGGGGTATAATAGTCCATTCAAATAATTCCGGCCAAATTCCGGCCTCCAGGGTCATATTAGCACATTCAAGTAAATCATAGGGTTACAATAGCACTTTCCAACTTCAAAGGGTCATATTAGCACAAACTACCAAAATATAGGGCTATATGAGCACTTGACTCAAATATTAATTCTAAGTTTTCAAAATAGAACAAAAAGCCTAAAGCCTAAAACCAAAACAATAGTAATGCCACCGCCGACGTCTCCGATCTGATCTAAACGGCATCTCCGATATGAGTGCCACTGCCCCTTCATCCCCAGCTCACGCCCATTTTTCCCCAGCCCACTGCCGATGCCCCGTCGATGCTTCACCTTCGTCCCCAGGCATCCACCGTAGCCCCCCGTCCCTAGCAAAACCCAGCCTGAGAAACCTCCGGTCCGGCGAGAACGGAGCAGGGAAACGAGAATGAAGGCCGGGCCGGGGCGAGGAAACGGGAACTGGGCGACGAGAACGGGGCTGGGGATGGCGTGGACGGGGACGGGGATAACGTGAGGAATGCCGAAGAATGGGAGAACGACCGGCGAATGAGGAACACCGGAGATGGCGTGAGGTTGACCAGATATGATGCCGGTGGAACCCTACCTCCGCCGACCTCCGCCGCCGGTAATTATTAAGTTTATTATTATTTATTAATTATTTACTTTTTTATTCTTTAAATTAAATTAAAAAATACATATTAGTATTTCAATAGTACAAATACAGAGCGTGTTTAAGTAAATTATAGGGCGCAATATAGCGATTCACTTATTTTAATTAATTTAGTAAATATTAATTTGAAAATTTTTACCTATTTTATATTTAGAGTCCATCTCTTGAAAGGCGGTATTTCCATAAATTATGGAAAGAAAAGGGTTTAAATTGCTAATTATAATAAATCAAGATAAAAAATTTTGGGTTGCATTAATTGGGTCATAAACTTATATTTACTACGCATTCATAATACAATTTTAATATTGCAATTAAAACCTTTTACTTATCTATAATTCTAATTAAATCCCATTTTTTCATAAACCTATGGAAAGACGATCATTTCCAAGGTTTTACCTTATTTTTATTATTGTTATATTTTACTGAACTCATATTTTATTTTCATTAAATATAAATCAGATAAAAATAATTGAACCTAAGAGTTCATTTTCACTCCCCCTCCCAACTTAAAATTCATAAACATAAACATAAAGAAACGAATAAATTAATTACATCATCAGGGTCAGGATAAATTGCAAAGAATTTTTTTCATGATCTCCAATATATACGTTCGACTGTAAGTATATGTAACTATGTATTATAAACACACATACAAATTTAATATTTAGAAACTATATTTTACAATGAATCTTACAGGACAAAGTCTTGGGAAAGACCGTCTTTCCATAGGATTATGGAAATATGGAGTATAATTAAAATAATAAAAGGTAAAAGGTCTTAGTTGTAATATTAAAAAGTTATTATGTAACGTGTATTAGTTATAAATTTTATAAGATGATTCATGCAACTCGAAAAATTTATATTCATTTCTTATAATTTATACTTTAAACCTTGGTCTTTCCATATGGAAAAACTCAAACAGACTCATCTTATCTCATATAATAATATTATTATTATATATCTAATCAAATATGCAGTCTAATTTTTGCACATTTAACTGAATTTTTTATTTTGTACAATTTAACATGGAATCAAGGGAGGGAGTAGCTTGTTTAAAACCTAATGTTTCTATTTGATGTCGAGTCCCTTTCTAAACCTCGCATCTATATAGCTAGCTGGATTAATCCATGTCATTAGTCATCCATGATTAAAGCTTGTGACTAGGGATTATATTCAAGTTAGTTAATTACTTTTAAAAAATTGGTTTCATTCATAGTAGTAGACCTCATATAGCAAGGCTGACCGAATTTGAAAGGTATTCATTTGACTGCATTAAGACAACGACTAAGATAGCTGCATTTTATGGATGGTAACATCACAAAACACGAATCTATTTTATTACTATTCCGTTTCTCTAATAGTGGCACATCATTTTTGGTGTTAGAATTTAGGAGATGATAAGTGAGTGAATACAATTGAATTGAAAGGAGAAAAGGTGAAATGAGTGGAAGTAATAACCTTAAACTTGCCATAATGAGAAAGTGTCAATATAAAAGAAACATCTCAAATTAGAAAGTATGCCACTAGTAAGAGAACATGAGGGAGTACTTTTCTCTTTGTACTTAATTAACAAGACGGTCCTTCCAATTTTGTTAAGATACTTGTTTGCTCTTCGTAGGAAAGAGTCAAAGAGGAAACATTTATACCTGGTCCCTGTTTGGTTGTAAAAATAAAATGAGTGGGTCTCCTAACAGGTG
This sequence comes from Rubia yunnanensis, assembly GCA_037428765.1. Classification (NCBI taxonomy): domain Eukaryota; kingdom Viridiplantae; phylum Streptophyta; class Magnoliopsida; order Gentianales; family Rubiaceae; genus Rubia; species Rubia yunnanensis. Next base: position 5,046,877 of record CM075069.1, read on the forward strand.
ATATGTTCATGTTTATGGACAAATCATTTATTTTTTACCTTAGATAATGGATTTGTTAAATTACATATAAAATTTAGAATTTTAAAAAATATTTATTTATAATATATATTATTATGTTTTCACCTTCAAATACATATTATTACTTGTTTAACTTATAAATGTAATATTTAATTTTTACAAAAAATTACAACATTTAAGGTAAACTCTTGTGAACTGTCAAAATGCCGTATTTCCTGACACTTTCTCAAATACAATAATTTACTGGTCAAATAGTGGAATGGGTTATTTTTGAAACTGAACTAAAACTAATAAGTTGAACGGTGGTAACAGCAGAGATTTAAAATTAAATAATATGAATTGAAATCAAATTAAATTAAGTTGAAAAGAATATATTTGTAAAATGAATAATATTCAGACTTTGTTTTCATTAACATTCCTAAAATGAATAATATTCAGACTTTGTTTTCTTTATAAATATTTGTTCTAATCCCAACAGATTGTAAATTTTAACAATAAATGCATTTAATATTTAATTATTTACATTTAATTTTCTCTTTTTACGAATGTAAAGATTCAAAATATACGGTGGACGAATGGCGTAGCTCGTGATCGAGGCCGTGGACAACAAAGATCAATCAGGAGGTTTAGTGAAGAGGAATGAATCTAAGGCTCGATGATAATTTGGCATTGGAGGCGTGGTTAACAAAAGGGAGAGGGTTGGCGAAACATTCGCACATGTTGATGCTTTCTTCGATCAGTTGGACACCATTCTCCTCGGTTCAATCTGTCAGGAGATCTACTCAATTTTATTTAAAAAAAATATTACTTCCCCTGTTTTATTATGTTTAGCATTATAGGTTGGTTTAACTCTTTTTTTTTGCAAATTGAAATGTATGAAAAGAATTGAATGAAAAGAGTAAAAAGTTTAATGAGTATTGTAGTTGAGAATTGATAGAATGATTTACCGTAATTAATTGTATTATTGATATCTAAATATATAGAGAGTACAATAGATGTATAATAAGGAAAGAGCTCTAATCAGAATAAATCATAATCTAATCAAGAGTCTGATTTAGTCTAACACCCCCCCTCAAGCGAGGCGTCGGATGCTCACCGACGCACAGCTTGGACCTGAAGAACTCGAACAACGGACGAGAGAGCCCCTTGGTGAAAATGTCCGCAATCTGAAGAGAAGTCGGAACATGAGCAACGCGCAGCTTTCCGGATGTCACCAACTCACGAACAAAATGATAGTCGATGTCGATGTGCTTCGCCCGCTTGTGTGCCACTGGATTCTGAGCCAAGAAGATAGCACTACTATTGTCGCATAACAACAGTGGAGAACCAGAAAGTGGAATCCGAAGATCACGAAGCAAATGAGTGAGCCAAACTACTTCCGAGACAGTGTTGGCGAGAGCACGGCATTCAGACTCAGTGCTAGAGCGAGAAACAGTGGGCTATTTCTTGGCACTCCAAGAAATCAGATTCCCACCAAGAAAAACCGCATAACCATAAGTGGACCGACGAGTCTCCAGATAACGAGCCCAAACAGCATCAGAGTATCCTAACACATCAGAAGTACTAGCAGAGCAAAACCAGAGACCAAAATGAAGAGTGCCACGAACATATCGCAAAATCTGAGTCACGGCAGCAAAATGGTCATCTCTGGGATCCTGAAGATACTGACTCACCATGTTGACCGAGAATGCCAAATCCGGGCGAGAGATGGTGAGATACTAGAGGGCACCAACAAGAGAACGATAAAGTGTAGGATCCCGAAATGGAGGACTAGTAGAGCTGTGAAGCTGAGAACCAGCAACAAATGGAGTAGAAACTGGTGCCGCGTCAGGCATACCAGCCCGATTCAAAATATCCCGAGCATACTTTTCTTGGCCAAGCAGTAATCCTGAGGAGGTAGGCGAAACTTCAAGACCAAGAAAGTAATGAAGAGCACCAAGATCCTTGATCGCAAACTCGTTGTGTGTCCGATCAATGAACTGGCGAAGAAGAGTCGAGTCATTGCCTGTAAGAATAATATCGTCCACATACACAAGTAGTTACAGTAATGACGATCCTCTCGAAATGACAAACAAAGAAGTATCAGCTGAGCTGCACCAAAAACCAAGCTGTGTCAGATAACTGCTGAAACGCTGGAATCAAGCCCGGGGAGCCTGCTTAAGACCATAAATGGCCTTTTTCAAACGACAAACATAGTCTGGATGGACAGAATCCTGATAACCAACAGGCTGCTTCATGTAAACAGGAACATCAAGAACACCATTAAGGAAAGCGTTCTTGACATCCAACTGATGAAGTGACCAGGAACGCATGGTGGCTATGGCAAGAACCGTCCTAACAGTGGAGGCTTTGACCATAGGACTGAAAGTGTGGTCAAAATCAAAACCCGGAATCTGCGAGAAACCCTGCGCCACAAGTCTAGCTTTGTGACGCTCAATAGTGTCATCTAGTTGATACTTGAGCCTATAGACCCATTTGGAGCCAACAATGTTGACATTCAAAGGTCGAGGCACCAAATCCCAAGTGTGCTGACCACGGAGAGCATCCATCTCATCATCCATGGCTGAAACCCAGGCTGGATCCTGAAGGGCAGTGCGATAATCAGTGGGCTCTGTCTGAGAGAGGAGTGCAACAATGAGACCATGAGCAATTAAATCCGAATAGTCCCGCCGCTGAATGGCACCAGTAGAACCGAGTGGCCATCCGATGAGTACGAAGCTGGGGCGGCGAATCTGGAGGAGTTAAACCAGCTGATGGCACGGGGGAAGATCGAGCTGTGCTGACCGGAGAGTGGTCGTCAGAAGTCACCGGAGAAAGAATAGCCGATACAGGCTGAGACGTGGTGGCCAGTGGCTGAGACGGTGGCTGAGGAGTGCTGGCCAGCGGCTGAGATATGGTGGGCATTTGGCGAGGAGTCGAGTCCAGGTCGGCCGTCCAGATGGAAGATGGTGGTGAAGGAGGGGCAGCTGGAACAGGCACAGACACAGGCGTGGTGGCCCCAATCGATGAAGTAACAGTTCCATAAAAAAAATGATGAAATCTCCATATCTGAAATCGAACAACTGTCCGTGGAAGATGAGACATAAGGGAAGAAAGTTTCATCAAAATGAACATGGCGAGAGATATAGATGCGCTCAGAAGTCTGGTCAAGACACTGGAAGCCCTTGTGACAAGGGCTATAGCCAATAAAAACACAGGGAATGGATCGGGGTGCAAACTTATCAGTAGCAGTGGCACGCAGACATGGAAATGCACGGCAACCAAACGGGTGAAAGAGGGTATAGTCAGGCACATGACCAAAAACAACCTCAAAAGGTGATTTGCCACTCATTACCGAGGCGAGAGTGCCACTGCTCAAAAGAAGCATGAAGCTTTGTAGAGCGTAGTTCGCCTAAAAAACTGGAATCACCAGTCTCAAGAAAATAAAGGCCAGACCTATGACGGCCTTTACCAATTATCGCCCATGTAAGCTTGTGCTCAATGGAAAATGCATCAGCATCAAATATAACACGGACAGGTAGATCACGAGTAAGCTTACTAATGGACAATAAACTTCTAGTAATCTTAGGGACCACAAGGACATCATTAACAGAGAAACCAGATAAATGACATTGACCGATGTGAGTAATAGATAATGATTCACCATTTCCAACAAGAATAGAATCAGAACCACGATAACGTTGTACCTAATCAAGATGACTGGTGTGAGCAGTGATATAAGATGTAGCACCTGAATCAACAATCCACTGATTTGACGAAGAATGACAGTTGGGACCATTCAAACTGGCCTGAAACAACACCTTGTCCGCAATCCAATTAGTGGAGCAATCTTCCCGAGATATAGGGCCCAAATGAACCATAGCGGAAGACCGGAAAATGGCACAGAAATTGACTGGATGCTGACGAGAATTTGAAAAACTCGTCGGAATGTGAGCAACTCGCAAGGAACAGCTTCAATTCGCGAGAATTTGATTCACCTCACGATAAATTGATCAACTCGCGAGAGTTTGAATCAACTCGCGAGAAACTCCCTTGCTGGCGAGACGACTCGCGCGTGGTTTCACGTGCGAAATTTCCTTCTTGCTGGCGAGTCGACTCGCGCGTGGCTTCACGTGCGGAATTTTCTTCTTGCTGGCGAGACGACTCGCGCGTGGCTTCACGCGTGGACAAGAGGATTTCTTCTTCTTCTCCGTGTCGCGATCGGCCGTTTCTTCTCCGTCTGGCTTCGCGATCGGATGAGAGGATTTCTTCTTCTTCGACGAAGGAGCCGCCGCTGGAGGACGCCGGAGGAGGAGGCCGCCGCTGGAGGAAGCCGGAGGAGGACGCCGCCCTGGAAGACGCCGGAGGAGGAGACAACCGCTGGAGAACGCCGCCGTTGGAGGACGCTGGAGGAGGAGACCGCCGCTGGAGGATGCCGGAGGAGGAAGGCCGCCGCTGGAAAAAGATGGAAATTTTCCCGGATAATTGAGACTTGAGAGGATGCCGGAGGACGCCGGAATTTGACCGGAACTTCGCCGGAAAAGAGAGAAGGAGGGAGGCGCTGAATTAAAATTGAGGGGTTAGGATCAGAACTTGCTCTGATACCGTGATAGAATGATTTGCCGTAATTAATTGTATTATTGATATCTAAATATATAGAGAGTACAATAGAGGTATAATAAGGAAAGAACTTTAATCAGAATAAATTATAATCTAATCAGGAGTCTGATTTAGTCTAACAAGAATAATGTACCTTTTGCAATTAAAGGAGATGTGACAATCTTATGAAAATATACAAAAATGGTAAGTATGTCAAACACAGTGAAACGGAGGGAGTACTAGTATGGGTAATATATGTGACATTATAAAAATGAATAATATATCCATTGTTAGTTAATTTTTTTAAGGAATGTGTAGTTACATATTTTTTTAAGGAATGTAATTAGTGATTTAATCTTTTTATCAATGCCACATAAATTTTTTTTGATGTTTCATTATGAAATTTCACTGATTACTCATTTAATAATTATTTAACAATTAGCTATTTTTTGCCGTTAGTAAATTCTACATTAGCTTTTATGATTTTGGGGGTGATTTTTCCTCGTGCATGGATGAGCACTCCCTCCGTTCTATTAATATTGGTACCATAAATATAAGTGCTTGAATTTAAATGAAGAAAATGAATTGATGAAATTGGATTTAGAAAGTAAAAAGTAATATGAGTGAATTAAATTAAAGAAATTTTACCAATAATAGAAATTATTCAAATATAAAAGAAATGAGTCCGTCTCTTGAAAGACGGTCTTTCCATAAGTTATGGAAAGACCAGGGTTTAAAGTGTAAATTAGAAGAAATTAAGATAAAATTTTTGGGTTGTATGAACCGGGTTATAAATTTTATAATTACTACATGTTTCATACTAAAACTTTAATATTGCAACTAAGACCTTTTACCTTTTATTATTCTAATCAAACTCCGTCTTTCTATAAGCCTATGAAAAGATCATCTTTTCCAAGACTTTGCCAAAAAAAATAATAAAAAATGGAAAGTGTGCCACCAATGGGGAAACGGAGGCAGTATTGAATATTGAATAATTGAGTAATTGCCTAATTGTCTAATTGGATGCGTACCAGCAGACCAAAATCCTTTTTGTTAGCATGTTATTATCATTCCCAGCTATACAAACTTTAATTTTAGCAATACAATTAATTATCTTTCCTTAGCGAAAAAAAATATAAAAAACTACCAGTTGCGGCAAGAAATCTGCAATCCCACATGCAGTAAGACTTGTACGGCTACAGCTAGCTTGTACGACGCCCAAAGTAAAATAAAATAATTATGTACTATCTCTGTCCCGAATTAAATTGCACAGGGTTAAAGATTTAGTCAAACTTGAATGACATATTTAATGTCCGGACAGAATTGGGAATCCTCGAGAGGGATCTCTCGGATTACTAAGTCCTGGGAAGATCGTGGTTTATACCACTTAACTAGTTTCCTTCTCTTCGGACCTACTGGAGGCTCATCGGATGAAATCGAACGGGGATGTCTCAGCAGTTTTATTTTCTTAACAGGTTCGTAGAATTTTTTTTTGTAAACCTCGGGGGGCCAAGCTCGGCCCCCGATTAAGTTTTTGGAATTGGTATAGGAGGCGTAGAAAAGGGGTGAGGATAGCAAACAATCTCGAGCACTCTCGAGCTGAGGTGGGTAAACAAACTTGTTAGGGAGTTGGGATTCGACTTTAACGTCGGGATTCCATCAAGGGACCCTATATCCAAGGCAGTTAAACGCGAGAGACCTCTTAGCATCCTTCCACTTTCCCACGTTTCCAGGGAGGGTAAAAACCTTCCGCCTCCTTTGGCGAGGAGAAAAAGTAATGATCTTCTCGGAGGAGTTACTGCTGAAGGCCAATAGAACAATTTATACTCGGGTTTGATGCCTAATGTGTAGCATTAACAGAGAAATAACACGAGGGTGGTTATGGCATTAGGATGGACTTGGGCAGGGCTTACTTGAAAATATCTGAGCACCCTCGAGAATATCAAAGGAAAAGGAAAACATAACCGTAACCGGATCTGCTTTAGAAAAATGACCGACCTCACCTCGGGGGGATCTTCGTAAGACTCTGTTGCTTCTAACCACTCAAATTCCTCTGATCTGGGGGTAGCGATCTTAAGACCCTCGATATAGTCCAAGACTTGTCCGGGGCTAAGGGCTCGTACGTTTCTTCTTCCACAGGGGGATCTGGGGTGGGGGGCTCAATGGTGGAGGAGGCTTTGGAGTGTAGCAGCCCGCTATCCTCCTCTAACATCCTCAAATGGCCTCCCTCCTTAGGATAAGAGGATCCAAGCTCAATGTCTCCAACACGCGAAGACCTCTGAATATAACCTTTCCTTCGGTCGGGAGGCCAAACTCGGGGAAAACCCCCCCTCAAGAAAATTCGAAAGTGGTATGTACCTTGAATTACCAATCTCATCGTCGCTAGGGTTGGAAACCTGGGGAGAATGCCCCATATTGCTAAGCGTAGCTTTGGAATGCCCCATCAAATCTCTCAAACTCAATTTTGTCAGAATGCTATTCTCAATGGATTTCTCGCATGAATCAGCCATGGACACAAGGGATAAAGGAAAAGAAGTGAAGAAAGATGAAGGCTAGGTTAAGTTACTGATGAAAGTAGAAGGAGGGAAATAAGGGCGAGGAACAGAGAGAAGAGAGTACTGAGAAAACCTTTGAAATCATCTGCATTTAAAGTGAAGAGAGCGTGGAGAAAAAGGATGTTAAGAAGCCAAAAAAAAGGCGGCTTGAATAATGATTAATTTGGGAGAAATGAAAATTTGAAAAGGCGTGAAAAGTTGGCATGCCTTTTCATAAACTGCTCCCTGACACACGCTTCCCTGTATAACCAACACGCGCACGACGCACCACTCTGAATTCTGCTAAAAGGAAAATAATAATAAATGATAGTCATAAAGAAAATTAGATGGCGCCTCGGGGTTAAGGACCCCTTCTTTCAGAAAAACACAAGTGGGGATCTTCGACACCTTCTACGAGAACACGTGAACCCAGAGGCTCAGTAACGAAGGATAAATGCGAGACTCCTCCAAGATCATAACCCCGAGGCTACCCTCAAATTTTCGGAGGGCTCTTGATGATAGGTAGACCCGCAGCTGTGCCAAAAGTACCTTGGGCCGAGAGTCCCAATAAATTTCCCAAAAGTACCTCATGTCCTCGTCAGCACGATAAATTTCCTTAATAGAGAGGCGTCTGTCAAGGCGTACATCAAGGCGTATATTCTGGAGATACGCTATTCTCTGATATAGTATAAATAGAGAGGTACACACTTACTATTGGGGACTTTTGGAACATTTTTACTAAGACACTTATTGACTTAAGCATTAGAGAGTTTACCCATGGGACCTCCCGGGGCTCTTTATTTGTAGATTATCACCGAGGGACTCGACGTTACGACTCGAACATTTTCCAAACACATCAGACATATATAAAAAATTAGAAAGAATAACACTTTCATATTTCATTAATGATATCACACTTTTCATCTAATATCTTGTATTGATGATATCACGTTTAAATATAACAAAAATCAATTATTTGCATTCATTTTTTTATTTTTAAAATAATAAATGTACTTATATTTACTAATATGTAATTCTAGTATTCTCTTTCTCTCAATTCTATTTGCACCACAATTATTGTAACATTGTTTGATATATATGTTTGACCGTTAGTGTAGTACTTACGTGTAATAACAGTAAATAGAGAATTGATATTTTAAATTACTTGTTACAATAAATTTAATAATAACATATACGCTAATAATATTATTGTTCGCATACCTATTCAAATATTCGATCAAATTTTAATAGAATATACTACACAAAAATAAAAAAAGGGGTGCAAATAAAAATGAGATGGGCGGGTGAGAAAAATAAGTGTGACAGTATTGGATAAGATAGATTATAGTTCGCGGGTACCGCAATTAATTGAAAAGAGGCAGGAGGTTATGGGATACAGTAAGCAATGAAGCGGCAAGTGGTTGACTCTAGTCATGCATTACGCGATGCTGAGTCTGCATGGATAATGATTCTACTCATTCCTGCCAACCACGCCTTCTGTTCCCTCGAGTGGTAAATACCCAACTGGTAACTCAACTGGCTAGGCACCGGTTCCACGTTTTCAATTGTTTATGTTTTAGGATAATTTATATTTATTCCATCTCAATTCTCCCTTCCCCAATTGAAGTCCGGTCATTTTTAATATACTATTTAGTTTAAATAGTAATAACTGTTACTCACTCCATTATATTTCAAACTGCACACTTTAACTTTCACCAGTTGACTGGAAAAATATTTTATCCTTAATAGCTTTTCTTTAAAATACTTAAATTTGTGAAAAGTTAAAATTTTAAAAATAAATGTTATAACGAATCCAACAATAGTATTTATATTTATATGCCAGTTTAATTTTAGGGTTATAATTAGGAAGTTTGACTAAATGAATAATTAAATTGCAGGTCGTAACGGAACCGAAGGAGCATTGTTTTCCATCACATTTTTACAATGTCAGCAGGTATAGTGTAGAATTTGCCAAAACTGTTTTTAATAAGCCTATAATGCTTTTCATTCAGCTGTATGAACTGTGAAGTTCAGTTTGCCTAAAGTAATATTTACTGCCATATTAATGGCCAACAGATGCCAAATGAGTAGGTCTGGTTTTTATGTTACGAAAGGGAGTGACCATATCATAAATATCTTAGCTATATTTTCCTAAAATACAATTTAATACACATTCAATTATCTCTATTTAAAACAATCATTTTATATAGCGCCGTACCATCTGACGTGACAATATGGTCAGAGACACATCAGATGGAAGAACAATTTGAAAACAAAATACTCTAAACAAGGTAAAGAACATAATTTAATTGATTGTAAGGAATATTTTTCATTAATACAAATCAATGAATCTGCCGTGAATATTTACCTTAAATACTCTGATTACTGTAATTACATTTAGTGGATATTAACTGAGGTGCCAACACGTGTGGCTTGCGGTATTTCGAACTATACAGTCAGTAACAACGTGGAGTACATATTTATTACTGTTAGGTGCGAATTCTACGTAAGATACGTTGAATCAGGAAACTTCCGAGTGACCGTCTACCTGTGGGGTACCGGGTGGCCTCCAAGTGGGTGAATAAGGAGCGACATTTCCTCCTATTTATACTGGCGGCCACACAGAATCTTCAAGCTAGTATAACAAAGCAAAAGATTCCGAGTAACCGCTCATTTCACACGCCCCGAAAAAGCCCCCCCCCCCCCCAGTTTTCCTGGTCTATGGCTACCCGTGGTGGTGGTGCGCTCCTCCGAAACCTCTCCTCCGCCGCCTCCCTCCGCCGCCGCCTCGTCTCCTCCACCCCCTCCCCCCTCACCGCCGCCGTCACCCCTCTCTCCTTCGGCTCCGACCCCGCCGCCGTTGCCGTGCATCCCTCCGGCGGCGCCGTCAACTTCGACGACGTGAAGGCGCTTTTCTCCACCCTCTCCACCCCCAGGCTGCTCCGGTCGTGGCTGACGCTCCAGGCCACCGCCGTGGAGACGCTCGTCGACCTCGGGCTGTGGGTGATGACGTCGCGGCTGGTGGAGACGCCGGTGGTGAAGCAGCTGATTGTCGGCGCTGTCCGGCACACGTTCTTCGATCATTTCTGCGCCGGACGGGATCTGGAGGAGGCCGGACGGACCGTCACGCGCCTCCGGGACGCCGGATTGAGCGGGATGCTCGACTACGGGCTGGAGCATGCAACCGACAACGCCTCCTGTGATCGAAACGCCCACGAGTTCATCCGGACCGCCGACTTCACCAGATCTCTCCCGCCCTCCGCTGTAAGCCATTCTCAAATCATACACGTCTTTCGATCCCATCTTTTGATATACTGAGTCAATGTCCGTTGAACAGGCGAGCTTTGTGGTGGTGAAGATAACCGCGATATGTCCCCCGAGCTTACTCCGACGAGTAAGCGATCTTCTGCGGTGGGAATATCAGGATACCGCGTTCCATCTCCCATGGAAGCGCGATTGCCTCCCGATTTTCGCCGATTCGAGCCCTTTTTACCACACACAGGAGAAACCGGAGCCGCTAACTGCTGAAGAGGAGCGAGATCTCATGCTAACCCACGAGCGGCTCTTCAAGATTTGCGACAGGTGCGTCGAATGCAACATCCCCCTCGTCATTGACGCAGAGGACACCGCGTTGCAGCCGGCGATCGATTACTTAGCGTACTCTTCTGCAATGGAGTACCGGATGGACAGGGACCCTCTGATTTACTCCACAATTCAGGCTTATTTGAAGGATTCCAAGGACAGGATGGTGAAAACCAAGGAGTTTGCCGATGAGATTGGAGTTCCTGTCGGGTTTAAGCTTGTCCGCGGCGCCTATATGTCCAGTGAGAGACAAACCGCTGCCTTCTTCGGCATGGAATCTCCGATTCACAACAGCATTCAAGAAACGCATGCTAATTACAACGATTGCACTAGCTTTCTCCTCGAAGAGGTTGCTCGTGGCTCGGGCTCCGTTGTTCTTGCTAGCCACAACCTTGATTCAGGTTGGTTGAGCTTGGGCTCCCAGTTTGTTTGTTGGTACAATGTTAATGCGGCTAACATGTTCTGCTTTTCCGACAGGGAAAATGGCTACGGCCAAAGCAACCGACTTAGGGATTCACAAGGATAACCGTAACCTCCAGTTTGCTCAGCTCTATGGCATGGCGGATGCACTCTCTTTCGGGCTGCGAAACGCGGGATTTCGCGTCAATAAGTACTTGCCGTTCGGACCCGTGGAGCAGATCATGCCATACCTCCTCAGAAGAGCAGAGGAAAACAGAGGCCTCCTGGCCAGCTCAAACCTCGACAGAGTTCTGCTGAGGTACAGTTCATGAAATCACCTTATCCATTCAATGTACGGTGTTTGGATCACGTTTTTTGAGATGTTTGTCTTTGCATGTTGCAGGAACGAGCTCAGGAGGAGATTCAAGTTTGTCTAGCCTGTAAGAAGGGTAGTGTAAATCGAAGACAGCTTATGATGAGGAACAGAGGGACAGGCTTTAGCTGCCTAGTGTATCATGTAAAATGGGTGTTAATGTGGTGGTTTGACGCAGAAATTGTATGGTGGAATTGGGAGGGGAAACGTGGAATGTTAGATGTAGCTTTGTTGGCTTCTGTTTGTCCCTTGTTGCATTAATAAAGTCCTCGGTAAGTTGTTAAGGATGTGTAAATAATTTTCCATGATCAATGGATTTGTTCTTTTTTCTTTTGTATGATGGCAATTGGTGGGGTTAGTGTTGCTGGCTTCCTCGCGTTTTCTTAACGTGTTTAAAACAAGTTGCACCAAATCAATGTTATCAGTCAAATCTGCTCAACTTCAACGTACTGCTATAAATTCCAGTTAGTGTATAAGCACAAAGATCATCACATAAAATATAACAGAATTTTTGAATATGTATTTTTTAAATATTAAATTGAATAATAATTTTATTATTTATACATCATAAATAATAATATTACTGTTCATACATCCATTTAGATATGCAATTAAATTTTAATAAAAAATATTACTTAAAAAAAAAGAGTACAACATCAGTTGGGCCATGTAAATAATTTAAATAGTAGTGAATAGTATTTGATTCAATAAATCAGGATCTTGGTCTAATTGAATACAGTATATTAATGGTTGTTACTTGGCTCCCACATTATGGGACAAGTTGACATGGACAGGGCATTTAGCCGGAATCTGATTTGTGGGAATAAAAGTTATGAAATAATTGGCTGTAAATCATGATAATAGTGTCATTTCAGATTAAGCACCACTTGAATCGCAATCAATTAGTATGCCTCTACTTTGGATGCCTAACTAGGCACCACCTGAATCACGAACCAACAATTACCTTCCGATGACTCTTTGTGTGCCGCATGATAAAACTCAATCTAATATATTATTTTTCATATAGTTTTGGTGTTTGTAATTTTATTTGTATTTATATATTAGAGTTTGAATTATTTGAATTAGTTTATTTATGCTTTATTTGCAGTTTTAATAGCATTAAAAAAAATTCAGTTTTGTATAATAATTTGATGCTTGGCCCGTATCTATCTGTCAAATGGTCTTATAAATTACATTTTTAATATTTCCCCCGTCCCAGATTAAATTATATATAATCTTTTTCACGGTTATCAAGAAACACGTTTGATCGTTAATATGTATATGTATGTATATTTTAACTACGTTGAATATCGGCAAATAAAAAGTTACTTTTTAGAAACTACTCGTTATGGTGGATCCAACAATATCACATACGATAATATTATTGTGTATATACATATTTAAATATGCGATCAAAGTTTGACAGTGAATAGTATCAAATAGTATAGTGTGTAGTTTAATCCGGAATGGAGGGAGTTTACATTTTACTAATGATAACTCAAGTTGCATAAAATAATGACTTATAAACATATAATATTATAACATACAAATATAATATAATTTAACAGTAACCTAATAGTAACACATTTCCTGATGGTCATTGAAATTCATTGTTGTTTTATAAAGTTAAATTAAAGGAGCTGCAACTTATAAAAATCTAATAAATAGTTTAATACTAAGGGATCTAGTAAAGTATGATTTTTTCCAACCATTTCGACGTGTCATTAATTTGTGTTTTTTTTTTGAAAACAGAGTCATTAATTTTCATCCCAACTAAAAACTCTAATAGATATGAATTGAAGTGTTGCTGACTAAGAACTTGTCTAGAAAGTTTTGAATTAGACTGAATTTAAAACACCGCCTCATGTATGCGTCACGCATTCGTATTTAGATAAGAAGTTACTGTATTAGAAGATTATTGATCAATATTGTTACTTTTCAAAGTGATGGGAGGATTAACAAAAATCTAAAGCATAATTGGAATAAATTGAGTAAAATATCACTGTAAAAAAAATATTCATAATTCACCTGTTCTTTTAATTTTGGCACACTTTCCATATTTGTATGTTTTTCTAAATTTGTCCCATTTTCTTTTACGGGAAAAAGTACATTATTCTCAACTAACCATTAAACGTTTAACCCTCTTCACTCAATTTCCTCCACATATTTTAACTTACAAAAAAAACAGCTAAACCTATGGTGTCAAACGTAATGAAATGGAGGGAGTATGAGAATGGGATCAAATCAGAGAAAAATGTCACCGGAAACAAAATTACGGCCACAACAAACACATTAGATTGTGATATTACCGAGCTCTCTTTTTCCCCTAAAACCGATAATTTTACAGAGTATTTGATAGTTCAAATAAGTAAAAAGAATTGAGTAGAGGAAATGAATATTAATAAGTGAAAGTGAATAATCATCTTTTACCATAATCGAAAGTGTGGTAATTGTACAGTGATGATATCATGTGAGGTAATTTATACTTGAGTGGGTCTCCTGACATGCGGCATGTCCATAAGCTTATGGACAGGCCACTTATTTCTTACCTTATCCACTGCATTTCTTAAATTACATACAAAATTTAAAATTTTTAAAAATATTTTTTCATATGATATATTTTTATATTTTCGCCTTCAAATACATATTATTACTTGTTTTAACTTATAAAATGCAATATTTAAATTTTATAAAAAATCACAATATTTAATGCAAATGCCCCTAAGGACTGTCCATAAGCTTATGGAAAGACCGCATTTCCTGAGACTTACTCTTTATACTTTAGGTGGGAACCTTTTAGTAAAAATCAATATAAATTTTAACTTTTCCGAATTTATTTGCATCTTTTAAAAGAATTTCATCTCAATCAAAATGTTAATGAGCATAATAATTTATGGCTAAACTTTAGATTGTCTAAAACACGATTTTATGAGTTTTATAGTAATTTAGATTTAAATTTTAAAAACTGGAATTGTTTCAGCAATCTGTTTCCCAACATTTGATATTCTATCTGTTCTTCTATTAGTGACATCACTAACCTTAATGAGATATTTTTCTTTAAATGGCATACTTTTTATTTCTGGCAATATTTTTTCAATTACATCGACTCATTCTACCTTCCACTCTTTACATTCAATTTAATCTACTTATTTTCTTCATCCTAATTCAATTACTTACACTTATGGATCATGGTACCACTATTAGTGAAACAACGGGAATACCATAATTTTATTCATTTATGTATGTAAATGATATTAGTGAATGAAATTGAGTTTAGAAGAAAAAATAGAACGAAGGAATGAAATTAATAAAATTTTATCAAAATTAGAAAGTATACTGATATAAAAAATAAAGGAAGTGTGCCAAATACCTCTAAACAAAGGGAGAAGATAAGAGTAGTCCATAGAAGAATACGGAGTACGTAGCTGAGATTCTCACAAGATTCATTAGAGACGGATCAATCAAGTTGGCGCTTTTGATATTCAAAGGTTGTTGAGGCAAAGGCCCTAACCGTAAATTGATCTTGTTGATAACGACGTTAGCGTTACAAAACGAAAGGGGACCAGGTTCCAGATACCGCCCAATTAAATCTGGTAAATAATTACATAAACCCAATTGGGCGGTCGCAATCGGACACGTCAGAACTACTACCCCTTACCCATTTCCAGCTACACATTTCTTGTTTGCTTCCCGCATGATAACAATTCCGATCTCTCGTACTTTGCTGTATACTAATTTGTTTGTTATTGCCCCTTTTAAGCACGCGTGGTGTTTGTTTAGTGCTTCACGAAGGCACTGGAGATGGTCGTTTTTGAGGAAAGAATGAGACCGCCATCATATGAAGCCAGCTCTATTTTGTAATTTATGGTATGGCAGCATAATTTGGAAATTAGAGGATGGTTTTTCTTTTCGCCTAGTGAAATGGACTTGCAGCGTGACGGGTGTAACTTGTGTCTCGAGATGATAGCAATGTTATTGGGTAATATGCAGATATAATCGTATATGTGGGAGAAAGTGTACATATAAGTTTGACTTATTTTTTAGTGCAATTATAACCCTACGTATTATAAATAAGTGCAAATATAGCCCTAAACCCATTATTCTAACACTGACTGGCCATTTCCGGTCATTGACTGTCTGGAAATGACCAAAATGCCCTTCTAACCTAATACAAAAATTTAAAAGAAAATTTGCCCCTGGAGCACTCTGAAACCACCGCCGCCTCCTCTGCCATCTGAAACCACCGCCGCTAGAAAATGCCACCGCCGCCGTCACTTTTGGTCTCTGCCATTACAAACATCAACCAAAAGTACTATTTTTTTACTTTCGCAACAAACGCAGTAATCAAAATTAGAAATCAGAAATCCAAACAAAACAAAACCTGGGCCAAATTCTTCTTCATAAGGGTTACCAACAAAGTTCTATTTTCTGCATCCTGCCATAATCTCTCACCAAAATTAAAGGGATTCTTCATTTCACTCCAAGATTGAAACTTTATTCCACGAAATGGGAAAAAAAATACTCCCTCCGTTTCACTAATATTGGCACCATAGGTTTAGGTGCTTGGATTTAGGTAGAAAAATGAGTTGATGAAATTAGAGGTAGAAAGTAAAAAGTAAAATGAGTGGATGAAATTAAAGGAATCTTGCCAAAAATGGAAAGTGTGCCAATATAAAAGAAACATCCAATTAAGGTAAGTGTGTCATTAATAAAGAAACGGAGGGAGTAGAACCCTGATAACATTATCGATCTCACCGGCCGGCGACATAAAGCCAAGCAACGTACGAGAAGAAAGCCATGATGATAGAAGGCCACCAGTCAAGCCCATCGACAGGGGGGAATTGGGATCGTGATTGGAGTCATTCGATTCCTCCTCCTCATCGCCGGTGATTGATTTGGTCAACAGGGTAATGAGATCTTATGGGCAGAGTATTCCGGCGGCAGAGAAATGAGGGGTTCATTGGTTTCTCCGTCGCGGCAGAGGTCGAGAGGACCGAGAAGGCATAGTGGTTTGGAGGATTTGTGTTTGCCACCAGCCCTTCACCAAAACCCTAGGTCCACGCCACATCGGCGACCATCGGCCACCATTTCCAGTACCGCTCAGCCAAGCGCCGGAAATTGAGAAGGAGAAGGAGAGAATGCAGAGAACGGGTTCAAGACCGCCGCCTGAAACCGCTGCCTGAAACCCTATGCGAAGAACACCGAGAAAATCGAGAAGAAGAAGGAGATAAAGGGGTATTTTTATTTTTTAATGCCTTTCTTATTTTATTTTTTTTACAGGGGCAAAGTAATTTTTTCACTTAATTCCGACCTTAAACTACCGAAAAATGTTATATGCACATAATCTAAATATCTAAGATTATAATTGCACTTTTAATTATTGTAGAATTATATCTATACTTTTTTCAATTATTTAAAGTTATATATGCTCTAAATGTTATTTTGTTAGCTTTGTAGTTCGTGTCGGATGTAATATGGCAAAGTCTTGGGAAAGACGGTCTTTCCATAGGCTTATGGAAAGACGGGGTTTGATTAGAATAATAAAAGGTAAAAGGTCTTAGTTGCAATATTAAAGTTTTAGTATGAAACATGTAGTAGTTATAAAATTTATAACCCGGTTCATACAACCCAAAAATTTTATCTTAATTTCTTCTAATTTACACTTTAAACCTTGGTCTTTCCATAACTTATGGAAAGACCGTCTTTCAAGAGACGGACTCATGTAATATTATCGGGTAAATTATGAAATTAATAATTTTATTTTGAAATTCATAAGCACCCTTCTTTTATCGGGTAAATTATGAACGTAAATTGCATATTCTCATTCATGAAGAGCTCATGCTCATTTTTATTAGGGATAAGTGCCAATATAATCCTACCTACTTGATTAAGTGCCAATATAACCCTATGATAATTTTTAGTGCAAATATAACCCTAACTAGTTAATGAAAGTGCCAATATAACCCTCAGACCCCATTTTCGGCAATGACCTCAATTTTCCAGTGTTGACTCTATATAAATTGACCAAAATACCCTTTGGGCTAACTCTGAAATTAGGTGGATAATTTTACCCGCATAGTTCGCCGGATCGTCATATTCGCTGAAATTAGGTAGGGTTATATCAGCACATTATGCAATCTTAATGGGTTATATCAGCACATTTCTAATGTTTGTACGGTTATATCACCACATTCCTAATGTTTGTACGGTTATATCACCACATTCCTAATGTTTGTAGGGTTATATCAGCACATTTCTAATGTTTGTAGGGTTATATCAGCACATCCTTAAAACTTATAGGGTTATATTGGCACTTTCACTAACTATATAGGATTATATTGACACTTTCACTAACTATATAGGGTTATATTGACACTTTCACTAACTATATAGGGTTATATTGACACTTTCAAATATTGAAAGATTATATTGACACTTATGTTAAATAGGTAGGGTTATAAAAATACTTTTTTTTAATTTAATTATATTTCCGAATCCGCTGCTATATTCAGTATTGGATTTAGAAATTTTGTAATTAAATTTTAGATTTAAAACGGTTTGTTTAGATCCTGGAGGAATAATATACTGTTTTAAATTTTCCGTTCCTTGATTGTAGTAACACCCAATTTCTTTTTCAAATATCAAAGAAAAATAACGAAAGCTCACTACTCCCTCTGTCCCAGCCAAATTTGCACACTTACTATTTGGAGGTCAAAGTTGTTAAAATTTGACCACATATTTGAGTAGATATATGAAAAATAATATTATCGTATGATATATTGTTAGATTTGTCATAACATGTAGTTTCTAAATATCAATTTTATATGTGTCATTATTGTCCGTAGTTACATATATTTACAGTCAAACATATTTTTTGGAGACCGTGAAAAAGATTCTGTGCAAATTCCCCTGGGACGGAGGGAGTACTAGACTACTACTGCTAGTATAATGGCCCTATTTTGGCAAGTTTCATATAGGTGGTTTGACCTGTTTAAGCTATTTGTTTATGTTACCTGTTTGATGATTAGATGTTTATAAAAGTGTTTGATAAATATAATTATTGGCTGTTAACATTTTTATGTAAAATAACATTTAAGGACATGACAACCATTCATTATTCATAAACTTATTTTAGTATTTTATTATTGTTATTTTCATTTTCATTAATATAATATATTTTTAATTATTTAACGTATTCACTAATATTGAAAGCAATATATTTACTAATTCATTTCTTTATTTACTACTGTTCATTATGAGCATTAATATAAGAAAATAAATATAAACTATATTAGTTGACTTATTTTTATAAGATATAAGAAGTTTTAATTATACTCCATCTATTTGCACCATAGTTTAATGTGTTTGGATTTACGTGAACAAAATGAGTGGATGAAATTGAATGTAAAAAGTAGAATGGGTAAATGAAATGAAGTGAATCTTACCAAAAATGAAAAGTGTGTCAATATAAAAGAAACAACTCAAAAAGGAAAGTGTGTCACTAATAGAGAAACGGAAGGAGTATTTAAAATGTAAATATTTATACAAAGTTAAAAATATTTTTAAAAATTATAATTTTATATCTAATTATTTATAATATAAATTATTAATGTACACTCCTATTAGTATTAGATCGTACCAAAAATGTACATTAGTATTAGTAAATCACATAAATCTAATGAGGTAAAGTTTTAAAATTTTAAAATTTCTCTATATATACTCATCAAACTAATATTGAAATAAGAGAGGAAAAATAAAATTTAATTGTGAAAAAATTTAAATTCCAAAAGATGTACTCCCTCCATCCCCGATTAAACAGCACATTTTACTATTTGACAATATTCTCTGTCAAACTTTGACCTCATATTTAAATAGGTATAGACGCAATAATATTATCATATGTGATATTGTTCGATTAGTTAACGAGTAGTTTCTAAAAAGTAACTTTTTTGTTGGTCAATGTTATATGTAATTAAATATATTAACAGTCAAACATGTTTCTTGATAACCATGAAAAAGATTCCATGCAATTTAATTTGGGACGAAGGAATTAGATGAAAAGGTTAAATTTAAATCACAAAACACATAATCACGATGCTGTCATTAAGTCCCAAAACACATAAAACGATGTCGTATGTTAATGGCGTAGAGAAAGGTAAAAAGGTACAAGAATAAAAAAGTAATTATTAAAGGTAAAAGCCACACGCAAAGCAAAGACGCTACTAATATTAGCGTTTCGTATTTGACGAAAACACTATATGAAAAGGTCAAATATTTTTTAAAATACTTTTTGACAGTTTAGTCGAGTAAAAATACCAACAGTTAAAAGTCTATCAAACCGTCCGTTAAAACACTAATATCAAACGGGGCCAATATCTTTTTTTATCTTCCCTGCCGAACGAACAGTATATCTTCATCAATATAATCAAGACATTTCACGAATATAGTTTCTTAGACTATTATGTGCCAACCTAACTTGTTGCCTTTGCCTATCATGGGAGTTCTGATATGAAGGTTCATGCAAGTAAAACCGCCATTTACCACCCCAAGATATTGCTGTTAGTTTAAACCACACAATTTGTCCGACAACTCACCATTAGCATTAGTTAAAACCACACAAATTATCATCTGATTAAAAGAAAAATCATAAATTGAATCATGGAACAGTTGTTTTGTTTTTCAACTTAAACATTACATTTCTTAAAATTCAAATTTTATATTTTATATTTGAGTCTGTCTCTTGAAAGACAGCTTTTCCATAAGTCTTGGAAATACCAAGGTTTAAAGTGCAAATTAAAAAATGAAGATAAAATTATCGGATTGCATGAATCGGGTTATAAACTTTATAACTACTACATGTTGCATACTAAATTTTTTATGTTACAACTAAGTCCTTTTACCTGTTATTATTATAAATAAATCTCGTCTTTCTATAAGTCTATCTTAAAACGGTCTTTCCCAAGACTTTGCTTTTATATTTTATGTATGTTTTTTGTTTGTATTTTTACATCATATTATGGGTGTGTTTGGCCGAGCTGTTGTTAAGGAAATAGAAACTTATTCCTTGTATGAAAAGTTATAAATGGTAGTTACATTACAATTAGTTTCCGTATAGAATTAGTCATAACTGGTAATTTCCTTATAGGCTTGTTATCCTATTCTTGTTAGACTTTGGTTTATTGTAACCCTATATATTGTACTCCCTTCGTCCCAGGGGAATCTGCACACTTTCCTTTTTGGGTTGTCCCAGACAAATCTGCACACTTTCCATTTTAGGAAAAAACTAACCTAACAAAAGACTAAATTGCCCTTAAAAAATAAAATTTTACATCCAAACCCTACCCCACATCCAGCCCAACCCACCACTTCATATTCTTTTTTCACCCCAAATTATTTCATCTCCGCTAACATTTTCTCTCCACCACCTCCGCCACCCATCTCCGCCACCCCATCAGCACCACCTCCTTCTTCTCTTGCCCCCGCCTCTGCCACCACCCCTCCCCCTCCTTTCCATCCCCACCACCACCTCCGCCAGATAGACCCAAAAAGGCCAATCGTAGGTCTGCGAGCGGTGGTTTGGAGCAACAAAACCGGTGAAGATTGGTGAATATTAAGGGTTTGAGTTTCTGGGTTTAGTTGTTTTTGTTTCTGGGCTTTCAGATGAGGGTTTGGATTGTGGTAAAGATTGGTGGTTGCAGAGGCGGTGGGGGCGGTGGAGGCTGGTGGCGGTGGGAGGGGACGATGGCTGCTGGTGGCGGTGGGAGGGGACGGTGAGAGAAAACGCAGAGAGAAAACGTAGGGATGAAGAGAAGAGGTGCAGGGGCTTTTGGTAATTTCACCCAGGGGAAATTCGGAGAGAGAATTTCTCTCTGCAGAATCCCCTGGGACAGAGGGAGTAATCCTTATTTTTAACATGGTATCAGAGCCCATGTTGGGTTATTGGACCGATGTGTAGATCCCCTTTAATTTGACCTAATATGGGTCGTGGAGTGTTTCCACGTTGACACGTGAGAAGGAGTGTTGAAAAATATATACCACATAGATTTCTTAAGAACAAAATGACTTACCTATAAGGTCTTGAGTCACCTCCACTTAGTACCAATTGATTTTAAGATGAAAGCCCAAAATACTTTAAATTTTAACCGTTATCCTTATAAACAAAGTTGTCTTAGTTTAATCTTATAATCTCTATCAAACAAAGCCTATATCAAGTTACACTGAAATATATCCTGATTGTGTTTATAAATTATGAAAATACTTTCTTTTACCGAGCGGACTCAAATTACAAAGGGTCCTTAGGAAGCACATTCACTCTCAAGCTCACTCTTTTCATTGGAATAACAATGACACTGTTAAAGGGGCAACATTTTAGAATTTGATATTTGAGATTTGGTCCTGAAATCTTTAATTTTACAAAATCATTGCTGGGTAGTGTTATAAATTTTAAGACTGGGCTTGCTATCAATAATTTGGATATGGATAAAATGGGTTGTAATAATAATGAATTGCGGATTAAATAGATAATTTTAAAATATGATTTTTTTTACTCCCTCCGTCTCAGGGGAATCTGCACACTTTCCTTAAAGGGGTGTCCCAGACAAATCTGCACTCTTTTTGTTTCTTTCCATATTTGGCAAAAAAAGTGACATGAATTTCCAAAACTACCCCCAACATATTTTAAGTATTACAAAAATATCGAAATGGGTTATTCTATTTTGGGCCCAAATCCATTCTTCTAACTCAGTTGTAACTAAACTAATCCACCTAATTCACCAAACCCATTTTCAACTCTTTAATTCTCCCAACCGTTTCCAATTCAAGAATAAGATCTTGTCTAATCTTATCTCTTCTGCACCGAAAGTAGCATCCAATGAATGCGTCTTATTCTTGTGGAAAGTGGAGCTCTCCTTTATTTGTTCCACAGTCTTCCACGCCTCGTTCATTTCGCATGCTTCCTTCTCAGACGCTCCTCTCAATCTTCCTCTTCCTCATCCTCCTGAAACCCTAGCTCTCATTTTTTGGCATCTTCCCCCAGTTCCCGTTGCTATTTTCATCATTTTTTGTTAGATCCGTTCAATATCTGCCATCTTCCCCCTATAGTCCCGGTGATTTGGTGCGTTTTGAATGTCGTCTCACTCGAATTCCACCGGTCAATCATGTCGGAGGTGTTCGCTGTGCTACGTTTCAGATTCATATAGTAAGTTGGAGTTCGTCCCTGAGACGGAGGCGGATGATGCCACCTCCGCCTGGAGGTTTGACGCAGCCCTCAGGGAAACAGTGGTCAACGACCACAGTGAAAAGGTCCCCACTCCAGATCCAGGGGAATCTGGTATTGTCGAGCCACGGGCTGAAGTTAAATCTCCCACCGGCGACTTGCATGGTGGAAAAAATGTTCAACCGTGCCATGGTGAGCACGGTTGGGTTCCTCCCAGCTGTGATATCGCTGGTGGAGAAGGTACAGGGACCATCGCAGAACCAACGCGGTTCCCTTGGGACACAAATGTTCCAGATGACCCAGAGGACACCATGTATGGCAGCAACCAGGTGCTTTACCTGTTATGCCCTTGGTTGCGGGAGGAGCGTGACACCAGTCGGCGCAAACCCTAGCTCCGGTGGCATTTCATTACATACGTGCCCGAAAAAAAATAAGTCCTTGACTGTTCATATTAATAGGGTTAGTTCCTTTTCTGTATCGTTGCAGTGGTACGAATAGTTTCCTCTGCCTAATCTAACTTTTCTGTTCTTCACACTGATAATCCCATAAATATACAGGACCCATTCATTGGATGCTACTTTCGGTGGATAAGAGATAAGATCAAACCAGATGTTAATCTTGAATTGGAAGCGGTTGGGAGTATTAAAGAGTTGAAAATGGAAGGTTTCCATTTTGCAGATGAGGTGAAATCGTTCCTACCTTGAATGTAACCTTTTCTGTGTTATGTGCGAGAGCCACTATTTTATGCAGTTGCTCGATGATATATATGCGATATTAATGTCCACATTCTGTACAGAAAAAAGTTAGATTCTGCATGCATATTTATTTGCGAGAACACCTGATTTGCTTCAGGTGTTCGAGGATATACTTGAAACTGTTCTGAGTTTTGGTGATGTGTTGAAGCCTGAGTTTATGTGTCTTGCCTGAATTTCGGTGATGTGGTGAAGCCTGAGTTTGTTGTATCATTGACATGCCTCAGCCGTGTATTTGAACATGACAATAGTTTGTAGCATCGTCCCTGATTGTTGCCTGGCTGTAACATTGAGCATCTTCCCTTCATATGGAAAATATTAGAGAGTATGTTGTTAAAAAAAAGGTTTAACTTCATTAACCAAATGAACATTTAACCGGGGTTGGTCTCAGAACATCTCATGAACACCAAAAGTGGGATGTTCTTGGCTTGCAAAAAATGTCATCAAACCAACCCCTAAAATGTTTACATTTCTGCATCTAAGGCCTATAACCTAAGGCATGCATAAGTGGCACCACAGTTTCATCTACTGCACCTTTACTGATTAGATACTCAATGCTGCCCCTTACAACCTTCTCACTTACTTGTAGTGATCTTGGCAGAGTTCCTTCCCTTATGTGTTTGTCCTTGTTCATGTGAGGCATCTTGTAGTTGTTTGACCCGCGTACTTTCAGTATTTCTATCATTGACAGTTGATGTGTAAGAAATACCTTGTTCAAAGTGATTGCATCTTCTCTTTCGTACGCTGACTGCACCGCTGCCATTAACTCCTCAACATTAGATGATGTCTATTCTTGTTGTAAGCTTTGAATTGAGTTAAAAAATCCCAAGTCTAGGATGTTACAGTCGGGTGAGTTTGCTGGTTGGCTGACTAAGTGTATGTTAAAACCATCCGCTTCAGCAACTTCCCTGAAATCTGGATCATTGTTGAATATGTGTGGCTTTATTGTCTTGCTGAATATGAATGAATTTGCCCAATATGTGAGATGGCCGCCGTGACTTAATTGCTGGGATGACTTCTGTGATTAGCTTCTCTCTTGTGACATCTCTTGTGATTTTTGGTACTGGAGCCTTTTCAACTGTCCCTGCTGGCCTGTTCTTGTTGTTTTTTATTGCTACTTGATCTTGAACGAATGGAAATATGCCTAGTTTACCATCAAATAACAGTTCACCATCAACTCCCCATATTGGTCTGCTTACTGCACATATAAACATTAACTTTGGGATATGTGACTTGTGTTTAGCTGTGCGATATGGCTCCGGTTCATCCGGGGCCAGTAGGTACCTTACTGTTTCCTGGCTTAAATAAAACCATTTCTCATCTAAGTGTATGACATGGTCCATTGATCTAAATCTTAGTTCGGGATCAAGCTTTTCTAAAATGAACCACATACGTGATACCTTATTGTGTTCTGTGAGAGCTGGTTTGATGCTGTTCGTGTGGCTTTTTATTACCTTGGATGCCACTGCCCGTTGAACACTACTCTTCCCTATTCTGAGTGCTTTTGTTGTACCTCTAATAGTGCACTTCTTCAATGCAGGAAATGATTTCAATTCATCTAGGTTGATTTCCTTCTTGTTCTTCGGAGGATGGCCTGTCATCCGATGACGCAAGTCCAGAGGTCTTCCTTGTGACATTTGAGCTCGAGTAAGAGCCCAGAAGGTGCTCACTGTTCGTATAGAACAGTTGAACATTGCTGCTACCAACAATCGTGTCGAATGCAATAGCTTCCCATCCTTGTGATGCTCTAGCAAAAACTCCCCCAAATGCTGCTTCTCCTCGTTCGTCAGATTCTTCCGCATTGACCCTAAAAAAAACCTAATGAGGAATGGGAAAATGCAAAACACTGAGAGCAACCACCACCCTCGGGTGAGTCGGGACGGCTCGATGAAGTGTAAAACCATACCTGAGGGTTCCCCAAATACCCAACCTTTTATTGGGTTTGGGGTTTGAAGCCTTGACTGATCCTTTTGTGGTGCCTTCTTGAGTTTTTTTACGTGGTTTTTAACCATATCTGAGCCCAGAAATGTGTGTATTTATAGAGTAGTGTTTGTGCAGCTGGGTGCACAGTTTTTTAATTTGTAAAAGTTCGTGTACTGTTTTTTAGATAACTTTTTGGCGCCTACCAAAGTTGACAAAAAAGCGGGAAATGGCCAAGAAATATAAAGGAGGGAAAAATTATCCCTCCTGATTGCCCCTTAATTTTTTTGTTATTTCACTGATGAAGTAGCACGTGGGGGGGGGGGGGTCAGTCTCCCCAGGGGAAAAAATCTGCAGAGATTTCTCTCTCTGCAGATTCCCCTGGGACGGAGGGAGTATAAAAAAATCATTTTAAGTTACTGGTAACGATCAGAATCGTCCAAACGTAGGAATTCGGGGACGTGTCCCATACATGCCTTTGAGGAACATTCTCTTTTGCAAAACTAGCTAAAGAGTGAGCTAGAACATTTCCATCCCTATGAACCCAGCACAGAAAATTGATGCCAGTTTCTTCAAGGAGATGTTTTATTTGACAGATAATATATATGCAAGAGATCGAAGCTTCAATTTCCCCACGTGCCATGCGAATCACCGATAGTGCATGATCGATAATCCATGTATCATTCAGGTCCATTTCCGCTGCCCATTTGGTTGCTTCCAGCATAGCCAAAGATTCTGCATGAAGAGCATAGTTGATCCCCTCCGTTCTGCTAGCCTTTGCGTGCTCAAAACTGCCTTCTCCATCCAGCTAAAGCAGACCCACCGTGGCGAAATCAGCTTATATTCCGGCGTCGAAGAAAATTCTTCGTACTCCCTCATGTGGCCGTAGCGGCGCGTGTGTATGGAGCTCCGGTGAAGCCCATTCAAGCCACTGGTTGGCTATTATGAAATTCCTCAGGTTTGCAACGACGCCCGCGGCCATCGGGTCCCGAGCTAGGGATTTATTGTCAAAAACCTTTTGGTTCCTCTGAAACCAGATTGAATCGTGGGTCATTGCCACCAGTTCAGCTCCATCTTCATCCGTAATCTCCAGTAGCCTCTGAAACCAATGCTCGCCTCTGTTCATTCTCGTGGCTTAGACCGAGTTTTCCATGGAAAATTTCTAATAGTACGGGTAAAGTAAGTGTGCATGGCAACATTTGTGGAGAACGCATTCAGTGAATGCGTCATCTCCTTTTTCTTTTTCTTTTGTTTTCCATTAATTTCTTGGATTTTTCTATAGGCAAGTACACGTGGACGAGGACGACAATCCCTGTTAAAAATCATAATTTTCCTCCCAGCCTCGTCATCGTCATCTCCGTCTTCATCCTCTTCACATATGTTTTTTTCTTCATCCTCGTTAGCTCCGCCTCCTCCTTTCGAGCCTCCTCCTGTCCGGACTCCTCCCTCCTCTTTCCGGCATTGTCATTGGTTTCCTTCGTACGTTGTCAGACACTGAGGTTTTTTACTTATTTTTCTTAACCCTCAATTTCTCAATGTTAGGTTGTTTTTGCTTGTTTTTTTGTTGAAAAATACTGTGACTTTGTAGGTAAACACGGCGGACGGTAGTAAGTGCGAGATTTCGCCGCTGTTGACCGTTCGTTGACCGCCGGTGACTGGAGTTGACTTTCGTTGATTGACCTTGACCTTGGTTGCATTCTCCTTTTATAAAAAAAAACAATTAATTGGTTATACATAATACTTTTATAATTGTATAGTAGGCCCCTGTATTTATTAGCAAATTTTTTTAAAAACTCCATCCCAATTTCGAATTTATAATAATAACAGAATAAACTCTTGCCTAGAATTTAGACTAGCTAAAGTAAAACTTTGTGTTAAGTATTTTGATTTAAAATATATTACTAACAATATTCTCAATCATGATAATTAAATTTCATCTATTTTAGTTATTTAAATATCCAAAAGTTATTTTAACTAGTCAAATCACTAAAATTACTTTAATTAGTCCTTTGTTAATTTGATACTTTAGTGAACGTTTAGTTTAATAACACTATTTTATAGTGGACTAACTCTTTAAATACATTGACTAATTTAAGCATCAAATTGTAATTATTTATACATCATGATACACTTTAAAATTTTTTTTAAAGTTACATCAATCTCATTAGAATAAATAAAAACAAACATCAAATTATCCCTTAATTACATTTATTATAAAATGACTCAATTTAATGGTTAGTCGTTTTTAAAAAACTTTATATTTATATTTATCAATAATATTTTTAATTTTATGTAAATATTTTTTAAAATTTTTAAGAAATAATAAGAAGTTCAGCCGAAACTAGAGTTGCCCGGTATTTATATGCTAAATTTTAATTGACTACCCTCTATTCTCTACCAAATATAATATAAATAATTAAATGTTATCTATTAAAAACCTTTAATAGTATAGATTATTAATAATTTAAATAAATTTTTTTTTATATTTTATAAATAATTTTAAATATTATATCTTTATTTTATTAATTTTATTATTCAATTACAATAATATTGGACCACTCTATTTTATTGGGTTCCGCTCGTACTGCACAAGGATCTTCCATCGCTCCCTTCCATAACTTTTCTCACAATCTTATTAAGTTCAACTGCTAGTACTTTTTTCTGAAAAAAAATTAAGGTGAGAGTGCGTCCTCTGCAACCACGAAAAAAAAAATCAACTCACTGAGGACGAGTTCGGAGAGAATACGTCCTCCTCCCTGATGTCCAAAAAAAACCAGCACACCCACGTCCAATTTTAAAAAATGATACACATAAAAATCAAGCACTCCTTTTCCATAGCAAGACACCTCCATGCTGTTGCTGCAAAGCGACACTCAAAGAACAAGTGGCTGGTTGTTCCATCATCTTCCTCGTACAACGCACAAGTGTTAGCGACCTCCATAGCTCGTTTGCGAAGATTCTCTGTCATTGGCAACGAATCCATGCACAGTCTCCATGCTACGTGTTTCTTCCTTTGTGGGATTATGAGTTTCCATAACCTATGCCAAAACCTCTTGTCGTTTGCAGCTGGCGGTTCGTGGCTATGGAGGCCCAGTAGAGGTGATTCCACCATGACGTGATAAGCTGACTTCACCGAATACTTCCCCGTCGAGGCATGGTGCCAACACTAATGGTCCAACCCAGCCGAGATTGGTGGTTGTGTCCTCCTTATGATTTCAGTGTCTTCCGAGTGAAAAAATGCGGCCAAGATTTCTTCCCTCCATCCGTTTGTATCAGGGTCAACCAAGTCTCTTACTTCGGACAGTGAATCCGGGATGCGATCGGGTCTTTCACAGGCCTTAGCAGCCATGGATCATGACATACACTAGTATGCATTTCTGATTTCAATTCCTTTCGGTAGCCTAGTCAAAGTACGTCCACTCCTTTAAGTATGCTCCTCCTTGTCCATAATGGCCGAGAACCACCAATCGCCTCAAAGATGGTAGAGTTAGGAAAGTACTTATCCTTGTAAACCCTTGCCACAAGTACTTCCGGGCTTATGAGAAACCTCAAAGCCCGCTTCCCAAGGAAAGCTAGATTAGCTGCTTTTAGGTCTCGAAAACCCAGACCTCCATTTGTCTTTGCCCGTGCCATCTTGTCCCATGCCATCCCATGGGATTTTTTTGCTTTCCAGTTGTTGCCTCTCCCCACCAGAACATAATAAGCATGCTCTGAATGTGGTCCAAAATGGTATCAGGAAATGTAAAGCAGCTTATGGCATACGTTGGGATAGCCTATAGAACTGACTTTGTGAGGATCTCTTTTCCAGTCTTTGATAGATTCCTTTCACTCCATCCGTCAATCTTCTGTCTGATCCTGTCCTTCAAATTCTGGAACACGTCAGTCTTGCAAGGGCCAATCTCTGAAGGGAGTCCAAGATAGATGTCGTGAGACATCACCCCCGGTATCTTGAGAACATCACATACCCTCCTTCTTGCCTCAACCGTCGTATTAGGGCTGAAAAAGGATGCCTCACTTATCCGTATTGATCCTCTGCCCAGAGACATTCTCGAATAGGGTAATTGCCCAGTGAAGATGCTTCGCTTCCTCCTCTGTTGCTTCTCCAAATAATAATGTATCACCTACAAAGAACAAATGAGAAATCTTTGGCCCAAACCTGGAAGCTCCAATTCCTTTGATCTTTCCGGCACACATTAGGTATGTTAGCAAGCCAGAAAACACTGCCAAGGAAATGATGAAGAGATATGGCGATAAAGGGTCTCCCTGCCTAAGTCCCCCCTCTTTGGGTGAAGAAATCCCATCTCGCCGCCATTAAGAATAAATGAGAAAGTTACCGTACATAAACACAGGCAAATTAAGCCAACGGAGGACTCTGGAAAGCCCATTGCCGTCAAACTACTGCATACAAAATCCCATTCAATTATATCAAACGCCTTACTCATATCCAACTTCACACTCATATGGCCCAGGCTGCCAGTTCTCTGGTTCTTCATGGTGTGGTGGAACTCGTGAGCAATGAGTATATTATCTGTGAGCAGTCTTCCCAGGTTAAAAGCCGACTGTGATTCAGAGATGATTTTGGAATCATCGGTCTGAGTCTATTTGCCACCACCTTAGACGCAAGCCGGTAGACTACATTACATAAGCTAATGGGTCTAAACTATGCAATCAGCTACGGTTTGAGGGTTTTCGGGATCAAGACAATGTGGGTATAATTCACCGATGGATCAAAGACACCATTATTCAGGAAATCAAGCACAAATGCCGTGACATAAGATCTAACAATATGCCAGAATTTTTGAAAAAATACAGGGCTCATACCGCCAGG
Organism: Rubia yunnanensis; assembly: GCA_037428765.1. NCBI lineage: Eukaryota > Viridiplantae > Streptophyta > Magnoliopsida > Gentianales > Rubiaceae > Rubia > Rubia yunnanensis. The sequence goes on from CM075069.1 coordinate 5,077,076, forward strand.
TCCAGGCAATTTAAAGGGATGCATCTGTTTTATTGCCATTACGACATCCGCGCCAGTGTACGACCGTTGCAGAGTCTCGGCCATTTCTCCAGTGATTCTCGGCTGTAAACGGCTTACTACCTGCTGAATAGCTTCCGTTAATGGCGTTGACGATGAAAAGAGACCCCCGAAGTAATCCACAATAATTCTCTCAATACTCGCGCCATCTGTCTTCAATTCCATATTTTCATCCCGCAGGCCTTCTATATGGTTCATCTCCCTTTGCATTGACGCGAATCTGTGGAAAAAACTTGTGTTTTTGTCTCTTTCTTTATACATGTGTTGCTTCGCTCGCTGTTTCCATCTTATGCTTTCCGCATCCTGCAGCAAATCATACTCCTGTCGCAGTGAAAGTATCTGTTTCTTAATTTCATTCATTATGGCGCCACTCTCCAACTCCAGGATAGTCTTCTTTATTTCTTCTATTCTCTTTGGTATATGCGGGAATGCCATCTTTTCCCAGTTCATAAACCAACAGAGTGGTCGTTCATTCGTCGAGGGAGAGAATCGTTCATCTCATTCCACGACTTCTCCACCATCTTCTCACAATCACTAGATTTATTCCAGTGTGCCTCAAAGTGAAGCCTCTTCCTTCTTCTCTGGCGATGTGCTGTTGGATATCTCGTTTGTAGTCTGGCATTCAGGCACATATGGTCGGAGTAAAGCATAGGCAGAACGTGCATTAAAGACCACAGAAAATGATCATAGAATTTCTGGTTGCACGCCGCCCTATCCAACCTGGCTCTCTTCGTGTCTGGCCTGGCTGCGAGCCTTCTCCATGTGAATTTGAGTCATGTAAAGCCCAGGTTGAATAGACCACAAAAATCCAAAGCTTTCCGGAAAGCATCAACATGCCATTCTACCCTTGGTCGCTTTCCCTGAAACTCATCTTGTGACAAGAATTCATTGAAGTCGCCCAGACACAACCACATAATGGATGAATCTAACACAAGCTGTCCAAATGCCTGCCCACCTGCTCTTCTTCTTGACACTGCTGGCTCCCCATAATAGCCAGTGACTCGAACTTGACTTCCAGGTATCATAAGAAATACATCTATGAAACGACTTGACATGAATATCAAATTTACTACTACTTGCTTACTCTGTAACATTGTAAGGCCCTCAGAGCGACCTTGCGACTCAACAACACCACCAAAATAATTCAACTGCGACTTCAAATTATCAATAACATCTACCGAACATTTAGTTTCACTAAGAAAAATAAGTATTGGAGATTACATGCGTGAGTTCTTGAACTGCCCGAACTCTTCCAAGCCCACGGCAGTTCCAGCTCAGGATATTCATTGGCCTGGGCGGGACTGGACATCATTGCCAGTTGCTGCCTGTGTAATGCTCGTTATGGACAGAGATACCTCCTCGAGGATGGTTTAGTTCTTCTGTTTCTTGCTCTAAGCCCTAAGGTTTTCCTGGGATTGGCGCCCAGCTCCAGTTTCCTTTTAGTTTGGCCTCACTCATTATTTGTTCTCGCACTCCCAGCAATAATAGTCTTCTTTGGTACTCTTTTCCTGGGCGTCTTCTATTTCTTACAACTTTTCTCCATTTGCTTCATGATACGCCCCGCTGGAGAGGAAAATTCAATTGGAACATGTACCATCGTAGGGCTTAGAGGGTCGGCTGGGATGTCAGGTATTTGCTTAGTCGGTGATTGCAACTCTAACACTCTGACGTCGGTATCAATCTACACAGCGGTGCCACAATGAAATCATCCACATCTCGACTCTCATCCAAACCCCAATTCCTATCTCCCGGCCTTCCGTATGATCTCGATTAACCTACCACTAAACTTATCAGGGATGCCCTCCAGATTAGGAATCCACTTCGGATTCTTGAAAAACCTCGGTTATCCTACCACTTCGGGTCCAAAGCCTCCAAACTCGCCATCAGTGAATTTCAATTATCAATCTGATCCGCCGAGCAGGTATATGAAGGAGAATCAATCACCGATCCGTGTTTGGGACGGAAATCAATGCCAAAACCTTGTACCGTGAGGACAATGAAAACGCTCTCAAAATTATAAGGTAGAGAGAGAATATATTTTGGAGATTTATTTAAATATGTGAATTGATCAACTGGTTGACCGCAAGTATTATAAAATGATCAAATTTGAGGATTTACTCTCTTCTCCCGCAGATTGATTTCAAGAAATGGAGTTTAAAAAGTAATGTTTATAGAACACAAAATTCTCCAATTGCAAAATCTTAAAAAATACCGTATTTCCATAAGTTTATGGAAATACGATGTTTAATTAGAATAATAAAAGGTAAAATATGTAGTTGCAATATCAAAATTTTATTATGCAATTTATAGTAGTTATGAAGTTTATAACCCCATTCATACAACCCAAAATTTTTATCTTCATTTCTTCTAATTTACAGTTTAAACCTTGATTTTTCCATAACTTATGGAAAGACCGTCTTTCAAGAGATGGACTCTTAAAAGAAAGCGTTAAAATAAATAAATTAATTTAAAACTATAAGCAATTTTTAATTTGGGGTTGCATGGATGACTCACTAGTAGAAATCGGCCTATTAAAGGCATTTATCGGCCCGGAGAAGTCCGGAGAAGTCAGTTTGTAGGTGACTTATCTGGTAGTGACTTTGATCGTCATCGATCAAAGTCACATTGAGGAACCGCCTTTGAAAGGCACCATTCAAAGGCAGCTAATTTCCGCCTTTCAACATGCTTGAAAACCCGCCTTCCAACCGTTACAAACTCGTAACTAGGGTTAGAATGAGTTTTGAATTTGGAACTTCTTCGGGGGTTATAAAAAAAAGTCACCGGAAAACGCTGGCAATGGTTTCCGGCGACAAACGAAAACCAGATCTGGAATTAATCAACAAGGAAAGCAACAATTCTGCAGAAAGCAAATGTACATCTATTAACAAATGAACAGGTCTTGAATTAACAAATGCACATATATATAAAAAAGCGACAAGAAAACGAAAAATCAATACAAAGGCAATCGGCGGTGGCTACCAATCGGGGAGGGAGACGGTGGCCAGGGTAGCGGCGGCGGAGGCCTGGGAAGCAGCGACGAAAGGTTGTACAGCGACGGAGGCCGCCATGGAACGGGCTCGGCTCGGCGACCGACGGGTGGTGAAGGCGGGTGGTGGTGGAGTGAGGGTGGAGGCTGGAGAGAGGGGGTCGGAGGAGTGAGATGGTGTTGGATGAAGTACTGTGTGGAGGCGTATGTGAGGGGATGAAGGCAATGAGAGAATCCTGATGGTCTGGTTAAACCGCCTTTAATTGATACATATGCTTATTGAATAACCGTCTTTGATCAATGAAAAAGTGACTTTAAAGTTGGAACCTCCTCTCAGATCCACTTAGAAGGCGGTTCTTAAAAAATTGGAAGGAATCATCTTCTGAGTGGTGTCTTTAATGAGCCACTTTCCACTAGTGACTTCAACCCAACCCTTTTATGGTTGAATTCGTTTATGACCCATCATAAAACTGGTTAACTTGAATCGTATTAATATATATTTGAACTTGTCCTGTCCGTTCATATATTTACCACCCTATTTTATTTTATTTTTAGATATGTTCCACACTTCATTCAAAGTGTCTCACACAAAGGGAGTGAGGCCGCTCCCCTGTATATCACACAAAGGTGTAGCGAGACTCTCATATGACTCACACAAAGTGAGAATCCACACCTAACACAGGTCTCAAATCCATGTGTACTCGTAAAACAGAGGATCACTTGTCCCGGAAAATCTTTAAGTTCCGTAAAAAATACAACTAAGAACAACTTGTTAAGTATATACGGCTCCTCTGACAGAAGAATGAAGATCAATGCAACAGTAAAACTTGCAAATACGGATACGTAGTTTTGGTTCCTACTTCCACTTCACTTGGCCAACAACCACACGTATCAGAACCAAAGTCAACGGATCAGTGAGTTTTCATCATACGAGCAAAATGTTACCCTGTAAACAAGTAAAATCCTGCACCTCATACAAACTAGCACGAACCATCAGCTTAGAGCTTGATATCCCGATGGCCCGGAGATCCCTTTCTGTCTCGAATCATTCCTTGCCACCAGAGCAGGCACCCAAGGGAACAACCTCCCAATCTCCCTGCCTATGCTACTCGAGCTCGGTTTCCAGTCATCATTGATCCCGAATTTGGCTCTTTCTATAGCTTCCATTATATCCTCCCTCGAGACAGATTCCGCCCCTGCGACAGACAAGTAACATCAGCCCGATGAAAAGAACTGCAAAGCTGATGATACTCTTGCAACATATTCTAGTATACTACTCCGTCCCACACTAACTTGCAAGAATTATTTTTTACGGTCTTTAAGAAACATGTTGATGTTTAGAAACTACTTATTGCGATGAATTCAACAATATCACATACAATAATAATGTTTCTTATATATCTATTCAAATATGCAGTTTAGTCTGGACAGAGGGAGTACCAACCTCTGCGAGCAGCGAGTAAAACAGATTCGTTCACTATGTTAGCAAGATCAGCACCTACGAAGCCTCCAGTAACAGATGCTACGAGGTTGCATATAAGCTCAGCGTCTTCCTCCAGGGGCACTCCTCTGAAATGTATGCCTAAGATCTTTTTCCTCCCGGCTTCATCTGGTTGTCCCACGTAAACTTTCCTAGAGAAGCGACCCGGTCGACAGAGAGCTTGATCTAAAGCTTCGGGTCTGTTAGTTGCAGCTATAACAACAACACTTGCGTCGGATTGAAAGCCGTCCATTTCAGTCAGCAACTGCAAACAAAATTTAATTCAGAATACTAATCGAACAGCCGTATGATGCCAGGTAACAGCAAGACTTTGAATGCGCGAAGAAATATAAATATTCCCTTTTGAACCATTATCAGTAGTATAGAATTCATTTACACATTAACAATCAGAGATCTAGCAGTAGACTTTGAAAAGGTGATTATGTTGCTTAACTTTCCTTCTGATTTATTCTAGACAACTGGTAGTTTCCTAAACCTAATTGATTGTCATCATTCTTGCTAAATCTAGAACTTGGAGGTACGAGTTACTAATTCCAGAACTTGAAGGTAATGGTAGTCCATCTTCCAATCCATCCAGACTTCCTCTGCAACAGCATTGACATAAGCAATGTGATTGGTGCGAACAAATTTAACACTTCCTATAAAACTTTTACCGGTTAACAATCTAACAACATTCATTAAATGCATATTTATCTCAAGAATTGACAGATTATTGGTGGATTGCCATAGATTAACAATCTCAAAGAGAAAACAGAAGGATAAACTGAAGTAATGTTCAGGTCAGAAAATACCTGGTTAAGTGTTTGATCTCTTTCATCATTGAAACTTTTACCACGCTTCCCTCCAACAGCATCTAGTTCATCAATGAAAATTATAGAAGGTGCTTCCTTTCTAGCAACACTGAAGAGATCTCTTATGCGTGCTGCTCCTCTTCCAACGAATAACTCAACAAACTCACTGGCTGACACCGAAAAGAATGGTACTCCAGCTTCTCCAGCCACTGCCCGTGCTAGTAATGTTTTTCCAGTTCCTGGAGGTCCAACAAGTAGCACTCCTCTCGGTAATTTTGCTCCAAGCTTACTATAGTTTGCTGCTCCTTGCAGGCATGAAACTACCTGAAAATGAACAATGCATATATACGAACCTATGGAAAATTAGGAAAGACAAAACAGGCATATGATATCTATATATCTACATATATCATGTGAAAGATATAAATGGAGTAGAATATACTATATATTTTGAAAGCTTACTCCATACATCATCGGATAGCAACTAGTAACAATCAGTAAATTGGCCTTATTTTCTACCAATAGCATCAACTGTGGCTATAAAACAAAGTCCTAAAACATATGCAGTCATTTTGCTAACAAAAAATCCTTACCTCTAAAAGTTCTGTTTTTGCTGCATCCACACCCGCCACGTCCTGAAAAGTGATCAACTGATTACTTGGTCTCCGTTTCTTGGCTGGACTTCTGGCCGAAGAAATTTGACGATAAAGAAGCCACATCAAAGGAGCCAATGGAATCCACAGTGTTAGGATTGTGAGCAGCATATTTCTCATTGACGTAAGTGCTGATTGAGGGGCAGAACCATATGAAGTTCCCCTCTCCCTCATTAGACTAAGAAGATAGCTTTCATCATGATCAATCTTTCTAGTCGAAAACTGCCAAGATGGGGTAGGAGCTCGACCTTTGAACACTCTCTTCAATGCATTACCACCCGCTAAACCAGATTTTGCAGCACCACCAACACGATCAACCTCAACAGCTCCACTCCCTTCATTTACCGACAATTGAGCATTTTCAGTAGCAAAGGAGGCCGTGTTATAGTATATTCTACGAGTACCTTCCTCAAACAGAACTTTTGAGACCACTCCAGTCTGCAAGCTCATTATCAAGTCTGAATACGGAACAGCTTTCGGAGTAGGTATTGCAGTAATCTTCAAAAGCATGATGCATAGTCCAAAAACAACAGAAACAGAAGTCGAAAGCAAAATCCTTCTCCGATTCTGTCTAAAGAAGGTCTCAAAACCATTTAACAGTGACCTTATTCGACCAATTCTCAACTTTCTCCACAACAATCTCAACCTCGGTCGCAATCTAAAAGACCATTTTCTTCTCCTGTACCGGTTGCTCCGTTCTACACTTTCAGAAAGCCTATTCTCATTGGCAAGAGATTTAAGCCTGGTGGTATTTAACCAAACCCCGTGTTGAAATTTGCACTGGATACAATTCCAACCCAATACAGGCAGAGAAACTGCAATTCCACTTCTACTACTATATCTATCTAAACAAATGGACCCTTTAGCAAAAAGTTTATTTTTCTCTTGAGCAGTCAAGAAAGCATTATTGGAAACCACAGGAAAAGATGCCATCTTTACACTACCAAGAATTCAGCCAAATTTCCATGAAACAATGTAAAGAAATGAACCAAAACTTCCAATTGCAGGAGCTACCAGATACCTGAGTCCAAGATTGTTGGGGAATTTAAAACTTGGAATTACTTGAGTGTGAATTTGACCTCAGGTGCGACTTCAGTGTGTTCCACAAAAATGGCGATGGTAGAGAGTATCAGAAATTGGCCCGGTGGCTGAGAATATACACTTGACAAATAACAAGTAACAAGGCTTCTGCGATGAAATGTTTCGGTCGAATTTCGTATCCATACGTACTTGCCATTTGCCAAGAAACGAGGTTGGATAAACAGTTGGGATATTTATGAACTCTTTTTTTCCCAACACTACAATTTTTCCTTCGGGAATTCGGGGTGAATTACTGCCTCCTCTTTTTCCTTGGATGTAGCAGTATATTTGTGCTCGAATTTAGGTGAATGAAATAAGTAGATGAAATTAAATTTAGAAAGGAAAAAGTAGATGAGTGAGTGAAACTGAAAGAATCTTGCCATCAAAGGAAGTGTCTCAAATCCACAAAAATAATTAAACAAAGGAAAGTATGTCGCATTCAATGAAAACGAGGGGTACCTCATTCATTTTTTTTATTAAAAATATATTTGTAGAGTTTATTTCTACTTAACTTAGAGTCAGGACGGTCTTTTCATAAGTCATGAAAAAACCAAGATTTAAAGTGAAAATTATAATAAATGAAGATAAAATTTTTGGGTTGCATGAATCAGATTATAAACTTTATAATTACTACACGTTGCAAAATAAATTTTTAATATTGCAACTAAGACGTTTTATCTTTTATTATTTAAATTAAATTCGTTTTTCCATAGATTAGTGGAAAGCTGGTATTTCCCAAGACTCTGCCATACTCCCTCCGTCCCAGCCCAAATTACAGCTCAAGCATTGCACATTATTTAAGACACATGTTTAACCATTTATATGTTTAGCTATGTACAATAACAGAAAATAAAAAGTCACTTTCTAGAAACTACTTATTTAAACGAATTCAACAATATCACATACGATAATATTATGTCTCATATATCTATTCAAATATGCGGTCAAACTTTGATAAAGAATATTAGGGGTGGATTAGGTACGGTTACCATTACTTTTTGATAATACAACTACCACACCAACAACGTCGGTATGTTATTTTTAAAAAATAATACCGCACCAAATCCTTCACATACCAACACATCGGTATACGTAAAAATTGGTTGGTATCGGTACGGTATGTTAGAATACCACCAAATATAAGATATAATGATTTGTTCCCATAAAACAATTTACAGCTAATTAAAATTTTCTATTGTATAATCTTAATTTTAGAAAATTAAATATCCTCTAATAATATTAATAAAGTAATATAACATCAAATTAAGAACTATAATAAGTGAGTTATAGTAAATAAAATAAAGTTAAGATTTATAAAAATGTAAGGCTTAAAACAAAAATATCACGTGTCAAGAAATCTAATTTAAGAAATCTAATTTAAGAAAATGTTTGAAACTTTTACCAAAACCTAACATATTAGAAATAAAACACAAAAAATATTATTTGAATTTGTATTTGTAATAATAGTAGTGAATAACTAAATCTTAACTTCCACATTTCACATAATATTAGTTATACTTATTAAAGATACATGTGTGGTATGTTACGGTAATGACATGGTAATATTTTCTCAATACATCATAAATATGTGGTACGGTACTACCATACTACACCATCAGTTACTAACATATTCGGTACAAATGATACGTTATTCGGTTGGTAAGTTGATCGATGCAGTATTTTAGCTCAAAATGTCAGCCCTAAATAATAATGTCATAAAGTTGATGGGTAATTTGAACTGTGACAGGGGGAGTATGGGAGACAGTGAAAAATAGTTGGTGATGTAATTATCCGGAGAGTACAGAACTGAAACTTAAGATGGCCCAATTTCATTAATGGGCACATCTTAAATATTGGGCCGAAGATATAAGGCGTTTTCCTCTGGGCCGGCGAATAAGACAAGTACAACGAGAAGTTTCCGGACCTCTTTTACCGGAAGAAAAGTTAAAGAGTGTGCGAAAACGATGGGTCCAAAATTGCCGAGAAGGATACGACCGTAAATTCAGCACTCAAACGAGGACACGTGGATGAACGAGAGTGACACACGGTTACCTATATATTAAGATCGTTGGTTCCACCTCAAAGAGCATCTACCACTTTCTCGAGGAACAAAATTTGTTGCAATTTCGTCCCCAAACTGCAGCAATACCAGTCCGGATTATCTTCCCGTGAGGCCTAACCGCTGCAGCTTTTTCGTTGAACTAAATCGTCACGGTAATTGACGATTATTTGATTCGCATTGTTTTTCAGTTCTGTTATTTATGTGTAATATTTGGGATTTGTGCTCGATGCGTTTGTGTGATTTGATTTGATTTGATTATGCTCCACTAGGGTTGCGTGATTTATTGGATTTGAGCGACTGGTTGCTCAACCTTCTGGGTTCAATTGAGATTATCTTCTGTACGTGAATAATGAATCGTGTCAATTTTGGTTCACCGATGATTTATTATTTATTTTTAGGTTATTGTTTTGCTATTTTTTTCATGATCAGCGGTATTCTTCTTCGTTGCGTTAAAATCATTAGTTTTCTACGGCGAAATCCGTACTGTTCTCATTATTTGTGTTTTTTGTATTGAACATATCTGAATTTCATTGTTCTGCTAGCCATCGTTGTAGATTTTATTGGTTTGTTTGTGAAATTACCCTTCGTTATTTCGTGAAATTTATTAAGGTTCTTTCAGATCTTTGTTGAAAACTTTTAGGGTTTTCTCAATGTCAAAATCCTCTCTATAATTAGATGGACTATGAACATTATATATAGCAGTAGTATATACTTCCACGTGAACAGTCCTACTTCTCAGCTTGTTTTTGTTCTTAAAAGAAAATGTGCAAATCTAACAAAATATGCGAACATGTTTTACAAATTCATGCCCGGTGTTTCATACATTCAATTTCCTCTTTATACTATTTTAAAAAAAAGTTTAACCTTTTCTCAGATTACAAAAATTTTAAAAGTTGTAGCTCGGATAATCATGTTCTTCATGTGAAACGGAGGGATAGGGAGCATAGGGTTCAGATTCTGGTTGTAACTGCTGGACTTGATGCAATGTTAATGTTTTATACAGTACATGATTCATATGGTTTTCAATTTTTTCTCTGATGTTAATTATTTTTGGGGTGAAAATGCAGAAGATTGAATGATCAATGGAGTGTGAAGGTGGGAAAAAGAAGTCTAGCAGTAGTAAATCATTGTTCTACGAAGCTCCCCTAGGTTACAGCATTGAAGACGTACGACCTGCTGGAGGAATCAGGAAATTCAGATCTGCTGCTTACTGCAACTGCACTCGGATGCCATCCTGAGATTTTTGCGATCCACTGATAGTGCTGGCATAAGTTTTTTTCAACTTCTTAGAACCTCAACATTCTTCCCTCTCAAAACTCTTAATACACATTCCCCTCCTTCCTAGTTCTTGCTTTCATCTATACTCCTTACCTCCTAGTCAAGATGGCCTTGCCTGTCTCTGCAATTGGCTTTGAAGGTTTTGAGAAAAGGCTCGAAATCTCTTTTTTCGAACCTGGAGTCTCTGTTAATCCTTGTGGTCGTGGCCTTAGATCCTTATCAATCGATCAGCTGGATGAAATTCTGAAACCAGCTGAATGCACCATTGTTTCTTCACTGTCAAATGATGAACTCGATTCTTACGTGCTATCTGAGTCTAGCCTATTCGTCTTCCCTTACAAGATCATAATCAAAACTTGTGGCACGACAAAGTTGCTTCTTTCCATCCCATCTATCCTCAAATTGTCCCACTCCCTAGGTCTGAGGGTCAAAACTGTGCTGTATACCCGTGGGAGCTTCGTGTTTCCTGATGCTCAATCATTCCCTCACCGTGACTTCTCTGAGGAGGTGACTGTCCTAGACACCTACTTCGGGAAGCTTGGAGCTGGCAGCAATGTCCATGTCATGGGTGATTCTGACAAGAAGCAATGGCATGTCTACTCTGCTTCAGCTGAATTTTCTGAAACAAAGAAGCCAGTGTACACCTTGGAAATGTGCATGACCGGTCTCGACAAGGACAGGGCATCAGCTTTCTGGAAAACCCAATCAATCTCTGCTGCTGTCATGACTGAATCTTCAGGCATCCGGAAAATTCTCCCGGAATCAGTCATCTGCGACTTTGAGTTCGACCCATGCGGCTACTCCATGAATGCCATTGAAGGCGGCGCTATATCCACCATACACGTGACCCCAGAGGATGGGTTCAGCTATGCCAGCTTTGAAGCAGTTGGATACGACTTCAAAGTTATGAAGCTGAATGAACTTGTTGAGAGAGTGTTGGTCTGTTTCCAACCCATGGAGTTCTCTCTTGCTGTGAGCACTGATGTCTCCGGCAGCAACCTGGCGTCCGACTGCCAGCTGGATTTGAGCGGCTACTGCACCGAGGCAAGTATGTTTGAGAAACTAGGAAACAAAGGATCGATCATTTACGAGACTTTCAGTAGCAGCCGCCGTAGCTGCGGGTCTCCCAGGTCGATTCTGCAATGCTACTGGAGTGAGAACTAGGAGGATGCTGAGAAGAACCTATGAGTCTAGAAGTACAATAAAGGCAAAATATGTTGCTGTTTAGTTGGTGCTTATGGATATGTAGTTATTACTATTGGTGTGTTTTTGTTGTGTTTGCTTTGCTCTGCTGCTTGGATTTGGTTTAAGCGACTAAGATTGCTATCAACAATCTTTGGTTATTGTTATCTCGTGTACTTTAGTAGTGTGTTGAACACTTGAACTGGTTATGCGTGTTTTGTATTATGAAATTTGATTATGCTATTTTCTCTCGTGATTTAGGCAAAGTTTCGGGAAAGATGGTCTTTCCATAGACTTATGAAAGACGGAGTTTAATTAAAATAATAAAAGGTAAAATGTCTAAGTTGCAATATTAAAAATTTAGGGTAATATGCAAATATAACCCTATATGTTGGAGAAAATGCAAATATAACCCTGAGTTATTTTTTAGTGCAAATATAACCCTATCTATTATACATATGTGCAACTATAACCCTAACTATTATACATATGTGCAAATATAACCATAAAGTCATTATTTCCGGCATTGACTGACCAGGGTTATATTTGCACTTTCAATTATCGCAGGGTTATGTCTGCACTTTCATTATTGCAGAGTTATATCTGCACTTTCATCAATTATATAGGGTTATATATGCACTTTTCTCAAAAATTTATTATGTAACATGTAGTAGTAATAAAGTTTATAATCCGATTCATGCAACCCAAAAATTTTATCTTCATCTCTTCTAATTTACACTTTAAACCTTGGTCTTTCCATAACTTATGGAAAAACCGTCTTTCAAGAGACGGACTCTGTGATTTATATCTTCCTGTAATTTTATTCAAAGTATATCAAATTGACTAAATTGTATTTTCCTCCCTCACATAACATCTTATATCATGTTTTGGTTATCGTTTGCAAATCAATCCTTGTTCAGTACCCCACAAATTCAGAACATTTTGTTTGGTCCCCAAAGACGATTTTCAATTAAACCGAAACTGTTTTCCGATATAGTTGGGGGTATTTTCATAATTTTACTTATTAAAACATTTTAATTTTCCTTTCCTTTTAATTTTCTATCAAGTCAACTATCTTCCCGGCTTCATTTTCATGAAACTATTCCTCAAGCAAGGCAGCCGATAGAAGAAAACAAAAGGAGAGATTCTTCCCCTGTCGCCGTCCGGGGATTTTCCAGAGCAGCCGAGTCGTGAAAAGAGCTAAAAGCAGCCTTTATAAAATAAAGAAACCCTTACCAAGGAATAGAAAGGGGGGACATGTTGGTTTGAGGACCCGTTGGTCAAAGTACCCAACATGGGACCCCTTTAGATAAGAACGACTACATTTAACGACAAATACGATTTATTTGGGAGCAGTTCCAGTGGTAATTCTGGTAATGGTCATTAGACCTTTTAACCAATCGATATGCCCCCGAAGAGCAGCTTTTGCTAAAACTAGAGATGTTTCTTGAAAACTCGCTTCCAATATGAAACTTTGAGTATTGAGATATGTTTTCGTTCTTTCTCTTTAAAATGAAAAGTGGATATGATTTCCCTTTCTTTAGCTACTAAGATGTTTCAGTTCGCTTAGCAAATCTCTAATTACTCTTCTCTTTTATGTTTATCGAACATGTTATAACAAAGCATTCAAACCACGACTAAACGCTTCAGCCACAATAATAAATTTTCCTTCGCCGATATTGTTATTCCGCCACTGACAACGCTGCTGCCAACCACCGCCGCCGTCGCTGCTCCGCCTTCACACATGTCATCCCAGCACCACTTTCAATTTCCACCATTTACTAACCATCATTTTCTTCTTCGAAATCGAACAGAGCTTGTCTCCGACCTCGTCTCCGGCGAAAATGAAGGCCTCAATCAATGGTGAAAATAAGGGCCTCGTCTCCGGCGAAAATGAGGAAAACGAGGTTCTGGATCTCCAATGCCGCGATCGACGAGCTCGAGCCAGGGGCGGAGATGGAGGTCGAATCCACGATGGGGTTAGGGTTTGCAGTCGGAGTCCACGACGGAGTTAGGGTGTGCAGGTTGAGTCCACGAGCAAAAGCGAAGGTGGAGGTGGCGGAGTTAGGGATTGGCGCAGACAGATGTGGCGGAGTCCACGAGCGGAGACGTCGATTAAAGATGAGGAGGAAGACGGCGATTGCAGAGTCGGAGTCCTATGAGGAAGATGAGCATGTGATATTCGCGTGCTCAATTTGGGAACTATTTTGTCTTCGGCGCATGACCCAAACAGATAGGGTATTTTCTTTTATTTTCTAAATATTTTTAAAACTCAGGGGTATAATGGTCATTTTACATATTTTGACCAATTTTGCCGTTGATTTTACTTGAAAACCACCTTTGGGGGCCAAACAAAATGTTCTAAATTTGTGGGGTACTGAACGAGGGTTGATTTGCAAACTGGGATCAAAATATGGTATAAAATGCTATGTGGGGACCAAAAAAATAGTTTAGTCTATCAAATTATACATTTTTCTATTCTACTGTCAGTATACCTATATTTCCGAATATGCTATATTTACTTACTACTCCCTCCGTCCCAGCCAATTCTGCCCAAGTTGACTTTCGCCAGTTGACTCAAAAAAAGTTTGATCATTGATATCTACAATTTTGTGTAAATACAGGTTATAAAATGTTGATGTTGTAAAAATTCATGTCATTACAAATCTAACAAGATCAAATATGATAATATTCTAACTTATTCATCGATTCAAATTTGAGGTCAATGTTAAGCAATTTTAACTAAATGAATAGTTAAATTACCGAAATAGCTGGGACGGAGGGAGTAATTCCTAAATCTGAAATATATGCTATATTTACCTTTTAAGTATTAATTCCTAAATGAAAAAAGTGCTTTTATAAGCCTACCTAGTTGTTTTTATTTTCCACTACTTGGTGGTTGTTTTTGTTCGGAGTAGGTATTGCTTGAGTTCTTGGTGATTTATTTTATCGAGAATCCTTGCACTATGATTCCAAACTTTTGAAAAAAAAATAAAAAAATTTAATGGAGCGTCTCACCTTGAGGGAACTCATGATGAGAAGAGAGGCTCAACAAGCAAGGTTCTGTAGGATGTGTCATTCCGACCATCCTACCGAATCTTGCCCTTTGTTGTGGGAACAGCACGATGACCGAGAAAGAACCCTTGGTTTCCAAAACCATGGGTACTATGAAGAGTGCTATCAAGAGGTAGGAGATATTGGTTTTCAAGGGCAAGAAGCTCATGAATGCTATCCATACCACAACTCTTACAATCCGGAATGGAGTGGTAGTCCGGATTTGTGGTATGAGAATGAGCCGGAAAACCAATATTACGAGCAACCTAGTTGGCCATCACCACCCTATACCATACCCCAAAACCAAGCCCAACAAGGAAGTTCAAGTTTGACACGTGAGGATGTCTTAAATAGGATAGCAAACTTGAACTCCTTTACTAGTGAGGAGCCGGATACCCAGCTCTCCTCTAGTGTTGAGGCCATTGAGGGGCATGTGAGGAACATATTAGAGGTATTGGCCCGCATGGAAGCTCGTGATTCCGAAAACACACCATCCTTACATATTCTGCAATACTCCTTCTTTTGGTTCCCAAGTCCAATACCGCATTTGTTCAGCAAATAACATATTGAAATTGATTTCTTTGGGAGAGGTAGTTTTCAGGTAAAGTCAATGCTAAAATTGGTCAAAATATGTAAAATGACTATTATACCCCTACATTTAAAAAAATAAAAGGAAAAAAAATCAGACCTTCCTTTTCTCCAATTTTGTCTCCTCCGTGGTCAACTCCAGCGCCCCCAAAAAATCTATCGTTTCCAGCGCCGCCGCCACTGTGGTGGAAGCTGTGTCATCCTCTTCTCCACCCACCACGTCTTTCTCTTCTCCGATTTGCTCTCTCAGCGCTGAAGTCCTCTCCTTAGATTTGCTCTCTTAACACTATACCCTCTTCATCCTCGTTGGAATCCTCATCGGATATATAGTTAGTGAAAGTGCCAATATAACCCTATAAGTTTTAAGGATGTGCTAATATAACCCTACAAACATTAGAAATTTGCTGATATAACCCTACAAACATTAGGAATGTGCTGATATAACCCAATAAGATTGCATAATGTGCTGATATAACCCTACCTAATTTCAACGAGCTATGGCGGTCCGGCGAACTATGAGGGTAAAATTGTCCACCTAATTTCAGAGTTAGCCCAAAGGGTATTTTGGTCAATTTACATAGAGTCAATGCTGGAAAATTGAGGTCAATACCGGAAATGGGATCTGAGGGTTATATTGGCACTTTCATTAACTAGTTAGGGTTATATTTGCACTAAAAATTATCATAGGGTTATATTGGCACTTTCATTAACTAGTTAGGGTTATATTTGCACTAAAAATTATCATAGAGTTATATTGGCACTTATTCAAGTAGATAGGGTTATATTGGCACTTATTCAAGTAGATAGGGTTATATTGGCACTTATTCAAGTAGATAGGGTTATATTGGCACTTATTCAAGTAGATAGGGTTATATTGGCACTTATTCAAGTAGATAGGGTTATATTGGCACTTATTCAAGTAGATAGGGTTATATTGGCACTTATCCCTTCCTAAATCTTCAGCTGTAACCAGATTTTGATAAGTTAATCAGAAAATCCCCCAAACTTCTTATTTGTCTTCTACTCCTCCTTTAAATTAGGATTAAGGATTATTAATCAATCCGAATTTTTTCCTAAACTATTTCTTTGTTTATTACTTTAACTTTCATTTCAGCCTATACAGGGGCGGATGTCGGGATGAAATTTACGGGAAATATTGAAGTAAAATTTTAAAATATATTTATCAACCCCATCTGATATAAAGAAAAATTAGGAAGACATATTTTTCTCGACGCATCAGCCCTCGTCATACATATAATTTACTTCCGCCCTTGAGCCGTATATATTTATATGTGTCCCATCTTTTAAATTATTCTATATACGGTCATATAAACTAATCTGTATACTTTTTGAGAATGAAAATGTAGTTTTTTTTTCCAGAATGTGACGTCCAACTTCATCTGTATACTATTTGTTTTGAGGATGAGAGAGTAGAATTAATTTTTCCAAAAGGCGATAACCCTCGCCCCCAGGGCCCCAGCCGCAACCATATCAAGTCCATAACCGAGGAGGTAAATTTTTCCAGAATGTAGCGTTGAATGATATCCGATTTTACCTTTAATGGTGGTTTCAATCTCTTGTTCAAATAACTCGATGAACAAAATGGAGACCCGATTAAACGTGAACCTTGAGTATATATTTACACTCATGTATCTCTTCGGTTTTAGTTATTATACCGGATTAAAATTTCACTTGACTCGGTCTTTCCAATCCCACATTTTCTCCCAACCATTTTAGTCTGCATGTGTTTTCCTCGACTGATTCACACGTATATGATTTAGTTATTACCCCGCGTTAAAAGTTCGCTTGACCTAATCTTATGGTAATGATCCACTCCTTGTCCCACGTCCTTACCGAATTCTTGCTTTCTTGCATCTTTCTCGACTCAGTCACACGCTGTACGCTATTTAAGCTGTTCTGCGAAATAAGTAACGATGAATCTCATCTTCACGCTTTCTTAAATTCCTCTTATGTCATGGCGAACGATTCTAAAGACAATGTCTTCTACGGATTCCAGGTATTCTTCCGCCTTTTGGGCGTTGCCACCACACTGGTTGCTGCCATCCTCATAATCACCAACAAGCAAAGCATTGTAGTTTCTGGCACGAGAATTGAAGCTCACTTCACCGATACTTACGCTTACAGATTCTTCGCCTACACAAACTGCGTAGTATGCGTGTTTTCAGCCATGTCCGTGTTTTGCGTGGTCCTCCTGCTCAGAAGCCCGGACAGATTCTTCATGATGTTCCTTCACGATTTGGTTATGGGGATGCTGCTGGTGGCGGCATGCGCGGCAGCTACGACGCTCGATCACATTGAAAAATACGGAAACAAGCATATGGGTTGGGTGCAAATATGTGGTCATTTTGTCGAGTACTGCCATACGGTTACCAAAGCTCTCATCGCTTGCTATGTGGGTCTTGTTATGTATATTATGCTCGCGAGCATGTTTGTATATAAATCAACATATCTTGCTGATTAGTTTTCGACATTTATGTGTCAGTGAAATTAAACTTATCTATTACTATTCCAATTCGACGGTGTTTAATTAGAATAATAAAAGGTAAAAGATCTTAGTTGTAGTGTCAAAAATTTATTATGCAACGTGTATCAGTAATAAAGTAAGTTTATAACCCGATTCATGCAGCCAAAAATTTTTATCTTCTAATTTGCACTTTAAACGTTGGTCTTTTGATGGCTTATGGAAATACCGTCTTTCCATAAGCCAGGGAAAGACCAAGGTTTAAATTGCACATTAGAAGAAATGAAGATAAAATTTTTGGGTTGCATTAAATCGGGTCAAATTTATAACCACTACACGTTGCACAATAAATTTTTAATATTGCAACTAAAACCTTTTACCTTTTTATTATTCAAACTAAAACCGGTTTTTTATAGGCTTATGAAAAGACGATATTCCCCAAGACTTTGCCTTTTTATTAAAAATTAATAAATGAATAAGTGACAATATAACCCTACCTAATTGTGTAAGTGTCAATATAACCCTGAGATAATTTCTAGTGCAAAAATAACCCAAACTAGTTAATGAAAGTGCCAATATAACCCTCAGACCCCATTTTCGGCGTTGACTCTATGTAAATTGACCAAAATACCCTTTGGGCAAAATATGAAATTATGTGGACAATTTTATCCTCATAGTTCATCGGACCACCACCGGACCGCTGCCGGACCACCACCAAACCACCGCGACTGCCGTCGGACCACTGTTGCACCGCCGCCGTAACAAGTTGGGTTATATCAGCACATTATGAAAACTTGTGGGGTTATATCAGTACATTCCTAAAACTTATAGGGCTATATCAGCACATATTATAAAAGTTAAGTGTGTGGTACTCTGCTGGCCTTAACAGGTGACCACACCATCATATACACCAATATCACATCATAACAATACCTTATACACCATAAAATTTGACATCACGACACCATCATTCATATTAAACACCATTATTACATATCATAGCCTCATTTCAAAACTTATTAACATTAAAAATGCTAGGTCGAAGAACACAGCAAAATAACAACCATACACAACACCAAAAGTAATCCAACCATCATTCTGGACTAAACACAACAAAATGAACAAAATATTATCAAAACGATATATTCTATAGTATGTGCTGATATAACCCTACACTTTTTACGAATGTGCTAATATAACCCTCTAAGTTTTAAGAATGTGTTGAGTTAACCCTACCAGTTTTCATAATGTGCTGATATATCCCTACCTATTACGGGGGCGGTGTAGCAGTGGTCTGGCGGCGGTCCGACAGTGGTCCAGTGGCGGTCCGTTAGCACTCCGGCAGTGGTCCGACATTGGAGTATTAATGACTCTAAGGGTAATAATGTAATTTTCATTTTTAGTTTTTTTTCAAAAGGGAAAAATGTATTTATAAAATTCCGGCTAAAAGTTTCCAGAGAGGGTTATATAGGCACTTTCAATGACAATCTAAGGTTATATTAGCACTTTCGATCATTGGAAGGTTATGTTGGCACTTATGTTAACTAGTTAGGGTTATAAAATCACTTTTCGCATTAATAAAATTAAGGTTCATATAACAAGTCCGTCTCTTGAAAGAAGATCTTTCCATAAGTCATGGAAATATAAGGTTTAAAAAATAAATTAGAAGAAACGAAGATAAAATTTTCTGGTTGCATGAACCGGGTTATAAAATTTATAGCTGCTACATGTTGCATAATAAATTTTAATATTGCAACTAAGACCTTTTACCTTTTATTATTATAATTAAACCATGTCTTTCTATAAGCCTATGGAAAGACAGTATTTCCCAAAACTTTACCTCATAAAAATAATGAATGAATAATTAGAATATAGTTAGGAGTAAATTAAATACATTATAAAATTGTAAAAAACTATTGTGATAGTTGAAAATTTGAGCAGACATTGTAATTGCATTTATATATCAATATAAATTTCCATACTCCCTCCGTCTTAGGGTAATTTGCAGACAGAACAATCTCTGCAGAATTTTTTCCCTAGGCCCCACCCTACTTTGCCCCCTCCCCCTCTCCACCCCCCCCCCCCCCCCACACCACCACCCCCATCCACGTGCTACATGGGTTAACAAAAAAAGAAGGCAAATAATTGACTTGTGGAAGGATATACCCCCCCCCCCCCCTCCACCCACACCACCACCCCCATCCACATGGCCATTCCCACCCTTTTTCTTCTGGGAAGGCGCCACAAAATGGGCACTTTACACTGTTCATGTACAGTAAAAATAAACCAAACATTATAAAAAAAATCTAAGAACCTACACTATAAATACAACACTTCCATTTACAAATCTCCTTTAACTCTTCCAACAAATATTCTTCAAGTTCTTCAATTTGTCCATCTGCTCTAAGCTGCAAACCCCAAACCCAAAGACATTTGGGTTTGTTGGGGAACCCTCAAGTAAGGTTTTTACACTACATCGAGCCATCCCGAATCACCCGAGGGTGCTGGTTGCTCTCAGTATTGTGCACCTTTCCTCATCGGGTATTTTTTTTAGGGTCAATGAGGAAGAATCTTACCAACCAAGAGAGGTAGCATTTAACCGAGTTTCTATTGAAGAACCACACTGATGGGAAGCTTTTGCACTCAAAGAGGTTGGAGTCAGACACAATGTTCGATTGTTCCATACGCACGGTGAGCAAAATTTGGGCTCTAACTAGAGCACAAATGTTGCAGGGAAGACCACTCGATTTGTGTCATCGGATGATGGGAAACACTCCACAAAGCAGGAAAGATATCAATCTTGATGATTTGAGGGCTTTACCTGCACTTAAGTGACGCACAATAAGAGGAACAACAAAATTACTACACATTGGGAATAGTAGTGTGCAACGGGCAGTGGTATCAAATGTGATAAAAAGCCATACAAACAGTATCAAACCAGCCCTGACAGAACATAACAAGGTATCACGTATGTGGTTTGTTTTAGAAAAGCTAGATCATGAGCTGTATTTCAGATCAATGGACCGTGTAATTCACTTGGATGAGAAATGGTTCTACTTAAGACAAGGAACAATGAGATACTTACTGGCCCCGGATGAACCGGAGCCTTATCGTACATGTAAACATAAGTCACATATAACAAAGTTAATGTTTCTATGTGTGGTAAATAATATGGGGGGTGGATGGTGAACTACTATTTGAAAGCTTGGAATATTTCCATTTGTTCAAGACCAAGTTGCAATCAATAACAACAAGAATAGGCCAGTTAGGACAATCAAGCAAGTTCTAGTGCCGAAGATCACAAAGGCAAAGATAATCCAGGAAGTCATACCAGCAATCAAACAAAGGTGGCCAACACACACATTAGGAAAGTTCATTCAAATTCAACAAGATAATGCAAACCACATATTTTCAACCATGATCCAGTTTTTAGGGCTGTAGCTGAAACAGATGGTTTCAATATGCACCTAGTAAGCCAGCCAGCAAACTTCCCTGATCGTAACATCCCTTAGACCTAGGATTTTTCAACTCCATACAATGCTTACAACAGGAACACACTTCATCAAATGTGGAGGAATTAATGGCAGTTGTGCAATCAGCATATGATAGGGAAGATGCAACTACATTGAATGAGGTGATCTTGACACATCAACAATCAATAATCAAAGTACTGAAAGCACGTGGGTCAAACAAGCACAAGTTGCCACACATGAATAAGGACAGACTCATAAGGAAAGATACTCTCCCAAAATCACTACAAGTATGTGAGGAGGTGATAAGGGGAATCATTGAGTATCTTATCGAAAAGGGAGCAATAGATGAATCAGTGGTTCTCTAATGCATGCCTTAGGTTATAGGCCATGATTGATCAACTGTAAACATTTTGGAAGTTGGGTTAATGGCATATTTTGCAAGCCAAGAACATCCCACTTTTGGTGTGAATGAGATGTTCTAAGCCAACCCCGGTTAAATGATCATTTTGTCAATGAAAATTTAACCTTTTTAATGCATTGTCTTATATTCCATATTCAGTTAATGTCACAAATGACCATATTACAGACATGCAACAGTCAGGGAAGATGCACAATGTAACTGATTGATTGATTCACATCATTACGAACCAATTAACAACACATATTAGAGGCAAGAATTGGAGAAGATGCTCAACTTCACCTAAACCAGCCCAAATGAATATCACTTACCCCAACTGACATCTAATCTAATCCACTTAACATGTTAAAACCCAGTTCAGAATTATAAACACCCACCCAACTCCCAACCGATTCACATTCAAATAAAGTGATCTTATCTCTTCCACCAGATTTATTCACATATCATAAGCAAGAATCAGAGAAGAAGTTCAACTATACTCATATTCTGACTGAGAGCCAACAATAAGGTTTCAGTACTTTCCAATCCAACCATAGACTGAACCAGTATAATTATAAATCAGTGATCAAGACATTTCAGAGGGTTAGCAATTAGAGAGGATGCTCAACTTAACTCAGGTTTGAACAGAGAGGCAACAAAAAGGTTTCAACACTTTCTAATCCAACCACAGACTGAACCAGTATAATTATAAATTTGTGATCAGAACATTTCAGAGGGTCAACAATTAGAGAAGATGCTCAACTTAACTCAGGTTTGAACATAGAGATAACAAAAAGGTTTCATCACTTTCCATTCCAACCATAGAGTCAACCAATATTTTTAGAAATCAGTGATCAACACATTTCAGAGGGTCAACAATCAGAGAAGATGCTCATGTCTATCCACATAAACAGAGAGTCACATATATCCTCGAACCCTTGATGCAATCAGGGATTCTCACACATAAATAAGCATGCTCGTTACACTAAAATTTGCAAAAAAATGTAAGCATGAATATAATAAATATATCATCGAGCCAAGCAGTGGCTCTTGCACATAACACCTAAACAGGCACCAACAAGGGAGGAACAATGTCACCTCAGTCGAAGACAACTTTTTTGTTCAGAACTTGTAATTTTGTTCACTGGGATTTTGTTCCCCATTTTTTGTTCATTTTTTTATCCACAATCCAGGAGCAGTCAACGAACAAGGATGTTCAGCATATGCAAGCAGACAACAAAAAATTTAGAACTCAACCAACAATCCACTAAATCCACACCGAAATGGAAAAATCAAACAAACCATAATAATCATGAACAACGGACAGAGACTTATCCTTTTTCGAGCCTCTATTGGAGAAAAGACACCGGATCTAGGGTTTGCGCCGCTTGGCATCATGCTCCTCCCTCAGCCACATACATAAAAACCAAAGCATCTAGTTGTTGCCATGTAAAGTGTCATCTAGACTGTCACTGTCCCAGGGGAAGCGTGTTGCCACGACGACGGGACTTGAGACGGCAGCACCAGCAACTCTCCGGCTAGGGTTCAGCTCTACCACCACCAAGTCGTGTTTGCATTTACAGCGGTCATTGACCAGCGATTCACCGAGGGTGGCGTCAAACCTCCAGGCGGAGGTGGCATCACATCCTCCTCCTCCGCCTCGGGGGCGACCTCAGATTTGCTGTGTGTATCGAAAACAAAGCACAAAGAATAACGCTGACACAATTGACCGGTGGAATTTGTTTGAAAAGACATTCAAACGCTAAAATAGGGAGTTGGGTGGGTGATTATAACATGTTAAGTGGATTAGATTAGAGGTTAGTTGGGTTAAGTGAGGTCTTATTGGGTGATTCATTCGGGCTGGATTAGGTGAGGTCTTATTGGGCTTTTTGTAAAACTAGAATTGGAAATTCATGCAATATTTTTTGCCATTTTGGGAATGAAGCTTAAAGATTATACATTTTCCTAGGACACTCCTTTAAGAAAAGTGTGCAGATTTACTTGGGACACTCGTTTAAGGAAAGTGTGCAAATTTCCCTGGGACGGAGGTAGTATTAAATTTTAAAAAAATTGAGGTAAGTATTAAATTTAGTTAATTTTAAGCAAATGTGTATAAAGGGGTAAATACATTTATAACCCTAACTTTTGGTTGAAAGTGTCAATATAACCCTACAATATCAGAAAGTGCTAATTTAACTCTAACTAATTATGATAAGTGTCAATCCAACCCTAACTTTCAAAAAATTTGTGCAGATAAAACCAAACTCACTAAATTCGGTATTGACAAGGTGAATTCAGGCATAACTAAAACATGAAATGACAAAAATACCCTGATAAAAGCATTTCTTTCTCATCCATTTTCTTTTCTTTCCTCCCCATTTTCCACCTGCCTCCCCTCCTCGTACCAGTAATTCAACTAGAATCTTAACGCCTCCAGCTCCTCCTCGCTGATAACCACCTCCTTCTGCATCGTGAAGTTGACAGCAAGGCGTTTCCTCCCGGCATTCCGCTCTTTCTCCATCGCCGCCCGCAGAAACACGCGAGTTCCGTCGTACACCTCGCTCTGGTCAAGCAGCTATGGCCCTCCTCCCGCCACATAAACAGGGGAATTTGTTAAGGAATTAGAATTAGAATTGTATTCTTACCTTAATTGTAGATGTAATTGTATTACCTTTTTCCTAGCTTGTATAAGTATCATGTACTACTATTTAATGTATCCTAAATCCATGAATACAAACACGTTATTACCCATATTTTCTACATGGTATCAGAGCCTAAAATTCTGAAACCTGAAACAGAAAATTTTTTGCTACCCTAAATTTTTCCGACCTGCCGCCGTCGATCCCACGCGCAGCTGCCGCCGTCCACTGGTTCCGCCGCCGCACAAAGTCACCATCCGCTGCTCAAATTTTCTCCGCTGTTCACCGCACGGCCGTCCACCTTCACGCGCCACCGCTTGTTTTGCACCGGTGTGTCCTGTTGATCCGATCTGTCGCTGGTTAGTGTACCTGCTCCTGATCTGTACCTGATTTTACAATATGTCTAAATCTGAAGAACAGACCCATTTTGATGCTTCTGAGGGTTCGAAGCTTCAGGACATGAGTGGTTATGATGTGATTACAGCTTTACTTCAGCAGCTGCAGTTGCAATCTGGCCCTCGTACTACTTTATCGATTAGTCGTGTGTCGACTGATCCTTACTTCATTGGTTATGGCGATGGTCCAGGTTTACAACTTATACCAACCATGCTGACAGGTCAAGAAAATTATATTGAATGGTCCGATGCGATTTGTCGCGCATTCCTGGCCAAGCACAAGATTGGGTTCATTGATGGATCCATTACCAAACCCCAATATGATCATCCTGATGCTGCCGTTTGGCCTGGGGTTAATGCTACTCTTGTCTGCTGGATCTTGCAAACCCTGGATCCGGTGTTGAGATCTTCTACAAGTTCGTTTGTCACAGCCAAGGATTTGTGGGATGACCTGAAGGCACGATTTATTCCCGCCGATGGTATGAAGCTTTTGCAGACGCAAGAAGCCATTCAAAGTTGCAGGCAAAACGGTTAGCCCATCGACATATACTTTGCCAAACTGAAGAATTTGTTTGCAGATTATCACTGCATGCGACCTCCCCTGGTTTGCACCTGTGAAGATTGCAAGACATTATGCCAGTGTAATCTTGCTACTAAAGTCTTCCAAGAGAGAGAGAGAGAGAAGGATTTGATCTACCAATTCATCTTTGGCCTCGACGAAGGTTTTCACACCTTGTGATCACACATCATGAGCATTGATCCAATACCCTCTGTCATGAAAGTGTATGCCCTTGTTGCTCAGGAGGAGAATCATAGAGCTATTATTCGAGCTCGTGAGCCTTCTTCTAACTCCATGGCGTATGCTGCTGACGTTCACCACCTACAAGTTCTTTGCCAATTGTTCTTTCTGCAGTTTATCGCAAGAATCTTGTTTGTACCCATTGTCGTCGCAAAGGTCTTGATAAAGATACCTGTTTCTAGATACATGGTGTCCCAGACTGTCAAGAAAAGCAAGAAATCGGCCCCACCTTCCCGGCCATCAGGCACCTCCGCTAGTTCCGGAGCCTTAACTGATCTCCCGTTCCCGCCATTGTTTGCCAGAGCTGCCACATCGCCGCCAAGTCTGGTGGCGGCGGCTTCCTCTTTCGGTGGTGTCCCTACCCATTCCGAGTTTGGCCCAGTTCTTTCTGATGACCAATGGAGCTCTACCCTGAACTTGTTTAATCAGTTTAATTCTCTTACTGGCGATGAGTCTGGTAAGCCTCATATCACATGACTGGTGACAAAGGTTCTCTTACTGATCTTACTACTACTATTGATTATGTGAATGTTGTTCTGCATGATGGCTCGGTATCATCAACTTCGCAATCTGGATCTCTTTGTTTTGGTGGCTTTATTCTGCCGCATGTTTTATATATACCTACATTGTGATGCCACTTACTGTCATGCTCTAGATTGTTATAGCTTTGTTTACTGAAAATTATTGCATTTTACAGACAATCCGTATGAGGAGAGTGATTGGCGTGGGTGAACAAAAAGGGGGGGTGTTTTGGCTTCGTCTGCTGGATGCTCGTGTTCACCGTCCTGTCCTGCAGTCTCTTCCTACAGTTGCTTCAGTATCTTCTTCCGATTTATGGCATTAACGTTTTGGTCATCCATCTTCCACAGTGTTGTCTTCTATTTCTTCTGGCATTAATAAACATTTTGTACCTTGCTCTATATGTTATAGAGCAAAACAGACTAGACATAGTTTTCAATTAAGTTCTACAAATGCTACTGCATTGTTTCAATTGATTCATTGTGACGTTTGGGGACCTTATAGAACACCATCTTCTAATGGTGCATTTTATTTTTTAACTATAGTAGATGATTATTCCCGAGCTATTTGGGTTTATTTGTTAGTAGCTAAATCTGAAGTAGCTTTCAGATTTTTAGAATTTAGCGCCTTAGTGAAGAACCAGTGGGGAAGAACAATTCAACGAGTTTGGGCTGATAACGACACTGAATTTTTGCCTCTGCGATCTCACTTTACTGCATCTGTGATCATTTTGAGACATCTATGGTTGATACTCCACAACAGAATGGTCGAGTTGAAAGAAAGCATCGTCATTTACTCAATGTGGCGCGTGTTTTACGGTTCCAAGGCAATCTTCCTATTGAATTTTAGGGAGAATGTGTTCTTACTGCTGCCTACCTGATCAACCGAACACCGACTCCGAATCTCAACGGTCGTACTCCCTTTGAGTTGCTTTATAGGCAAGCTCCAAATTATTCATCCTTAAGGGTTTTTGGATGCTTGTGTTTTGCTGCTCAAGTTCCCAGATATCGTGACAAGTTTTCCCCCCGAAGTCGGCTGTGTCTGTTCCTTGGTTACCCTGCTGGAAAGAAAGGTTATCGCCTTTTTGACTTGGAATCCTGAGTGATCTTTAACAGTCGGGATGCTGATTTCTTTGAAGACTAGTTCCCGTACTCTACAACTCCAGCATCTGCTTTATCCAATGAACCTGGCGGTGCCACCACACCACCGTCGTATTCCCCCTCCTTCTCACCGGAGCTGCACGGAGTTTTGGCTTCGCCTTCCTTTGCCGGTCCACCGCCATCGTCCGCCGTTAGTCTTCCGTCGTCCTCCGGTGGCCAGCTGCTGCCGTCTGCTATCTCACTGGTCACCGTCGGCAGATCACCGCTGGACATCGCCGGCCAGTCAACGCCAGCCAGTCAACGCCGGCCAGTCAACGCCGGCCAGTCAATGCCGGTAGTCACCGCCCGGCCAACGCCGGTCAATGTCGGCAAGTCAACGCGGGCGAATCATCCGCCGCCCGACGCCAGTACACCCATGCCGGCCTCCGCTGGCCTACCTTCACCGTCCGCTGCCGGTACTTCTCCGCCAATTGCCACTGATGCTACATCCTTGGTCTTTGCTTTACCAGCCCCTCTAGAACCGAATGGTTTTGCTACTGAGTTGCCACCTGCAAGACATAGTGTTCGATCTCGTCGTCCTCCATCGTACTTGGCAGATTACGACTATGATGACCGTGCTTGTGTTCTTACTACTGAAACCCCCCCTTCGACTACGTTCCCTCATGCGTCGTCACTTTCCTCAGGTGTTCTCTATCCTCTTACTGATTATGTAAATTGTGATAATTTTTCCAGTATGCATTCTAGATTTTTGGGTGTTGTAACATCTAGTGCAGATCCATCTATTTATGTTGAGGCTTCCCGTCATTCTCATTGGCGGGAGGCTATGGCTGAAGAAATTACTGCGCTAGAGCGAAATCAGACATGGACTTTGTCTCCTTTGCCTGCACATAAAAAGGCCATTGGGTGCAAATGGGTATACCAGGCAAAGTTTCGTTCATATGGTACTATTGAACGTCATAAGGCGCGCCTCGTAGTTCTTGGTAATCGCCAGGTTGAAGGAATTGATTACACTGAGACTTTTGCTCTGGTTGCAAAGATGAGTTCTGTTCGATTGTTTCTGTCTGTTGTAGTTATCCGTGGTCGGGAACTACATCAAATGGATGTTCATAATGCCTTCATGCATGGTGATTTGCATGAAGAAGTGTTCATGTGTCCTCCGCCTGGCTATGTTGTTCCGCCTGGTTAGGTTTGTCGCCTTCAGAAATCTCTTTATGGATTTCGTCAGGCTCCTAGAAATTGGTTTGCTAAACTGTCTTAGGCTTTACGGGCATTTGGTTTTGTTCAGAGTAAGGCCGATTACTCTCTTTTTTTCTATTCGAGTGGATCAGTTTCTTTACATGTTCTGGTTTATGTGAATGATTTGGTTATTGCTGGTAGTTCTTCTTCGCTCATCTCTGAGTTCAAGAAATACTTGGATTCTTGTTTTCACATGAAGGGACTTGGTTTGCTTAAGTATTTTTTGGGCATAGAGATTGCTAGAAGACCGGAGGGGATGTTTCTATCGCAAAGGAAATATGCTTTGGACATCTTATCTGATACAGACTTATCGGCTTCTAAACCAATTGATTTTCCGATGGAGCAATAACATGATTTGGCACGTGTTGAAGGTCCAACCTACCATGACCCGGTGCAGTATCGACGCTTGGTTGGGCGCCTGATATACTTGACTATCACTCGTTTTGAACTTAGTTATTCGGTTCATACTCTTGCGCAATTCATGAGGTCTCCTTGTGTTCCTCACTGGCAAGCTGTCGTTCGTGTGTTGCATTACCTGAAGAGTCATCCTGGTCAAGGTTTATTTCTCTCTTCACATAGTACTTTACAATTGACTGCTTATTGTGATTCGGATTGGGCTGCCTGTCCGATTACTAGGCGTTCCCTATCTGGTTACTTTGTTATGGTCGGTGATTCTCCGATTTCCTGGAAGACCAAAAAGCAACCTACTGTTTCTCGATCTTCTGCTGAAGCGGAGTATCGTGCTATGTCAGTTACCTTCTGTGAGTTGTTATGACTCAAGTATTTACTGACGGACTTGGGGGTTTCACACTCCTCTCCTATGCAATTGTTTTGTGACAGTCAATCTGCTCTTTGCATAGCGGCCAATTCGATTTTTTATGAACGCACCAAGCACATTGAAGTTGATTGTCACTTTGTCCGGGATCTTGTTCAATCTGGTGCACTAATTACTCAACATATCCGTACTACAGACCAACCTGCGAATTTGTTCACTAAAGCTCTCGGACGTAACTAGTTCCATTCTTTACTTGGTAAGTTGAGCATTTTCGATCCCCATGCTCCAACTTGAGGAGGAGTGTTAAGGAATTAGAATTAAAATTGTATTTTTACCTTAATTGTAGATGTAATTGTATTACCTTTTTCTATCTTGTATAAGTATCTCATACTAGTATATAATTTATCCTGAATCCATGAATACAAACACGTTATTACCCTTATTTTCTACCTCAACAAAATACAGCACTAAATTAAACAGATCGCACGGCGACGAGTTGAGCTCAAAAAACTCTGCATCCAACGTCGCCGTCCGCATCTGACGTTGCCATCGCCACACGCTGAAAAATCTGCAGCTAATGTCGCGCGTGAAACCACGCGCGGCTCATACTCTTTTGTCGATCGCGTGAGATACACGCGCCATCTTCTTCTTCCAGCGCTTTGCTTCTTCTTCAGATCGTCGTCGTTCGCCGTCGTCGCTCCTCTTCCAGATCGCCGTTCGACGCCGCCGTCGTGGCTCCTCCTCTGGTAAGGAATTAGAATTAGAATTATATTCTTGCAATTACATCTATAATGGTAAGAATCTAATTCTAATTCTATTTCCTTAACCTCTTCCAGTCGTGTTCACTCCGTCGCTGCTCTCCTAATCCTCCTCCCGGAGTCGGCGCTCGGCAGCGGCGCCGCCGTCGGAGACGTGACCTCTGTTGAAATTTCGGAGATGGAGCGCCTCTCGCCGTCGGAAGTGTCGCACAACAGAATCTCCGCCCGAAGAAGAAGAATCACAGCGCGGCGGAGGAGTGAACACGACTGGAAGAGGAGAAGAATACCATTATTTTTTAGCAGCTGCGAGTAATACCATTAATCATGGAAACAAAGTCTTCAAGCTTTAGTTTTTAGCAGCCGCAAGCATAATTTGCATTCGAAATAGGAGCGTTGCGAGCCTGCGAGTATAATCGCCGTTCGCCGCCGCCACATGCTCTGACCCAGGGATTACAGTGCCAATATAAGTTTTTTTATCATTTTCTGATTTTGTTTTTCGGTAAGGGCAAAATAGTTAACAAAATCCGACCATCAAATGATTGAACAGAGTTAAAGGTTATTTTAGTACTTTTAACCTAAAATCTGGTCATTTAATTATGAAGTGCTTACAGAAAAATAATTTTGACTGCAAAGCAAGAGTATAATAGCAGATAATCCAGGCCCAGGACCAGGCCCAAATTTAAGTTGAAAAGGCCCAATCTCCAACCCCTATCGTCAAATTGATTCAGTTGACCACAAATTGAGGTTGTGTTCCTCGTACCAGCTCACATGGTGGCGCTTTACAGGAAGCCCTGAACTCCTGTTCTTATTGCATGACTAAACTGATATTTTCCTGAATCTAATGCATTCAGCTGAACTTGCTTCTATCTTGGGGGAAAAAAAGCTACATTGTAATGTCAATCTCTTAAAAGACCCGTTATTGTGTGTGTGCGTGTTTTTCAAATGGCTAGCTTAGTTAGAGTAAGCAGTGAAAGCCATATAGTGAGATCTTTATCCGCCATTGTTGTAAAGGGGCACTGGGACACCATTTTGAAGCCAAAGATCGGTTTTTGCGTGACTTCAAGAACCATCAACCATGCCTTAATCGACCTCTCGCAACACAGGTTCTTCCTCTGCTGGGAGTTCTTCAAATGGGTCGAATCGATCCCCGATTACAAGCATTCTCTTCAGTCTAGGTGGACTATGATTTGTCTTCTGACCAAACGAAAGCATTTCAAGGTTGCACACAACATGCTTGAGAAAATTGCGCTGAGAGAGTTTCTGTCATCACCTACGGTGCTGAATGCTCTCGTGGAAGATCGCGATGGCCCGGATGTGAATGCACATGTTTTGAGCTGGCTGGTGATATACTATGCTAAATGTAAGATGATACATGATGCAATTCAGGTCTTCGAGCACATGAGAGTGTGTGGAATGAAGCCTCATTTGCCTGCTTGCACGGTGATGTTGAATGGTTTGGTTAAGGAGGGACTGTGCGGGACTGCGTGGAAAGTGTACAAGAAGATGGTGAAGCTTGGGGCTGTTCCGAATTTGCACGTGTACAATGTGCTGATTCACGCTTGTCGTACTTCCGGGGATGTGGAGGCAGCGGAAGAGATCTTGAGAGAAATGGAATGCAAGGGGGTGTTTCCTGATCTGATCACATACAATACACTGATCTCGATGTATAACAAAAAGGGTTTGCATTATGAAGCTTTGTGTGTGCAGCATAGGATGGGAGTAGCAGGTGTGGCTCCAGATATTGTTACCTATAATGCGCTTATTTATGGTTTTTGCCGTCAAGGTAGAATGAGGGATGCTCTGGGGCTGTTGAATGAGATGGAAGGGGTTGCGCCCGATCAGTATACTTACAGTATCTTGATTGATGGACATTGTCGGGCGAATGGCATTGATCAGGCCTTGGAATTGTGTGGTGCAATGGAGGCTAAGGGACTGTATCCTAGTGTTGTGACCTACAATTCGATTCTGAGGAAATTGTGTGAAGATGGAAGGTTAAGGGATGCGAATAAGCTGTTGAATGAGATGAGTGGAAGAAATGTTGAACCTGATAATGTCACGTGCAACACTTTGATTAATGCTTATTGCAAAATTGGAGATATGGGGTCTGCTATTAAAGTTAGAAGTAGAATGTTACGGGCTGGCTTAAAGCCCGACTCTTTCACTTTCAAGGGATTGGTGTGTGGGTTTTGTAAAGTGAAAGAACTGGAACGTGCTAAAGATATGTTATGTGAAATGGTTGCTGCAGGATTCACCCCAAGTTCCTGCACTTTCTCTTGGTTGGTAGATATTTATTGCGAAATTGATAATGAGAAAGCTGTTATAAACTTGCCAGATGAACTCTCAGAGAGAGGTCTTTTTGTTGATGTCTCTGTCTATAGGGCACTTATAAGAAGGCTTTGTAAACGAGAAAAGGTTGATTCTGCTCAAAGCCTCTTCATCTCTATGAATGAGAAGGGAATATCAGGTGATAGTGTAGTGTACACTAGTCTGGCATATGCTTTTTTCAAAGTGGGAGACCTGGTTATGACTGAGAGTTTGTTGGATGAGATGTACAAGAGAAGATTAATGGTAACACATCAGCTCTACCAGAGTTTGAGTGCCTCTTTTGCTAATGAAAGCTGCCACTTAGATACCTTCTGGAGTAGTCTGGTACAGAGGGGCCTAATTTCCAAAGCTACTCAAATGCAGATAGACAGGATGAAGTTAAAAGCTTAAAAATGGTGAGCTCTACATAGAATCTAGTTTTTGTAACGTATTTGTGCAGTTCAACCATTTGCCTGAAGGGGATGATAGATATATACCAGTTCTAATTCTGTTTTGCTTATAATGCAGCGAGCTTCACCCAATGCAGCCATCTCTGACTACCAACTATCTTGTCTGCTGTGGCCCTACTTCTGCAATTTTAGGTACGAGGAATTTTTCAGTGTCTTAGCTTGTGGTGGTGAAACTTGGGAGAATCTTGGACAGAACCTAACATAGCATGATTGTTTAATTTGTCAAATGAAGGGGAAAAAGGAACTATAGTTAACGTTTTGTGTTTCTCAATCTCAATGGCAATACTACTAATGTTGCTTAAGATTGCTTTGATCTTTTTCTTCTTATGTTTTTAATTTGATAATAGAGCTTCCTTAGAGAGAGAGGGAGTTTTAGCATCTATTTTGAACTTAGGGGGCCTTCTAAGAGTTGATGCTGAGATCTGGAATGCTTGTCATAGCGTGGTAAATAGTTAGAACTGGGATTAGGCCAATTTTACCGGCCGTCCAAGGAAACATGGGTGTGTTTTTTTCTTCCTTTTTTTGTATGAAAGATGTTAAGATTTGAACTAATCTGACAGGAATAAAGAAATGGATGAATCCAGAATATAGGTTCTTTTATGTACTATATTGAAGTGATAAAAAAATTACAGAGGGTCACGGAAAAAAGAAGTGATTCTGCATCCATAATAATACTTCTACAGGGTAAAAGGACTACAGAACTTGGAGCATTTAGGGCCTTTGATCATAAAATAACAGCTGGGAACTGCTTAAATTTGTCGATGGCATGCTCGTGTGATAAGAACCGGCGGGTCTGATAGTGAACCGTTGACCAACTGACTAGCTATCCATTGATTGGCAGCATCGGTGTAATGTACTGCATCCCAACTAATGACTGCCGAAGGTTTTCTGCATGACCCTGCAAATACTTCGCTGCCATTTATGGTTCCCTTGTTCCCACACCAAACACCATAGTCGATACCATGAAACCCACAGCAGACAGTGAAGGGGTCCTCAAATCCTGGAAATAGCCAATTTAGTCGTGTGATCAATGCTACTAGCATAGAAAGGGCACTTGAAATATATGTAATTTCTAGTTCAAAGTCATGATGTTGTACCTTGTTTCTTTGCATTGCTGATTAGTTCATACTTTGCCTTGTACATGTCCACATAGGTTATTGCGGCTTCTGAAAGTTCCTTCCGGAGTTTGATGACTGAATGTTTGAGTTCTTTGTTGAACTTCTTGGCTATATCGTTCTGAAACGCGACACAGCCATGTTTATCAAGATATCCCGGTGGTGGATTTTCTACCTTGAGAGTGGCTGCGGGCATGCAACCCATGGGACCAGTGTTGTGTATCCAGAATGACCTTGCTCCTTTCTCATACATGCTCTGTGATACGTCGCAGACCATATACTAATCCTCAAAACATGGAAAAGATGTTTCATTGATGAATTGTTTTGTGCGGGAACTTACCCTGATCTGCGCAGCAAACTGCTTGACAATACCTGGGATGGAGGCATGAATCTGCTTCTTGCTCATTTTTGTTCGTAAAGTAGCAGCTAAGTCATTCTGACCTATGTCAAATGTGTATAGAGCCTTGGAGAAGTCCTGTGGCCTAGGGAGCCGTTTTCTGTCAGATTCTATCGTGGCTGAAACTCATAGAGAACTTCCATCTCAGTCTACTAGGTATGTGTAGTGTAACATTAACAGAAATCGGTGTATGAAGCCTATTGAGTTGAGATCTACCTCGACTGTAGAAGTATGGTGTTCTGTTTTTGAACTGATTATAGTGTTCTACTTGAATATCCAGGTTAAACGGGCTAACGCCGTTTTGAAACCAGGATTCATTGATCCTCTGGATAGTTGCTCCTCCTGTTGCAAAGTTTGCTCCATGCTGGTAACTTGTTCCAATGGAATCCAGGTAAGGACTCAGAAACGGCATCCCCAGGTGCTCGGCTTGATGATCAAGACAAGATCAAACAATACATTAAATCAAGCATTTTTCTTCATAACAAGATTTTATGCATTAAAACAAGTTCCTCAGCCCTTACCAAGGAAGTCTATGATGAGACGGCCATCGGAACCTCTACCAACTGGCCGGTGAAAGTATGTCTCCCCACAGGGAGCACCCTCCGGGAAAAATGCAGCCGCCATCCCTCCTGTATCCGAGTTCGAATCTCCAAAGTTGTATAGCGCCGGGAAATCGCAGGCAGGTAAATCCACCACGTGCTTCTTACACTGCACCACCAAGGCGGAAAATGGAAGCAGGAGCGCCAAGAATACGGCTTCGGAGATCCTCATTTTCCTGCTTGAAGACTGAAGACTGAAGAGGGATGGAGCTTCAGACAGAAAACAAATCTCTGAATTATTGGTCAATGTTAAGCTATAATGTAACAGTATTCAATTGATACATGTGAGGGAATTGATGTTTACTTAGTGACCGACAATGTTTTATTGAATTTGGAGCCTCTCCCACTTTTAAGGTTGTACTCATAATTCTTGCATATGATTGTATAGCGATGCAAGATATTCTGGTTTGTTAGAAGTGCCATAAACTGGGTAAATTTCTGCTTTGGCTTTATCCTTCCTTTTCGGGAGTGGGGAGTGATGAAGTTTCTTTCTGGTCCCAGCGCATTTAGCCACTAGGAGGTGAACTGCTGGGTTTGAGTTTGAAAACAGCGATCGAACACCTATCAGAATGAATGTTTGACCACGCTTGATAATCGAATCAGCTCGAATTCATATCATGTTTGTCCAACTCAAGTTCAAATCGAGTTTTTATTCGAGTTGTTTGAGAACGATGTGGTTCGTTTACACTGTTATTAGCGACTTTCACGAATGGGCAAATTATTCAGAAATATTTTCACATACGTTGTTAGTAAACTCTTGCTCAGTTGTTCGGTAAACTGCTTGTAAAATATATTTTTTGAGGACAAGCATTATCTAATCTTACCCTCTTTTTCTCTCTCCAAAATTCATGTTATTTTCAACTTGCATATGCCTAACTTCACTCCAATTCATCAAATTTTGAATTAGTAAAAGTAATCATTATATTTATAATTAAGTTTACTTCGGTTCATTATAAATTAAGTGAAAAAAATATCATCTATGTCACATTAGCTTATAAGATCAATTACACCAAATGGAATAGATGCAATGGGAAATATCTAGTGTAATGGTGAGTGATGTAGCAGGGGTGATAGATAGTTTCAACTGTGATATATGCAAACATTAGCTCTATCTATTCATTCAACAAGAAAATATTTTAAA
Source organism: Rubia yunnanensis (assembly GCA_037428765.1). Classification (NCBI taxonomy): domain Eukaryota; kingdom Viridiplantae; phylum Streptophyta; class Magnoliopsida; order Gentianales; family Rubiaceae; genus Rubia; species Rubia yunnanensis. The sequence continues at coordinate 5,112,907 of CM075069.1, forward strand.
GCATTATATGATATATATAACACATTTTTTTAAACTAAACTCAAAAGGAACCGACAATTATTAGTACTCCCTCCGTTTCACTAAGAGTGACACACCTGCCTTATTGAGATTTTTTAAAAAAAATGACATACTTTCCATTTTTGGCAAAATTTCTACCATCTCATCCACTCATTCTACTTTTTACTTTCTACACTCAATTTCAACCTCTCATTTTCTTCCCATTAATTCAAGAGCCTAAACCCAGTGTGCCACTTTTAGTGAAACGGGGTGAATATATTTTATCAGACCGTAAAGATGTCATCGTTTATTCTTGTTTACTGAGTTTGGTTCTGATTTGCACATGAATTATTTTTAAGAAATGATAAATTCTTGGGATAGACCGTCCTTCCATAACGTTATGGAAAGATGAGGTTTAAATTAAATAATAAAAAGTAAAGGTTCCTAGTTGAAATATTAAAAAATTATTATTCAACATGTAGTAATTATAAAATTTATAATCTGATTTATACAACCTAAAATTTTTATCCTCCTTCTAATTTGTACTTTAAACATGACTTATGAAAATACCGCCTTTCAAGAGAGGTACTCTTAAGAAATGAAGGGAAGAATTTAAAATAATAATGGAAATTAACAACAAAAAAAAAACGTTCTAAGATAAAGGAGAGCCAAGTGGCGTTGATTGAGTGGAAGAAGCCTAATAAAACTGAGCGTTTTACCAATCAATAAAATAAATTAACCAAAGAAGTCCCGATTTTTAAGGCGATCCAAGCATTATTACCAACTGAATGCATTATTGGCGCTTGGCAGAACTCGTAGGCTTCATGTTCACTATAAATATTCCACAACTTCACACTTACTCTTCATCGCTTCATTTTGTGTTCAATTAACTACATTGCATTAGCACTAATCACTCAACAAAACATCCGAACTTGTCAACATGAGCTCCAACCAGCAGAACCTCAGCTACCAAGCTGGCGAGACCAAGGGCCAAGCCCAAGTGAGTACTACTATTTCTGTCGCGTAAAAAAAGTCCGAGTTTCGTATTAGATGAAGTATATTGTTGATTTTATTTCCGTGCTTATATGTTGAATGTATTAATTCTTTTTATAGGAGAAGGGAAATCAGATGATGGACAAAGCCAGCAATGCAGCAGCATCCGCCAAGGAATCCGTGCAGAATGCCGGTCAACAGATGAAGTCCTCCGCACAAGGCGCTGCTGACTCCATCAAGGACGCCACCGGCATGAACAAGTGAAATGACTGAGAGGCCCTGTGGTCGATCATGATTCCGGCACCATCCTTTAATTTGATAATTTCCTTTCAATTTTTTTTTAGTAAGAACGCATGGCGTTAAATTACTGTGATGGGGCTAATGTCCATCCGATCTCGTGCTGGTCCACATATGCATGAAATGTAATAATTTAAAAGTGACTATGTAACATTTATAAGTCATTCCAATAAAACCTTTTCATTTCACTTGATGTATCTAATTTTCTATTATTTTACTTATCTTTGTGATAATATATTTTGTGATAATCTCATAGCCACAATACACGTTAGATGTGGTTTCCGACTGTAGCGCACTATCCTCGTCCTTCAAAACGGTAGTTTGAGATTTTCGGTTTGTATGTCTTTCGTGTGATGCAAAGAAAACACCAATCTGGGTTGCTCATAGAGTAGCATTTTCAAATCTCCCTTATAATATTTTTTAAAAATTTTAACATTTTCATTTTCTCTAATTAATTTAATTTAAGGATAACTTGAATAACATTTTCTCATATAATTAAATCGAGTTGTTCACGATGATAAACATGCCCTAACCACTATGTTATGAACCCCATTTAAATGGGCTTATATTGAGTTGTGGTGCATTTCTTCATGAGGGAGTGTGTTGAAATTTCATCGCTAACTTAAAAATTAGAGAAAAGTGCATATATAACCCTATATAATTGATGAAAGTGCAGATATAACCCTGCGATAATGAAAGTGCAGATATAACCCTGCGATAATTGAAAGTGCAAATATAACCCTGGTCAGTCAATACCGGAATAATGGCTTTAGGGTTATATTTGCACATATGTATAATAATTAGGGTTATATTTGCACTAAAAAATAACTCAGGATTATATTTGCACTTTCTCCAACATATAGGGTTATATTTGCATATTACCCTAAAAATTAAATGACAATTATAGAAGTATTAAGTCACTCTACTTAATATCAATTGATATCAACATGAAACCTAACCAAATTTGTGTGTTGTACTTATACCATACATCTCTCACTACAACAAACTGAACTTATTACTTCGCCTTTTTTACCTCTATTTTTTTGTTAAGGCAAATACCGAGGTAAAAAGTTCTTTTACCCTGGTTCTTATTTTTTCCTAAGTTAAAATATCTTTAAACTCGATTTTAAAAAAATTGAGGTAAGCGGGTTTTTTTTAAAACTCAGGTAAAAGCTTGTCATTACCGATGTCGCATGCATGTCTGGCTTACCCACGTGTGATCTACGTCGCACCTACCGCTCGCATACATGGAATTACCGATGTCGCACACATGTCTGGCTTATCCACGTGTGATCTACGTCGCACTTACCTCGCGCAAACATGGAATTACCGATGTCGCACGCATGTCTGGCTACCGACGTCGCAACTACCTCTCGCATACATGAAATAACTCACGTCACGCACGTTTGTCCTTCGATGTCGATTATTATTGTAACCGCATCGCATCAGATATGAAATGACTGACGTCACACGCATGGGTTATCGACGTCGCAAAGTGCTCTGGCAGAAATGAACGACCTCAAACGCATGTCTGCCTTACCGATTATTATTGTGACCGACATTGAACTTACCACTCCCAGACATGAAATATTAATAATGTAAATTTTTTATTAAATAAAAATATAATATTTAATTTTTTTATGCAACTCAATTTATTTTTATTTTTTTTCATAATTATACTTTTAACTATGACTTTATGTTTATATTTTCAAATGAAATATATCAAATGTAGAGTTCAAGTAACACAAGATCGAGATTTTAATATTAAGATTTAATGTTAAGCAAAACTAAAATATAATTTTGTAAATTTTATATGCTACTCCATTTATTTCAAACTTTTAAAATATTTTATAACTATACCTTTAACTATGACTTTATGTTTATATTTTTCAAATGAAATAAATTAAACGTAGAGTTCGAGTAATATGTGATCGAAGTCGAATATCAATAAATAAATTGATTTCTTCACCAAATAAAATTTTATTTACTACTTATTCATAATTGTATAAAATAAGAAGTACAAAATTTGGTAACATAACTTTGGGTCATATTGTAATGTTCCCAGATTGTGTAGAAGTAATCCATGTTGACTTTCGAGTCTCTTCCGTTCACCCATAAGTGCCCAAATTACAAATTCATAATCTTATATTATTGAATTTCATTTTAGTGTCGCAAATTTCGTCATTCGACAACTCCAACTTCTTTAGAGAGACCTAAGTGCAAAAAGTAAAAACTTTACTCGTAACTCCAAATTGAAATCCGCTCGAACGTGATGGTACCCTATACACCCCGTTGTAACATATTATTTATCAATAAACATGCACAATAATATATTTGCATCCTTTTTATTTTACTTTTCTTACTTCTATGTAACCAACTCTAAGTTACTCTAAAATATGTAATAGAGCTTTTCAACATTTCACCAAAAAAATAATTTATTTTATATTTTTATATTCAGGCAAAAATAACAAAAATCATGTATTTTGGAGCAATGGATAACGGGGTAACACAATTTTGGACCATAATGTAATTTTTCAAGATTGTGTAGAAGTAATCAAAGTTGACTTTCACGGCCCTTTCGTTCACCCATACATGCCCAAATTGGAAAACCACAACCGTATATTATTGAATTGCATTTTGGTGTCGCCAATTTCGTGATTCGACAAATTCAACTTTCTTGGAGGGACCTATGTGCAAAAAGTAAAAACTTTACTCGTAACTCCAAATGGTTAGAACATAACTTATTAACGGCCATGTCTTACTTGACTTTCTATACATAAACACTAATGAAATGGTTTGAACATAACTAATCCAGGGTCAACCATACTGTACTTTCCATACATAAACACTAATGAAATGGTTAGAACATAACTAATCAACATTCAACCCTTACTTGACTTTCTAAATATAAACACTAGTGAAAAGGTTAGAGCATAACTAATTAACGGTCAACCCATACTTGACTTTCTAAATATAAACACTAGTGAAATGGTTAGAGCATAACTAATTAATGGTCAACCCATACTTGACTTTCCATACATAAACACTAATGAAATTGTTAGAACATAACCAATCAACAGTCAACCCTTACTTGATTTTCTATACATAAACACTAGTGAAATTGTTAGAGCATAATTAACTAACCCTTACTCGAATTTTCATACATAAAAACTAATGAAGTGTTAGAACATAACTAATCACCGGTCAACCCTTACTTGACTTTCCATACATAAACACTAATGAAATGGTTAGAACGTAACTTCAATGGTCAACCCTTGCTTGATTTTCCATACATAAACACTTGTGAAATGGTTAGAGCATAACTAATCAATGGTCAACCCTTGCTTGATTTAACATACATAAACACTTGTGAAATGGTTAGAGCATAAGTAATCAACGTCAACCCTTAATTACTTCACTTTCCATACATAAACACTAATAAAATGGTTAGAGCTTAACTAATCAACGATCAACCCTTACTTAACTTTACATAAATAAACACTAAAAACTAAGGTTGATCTTAATTAATCAACGATCATATATAATTTGACTTTCCATACATGAACACTATTGAAAAGGTTTCACTTTAACTAATTAACGGTCATCTCTTACTTGGCTTTTCATATATAAACACTAGTAGAATGATTTGATTTTAACTGATCAACAGTTAACCATTACTAGTAGAATGATTTGTCTTTAATTAATCAACAGTTAACCATTACTAATATAATGATTTTGATTTCAATTAATCGACGATTAACCATATCAAAAATAAAGATTTTTTATTCTCTATTTATAAATTATTTATTTTTGAAATTTATTTCATAAATTTTCCTTGTTTATAAATTTTATTTCATAAATATTTAATTTAAAATTTAATTTAGAAAGACATGATATATTTTAAAAATAGATTAGACTAATTAATTAAAATAATGAACATAATTAATGAATATAGCCTAATATTAACTAAAATAATGAACAAATTAAATCAAAGACTAAACAAACCCAATATCAATGGAGCCTAAAATTTAAAACAAACCCTAATACTATAAATAATCCAACCTTACATAACAGATGACGCCTCTCCTTTTTCAGCCTTGCGCTACCTTCCGCTTCAATTCAGATCCACGGCCTGTTCCGCCTTTCTCCGTTGGAGCTCCGCCCTACTCCACGCCTTTCTCCGCTGGAGCTCCGCCTTGCTCCACACCTTGCTCAGCTGGAATTCAGCCCTGCTCCAGGATTTGCTACGCTATTGCTCCATGCCTTGCTACGTCGCTGCTCCGCCCCTGAAATGCCTTGCTCAGCCCCTGCTTTGACTCACTCTGAAAGCACAACTATATGTATGTAGAATATGTTTCTTCTAATCTGTCTTGTGGAACTAGTGTGTTGTAAAACTAATCTATTATGTATAATCTCTTTGTATAAAAATGGTTGTAGAAATTTCATCTTGGTTTTGTTTTGTATAATGTCTTAGTGGAAATCTCATCTTGAATCTGAAAGTTTCACCAGTGAAATTTCATTATCGGCTATGAACTACCGAGAGCATAATTGACGTCGATTCTACTTTCGGTAGTTTTTTTTAATTCCAGAAATACAATGTGCGAAGTCGCACAAGCATCGTTCTACTGCTATTTTTATGTGATGTCGTACCACTGTCTTTCCAAATTTAATTGGATCAATCCCCTTTTCTGTCGTTAAGGTGGAGAATTGAACCAAGAATTCTCTTTCTTCATCACCAATTGAATCACTGTTCGCAACCCAGGATTCTATTTTCTCATCAATCCAATTCCCGTTCACGTTTTTTCTTTTTCTTATCAATGAATAGATCTCTTTACTTATATGAATTTTATGGTGAAATTTCATTATCGGCTATAAACTACCGAGAGCAGAATTGACGTCGATTCTACTTTCAGTGGTTTTTTTAATTCCATAAATACAATGTGCGAAGTTGCACAAGTATCATTCTATACTGTGGTTTTATGTGATGTCGTACCACTGTCTTTCCAATTTTTTTTTTACTGTTGTTCCAAAAAATTTGTGTGACATTGCACACCCCTCGTTCGGTTTCACTTTTTACCTCGGTTATTTTTTAAAAAAACAAGGTAAAGAGTACATTTTACCTCGGTTTTGAACCGAGATAAAAAGTATGCCTTTTTTACGAAAGCCACATTTACTTTGGTTTTTCAGGGCCCAAAAACCGAGGTAAATAAACCTGAAAAATTGAAGTAATAGGTGTTGTTTGTAGTAGTGTCTGCTTCCCCTAATGGATCCATAAATAATTTCTACATGGTAGCAAATTTGGTTCTATCTAGTGATTGAAGAGCCTCTCTTGGTGGTTTTGGTTTGCCCAAGTGTAAGTGGGCCCCATCTTTTGCACTTGTGGGGTGTGTTAGAATATAAATATATTTCAGTTTGAATACAGAGAGATCATTTGTGAAAGAGTAAATTCCCGATAATTGATTTCATAAAATGATCAACAATATTTAGAGTACAATGCGTCTAGAGGTTGAGTTATACTTAGAACTCTAACCCTAGAATATCTACTAGAATCACCTAATCTAGTCATCGGGTTGACTTATTTTAACATACACACCCCTCAAGCGAAGCGCCAGGCACTCAGATACGCAGAACTTGGATATGAAGAACTCAAAGAGCGGAAAAGAGAGATCTTTGGTGAAGATGTTTGCAATCTAAAGGGAAGTAGGAACATGAGCGATGCACAGTTTACCAGCCACAACCAGCTCCTCGACAAAGTGATAGTCTATGTTGATTTGCTTCGCCTGCTTGTGAGCGATCGGATTCTGAGCCAAGAAGATCGCACTGCTATTATCGCATAACAAAAGTGGATAACCAGAGAGTGGAACACGAAGATCTTGCAGTGTACATCTAACTCCTCTTGTTATCTATTGATTTTAGAAAGGAACCTACATTAGGGTCGTGCATGTCATGCACACGCACCCTTTCGCTAATGGACTCATGTTTTATCTCTACATGTTCATTTTCGTTTATAAATCGAGATTATAATTTTTACATATTAATTAATTTAATAAATGAATGATCTTCATCTGAATTTTAATCAAACCGATTATAAAATTGTTCATAAATGTTTGTGTTCGTTCTCACCCTGGTGATTGGTGAAAATCTGATAGAGAAGTGTTTTAAAAATCGAGTCTAGACGACTCCTAGGTTTAGGGGTTGTCAGATGTCTCAATATATCCTAAATTGGCCATTTAGGCAATATTAGTTGAGTATAGACGGTTTATAAGTGTGATTTGTTGAGTTTATAAGTGTTTAACTGGTAAGTCAAACAATTTTTAGCATTTGGTAAAAAAGTGTTTATCTTAAATGTATACGGCACATTTGGAGCCAAAACATAAGTAACATTCCCAAACTTTTTAAACAAGTTAGTTTTACTTATAGGTATAATTCTACCAAACACACCCACAGGTGGTCTCCGTACATTAATTTTGTTCTATTAAGTAGTCAAATAAAACCGACCATTTTGTTTTAATAGGTAATCAAATCAAAGTATCAGACAGACCATTTACTACTATATTAGGTAATTAAATCAGTTGAGGTTAACGGTTATCCGCTAATTCCTTTTCTTCTTTTTTTGAAAATGTTATCCGCTAGACACTCTTAAAAAGTGACGGGTTGCACTATTTTGCACAAAATAGCAAGTGAAAAACACAGTAATTTTAAAAAGCTGATTGAATTCACTACAAACAAGTCGTGAAGAGCTAATTAATCTACGGTGCTTAATTTACGAATTGATCTCAATGTGGATCACCAATCGATATCTAACCAAGTCCCTGGCATAAAGGTCATCCAACCAAACAGCTCCAACTGAACATTATAAATGCTGCTTTACTTCCAAACTAATTCTTCATCGCTCAAAACAATATTCCTACATTCTAATCAAAAATTAACCGAATCATCTTTCACAAACCTCAAATTTCTCGACATGAGTTCCCAACAGAACCTTAGCTACCAAGCCGGACAGGCCAAGGGCGAAGCCCAGGTGCGATGACTATTAGCATTACTTCTTTTCTGCTTATAATGTTATGATATTACAATTTCATAGTGAAATTACATTTATTGAATCATAAAGATTTGATATAACCTGTGTGCTGAAGGTTGATATAATGCAACTTTCTTATGATATAAGCTTCATCAAATTGCGATCGAATGTTGTTTCAATGGTTGAAATCTGGTGGTACTATTACAGTGGTGTGAGTTTGAATCTCACACAAGACAGAGAATGAGATTTTATTAACTTCCATTTGAGTTATTACAAAAAAAATATATGGTTGACGCTGAATGTTATGAATTACAGCAATAGTGAGATGCAGTTAAGTTATTTTTTTAAAAATTATTTGCATATGTGAATAATTTGGGTATAAAAATTTAGGAGAAGGGAAACCAGCTGGTGGACAAGGCCAGCAGCGCAGCAGAGACAGTGAAGGAGTCGATGCAAAATGCTGGACAGCAGATCAAGGAACAGGCCCAGAACGCTGCTGAGTCTGTTAAAAATGCCACCGGCATGAACAACAAATGAGGCTCATGTCGGAATATCACCGGCCGGCCGATCATATCTTCCCGACCATTCTTTCCCAACAATTATTTTAATTTTTTTTAGCTTTGTTTTTGTATATTCAAGTGGTTGGTTTGTTGAACAACCCTAAAGAAACGAGTCTCTAATTCTTGATAGAGTTATATGATTCAATAAAATTAGTACTACTATTTCTTTTCTTTGATTTGTTTTCCTGTTTTTGTTCTTGTTTTTTTTTGGTATCATTTGGCGTAACTATTAAAAAAACCATTATGAAATATTATTCACTAGAACTTATGTAACTAAATTTAAAATAAACTCTTCTTTATGGAAAAATAAAAATATTTTCCTAACAAGCTCTAAACGTGTTATCAAAAGAGAAGCGCTTGATTCTTTTTGTCCACTAACTAAATTGAATGATTGATCTATTTCCGATACACATGAAATAAAATTATAAGATAAATCAAGGAATGAAGTGCTAAATAAAAAAAACAAACCTACATCTAATGAATAGACAATTTTATCAGAGGTAAAGAAAAAAGAGAGGCGTGAAGTAGTAATGTGCTTGATCAAAGGATCAATCAGCGTACTTGAATGCTGAAGTGGTAAAATGTAATAATAAATTAATTATTATTCTTCATTTAATGTCCAATAATACAGTGTCAAAATGAAAAAAAAGAAAGAATAAAATGACGGGGAAACAGAAATTAAAAGGAAAAAACAGAGAAAACAGAAAAGGAAAATAAACCCTTGAAATTTTAGAAAATGAAGTCACTTGCTAGTCATGTGATTTATAATTTTATACTTACGGAGTTATAATGGAAAAAAGCCTCGCTTAGAAACAAATATTTCTAATACTATTAGAAAAAATGTTTTATTTTCTTAGGCAAATTCTTGGGAAATACCATATTTTCATAGTTTTATAGAAAGACGGGGTTTTATTGGAATAATAGAAAGGTAAAAGGTCTTAGTTGCAACATTAAAAATTTATTATACGACTTGTAGTAGTTATAAATTTTATAACCCGATTCTTACAACCCAAATTTTTTATGTTCATTTCTTTTAATTTGCACTTTAAACCTTGGTTTTTTCATAACTTACGGGAAGACCGTCTTTCAAGAGACGAACTCTTCTTCTTATTACATCCAAAAAGAACACATTAAAAATATTATTATGGAAATTTTTTATCTAACATTTATTTTATTTAAGAAGACAATTTTTTTAAAGTGTACTACTCCCTCCGACCCAATTCTATTTGCACCACAATCATTATCATGATGTTCAAGAAACATGTTTGACCATTAATATGTTTACCTATATATAATAATAAAAAAATTGATATCTAAAATCTACTTTTTACAACGAATTCAACTAAATGATAATATTATTTTGCATACATTTATTCAAATATATGATTTAATTTTGAGTCCGCCTCTTGAAAGACGGTCTTTCCATGAGTTATGGAAAGACCAAAGTTTAAAGTGTAAATTAGAAGAAATGAAGATAAAATTTTCAGGTTGCATGATTCGGGTTATAAATTTTATATCTACTACATGTTGCATACTAAAATTTTAATATTGCATCTAAGACATTTTACCTTTTATTATTCTAATTAAACCATGTATTTCCATAAGCCTATGAAAAGATCGTCTTTCCCAAGACTTTGCCTAAAATCTTATAGAAAATAGTATTAAAGTAAAATAAAAATGCAGGTAGAAGGAAGTACCCCTGTTTTGTTGTTTATGACACACTTATTATAAATTAATATATTTTTATTGGGCACATTTTCATTTTTGGTAAGATTCCTTCAATTTCATCCACTCATTCTACTTTTTATTCTCTACTTTCAATTATATCTACTATTTTTTTTACCTAAATCCAATCAGTTAAACCTAAGGTGCCATAAATAAAAAAAATGGAGGAGCATAAAATATTGCAAATGTCACGAGATGATGTAACTTTGTAAGAGCAAAAGAATGTTTTTGGACTAGGGAGAGGAACGTCATTTCACAAAGGGGAGTGTACTTCATCTTTCTCCTCCGCCGGAATTCAATCAAAACCCTAACACGAAATCTAAAACCCTTTCCTTCAACGGAGAACCGATAGAACACCGCCACCGTGTGTCACGGTTAGCCGGTATCGGAACAATGAGAAATCAATGGCGACGGCTTCTCCTCCTCCGCTCTTCCTCCCGATCTCGGCCGCTGCTCACTTCCGCTTCCACTCCTCTCGGTTCTCAGGTACACTCTCCGTCCTCTCTGATTTCGCCACGTGTCCTTCCCGTTCATTTCTCCGGGATTCGCAGCTCCGTTTTCCGTTTCTACTCGTCTTCTGAACTCGCCGTAGAACCCCCAAAAGATACATCTCCCGATGAAAACGGGACGGCTGTTTTAGCTTCTGTTTTTAATCAAGCGGACCTCACCGGTGATAGGATTAAGCAGGAATTAGAGTCTAATAGCATCGTTATTAATCATGATTATGTTTTAAATGCTTTGAGGAGTCTCCAATCTGCTCCCGTTGTAGCACGGAGGCTGTTTAAATATGTTTTGAAGAATGATGAGAAGATACTGAGCTCAAAATCGTATAACGCGATGCTTATTGTGCTGGTAGAAAACGGTTTTGTGAGGGAGTTTTGGGATATGGTTAGGGTTATGGAGAAGAAAGGTTTTGGAGTATCCAAGTATGCTTTTTGCAAGGCTATGGAGAAATTTGAAGAGGGAGGGCTTAGTGGTGATGTGGAGAAGCTTAGCAAGTTGTATGCATCGGGGTCGATGAATAATCCGTTTGAAAGTCCATGTTCACGAGTTTGCAAGGTGATTAGGCAGGACATTTGGGGCGATGATGTTGAGAAGCAGCTTGGGGAGCTGAATGTTGAGTTTTCGAGCGAGTTGGTTTCCACAGTTGTGGAAAATGTTGGGTTTGAAGGGAATAAGGGGTTGCTGTTCTTCAGATGGCTAGAGGAGAGTGGTGTTTTCAAACCCACAGAGCAGACTTATGGCGCTTTGTTGAGGGTTTTGGCTAGTGAAGGCTCGAGCGATAAATTTTGGAGAGTTGTTGAGGAAATGAGGAAGGTGGGGTGTGAGATCAATAGGGAGACTTATATTTATGCTCTGGAGAGGTTTGTTAAGAAGCTGATGATCAAAGATGCCGTGGATATATATGATCTTGCAATGGGAGGCTCAAATAAGCCATCAGTGCATGACTGCACGTTTCTTTTGAAGAAAATTGTAGTTAGAAAGGAACTGGATATGGACTTGTTTTCCCGAGTTTTGAGGATCTTTAAGGATGGTGGGAATGTGATCACAAATTCTACGTTTGATGGTGTTCTCAAGTCCTTAACTAGTGTTGGAAGACTTGAGGAGTGCAATGAAATCTTGAAAGCAATGAAGGAGGCTGGGTATGTTCCTGGGGAGACTTTACAGAGTAAAGTTGCATTTCAACTGAGTAAGAGTAGGAATTGCGTTGCAGCTAGTGAGTTCATGGATAACTTGGAAGAGAATGGCTGTAGCCCGGATGATAAAACCTGGGCTTCTTTGGTTCAGGGTTACTCCTTATCTGGTGATCTGGAGAAAGCTAATGCTAGTTTCTGCGAGAGAGTTGAGAAGGTGCATCCATCTACCACAGGATACGTGTTAGAATTACTGGTCAGTGCTTATTGCCGCAATAAGGAAGCAGTAGGTGCATACCATCTTGTTTCTGTTATGGTTTGCGAAAAACAATTGCAGCCATGGCATTCCACATACAAGATGTTGATAAGCATGTTATTGGACCAGGGAGGGTTTAAACAAGCGTTAGCTGTTCTCCCGCTGATGAAGAACCAAGGCTTTCCACCTTTTCTGGAGCCCTTCATTGATCACCTGTCTCGGTCTGGAAGCCCGGGTGATGCTGTAGCATTCCTGAAAGCAATGACAGTGAAGAGGTTTCCATCGCCCTCTGTATTTCTGCGATTATACGAAGCTTATTTCAAAGCGGGGAGGATCAGCGAAGCACAAGACCTTCTGTCTAGGAGTCCTAAATTCATTAAAAATCATGCCGAGGTTTTGAATCTCTTTTGTCAGATGAAATCGGGTGAAACGGCTCCTCCATCTGTGATGCCCACAGCAGAATGCTAGGGATTTTGTCATCACCTAAAAACAATAGTAATGTTGTCGAAAGTTTTGCTGTATTTTTGTTTTCCCGTTTATTGTTCAAGCTAGAGAGCATACTTGATCTCTTTGTTGATAGCATGGCAGCACTCACCGATCAATCTTGGAAATTTGAGTTACTTTTCAAATAAAATAGGGCAAAATTCTGATATGACCATATGTTTTTGAGATTTGTGATACTATGATCCTGTAAAGTTGAAAAGTGCTATTGTAGTCCTGTGTTTTGCATTAGAAGTGCCAATATAACCTTTTGGTGTTATTTTGGTGTTGACTTGGCAATTTTCGGTGTTGACCAAAATTTAAAAGACTAAACTACCCCTTGCATTCAAATTACAAAGAGAGAGACTAAAATACCCTAGGGTTCTTCTTCCTCTTCATCTCCAGAAGCACCACCACCATCACCATTGCTGCTGCCACAGCCATGTCGCCGCCGCTCCACCACCACCACCGCCGCCACCAGAAACACAAAAAATCACAAATCATCGATCAACATCGCCCACCGATCAACAAAGAATCACAAATCAAAACTCAAACAAACACAGAAAATCGGACGAAGAAACACAAATTGAAAAACTCGGAAACACAAATTGAAAACTAAACATCGGACGAAGACTCCACCGTCGCTCCACCACCACCACCATCACCACTAATCGACGGAAACCCTAGCCCCACAGCTCTTCCCCAACCACCGATTAAACCCTAGCCCCACCGTAATGGAAAATGAGCCAATCTCATCGCCGCACAACACTCGTCCTCACCGGGCAACGAGCACCGGCTGCCAGGCCAACCCAAACCCCGTCGCAAAAATATCCGAGCCAGGCCCAAGCCCCACCAAAGGAATCAAGGACGAAGAAGAAAAGAGAAGAAGAAAATGGAATTGAGGAAGGAGAAGAAAAAAGGAGAATTTTTGTGGTTAATAAACAATGAGAGCATAATGGTCCTTTTACATTTTTTTATTTTTATTTTTTAAAAACATGGGTATAATAGTCATTCCATGTATTTTCGGCCAAATTCAGGCCCCCGGGGTTATATTAGCACATTCTAGCAAAACACAGGGTTACAATAGCACTTTTCAACTTCACATGGTCATATTAACACAAACGTTCAAAATATAAGGTTATATGAGCACTTAACTCGATAAAAATAAATAGAGCATCTTTGAGTTCTTATAATGCTCTCAAAAGTTTATCAATGCTTCTCTCTGAATTCAGCTGTTTTCTTTGCTAAGAAATGTTTGTGAATTTATAGAATTTGCTACTCCCTCCATCCCAGCCAAATAAGATTAACATGTAGTTTCTAAATATTAACATTTTATGTATAGTTACTATACGTAGTTGCGTATATTTACAATCAAACGTATTTATTGGAAATCCAACTACATACAGTAATTCACATGGAAAAGAGAGTCCTTACACCACACTAAAGGGAGTAAATTGCATACTCCCTTTATCTCAGCCCAAATTACCCACATACTTTATTACACTATTCTCTATTAAAGTTTGACCGTATATTTGAATAAATATATGAGAAATTATATTATCGTATGTAATATTGTTGATTTCGTCGTAACAAGTAGCTTCTAAAAAGTAACTTTTTGTTTGTCGTTATTGTACTAGCCCAATAGGTTAGCTTTTACACGTAGTCCAGCTTGGATGATTAAAGCAAACATAAAATTAAGGTTTTCTATGTGTGATTATTGAAATGGAGTCATCTGGATTTGAATCCAGGACCTCTACCTAACCAAGCAACTTGCTTGTTTATGGTGGCCGGTTGAACTAGACCAATAAGTTTGTTAGCATTTAAAAATAGACGTAGAAACAAGACTCTTCGCGTTACAATGTTTGAAATGAAGGTGTCTGAATATGAATTCGTAATCTTCACCTAACCTAACAACTTGCTTATTGGTAGTAATGAATTGGGATCTACACCCAGCAAAACAAATTGCTTGTTGCTAGTGTCCGGTATTAGACCTATTGATCGTTAGTTGTTCCATGTAGTCCTGCTTCGATGACTAAAACAGACACAGAAACAAACTCTTTGTGATGGAGAAAATAAATCTGAAACGGCAATGCATATGAGGATTTGAAAGTGATAGTTCAAGAAATATAGGACCATGGCAGCATTGGTATGGTGATGGACCAAACTCCTTTATGAGTATTGTCCCAATTTCACAAGAAGATGGGCTTCTGAGTTTGGCCGAAATAGTGAAGCCTGGAAACATGGCCTGCTGGGTGCCTGTAAATTGACATGTCAATGGGGGGCAGAACGCCATGAACGTGACCGAACACCTATTTTCATCAGCTACCCTTTGCTCCTCTACTTGTACACTTATCCCATTTATCTGTTTTACACTTAGATTACGTTTAGGTAGAAAGTATCAATATAATTCTATAAAATGAAAAAAATGTAGTTATAATCTTTTGTCAATATTGTGGCGTTGACTCATCAATTTGGGTGTTGATCGGACCTGAATGATGAAAATACCCTTACCCCCATAAACCGAAAATACCCTTTTCTTTTTCTCTCTTTAAAAAAAATCTAGGGGTAAAATCATCATTTCCTCAAATTCCGACCAAATCTCCCGTTGACAAGCGAAGTCAACGGCGCCCAGGGTTAAATTGGCACACACATCATAAAGTTAGCGTTATTTTGACACTTTCTCGTTTGGCAGGATTATATTGGCACTTTTAACCTAAAATTTACGTTATTTTAGCACTTGACTCTTTCACTTTCCACTCCTTGCATTTGCGATCGGAAAATCAAGATTAATCGAATACAGCCTCCAGGGAGGTTTAAAATTACAACCTCTTGTCACCATGTCTTACGGTAAGATCAGGGGTTAAAAATCGTTTGTTCGGGGTTTAACGGTTGTTTTCCATGTAATGAATATCCCTGGAGTTGATGACAAAGGAAGGGACAAATACCCCAGCTGTATAGTAGCATGTATACTTAACTTAAGAGGAGGAGCGTGTATACATCACACTGGACATGTTTGTCATTTTGCAGAATCCATTGAGGCGGATTCTGTTTTATGCTTGCGTTTAGTCAATTCCCTATTTCGCCCCCACTTCATCAATCAATTGGATTCAATTCAACTATCTCGGTCACATGACCCTAATTTACTACCATGCCGTACTGTATTGGTTTGGACCGTTTGGTTAATCCATACGTTGAATTGAACATAAGGAGATCATTTACCTTTGGTATTAGATATGAGTTCCAATGGTATTTCAGTAGTAGAAAATTGGTGATACCAACGAGTTTAAAACTTTGAATCCTACTCAAAATGAGGGAGGGAAAGATAATTTACATTAGCAATAAACAAGAGTGTTATAAGGTATGAGTTTATAGGTCCATGTCCCATTTACCAGACCCCAAGACCCAACATTTAACCTCAGAAAGATCAAACACTTCAATTATAAAATGGGAGGAAAAGCCATCAGAAATGTAGGTTTTTTACTTCAGCCCCCATAATACTGTAGCATCATCCTCTTCACACCAATTTTACCATATCTAACTTAGGCATCGAAGCGAGCGCGATCACACACTGTTGTGCCCTGAGTGACCCGCGCTATTTCACGGGTACTCATCCACACCAAAATCATCACCATTCACCGGAAGGAGACCCAAACAGAGGTCGTACCGGATCTTCCACAACAGCTCCAACAACCCAAGATAATCAGTTTCAGGCCAAGGCCATGACAAGATATGGCATTAACAGGGTGTATTTAGCACGATTTAAAACCTTTTACTTATGGCAAAGTCTTGGGAAACACCGTATTTCCATAAGTTTATGGAAAGACCGAGTTTAATTAGAATAATAAAAGGTAAAAGGTCTTAGTTGCAATATTAAAAATTTATTATGCAACCTGTTATAGTTATAAAGTTCAAACCCTGTTTCTTGCAACCCAAACTTTTATCTTCATTTCTTCTAATTTGCACTTTAAACATTGGTCTTTCCATTGACTTGTGAAAAGACCGTCTTTCAAAAACAGACTCTTTACTTATAAGATGCCAAATTTATTACTTTTAAAAACATAAGTTAGTGTTTCTCGGCTATAAAATTAATCCACTTTACCTATAAATATAACTCTACCAAACACAATCTAAATGAGTTCCAATGTTTTAACAGTTAAAAGTTCGTAATGCTAGATGTATTTGAAACTTTGAATCTCACTTGAAATGAGGGAGTGGAGATTTTTTTGGGAGACCATATGAATTTTACCCAAATTTTTAATAAAAACATAGTTGTTACAAGATGATTGCAGAAGATTTTGTGCTCCTCGTTTTCACTCGAAGATTGCTGTGGTTGCTGTTCCATTTTTGGCAGTAAATCCTTGGCAAAGTTTTGACCGGTCCTATATGAACCGGTGTTCTTTGGGGTACAATGTACAAATTGCTAGCAAACAAGGTCCGGATTAGATTACTAACGGAGCACGAACCACGTGCACCTCCGTTTCTCATCAGGGTATTTAACACTTTACCAGGTGATTGCGGTAACGGAGATTATTTCGCATTTTTTTCACGTTAATGTAGGAAAATATGCTGTTACATTACCGAGTCCATTTCTTAAAATACGATATTTTCATAACCTAAGGTTTAAACTATAAATTGGAATGAAATAAATGATAAATTTTTACTGAATCATCAATCAAATTTTTAACTTTATAACTACACATTGTATAATAAATTTTTAATATTGCAATCAAAACCTCTTACCTTTTTATTATTCTAAGTATACCTTGTCTTTTCATAACCATGTGAAAATACGGTATTTCCTAAAACTTTGCCTACATTATAAAGTAGTGAAAATAAGAGAATGTCATTTTTAGGGTAATATGCAAATATAACCCTATATGTTGGAGAAAGTGCAAATATAACCCTGAGTTATTTTTTAGTGCAAATATAACCCTAACTATTATACATATGTGCAAATATAACCCTAAAGCCATTATTCCGGCATTGACTTACCAGGGCTATATTTGCACTTTCAATTATCGCAGGGTTATATCTGCACTTTTATTATCACAGGGCTATATCTGCACTTTTATTATCACAGGGTTATATCTGCACTTTCATCAATTATATAGGGTTATATATGCACTTTTCTCAAATTTTTAAGAGGAAGTGTTCTGTTATACGGACTAATAGTTAGATCAATCATAAACTTGTTCTAATAACTTTTAAAATCATATTATATATATATATATATATTATGTTTTTAGATTTATTGTCATATTTTGATTAGGGATAAATACATTTATAACCCTAAATTTATGATGAAAGTGTTAATATAACCCTGCAATTTCATAAAGTGTCAAATTAACCCTAACTAATTATTGTATATGCCAATCTAACCCTAACTTTTGAATCATTTGTACCGATATAACCCAACTCTTTGATTCCGACATTGACCAAACCAATCCATCTATGACAAAAGAAGAAATGACAAAAATACCCCTCATTCTAAACCTATCTTTCTTCTTAAAACCTACCAGCCACCACTCTCCCCTGCCACCACCACTCGCCCCAGCACAATCATCACCAGCCCCAACCATCACCACCCGTCATAGCCACCACCACCACCACAGGCCCCAGTGACCATCACCCACCCCAACCATCACCACCTATCACAGCCACCACCACCATACTGCTCTCCCCGCCACCAATCGACTTTTCTGGGCCACACCACCGCCGCAGAACCATAGCCCCAGGACGTAGTCCGTCGAGAGCTTGTTGTCCGTCGATAACAACCCCACCCCGTCGTCCATCGAATAGCTCCTTCATCGAGAGCTTGCTGTCCGTTGACCGTCGAGGGATCCTCGAAAGAACGCAGATGCGGCCTTCCGCTGGTGTTCCTCGATAGTACTGCCATTGTGTCATCTTTCGAGAGCTGTCGTTGCCTCCGGACCACCGCAGTGCTACATCATCGTCGCCGCATTGAAGAGAGTTCACCGCTTTTGCCTCGAATTGCCGCCGGAGTCCATTAAGCCCGATGCCGGTGTTCTAAACCCTAAGGGCGGTGCCAGAAATGGGGAAGAAAGAAACGGAGCGACTTAAGGCAAGGAAACGAAGGGGAAACGAAGGGATTTTCAGTTGAGACGGAGATGAAGGGTTTAGAGAACACCTGAGGAAAGTGACGATGCATGAGTGAACGGAGACGTAAGGGGGGGTCTTCAGTAGTAAGAACACATGCATGATCATCACAATCGTAATCTGCCAAGTAAGGAGGCGATCAGTGAGCACGAATACTCTGTCTGATAGGGGGAAACTCGGAAGTGGAACCATCCGGAGCCAGAGATACGACAAAAGGAGATGCCGGCGATGACTGCTCGGTAGCTGCCGATGGCGATTGACTAACGGCGGTTGGTGGTGACTGACCGACGACGACCGGCGACGACTGACCAGCGGCGGACGGCGGCAACTGACCAGCGGTGGCTGGCGGAGATTTTCTGGCGGAAGCTGGCGACAACTGACCAGTGACAACTAATGGCGACGGGTCGGCAGTGACTGGCCGGTGGTGAACGACGGAATGAAAATTCCGTGCAACTTCGACAGTGAGCTAGAGGAGACCGGCAGTGATGTGGTGGCTCCGCCGGGTTCGTCTGAAGGGGCCGAAGATGGAGTAGCAGAATATGGGAACTGGTCTTCAAAAAAATTGGCATCCCGACTAGTAAAGATCACATGGGTTTCTAAGTCAAAAAGGCAATAGCCTTTCTTTCCAACAGGATAACCAAGAAACAGACACTGCCGACTTCGTGGGGCAAACTTGTCACGATATCTGGGAACATAAGCAGCAAAACACAAGCATCCAAACACTCGTAATGATGAGTAAATTGGAGCTTTCCCATAGAGCAACTCGAAGGGAGTACGACCATTGAGATGTTGTGTCGGTGTTCGGTTAATCAAGTAAGCAGCAATAAGAACACATTCTCCCCAAAACTCAATAGGAAGACTGGCTTGAAATCGTAAAGCACGTGCCACATTGAGTAAATGGCGATGCTTTCTCTCAACCCGACCATTCTGTTGTGGTGTGTCAACCATAGATGTCTCAAAGATGATCCCAGATGCAGCAAAATGAGATTGCAAAGGCAAGAATTCAGTCCCATTATCAGCCCGAACACGCTGTATGGTTCGGCCCTACTGGTTCTTCACTAAGGTACTAAATTCTAAAAATCTAGAGGCTACTTCAGACTTAGCCACTAATAAATAAATCCAACCAGCTCGGGAATAATCATCGACTATAGTCAAAAAATAAAATGCACCACTAGAAGATGAAGTTCTATAAGGACCCCAAACATCACAATGTACTAATTCAAATAATGCAGTAGCATTTGTAGAACTCAATGGAAAACTATGTCTAATATGTTTTGCTCTATAACATACATAGCAAGGTATAGTAGTATTGTTTGTGCTAAAATCAAGAGTAGGAATAGAAGACAACACCGTAGAAGATGGATGACCAAAACGTTGATGCCATAAATCAGATGAAGAAATCGAAGCAACTGTCGGAATAGACTGTAGGATATAAGGACGAACGGGAGTATCCAACTGACGAAGCCAATAAACCCCCCCCCCCCTTGCTGTTCATCCACGCCAATCACAGTCCTCGTACTGATTTTCTGTAAAATGCAATAATTTTCAGTAAACAAGGCTAGACATTTTAAGGCAGATAACAATCTAGAGCATGATAATAAATTGCATCGCAAAGTAGGTATGTAGAGAACATGAGTAAGGGTGACATCACCAAAACAAATAAACCCATATTGTGTAGCAGATGACACAGATCCATCAGGCAGTATAACATTCACAGAATTGGTAGCAGTAGTAATATCAGTCAGAGAACTCTTGTCACCAGTCATGTGATATGAGGCTCCCGAATCAAGAATCCAGAGTAAAGTAGACTTACCTGACCCATGGTCAGATAACGAATAAAACTGATTAAATAAATTTATGGTCGTTAGACAGAGCAGGACCGAAATCAGATCGTGTAGGTAAACCAGAGGAAGCGGCCACCGCAAACCCTTGCGGCGACGTCACTACACCGGCGAAAAGAGACATAATACAAAGTATTTATTTTGTTAAATAAATAATAGTTAAAATAAAGAATGAAGACGCCGAATGAAGAAACCGGATCTCCACCGCCGAATGAAGAATGAAGACGCACTTCAGGCTGTCACAGCGTGTGAAGCACGCGCTTCTGGAAGGCACGCGTGCCCTTCTGGAAGCAGAGGTTGTCGCCGTTTTGGAAGTGGAGGTTTCTGGAAGCGGAAGGCAGCGGCACAAATCATCGATCGAATGGAGTCAGACAAATCATCGTAAAATAGAAGCACCGGTCTCGGCAGAAGCGGAGGTTGTCACCGTCGGACGAATCGTCGGACGAATGAAGTCGGACGAATTGTCGAAAAACAGAGGCACCGGCCTCGGCAGAAGCTGGAGGTGCAAACGTGATCCAGATCGAAAACCAAATCTGCTCTCGGCAGAGGAGTCTGATCGGGAAGAAGTAGGGACTTTTTTTTTGGAAGAAGGAATGCAAATCAAATCGGCGGCGCTTCACGCGCGGACGATGGCAGCAGTGTTTACGGGAAATTTAAGACCTAAATTTTAGGTACTTAGCTTTCAGCATTTCAGACTCTGATACCATGTAGAAAATAAGGGTAATGATCTGTGTTTATTCATGACATCAGGGTACATTATAATTAGTACAAAATACATATGCAACCTAGGAAAAGGAAATATAATCTAATTATAATTACAAGTAATATTTATATTCCTTAACATCAATTGAGCCGAAGACGAAGGGCCGGAGACAAGGGGGTTTTCAATTTTCTATTTTTTTAAGGCAAGGGAAAAATCATTTTTTCATTAGAATCCGGCCAAATGAATGTTGACTAAAAAGTCAATGGAGTCAAAGGTTATTTTGAGACTTTCTAAAATTGTGGGATTATATTGATATTTTCAGCCTAAAATTAGGGTTATTTTAGCATTTAACTCTTTTTATTAATATAGAAGTTCGTTGCAATAAATAGAAACAGACATCAAATCATCTCATTAATTAATTTGAAATGACTTGTTTAATGGTTAAGCGATCTAAAATAAGACTTTATGAACTTTTAAGGTCTTTCAAACAATATATTTTTAAAATTTTGTCATGGTTTTTTACTGAGTCCGTCTCTTGAAAGACGATTTTTTCATAAGTATGGAAATACCAAGGTTTAAAGTGCAAAACAGATTAAATGAAGATAAAATTTTTGAGTTGCATTAATTGAATTATAAATTTTATAACTACTACACTTTACACAATAAATTTTTAATATTGCAAATAAGACGCTTTACCTTTTATTATTATAATTAAATTTCGTCTTTTCATAAGCATATGAAAAGACGATATTTTTCAAAACTCTGCCTTTGTTAATTTAAATAAAATATTTTTTATATTAAATAATGTGGAAGTCGATTAAATCATCAAAACAAATTTCATTTCACTTATGAGAAGTTAATAACCAACTAAAATTTCAAC
Organism: Rubia yunnanensis; assembly: GCA_037428765.1. Classification (NCBI taxonomy): domain Eukaryota; kingdom Viridiplantae; phylum Streptophyta; class Magnoliopsida; order Gentianales; family Rubiaceae; genus Rubia; species Rubia yunnanensis. Next base: position 5,135,411 of record CM075069.1, read on the forward strand.
TGTTAATGAAAAATCAATCGTTCCAAGGTGATGGGAAAAATACTTAACGGTAATTATAATGAGTGGAATTAACATCTAACCTAACTAGCATTTAGTAACAACTAATATATTGCAAGGATATCTAAATTACACGTCAACCACTCTAATCGTATGTACTATTACATATCAGAGATCCAATAAAAACTACAACATTGCCCTCAACGATATTAACTTGATTCCCGCACAAATCATGACCACTTGACAGAGAAGAACATATCGCGCATTAATATCACTGGGCCAAACAAAGATCTTCTACAACTGTAACACCACTTGATCCAACAACGATCTATGTTGTCCAAACTGTAAACACCTTAAAGACCATAGATATGATGAATCCAAATAAATAGAAACCCACAAATAAAATCACAAACAAAACTACGAACACACGATCTAAACAAGCAGATCGAGAATAAAACATAAACGTAAACAACTAAATCGAGTTATCATCATGAACACAATGATCTAATTAATCGAGTTGAAGAATAAAACTAACCTGTAGAGAAAAATATCACACTTATTTAATTACAAAAATATAAATTAAAATAAAATGTTGTACCCCATCTCCCCTAATAGGAAGATGGGAAAAAATTGAAGAAGGATTGTGGTAAGAGAGGCAGTGGCAAGGAGGGTTTACGACAAGGAGGGTTTGCAATTGAACTATTCATTTAGTTAAAACTTCCTAACTTTGACTTTAAAATTGAGAGTCAATCTCTTGAAAGACGGCTTTTCCATAAGTCATGGAAAGATCAAGTTTTAAAGTGCAAATTAGAAGAAATGAAGATAAAATTTCAGGGTTGCATGAATCGGGTTATAAATTTTATAACTATTATACGTTGCATAATAAAATTTTAATATTGCAACTAAACATGTCTATCCAAAGACTTGCCTAAAATTGATTTGATATATAAGTATAAATACTATTGTGTGATACATTATTAGATTTCTTATAACCTACATTTTTATAATATTAAATTTTAATTATATTTAATAAAATATATTAAGGATAGGAAAAGAAGTAACACGAATTTGGACCGAGTTAGGATTAACCAGACAAGGTCGACAAATCGTGTATACATCAAAAGGCTTGGTCGGGTCGGATTTTATCAATCTATCATTACTTCCGATATTGGTGGTCTCTGCATAAGCACAATGAATCAACTTTCGTTAAAGATTTGCCATTTATGCATAATGACCCTTAACTTCTTTTGTTTTTTCCCCCTTTTGTTTCTGTAATAAAAATTACGGATTTGGCGCCTACAGTTAATACAGGTTTTGATAAACAATTAATTTTAATGACTAACTAATGGCAAAGTCTTGGGAAAGACGGTCTTTCCATAGGCTTATGAAAATGTGGGGTTTAATTTGAACAATAAAAGGTAAAAGATCTTAGTTGCAACATTAAAAATTTAGTATGCAACATGCAGTAGTTATAAAATGTATAACCCGGTTCATGCAACCCGAAAATTTTATCTTCAGTTCTTCTAATTTACACTTTAAACCTTGGTCTTTCCATGACTTATGGAAAGACCGTCTTTCAAGAGAAATGTCTTTTGAGTTCTTAGAAAGACAAGCAGGAGTTTTATTTTAAAAAATATTACGTACAAATAATCAAAGTGTCCGTCTCTTGTGAGACCGTCTTATGGTGAGACCAAACACTAGAGGCAAAATAAGAAAAGAGCAAACTAAATTTGGGGGCAAAAAATAAATAGAACTGGACTAAATTGTAAATTATCACAATTACACATTAAATCTCTGAACTTTTAAAACGTCAATATGAAACCCCATCTTAAAATTATTGCAATTTAATCCCTGATCTCACCGTGAGACGGCCTTATACAAGACTTTGTTATAATCAAATTATATATAAACATCCACCACCATTAAATTTATTGAGCCTCAATGAAGTTTAAAACTTACACCCAAACGTTGTACCATCAACGAATTGCCGAAACTGGAACCACCACAATCTCACCATCATCGATCACCTGCAGGTTAAAAAATCACAGTGGAGATCACTGACGCGGTCACATGACGTTGGACAATCCATATCAAAAAATTGCTCTAATATTCACAATTCTTGATAGGAATTTATTTTGAACACTAAAACTCTCCATTATAAAGTGTACGAATTATCACTTAATCTGAGTCAATTCACAAGAAGCAGGAGTTTTTAACTTCTAAATTCATCAATTTTCCTAACTTTTCACCCAAGGTTAAAGCAAACAACGGACGAAGAGGGAATATTAATAAAGTTTTTACCGTGGAAGAAACGACAGAACATTTTGTCGGGTCCTTTTATCATCACGCGCAGCAACCAAATTCAAACCCGATCGTGAATTTATCATCACCCATAAAGTTAAAGGGAAATGGATTTATCTTAACAGCAATTTATAAAAATCTAAGTGTATTAGACAATTTATAAGGTTCTCCAGGTAAATAAAAATAAAAGTTGTAATGAGGTGTAATAGGAGTTTGAGTGAAGAGGGTTGGAGTGGAGAGATTCAAATTGAGGGTTCGAGTGGAGTGGTAAGTGATTATGGTGTAAGCCCTAGCATTTTCATTTATTTGTAATTTGTATATAGTAAAGCAATCCTCATGAAGTTCTTTGATAGGCTGGGTTGTGAACAAATCCTCTAAGGGGTCATGTATTGTGGGTGGCGTATTCGAGGGTTATGTACTTTTGAGTATCGAAGGGGTGGTATATTCTGGCCTCGAAGGGGTGGTGTATTATGGCCTCGAAGGGGTGGTGTATTCTGGCCTCGAAGGGGTGGTGTATTCTGGCCTCGAAGGGGTGGTTTATTCTGGCTTCGAAGGGGTCATGTATTGTGGCCTCGAAGGGGTAGTGTCCTGTGGGCTCGAAGGGGTGGCGTATTCTGGCCTTGAAGGGGTGGGGTATTCTGGGCTCGAGGGGGTTGTTTATTCTGGCCTCGAAGGGGTCATGTCTTGTGCCTTCGAAGGGGTCATGTCTTGTGCCTTCGAAGGGGTAGTGTATTCTGGACTCGAAGGGGTGGCGTATTCTGGCCTCGAAGGGGTAGTGTCTTGTGCCGTCGAAGGAATGATGCATTCTTGCCTCGACGGGGTGGTCTATTCTGGCTTTGAAGGGGTGGTGTATGTATTCTGGCCTCGAAGGGTTGTGCATTCTGGCCTCGAAGGGATGGTGTATTCTGACCTCAAAGGGGTTGTTTATTCTGGCCTCGAAGGGGTTGTGTATTGTGCCGTCAAAGGGGTGGTGTATTCTGGCCTCGAAGGGGTGGTGTATTCTGGCCTCAAAGGGGTGATCCAATGAAACCTCTCCATCTGAACCTTCACCTCTCGAATGGGTACCACTCGAAAGGGTACATCTCGAACTCCTCCACTGGAACCCTCACCTCTCAAAGCGTCCAATGGCCAAAACGACGTCGTTTTGGGCAGCCACCTGACAGCACATGTAGACGCACATGGCAGCGCCGCAACTTTTGAAAAAGGAAATGCAGAAAATGACAAAAAAAGCCCAAAACGACGTTGTTTTGGGCGGCCACTTGAGAGCACCTGTAGAGGCACACGTTAGGCAGCCCTGTGAAATGACCAATATACCCCTAATGACGGTTGTGTCAACCATTTGGTTTGGGAGTATTTCTTTTATATAGTTACCTAGGATAACAAATATAATATAATATATTTGAGTAAGTGCCAATATAATTATCAGATAATTGAAACTACAAAAATAACTTTAACTAGTTGATGAAAGTGTCAATATAACCCTCAGATAATTGAAACTACAAATACAACCTTAGCTAGTTGATGAGAGTGTCAATATAACTGTCAGATAATTGAAACTAAAAAAATAACTTTAGCTGGTTGATGAAAGTGTCAATATAACCCTCAGATAATTGAAACTACAAAAAAAACTTTAGCTAGTTGATGAAAGTGTCAATATAAAGCTTACATAATTGAAACTACAAAAACAGCTTTAGCTAGTTGATGAATGTGTCAATATAACCCTAACACACCATTTCCGGCTTTGACCAACGTTGATCGCACATAAAATGACCAAAATGTCCTTTGACCTAAAACTTAAAAGTGATAGGACAATTTTTCCCTCATGTCACAACCAGACCGCCGGCATATTGCCGCAATGTCGCCTCCACCCGATCACCACCCACACCCACCGTCGCCTACCACCGCGTACCCACCAAGTACCGCCACCAAACCACAATCCACCTCCACAAACCCACTACCATCCCAACACCTACCACCACCACCACTACCACCACCATAATCACTACTCCTACCACCACCCTAAAAGAACAAGTCAAAAGTGGTGGTAGTAGTAGGGGTTAGGATGCCACAAAAGTTGTAACATCAACTTGTATTTGTGTCATTTTATCTAAGACGAAGGAAGTATTTTTTATCCCTTTTGATCATTCAACCATCCAATAGTCAAGTTGTTTTCGACTTCATTCCGGTAGAAATTGGGCTATAATCATGGCAGGGACGATGTCATCCTACCTGAAACCTAATCTTTCCGGCAAAGCAATGAGAAAGAAGAATGATGGTTTAGTTAGGTCACATCATCGGATACAAGTAAGGCTCTGAACCGACCAAAGAACTAGAAAAAAATAACTTAATTTACCTATAGAATTTCCATGAATGAAAACCGACTCTAGTTGATTGATCAAATGAAAGTGCCACAAATTAACTGCTTAAACGTACGGTTGAGTGACCAAATGTAATTTAGCAGTGATGATACTCTTATACAGTTAGAATTGCACCGTAGCCCAACTCATTAAATATTATCCTTAGTCCAATAAGGTTTAATTATCAATGGGCCAAGATGACCATTTAATACGTATTTAATAAGAATTGCGGTGATAGACAATAATGAGTAGGATTTAATTAGTATAAATATGAATGTGTGTCATTCATTTGGATCCATTCACAATTACTTCTAATTACTGAGATTAATTACTGACTTTATAATTGAAGAATTTTCCCTCGAAGCCTCTATGGGGGCTTTGTTTTGTAGGTCACATACTAAGGACTCGATGGCTCAACTTGTCGTCGATTTCCCTACGCATCAAGCAGCAACCTAAATCATGTGCCCTATCTTATATGAAACTTTGCTTATTCTTTGTTATTTATGATTAATGATTATAAATCTACTCTTGAACAACGTTATATTGTTATAAAAGTTGCATTTGATAACAAGGATGCACTCAGCATATCAAGAGAAAATTTTATGGAAAGGTGGTTTAATTTAAGAGTCTGTCTCGGTCTTTCCATAAGTCATGGAAAGACCAAGGTTTAAAGTGCAAATTAGAAAAAATGAAAATAAAATTTTCGGGTTGCATAGATCGGGTATAAGCTTTATAACAACTACATGCTGCATAATAAATTTTTAATATTACAACTAAACCGTTTAACCTTTTATTATTTTAATTTAACCCGACCTTACCATAAAATTATGGAAAGATGGTGCTTCCCAAAATTTTGCCTTAATTGAATTTAATTATGAAGCTCGAAGAGACAATAACACCCACAAAATAGTAAAAGCCAACGAAGATCCTCCTCACCGCGATCTCTCACATTCCGATGTCTGGATTTGGGATTGTATAGAATGGATCATCTGAGGGAATGTCGGATTCCCTCCACCCAACTGCAAGTTTTTAATGTACCAACAATGAGCAGATGCCAAGGTTAAGCGAAAATATCCATACGATCCAAATGGATAATGCCAAACATCATTCTTCAATAATACAACCCCCACACTCCGCCAACTGGTCCTATTCTGTGTAGCTACGCTACTGCCATTGGGTTTTGAATTTCATTCATTAACTGCTCCACTGCAATCTAGTGATCCACTTTCATACATCCGACCGTTTTTTTATGTAGTGTTAATATAACTTCTAGGTTTTTTGGATAAACCCCAATGTTATCCCTAATTATTTTAGTGAAGATATAAATTTTTTTGTTTTAAAGTATTGGTCAATTCCGGTCTTTTATATGCTCTGCACGTCTCCTCCAATATTATCCCTAAAATCCTTTTATATGCTCTGCACGTCTCCTCCACAGTCCTCTGCAGTGGCCGCTTCCATTGCTGCTTCGTAACCCTAACTTCTCTCTTTAGACAAATTCTCCCTAGTTTCATGGAAGGAGCAAAAGACGAGAATCCAGAAGCGATTGATGACACCGACGCTGATGCTAGAGGCGAGATTTGCGGAGCGAAAATCCAGCAAGGCAATGACCACGGGGAGTGATGTGGCACTCAAATACAAGCAGCAACTCCGATCATGGACTAGTTTAGAGCCATGGTGAAGAAGCAAAAAGATGGGAGAATGTAGAATAAATGCAGTGATAATTTGTGAATATTAAATAAGGGGAAAAAACGAAAATTAATAAACTTGCGAAGGGGTAATTTCGTCTCTAAAAATAAAGTCAACATTAATTTTTTTTTTGTCAATGCCGGTCCGCAGTGATGTCACTACAACTTTTAAAATCAAGGCCCATCCTGCGTATGCTTGTACTTTTGAAAAACTTTGAGTCACATCAGTGCAGGGGCATTTTGGTCTTTTCACACAAAAAAAGCAAAGATCGATTTTGACCTAGAGTTTAGAGCATCCGAGATTATAAAAATTGTAGTTATACTTACACTTATAAAAAAATTGGGATTTCTTTTGAATAGTCAAAAAAGTTATAGAGAACTGATATTTTTTTTTTTTTTGAAATATATAGAGAACTGATATTAAACAGTATGTGATTGTGAATTGTGATATCCCGTCATAGATATTCTCTCTCGATTAATTACTTGCCCCATTTAATTCTACTCCCTCATAATATGATGTTTATATTCTCTTTGTTTTCTTGCATGCTGATGCTACAGAACCTTTGACAGGGCATGCCACTTTTTCATTGTTTATGGAGGGCAAAGGGGCTGAGCACTTTGCTTTCTCTGTCCTCTCTGCCTCACCAAATGCAATGGTAAATTCTAAAAGGTGTTCTCTTCCTGACCTACACAGCTCGGGTTAAGTACCCTTCAGGAGGGCTTTCCACATTGCTATTAACTCAATCCACGCCTTCTCTTTTTCTGGGGTGGTTTGCTAGAGCTTCAGCCATGAAAATGAGGAGGGAAATTAAGGCCCTGTTCGGGGCTCTCTTTTTTATTTGCTGTTGCAGTTCTTCATTGGGGTTGCTCTCTCCCAAAGGTGTCAACTTTGAAGGTAAAGATTGAGTCTTTATAGTGAATAAAATTATGGGCTTTGATTGAAATGTGGATTCATTTGTTTAGTAATTAGTACTGATGTTTGTACAGTGCAAGCTTTGATGGCTATAAAGAATGGTTTGGAGGATCCACATGGTGTTCTTGATGAATGGGATGGGAACTCAGTTGATCCATGTAGCTGGACTATGATTACTTGCTCTTCTGAAAGCCTTGTCATTGGCCTGTAAGTTCTTGAATCAAATGTTAATTGTAATTAGTATTTGTGCTGTAATTTAAGGTTTCGTAAATCTGATTTGTACTTTAGTCTGGTTAGTTACTGACAGAGTTTCAGGTGGTGTGGTGCAGGGGAACTCCCAGTCAGAATTTATCTGGCACGCTTTCTCCTAGTATTGGCAACTTGATAAACCTTCAAATCATGTGAGTAGTGATGTTTAAGGATGATGTGTTTGATTGATTCATCATATCCTTAGCGTACTAAACAAAATTTTCGAAGTTTTTGCGGAATATACTTGTTACATTTTGTTTTGCTGATCAAAGGGGTGTATAATTTGCAGACTTCTGCAGAATAACAATATAACAGGAGGGATTCCAGGAGAGATTGGAAGGCTATCAAAGCTTCATACTCTTGATCTTTCGGATAATCGCTTCACTGGCAAAATCCCTTCTAACCTGGGGCTTCTTAGCAGTCTCCAATACATGTAAGGAAGCTTGCATTTTGTTGAATCGGCCGTTCCTTTTGCTGCATTTTTGTTTCTGATTTGTTTTTCATCTTGTTGTATAGGAAGCTGAACAATAACAGTTTGTCGGGAGAAATCCCAAAATCATTCGCAAACCTGACTTGGACTTCACTCATGTAATGCTCTATTACTTTTTCAGATAGAACTGCGTTTTCTCTATTTCCTGATCATGGTTGCTTGATGATAATAATGCTTTGAACATTCCCTATGCCAGGGACTTATCTTTCAACAATTTGACAGGAGCTTTACCCTTATTTCCTTCCAAAAATCTCAAGTATAGTACCTCAAAACATGGAAGACTCCTATAACTCTTTGACCCTTCTGAGTAACCTTCAAATGCTGAATATCTACTTTTTTTTCTAATGTTATTCCAGTGTCCGGGGCAATCCTTTGATATGCACACCCGATGCAAACTGCAACAGGATGACATTGATGCCAATGTCAATGGTGCTGAATGCTTCACGGGGTATGAATCAGTTACTTCTTAGGCATTTTCCCCATACTTTTTATGCATCAGTTATTAACTTCATTTTGATGTCATGCATCTGAAGATGATGAGAATTCGGGAAAGACCAGGAGTCACAAACTTGCTCTTGCATTGAGTACAACCTTAGGGTGCCTCTGCCTACTTGTTCTTGGGGTAGGCTACCTTCTGCAGTTGAGATACAAGAGGAGACGATTAGCACAAAAAGCAGTTTTTGATCCAAATGGTCCGAACTACTTGCTTGATCTTGCATTTACATTTGCATTTTGATGGAATGTATTGTATCTAATATCTCTATGAAATGGTAGATCCGCGAAATGAGGAAGTTGCTCTAGGGAATTTGATAAGATTTCAGTTCAAGGAACTTCAGACAGCAACCAACAACTTCAGCAGCAAAAACATTCTAGGAAAAGGTGGCTTTGGGAATGTATACAAAGGCCACCTCCCCAACGGGACTGTGGTGGCTGTGAAAAGGCTTAAAGATGGCAGTGCTGCTGGTGGCGAGAGGCAATTCCAGACTGAAGTTGAGATGATCAGCTTAGCTGTGCATCGAAATCTCCTCAGATTGTATGGATTTTGCATGACAAACACCGAAAAGCTTTTGGTGTATCCATACATGTCAAACGGAAGTGTTGCCTCGCGTCTCAAAGGTTTCATTTTGATTCCATGCTATCATTTGTTGAATCTTGACATGTCAGTTTTGCAAATGTTGATGCGTTATATTCCAAATTTCAACAGCAAAACCAGCTTTGGACTGGGGAACGAGAAAGCGAATTGCGATAGGAGCTGCAAGAGGGTTGCTATATTTACACGAGCAATGCGACCCGAAGATCATCCACAGGGATGTGAAGGCTGCAAATATCTTGCTGGATGACTTTTGTGAGGCGGTCGTGGGAGATTTCGGGCTAGCAAAGCTATTGGATCATCAAGATTCACACGTTACAACGGCTGTTAGAGGAACTGTAGGGCATATAGCCCCGGAGTATCTCTCAACAGGCCAGTCTTCAGAAAAGACAGACGTGTTTGGATTTGGGATCCTCCTCCTTGAACTGATCACAGGGCAGAGAGCTCTAGAGTTTGGAAAATCAGCTAACAATAATCCAAAAGGAGCCATTCTTGATTGGGTGAGGCAAACTATACAGATCGTACCTCGCCATTGTGTTCAGTCAGAGTCAAATTCTAACAAAACTCATGTAATCTATGTAGGTGAGGAAGCTTCATCAAGAAAAGAACCTTGATATGCTGGTGGATAAAGATCTCAAGAACAAGTACGACGCGATCGAACTCGAGGAAATGGTTCAAGTGGCACTCTTGTGTACTCAGTATCTTCCTAGCTTTAGGCCTAGGATGTCTGAAGTGATTCAGATGTTAGAAGGAGATGGAGTTGCAGAGAGGTGGGAAGTATCTCAGAGATTGGAACCTGGCAAGTATCGAACGCAGGAACTATCGGCCTCTGAGCGATTTTCGGATCTCACAGATGATTCTTCATTGCTTGCTCAGGCCATGGAGCTATCTGGTCCGAGGTAGAATTGTAGTTGTAGCTCAAACATGGACAGAAAGGAAAATTTGGTTGAGTTGGAAGTTCATATCATATTTTTGTGCACTGGTCAGAGTCCGAAGGGCTTTGGTGAATGCTCCATGTTAAACTGTACAGAATATTTATCCTGAAGAGTGATGTTGACATGCTAATGTAATGCTCCCTCCGTCCGTGTCAGATCAAACTTCTTACATTTTAATTAATTTTTTCCCAAAACACGTTTGATCACTGTAACGCCTAAATCAAACGTGATAATATTTAGTCAAAATTTTCATAACTCATTTGACCATCGGGACATGTTCCTAATTTCCTGAATGGTGCCTTGGATAAAACTTTTTCGCTAGTAATACTTTCAGCGTTATTAATATTGTGTTTAACGATATTTGTGGCATTAGATAATACAACTAAACAAAAATTTAAAATAAAATATGGTTACCTCAACCACTAGTGTTCTCTCTTCCCCTCTTTGTCCATACACCAATATGACTCGTGGAGTTAAAAAAAGCTATTATAATCATGTATTTTATGATACTTAATTCCATATTTAAAGTATACATGGAATGCTTTCAAAAATAAATATGTAAGTAAGATTGATAAGATATAAATAAAATTAGTGAAGCAAATTAATCAGTGTAATATTAATCATTTTTTATTTGAAATATTTTTAAATATATATTGTATTTGTTTTATCAAAATGATCATGTAAGCATTGTTGGTGTTGTTTTATATATAGAGAGAAAGTCTCTTGTTAAACCACTGACTAACAAGTATTGATCATAACAATATTGCTTCAATATCTTTTAGAATTAAATTATAATTATATACATTATAATACATTTTAAAAGTTGAGTGGATCCCCTGACAGGCAACTTGTCCATAAGCTTATGGATATACCACTTATTTTTTACCTTATATATTGTATTTGTTAAATTACATACAATATTAGCACTTTTAAAAATATTTTTTTATATTATATATTTTTATATTTCCAGCTTCAAATACATATTATTACTTGTTTTAACTTATAAAATGAAATATTTAAATTTTATAAAAATTATAACATTTAAGGTAAAAGCCCTGAGAACTGTACATAAGTTTATGGAAATGCCGCATTTCCTGAGACTTTCACTTAAAAGTTTTTCAAACATATAATAAGCTTGAACATTAAATTATTTCATTAGTTACATCAATTATAACTAGTTGGTCTAAAATAAAACTTTGTAATGAATAAATTATTTATATATATATATTTATAAACATTAGGATGCAAGTTAATAGAGTGGGTTACTTAATCTTCTTTTTCTTCTTTATTTTAACCCAAAACTAGGAGATGGAAGTTTAGAAAGAAGAGATTATTTGAAAATTTGAGGAAGACTAAATTGTTTTTTTAGTCTTGTACAAAGTACCTTATACTATATTTTGGTCCTCATTTACAAATCAATCCTTAGACGGTACCCAGCAAATTTAGAACGATTTATTTGGTCCCAAAAGTATTTTTTTGGTATATTCAGGGGTATGATGGTAATTTTACTAATTAAAAAAACATTTTCAATTAAAATTTCCTAGTTTTAAATTTTAGTTTTTTCTTTAGTTCTTTTTTTTTAATATTCCTTTTCTTTTTCTTTAGTTTTTCTTCCGCCGCTCGCCGCCTTCCGCTGCCGCCTACGACGAAGAAGACGACGAAGACCTGAGGCTGATACGGAACAAAGCACTTCGACCGGAGCCTAGGACTTCTAGCAACGCCACCCAGGACTTCAAGTTCCCGATCAAAGGCTTACGGCGGTAGGGGATTTCTACAGACCAAGAACCGATCCATCTGAGTGCGGTATCCAAAGTTTATCGCACCGACCAACATATGAGCGCGATTCATTGGAGGCGGGAGACTCTATGCAAAAATGGAGGATGAATCGAAGATCAAAATAGGGTTGGGACTACTGGCAAAGATGGGATTAAATCGGAGCTTTGGAGTAAAAAATGCATGTGCTAAGGCTGGGAATTCGACGATTGAAGAGTTGGATTCCGGTGTGGCGGAAGCTCAACATCGTGTCTCAGTGGTGTGGTGGAAGGCGGCAGCGGCGGAAGAAGATGACGAAAACTTTTGATGCGAAGAAATGACGAAGATTTTTTTTTAAACTCAGGGGTATAATGGTTATTTTATATATTTTGACTAATTATACCGTTGACTTTTCTTGAAAACACATTTGGGACCAAACAAATCGTTCTGAATTTGTTGGATACCATTTAAGCATTGATTTACAAACGGGGACTAAAACATGGTATAAGATATTTGCATGCCACTAACAAAATAATTTAGTCTTTGAGCAATTAAACCGCAATCCGGTCATTTCAACCTTTCGCGGGCTCCGTTACAATCCAGATCACTCTCTTTATAGAAGGCGATTTGGAATCAATTTGGCGCCATCTTCTCTAGGGCGAGAATGGAGTGCGTAGTTCAGGGAATTATCGAGACACCAGTAAGCTTTTGCTGTTCCACTTCACTCAATTTGTTTGTTCTGTACGCAAATCACTTTGTGGAAGACGAATGCCTTACTTATTTTGTGTGGATCGATTCTAAGGACAAATTGTACTGTTCAGAAACTCGTGAAAATTAATTCCTCGACGAGTTAGGGATTGCGTTTGAATGAGAGCTTGGTTTTAGGGTTTGGTGTTTGATCGTCAATCTGGAACTGATTTGATGTCTGTCTAGGGTAAATGCGAATATCTGACAGAAGATTTGGTCTTATTTTACAAATTAAGGTTCTGCGTTTCTTAAATTTGAATTTGAATTTATCAGATTGTTCTATTGAAAAAAAGAGCTAATATAGATGGTTTCAAAACAGTCATACCTCACTAAAATGACTAAAGTTAAAAGGTTGTACATTAGAGAAACTGGACTCTTCATGTGGAACAAAGGAGTTTAACTTAAGCATTCCACTTTGATGAATACATTCGTTATAGCTTGTTGGGTAGAAACAATGGTGTTATGTGTGAAGATATGGTTGTAGACAGTGTTTTGTCCGAATTCTTGCGCAATCTGCCAGCTCTTTTTTGTGTGTGTTTGTTATTGATACTTTTCGAACATCCTATCTGCTCACCAAGAATGTCAGGCAGCTCCTAAAATTGCAATCAATATCTAGCTTTTTTAATTTTGATTTTTTGCCAGCATGTTGAGGCGTTAGAGATTCTTCTTCAAGGGCTCTGTGGTGTTCACAGGGAGCGCTTAAATATCCATGAGATGTGCCTTAAAAGTGGTCCAAACCTAGGTACTGATTTTTCCCATCTTGAGTGTTTCTTTGAAAACATATCACATGTTATGTGCTTATGTTGGAGAACGATAGATGATAGTCATTCGAGAATCGCTTTGGGCTTATTGAGCGGCTTCTCTGGAGCATCCGAAAGTTTATGATCTCCAAAAGCTGGATTCTTCCCGGATCTTATCATACTCTCTGGAAGATGGTGTTTAATTGCTACCTTTACTCTTCCTGATTGTAGGACTGGTTGCTTCAGAGGTTAGGCTCCTGTGTGATCTTGAGCAGCCTGAACCAACATGGTAATTGAATTAGTTTGCTCAGAGAATGTTTGGATACCCAGTTCTTTGCAGACTTCTTATGGGACTTGAAATCTTAGGACTGTCCGACAAGTTGGTGGTTCAATGAGAGGTGCTGTAGCGGACCAAATATCAGTCCTAGTTCGGAACACGGTTGAAAGCAAAGTAAGCAAGAATGCGCTTCGAATGTTCTATGCACTCGGGTACAAGTTGGACCATGAGCAGTTGAGAGTGGGGATTGCCTTCCGTTTCTATAGAGGCGCTCAGATAACCGTAACAGTGTCTTCAATCAGTAAAATGATGAAGCTGCATTCAACCGATGATGCAATCGCTGTAACTCCGGGTATACAGCTGGTTGAAGTGACAGCCCCTGCTTCGTCTGAGAACTATTCTGAAGTTGCTCTTGCTGTATCATCCTTTTGCGAGTACCTTGCTCCGTAAGTACTTTAACATTATCCACACTTAGCAACTCTTTGATGTATAGGATTTAATCTCTCAGCTAAACTTGAAATTGATACTAACATCGCAAAACTGAAAGTCAAGGATAAATATATGATTTCAGTGTTGAAGGACTAGAGGCAATTTTCTTAACAACTTCGTTTATTGAATTTGCTGTCCTGTAGACATTGTGTTGGTAGAGAAATTGGTGTGTTGGTAGAGAAATTGGTTTCTTTAATTATTAAGGAATACGGTTGCAACTGTGTCCTCCTATACAATCTCTTTTTCTTAGGGAAAGAATTGGTTTTGTTCACATGCCGAAGAGACTAGCTGCATTCATTTTATGGTTTATGGTTGTCATTGGATTGCATTAAGCAATAGTCATGAGAAGTACAAAGTGTCAATTGTCCATTTATAGCTTAATAAAGTTTGTTATGCTGTTCTGGCTAATCAATATCGGACGTTTTTTTTAAAATTTTTAATTTTATTTGTTTGCATTGCTCAGGTTACTGCATTTGTCAAAACCGGGTGTGGCAACAGGGGTTGTTCCCACTGCTGCAGCTGCCGCTGCATCATTAATGTCTGATGGTGGAGGCGCAACTCGTTAGGAACTGTAACCGGTACGTAGATGGTGAAATCCTATGAACTTTCTGTTGTATCCTTAAATTAAAGAAAGAAAGGCGAAAAAGAGGTTCGTTTCTGTATGATGGTTGAGAAATCCGTGTTTCACTAAAGTAGTCCGAGTACTGTAATACTACTGGTGACTCCAAATACCTCGTATGTATCTGAATGAAGCATTAGAAATATTGTGGCTGGAATCATTTGCGAAATTATTAATTCGACACTAAATAATCACATCAGATATTGGTCCTAAAGGATAAACTCAAGTTGGTTGTTTCTTGCTTTCTTTTCACGAAAATAATTGTTCGAATGTGGAGCAGGTTCCTCCTCAACCACATAAAGGACGATACTCGTTCGGCCTATTTCAATCTGCAATTTGATCATTTATTTAGACACCATCCAAATATTAATCATAAAGTTGAATTGATACATAAGTAGTATACAATAAATATTACTATGTGATATCTCATTTACTTATGAAACATTAAAATATTTGGTACAAATTTTAATCAATTTTAAATAAAGGTATTAAAGATTAAATATTTTTCAAATCACGACAGTTGAAGCGTACAGTTTGATCTGATCTAGAGGGTAACAACATGCTGTGATTGAGAATGGACCTGTCACTGGGCCCAAGGCCCACATGGAGTGGATCAGCTTTGGGGCTAACTACAGTTTTCTCCCAAAACTTGTGGTGGAGAGGGATGCCAATCTGGCTCAACATTGATGCATGCCTGTGGGGCCCGCCAACTCACTGTTTACATTGGTTGTTGGGTGGGTTCAAATTCGGCCACGCTTGATATTAATCCCTTCCATTTCTGTGCCATGTATAATAATGAATGCGAGTAATTTTACATGTGTTTGTAATTATGGTGTTTTCTGGCAGTCAACTGTCAGCTTGACGCCGCAAGATGTAGTTGAGAGTATCCCTCACAGATGGAGACATTACAAGTCAGGCGGTACTATTATAGGCAAACCCGTTTCATAAAGGTTGAAGTAGTTTTCTTGAGAAATTACTCTGCACAACTGCGTTAAACTGAGTGGGACGGTTAAACTACAATTAGTGCAGGGGGTGTTCATCGATCCAAGATCAGAACGGAGCGGATCAAAACTGGTTAGGATCAGAACCGAGATGATAAAAAGTTTGAACCGAGAACCGGATCGATTATTTAGGACCGAAATCGGAATTGTTGGAATAGGCAGTTGTGAAACAAGAATTTTTTTTCAGGTGGGGCTGACACAGAGCAGGGCTGGAGGCTGGAGCAGTGGAGAAACGCCACTTCTATTTCGAAGCAGCGCCAATTTGTGATAGTTGATTGGGCCATTCTCGCCCAATCCACACTAACCTAATACTTTAACTTTGATTTTTCATTTATTTCCGTTCAGTACTAACCAAATCAACGTCGTTTGACTTTGTACTAAAACGACGTCGTTTTGGTAAAGTTTGGGCCCAAAAAAATAAGGTCGTGAGTGGCCTTCTTCTTCGAAACTAATCGCTAGGAAATAGATAGTCTTTGCCGCCGGGAAAGAGCAAATCGCCGGGAAGCGTTACTCACCACTACTACCATAGTGCCGGAATCTCAGGTATGGCTAGAGCCCTACCTCTCGTGTAGAAAATAAGGGTAATAATGTGTGTTGTATTTATGAATTCATGATACATTATATAGTAGTACAGGATACCTATACAAGCTAGGAAAAGGTAATAGAATACAATTACATCTACAATTATGATAAGAATACAATTCTAATTCTAATTCCTTAATACTCCTCCTCAAGTTGGAGCATGGGGATCGAAAATGCCCAACTTGCCAACTAAAGAATAGAACTGGTTACGTCCTAGAGCTTTAGTAAACAAATCCGTAGGCTGATCTGTAGTACGAATATGTTGAGTAATTAGTGTACCAGATTGAACAAGATCCCGGACAAAATGACAATCAACTTCAATGTGCTTGGTGCGTTCATGAAAAATTGGATTGGCCGCTATGTGAAGAGCATATTGACTGTCACAAAACAATCGCATAGGAGAGGAGTGAGAAACCCCCAAGTCTTTCAGTAAATACTTAAGCCATAACAACTCACAGCAGGTAACTGCCATAGCACGATACTCCGCTTCAGCAGAAGACCGAGAAACAGTAGGTTGCTTTTTGGTTTTCTAAGAAACCGGAGAATCACCGACCATAACAAAGTAACCAGATAGAGAGCGCCTAGTAATCGGGCAGGCAGCCCAATCTGAATCACAATAAGCAGTCAATTGTAAAGAACTACGTAAAGAGAGAAATAAACCTTGACCAGGATGACTCTTCAGGTAATGCAACACACGAACCGCAACTTGTCAGTGAGGAACGCATGGAGACTTCATGAATTGCGCAAGAGTATGAACCGAATTACTAAGTTCAGGATGGGTGATAGTCAAGTATATCAGACGCCCAACCAAGCGTTGATATTGCTCCGGATCATGGTAGGCTGAACCTTCAACACGTTCCAAATCATGTTGTTGCTCCATCGAAAAATTAACTGGTTTAGAAGCAGATAAGCCTGTATCAGATAAGATATCCAAAGCATATTTCTTTTGTGAGAGAAACATCCCCTTTCTATGCCCAAAAAATACTTAAGCAAACCAAGGTCCTTCATATGAAAACAAGAACCCAAGTATTTCTTAAACTCAGAGATGAGCGAAGAAGAACTACCAGCAATAACCAAACCATCCACATAAACCAGAACATGTAAAGAAACTGATTCACGGGAATAGACAAATAAAGAGTAATCGGCCTTCTTCTGAACAAAACCAAATGCCCGTAAAGCCTGAGACAATTTCGTATACCAATTTCTAGGAGCCTGAGGAAGACCATAAAGAGATTTTTGAAGACGACAAACCTAATCATGCGGGACAGCGTAGCCTGGCGGAGGATGCATAAACACTTCTTCATGAAAATCACCATGCCAGGCATTATGAACATCCATCTGATGCAGTTCTCAACCACAGATAACTGCAACAAACAGAAATAATCGAACATAACTCATTTTTGCAACCGGAGCAAAAGTCTCAGTGCAATCAATTCCTTCAACTTGGTGATTACCAAGAAGCACGAGGCGTGCCTTATGACGTTCAATAGTACCATTTGAACGAAACTTTGTCTGGTATACCCATTTGCACCCAATTGCCTTCTTATGCGCAGGTAAAGGAGAAAAAGTCCATGTCTGATTTTGCTCCAGCGCAGTAATTTCTTCAGCCATAGCATCCCGCCAATAAGAATGACGGGAATCCTCAGAATATGTAGTGGGATCTGCACTAGATGTTATAGCACCCAAAAATCTAGAATGCATACTAGAAAAATTATCACAATTTACATAATCAGTAAGAGGATAGAGAACATCTGAGGAAAGTGACGACGCATGAGGGAACGTAGTCGAATGAGGGGGTCTTCAGTAGTAAGAGCACAAGCATGATCATCACATTCGTAGTCTGCCAAGTACGATGGAGGACAACGGGATCGAACACTCTATCTTGTAGGTGGTAACTCAGTAGCGGAACTATCCAGTACTAGAGAAACTGGTAAAGTAGAGACCGAGGATGTATCATCGGCGATAACTGGTGAAGAAGAACCGTCAGCGGACGACGAAGGTAGGCCGACGATGATTGGCTGGCGACTGCCGGCGTTGACTGTCAATATTGACTGGCCGGCGTTGACCGGCGGTGATTGGCCGGTGGTGATCGGCGACGGATGGCCAGCGTTGACCGGCGGTGATTGGCCGGTGGTGACCGGCGACGGATGGCCAACGGTGACCGGCGGCGGTGGATCGACGGTGGATCGGCAGCGGAAGGCTGAACCAAAATTCTATGCGGCTCCGGCGAGAAGGAGAAGGAATCCGGCGGTGGTGTGGTGGCGCCGCCAGGTTCATCGAATACAGCAGATGTCGGATTTGTAGAGTACGGGAACTGATCTTCAAAGAAATTAGCATCCCGACTGTTAAAGATCACTCGGGACTCCAAGTCAAAAAGGCGATAGCCTTTCTTTCCGGCAGGGTAACTAAGGAACAAACACCGCCGACTTCGTGGTGCAAACTTGTCACGATATCTGGGAACATGAGCAGCAAGACACAAACATCCAAAAACCCATAAGGATGAATAATTTGGAGCTTACCCATGAATAATTTGGACACTTTCATGACAGATGACATTGGATCAATGCTCATGATGTGTGATCGCAAGGTGTGAAAACCTTCGTCGAGGCCAGAGATGAATTGGTAGATCAAATCCTTCTCTCTCTTGGAAGACTTTCACAGCAAGATTGCACTGGCATAATGCCTTGCAATCTTCACAGGTACAAACCAGGGGAGGTCGCATGCAGTGATAATCTGCAAACAACTTCTTCAGTTTGGCAAAGTAGATGTCGATGGGCTGACCGTTTTACCTGCAACTTTGAATGGCTTCTTGCGTCTGCAAAAGCTTCATACCATCGGAAAGAATAAATCATGCCTTCAGGTCATCCCATGGATCCTTGACTGTGGCAAACGAACTTGTAGAAGATCTCAACACCGGATCCAGCAAGATCCAGCAAACAAGAGTAGCATTAACCCCAGGCCAATCGACAGCATCAGGATGATTATCCTGGGGTTTGGTAATGGATCCATCAATGAACCCAATCTTGTGCTTGGCAAGGAATGCACGACAAATCACATCGGACATTCAATGTAATTTTCTTGACCTTTCAGCATGGTCGGCATGAGTTGTAAACCTGGACCATCGCCAGATCCAATAAAGTAAGGATCAGTCGACATACGACCAATCGGTAAAGTAGTCTGAGGGCCAGATTGCAACTGCAGTTGCTGAAGTAAAGTTGTAATCACATCATAACCACTCATATCCTGAAGCTTCGAAGCCTCAGGAGCATCAAAACTAGTCTGTTTTTCAGGACCAGACATGTTGTAAAATCAGGGACAGATCAGGAGCAGATACAATAACCAGCGACAGATCGGATCAACAGGACACACCGGCGGCGCGTGAAGGCGGACGGCGATCGACGGACGTCGGACGGCGCGTGAAGGCGGACGGCGATCGACGGACGTCGGACGGCACGTGGCGGCAAGAGAGGTGGCGCGTGGCGGCGAGACGGCGGCGCGTGGCGGCGAGACGGCGGCGCGTGGCGGCGAGACGGCGGCGCGTGGCGGCGAGACGGCGGCGCGTGGCGGCGAGACGGCGGCGCGTGGCGGCGAGACGGCGGCAGATCGGAAAGATTTAATGCAGCGGAAAATTTTCTGTTCAAGGTTTCAGAATTTTAGGCTCTGATACTATGTAGAAAATAAGGGTAATAATGTGTGTTGTATTCATAAATTCAGGATACATTATATAGTAGTACAGGATACCTACAATTATGGTAAGAATACAATTGTAATTCTAATTCCTTAACATCTCGCCATGGTAGTTCCGCCGGGAATAGGGACATGAAGAACTTCAAAAGATGAGGCTCTCGAAAGGGAAGTTGTTCGATTTAACGGCTGGAAATAGGGATTAGGGATGGGAGCTTTCGAATATGAGGCTCCGGGACTGAAAACGCCAGGAATACAATGTGTGGCTTGATTTTGCTGGCAAAGATGAAGTGCTAGAAGAAGAAGACTCACGCGGATGGCACATGATCGGAAGAAACTCAACTTTCACGATTTGATTGAATGGAATGACGATAACTTACCTGGTTGAATGGTTCGATGAACAAAAGTTGTTGGGAAAAAAGGGACACGTAATCAAAGGTGAACGGAAGAGAGAAGTCGGTAGATGCAAAAATCATCTGCCTTTCTACTGGACAATATCAGCAAGCGACATAGTTTATAAGCAAATCATCGAATTGAAAAGAATTTCTTTGTTGACGTATATGTGCTTGACATGTAAGCACCCAAACAGGGTTTCGTGCTATTCACAGAAAGCTTTTCAAAACTATTGATTTAGGTTATGTTGTCTTTAAGAATGTTTAGTCACTTGTGAGCCGAAAATCTACGGACCTCGCGCGAACAAATTTTAACTTGTCCACTGCCTACCAGAATCAAGTACCACATGAACATGGGCTGTCCGAGACCAGATACCATGATGACTCGCAGAAGGCAATAACTCCTACAGGTGGCGCACAACTTCGCCTAACAGCACCACACAATCAATTGCATCGTATGCACCAATCTTTTAGTTCCATATTGCTACCATGAAAACAACCTTCCTCCATTCCTCCTACTGCTGTCGTGGAGGCGTTTGCCAGGACGCCTCGATGCCACCAGTGGCAATCCATTGTTGCACGGGTGAGCAGCAATGGATTGCAGATATCCAGAAAAATATGGCGCTGACACGTCTCACTCTAGCGGTCCTCCTCCATATTAATTTGATTCCAAAAGCCAAAGGGGGGTGTGGCCCCACCAATCCCTTCCCCGGCCCCACCAAGAATCGTAGCCAACCACAAGATAATAACGCAGCTCGCCAAACCCACTAGCTGCCCGCCAAGTGTCAGTCCTGGGATTCTCACTCACTACTAAACCCGCCCTTTCTTTCCTCTTAAAGACCCTGTGAACATCTCCCATTGCTACTCGTCCCGACCAACAACAAAAGCTGTAAACATCTTTCTGACTAAACACAGCAGAATGCTAAAACAGGAGGATTCAGGCGGTGCTACCTGGGCCAGGGTATGCGATACCTGCCGCTCTGCGTCTGCAACGGTTTACTGCCGGCCCGATTCTGCCTACCTCTGCAGCGGCTGCGACGCTCGCATACACGCCGCCAACAAGGTGGCTTCGCGCCACGAGCGTGTGTGGGTGTGTGAGGCGTGTGAGCGTGCTCCGGCAGCCTTCCTGTGCAAGGCTGATGCTGCTTCGCTTTGCACCACCTGTGATTCCGACATCCACTCTGCAAACCCTCTGGCCCGCCGCCACCACAGGGTCCCCATACTTCCTCTTCCGGCCGTGCTCTCCATGATCGGGGCTAGTAACTCTGTCGGTTTCTTGGCTCAGGAGACGGTTGATGATCTGACGGATGAGGACGAGGCCGCTTCGTGGCTCTTGCCTAACAATACTAATAACGGGTTGCTGTGTGGTGCTGGTGGGGAAGACGTGGATGGATACCTGGACCTGGTTGAGTACAATTCATGCCAGGAGAATCATTACAGCACCGGAGGTGCTCAAGATCACGAGTACCACAGTCAGCCGCAGCAGTTTCCAGGCTACGGCGGTGATAGCGTGGTTCCGATTCGCCCTGATGCTGTTGGGAAGGATCAGCTTCAACTTCAGCAGCAGCACCAAGCATATCAGTTTGGTTTGGAATATGTTGCTTCAAATGTAACTGGCTATGGCTATTCTGCTTCTATCAGCCACAGCGTAAGTAGCAACATCTTCCTTCATCCACTCAACTCCTTCCTCTCAAGCTAATGCGAATTCCGATTGCATTTGCAGATGTCAATGTCTTCCATGGATTGTGGTATAGTCCCGGAATCTACCTCGAGTGATGCCTCCGCCCCCCACCACAGAGCACCAGAAGGAACCATTGCCCTTTTCGGCAGCGTAATGCCGCAGCAACTTCCACCTATGGACAGGGAGGCTCGAGTTCTGAGGTACCGGGAGAAGAAGAAGACTCGCAAGTTTGAGAAGACAATTAGGTATGCATCCAGGAAAGCATATGCAGAGACACGACCCAGGATCAAAGGCCGATTTGCTAAAAGAACAGACGCCCAGGTTGACGTTGAAGTTGATCAAATGCTTTCCACTGCTCTGATGATGGATAGTGGTGGCTATGGCATCGTGCCCTCATTTTGAAATCCACTCCAGATCTAAGCATATAAGAACTAGTTAATGTAAAGTATAACGTAAGCAAAAGCTTCTGTGCTTTTTTTAATTTTGATGTTTTCCATCTTAGCTCCGAGTTTTTCGAGGTAATTCCCTCGGTCCCAGATCAAATTACACAGAATATTTTTCACGTTGATTATTAATATGTTTAACTACATATAATATCGACAAACAAAAAGTTAACTTCAGAAACCACCAACTATATAACATATGATAATTATTATTGTATATATATATCTATTTAAATATTGGTCAAAATTGAACCATAAATAGTGATAAGAAGTAAAATATGTAGTTTAAACTAGGGCATGGTGTAAATAGTTTTGCAATTTTGAGCAATTTAAATTTCCTTTACTGCCATTTAAGAATGGGAGAAATGATAAGACTCGGTGCGTTAAAAATAAGCATTAAAGAATTGAATTAACAAAGCCCTGATCTTGAGAAACATAACAATTCTATCATAAAGAAAGCTAAGATGCTAATCGCTAGTGATCTTTTACTAATTAAATATATTATTTTTATCAATTTTTTTTTTCCATCTCATATTAACAAACCACTTAAAATACCACCAATTTTGTTCTCCACGATAGCAAGAGATTACTCTCTACTATTCATGGATCTCACTTGATTTTTTTATCATACTCATTAATTTTTCACATTTAATTTAAACAAATTTGAGCACCCAAAATAAATTGAATATGAAATTTAACTATATATTTATTTTTAATTTTTAATTTTGTTTTTTTACAAAAATTCAGATTTTATTTTAAAAATCAGATTTTACATAAATTTCAAATTTACAAAAGAAAATTCAGATTTTACAAAAAAATTAATTTAATTTTTTTAAATTTTAAGAAAAAACAAAGATTAGAACCTAAAAGGACAAAATATGGGCCACATATGATCTCCGAGTAAGAGTAAGACACCATGGAGTGATTTCCCACTAAGAGACCACCATTGCACTTGTATTGTCCTAAATCTAACAAGCTTTCTAAAGGCGATTAATCGGCTCACCCTCAGCCGCCCCGGCCACCTGACACCACAGGAGAGGTAAATCATAGCACTCTCATAGCCGAGCACATGGCCCTCAACTATGTTCGGTGCGCATAAGGAGTCCTCCCACTGGAAAAACCCCTGCACTGCCGCTACCTAGAGTTGAACCCGTATTCCAAGTATTCCAAGGAAATTAGGCCATGCACCCAACCACTTGTGCGATCGTGTGGGTGTTCTAACAAGCTTTCTAGTGTACAACATAGGCTGTAACTAAATCACTTGAGACCCTGTTTTTTTCTTCTAAATCAACTGTCTGCACTCAGACACGGCTGTTTTACTCATTTCTCAACCGTCTGCCCTTCCCAAGATTCTTTCCTTCAGTTCTCACCATGAGGTGTAATTTCCTCAACCGAATAATTTTCTTTTTGGTTCTGGAAATTTTGTCTTGTTGGGATGACATGGAATTTGATGATGTTTACATGAACGCGTAGTGCACGTGTTCTAGTTATTGAACATAAATAAATATAGAATCCAAGTGTCTCAAGATAGTAATTAGTTTCGTTGATTCAATTGCTTAAAACATATGCTCTGGAGCAAGGTTTGTAAAGGATCCTCCTCCATCCACTGCAAGTACACATTCTTTGCTGAGCTAGGACTAACCTTTTCACTTTTTTTGCCACAAAGTTGAGATGTTGATCTCTTTAATCCGGAAGAGGCCAATTCATTTGGATACAATCCATGTCATTGTCACATTCTATCCCAAAGTGAATGCATATATTTAGGAATCATACATATATGATACAGGCACACTTATAACTTAAGGGGAATTTCATTCCTTTGCTTCCTTCATCAAGCTGGGTTCCACATTTATGCCAAGTCACCTAAAGCGATCAAATAGTACCTACTGAGTTATAAATGATTTGTCGTAATCAATTGTATTATTAATATCTAAATATATAAAGAGTACAATAGAGGTGTAATAAGGAAAGAACTCTAATCATAATAAATCATAATCTAATCAGGAGTCTGATTTATCCTAACACCCCCCCAAGCGGAGCGTCGGATGCTCGCCGACGCACAGCTTGGACCTGAAGAACTCGAACAGCGGACGAGAGAGCCCCTTGGTGAAAATGTCCGCAATCTGAAGAGAAGTCGGAACATGAGCAACACGCAGCTTTCCGGATGTCACCAACTCACGAACAAAATGGTAGTCGATGTCGATGTGCTTCGTCCGCTTGTGCGTCACTGGATTCTGAACCAAGAAGATAGCACTACTATTGTCACATAACAACAGTGGAGAACCAGAAAGTGGAACCCGAAGATCACGAAGCAAATGAGTGAGCCAAACCACTTCTGAGGCAGTGTTAGCGAGAGCACGGTATTCAGACTCAGTGCTAGAGCGAGAAACAGTGGGTTGTTTCTTGGCACTCCAAGAAACCAGATTCCCACCAAGAAAAATCGCATAACCATAAGTGGACCAACGAGTCTCCAGACAGCGAGCCCAATCAGCATCAGAGTATCCTAACACATCAGGAGTACTAGCAGAACAAAACCGGAGACCAAAATGAAGAGTGCCACGAACATACCAAAAAATCCGAGTCACAGCAGCAAAATGGTTATCTCTGGGATCCTGAAGATACTGACTCATCGTGTTGACCGAGAATGCCAAATCCGGGCGAGAGATGGTGAGATACTGGAGAGCACCAACAAGAGAACAATAAAGTGTAGGATCTCAAAATAGATGACTGGTAGAGCTGTGAAGCTGAGAACCAGCAACAAATGGAGTAGAAACAGGTGCCGCGTCAGACGTACCGGCCCGATTCAAAATATCCCGAGCATACTTTGCTTGGCCAAGCAGTAATCCTGAGGAGGTAGGCGAAACTTCAAGACCAAGAAAGTAATGAAGAGCACCGAGATCCTTGATCGCAAACTCTCTGTGTGTCCGATCAATGAACTGGCGAAGAAGAGTCGAGTCATTGCCTGTAAGAATGATATCGTCCACATACACAAGTAGGTACAGTAATGACGACCCTCTCAAAAGGACAAACAAAGAAGTATCAGTTGAGCTGCACCGAAAATCAAGTTGTGTCAGATAACTGCTGAAACGCTGGAACCAAGCCCGGGGAGCCTGCTTAAGACCATAAATGGCCTTTCGCAAACGACATAGTCTGGATCGACAGAATCCTGATAACCAACGGGCTGCTTCATGTAGACTGAAACATCAAGAACACCATTAAGGAAAGCGTTCTTGACATCCAACTGATGAAGTGGCCAGGAACGCATGGTGGCTATGGCGAGAACCGTCCTAACAGTGGAGGCTT
This sequence comes from Rubia yunnanensis, assembly GCA_037428765.1. Lineage (NCBI taxonomy): Eukaryota > Viridiplantae > Streptophyta > Magnoliopsida > Gentianales > Rubiaceae > Rubia > Rubia yunnanensis. The sequence goes on from CM075069.1 coordinate 5,161,138, forward strand.
TGACCACAGGACTGAAAGTGTGGTCAAAATCAAAACCCAGAATCTGCGAGAAACCCTGCGCCACAAGTTTAGCTTTGTGACGCTCAAGAGTGCCATCTGGTAGATACTTGAGCCTATAGACCCATTTGGAGCCAACAATGTTGACATTCGAAGGTCGAGGCACCAAATCCCAAGTGTGCTGACCACGAAGAGCGCCCATCTCATCATCCATGGCTGAAACCCAGGCTGGATCCTGAAGGGCAGAGCGATAATCAGTGGGCTCTATCTGAGAGAGGAGTGCGGCAGTGAGACCATGAGCAATAATATCCGAATAATCACGATGCTGAATGGCACCAGTAGAAGACCGAGTGGTCATCCGATGAGTACGAAGCAGGGGCGGCAAAGATGGAGGAGTCGAACCAGCTGACGACACCGAGGAAGATCGAGATGCGCTGACCGAAGAGTGACCGTCGAAAGTCGCCGGAGAAATAATAGCCGATAAAGGCTGAGACAGTGGCTGAGGAGTGATGGCCAGCGGCTGAGGTATGGTGGGCATTGGCCGAGGAGCCGGGTCCAAGTCAACCATCCAGATGGAAGATGGTGGTGAAGGAGGGGCAGCTGGAACAGGCACAGACACAGGTGTGGTGGCCCCAATCGATGAAGTAACAGTTCCATCAAAAAATGATGAAATCTCCAGATCTGAAATCGAACGATTGTCCGTGGAAGATGAGACATAAGGGAAGAAAGTTTCATCAAAACGAACGTGGCGAGAGATATATATGCGCCCAGAAGTCTGGTCGAGACACTGGAAGCCCTTGTGACGAGGGCTATAGCCAAAAAAAACACAGGGAATGGATCGGGGTGCAAACTTATCAGTAGCAGTGACACGCAGACATGGAAATGCACGGCAACCAAACGGGTGAAAGAGGGTATAGTCAGGCATATGACCAAAAATAACCTCAAAAAGTGATTTTCCACTCAGAACTGAACTAGGCAGACGGTTAATAATGTAAACCGCAGAGGAGAAAGCTTCCACCCAATAACAGTGCAGCACAGAAGGGTGAAAAAGCATGGCAAGACCAGTCTCTGTGATGTGACGATGCTTCCGCTCAGCCAGGCCATTCTGAGCAGGTGTATAGGGCGAGGACATCTGATGATGAATGCCACATGATATGAGATGAGCCTGAAGTCGGTGATTAGTTTACTCGGTGCCACCATCGGTCTGAAAAATTTTAACCCTAGCAGAAAACTGATTCACAACGAATTTCTGAAACTGGATAAAATTGTCATAGAAATCTGACTTATGCCGCATCGGAAGAAACCATGTGAATCGCGAAAAATCATCAATGAAAACAGCAAAATAAGAGAAACCACCGACAGATAAAACAGGAGCTGGTCCCCACAAATCACAATGTACTTTATCCAATAAACCAGTAGCGCGTGTGTCACTAGTGGAAAAGGGCAAACGGCTACTCTTGGTCATCTGACAAGGAGAGCAACTGATAGGTGCAGGCATAGTATTAGTGACAGAAATAAGGTCCCGTCGATTCAATAACTGAATAGTATCATGAGACACATGACCGAGGCGAGAGTGCCACTGCTCAAAAGAAGCATGAATCTTTGTAGAGCGTAGTTCGCCTAAAAAGCTGGAATCACCAGTCTCAAGAAAATAAAGACCTGAACTATGACGGCCTTTACCAATTATCATCCATGTATGCTTATGCTCAATGGAAAATGCATCGGCATCAAATATGACACGGACAGGTAAATCACGAGTAAGCTTACTGATGGATAATAAGCTTCTAGTAATCTTAGGAACTACTAGAACATCATTAACAGAGAAACCAGAGAAATGACATTGGCCGATGTGAGAAATAGATAATGATTCATCATTTCCAACAAGAATAGAATCAGAACCACGATAAGATTGTACCTTATCAAGATGACTGGTGTGAGCAGTGATGTGAGATGTAGCACCCGAATCAACAATCCACTGATTGGACGAATGATGACGATTGAGACCATTCACACTGGCCTGAAATAAAGTTTTGTCCGCAATCCAATTAGCGGAGCCATCTACCCGAGAAAAAGGCGCCAAATAAACCATAGCAAGAAGATACCCAGAAAATAGGCGCAAAATGATCCGGCACGTGCAAAAAAAATGCCAAAAAAAACTATTGAATCGTCAGGTGCGTGACTTCACGCGCAGAGAATGATATTGAACCGCTAGGCGCGTGGCTTCACGCGCAGAAGATACTGTTGGCTCCCAGGCGCGTGACTTCACGCGCGGAAGGGTGTGCACGCGTCTGCACACACGAGCGCGTGGACGCACGCGCTTCTGGAAGAAACAGGCACGTGGATCTGCCGTTGCTGGTCGGCCGAGATGCGATAAGCACGCCAGAGACGAAGCCGAGCACGACGGTCCGATGACCTATACACGCTGGACGATGGGAAAACGACCGCCGCTGGATCTCGCGATCTTGCCGCTGGAAGGCGTTGATGAAGGCGCCGCTAGAAACTTCGCCGCTGGAAGAAGATGGAAACTTTGCCGGAAAATTGAGACTTGAGAGGTTGCCGGAATTTGACCGGAACTTCGCCGAAACTTCACTGAACAATAAATTAAAATTTAAGGCTTAGGATCAGAACCTTGCTCTGATACCATGATAGAATGATTTGTCGTAATCAATTGTATTATTGATATCTAAATATATAGAGAGTACAATAGAGGTGTAATAAGGAAAGAACTCTAATCATAATAAATCATAATCTAATCAGGAGTCTGATTTATCCTAACATAGTATCATATTGTTAGATTCACTGCATCATACATTTTTAAAATATCAAATTAAGATACACCAATAATATACCTATCTAAGATGAATGATGGTCAAATCTGGTACGAGAAAGGAGTAGCTTACAAAACCTTTCGGTGATTCGCGAGTCATTGAGTCCCTATTAATCATTTGGATCAAGAATTTTCTATTCCTTGTGTCCGCACTTTTTATTTAGACACTTACACTATGTACAAAAGTATTCATTCCCAGCGAATGACAGTGGAGAGAGAGAGGATGTCCTTCCGTCTGGCACCGACCGGAATCAGCATCAACAAGAATCGGAAGCTCATCACAGCAATGGAGCTCCATTCCAGCGACTTCTGCATCCCGGAGCTCCAATCCGGCGACGGATTCGCCCCCAAAGTCGCCGGCAAAGGCGGCCTCTAGACGAGCAACAATTTTGGAGTCAGGCTGCAATGGGTTTTCCAGAAGAAGACGAATGGGTTCTCTCTTCTGGAAAACCCATTCGTCTTCTTCTGGAAAACTCATCGCAGACCCGACTCCAAAATTGCCCAGCTCGTTGGCGCCATCACAGAGTCTGCCTTCGCCGTCGACTTTGCGGGCGAATCCGTCGCCGGATTGGAGCTTCGGGATGAAGAAGTCGCTGGAATGGAGCTCCATTCCTGCTGAAGTTCGCGCGGCGATGAGCTTCCGATTCTTGTTGATGCTGATTCCAGTGCTAGACAGAAGGACTCCCGTCGCCGACGAGAAGGGAGAAAAGATGGCAGAGGAAACAGAGTGAAAGAACATATTGACTGTGGGCAATTTTGGAATTTTAGATTTTCAATGGGACAGACCCCAGCTTTCACATGATTTTGAAACCAATGAGAGGATGCCACCTGGGGGGGTTGTTTATGTAGATTGTTATTTTACTTGATAACGCTCTGTATTTATATTATTTAGAATACATGTATTTTTAATTTAATTAAATAATTTAAAATATGTTAAAATTAATATTAAATAAAATTTATTTTGAAACACATTACCATCACCGTGAACCACCGCCAGCCAACGTGCACCACACCGTCGCCGCCGTCCGCCGTGAACCGCCACCATTGTGCACCGAACTCGTGCACCATCGCCGTCGTGCACCACCACCGTGCACCATCGCCGACCGCCGAGCAACGTCGTCGGGCGTTGTGCACTACATCTGTGTACGGCTTTCCTTTTCTGGTTCTCTTTTGCCAGATCTCGAGCCTCTCTCCTTTCCCAGCTCTCCTTCTCCAGCTCTCCTTTCCCAGCTCTCCTTTCCCCCACTCTCCATCTTCAACTCTCCTTCTCCGGAAGGCTCTGCTTCACCCTGCCCCGGCCTGCTCTCGTCAGTTGCTCGAGAGCCCTGCCCCGGCTCTGCTTCTTCAGGCTACGGTGGATGGCTGGGAACGAAGGTGGAGTATTGTCGACAGGTGGCTGGGGACGGGGACGACGAGCTAGGGAATGATGGTGGAACCGAGGACGGTGGTGATAGGAAACAGTGGCAGGGACGGGGATTACGGTGGCAAGGAACGGTGGCTAGGACGGGGACGGCGGTAGCGGTGGTGTCGGCAGTGGCAGTGTTATGCAGGCACCTGCGGTGGTTGTGGTTTCCACACCGACAGTGGTGGTAGTTCCGTCACCGCCGATGGCGATGGTTCCAGCGTCAGGAATATTATTATTATTTTCTTGTTGGTTTTTTTTTGAAAAATTAAAATTAATATTATATAAGTATATACGTATTAAGGCATAACTAGTAAAATACAGTGCGTGCTATAGCAACACCCGTTTTTATTAACAGGGTCCCTGCAAGATGGTCCCTGATTCTATTTTGGTAGTCATTGATTCAAAGATACAGATAAACAGAATAATATGTCCAAGTACTTCTCCATGATTGATAGAAAAGGTGTCATAAGTGAGGAAAAGACCTGGTTTGATTGTAAATTCGAATTTCTTCTTCTTCTCTTAGGTTTTTCATTTCACAACAGGACCTTCCTAACATCTCAACAAGATAACAACAGTACACAATAGGTTTTTCACAAGAGAAATAGTTCATCAAAAAGCAAGGCTTTTCAAGATAGATTATAAGAATCATTAATTGTTCATCACAGGGTACTGTTTCCGGAAACTTTAATAGGGTGAATTCCTATTATTAGTCAGCCAGTACCCTGTGCCAATCTTGTTCAGCAAGTATGATAAATGCACTTCATATCAGTCCGATGAGGTTCTAGAGGTAGTACGTATGGCACTCTCAGCTTTTCCAATTGTAAATTCATCAGAGAAAATCAAGCAATCAGATTCACCCATATCTTACCTCATCAAAGGTATAGAAGTAATGACACTAATTGGGAATCAACACTTATCAGAAAATTGTCAACCAGGTAGCAACTCAGCAGTTTCGCTTGTTATCCTGCATTATTTTTACATTTATAAATACTCAACAGCCAAGTTACATTTTTCTCCTCACCAGAAATTCTATTTCATAGCAATTGTTCCCAGATTATGACAGACCTTTCAATCTGCATGTCAGGCGATACTGATCAATATTCTGAAAAGTGTGTAGGTTGAACGCTAGTTACATCAATTAAGGGAGGCAAATCACATAAACGAGGATTCTTTACATTAGTACCCATAGAGATGAACTTAAGCATCCACTTCCTTTAACTTTATGTCAGTGTTAGCACTTGAGTTTCACTTAAATTGAATTGGTAATGAATAACAGTTATTCAAGGAGCAAACAATTTGAGGGCTTTCAAACATGAACTAGCACATAACATCAACGGTAGAGAAACTGCCAGCACTTTATCCATTTTTAATTGACATTATTCTAGAATTAGTACCAACAGTCTGGAATTTAAATTAGTTTAAAACAGAGAGATATTCAATAATGAGGGCATTTCTCATTTTCCTGGCAGTGAAGAAGAGAAAGGAAACAAAAGAAGCCATTAAAAAGACAGCTTAAGCAATTTGGCTTCAGATCTGGGTACCTAATATGTGCCAGATGTGCATTTAGATTTGTCTCTTCAGTGTACCTTTAAGACCATTTCGGAGCCATCAGAATGTCAATACCTCCTCTCTCTCTTCATTATCATTCGCTGGGAATGAATGCTTTTCGTACATAATGTAAGTGTCTAAATAAAAAGTGCGGACACAAGGAATAGAAAATTCTTGATCCAAATGATTAATAGGGACTCAATAGACTTGCGAATCACTGAAAGTTGCACTATCTGCAGCAAGAATTTTAATTAAAAGTTACTGCACTCGAATATTTAAGTCGCCAACCAGAACCAATGCGCTCCTTTCAGTCATCTACTACTCTACTAGTGTTTCAAATGCCAGTACATATAAATGTTAGGCACGCTCGTACAGTGTTAAAATTAATGAATGATTCCAACGAATAATTTGGACTTCATAGACTTGTGAATCTTAGAAAGTTGAATTATCTGCAGCAAGATCCTGATTAGAAGTATCCCCACTTAGAACTTGAGTCAACAACCACTACCAAATAGAACTGTCGAAATAATGGAGCACTGTGAAAGCTGAAAGTAAGCTAATATTTTCCAAAACCTTTCCTCTCTGGGTTAAAGAAACGTGTTTAATAAGAGAAACCTAGACTCCAATTTGTTTATTTTTGAATTTATCACTATTTCAGGGCCACTTCAACTTGCTCATTCATATCATGAAGAGCAAAAATACACTTCCTTTTTATAACTTAGTAGGTACTATTTGATCGCTTTAGGTGGCTTGGCATAAAGGTGGAACCCACCTTGGTGGAGGAAACAAAGGAATCAAATTCCCCTTAAGTTATAAGCGTGCCTGTATCATATATGTATGATTCCTGAATATATGCATTCACTTTGGGATAGAATGTGACAACGACATGGATTGTATCCAAATGAATTGGCCTCTTACTGAGTCTACTGGATTAAAGAGCACCACATCTCAACATTATGGCAAAAGACGCAAAAAAAAGTGAAAAGGTTAGTCCTAGCTCAGCAAAGAATGTGTACTTGCAGTGGATGAAGGAGGAACCTTTACAGACCTTGTTCCAGAGCATATGTTTTAAGCAGCTGAGTTAACGAAGCTCATTATCTTGAGACACTTGGATTCTATATTTATTTGTGTTCAATAACTAGAACATGGGCACTACATGTTCAAGTAGACATCAGCAAATTCCTTGTCATCAATATTATTATCCCAACAAGAGAAAATATCCAGAACCAAGAAAAAAATTATTCGGTTATATCCTCCATTTACATGCAGACCAACCAAGCACAGTTAAATCCATCAGATAATCATGAACTATGAGGCGGATGACTTGAGTTATCATCTTTTAACTATAAAACCACTGATGCATATTGAGCAGGAACAAGACTAGGAGCATCATCTTAACTACTTGCTTTAAGGGAAAGGAGGGGAGAAGGGCAAGGATGGATGCAGTGGGGACTGAAGTTAGTTTATCATACCCTTTTTGCTTTAAATATACACTTTTCGCTTTAGGAATGCACTTTAACAAAGGAAAAGTAAAAAAGAGCCACGAATACCTCAAGTTGGAAACCATCGTTGTAATGCAGCAGATATGATGCAAAGCTGGACAGCTTGTATATCCTGAAGTGATTACAAAGTAATGGCAACTACCTTCTGGAGTAGAGGTTTATTTCTGAACTGCTGTTTGCTGATTACAAGCATCCTTCCACGCCTAGTAATGAGCTGAAAGACAGGTTAAGTTCTACTCTTAGCACTTCCATAGGAAAAAAATTATAAATAACCTGAAAAAATCTCCAATGTTCAGCATAATATACTTGATATGAGTTGCAACACTCATAAGGAAGCATGTATATCGAAATTTACTCCGAACCTAGTTTAAGCAATGTAGTTCATATTCAGATGCCATGGCTTCACAGATCTCTTTGCACCCAAATGACAAATAAAACTCATTTGAACAATTTTTCATATTAGCTAAAGCCAATAATAAAATGCCAAAGTGATTTAACAGATGTATACCAAACAGATATTACAGACACTACCACACAGTTAATTCAGTTTAGGTTTCCTCTCTCTTTGTTTGATTGTGGGTAAGGAAGGAGGATTAAAGCTTATATAATTGTTAGGTAGCATTAGAGAATGAAATCTTATCCTCAGAAGATCATCCTTTCTTAAAAAGACAATTAAATATACCACTACTGCCAGTATATTTAAGAATTCCTAAATCTTGCTTTTTTGTAATTTCTAAATTGTAGCATTTAATGTAGAACTATGGTATAAACAACCATTTTTTGTCATAGTGAAAGTACAAGTTAAGCACTTAAATTACATAATGACACCCCCTCAATGATTTATGTATGAGAGAGGAGCTTTCATCCAAGTTAAACCCCATCCATTTCAACAATGTAATTCAGTGCCACTATTGCTATTTGTGGATGTCAGCTCTATGAAAAGTAAACAGCAACATGACCACGCAATGAATAAACGAAGCCACTGGGACTACTACTCTGTGGCTTGAGATGTTGATGCCTAGTTTGTGCCAAGAAATTGGCTCAGCATTTTAATAAGAAGGTACCTTTAAATCTATAACTTTTACACCTCATGATGACCTTTACACCTCATGATGAGCACTCAAGGAAAGATTCTAGGGAAGTGCAGACGGTTGAGAAATGAGTAAAACGGTAGTAGCTTAGCCTAAGTAGTAGATAATCGTATTAGTTGGAAGAATCTCAAATCAAAGGCTTAAAACCTGATATTCTAGTCAACAACTGAACATCCAAAAAGTGCACAGCTGATCCCCACTCCTACATGTAAGAGATAAACAGGCTTACCCTAAGTATTAGCTTGTCTTTCCTGATTCAAAACTTATCCATGAAACCACAATCTAAATTTAACATCAGACATTCTGAATCTAACACTGAAGGTAGATTATTCAATAATCTGAAGGGAAATATCAATGAAAAACAAAACAGCACAGCAAGTGGACGCATGCATGACGGTGTTATGATCCACATGCATCCAAAGTGGTGATCCCTTTCACAAGAGAATATGCAAAACTAAAAGTGATAAACATGGAGACATAAAGATAAAGAAGATTCCACCATGTAAATACCATTACACCTACACCGCTAGGTCCGCAAGAATCACTGCAGTCATTTTAACTACAACAACATATAAATCTCTGTAAACATAAACTTTTCATATTCACAATCAACACCAAAATGTCAGATAACTCTTCCACCAGATACCATTTCATACTGCTAGAGTTACATGTATAAACACTTAAAAATAATTATATTAAACCTAACAGCTGCGATATTGAAACTAACTATCATAAATAAGCTCCGGTCATTTTCGCCATAATTCTCGTGCACAAACACCATAATTCTCGTATTATTTCTATAGAATTTAGAAACACTATCTAATAAGCTCCCACTGTCCCTATTTTCCACTAATATACAGTAAATCCTTCTCTACCTCATGATTTCATCCTATTAACTCAAAAAATATAGAAGTTCCGTACAGAATCAAGCAAAAATTTAAACAAAAATGGAATAATAGCAGAAGATTAATTTAACATGCGAGTATTTCAATGATCCGATTAGACTAATGAAATAGCATCATTCAGAAAAAATACCGGTACGGAAATTTCAACTTCAACGGGAACTTCAGCCGAGACCGGGGAGAGTTGCACGGCGGGAGAGTATTATTCGCCAGTGTTTTGTGTTTTGGAATTTTTGGGTAGATAGATCTTATATGGCCCAATTACAAGTGAAAGAAAATTTATGAGCCTTTGACTATAATCTCACAGCCCAGTGTGGCTATTTGGAAATTGGGTCAGAGGCTCAAGGCCCAATTATAAATGAAAGAAAATGAATGGGCCTTTAATCATAATCTCACAGCCCAATTCGGCTATTTGAAAGTGGGTCGGAGGCTAAAGGCCCAATTAAAAGTGAAAGAAAGTGTACGGGTACTCAAAGGCCTAATTTGGCTATTTGAAAGTGGGCCAGAGGCTTGCGGCCTCATTCTAAGTTAAAGAAAATGCATGGGCCTTTGGGTATACTCCCAAAGCCCAATGTGGCTATTTAAAAATGGGTCAGAAGTTCACGGCCCCAAAAGATGTAAAAATATCGTGGTGAAGATTGAAGGAGGATCGAGTGAGAGTGTGCAGTCTTCACTTACTATGAAAGAAGCTGCATCAAAAATTTGATGGGATAACATTATAAGACATGCTATAATAAAAATTCGATTGAAGTTCCGGCGGTTTGGTCGTGGAGCGGCCCGATTCCTCTTCCACGTCAGTATGCTCGATTGTCACTAGGATGATATGGGTCTAGAATCCGATCAACATTTATTGGGTCAAGTATGGGTTCAAAAAATTTAGATCCATCGAATTCGGATCTAGGTATGAGTCTAAATTTTAGAAAATGGGTCCGGTTCGGGTCTAAAATGTTAAGACCCGGACCCGACACAGATCCAACTCGTATACCCATATTATTCTAACTATATATATATATATATTATTTATCCTAATTTCTAAATTACTTTCATATTTTCTTTGATAAAGTTTTGGGAAAAATCATTTTTTCATATGCCTATGGAAAGACGGGGTTGAATTGTAATTATTAAAAGGTAAAATATTTTAATTACAATATTAAAAACTTGAGGTAAGTGTTGATATAACCCTATGTAGTTGAGGAAAATGCAGATAAATCGAAAGTGAAAATATAACCCTATGTATTCAGGTTATGTGAAAATATAACATTTTCAACCGATTGGAGGCCGGAATCCAACAAAACTATTTTGCCCTCTGTAAAAAAAATTGAAATTACATTAAGGCCCTCTTCTTCTCAGATTTCTTCTTTCTCTCGTCTTCTTCCTTCTCTCTAGCGCTCTACCACCTCTCCTCTGTGCAGTGCAACCAGGTCAAGGCGGAGAACCCGGAGACTGGGAACCCCCGAGACTGAATATAGTGTCGACGGTGTGGTCCTGCGAGCCGCCTCTTCCTCTACCCTTCAATTGGTAGCAGGTCGGCAATTTAGGAGCAGTTGTCAATTGATGAAAAAGAAGATTGGGGAAGGTTGAGAGAAAATCAACATTAGGCAGGGAAAATCAAGGTTGAGGGGAAAAAAAAAAGAAAGGTTGTGTGTTTCTCTCGTCTTCCCCTCTTCTGGCGCTTGGTTAAGCGGCGCCGGAAACGATGGTGGCGGAGGTGGCGGTGGTTGTGCGGGTGGGGATATAGTTTACGTAAAAATGATAATTATATATTTTTTCTCATTGTTTACATTGTAGTTTTTATCGTCTCCGATCCTAGTAAAATTCATAACTAAAATTTAAACACCCAGGTGAAACTTAAATGAATGTTATTAAAATCAAGATTTTAAATTTTCATGATATTTAACAATTTGTTAATAACTAGTAATATAATGTGTTAATAGTAAATATGTTGAATACAATCAATTAAGTTATTTAATTATATTACGTATTTATATATTAGTTATTATTAATAAATTATGATATAAATAATGGTGCTTGTGAATTAAATAATTTATTTAAAAATTTAATACATGATGTCAGTTTCATGATGTATTACAGAATTCGATAGTTGAACTAAATAACAAGGTTGAAATACCTAAAAGGAAATAATTTAGTTGAACTAAAATTAAACACCTATAATAGTGTGCATGGTTTTCATTATCACAGTGATTATAGTAATTCATGCATTCAATTATGAACAACGTTTACTATAATTTTGAGATTCAAAATAGATTAAAGAACTGTCTAAATTAAAAATATTTGAATGACATTAAAAGTAAACGATCTGAAATTATAGAGTTGATCACTGAGTTAATTGGGGTTGAGAAGGACCGAGAATAATTGAGAAGAGATGGGTTGAGTTGATTGGAGGTGGGTTGAGAAAAGTTTAAAAAAAACCAATTTCAGTTGATTGAATCTGGAATAAGTTGAACTGGACATGCCCTAACACGAAAAAAGGGCAAAACACACTAATAAACCTCGAAGGAAGTTACTAAAAGGGGATGCTTAAGCATATAGAGCACGTTTTACTGAGGGGCCAGCAATGGTGTATTGCCCATAACCAGAAAAAGGCGTTTCCATGACCATAACGTAGGATTCATTCTTGATTGCCCAGCAAATTCAATCTCACACTCATTCTCACGCTCCCCTTTCCGTTGCTTCATTCAAATGACAATGTTTGGACCCCCACCACTCCTCCTTTTACCAAAATGCCCTCATCACCTGTTATTTACTTGTTAAGATATCAATTATTAAAGAGTGCGTCTCTTGAAATACGATCTTTCCATAACTCATGGAAAGACCAGGGTTTAAAGTGTAAATTAGAAGAAATGAAGATAAATTTTTCGGGTTGCATGAACCGGGTTATAAATTTTATAACTACTACATGTTGCATACTAAATTTTTAATGTTGCAACTAAGACCTTTTACCTTTTATTATTCAAATTAAACCCCATCTTTCCATAAGCCTATGGAAAGACCGTCTTTCCCAAAACTTTGCCATTATTAAATTACTCTCAATAAATTTTCTTTATTTCTTTAAACAAGTGAGTTTTTTTAAAACCGATTTTGTTAAGTTAGGTGTGCGTATTTTAAAAAATAATTTAAATATGATGTTGCTTCCGAGTTTTACTTTGAAGTAGTTTTATTTTAGTTCTTAATAAAAAAAACTTAAACAAGGAAGAAATGAACTTTTAAATATAGTGATTGTTTTAAACATCAAAACAAAAAATTAAATTACTAAAAAAAACTTGCTTGTAACCTTTAAAAGTTAATCTGTTAAGGAAAGGGTTTCTAGTTCTATAGCTAGTTCTATAAGGAAACTAATTTTACTACCATTTATAATTTTTCCTACAAGGAAAGGGTTTCTATTTCCTTAACATAATCAAACAATCAAACGATAAATTTCAATTTAAGGTTAAAATGTCAAGTCTCTTTTTCTCAATCTAACTACACTCATCCATATCATTTGAGTTTAGTACGTTTAATTTAATTATTTAAATTATTTCTTATATTAATGTTACCGTCATCAATTTTATTAATATTAACATAAAATTTATGTTATTTTACTTTATTTATTAATTTCAATTTCACTTTAGTTCAATATAATTTGATGCATTTAAATTATTTAAAATTATTTTAGTTGATTTAATTAAATTATTTTAGTTTAGTTCAGGCAAAAGAAACACAATCTTAATAAATAAACAATAATTATATTTCGCACTCACTAAAAGAAGGGTTCATCTCTTGAAAGACGATATTTCCATAAGTCATGGAAAGACAAATGTTTGAAGTGCAAATGAGAAGAGACGAAGATAAAATTTTTGTTTAAACCTTGCACATTTGTCATCCTTCTCGAAAATGCTCTGCATCCTTCTCGACTCAACTAGCTTTTAGTTCTTTGCTATGGGAAGCTCAGCTAGGAAGAAGAGGGTTCAGTCCATCCGAGATGCTTTCCAGAAGCTCCCTTTGGAGAAAAGAGAAGAACTCTTGGCAATAGGAAACAATGAAAGCAAGAAGAAATCGGATAAGATAGCTACTGAATCTCCGATTCTGGATCAGATGCAGCAAGAGGAGGAAGGGGAATGCTCAACCCCCCCTCCAAAACCCACCAACCAGATCGTTACTACTCCTCCTTCGACCCACCACCCACAGAACCCCCCTTTAGCTGAAGAGCAAGCCCTACCTACAGATGGGGACAACCCAACAAGACCCTCATGGTCTGATTTGTTCAAAGAGAGAACACATGGGATGCAGTTTTATACCCCGGACGAGGTTGATGGTGTGAAGATGGGCAAGATTCCAAAGAGCTGTGTTGAGGAAAGCTCCCTACAGTGGAATACCACTCTGATTTGCAGTGTGCTTGGCAATCACCCTCCTCTTCATGTCATGGATAGTTTCTTTAGGAAGGTATGGCGGCAGTTCCCTATACTAAAGGTATGGTCTATCTCCCCAGGTGTTTTCATGGTTAAATTCAGAGACATTTCTGCTAGAGACCTTATTCTTGCTAGAGGTGTGCTAATGTTTGAAAACAAGCCTGTCCTAGTACTCCCTTGGACAAAGAACTTTCAGAATATAACCCCCTCAAAAGTCCCTGTATGGATACAGCTACCAGGTTTGAATCCTGTGTATTGGACCCCAGAAATCTTGAGTAGAATATTGAGCCCCCTGGGAAAGCCTTTAATGGTTGACACTGCCACTCACAACAGGGATAGGTTGTCTTATGCTAGGGTGAAAATTGAAGTGGAAATTATGAAGGACCTGCCTACACAGGTTGAATTCATTGATGAATATGATGTAGTTCAGAAACAGGCAGTTGAGTTTGAATGGAAGCCAATTCAATGCACACACTGTAAGATGTTGGGGCATGAAGTCAAAACCTGCAAAAAGCTACATCCTGAACCTGCTCCATCAAGGAACAATGCTCAAAGACCTAACCATTATTATAGGCCCCCTGAGAAGGTGTATAGGCCTAAACCAGCTAAACCAGTTGATCCAGCTCCAGAACACCTTCCTCATAATACTACTCCAAGGGCATTGTCACCAGTCCTCACCTCAGTTTCAGTACACAAAGCAAAGTCACCAATTCAACCACCTGAATCTGAGACAGATCCTCCACATCTGGTCCTATCTCCTCACCAGGTACATTCTCCAAGCTCTACTGCTACCTCTAGTTCTTTCAGAGCCTTGCAATTTGGCTCTATGGACAACCCCCCTGATCCTATATGTTAGATACAAACATCCTTGTCTGGAATGTTAGAGGTGTAAATGGTAGCATTAGACAGAAACAAGTGCAGCAGCTGTGTTTTGTAAATAAAGTAGGACTTCTATGTATGGTAGAGACTAAAGTCAGAGGGAAGAATGAAAATAAAGTTTGGGATGGAATTGGCCTGGGATGGCAGTTCCGCACAAATAACTCTTGCAATGATTGTGGTAGAATTATGCTAGGTTGGAGACATGATCTTTTGGATGTCAAGGTATTATCAATGGGGGAGCAGTGGATCCATATCTCCTGCTTTCACAAATCCTTGAACATGCTAAGCTACATTACTTTCACCTATGGGGAAAATGAGACAAAATTGAGGTTACCTATGTGGAGTGAACTGAAAAGGATGTCAATCCAGGACAGTCCGTGGCTAATAGTAGGTGATTTCAACTCACCCCTCTCCTTCACTGATAGAATTGGTGGTAATCCTGTACAACCAGATGAGATTGAAGATTTTAAGGACTGTGTGGAGTCACTGGATTTGACTGAAATGAAAACTTTTGGCCCCTCATTCACTTGGAGCAACAGGCAGAATGCATCCAAGAGGATATTCAGTAAGATAGATAGAGCACTTGTGAACCAAAAATGGCTGGAGCAGCTACATGATTCAAAGTGCAAGGTACTAATGGAAGGGCAGTCTGATCATACCCCTCTCCTACTACAGCTTTCCACTCAAAGGCAGCAAGTGAGAAAGCCCTTTAAGTTCTACAATATGTGGAGCCTATCCCCTAAATTCTTGCCCATTATAGAGACACTGTGGAAGGCCAACCCAGTATCCTCTCTCATGGACCTCTACTATAACCTCTCCTGTCTTCAATCACCCCTGCTGGCACTAAACAAAAAGGAGTTCAGTGACATCCAAAAGAGGTCACTTCTCATTTCTGAGGAGCTCCTACAGGCACAGACAGCACTTCACTCTGATCCCCTGAATAAGACGCTGCAACAACATGAAAAGAGGATAAGATCACAGGCTGCTGGTATATTTGAGGCTGAAGCTCAATTCCTCAGGCAGAGAACAAAAGCCACCTGGTTATTAAAGGGAGACAGACCTACACAAGTCTTTTATGACTATCTTAAAGCCAGGCAATTCAAAAACCATATTCTGTGTTTATACAAGGACAACATCCTCCTGGAATCCCCAGCACTGATAGAGAGCCACCTAGTTGAATTCTTCTCTAGTCAACTAGGCAGAAGCATACCACCCCCCAGTCAGATCACTCCAGAAGTTATCTCCCAAGGCCCTGTGCTCTCTCACCATCACCAGTTGATCTTGATCAAATCTATCACAGCAGAGGAAATCCAAGCTGCATTAAATGCCATACCTGATAGTAAAAGTCCTGGTTATGATGGCTACTCCAGCCATTTCTTCAAACAAACATGGCATATCATTGGCCATGGTGTGGTTCAGGCCATTCAAGATTTCTTTGAGGGGGGCAAGCTTCCACAACAGTTTAATAAAACTGTAATCACACTGCTGCCTAAGAAGGAGAATCCTCAAACTGCATCTGATTTCAGACCAATATCCTGCTGCTCAGTACTCTACAAAATCATAGCCAAGGTCCTTTGTTCTAGACTGGCCAGAGTTCTTCCTTCTGTAATCGGTTTAAACCAGGGGGCATTCATCAAAGATAGACTCATCTCACATAACATCCAGCTTACTCAGGAACTCCTCCTCTCCTACAATTGGAAATATGCCAGCATGAAGAGCTGCTTCTTCAAAGTAGATATCCAAAAGGCCTTCGACAACTTGGAGTGGTCCTTTTTGCTTGAACTCTTAGCGGCTTTCAAATTCCCTACAACATTCATCAACTG
The DNA here is from genome assembly GCA_037428765.1 of Rubia yunnanensis. Classification (NCBI taxonomy): domain Eukaryota; kingdom Viridiplantae; phylum Streptophyta; class Magnoliopsida; order Gentianales; family Rubiaceae; genus Rubia; species Rubia yunnanensis. The sequence goes on from CM075069.1 coordinate 5,177,518, forward strand.
GATCAGGACGTGCCTAGAGAGTGCCTCATTCAGTTTGTCACTAAATGGAGGCTACACCGATCATTTTCCAGCAAGGAGGGGGGTGAAGCAAGGTGATCCACTCTCTCCCCTCTTATTTGTCCTTTCCATGGAGTTTTTTTCTAGACTGTTGTCTCTGGCTTTCAAGAAGAAACTGATCGACTATCACACTAAGTGTAGGCCACTGAAACTGCAATGCTTACTTTTTGCTGATGATCTTCTCATCTTCTCCAAGGCAAACCAGAAATCTATCCAGGGGATTTTAAATGTTCTGACTGAATTCAAAGCTGTTTCAGGACTATCAATCAATACAGCAAAATCCCAGGTATTTCTCTCTAGGATGGATGCTCCTGAGGCTGACTCCCTTCTCTCCTTAATGGAAATTCAGAGGGGATATCTCCCTGTCTCTTATTTAGGCCTCCCTTTATCTGGCCTGAAATGGAACTCAGCAGATTGTCAACAACTGCTTGCTAAGCTCAGAACCAAATTGATCAAATGGAGAGGGAAAACTCTATCCTACGCTGGCAAGTTGGAGCTTATAAATACAGTCTTGTTCAGCATCACGTGTTACTGGATCAGTGCTTTTAAACTGCCAGTTTCCATCTATGATGACATCAAATCTATCTGTAGGGATTATCTCTGGGGGATCACAGATGGAAAAGGCCTTTATCCTGTGGCTTGGGAAACATTGTGTCTCACTAGGGACTACGGTGGTGCAGGGTTAAGAGATCCAGCATTATGGGGCCAGGCTTTGTTGTGTAGGCAACTTTGGAATATTCAGAGTGACCAGGAGAACCTGTGGGTCAAATGGGTGCAAGAATTTTATTTAAAAGGCAGAACCCTCAAGTCAGCCATCTCTCCTTCTCACTGCAGCAATGCATGGACAGTGCTCATGAACTTGAAGACTAAAGTCATAGACTTCCTTCCCCTCTGTCTCAATTCAAAAGGGAAATTCCAGGTTTCTAAGGCCTACAATTTTCTGTTAGGCCAGAGGACAACAACAGCTTTTACAAAGACCATTTGGAGCAAGAAGATCCTTCCCAAACACTCTTTCTTCCTTTGGAGATTAGCACTGGGCAGGTTATCTTCAGCTGACAGGCTGCACCATCTTGGCATCTCCATCTCCTCCTCATCTTGTTGTTTCTGCCATCAGCAACAAGAGACAGTGCAACACTTGTTCATTGCATGCCCCTATTCTCAGCAAGTTTTCCAAGCTTTGCATCTTCCTGCCCCCAGAGACTTGAGACATCTGAAACAGCTGCTCTTCATCTGGCAAGCTAGGAGGAACAAACGTATTTTCCCCCTCTTGGTCTCATGCCTTTACCACCTATGGAACGAGAGGAACAAGAGGATATTTGAAAACAAACTCCTGCCAGCTCAACAGCTTAGTTTTTGTATAGACTCTGATTTTAGCTTGTGGTCCTGATATTTGTTGTACAAGCTGTGCTTTTTTGTTATAGAACCCCTGCTCTCTGCTGCTAGACAGGGGGTTATTGATATTTTAATTTTAGGTGCTTCATAGGGCTGGAGCAGAAAGCTGTAACTAGTTCTTTTGTTTTGCGATGAAATGAAATCCATATTGTTCATCGAAAAAAAAAGATAAAATTTGTGGGTTGCATGAATCGGGTTATAAACATTACAATCACTACACGTTGCATAATAAAATTTTAATATTGCAACTATGACCATTTACTTTTTTATTGTTCTAATAAAACCCCATTTTTTCATAAACTTATGGAAAGACCGTATTTCCCAAAACTTTGCCCTACAAGAATATGCTTTTATTTCAAAATATATATTTTTTCAAGATTTCCAAAACTAGAGATAATGCAGAGAGGGGTATTTAAGGAAGCAGAATGAGTCAAGTGACTTGGAGCCCAATCCATACTCTCACCGAAAGAGGGGAACAGTTAAGCACAGAACAGAATCCACTTCACCAGCCCCACTTTGGACCCACATTTCCCAATTTGCATCCCAACCCCTCAACAATAGACTAATTACCAAATTACGTTTCACCCCACTATAAATACCACTATCCCTTTCTTCTCGGATTGCAGACAAAAAAACAACCCGAAACCGCAAAAACAACCCCGCCGCCACAAACCGATGTTGCCGGAAGCCAACTCCGGCGCGAATTCCGGCGAGGTCACTCCCGGATTCCAGCACTGGAAGTCACCGGTGCCGTACCTGTTCGCCGGACTCGGTCTGATGCTAGGGCTCATCGCATTAGCTCTCCTGATTCTGGCGTGTTCATTCAGGAAAACCTATACTGATAGCGCCGCCGACGACGGCGGCCGGGAGAAGTCGTCGCGCCGGCCGCCGCTTCCGAGCCCGGAAATGGAGCCGAGGATAGTGGTGATCATGGCCGGAGAACTGAATCCCACCTATATCGCGAAGCCCGCCGCCCCTTTCTCCGGCCGCCGCGCCACCGACGCTGCGGCGGAGGAGGTTTGAAACGAAATGAAGCGATTAATCAGTATCTCATTCATTAATTCATTAATTAGTGGAAGAGCCTTCATGTAGCTGGTATATTCTATTTTTTTCTATAATTTTGTTCTTGCGGGAACTGTAAATTAATTAATGAGTACTTTTATTTTTAGCATATTAAGGAAATTAAATGCGGGTCTAATTAATTTAGAATCGCGTGATTGGTATGTGTTTAGCTGGTGATGAGTAATCGTAATTGCAATTAAGGAAAATACATTGTGAATTTAATTCATTCATCTGGAATTCACTGGAAGGTGGGATCGCACGATATAAATGAGTATCATTTTTCTGTGTTGAATAATACTAGGTAATTAAATTTTGATACATCAAAAATAGTAATTAACGCGATTTTGCAAAGATTTTACTCATTCAAAATGATTGGGATTTCGCAAAGATCCCGTGTTGTAAAAAGAGCAATCTTGGAGAAAACGTGAGGAGTGGGAAGTTGCGTTTTATCTTCATTCTGGACTTGCTGAAGCTGCTTCATCTCTTTGGAGAACTGAAAAGGTAACTCAAATATGAAGATTGGGCCGATTGTTTGGCCGGTGGTGCGTTTGGTCGGAGCTGGTGCGACGAGCTGCAACAGTGGTGGTGGAGATTAGGGCTAGGTGGAGGTGGGGAGATCCGAGAGGGCTTTCGAATTGTTATGGTTCGGGTCTCGATTTTTTGGCGCTTGGCTGAGCGACGCCATAAATGGTGACTGATGTAGGCGGAGGTGGCGTGTGGTTGATGGAGAGCTTAGATTGCTCTCAGAAATTGCTCTGTTTTTGGGCATTCTGACACGCCTTTGGCCTCGGGAGAGATGGTGTGGGGCTGGAGAGGCGGATACAGATACTCTCGTGGCTGCTATGCTCGTTTGGGAGGCATTTTTCAGTGGTGTGAAGTGGAGGAAGGGGGCGGTGTTCGGTGGCGAGCGGGGAGAGGGGTGGTGGGACTGATTGGCGTTTACAAGCGATCGTGGTGGGACTGAATGACAAACTGAAAAATCTGTTGACGTTGGTCGGAATTCAAAACTGAGAGTTTAGACATTGATTGGGAACTGGCTGTGGGAAGCTTTTTCCGGCAACGGGAGGTGGAGGTGGTGGAGCAGTGGCGGTGGCGATGGTGGTGGTGTGGGGCGGTGGCAAGCTGGTGATGGAGGAGGTGGCAGCATATAGGTGGTGGAGGGATAGGGCATTTTTGCCTTTTAGATTTTTGTAGTTGGCCCAAAAGGCATTTTGATTATTTGCTGTCGGTCAATGACCGGAAATGATTAGTCAATGCCTGAATAATGGTTTTAGGGTTATATTTGCACTTATGTATATTTGTACTAAAAAATTATCCCAGGATTATATCTGCAGTTTCTCAATTATACAGATGTAACCCTCGTATTTTTATACTCTTTCATATTCTATCTACACATCTCAAGGGAATTCACTTCTCCACGATATCGTTCAACATAACATAAAGTTTTGTTTTAGTCAATCCAAAAGTTAGACAAAGACCTTTATGTAATTTTTTCTCTTTCCTCTTTACATTTTCTCTTCACGTAGAAAGGAATGAGGAAATATTGTAGAAAAATTGTTGTCTAAAGTTTAGTTGGTCTCATAGAAACCATCTCTCAACGTAAAGGATTTATAAAATTTATGCAATTGACTTTCTATTTTCTTAGTCCAAGCAATTGCAACTCTCTTGTTAAAAGTAAAATTTTAGGCACCGATCCTTTTAGGCTAATCCCATTTCTTTGAGTGAGTTACGTAGCGTAATAAGATCATCATGGCCTTGAAATTTGAACCGAGATTATTAAAGTTTGATTTGTTTTTTAGTATTCCTCTACTGGATTTCTTTCCCGAAGCAAAATGAATGGAATGTGAGGCAGCCCAGTGGCCCAAAACAAGAAATCAGCACCATGCGTCAGTTGAGTATCTATTTCCGTTGGACTTGGCTTCAAATCATACAATATTTAATGTGTTTCGTGTCGTGCCCAATATGTATCAACATTAAATTCATCATTGGCCCTGCCCATATGTTTTGGTATGGCGTGTTATGAATCGTGTTGTGTTTGGCAAAACACGATCACCGCTCGTCCTCATCGATCCATACCAGTCCACACCCACATCATCGTATGAGATGTAAATTTTGGTAGCTCAGCGCCAGGACCCGTGGCTCGGCATTGCCTCGGTGCGCACAAAGGAGCACTTGCAAAGCAAGCACTTCCCACACTGCCGTTGCCGATGATCGAACCTGGGAACACTGACATCCCACCCATGTCCCAACCGCTGGGGTACACCGTGGGTGTAATCGTGTTGTGTTTGAAAGATAGAGAAGGTTTGTCGAATTGAATATATGATTAATTTTTAAGTGATAATTGAGTTATCATTTTAAAATTAGTTGAAAGTAACATGCGCTCAGCATCATTGATTGGAGAAATCAAGTAACAATCTCGCCAAAATTATGGAGATGAAGCAAACCGATGAAAATGGAGTTTGGACGCACAGATTGAGTGGCAGACACCAAATATGGCACGTGGAATTTAATTCGGGAATTCCTATAAATTGACATGTTCATTCGTGGAGGTTCCCCAACCTCTCCCACAATGTGTGAGTTATACAATGTGTTCAACTCTAAGAAGATTAGCTCTAATTGTTAATCATAAATTTTGCAAATAAATCAGACAAAATGATGTGATACTATTCAAATGAGAGATATCGAAAACACACTATTCTTTCAGAAAAAGAAAAGAAAAGTCTAAATCAGAGAAATATTTAAATAAACATAAACGATCACTTCATTACAACCTCTAGTTTCATTGGATTTTTTTCTTCAACATATTTAAATAAAACTTTAAACTTTTATACAAAATAAAGATTTCTTAAATACAAATTCATCTAAAAAAATGGAATAACAACGATTTAATGTTAATAATAAATTTATATATTATTAAAAAATATACACCACGTTCAATTCTTAAAATTTGTGATAATAAAATTAATCATAAAAAATTAGTATGATTGGCTGTGTGAAGTTAGAATGATTAAGGTGGGAACACCTGGCTTATATTTTCAAACATGTTTAATGGTGGATTAGGCTCAATGATGTGGTGTGTCGTTTGTGTAATTAGTAATGATTGCTTTCTCTGTTGTGAAGGTTGCATTAGGAAAAAACCCCGTGTCCTAATTATACTTGGACATGGTCTCCGGTAAACCAGTTTAAACTTTAGACAATAATATTTTTGCAATTCTTTCTCTATTTCTCTTCACATTTCCTCTCTAAAAAAGAATTTGAAAAATATTTCTGCAATAGATATAGATAATAATAGAAATAATTATTAAAAAATTTATGATTAAAGTTTAGACCGTCTAAAATATCACTACGTGCTCCTTGTTTGTTTAAACTGTTTTCAAAACGTAGATAAAAATTGACCAAATCATCAAATCAAATGTGATTTGGTGGACGCTACAAGGACCCCCTTTGAAATTTAGCAGCGATCTTCTCCTGATTTCTTTGTCTCAACTTTAGTCTACATTTAATTTCTCGTGGGGCCTTGAGGTTGGAATTTGGTACTTCCTCTGTTTATCTAATAGTAGCACATCATTTTTTGTATTAGAATTTAGAAGATGTTAAATGAGTGAATGAAATTGAATTGAAAGAAGAAAAAGTAAGATGTGTGGATGTAAAAACATTCAACTTTCCATAAATAGAAAGTGTCAATACAAAAGAAACATCCAAAATTAAAAAGTGTGTCACTATTAAAGAAACGGAGTGAGTACAGTGGAGTGCATTCATGATATATTGTAAAACGTGCTGTATCTTGACTTAAGATAAATACAAGGTAATCGTATATATCACGCCCTATATTTTATTGCATTATTTTCTATATTTGTACTATTAATATAGTATGTGTATTTTAAATTATTTTTAATGAATAAGGAAATATAATAATTAATAATAACTAAAAACTAATTTTAGTTTAAAAATAATTGTTAGTTTCTAGGTATCCTTCCCCAGTCGTATGTTATTTACCGGCGACATTACCGGTGAACTTTTTGTTCAAAAACCAGGCCAAATTGGTGGCAAGATGCATTCTCCTTCTCCGCCCATTCTCGCCATCCCTGCCGTTCTCCTTCTTCGTCCATTCTCGTTTTCCCGGCCCCGACCGGCTCTTCTCCCCTGATTCTCCCTTTCGTTCCTTCTCCTCCGGTTCTCGTTTCCCGGTTCTTCTTTCTTTTCCCGGTTCTCTTCTCTTTCGTCGGTTCTCATTCCCTCCCACCGCCCCAATTCTCGTTTCCCTCACCGCCCGGTTCTCGTTTCCCCACCGTCCCTATTCTCGTTTCCCAGCGTTCTCCTTTACCCATCCTTGGTTCTTCGCCGAAGTGGAGTTTTGGGTTGGGCTGTGGGATTGTTTCCGACGCGTCCGGGCAGGGGTCGGGAGGGGCTGGTGGTCAGTGGCGTTGGCGGTGGCATCGATGGTAGCGCCGGCGGAGCAAAGGCGGCGGTGGATTAGTCGGAAGGCGTGATTAGGTGTATGAAAAGAAAAGCAGGAAAGGTGGAGATTTGTTTTGTTAAAAAATTAAAATTAAAATTATACGTGTATATACATTTTAGGACTAAAACCAGAAAAATTAGCAAGACCCTCGTAAAACTAGAGGTTGTATTGTACATGAAACCTCTGCTTAATTAGTTTCCAGAAATATATAGAACAAGAAACGGAATACTAGATGCATTCCAGTAGCAGCATTCCACAAACTATATCTTATTTTCTGTATTATCTGTATCCCGATAAATATTATACAGTATGTATATTAAATGTAGACTGTATAATTAAATGTATTTCATCCTCTTTACGTTCCTCTTTCAAAATGATACACGTTTTATTAAAAGAAAAATTGAGTGCTGACAATTAAATTGAAAGTATTAAAATTTGAGTGGATCTTTTGACATGTGGCTAGTCCATAAACTTATGGATAAGTTTCAAACATTTTTAATTATATACTGCATTTATTAAATACTATCTTTAGAAATTATAAAAAGTATTTTTTATATTATATTTTTATATTTTCACATTCAATTATACATTATTATTTGTTGTGTAATATATAGATATAACCCTATATAATTGTGAAAGTGCAGATATAACCCTGAAATAACTTTAAGTGCAAATTAACACTAATTATTATGCATAAGTGCAAATATAACGTTAAAGCCATTATTTCAACATTGACTGGCTAGAAATGACCAAAATGCCCCTTGCGCCAAATACAGAAATCTAAAAGACAAAAATAGCCTCTACCTACAATCGCTCCATCATCGCTCCACTTCCACCGCTAGGCCACCGCCTCTAAAGCTTCCGCCAGCCACCAGCCCACATCCTCCTGGCCACCACCCACCACCCCAGCGGCCACCACTACTACTATCCCTTGCCTCCCGCTGCCATCAACCAAAACCCCACCCCTCCAACGCCAACACCACCTCACGCGGCCACCACAAACTCCACCACCTCCGCCAACACCAAACCCAATACCACCTAAGCCCCGCCACCACAATACCTATGTTCACACCACGAACTCCACCATCGTTGCTTCATTCATCTCGACCACCAAAACCCCATCCCAGCCCTCCACCGATACCCTAGCGCCGGCCACCACCACCCTCACCCCGCCACCACCACCACCACCAACCCTTCCCGACCACCACTAACCCCTCTCCGTCGAGCTGGTATGACTGATGCTGCTGCAGTTTCCACCCCTTTTCTGCCACAGTCTCAGCTTCATAGCAGTACCAGTGGGAAGTTTGCCAATCCCACCTTATACCGCTCGCTCGTCGGTGCGCTTCAGTATCTAACCATCACTCATCCTGACCTGGCTTTTGCAGTTAATTCAGTTAGTCAGTTTCTTCAGGATTCCCGGGACGATCACTTTGCTGTTGTGACTCGCATCCTTCGTTATGTTCGTGGAACCATGCATCTTGGTCTCTCTTTCAGCTCTGTGTCATCTACTGAGGTGATGGGATATTCAGATGCTGATTGGGCACGTTGCCTCGAGACTCGGCGTTCTACCTATGGTTATGCAGTGTTTCTTGGTGGGAACCTTGTATCCTGGAGCGCCAAGAAACAACCTACAGTCTCCCGATCCAGTTCTGAGTCGGAATATCGTACCCTGGCCAACATTGTTGCAGGGGTTGTCTGGCTGACTCATCTACTGCGTGATCTCCGTTTTCCGTTGTCTCGTGCGCCTCTTTTGTTATGTGACAACAATAGTGCAATCTTTCTGGCTCAAAACCTTGTTGCTCACAAACGGGCGAAGCACATTGACATTGACTACCACTTTGTTCGGGAACTCGTTGTATCTGGAAAGCTTTGGGTTAGTCATGTGCCTACCTCGCTTCAGGTTGCTGATATCTTCACTAAGGGTCTCTCTCGATCGTTATTCGAGTTTTTCAGATCCAAGCTTGCCGTCTCGATTCATCCGACGCTTCGCTTGAGGGGGGTGTAAGGATAGAAGATATTTGATTGATTCTGATTATTGTTAGTGATAAGATCATAGTTGTCATTGTGATAAGATCATAGTTGTACATAGTTGTACATTCATTTTATACACCTCATTGTACCCTATATATTGAGATTAATACAGAGGCTAAAGTATCAAGCCTTTCACACTTTCACACCGCCACCATTTTCGGCGCCGCTCATCCAAGCATTGAAAAATCCTAGCGTTGGCCACCACCACCACCCTCACCCCGCCACCACCACTAACCCTTCCCTTGATTACGGCGAGCCACCACCAAGGTCCACTCCGCTCCATCGCCGGCAATTCCAAACCCTAACCCCAGCCAACCCACCGCTTGGAAGTGTCCCAGAATGGGGGAAAAAACTTCAATTGGTGTTTGGTATTATAATGAGGTGCTTTGTGGGATTGTGAATAAACCGAGTGTGTAGAGCAGAGAAGAAAAACAGAGGGAAAGAAAGAAGGGAAAAGGGTGATTCAGACGAGATTAGGGTGGAAAAGTAATTTCATTAATTTTTGTATTATATATTTTTTATATAAGAGTAAATTGGTCTTTTCATCTAATTTCGGCCTCAAACTACCATAAAAGATTATATTTGCATATAACCTAAATATGTAGAGTTATATTTGCACTTTCAATTATCGTAGGGTTATATATGCATTTTCATCAATTATGTATGGTTATATATGCATTTTGCTCTTATTTGTTTTAACTCTTAAAATACAATACTTAAATTGTATAAAAAATAACAATATTTAAAGTAGAAAATTAGGGGTCATGTCTATAAACTTATGGATAGACTACCTTTCATATGACTTTCTCTAAAAAATTAAATGAGTAGACAAAATAATCTAAATTTACTCAAAAAGGAATGAGTCAAAATAAAAATACCATCCGAAAATTAAAAGTGAATCATTATAACAGGACCGGAGGGAGTATTAATTTATATTAAATTGTGCATTATTATAATTTGATTGTCTTTACTACATAAATAAATATTGTAATACAAATAGGAAATATAAATACACATTCAATATATCATACTACCAAAAAGTACAGTACGGAGTATAAGAATTTCTCCATTTAATCTGAAGAAAAAAATTGTTATTGAAAATAGAATGGGTCTCCTGACAGGCGGCCTGTTTATAAGCTTATGCACATGCCACTTATTTCTTACCTTATATACTGTATTTCTTAAATTACATACCATATTTGAAAATTTTGAAAATATTTTTTTATATCATATTTTTTTTAATATTTTCACCTTCAAATACATAGTATTACTTGTTTGCAAAGTCTTGAGAAAGACGGTATTTCCATATGCTTATGGAAAGACGGGGTATGATTAGAATAATAAAAGGTGAAAGGTCTTAGTTGCAATATTAAACTTTTAGTATGCAACATGTAGTAGTTATAAAATTTATAACCCGGTTCATACAACCTAAAAATTTTATCTTCATTTCTTCTAATTTACACTTTAAACCTTGGTCTTTCCATAACTTATGGAAAGACCGTCTTTCAAGAGACGCACTCTTACTTGTTTTAACTTATAAAATGCAATATTTAAATTTTATAAAAAAAATTACAACATTTAACGCAAATGCCCCTAAGGACTGTCAATAAACTTATGGAAAGACCGTCTTTCCTGAGACTTTCCCTTGAAAATATTAAAATTTATTGTAATGTGTATTTAAATTTTTTTTTCAGTTTATGCTAATATTAATAACTAAAAAGATTGGTAATCAAATTAATAAATCTGGTTAAAAAGGTGAAGTTACAAATATGATGGAGAAAGTAGCTGAAAACGGCTCTAACTGAAACATTTAAATTTGGGCTAAGTCTTGGAAAAAATTATCTTTCCATAACTTTCCATAATTTAATTAGAATAATAAAAGGTAAAATATTTTAATTGCAATATTAAATTTTATTATGCAACTTGTAGTAAATATAAAGTTTATAACTTGATTCATGCAACACAAAAAATTTTATTTTTATTTCTTTTAATTTACACTTTAAACCTCGATCTTTTCATAACTGATGGAAAGACCGTCTTCCAAGAGACGGACTCTTAAATTTGAATACGCCTAAATAGAAATTCAAATGAAATTCTGAACAAACTTTAAATATTTTTAATCCTAATACTCACTTTTAGCACGTGAGTCCACTATTTTCCGAAACATCCATCCCTTTCATTTTATATAGTCCATCCATTTCACTCGTAATAACATCATATATTTAAATGCTTGAATTTTGGAGAAGAAAATAAGCAGGTGAAATTAAACTTAACGTAGAAAGTAAAATATAGAATAAATAGATGAAATTAGAGGAATTTTACCAAAAATAAAAATTATACTAATATAAAATAAACAACCCAAATAGAATATTTATTCATAACATAGAAACAAAGGGAAGTATTTTTGTCGAGCAGCCACAGCCAAATCAAAAGGACAAATCAAGTTGTAACTTGAAACTTTTACATGCATGCATTCATCACCTCTGCCCGGGGACTGCCCGCCACCGAATATTCTATCAACTTCCTCCAGATTACATCCATTAATCTGCCCGAGAGCTTGATTACCTTTACGACTTAATTAAGTAACGCATTTCACAAATTAACTCATACTCCCTCGCTCTAAATTAAGCCATTTTTGGCACGCAATCTGTATGTAACGAAACAGCAGTAATTAACATAGTTGTATTACACAGGTTTTAAACCGATTAATAGTTAAACGATGTTTTTTATAATTATGTAGGAGTGATTTGATGTTTTTATTTATTTATTGCAATGAGATTCGAATAACTTTGATTTTTCTTATAAATATATTGCAATGTATAAATCATTACAATTTGATTCAAAAATGTATTGAAATATGGTTTTTTATTATTAGTCTAACCGTCAGTCGGTCTAGCGTGATACTTTCTCGTAATTGTAATGTAAAAAAAAGAAGAAGAAATGAGATAATTTCTTGTTCTATTAGACCGACTAACGGTTAGATTAATCAGGAAAATCTCGTTTCAATAACTTTTTGGGTCATGTTTTAGTTATTTATGTATAACGACACACTTTAATAGTTTTTCAAAATTATGGGAATCTCGTGTTAATTATAACAATTATAAAATGACCTTGTCTATCGGTTAATCGGTCTAAAACAAGGCTTTGTGAAAAGAAATTGCATGTAAAAATTCATATATTAAAGAAAAAAGTGCTTTTATAACCCTACATAGTTGACATAAGTGCCAATATAACCTTTCAGTATTTAAAAGTGCCAAAATTAATAAAATTACATGTTAGCCCTTCTGAAAAAAAGTAAAATACAAAAAAAAGGAAATGACGTTAATACCCTTAGACTCATCGCTTGACCGCCGCCGGAACGGTAGGGTTATCAGCACATTATGAAATCTTATTGGGTTATATCAACACATTCCTAATATTTGTAGGGTTATATCATCATATTTCTAATGTTTGTAGGGTTATATCATCACATTTCTAATGTGTGTAGGGTTATATCAACAAATTCTTAAAACTTATAGGGTTATATCAGCACATATTATAAATATTAAGTGTGTGGTACTCGGCTGGCTTTAACGGGCGACCACATCATCATATACACCATTATAACATCATAGCAATATCATATACAACATAAAATTTAACATCATGACATCATCATTAATATTAAACACCATTATCACATATCATAGCCCCATTTCAAAACTTATCAACATTAAAAACCCTAGGTCGAAAAACACAGCAAAATAACAATCACACACAACACCAAAGGTCATCAAATCATCAATCCAGACTAAACACAACAAAGTAAACAAAATATCATTAAAACCCTACATTCTATAGTATGTGTTGATATGACCCTACATTTTTTTTTACTAATGTGTTGATATAACCCTATAAATTTTAGAAATGTGCTAATTTAACCCTACCAGTTTTCATAATGTGCTGATATAACCCTACCTAATCTGGTGGTGGTCCGTTGGTGACCCGGTGGCGGTCCGGTAAACTATGAGGGTAAAATTATCCACATAATTTCAGAGTTAGCCCAAGGGGTATTTTGGTTAATTTACATAGAGTCAGCGCCCAAAAAATAGAGGTCAATGGGGTGTGGGGGTTATATTGGCACTTTCATTAACTAGATAGGGTTATATTGGCACTTACTCAAGTAGATATGATTATATTGGCACATATCCCTATATTAAATAAATTGCCCCAAACACAAATAGGGATGGCAATGGGGCGGGGCGAGGCGGGGCGGGTGCGGATTATGGTACCTTTATACCCATGTCCACCTAAAATTTTCATATTCATACCCGTGTTATGATCAAAAGATCAAAATAGGAAGTTGGGGTCAATTAAATCCAGAAGAACTCCTTCACCAGTACGGTTACAAGACGGCAACAACCAAACGATTGAGAACTGTTGGTCTGCAACAAATTAACCAAACAACTGCTCAAATTCAGTTGAAGGGGGAAGTTGGGAGTATAAAGGTGTGATTAGGGAATTCATTAGGTGTTATCTTCATTGTAGAAAGATCACAGATTGAGTGATTCACTTTTATGTAGTTAGACACTCTTTCTCTTCTAACTGTCTTTAACTCAAGGTGTATTTTGTCAAATTGTATGGAATTGGCTTGATCATGACAACCCGCTCCATCACCCATGATGAGTACAACATTAAAATCCATCCCTGCCCCATTACCCACTTGGGTCTTCTTACCAACTTTAAAACCAATGTACTCATCCCACTTTTATCGCAAAAAACACCTTAAATCCAATTTATTATAATAATTTTAATATTAAAATTTAAATGTATTTACATGAGAATATTATAGATAAAATATGTGCATTGTGGATAAATAATAATTTATAATATACTAGATTAGTGAGTATAAAGCGGGTTTGGCAGGGCGGAGCAGAAATGGGACGGGTGTGAACTAATATTCATGTCTGATATGATACCCATGGCGAGTATCATTTTCATACCCAGTGGCGGGTGTACATGGGGCTGGAGGGGGCTCCAATCCCCGCCAAGAAAAAAATTATAAGGAGTAGTTTTAAAAATTTTCTCTTCAGCCCTCATCGAAAAGAAATTTTTTGGAAATAATTTTTTTAAAAAAATCCCCATCAACCCTCATCGAAAAGAAATTTTTTGGAAATAATTTTTTAAAAAAAATCCCCATCAACCCTTCTAAATAGATAAAAATAATTGAGAAATTTTCATTTCTTCCTAGTAATCGATCCAACCCCTCCAAAAATATTTCCTACCTTCACCCATGTTTATACCTATACACACCCCAAATCACATCAAAACTACCTTCTTACCCGCCTCATTAGGGACGAATGTGAGACAGTCCTCCAACAAAACCCACCCACCCACTATCCCTAAACTCAAATATGGCCTATTTGTCATACCAATTGCGTTTAGTTCAAAACTCAATAGTAGCATAGTAAAACAATTTATGCTCGAACCATGGCCTCCACGCGTGCACACTACATTACACGTGGGCATCCACATGGACTCTCATTACATACTGCCACACGTGGGCCCCAAGATCCTACGCGAGCTCAACAAATAACACTTGGGCGTCCACATCCGCACACACGCGAGCGTTCACGCACGCGAACACGTGCATTATTCCAGCTCGGAGTACTTCAAATTTAATCACCAATAATTAGAATTTGGACATTTGCCTCTTCATAACTCACAAAGAAATTGTCTTTTTTCAATACTTACCTCAAGTATGACCTTTTTAGCTGGAAGCATGAAAAAAGCTTAAAACAAAAAATATACTTATATGTGTAAATCTACGGTATAGATAAATTAAAAACAACTCGTATCAGACATAAATAAATAAATAAAATCATTTTTTTACATTTCATAACTAAATCTCAAATCAAATATACTGAATCGAAAGAGTCCGTCTCTTGAAAGACGGTATTTCCAGAAGTTATGGAAGAACCAAAGTTTGAATGGCAAACTAGAAGAAATGAAGATAACATTTCCGGGTTATGGATGGTATCAGGTTATAAACTCCAAAACTACTACGCATTGCATAATGAAATTTTAATATTACAATTAAGACCTTTTACCTTTTTATTGTTCTAATTAAACCCCTTCTTTTCCAAAACTTTATCGTTTTGAAAATTACTTGTAAAACGATTCTCACATACAGATAACTATTAATTTAATCAAGGTTTAAAGCAATAGTCAAACCACGAGACAATTAGAACACCTGGTTTGCTATTAACAGCAATGGTTTACGTTAAACTAGTGTTGTAGTGCGGGATGAGATTTGTGGTTAGAGATTAAAGTGCGGTATTGCAGGCAAACAATAAGCAGCATTTAGCTAGAAAATCCAATGATATATGAATGGATCCCTTGCATTTTTGTTCGTTTAAGATGTTTTAATTTTCACTATATTTGGTTTACATTCAATTGAATCGAACCGAATTGTATTGAGTTAAAATTACATTAATAAATTTAAATTTCTGTATTTTCATTTTAAATTAAAATTAACCAAGTCGGATTGAATCGAATCGAAGTGTAGTCAGAATTAAAATTAACCTAGTCTTTAGAACTTTTTCTCTCGAAGAAATTTGCGTTTTAGTTCACTAAAGCTATAAATCAGTATCCTATAACAATTAATTGATCTTTTATGATTATTTATGAGTGGGTCTCTCTTGACAGACGGTATGTTCATAAGTTTATGGACAAACCATTTATTTTTTACCTTATATAATGCATTTGTTAAATTACATTCTAAATTTTGAAAATATTTTTTATATTATATATTTTTGTACTTTTACATTCAAACACATACTATTACTTGTTCTAACTTTAAAAATACAATATTTAAATTTTATAAAAAATATAAAATTTAAGGTATAAATCACTCTAAACTGTCTATAAGTTTAAGGAAATACCGTCAAGACATTCTCATTATTTATTACTGTGTTCGAAAGAAAAGAACTTCAAACTATTTTTACAGAGTACTATTTCAAAC
The DNA here is from genome assembly GCA_037428765.1 of Rubia yunnanensis. NCBI lineage: Eukaryota > Viridiplantae > Streptophyta > Magnoliopsida > Gentianales > Rubiaceae > Rubia > Rubia yunnanensis. The sequence goes on from CM075069.1 coordinate 5,193,522, forward strand.
TTTGTACGGAAATGGCAGATTAATGAATTATTGTTTCTCTAAACACAAAAAAAAGGAAAAACATCAAGTTAGAAAGATAGAATTTTGTGAAAGATCATTTTTTCATAGATTTATGAAAAGATGTGGTTTTATTGGAATAATATAAAGGTAAAAGCTCTTAATTGCAATATTAAAAATTTATTATACAACGTGTAGTAGTTATAAAGTTTATAACTCAATTCATGCAAACTATTTTAATTTATACTTTAAACTTTAATTTTTTCATAAATTATAAAAAAATTATATTTCAAGAGACGGACTCCAACAAAAAGTTAAAAAAGGAGAGGAAAATTTAAGGAATCAAGAAAGAGCACCAAGGGGAATGTTCTCCGTTGCTGCTCAGGTAGCACAGGGCATTTCAGTAATTTCAACACCCCACTTTCTACAGTTCACTACTAAATTACTCAAATTCAATTCCCTATAAATTCCACGGCGACACTCTCTTCTTCTTCGTCTTCTCCACAGCTTCTTCGACAGAGAAACTTAATCAAGTGAAAATGGTGGGAAACAAACCAGCTTTTTGGCAGTGGAACTCTCCACTGCCCTACTTGTTCGGCGGCCTGGGCCTCATGTTCACCCTCATCTGCGTCGCCCTGGTCATCCTCGCCTGCTCCTACCGCCGGAGCTCCGGCGACGTCAGCGAAGACGAGGAGGAGAAGTCGGTGAAGCCGGTGCAGAGCGCCGCCCCGACCTTCACGTTGCCGCAGATTGTCGTCATCATGGCCGGCGACGAAAAACCCACCCGTCTGGCCGTGCCGGTGGGCCCGGTGCTCTGCGCCAACTGCAACGCCGGCCACCGCGGTAACGGTAGCGGCGGCGAAGAAGTTGACGGCGAAGCCTCTCCATCGGCCATGCAGTTGGTTTAATTAATTAATTAGTAGCTCAGTAGAATTTTGTAGAGAGGTGGAAATTAAGCTATGATTATAGCACCGGAAGTGTAATTAGATTTTGAATTAATGAGACGATGAAAAGCGATTTTGAGATGGTGTTTCCATAAGTCATTGAAAAACCAAGGTTTAAAGTAAAATTAGAATAAATGAAGATAAAATTTTTGGACGAGCTATAAATTTTATTATTACACATTGCATGATAAATTTTTAATATTGTAACTAAGGTCTTTTACCTTTTATTATTCTAATTAAATCTCGTCTAAATCTATGGAAAAATAGTATTTCCCAAGACATTGACACGTTAATGCGTCTTTCTTTTGGGATATTCACACGTTTAATTTTTTCGTATTTCCTTTTTTGGTATTTTCCCTATTTTCGTAAGTTTTATTTCTTTTCCACTGCCCAAGAACTTGCATTTTCCAAAATTAACATGCACGAGGAAAACATTAGCTGGCTCCTTGAGGTAATTTCTTCAAGAATCTACCTGATATGGGAATGAATGAATGTAGACGCTTTTGTGCTGAATGTACGGATAACCGATGCTAATTTTTGTTAGTTTCGTGTTTTTAAAATGTCGTCGTCCGTTTCCCAGAAATCTTTTGTAAAAATCAGAACTTTTGGTTCATTATGAGGACTGAGGAATTCTTTCTCGACTGAATTTGTAGCACTTGCATGAATCATTTGTGATATACTAGTATGTATATTATCTGCCAAGTGTCAAAATTCACGTCATAATTATTTTCAATTGACCAGCCGTTGGTTTTACATCATATAGATTTTGCATTAATTGGAATTCGGTGGCCGGTGAGGCTAATTAGTGAAGTTTAAAGAGGTCGGGAAAATATAAACTATAAATCCTCTGTAATTAAGGAACCATTGAACAAAGAATTTAGTGTTGGCTCAATGGTTAATCTACTATCTCTGTTATAGAGAGGTTGTGGAATTGTATCGGTAGTTCTTGTCGTGATTTCTCTGCTTGTGGGTGGTTTGTGAAAATGCGATCGCGATGAATCTAAATTCGGCTGGTGGTTAGATTGTTGGTGGTGGTTTCAATAATTTCAACTGGCTGTATTTCTTAATTTAATGATATCACCGTGGAGTAAAATATATAAATTTTCAAAAAAGAAAAAAAAACAACTGAAGAAGCTATTACTCCTCTTCCTTTTTTTTAATCAAAATTTTTTAAAGTCTAGATACAAAAGTGAGAATTGTATCTAGTATCATCTATTCTATGTTTCTAGTTACATCAAATGAAAAAAATTACATATTTCCTAACCAAATTTTCATTTTTCCGAACACAATGAAATTTTTATTACAGTGAGAGTCCGTCTCTTGGAAGACGGTTTTTCCATAAGTTATGGAAGGACCAAAGTTTAAAGTGCAAAAGGAAAGAAATGGAGATAAATTTTCGGGTTGCATGAATCGGATTATAAACTTTATAACTACTACAGATTGCATAATAAATTTTTAATATTGCAACTAAGACCTTTTACCTTTTATTATTCTAATTAAATTCCGTCTCTTCATAAGCCTATGGAAAGACGGTCTTTCCCAATACTTTGCCTTACAGGTGAAGGGGTAAAATATAAATTTTCTTTAAACTATAATTACAAGATAAAGAAAAACGGGAAAGTGGGTGGTTATGGAGTGAAAGTGTCGCAATTAGTATACTCCTAATCACCAATAAATTAACTAAAAAGTAAAATGAACACGGATTAGCACTTCCCAGGAAATGGATTAATTAGTCATAAACCCATCTTAAAGCTCCCATTCTTGACCTCAGCTTTTGCTATAATTACATCCCTGATTCGGTGAACTAAGCGAATGGATGATATGCAGCGCATCGGCGCCGCGAAGAGTCCTCGTTTGCAGTTGGTCAGCAGAGGGTATAATTATGGAAATGGAATAAATGGAGATTACGAAAAATACATTAAACAGTGGACATTGGAAACTAGACGTGTTCGTTCTACATGGTTCATCTGAAAATAAAAAATATCAGATGCAATTAATGAGTGGGATCCTATATTCCCATGTCACGCATATCGGATTCTCTTTTTCGCTTCTCATAATGTAACACTTACAAATAATTATGGCTGTGTGTATTTATATATATAGTGAGTACAGGGGTATACAAGAGTTAAATAAATATGGAATATGATATATATATATATATAACCAATTAAAAAGAATATTCCCTTCTTATCCTGATTCTAATTGTTTTACATCTCTATTACCCCCCTCAATCGAAGCGCGGGACCGGTCGTAACGCAAAGCTTGGAACGTAGAAACTCAAACTGGGGACGGGGTAGACCATTCGTAAAGATGTCAACAAGCTGCAAGTCCATAGAAACATGAGCAACATCGAGCCAGAAGACAACATCTCACGCACAAAATGATAGTCAATATCAATGTGCTTAGCTCTCTTATGAAAAATAGGACTCTGAGCCAGGAAGAGAGCACTATGATTATCACACAGCAAGATGGGTGGGCACGTGCGACGTCACAAGTATGTCCCGAAGAAGATTCATCAACCAAGCTCTCTGCAGCTGTATTTGTCATAGCACAATACTCTGATCTGGAACTGGAACGAGAAATTGTAGGCTGCTTCTTAGCACTCCAGGAAACCATGTTGCCACCAAGGAAAATAGCGTAACTATATGTAGACCTATAAGTCTCTATACAACGAGCCCAATCAGCATAAGAGTAACCCAAAACTGGTAAAACGGAGGAGTTTGCGCGAAACTAAAGACCACAGTGGAGTGTACCGCGAAAATAGCACAAAATTTGAGTGACAGCTTGGTAATGGTCATCAGTAGGAGCCTGCATATACTGACTGGCCATATTCATAGCATAGGACAAATCTGGATGTGTGATAGATAGATATTGTAGCGTACCAACCAAATAGCGATAAAGTGTGGGGTTTTCGAACGGTTTACCGGAAGAGCTGGAAAGTTGCAAAAAGGTCACAAATGGAATAACAGCAGGCGTAGAGTCATGCATGCCAGCTCGCAGTAAAATGTCCCTGGCATATTTGGCTTGACCAAGGAATAAGCCTTCGGAAGTACGAACAATCTCCAATCCCAAAAAATACTGTAGAGTGTCAAGATCGGTAATCTTAAACTCCTGATTAACTCTACCAATAAACTTCCGAATAAGACGGCCATCGTTCCCAGTAATAATAATGTCATCAACATAAACCAATGATGAATGCCCTTAGATGGAAAATGAGTTCGCATGCGATTATTTACAAACTCGGTTTCACAATCACGCTAAAATACCTCAATGGTGGTAGATAACTAATTCTCAACAAGAGCTTCAAATTGCATGTATGCCTCCATAAAATCGTATTTTCACCGTAGAGGAAATAACCAAGTAAACAGGGAGAAATCATCAATAAAAATGACATAATAAAGGTACCCGGTGCGAGAGACAACAGGTGAGGGTTCCCAGAGATCAAAATGAACTAAATCAAGTATACGTGGTGCGCATTTTAAATTATCATTAAAAGAAAGATGCTTGCCTTTAGCTATCTCACAAGAAGAACACAATGAGGCTTAGGCAGCACACTAGTGACTGACAAACTACCAGTCTTACTTAAAGCATAAATTACATTAAAAGGAACATGTCCTAAACGACTATGACGGAGCTCAAATGAGGCTTTGGCTTTGTTTGCATTAACAAAAGACACTAAAGCAGCACTACCATAATCTAAAGTGTAGAGACCCCCTTCACTGTGTCCTCGGCCCACGAGCTCTTTGGTAACCTTGTTCTGAATAATGAAAACATTTTCATCAAAACAAACAACATTTAGATCCCTGATCAACTTGGAAATGGATAATAAATTCCTGGTGATGTGGGGAACAACCAAGACATCAGATAGAGTAAGAGAATTAGAAATTCGAGAATTGTCAATATGGGAAATATGCAAAGAGGCACCATTGCCAAAATAAATACGACGATTTCCATTATAAGGAGCGAAGCTATTTAGATTTGATGCAGAAGCACTCATGTGATTGGTAGCACCATAATCCATGTACCAACCTGGAGTTGCATTATTTTGCTGATATTACCATGGCTGAGCTATGTTCGCGATATTTTCAATATTATCGCGACCAACATGAGAAAGCTTGTAGCAGAATTCAGCAAGATGACCAGACACAATTGGTATACATAGGTGCCATGGCCACCCGGTACGGATGGAGGACAGCTGGGCAGTGATGGATTTCGGCCACGACCGCGGCCTCTCCCCCTTCTTCATCCGTTACCGGGGCCGTCCCTGCCGCGGTTAGCTTGTCCAAACGCCTGTTGACTAGCAAAAAAAGCAGTAGGTGCAGGTTCATATGTTGACAAACGAGCTTTGAGATGAAATTCCAAAGCCTCAGCATCAGCAACAATAGAGTACAAAGATGGTAATGGATCTCTCAACATGATAGAATTTGAAAACTCGTAGAATTGTTGGTTCAAACCATGACAAAAAATAACAGTAACATCCTCATCATGGAGAGGATGTTTGAGCACACGCAGTTCATCAAAAATGTCCTTAAAACGAGAATAATAATCCTAAACAGAATGGTCATCTTGACGGACGCCGTACAAACGATCACAAAGAAAAAGGCGACGAGAACGAGAATTTTTCTAGTTTTTTGTAGCTAAAGCATCCTATACCTGAGCAGCAGTGACCATATCGTCTACTACTGACATTGCAGCTGGTGACAGGGATGAGAAAAGAGCAGCCTGGACCAGTTGATCCTGCTGGATCCAAGCATCACGAGCTTTGTCTTCCTCAGAAGCCTTGTTATATGTTTCTTTGGAAACCGAGCTCGCAGGGAGATCAAAGCACTTGACAGATCCATCAACAAAACCAATCAAATTGACAGTACGAAGAACAGAATTAACCTAAGTACGCCAATGAGCATAGTTAGAACCATTAAGCTTGATGGTGATGCAGCTGATCAATGATGGAAGCGTAATTGACGTTATTAAACAAGTCCCAACACAAAAAAGAAATCAAATCGCACCAAACGCATAGCAAGCTTGTGAATGGTAGTGGACGACTGATTAAACCTTTGTGCGAGGATGGAGCAGCAGCGATGGAACAACAGGTGGTGGATCTGACGGCGCGTGAAGCTCACGGTGGAGGCGCGTGAAAGGCGGAGAAGCGGCTCATCCGACGGCCAGAGGTGAGTTCGATTGGCGATCATCGGCGAGCACGGTGTAGCGGCATAGATCGGCAAAAGAGGTGGCGGGTGGGCGCGACCAGGGATCAGAAATCACATGTAAGAAAATATGGAAACTTTGGGAAAAAAGCCAGAGAAGTTTAGAGAAACATGACTAATACCATGATAGAATGTAAAACCTACAAATAATTGTGGTTATGTATATTCATATATATAGTGAGTAGAGAGGGTATACAAGACCTAAACAAATATGGAACCGGATATATACAAAACCAATCAGAAAGTGTATTCCTCTCTTAACCTGTATCTAATTGATTTACATCTCTATTACTCATCTTCAAACTCAGTTAGTGTTTTTTTTGTCTAAATTGATTTTAATTTGAGTTTCAAAGCTGATAATCTTTTATTTGATTGTGTGGTTAAGAAATTAGGCGTTTTGAAATGAATTAAGTTAAAAGGTTAAATTTCAAACTGAAGACGGATAATTAACTTTAATCTGACTCAGCTAAGTTGAGAAGAACATATTCTAATCTCGACTTTGAATTTCATTCCATCTAGTGACATCAACACAAACCACATTATAGGAAAGAGGATTGAGTTTGGAAAAAATCGCCTTTTCACGCGTATACGAAAAGGTAAAAGGTTTTTGTTGGAATATTAAAAAATTATTATATATTTTATCTTGATTTCCATAAATTTACAATTTAAACATTGATCTTTCAAGAGATGGACTCATGAAAGAGAGTAAAGCTATTAGAGCACTCCGGAAATATTATCTTTTAATGTGTTTGCAGGGCAGATTTACATTGATAGAGGTTGAGCCAAAGAAGGGCACTGGGCGGTAGATATGGTAGTCTAATTAGGATATTATTTAATGCTATAAGATAATTACCATATTTATGGGTAATGAAGGGCGACAATTAAGAATAACACTATTTAGGAGGTAGAGTATAAATACAAGATATACATTTATTTATAATTCATTCTGTTTTAATCACCCGGACTAATATTTGAAAGATTGAACCAAGATCTCTCACTATTACTATACAAGCCAATCCGTGGATGTGAATATCCAAGCAGTCCGGCTCAACAAAGCATAAACATTTATAAATATATATTAGCGGTAACAAGACGACGAAATTCAACGGTGTGGACACTGAATACTGTGGGATGGAGGAAATGAAAATCCAACATCAGCTTTGGTTGGAACTAGTGGATGCAGGTGGAAGTGGGACGCGGCTGCTCGCCCACGCACATTAATTATTTCCCCCAGTAATAGTTATCCCACTCTTTATTTTAAGTAAACAGTAAAGGAGAATCGTTTTTCAACGCTCAGGATTGTGCTGTAACTGTTATTAATGGATCCACTTTTTTGGCATTTACTTCCACTATTTTCTTTTAGCTGTTGTTGGAATTACCTTTCTTTATTCTGCGGCATATTCCGGGGTCTTTTGTTTGCTTTCTACGTGCGCCGCATAAACTCGATAGTTAGGAAAGCACAACTTTTTTAGAGCACCGAGTTTTCCTGGGCATTTTAAGGAACGATTTGATTTGGGGGGAAATTGTTTCCCTACAAGGCAAAGAGAAATAGTAGCAAAAAAACGTTTGACAAATTGTTCAGTTTAAACGGGCTCAATTTTGTTTCCGGTTTAAGATGTTTGGTTGTCAAAAAATGAGAAAAATATGTGCTCTCAATATCCTTCCAATATAAACTTCCAATATTCGAAAGTGTCAATATAACCCTATCTAGTTAATGAAAGTGTCAATATAACCCTATAAATGTTAAGGATATGCTGATATAACCCTATAAACATTAGAAATGTATTGATATAACCCTACAAACATTAGGAATGTGCTGACCCAATAAGGTTACATAATGTGCTGATATAACCTTACCTGCTTCGGCGGCGGTCCAACGAACTATGAGGGTAAAATTATCCACCTAATTTCGGAGTTAGCCCAAAGGGTATTTTGGTCAATTTACATAGAGTCAATGCCGAAAAATTGAGGTCAATACCGGAAATGGGGTCTCAGTCGTTAACTAGTTAGGTTATATTTACACTAAAAATTATCACATGGTTATATTGGTACTAACTAAGTAGATATGGTTACATTGACATTTATCCCTATATTTTAAAACCTTAACTACCCTCAATTCAATTGCAATTTAATTTCATCAAATTAAATTTATACTGAATCGTGTGAAATGTTGAAGTGTAGATACACTCGGATGAACAGGGACTTAGGAGTGTTTGACAATCAAAAGATGCCAAAGGACTATGAAACTAGACAATTGACACGGACTAGTACACTTTTCCTCTGTTAATAATGGGAAGGAATTGCAAATGCGGGGCCAATGTCATTAGCTTCAAACTCTAAGTCAATAGACCAGTACACTTTTCTTGTGTCAACCGGAAGAAATGCAATGAAATGAAATAGAGAGGCCAATTTAATTAGGTTTCTAACGCTTTGCCAGATGCCCACATTAAAATGCTAACATCAGTTCACAACTGCTTTATTGCAACCCAACTGCTTTCTAAGGGCTCAAGACCAAAAAAAACAGACAATATTCGCCCAGTTCCAGCCCAAATAGGCCATACCCAAACCAATGGGGAGTTACAATGGATAAAACTACTTCCAAAACCACAACATGTGTGTTTCATGCTTTCATGCTTGCCATTCCAGCATCTACACGCCACTAAATTAAACCTAGAATTGATTCCAAGCAAACCAAAAATCAAAAGGATTTTCAGAAATCTGCTCTCAGGCGCAATACAACCAGCCAAAGAGTTTAGAGTTTAGCTAACTAACTTCAGATTTCAAGATTCTCATTTCGATACCATTCACTCTTTTACTAAACATCAAGTGTCACCTGTCAACTATAAGAATGGTGATACATTAACGGTAACAACACTAGGAGAGGAGGAAGAAAAACAAAAAATAGAGAGAACATATAGAGGGGAGCTTCGCTCCACGAGTAGCAGTAACTAAAGTGGGAAAGTGTAGCCCTATTGATAATAACTGCAAGGTGATGATGGTGATGATGATCCCTTTATAGCAGTAAGTAACCTTGCAATTTACATGCCAAAATTGCACATTTGCACAAATATCATGTCAGAATCAACATACTTGGTCCACAGATGCTTGTACTGGTTCATAGCAATGTCCAACCAAGGTTTCATGTTCCCGTTGAAATGAATAACAGCTGCGTTGTTGATTTCATCCATGCTAATACTTGGATTGAATCCAAGGCCAAGTGCGTGCCAGGATTTGTCCAACGACTTAGTCGAAGAGTGGAAGGTAACTAAACCTGCCGGAAGTGTTCCCAACCTCCATAAAGTTCGATCCTCATTCTGTTCCAGCATAAAAGACACATAAGAATTCCAACCTTGATATACAACCACAAAAACTAACAGGCCATAAGGAGGAGAAATCATGATACGGAAACGCAAAGGGATAATAACCTTTTTAAAACTAGAATGAGTATATCATGTGAAAAAGTAAACACGCGAACTAATAGGGACTAACCAGTTCTTGCCAATAATGGTACTGCTCAGTCAATTTTTCGCGCCTCCAAGAATCTAGATCAAACACGTTCATCCCAAATGCCCAGGCGCAGGCCTTGGGATTGAACCTTTCCTTTATGAGAGGGTTGGAAAAGTTCAAATACTGACCATATCGATGAAATGAACCAAAACAGGTCTCAACTGCAGCATTCACCTTCCCATCCATATCAATTCTCCACAGTGCTGACAAATCCTTCTGTACCACAACATCATCATCCAAGAACACAATTCTGTGCAGGTTAGGATACATTTCCGGCAAGTAGAAACGAAGGTGATTCAACATAGACAAGTACTTGGGGTTCCTATACTTCATGTTATTGACATCTTTCATGGCACTCTCCGCACTGTTCTCAAAGTAAAATTTCTGCAACTCTGCATTTTCAAGCTGACGGAGGACAGGGACATACGAAGAGGTCAAAAACGGGTACTCCTCCAACGACTTGATCTCCACATGAGCGCCCCCTCCAACAGGCCTCATCTTAAACCAAACCTTCATCGCAGCAACATTTTGCTTATCAGTCACGATATGAAACACGTGCTTCCACGGCTCATTGGCATTCTTCACAGCCGAATTCACCACAACTGAAACAGCAATTACATTATCCGAGAACAGAGCGTAATGATACAAGGTTGGGTCCTCAAACTCAGGCTCAGGCTCCTCATCCGTGTAATTATCCGGGTGATTAATCCTCTCCTCCATCAACCGCATAGCAAGACAATGCAAGCTCTTCGGGGTAGACTTGGCAGCAATCACGCTTGTAAACGCATCATTCTTCTTAGCCTTAATGAGCAGCTCATTCACCGCGAATATCGTATCCTTCAGCTTCTGAATCTTCAGCTGATTATCATACGACTCCTTCGCCTCAGCAATCATAGACCTAGCAACCTTAATCTTATCCTTAACCTCTTTCTCAAACTGCTTCAACACATCCTCTTCCACACGCCCATCGGACTCGAACAGCCCTGTCCTATAAGAAGGCTTCCTCTGAATATCGGCGAAAGTATCCGCTAAATCATCGAAAAGCTTAAGCTGCTTCGTAATATCTAGCTTCAGATTCCTAGCATAAGCCGCGTAAGCATTTACTAGCGCAATGTGATCATTCGCCTGTCGGTGTATCATATCTAACCTAGTTTTCACCGGATCCGAATTCAATGCAAGATACGTTCTTTGCACATAAGCATTTCCATCACTCAATACCTAACCATTAAACCAAAAAAATCAACAACGAAAAATCGCCTAAATCGAGCTGGCAATTAGAAATTTAACAGATGCGGGAGCTTACGGGACCATCGCGGTGGGAGGATGGGTGGGAGGATAAGAGGACGGAGGCGGTGGCGATGAAGAGGAGCGTGAACATGGCGGAGACGAAGATCCGGTAAGAGAAGAAGTTGCGGAGGGCGGATCCGAACCCGGATCCGCCACCGACACGGCTGCCCCGAACTGCAACCGCCATTGTCCGTTGCGCCCGCAGCTGCCACTCCCGGCGGGGCTTTGACCCGAATTTCCCTCGCTGATTCAACCGCCCAAACGGAGTTGACTTGAAGAAACGAAACCTTGAATGTGAACACACTGGGATCTGGAGAGTGCAGCTTTTTGGGCTATGGGGAAAGGGGTTCTCACGACTTTCTACTTCTGTATAATAATAATATGTCCAGTAAGTTTTTTACGAGGAGCACCGCCATAGCCAATTTCTCGATCTGTCGCAGTAGATTAATAATTGAGAGTGCTACTGTTTGGCTATTTTTACCTAGGAGTTTAATCTTCTTGATTTATCAGAATTTAATGGTGACAATCATAATGTTGATTAATATGACTGATTTCAAATTTTCAACGCCATTAAAATCCGGTTCTTGAATAGATCTCGTGTCTTGGATATCCTACTTGTTTGGAATTTGTCTTTCAGTAGGTGTTTTCTTTGTTAATTTGGAATTCGAGTGTTAAAAAAATGTTTCCGTCACGCCTCTTAATTTGAATTTAGTTAATTAATTAAATTTTGCTAGTGAGCCCGTCTCTTGGAAGACGACATTTCCATAGAGATCAAGATTTAAAGTGCAAAAAATGAAGATAAAATTCTTGGGTTGCATGAATCGGGTTATAAGCTTTATAACTACTACATGTTGCATAATAAATTTTTGCAACTAAGCCATTTTACCTTTTATTATTATAATTAAACTCCATCTTTACATAAGCACACGGAAAGACGGTCTTTCCCAAGACTTTGCCATTTATGAGTTCGTCTCTTAAAAGACGGTATTTCCATAAGTCATGGAAAGACCAAGGTTTGAAGTGTAAATTAGAAGAAATGAAGATAAAATTTTCGGGTTGCATGAATCAGGTTATAAACTTTATAACTACTACACGATGCATAATAAAATTTTGATATTCCAACTAAAACATTTCACATTTTATTATTATAATCAAATCTCGTTTATTCATAGGGGCAAAGTCTTGGGAAATACCGTTTTTCCATAACCTTAATAATTGTTAGTGGGCATATTTACCTTTTCAAAATCTTTAATAATTGTGTTTGGTAGTCAATATCTCTAGATACATACAATAATTTTGCATAAGAAATTGATATTTAGAAAATAAATGTCAAAATGAATCTAACAATATAATATTTGAGTTCGTTTCTTGAAATACGGTCATTCCATAAGCAATGGAAACTAACCAAGGTTTAATGTGCATATTAGAAGAAATAAAGATAAAATTTCTGGGTTGCATGAATCAGGTTACAAATTTTATTTATACTATATGTTGCACAGTAAATTATTAATATTGCAACTAATACATTTTACCTTTATCATTTTAATTAAGGTAATATATATGTATAACCCTATATGTTGAGGAAAATGCAAATATAACCATCAATTGTTTTTTAGTGCAAATATAACCCTGACTGTTGAATGGAAGTGCAAATATAACCCTCTGACAATGATTCTAGCGCTGACTATCAGAATCCTGCCATTGACCCACTTGAAAAGACTAAAATACCCTCCTGCCCTAAGCCTTAAATTAAACAGACAATTATGCCCTCCATCGCCAGGCCACCACCAACACCCGCCCGCTAAGCCACTACCGATCCACCGCTACCACTAACCTAGAACCTCCATAAACTCCGTCGCCAGCAAAACAAACACAACCAGAACCTCCATAAATTCCGTCGCCAGCAAAACTAACACAACCAATCCCAACATCGATTCTGATCCAGGCAGCCCAAAGATTATCCCAAGAAAACAATGAAATTCATAAAGCTCAAGCTGAGAAGAATGAAAATCAAGAGGTTACTTGGACCACCTCGTCACCGCTGACCACCTCGGCACTGTCGACCACCTCGTCACCGCCGACCACCTCGGCACCGTTGACTAATCCATTCAACACCGTCGGCCTCGCTCAACACCACTACCAATCCACTCAACACCGTCGGTGACCCGGACCACCTCGTCACCGCTGACCACCTCGTTACTGCAAACCAATCCGCTCATCACCACCAACCACCTCGTCATCGTCAACCAACCCGCTGAACACCGCCTACCCTGGACCACCTCAACACCGATGACCACCTCGTTACCGCTGACCACCTCTCATCATCATCACCACCAATCCACTTCCCTCCAGCGTCGCCTCCATCGACACCAATATACGCCCATAATCGACTCCACCTCCACCTAGCCCTAATCTCCACCACCAGTCACGTCACTTTGCAACCACTACCATTTCCGGTGCCGCTCAGCCAAGCGCGGAAAATCAAAGAATGAAGAAGATGGCTTTAGGGGTAGGATATAATTTCAATGTTTTTCAACTTTTTTTGTTACAGAGGGGCAAAATGGTCCTTTCATTGTATTATGGCCTCCAACTGTCTGAAAATGTTATATTTGCACATAGCCTGAATAGATAGGGTTATATTTGCACTTTCAATTAGCGCAGAGTTATATCTGCACTTTCATCAATTATATAGGGTTATATCTGCACTTTTCTCTTTTAATTAAACCCTGTTTTTCCATAACCCTATGGAAAGACAGTTTTTTCTAAAATTTTGCCATAATATTTTTATTATAAATATCTTAATTTATATTTATGATCATTTTTTACCAAATTTAATTTGAAAAAAGTAAATGTGTTAATACTCACGAGATAGAAGGAGTATATAATTGTGAATTTTAATTAATACTTCTCAATATTTTATCACCTCCCTGGTTCCCCACACATAAATCTCGCAGATAAAAATTTTGCTGCTTCCTCTCTTTGTCTCACAATATTCATAGAGATTATGATATTTTTATTATAAATATATTAATTTATAAGTAGGATAAAAATTTATCAAGTTTGACTTTGAAAAAGTGAATATGTTTTATTTATTAAAAAAAACTACGTGTAATTAATTTTAATAGAGAAAATGAAATAAAGATTATGATATTTTTATTAAAAAATTATTGATTTTATATTAGGATCAAAGTTTACTAACTTCGACTTTAAAAAAGTAAATATGTCAATATTCCTAGGCTAGAGGGAGTAGATTAGAATTCATTTCCTCTTGTGATTACAAGATGTAGATTGGAATCCCTTTTCGATTTGTAGGTCTCTTGTATATCTATAAATTGTAGCCCAAAACCGTAAATCATGAATACAACAAAAATAATATTTTTTGAAAAAAAAATACTTTTATAATCATACCTAATTGACATAAGTGTTAATATAACCTTTTAATATTCGAAAGTGCCAGTATAACCCTATCTAGTTAGTGAAAGTGCTAATATAATCCTCTCTGGCAACTTTTAGCCTGAATTTAATAAAATTACATATTTGCCCTTCTGAACAAAATAAAATTTAAAAAAATAGGAAATGATGTTATTACCCTTAGACTCATCAATACTCCGCCGTCGGACCTCCGTCGAATTAGGTAGGGTTATATCAACACATTATGAAAACTGATAGGGTTAAATCAGCACATTCCTAAAATTTATAGGGTTATATCAGCACATTAGTAAAAAATGCAAGGTTATATCAGCACATACTATAAAATATAGGGGGTTTTAATGATATTTTGTTTATTTTGTTGTGTTTAGTCCGAATTGATGATTAGATGATCTTTGGTGTTGTGTGTGATTGTTATTTTGTTGTGTTATTCGACCTAGGGTTTTTAATGTTGATAAGTTTTGAAATGAGGCTATGATATGTGATAATGGTGTTTAATATTAATGATGGTGTCATGATGTCAACTTTTATGTTGTATAAGATATTTTTATCATGTTATAATGGTGTATATGATGATGTGGTCGTCCGTTAAGGTCATCCGAGTACCACACACTTAATATTTATAATATGTGTTGATATAACCCTATAAGTTTTAAGAATGTGCTGATATAACCCTACAAACATTAGAAATGTGTTGATATAACCTTACAAACATTAAGAATGTGCTGATATAACCCCACATGTCCCGGTGGCGGTCCGGTGGTGATCTGGCGGTGGTCCGGCGAACCATGAGGGTAAAATTGTCCACATAATTTCAGAGTTAGCCCAAGGGGTATTTTGGTCAATTTACATAGAGTCAACGCCGAAAAATTGAGGTCAATGCCGGAAATGGGGCCTAAGGGTTATATTGGCACTTTCATTAACTAGTTAGAGTTATATTTGCACTAAAAATTATCATAAGGTTATATTGACACTTACTCAAGAAGATGGGTTATATTAACACTTATCCCATTTTTAGTGTGTCGATGCACTAGTTAATTTCGTGAAGACGATCCACTTCCTTTCCAATTTGCTCGATATTCCACAGCTATGGCGGCGGTCCGCACCGCCCACGGCAAGGCGGCGTTCGCCGTTCACGCCTCCTTCCTGGCCACCGGCTACCGCCTCCACGCCACCGGCCCGCCTGCCTTCGCCGACGACGTCCTCTCGTCAGCACCCACCGAGGATGATGTCGGAATTGAGAATTGGAACGAATTTGATGATAGCTATGCTTTTGTGTATTCAAACCCGATCATCAGCTCCAAGGAAGTTCTGGTTAAATGCCTAGCGCTGAATGGAAAATTACTCGTTGATGCCCTTCGGGAAGGTGATCCCGAAGAGCTCCTTCATCTCGAAATCGAGGTTGGGGATTATGTTGCAGAGGATCGAGGCGGTAATGGTAGTGGTAATTACAGTTCGATGTTCAAGGATTTCGGGAAGCTGGTGAAGGTTATTGATGATGAAATTGGAGGAAAATTTAACGGCCCGGAAAGCAGTAATGCAGGTAGAGGAGAATCGACTCAACCTACTCATCCTGAAGGTTACATTGTTCCTCTTATTCCTGATTATGGTAGCAGGGCGGAGCAAGGATACACTGATGGCGGGGGTTGATCTGTTCGTAAAAAAAAAAAATCCCAATTTTTTCTCTTATTAGAGGGGCTGATAATTTTTTAAATTTTTTTTACTACCCGTATTCCCTGTAATTTCCATCTCGGACCCTATGTTCGTAGGCATAGGGCCAAACGGTCCTATGTTATTCGATATGGGCAGGAGACTGGTTATGCCTGGAGGATTTCAGCCGGGTGTATCTCCTGGTGCTCGTTTTTATCTATATGGTCCACCGGGAGTCCCGGGGTTTAAACCTAATCGCTTCATCAGGATTCAAGGAGGCCAGGGAGCGGTACTCATCCGGATTTGGAGCCTTGGAGCCGTTCAGGGATGACTCTGATAAACATTGTTAGATTCTTATATTGGTGGTTCACGCGTCACCCCTGCAGATTACCAATTTGTGTTTTGATTTTATCTCATATTTCTAATAGACATTTACTTAGTTTCATAACTTCCCTTTCAACATATTTTGTTTCCTCCTTTGTTATATTTTGAAGCCGAAAATGTTAATCAATGATGTTGCAACTCTTACGAGAAAGGTTGATTTACTGTGAAATCGTTGATTGGATTGACTGGTATTGCTGTTTACTACAATTTTGGTGCTTAAAAAAAGGAGAAGATTGCAACAATTGTGAAGGGAATGATGAAGTAGCACTTAAAATGTGGCATGGGTTACAATCGAAAAAATGACTTGGTACAAGGAGAAAGTAAAATGAAATTGTGGAAACACGATTGGTACGATCAGATCGAGATTATAACGTCGACTCGATCAACTAAACTGAATGATCATCATGAATACACAACCTAATAAATGGAGATAAATCTAAACCTATCCAACAGTATAAACGCTCAAACAATCTTAATTGAAAAATGACTGTTTCTCCATCTTCCCGTGATGAGAAGATGGGGAAAAGAAGATTAAAGAAAGGAACCGAGTTTTTCTTTTAGAGAACGGATGAAGAGTCTGCGATCATCACTTAATTGCTAATTTAAGTATAATTATGGGATCGATCGTATTGGATTATCTTAATAACCCAACTTGTCGGTTCATGATACTTGCACAATTGCTCCCGCAACCAAATAGACAAAATGAACAGCTGGGGAACACTTGTGGTACGATCCAGTCACACGGTTTGCAATTGTATGTTGTCAATTTGACTGCAATAGTACTGAAATCAACCTCTCTTGCGCTTTTTTGATTTCTTAGCTTGTTGGCATTTGCTTTCTCTTCCTTTTCTTACTTGTTATGGAGCTGCTTTTCAATCTCGGATGATAAGTGATAGCTTTTACCATTAACTTATTGGTTTTGATTTTTAGTGCCTTAAATTATTGCCAACGAAACTATCCTGTTTGGGCATCTTTGGTGTGCTAGGTTAACTACTAGTAATAGTTTATGGTGCCTCTAGAAAAAAGTACGAGGCCATGATATTACTCATCTTTTTCTTCTGAATTTATTTAACATTGTGTACCACTCTATTTAACAATAAGTGTTTTTATATTCCACTCATCGTCCGTTAGTTAATATTATATGGGTTCATGCCATATCTATGCATCAACATTTGACGTTTAATTGATGGCAGTGATTATAATTGGGACGAAACTCATTTGCAACATTCAGACGTCAAACTGTTCGAAGTCCACTATTGATCGGAACTAGTGAGGTAACACCGTGCGATACACGGTGAGCTTGATAATAAATTATAGAAATACTGTAGAAATGTTGCTACAATATAGGAATGTGAAAAGATCTTTAATTGAAGCTACAAATGTACCAATTTTACATGTAATTGGAGCTCATGATTAACTCGAGCTATCAACTAAATCAAAGTACAATTCTCTCACCTCTCGAACCAGTACCACTTGAACCAGTATCACCCGAACCCTCCAATGGAACCTTCACCTCTCAAATCTATACCTCTCGAACCAGTTCACTCAAACATCCACTCTAACTCTCACATCTCGAACCCTCCACTGGAACCTTCACCCCTCGAACCAGTACCGCTCAAATTCTCACCTCTCGAATCAACTGATGGAACCTTCACCGCTCGAACCCGTACCTATCGAACCAACACCTCTCGAACCCACCATTCGAACCCACTACCACTCGAACCCCCCAATGGAACCTTAACCTCTCGAACCGTCCAACAGAACCTTCACATCTCGAATCAGTACCACTCGAACCCCCAATGGAACCTTCACCTCTCGAACCATCCAATGAAACCTTCATCTCTCGAATCCGTACATCTCGAACTGGTACCAATCGAACCCTTAACTCTCGAACCCTCCAATGGAACCTTCACCACTCGAACCCTCCACTCTCACCTCTCGAACCTCCATTGGAACATTCACCCCTCGAATCCGTATATCTCGAACTAGTACTACTCGAACTCTCACCTCTCGAACCCTCCAATGAAACCTTCACCTCGCGAGAGGTACCTCTCGAACCATTACCACTCGAACCCACTACCTCTCGAACCTCCACTCGAACCTTCACCTCTGAAACCGTCCAATGGAACCTTCACCTTTCGAATCCGTACCTCTCGAACCAATCACTCAAACTCTCACCTCGAACCCACTACCACTTGAACTCCCAATGAAACCTTCACCTCTCGAACCGTCCAATGGAACATTCATCTCTCGAATCCGGTCCTCTCGAACTAGTACCACACGAACCCTTCACTTCTCGAACCAGTACCTGTCGAACCCTCCAATGGAACCTTCACCTCTCGAACCATCCAATGGAAATTTCACCTCTCGAACCCGTACATGTCGAACCCTCCACTCAAACTCTCACCTCTCGAACCTCCACTGAAACTTTCACCTCTCGAACCGTCCAATTGAACCTTCACCTCTCGAACCCCCCCTCCCTCGAACCCACAACCACTCAAACTCTCAAATCTCGAACCGTCAAATGGAACATTCACCTCTCGAATCCGTACCTCTCAAACCAATACCACTCGAACCGTCCAACGGAACCTTCATCTTTCAAATTCGTCCCTCTCGAACCAGTACCACTCGAACCGTCCAATGGAACCTTCATCTTTCGAATTCATCCCTCTCGAACCAGTACCACTCGAACTGTCCAATGGAACCTTCACCTCTCGAACCTTCACATCTCGAATTCATACAACTCGAACCAGTACCACTTGAACCGTCCAATGGAACATTCACCTCTCGAACCTTCACTTCTCGAACCCGTACCTCTCGAACAGTATCACTCGAATACTCCATTCGAACTCTCCCCTCTCAAACACTCCATTCGAACTCTCCCCTCTCAGACCCTCCACTCGAACCTTCACCACACTAATCGTCCAATGAAACCTTCACCTCTCGAACCCTCCACTCGAACCAGTACCACTCGAACCCACTGCCTCTCGAACCATCACTGGAACCTTCACCTCTCGAACCTCCAATGGAACCATCACCTCTCGAACCTCCAATGGAACCTTCACCCCTCGAATCCTAACCTCCCGAACCCTCCACGCGAACTCTAACATCTCGAAACCTCCATGCGAACTCTAACCTCTCAAACCCTCCAATGGAACTTTCCCCTCTCGAACCAGTCACTCAAAATCTCACCTCGAACCCACTACCACGCGAACCCACTACCACTCGAACTCCCAATAGAACCTTACATCTCGAACTCCACTCGAACCCACTACCACTTGAACCCTCCACTCGAACCCACTACCTCTCGACCTTTTTCTCCGAGCTTCTTGTCGAAAATAACAGAGGCGCCGACATCGGACGCAGAACCCTAATCGTCGGATGTGCCTTCCACCACCACTACCTTCGCGCCGGTATATCAGGTATGGCTAGAGCCCTACTACGCATAACAGTAGGTCCACCCCTGCGTACAAATGTGGTTATAAATGAGTTATGGGCCTATTAGTGGGACCATATGTCCACTAACCTTGAGTTCAAATGCCATGTAAGGATCATAGGCTTCTGTCAATTTGATTGTGGTAAGGTAAGTGTTCTGATAAGAAATTAATACGTCTTATAAATCTAATAGTATTCAAAAAATTTATAGGGTTACACACTTATAAATACCATGATACGTTATTATTATATTCATTATATTTTCATAAATGATATACTCCCTCTGTTCCAGTTTATTCTGCACCGAATTTTTTTGGGTCAAATATGCCAAACTTTGACCACATATTTGAATATATATATAAACAATAATTTTATCGTATGAGATATAGTTAGATTCGTCGTAATATGTAGTTTCTAAATATCAATTTTTTGTGTGTCATTATTGTCCGCAACTACATATATTTACCGTTAAATATGTTTATTGGAGATCATGAAAAAATTCTGTACAAAATAAGTTGGGACGAAGGGAGTATATACAACTTTATACTGATAAATAAAACAATTTTCCAGCACACCGCTCACCCCCGCAATAGCCAACTGCATAAAAGTTTTGGCTAATCTAAGGGCTGACAAGATATTTTGGCCATGTACATCTGCCCGATTGGCCCTTAATTGCTTATAGTGGGGTGGGCTGCCTTTCACTGTTTAAAAATAGTAGAATTCAAAATATTACTCAAGGGTCGCAATAAATAGATTGTTTGTCGCTAATAATACACTATTTACACCCTCCTTTGCTTCTTTTACAGTTTGCAATTATCTGAAACACAGTACAGTAGCCATTTTGGAACTTACAATATGCTTCATCGTCTATCATTTTATGATGCTATCTGCATGCTGTTCATTTTGTTTGCTGCCGTATAAGCGCAGGTTTTCTCTGTGACGTGCGACATAGTACTCCAAAGTTTTGCAGAACTCTGGTCAACTTTGGAGTTGACCCGCTCTCCCGAACTTATTTTTGCTGAATCGGATCGTACAGAACTAAAATAAATACATTGGAAAATAATGGTAATGTCGTTAAATTAAACTAAGTTCTATTAATTAAGTTAAATTAAGCTGAAATCAGTGGTGGAATCAGGATAAAATTTGAGGGAGCTGAACTACACGTGCATCTCCGGGGCCGGGGCGGACGAATTTCCTCTCCGAACGGACCCCTTTTCAATTTTAATGAGTTGGAATGGAGAAAGACACGAATAGCATTACACCCTTAATTCGCTGGAGTTATCGAGACGACTGCACCAGCTCGCCCCAGTTCAGTTTCAGTACGGCTGAGATGAATTGACGTGGAGATAAACTCGAGAGAAGGTAGCCCTAGACAGGTGAAATCTATCTAGTTCATCACACCTTTTTCTCTTTAGGAGCTTTTAGGTAGCGTGTGGATATTTAATAAGCATGCAAAACTAGTTAATTATTATCTGCTTTTCGATTAGTTAGTGTGTTAGTGATGCATTGACACTACAAACGAAAGCGAAACAGCCATTTCCCATCTCAAAAGCTAAAAATGAAGTTGGGTTTTATTAAAATGCAGAGAAACCAGAAACATTAATTCCGCCGATGGATGGAGAAAATCCAGAGTTGGATATCATTATTCCGACAACCGGTTGCAGGGATCATCGTCAAGATCTCTCAAGTCATGGTACGGGCTGTTGAGCTGCATGTCGGTGATCATCTGCCGAAGCTCCGAAGCTTCCTCCTTCAGCTGCGTGTTCTCCTGCAGAACACGATCGTGTCGGTCCGCCGCATCATTAAGCTTATCTATCAGCTGATGATTCTCATTCCGGAGCAACATAACCTGGGACCAGAGCTCGTCGAGGTGCTTCTGCTTGCGCATGCGCGATCTCCGCGCAGATTCGCGGTTCGATATCATCCTCCTCTGCTTCCTCTCGTTTATGATGCTCAACTGCTGATCATCTGCTTCGTCGGAGGTCGAGTTGCTGCTGAAACACGACATCTGCGGGTTGAATTCCGGCATTTGGGGCGTTATGAATGGGAACATGGGGCTCGGCGTTCGGAATGGGAATCCCGGCATGTTGTTGCTGCTGCTGTTGGGTATGGTGAAATGGGATGGGTACTGGGATTGGTTTTGGGTGGAGGAGAGGAGGTAGTACAGGTCGGCCGCGTCGCAAGGTTGCATGGTTTGGGGGGATTAATGATTTCAGTTTGGAGTTTGGAGCTTAATGTGTTTAAAGATGCTTGGTGTTGAAGGCGAAGGGAGAGTGAAGATTGAGGGGGGGTTTTATAGGGTGGGAGGAAAGGTGCGTGACCTCATTAATGGTCAATTTAGGTTAACAGTGGAGGAGGACCTTAAAGACATGACCACTAGAAGAAGATGGTGCATGTAAATTACTTATTCCGTATTTCCGCTTAGTACCAATTGATTTTAAGGTGAAAGTCCAACATACCTTGCAATTTAACACTAACTTACCATAATTTAGCATATGGTCAGCGAGGTTTATAAGTAGAGCGATTTTAGTTGTGCTACTAAGGCCCTGTTCTCTTGAGCTAGTTTGCAGTTCAGCTTAGTTCTGTTCAATTTAGCGAAAATTAAATTAGGTGAAATTTAACTTAATTTAGTCAAACATTACTATTTTCTAACACAGTTATTTTTAGTTCAGTTCGAATCAGTTCATATCAAATCAGATCAGATAAGATAAGCACCTTTTCATTTGGATTTATGGTAAATGGAATTAGCGGATGAAATTGAATTTCATAAGAAACAAATTAAAATAAGAAAATGAATTGAAGGAACTTTGTCAAAAATATAAAATAAAGCAACATAAGGGAAACAACTAAGAAAAGAAATAGTGTCAAACTTAGCCAAATGGAGGGAGTATGTTATATTATCAAAGATAGACTTATTTTAGAACCGGCACATATATATTTCAAGGGATGTGGTGTGGGAGTCAAGTAAAAGTTGATCTTCCCTGATTTTAAAATAAGTTAAGTTTACTCATAAATACAACTTTATCAAACATAATTATAGTGTTGTGTTTGGTGTTATTAAGGTCATGATCTTTTTAAGTTATATGTACATCAATTTAATTCAACAAACTTTAAATTGATATAATTTTTCTATAGAAAAGATGTTATATAACTTAATTTTAATTTATTATTGGTATTTATTTATTTTATTTTAATTCAGTTCAAGAAAAAATCAATTCAGAAGAAAGGGTGGAGATTGCAAAATTTTGGAACACACTTTTTACTTATTTAGGACTACATGTATAGTTGATCCTAGCTTTTGCAAGGCCAACGTGTTGCCTTTTATTTCTCCCTTTAGTACGATTCTCATACAAACAATTCTAATTCCATTTAGAATTGGGGTCTCTAATAAATCACCCTCCAATTAGGTGGTTTTACTTTTTTAAAAAAACACAATTCAGAAGAAAGGGAGGATTAGTATGTGCACTACATATTTGCAGAGTGAGAGGCTAATTTAGGTTTCAGCAGTGGTGGAACTAGAAAAAAATTTAGGGGAGGCTGGACGTGGACGGTGGTGGGCCATGGATGGTGGTGGGGGCTGTGGCGGTGGAACAACGACGACATCAGCGGCAGGAGGTGGAGGCGTGGATGCTGGAGCTGAGATTGACCATTGCTCTTTCTCTTCCTCGTTTTCCTAATTTGAAATATGATTAGGGGAAATGGCCCAATCTCGTTTTGAAGCCTTAAAACTTTTTTTTGCCTTCACTACTAGTGAAACGACGTCGTTTCACTGATGCGAAAACGACGTCATTTTAGTAATTCATGGGCCAAAAATATAAGGCTGCAAGGCAGGCTTCTTCTCCGAGGAGGCTGACCGGACACGCACAAATTCGTCGGAAGATGCACAAACTCACCGAAAACCTAATCCTTCCACCACTACTACCTTTGGCCGGCGATTCACATAGGGCTGGAGCCCTATCTCACATACCACCGGTTCCGCCCATGGACTTCAGTCCTGGCCCAAGTGATCTAGCTTTATTGTGAGAGGCGTCCAAATAAGAATAGGAAATATTTAGGCCTTGTGGATAATTGGTGACCTACAAAACAGTGCTCACACCAGCAACCCACTTGCGTGCACTCAGAAGCTATCATGGAGACTGTCATTATACTGCCCAAAAGGTCGAAAGATTGAAAGATTGTGCAACAAATATAGCCCTTTGCAACTCAAAATGTTTGTTACTTCCTCTCCGCTCTGCCTGAAAAGTCCTGTACCTGATACTGTTCTCACGAGTTATAAAAATACGACTCTTCATTTAAAACACAATTTATAGTTTAATTAAACTAGTTAATGAGTCAAGAATTTCAAAAGAAAATCTCAATTACCAGAGCCCAGTTGCCGCACTCCTTAGTGGGCATGGCCATGAATGCTGTTTTATTGTTGGTAGGTTAGAAAGGTTTGTTTCTCAACATTTTCCATCAAGTTGGATAACTAATGCCTCTTCATCAGGGGGTTCAATAATATCATATGCTGTCTTTTCAATTGACTTAACACTCCCACAAAAGGCTTCTTAATTAATTAGATGCTGGCAAAGCTGGTTTTCTTCTCTAAATTAAAAAGAAGTGTTTGATCCCTAAACCAGTTAATCATCAGCATTAGAAAAGGACATCACAACACCCACGGGTGTACCCCACTGGTTGGGACATGGGTGGAATTGCCATTACCCCAGGTTCGATCCTCGGCAGCAGCAGTGTGGGGAGTTCTTGCTTTGCAAGGCTCCCTTGTGCGCACCGAGGCAAGACCGAGCCCATGGGTCCTGACGCTGGGCTACCGTGATTTACCTCTCATACGATGGCCTGGGTGTGGGCTGGTATGGGTCCTGAGGGCGAGGGCATCGCCTTAGAAAAGGACATCACATGAACATGTAAAAGTTTTTTATGCTCCTTTAATGGCTTGTATGCCCAATGCACATATGTTCATTTTTCCTTCTTACTCCATCCGTCTCACAAACACTGTCTTACTTATCACATTTGAAGTCTCGTTAAGATTGTCCTACTCCCTCCATTTAACTAACTGTGACACACTTCACTTTGTGATGCAATATTTTAGAAGATACCAAATGTGTGGAGGTAATAAAATTGGAAGGGAAAAAAAGTAAAACGTACAATTGAGAGAATATGAAAACACACCATGATTGAAAAGCGTCGAAAGAAAGAGTCGAAAATATAAAGCGTGTCAATATTTGATAAACAGAAGTAGCTAAATGGGCAAAATACTTATATGACTCTATGTTTTGGAGGTTTGTGCTAATATGACCATATGAAGTTGAAATGTACTATTGTAGCCCTGTGTTTTGCATCACAAGTGCTGATATAACCTTTTGGCACTATTCCGGTGTTGACTTTGTAATTTCTGGCATTGACCAAAAATAAAAAAAACTAAAATACCCCTAGTCTTCAAATAACAAATCTAATGACTAAAATACCCTAAATCTCTTCCTCTTCACCACCACTATCACCACCGTCGCCGATCACTACCAGCCACCGCCACCAGCCACAGCCACCACCAGCCACAGCCACCAGCCACAGCCACCAGCCACCAGCCACAACCATCACTCTCCCCAGCCACCGCCACCACTCGTCCCAACCACCACCCGCCCCAGCAGTAGCTAAACCTAGCTCCGCCACCACCACAGCCATTGCCACCACCACCAGCCACTGCCATCACTCTCCCCAGCCACCGACATCACTCTCCCCAGCCACCGCGACCACTCGTCCCGACCACCACCAACACCACCCGCCCCAGCACTCGTCCCAACCACTATCATCACTGCTCAACCCTAGTCCCAACCACCACCACCACCGATCATCCCAACAACCACCACCGCTCGTCCCAACAACCACCACCGTGGTGGTAGAATTGTTCCCGAAACCCCCCGCCGCCACCGATGAAGTTGAGCCCTAAATTCTGCTGGCGGTGATGGAAGCATAGCGGCAGCGATTTGGCTGTGGCCGGTGCGACCTAGGTTTTGGTACTTGGAGAGCTCAGATTTGGCCCAGCTGAGGTCCATCTGGAGCTGTCGGAGCAGAGATGGAGAAGAAGAGATGGCGGAGCAGTTCGATTTGAGAATGTTCAAAAGAATTGCACGCTCAGGCCAAAGAAATTGTAGTTCGCTCAGACCAAAGGAAGAAGAGATTAGGGAGGGCAGAAAAGTAATTACAGTAATTTATGTATTTTTTATTTTTTTATAAAGGGGTAAATTGGTCCTCTCACCTAATTCTGGCCCCAAACTATCAAAAATATAATATTTACACATAGCCTAATTATATAGGGTTATATATTATCACAAGATTTTAACTCCACCAAAAAATTTACTGTAATCGTTATACATGCAGAGTGGTGTTGTCCTTGCGAAACACAGGAGTACATGTGCGTGGTTGATTACACAGCAATTGTAGAATAGAACTAGGTAGACCAAGCTACATTAATTGCACCCACAACTTTTGTTTTCCTTCCTCCCAATCTTGTTGAGACAACAAGATCAACCATGGTTTTAGCCACACAACCTCCAGAGCCCAAAAAAAATCTTGTCATGGTGTTGGTGGGGAGGGAGAGGGGGAAGAAAGATGGGAATGTAATTTCAAGTGTAGCCCTCCCACTAATAAAAAGAAGTTTGCCTCACTCCATGCTTGAGTGGACTAATTGGTCAACAAAATAATGAGACACAATTGACTCGCATATCATTCTTGTCTTAATATTGTTCTTCCTCTGCTCCAACTTTTGAAGAGTATCATTCTTTATTCATTTTCCCTTGCTAGCCCTAATACTTGAATGGTGCAGACCTCCTTTACAACGCTAATGCATCCATCTTTATCCCCTTTTATATAAAATCATCCATCTTTTGGCACAATAATTAAGCTCATCTTTCCACTCCCTGTTTTGGTCCAAATGTACAGTTTCTGGAGAAAGAAGAAAAGGGTGGCTAGATCATAGACGTGAAAGAAATGAAATACTCCACATTTCACCATATCTTATCTTTGTAACACTAATCATGCCGTATCGAGATGGATGGTGTTTTACCCCGGCACTTTAGCAAAAGGAAAATCGGATCATGATTCGTGGGAAGCATTGGAGGGACAGGGGAAATGGGATGAGATGGCCCTGTAAAAAATGCACTTCTTCTTGCTGGCTCTGTTTGGCGCCAGGAAAGCCTAAATACAGAACGACATGCTCTGGGTCAGGTGGTGGCGTGTGGATGCCGTGTGCTCCCCGCGCTTTCCTGGCGCCTCATTGGCTTCCAGTCACCTCGCCTACTTGGGTGCATAGGCCCCAGCCACACACACTTGCTACTGCTCTTCTAAGATTGTTGATGATGGCTGGGTCGAATTTCAGTGGCCAAGTCCCGATGTGTCGCGGGTCACCTTCGCTGGGGTGAATCACGCGGACCAGTCGTGCTAGGTTGCAATGACTGCTGCTTGATTTTCGCGTGCGCTGCGGGATTACTTCTAGCCCACCAAGTGTTTAGAGGGACGTGAGCATATATGCATCCGAAACACACGCAACTTGGGGAGTAAATATTCGTTTTCGATATATTGCAGAGTGAAATGGGGAGCAATCTCGTTGAATGCATCGTACGTGGGAATCGGGCGGTGATCGTTGCAATCGAGCGCGACTAGGCCACACGATTAACCATCAACTAGGCTGGCCCGTGACAAGGCGTCACACTCGCTATGGCCGAAAGGTTTCATGATAGATAGGACACTTAAGTAAGTGTGACGAGACACCAATTTTATCGTGTTATGATTTTAATCATGTCCCGGCTTAAATTTTATCATGTCTCGGGTTAAATTATGACACTATATTCTGTCAAAGTTTGACAGCATATTTGAATAGATATATGAAGCATCACATCATCGTATGTGATATTGTTGAATTCGTCGTAACAAGTAGTTTTTAGAAAGTAATTTCTTGTTTGCCGCTATTATAAGTAGTAAAACATATTAGCGGTCAAACGTGTTTCTTGAACGGTGTGCAATGGTTAGGCTGTAATTTAAGCCGGGAAGGAGGGAGTAAGGAATAAATATACTCCCTAAGTTCTAAAATAAGGTTCTTATCACATTTTGCACATGCATTATGATGCTGAAGTTGTGAGGGAAATGAGGGAATTGAAATGAGGTGGCCAAATTTAAGCCGTATATTTTAGCCAAAATAGAATACTTATTATGGGACATACAAAAAATGAGAAATACAAACCTTATTTTGGGACGGGGCATTTACCTAGTATTATTAAAAGGATGGTAGGGATAAACACTTATAAACTTATTACTTGTACAAATACAAATACAAATTTGTGATGACGACTTTCCCCGTGTACCCAAAGTTTTATCTTACAAGTCATCAACCACGGGATAGGGGATTTGTCTTGCAGGTCATCATTCATCGAAATCGAGCCGACCGACTTTGTCTCGCAAGTCATTAGTCATCGAACATGGATCAGCATTCAAGTTGGTGTCCATCCCGTATCAATTGGCACAGTAGCGGGATTCGATTGTCAACAATCGAATACCTTGTTCAATGGTCAATGATGGAAAAATCAGACCCTCCATCTATTGTCACACTTCGTTTTATATTAAAAGGTAATCATCCTCGTCCAGACACTTATTAGTCCCACTCAATTCAATCAACGCATTTCAACTTGCATAAAAAACCGATCTATACAGTAAGATACCGGTCCTAGGAGAACAGAGGGAGGAGTAGCTCTGTTTCTTCCTTCATTTACTGGCTAGCCATTGGCTTTCAGGTGCTCTGAGGTCAGGATCACAGGGTCGGGTGTGTGGTACTATCACTCGTACCTTATGTTACCCATGTTTGCGCCCCACTGAAGTAACCTACACATTTTTTCCTTACTAGTTTTTGAAAGCCCACATCATTCCACACAACTCTGTGTTCTTCCCAATCAGGTGATAATAATCTTACCTGAACCCACTGCTACACTCTCTAGCTACACATTTTCAACCTTGCAACAGTTCAGATCCTCTGTACCAGTTATCGTCGCGAATCACACGCTGAAACGTAACAAAAGGCACTCTTGATTGCTGGCCCTGATAATGGAATGGAAAAGAAGTAAAGGGCGTATGTTACGGAGAAGAAAAGGGCAAAGTGCTTGGTCAAATTGATAAAAACTCTGCCACGAAAGTGTTTGATTCCTTAACGTTGCCTTATGAAATCACGCAACATCAATGAGAGACTGGTCAAGACAGGATAGAATCAGTGTCATCACACTTTTGCTCTGCTTTAGTTTCCACACTTTTTCTTACACAATATAGATATAGAAATGGACAGATTAATAAAGCAGAGCTCTCGTACAAAGACACTTTTGTTTGCATTTGTTTGAATTCGTTTCTGCCTTTGCTTTGGTGCGAGATGCAGAAAGCTAGAGGATTGCTTCAATTAAGTAACACTAATTGGCACGTATTGTTCCTTTGCTTGCGTAGTTGCGTTAAAAAGTCCTCATCCACTAACATTGGGGATAATAAAGGTGTTTGCTTATTTTAAGCAAATGGACTCTCTTTTGAATTCCATCAGGGCTTTGCTATGTGTCGACGCACATCTGCTCAGAAGTCGGATTTTCTCTGATCGCTGTTGGACGTTTTTCCCACGGCTCTGGTGAGTATGACATTATGTGGTTGAGCTTCAAATTGCTAGGCCAGTGCCCCTGCTGGAGGGGGATATGCGCCCTTTGCTGTGGACACAAATGGTCATTTCGTCCTACTCTGTCATATGCAATTGCAAGGCTAGATTCCCTTACACTATGCTTATGAATCTTATCTGCTCCCTTTTGCAATCAAGAGAGATCTCCCAAATTTTTATGACATGATCCGAATATAATGGAAATTATGGTAAATCAGTTCGGGCAATGATTGAAGGTGAGATTTTTGGCAAATCCCTCCAAATGAAAAGGTTAAAAAAGGAGTGATTCGGAATCACGCTTTGAAGAGCACCATCATCAATAAAACCGAGGGAGTAGGAAAAATCTAGAGTGAAGATCAAGGCAATTCTTTTTAATGTGATAGGCTAGGCTAACCTACGTGTTTCCTAGTTAGTTTAATGATGTCACATTAATGGCAAGTACAAAATTATGGGAGCCGTCTTTGTTCAAGGCTACAATCATTGAGGCCTTTGAATACGAAATCATTGTCCTCGTGGGTCTGTTTTCCGGAAATTAAAGCCACTTTGCAAGTTGCAGTCGCCCAAACCGGCTTCGATTTTGTTCTTGAGCTTGCAATTTTATGTTCCGCGAATATATCGTTAGATTGTGCAGGGAAGGCCCTACACCAATTTTAAAGAGCGAGCTCAAGCGGACACTAGTTGAGGGTGGAGCTCCGACCTCTTTCTTTGCTCGGAAAATTATAGGAATGACTTCGATTGCACTGATGGAGCTACCGGCCAAGAAAGGAGGGGTTGAGAGTCCCTTCCCTTGCCCGAAATATTCCAAGGATGAATTCGATTGCACCAATGGAGTTATCAGTCAAGAAATGAGAGACTGTTAGTGTTAGTGGAGCTACAAGCCCTTCTTTTTCTTGGCAAATCACGAGAATGACTAGAATAATGGCTCACCGCCCTAGTTCCGTCATTCTCCACATGCTCGTTCAATTAACCTGAACAAAAATCTAATAGAGTCCGTCCTCGCTTTAATCACGTAATTGTGAATAATCAAGAAGACTGAACATATTTGTGAATGCAGTTGACCACTTGGAATCACTTGCACTAGCTCAAGTGGCCACAACTTTATGCCCGCCCATGTGCAATCACATGAGCTAGCTCAAGTGGCCAGGACTTTGTGCATGCTCACGTGCAATTAGGGTTCAACCCCCCTCTTATGTCATTAAAAATGTGTGTGCATAGGTTCTGTTTGGTAGAGCTGTTATTAGAAGCAAACTTGATTTATTTACTTTGAAAGCAGGGGTAGCTTATGCTTTTCCCCCAAAAATAGCTAGGGGTAACTTATGCTTTTCCCTCAAAAATAGCTTGTGTTTTCAAAATAAGCTGTTTTTCTGCATTTTACAAAACGCTAAAAAATGGTTTGATTAAAAGCACAACTTCTTACAAGCTCTGCCAACAGAGTCATAATCTTCTGCTCCCCTCTTGTTTTAGATTCAGACTATCATGAGTAGCCTTAATCATTCATAATAATTGGCGCAGAATCTTTAAAGCAAACATCTCTTACAAAACTCTTCAACATCTTTCAGTGAAGAGTTCAATTTATAGAACAATTCCAGCTATTTAGAAAGACGTGTCATCAAAATCCTTAGCGAGTTGGATTAAAGGGTATATTCCCATTCAGTTTACCCGGTATCATGAATTTTTGAAAGCTTCAAATAGCCGACTTCAAGTTCAAGATGCTAGAACATCAGAACAATGAAAGAACAGCAACCTTAATTCAGATTCAGATTCAGATTCTGGGAATTCCAAAAGAAAGAACAGAAATGGAAACACAAAATCTGCATCATGTCATCAAATTCAACACCACATTTTTGTATCTAATATACTCACAATCATGTGACTTTACACTAATGCACAAAAAGGGTAAAATCTTTCGCCAAAATCCCTATTCACAACATATGATCACATTATCCCAGCAATCTCAAAGTAAAATACCTAGAAACAGTCATGATCCGCGATCATCAACCCGATTCTTCCTCCGCTCGTAATCCACATCATCCGTAGGCAGCTCGTGGCGGCAGAGGGGGCAAGTGTTGCGAATCGCGAGCCACGGAAAAATGCATTCGCCGTGGTAATGGTGGCTGCAGGGCAATTTCGTCACATTGGCACCAACGGGCATTTCATCCTTACAAACCGCGCAAACCACATTGCTCTTCAGTACGTCTTCCGGCAAGCTCTCCATGGCGGCTTTGGCCGCCGGCGGGCTACCTCGGACGGTATTGTCTCCGACGAGCTCCCCGAACTGCACGTTGTATTCATCGTACCCGGACCCGATATCCAGGTTGTTGATTGCGAGGAGAACCTGCCATTCCACGTTTCGGGGGTTTTCCTCGTCTTCTTCTTCTTCTTCCTCGGGGACAAACGGCGGCGTTTCGCTGGAGGATGAGATTGAGAGCTGCTCGATTCTGTCGATCAGGGAGGAGAGATTCTCCCGGAGATTGACTTCCTCCCATTCGAATTCCTCCGATGAAGATCTTTCCCTCTGATTGGTGTCGTACTGAAGGCAATCCCAAAACCCGGGAGATCCCAAATCATCGTTTTCGTTTTCGTTCTCGATTTCGTGAATTACGCCGGAGTAATCTACCTCCATGGCTTCGGAATCGGACTCCGAATTCATGTCCACGACCCGGAGTCCGTCTGTGGAGCTGGATCCAAACCCTAGGACCACCTCGGGTTCTCCGCCATCATCCGTGTATTCTCGCGTGCGGAACAAATCCGTCACGAAGCTCATCTGCTCGTCCTCGTAATCGTAGAAGAAGTAGTTGTGGTCTGATTGATCGGATCCGGATTCTTCCGTCCCGGGTCTGGAATTTGAGGTAGGGTTTGGTGGTGGGGAAAGCGGGTCGAAATCAAAGCCGCTAGTGGATGTGGGAATGTTGGAGAATTCCGCCATTGATGACGTTTGCAGGAGGTCAGATTGAATAATTGTGAATTCAATATCTTTTCTTTCCCTCCCTATTCGGATGATCACAACATTATTTTCCTTTTCGCTTTTATTATTTGTTTGGTTTATTTAAATACGGTATTTATCTGGTGTGTAGGAATAGTTTTTTAAAATGTATTTTATTTATGACGTGGTTGGTTCTACTTTGACAAAAGTTGCAAATAGTCTCGACAACTTTTTTTAGATGGAGACACGAAACGAAAAAGGAAAGCAAACGTATTAAAATTAAATCGCGAGGCATCAAATTTCATTTTCAATCAAAAGAAATGACCAAATTTTATCCTAATGTTTGAAAGCAAAAGAAAAATTAAATCACATTGCATGAAATTTCATTTTCAATGAAAATAAATGAACAATTTTATCCTAATGTTTGAAAGCAAAAGAAACCCCTTCCTAGGGACCCCGTCCAGCTAAATTTACGCTCTTACTTTTTTGACAATTTTCTCCATCACATATTCCATTCATTCCACTTTAAATTGCTTATTTACTTTTTGGGAGACAGACTTTGTAAACTTTGACTCTAAATATAAATTATTATATAAATAATAAATATATCATGTGAGATATTATTGGATTTGTCCTAACATATATTTTTTAAATATTAATTTTTTTGTGGCATTATTATATGCAACTAGAGATATTTACGGTGCTGATTGAAGACCGTGAAAAAGTAAATAATCAATCCAGGTTGTGACGGAGGGAGTATTTGAATAACTTTATGAATAACAATACTATCCATCTATGATATTGTTCAATTCGTCATAACAAGTAATTTCTTAATATCAACTTTTTATATGTCGTTATCATACGTTGGTAAACATATTAACGGTGAAACATGTTTCTTGAATAGCATGATAATGATGATGGTGCAAATTCAGGTGGAACGGAGGGAGTAGTATAGATCATGTTGACCAAATTAAAATCATTCCCCAACTTGTTGAATTATCGATCAAAATATTAATATAAAATTTTAAATCGAGTAAAATTGAAGTTAAACAAATGGTCCTCAAGAACATGGGACTACGCTCAAGTATGAAGATGAGATTACTACACCTTCATAAATGAGATAACTGGAACTCTATTATTACTAACGTGTTACACTAACACATTTTCTGAAAAATTATTTAATACAATTGCTATATCCATATTTTGATCGTGTACATTCCACCAATCAAAATATATCCCGATGACGATTGAAATAATTATAATGAAAAGTTGTTTCGCGGGGGAAAGAGGAGGCAGCCCTCACCCTGATCATCCAATTCGCTCTAAGCCTCTGACAAACAAGGATGGTTTCACAGTCAAAGCAACTTCATCACTTTCTGGGGTTCCTTCGGAGCCAAATTCACTCTACGTAGATTGACTGAACGCAGAAGCCTTCCGGTGACATACGATCGTGTCTTAAAATCGTGTTTTGATGATCATAGTCAGATAAACATGATCATGGAATGGAGGAAGTACTCCATCGCATCAGAACATTCATATGCTACCTTAATCCAACAGATGATCTTCCTCTGTTCCCTCAGAGTCCAATGAATGGCCATACCACTTCATCTCGCTTATCAACAGATGCAGCTTATCATACACATCTTCACATCTCGGGTGCGCTTTGTCTCCAACAAGAAACATATGTACCTCGGACTTCACCTCTATCCAGCTGCACCCTGGCTCTTTCTTGAACCCTCGCTGCCTCATCAACCTCCTCATCTCAGAAACCTCATACCACATTCCCGCATCAGCGTAGATATTCGACAAGAGGACACATGTACTAGAATCCTGAGGGTCCAGCTCCAGAAGAGAAGCTGCGGCAATCTCTGCCACCTCCACATTCCTCTTCATCTTGCACACGCTCAGAAGCGTGCGCCAGATCACATCATCAGCCTCGAATGGCATTTCTTGAATGAGCTTCAGCGCTTCAGAAACACGCCCCGCCCTACCTAGTATATCCACCATGGCAGCATAGTGATCCAGTTGAGGGTCTAATCCGTAGTCAGCTTTCATAGAGTTGAAGAAATGCAGCCCTTCTTCGACTAGTCCTATGTGGCCACAAGCACGAAGAACTGCAACGAAGGTTGCATGGTTTGGTCTTACGTTTCTTAGCTGCATTTGCTTAAAAATTCGTAACGCCTCCTCCCCAAGTCCATGCTGAGCATAGCCACAGAGTAAAGCATTCCATGTGACAAAATCGCGGTTCTTGGCTTTCTCGAAAACCAACCTGGAATCGAGCAAGTTTCCGCACTTTGAGTACATGTCGACAAGAGTGCTCGTTATGAACACATCTGTCTGCAGCTCTTGCTTGATTACTTGAGCATGGATTTGCATTCCAAGAGCGACAGTTGCTAGATTCGCGCACGTGTCCAGCACCGTTGCATAGGTGAAATTATCGGGTAGAACCCCATTTTCTAGCATCTTAGAGAAGAATTCTTGAGCTTCCTCACTTTGTTCGCGAGACGAGAAGCCAGAAATTATTGCATTCCATGAAACAATTGATTGTTGTTCTATTCTGTTGTGAAGCTTCTCAGCTTCTTCGACCTGTCCACACTTGCAGTACATATCCACAAGAGCACTTCCCACGAACGTTTGCAGTCCCATCCCAGACTTGATTATCAGGCTGTGGATCTCCGTCCCAAGGCTAAGCGCTTGCTGTCCTGCGCAAGCTTTTACTACGCTACCATAAGTGAATTCATCAGCTTCCATTTTATACTGAAGCATTGAAACAAATAGCAATGCTGTTTCCTCCTCATTGCCATTCTGCTCGTAAGCTGCAATAACTGCATTCCAAGATACCGCGTCCCTTGTTTCCATTTCATCAAACATACAACGAGCGTCAGACAATGCTCTGCATTTCCCATACATGTCGAGAATGGCATTTGCCACACAAACATCAGACAGAAAAGGGCTCTTAACAGCTAATCCATGTACCTGAATTCCCTCGTTCAAACCTTTGATCGTGGCACAAGCACTAAAGGAACCAGATAATGTTATTTCGTTAAAACCAATACCTGACTTCAGTAGAAGTTTAAGCACCTCCAAAGCTTCAGCCCCTAGATCATGTCGAGTGTACCCAACTATAATGGCATTATGAGACTGTAAACTGCGTTTAGGCAGCCAATCAAAAACCTTCTTACAGCACAGCAAATCCCCACATTTCGCATACATATCCAGAGTGGCAGTTCCGACTATGACATCCTTCCCAAAATTATACTTGATAGCATGACCATGTAACTGAGATCCTATTCTCACCTCAGGCACTGATGCGCATGCCCTAAAGATACTCGCGTAAGTAGACTGGCTCACGCCAGCCCCTTCCCGTTGCATCTCCTTGAACAGCTGCAACCCAACACCAAACTCGTCGTTCTGAACACAACCCGCGATGGCAGCACTCCAAGAAACTGAGTTCTTCTCTGGAAGCTCATCGAAACACTGAAGACACTGGTACAATCTCTTGCATTTCCCATACAAGTCCACGAGCGCACTACCTGCCACGACATCCAACTCAAGGCCCGCCTTAACAGCAAGGCCGTGCACTTGAACCCCCAATACATAATCCTCCAAACTAGAGCACGCCTTCAAGACAACAGCGAAGGTAGTCCAATCCATCGACACGCCCTCCTGAAACATCTCCACGAAAATCTCGGCGGGCTTCCTGTAATCGCCGTTTTGCAGGTAACCCGAGATCAAAGAATTCCAACTAATCACATCCTTCTCAGGCATCATATCAAAGAAAGACTGAGACACCCGAATGTCAACATCAGAGTAGGCATGAATCATGGTGTTCCACGTCACCGTGTCTCTCTCAGACATATTATCAAACACCTTGTTGGCGTAATGTAAATCATAGCATCTATCGCACAACCGAATCAGACAATTGGAGACGAAAACCGTGGGCCTGAACCCTGTGATCAGCATTATAGCATGCGCCTGCTTTCCAGGTGCTAACGCTCTTTGCTTTGAGCATTCTTGAAAAATATGTGAAAACGTTTTCCGGTTGCCGGAAGAAGTGGAGTTCGAAAACGGACGGAAGGGCAACGGGAATAGGGTTATTGCAGCCTTTGTCGGAAGAGGGAAGCGTACGGCTCGGCTTATCAGAGAAGCCATTGACGACCGTTGCCGTTAAATAATTCATCGTTGGCGGGAAGTTTGACTGTGGAATCCGTTTCTTTCTTGCATTATTTGAGTTCATTAATTTGAGAATATTATTGTTCCTTTTCTCTTTAACTTATTTATTTATTAAACTGTTTTTCTATAGGATAAAAAAACTGTGTTTCTAATATGTACCCATGTTCATGGGTTAAATTAACCCGGTTATTAAACTATTTAAATATAATTCTTTCACACATATAGTAGTGAACTCCTTCTCACTAATGTCACACACACAAAGTGGGGTGAGACTCCCACCTACTCTAAGAGCAGAATACTCCACACTAATATGGTGCACCTAGAGAGTTAAGGAACCATAATAATGCAAAGCATCCCTAGACCCGAGTTGCACCTGACCGGGCACCAGCAAACCCAAGTGCTGATTGCCTCAAAATCATCACTGAAGTACGTGTACCACCGATGCCAATTCCTTTTTCCAAAATTTATAATCATTTGATTTGTTTTGTCTTCATACACTCTCCGTCCCGCCCTATTTCGCACAGAATCTTCCTGCGATCTCCCATAAACATATTTGATTGCAAATATGTGTAGCTACGGACAATAATAACACACCAAATATTGATATTTAGAAACTACATGTTACGACGATCTCAGACGATAAAATTATTATTCATATACATATTCAAATATGTGGTCAAAGTTTGACATTTTTGACCAAAAGAATATTTTGTGCAGAATAGGCTAGCATGAAAGAAGTAACATTATTAAGAAGGGCCGCCTCAATATAATCACTGATTTGTTTTGTTTCTTCGAGAAGAATGGTTTAGATGGTTTAAGCGAGATGATACTTCCTTTGCTACTCGAAATGCTTGATTGGAAATAAACTTTACTCCTACTGGGAAATGATCGATCATCTTGTTTTATAGTACTCACTTTGTATTTTCCCATAGTGAAAATTATTATTACCATTTTATATTTACCAATAGAAATGTAATAGTTAGGGGGTGCGAATTGTGATTGAAATTTACCATTACATTAGGAAGCTGTCTTCTACCAGGCTAGGAATAAAACCATCAGGTCCAACAAACGAGAGTTGCAGAAAACTCCCTATCCCAGCTAATGCGTGGTATACACTTTTAACTAAAGGTTTATACATCATCACAAAAGCTAAACAGCTACTAGTATCTCCTAAGGAACTTCAAAACTGGGAACTGGTATCTTTGTAAAAGGCAGATGAAACTATACCCGAGATAAACACCACAAAAAAGGCAGCGAGCACGTATTTGATATTGAGCTGTCTTGCATCGATATCCCTCACAGTTTCAAGCTGAGATGTAGGTGCAGCATCGACCGAGACAACCTCTTCTTCAAATTTGTTATGCTGATACAAGAAAAGAACATTAGAATCCGCATTCTGTCTCCGGCAATATAAGCATTAAGATGCACATTTTACATGCATTAATGAACGGTAATAGCATTAATCCTCTTGATGTTTTTGGCTGATGAAACAAGACCAGATTTCACACAGATGACTGTTTATTCAGGCAGTCATAGCAGTAACTAAACAGAACTCACAGAAAATTTTAATGTCAAACTCCACACGGGGAATATTAATCAAGTTTGTAGTGAAGCTCCTACCTTTTGACTGGAGGCAGAGATCTCAGTATCTTCATTCACTTTTCTAGTACTATATTTGCTCGATTTAGGCACACTCTTTGATAGAATATTTTTCTCCATTGTTAGCAAAAGTATCTGCAACCGGGTCAGGAAGCAAATCAGTATATGCAAAAAACGGACATCTTGTCTAAATTAAGGCTCTCAAAATTTGGTGAATGACATATCCCCTTCCCCTTGTTACTATTGTAAAAAAGTTTTATAACATACACAGGAAAGGGGGGGCAGCAGGAAGATTAGAGGTACAGGGGAACAGAACCTATAAAAAGATCATTAGTATCATCAACCGTTAAAAAGTCTATTAGAAATAACAGCAAAAAATGGACCCAAGGATATATTTATTTGAAGAAAAATATCTTTGTATGCACGCTGAAAACCAATGAACTCTGGAAGGCTTACAGTACCTGCTTATGTAACCGTTCCCTTTCCATAGACAATTGCATGATAAGATCCCTTATAAATTTAGTCTGAATGCCAATATCCATTGCCGTTACTCTCTTGGTTTGCTCAGCTTCACGTAGAGATGCCTCTAGGTTCCCAACTTTACCCCGCAGAAAAGTTAATTCTTCACTCAGATCTTCATTTGTTTCAGACAATATGATGCACTTCTCTTCTGAACTATCAGTCCGACTGTCAGCCTTTACAACTAATGACTTTAGGTCTTTAATTGTTTTTTCCATATCCATGATTGTTGAATACAGCATGGTCTGCTTCTCCTCACTAGCATCTGCAGTTGCAACTGCATCCTGTAGCTTAATATCAGACTCGCTAAACTGCTGCCCAAGTAGATTTACCTTCTCTACAGTACTTACAAGATTACTTCTAACGCAATGCAACTCATCATTAAGTACCACATTAGTGATTTTTAGGGATTTGTTTACAGCTTCAGCACTCTCAGCCCTTTTATCTGCTTCAGAAACCTGTTCTTTCAAGCTGGTGATCAGGCTCCGTAATTCATGAATTTCAGCTTGCGATTCCCTGTCTTTTTCTGCAGAAGCCTTTAAATCTGCATTTAATCTCTCAGAGCTCTGCAAAGCAAGATCTTTCATACTCAAGTTTTCACTTAACTCTTCACACTTAGATCTCATATCTCCTTCCCTTTTGACAAAACCATTAAACTTGAACTTCAGTATCTGGATTTGACTCAGCATTTCTCTTGATGTCCTCAAAAGAACCTCGGAAAGGTTCTCTGCCTCGAATAACTTTTCTGAAACAACTTCTACTTCTTCTTCCAAGCAGAAAACTTCTTGTTGAAGCCGAACTTTCAAAGTTTCTTCACTCTGTCTCAAATCCGTCAACTTCTTTTCAAGATCTAGTTCTCTTGCCAAAGATTTTTCAAACATTCTCAAGATATGCTTTTGTTGCTCAGCTGTTTGCATTTTTATTTTTGGGCTCAGGCCTGAGGAACAACCATTTTCAAGAATGTCCACGTTCTTACTATGTTCCACTGCAAAATGCGAGGAGTATTCACACTGGCATGTAATTTTATAACCAGATAATTTTCATGATATAACAGAAGATGAGTGGCTTAGAATAAAAACGTATGCATTCAACTACACAAAAGCAAAGGCAAGACTACATCACCAAACAATAGTAGCTTAGAATAATGAGAAAATCATATTAACTTTCCCAAATTTTTCGTGATTAGAAAAGAATGTAAAAAACTTTGACATAGCAGTCATGTAACATCATCATGTCACCAAAACATCCGTTTAACATTTCATTTACAGCTATCTGAACACAGAATATGTTTACATAGATGATGCCAAAGCTTACATTCACAACTCATGCTTTTATTGAGAAACATCAAACATTACCTAAGATCATAGAGAAGTTAATGATCTTTTAAGCATAATGGCATGGGTTTGGCTTCACAGGTAATTTATGCAACACCGCATGTCACGTGGACCCACAGGTTTGATCAATGTAGAGTATGGGACTTCTATCCAAGGACTAGGAAAAAAGAATGTATGCTTACGGCTTACCCACCAAATAAAATTTAGCTGTGCGAGTAAAATGCATTAAACTTGCAAGTCAAAAGCGAAATCATCATGCTGTTAATAACAAGCTAGTTACTTCCCCTGATACCAGTAAGCACTGAAATATTTCAGCATTAGTCAGTAGTGAGATTACCTCCAGATGATGAAGATATTATTCTTTGAAAAACTTCTGATTGTGCCTTTATTTCTGAAACCTGTTCCATTGACTGCTTTATGGTTTCTTCACAGTCCAATATCTTCTCTTCCACGGCCTGGAAAGCTTGACCCAAATGCTTACAGGAATTAATCATTCCACGAGCATTATCAATATCCACTTGAAGCATTAATACAAACTTGTCAAGCTCCTCCAGCTGTGATTCTAGATATCTAGATAAAAAATCAAACTCCAGAGCATTTCCTACTGAATCACCAAAATTCTCCCCCTCTTCAGAAGCAAACGCTTCAAAATCACTTTCCCTTGATGCCACATGCATAACAAGCAAATCCAGATTCAGCAGCTTTTCGGAGAAACATGCCAACTCCAGCTCGAATCTGGTCAAAACCTCCCCAGCATTTTCCAGTTCTCCCATCATGCCTCCACAAGAGGATTGAACTTCAAGAGAGTCAATGTTATTTGATCCCACCTCCAATTCACCAGTAAGAGCATCCTCATCAGAAACCGATGCCTTTATGATTTCACTATCTATCCTAATATCATCCATGTTCGAAAGCTGAATAGGAAATAAATCCACTCATAAATGACTTGATAATGCTAGTGCAAGCATCCATCATATCGAAAATTTCAAAATCAATATTAGTTCCCAATTAGGGACTAAATGTGCGGAAAACTACAACATATATCCGTTAAAATATCATAACACATAAGAATATCATTTCATTTGTATCCACTAAACCTTCAATTCACAACACAGACTCATTTGAATTGTTATCAGCATTTTGAAACTTTTTACTGGACTGGACCAATTCCAATAATTTTCCGTCTTCCTAAAAGCATTGAATCTCTATGTCATAGGGAAAACAATCAACATACGCCACAAGGGCGCAAACACACAGATAAATACCGAAGAAAATTCTTAGTAGGAAGATCCAAAACTAAGAACTGCAACTAAATATTAAAGAAGCTTAATCTTCGCTCAAGCACATTTTCTTTGCATTTCCTAATCGAAACATACTCAAATTCCGAGAAGAAATCATGCACATATTCTCGAAATAACCAACAGAGGAGATTCACAAACTCAATCTACAAAATTACAAGCTGAAAGAGGAACATTAACAGCTATAGGCATTAAATCTGAAAAATAAAAAATTCCAGAAATGGGAGATTGGGAACAAACTGAATCCTGCAGAAGGATCAAGACGGGGAAATGATAACGGCGGGGATTAGAAGGCAAAATACCGAGCAGCAACAAAACGTCAGGTATTTTCGTTAGAATTGGATTCAGAACTGCGCATTCCGGAAGGATCGATCAGGTTTCTTCTTCTTCTTTTTCTGGAAACTCCAGCTCTTTGGTGACTGGATAACCGTACACTTTACCACGCGGCTCTCACGTGATGACGATTGCTCAGTGGAGTCGCAACTCGCAAATGTTCGACATCTGTGAGTAAGGACATGCGGCAGTGCCGGGCGGTTTTCTCGTGGGCCAGATCTGGTTACCAATATTATGCTCCGAATAATTCATCTTATAACCGACATCTTCATAAGTAGCCCAATTTTTGCAGGCCTTTCTTCAAATCAGACCCAAAGTGATATCTGGAAAAAAAGATGTTTGGAGTTGGAGTAGCGGCATGAGATAATATAGTAGCATTGAACTGTACTGCTTTTTAATTGTGATTTTTATAATTATTAAAATAATAAGTATACGTCAAAGTCTTGGGAAAAACTGTTTTTCCATACCCCGTAGAAAGATGGGATTTTATTTGAATAATAGAAAGGTAAGATGTCTTAGTTGCAATATTAAAAAATTACTGTACAGCGTGTAGTAGTTATAAAGTTTATAACCCGATTCATGCAACCCAAAACTTTTATCTTCATTTCTTTTAATTTGAACTCTAAACCTTGGTATTTTCATGACTTATAGAAATACTTTATTTCAAGAGACGGACTCTAAGTATACAGTACCTCAAGTATAATGATATGTTTATGTCAAAGTCTTAGGAAATACCGTCTTTCCATATGCTTGTGAAATGATGGAGTTTAATCAGAATAATGAAAGGTAAAAGTTATTAGTTGCAATATTAAAATTCTATTATACAACATGTAGCAGTTACAGAGTTTATAACCCGATTCATGCAACCCGTAAATTTC
Organism: Rubia yunnanensis; assembly: GCA_037428765.1. NCBI lineage: Eukaryota > Viridiplantae > Streptophyta > Magnoliopsida > Gentianales > Rubiaceae > Rubia > Rubia yunnanensis. Next base: position 5,236,083 of record CM075069.1, read on the forward strand.
ATCATCATTTCTTCTTATTTGCACTTTAAACATTGGTCTTTTCATTGCTTGTGAAAATACTGTCATTCAAGAAACACACTCGATGTTTATATAGTAGCACCCAACTGGTCTGGTATATTCTTTTTTTTTAATTGCACCCTAAGGTGGGGGTATATATTAGGTTCTCCAAACCTATGAAGTACAAAGATGTTTGGGATATTACATCGGAAAGGCAACCTCGTTGCCTTCAAAAGAATAAACTAATAGTAGTGGCCTGGCGGATGAAATCTGAAGGGAGTAAAGCTTGCTGGGTCGAGGTCCGGTGGTGTGCTCGAGGGGTGGTGTGCTCGAGGTGTCGAGTGCCTTAGTTCTCGAGGGGTGGTGTGCTCATGTTCGAGGGGTCCATAGTTGTCGAGTGCCTTAGATCTCGAGGGGTGGTGTGCTCGTGTTCGAGGGCTCCATAGTTCAAGGGCTTCAAGATTCGAGGGCTCCATGGTGTCAGGACTCCATGGGTCGTGGTCATTCAATCGCGTGCTCGAAGCTGCAGTCTCTAGTTCTCGAAGCTCCAGTCTCGAGTGCGTCAGTCTTGAGTGCTCGATGCTCCAGTCTCGAGTGCTTCAGTCTTGAGTGGTCGATGCTCCAGTCTCGAGTGCTCGATGCCCCACGTGCTTGAGTGCTCGATGCACCTGGCTCGAGTGCACCTGGTTTGGTATATTCAAAAAGAGTGGGTCTCATGACATGTGACATGTCCATAAGCTTATGGAAAGACCATTTTTTTTAACTTCTACACAGTATTTGATAAATTACATACAAAATTTAGAATTTTTAAAAATAATTTTTTATATCATGTATTTTTATATTTTCACTTTTAAATACATATTATTAATTATTTTAACTTATAAAATATAAAGTTTAAATTTATTTTAAAAAATAAAATATTTAAGTTAAGAGCCCCATAAATTGTTCATAAAGTTATAGAAATACCGTATTTCCTGAAATTTTTCATTTAAAAATATCAAGATCAATAGTAAAAGAAACCACTGGAGTATGATCAAGATCAATAGTAAAAGATACCATTGGAGTATGGTATAATTTGTCTTATTAAAAATATATTTTTTTACAAATAATTTACAAAAGTAGTTGCGCCACCACTATTTGTTTCCTCAATTTCAAAATATTAAAGTCGCTTCAGAACATTTGGTATATTTAAGTAAATCACCACCAAAATGTTACAAAACAAACAATTAAAATATTATCAGTATAGTCTACAATGTAAAATATTTTTCTAAATTAACTTTTTTTTCATTTAATATTACATTCTTTGGTCTGAATCATTTAAATTAAACTGTGATTAAATTCAGTTCATTATGTTTAAATTTAATTCGATTGAGTTCAATTTAAAATAGTTATGTTCTGTTTAATTCATTTAATTTTATTTCAATAAAAATTAATTTAGTATATAATTAGTTTTTAATTTAATTCAATTCAATCTTCATAAATTTAATTTGATTTGATTCAATTCAACTCATACAAAATTAACAATACCATAACTATTTAAATTGTGGACTAATACCATACATTTCTATCCCAACTCATTTTGGAATTTGACTATTTATTTATGGTACAGTCTTGGAAAAACCGTCTTTTTATAGTCTTATGAAAAGATGGAGTTTAATTAGAACAATAAAAGATAAAATATTTTAGTTGCAACATCACAAATTTATTACTCCGTGAAATGAACATAAGCACAAACTACGTGAACTAATAATCTAAAAACTACAAATAAAAAATTCATACCAGTCACATAATTTTTTCTATGAATCTTTATTTAATAAAAATAATAATGCATAAAAACCATGATCTAATTAATCCCTTAAACTATAGAGTCCGTATCTTGAGAGACAGTCTTTCTATAAGTTCCATAACTTATAGAAATACCAAGGTTTAAAGTGTAAATTAGAATAAATGAATATAAAATTTTTGGGTGGTATGAATCAGATTATAAACTTTATAACTACAACACATTGCATAGTAAATTTTTAATATTGCAACTAAGACATTTTACCTTTTATTATTATAATTAAATCTCGTCTTTCCATAAGCCTTGGGAAAGGCGGCATTTCCCAAGACTTTGCCTAAACTATAAATTTAAAATAAATAAATCAAATACAATTCTTTTTATCTATTACTAAAGTTATATTTAATGATAATTAATAAATACCTAAAACACGTAAACTGATAACTTAAAACTATAAACTAAAAAATCCTATACAACCATATAATTGTTTACCATTGCTAAATATTTAGTTTAATAAATCTTTAAAGTAATAAATTAAAAAATTCATACCAATCATACAATTTGTCAATGAATACTCCCTTCGTTTCATTAATATTGTCACCACGAGTTTAGGTGATTGGATTTAGGTAGAGAAAATGAGTGGATAAAATTGAATGTAGAAAGTAAAAAGTAAAATGAGTGGATGAAATTGAATGAATTTTGCCAAAAATGAAAAGTGTGTCAATATAAACGAAACATCTCATTAAGGTAAGTGTACCATTAATAGAAAAACAGAGGGAGTAATAATTATATTTAATAATAATGAACTAGTGCCTGAAAATTATGTTCTAATCACTCATAACTTTAAATTATTCATACCAGCTACACAATTTTATCATGAATTACTATTTAAAAACTGTGATTTAATCAATTTAAATTAGGTATTAATAATAAGGATAATTTAAGATTATTTATAAATAAATAATATATATATATGGAACTGTCAACAGGATAACTATTTTGTTGGTTGCAAGATTTTGATTCAGCTCTATTGCCTAATTAGATTCCTTTTAAGCACTAGTTAGATTCCTTTTAAATCTCTGTGTGCTAAATAACCTAGGCGCGTGGACATATAATTCAACATGAGCATATACTGCACGCGCGCATATTCCTTCTTTATTTCCGCCCATGAAAATTGTGCTATAACTTTGAAAATTACGTATAAGTCCTTGGTCTCACCATATTGTATGCTGAGACCAACTAACCAAAATCTTTGTACTATGTCTCTTATTATTATTACATGCTACGTGAAATTGTTACAAAATGTGAGTATATGATTTTAATAGCAGGTCAAACAGTTACAAATGCGTGCACCAACACACTCACATAAGTACTCCACAATAAGTACTCCACATGTACTGAAAATGATTTTAATTAAGGAAGACATTTAATAGTAATAAACATCTGACATGTAATAATATGTGAAATTATTAGTGGACTAGAAAAATTGACATGTGCGTATGTAAAAATTTGAAACGAAAAGGTACGGTAAAGTGTTGGAAAAGTGTTAGAAATAGACATGCAATGGTATCGGAATTCCTTGGAAGAGTATGTGAAATTGACGTGCATTACTATAGTATAATAATAAGGAACGGATGAAAATTAAGAAGTTTTGATCCTTTAAACCTTTGCGAAATATACAAATAGAATCTTATATAATTGAAAAAAGAGTCCGTCTCTTGAAAGACGGTCTTTCCATAAGTTATGGAAAGACCAAGGTTTAAAGTGTAAATTAGAAGAAATGAAGATAAAATTTTTGGGTTGCATGAACCAGGTTATAAATTTTATGAGTACTACATGTTGCATACTAAAAGTTTAATATTGCAACTAACACCTTTTACCTTTTATTATTCTAGTTAAACCCCATCTTTCCATAAGCCTATGGAAAGACCGTCTTTCCCAAGACTTTGCCTTGAAAAAATACAGATATAATGCTAAAATAATTTGTAGTACAAAAACTTTAATTACTTTAGATAAGTGCAAATATAATACTAAAGACTATATTTCGACATTAACGAATCATTTTCGACTATTAACCAAAAAAAATGATCAAAAATACTCCCTTAGTCTGATACTAAAATTTAAAAAGACAAACATGTCCTATGCCTCTACCGTCTCTGCTGTCACCTCCTTCACCACCAGCTTGCCGCCCCACTACCACCACCACCTTTTAACCCCTGCCACCATTGCCTAGCTGCCCCGCCACCACCCGACCCCCTATCCCCAAAAATCCAGCCCCTCTGCTCCACGATCTCACCATCTCCATCTTTTCCCAACTCCAAAAGTCTCGGCCGATTTTCTGCCTGTTTTTTGGGGATACAATCCATGCCGATTTTCTGCCTGTTTCATGCCGATTTCACTGGCGGTGCCCGGATATAAGCTAGGTTATTATCTGGCGACATTTCCGGCATTGTAAAATGAATCTTGGTGAAATATCAGGGCAAAATGGTGGTTGGATGCGTTCACCGGTTCTCCGACGTGGGTCAAATTCGCCAGCTTCCCGTTATTGTTCGCCGGTTCTGCATTGTGGGTCACCTTCATTGGAGCTCCGCCTTAGTTCGCGGTCGCCAGATCTTCGCCTAGGTTCGAGCTCGCCGGATCTCTGCCTGGATTCGAGCTCGCCAGATCTGACGGAGGAGAGTGAAGGGTCATGGTTGGGGAAGGGAGGCGACACGACTTGTTCTCTCCGGCGAGAATCGCCGGTAGTTATCGTCGATGGCTCTCGTCAGTGATTATCGATGGTGGCTCTCGCAAGCGGTTCTCGCACAAGGAAGATTGGGTGTGGTGGCGTCGTGGAAGAGCAGGTTCTCGCAGGCGATTCTCAACACCGTCCTCACCACTGGTTCTCGTCCAAGCCAATGTGTATTGTGGTTCTCATTTCACCCAGTATGGTGCCGGAGAGAACCACACACAAGATGGTCCATCATCACGAGATCTTGCAAAATAATATATTTGAGTAATGAAAGAGGAGAATGACGAGGATGAAGGAGATTAGAGTTTCCAGGGGTATGAATGTTATTTCAGTGTTTTTTGTATTTTTATTTTCTAGAGGGGTAAATTTGTCCTTTTAACATAATTTGGCCTCAAGCTGTCGAAAAAAGTTATATTTGCACATAAATTAATTATCTAGAATTATATTTGCATTTTTAATTATCACAGAATTATATGTACACTTTCATTAATTATGTAGGGGTGCATACCTTTTAACCTGCATTAGTATAGTAATAATAAGGAACAATAGTAAGTTAAGAAGCTGTGATCCTTTAATCCTTTTTACCTTGCCGGTCAATATGAACATCTAATTCCTATACCATATTCCGGGGTACCATGAAGGTGCATCATAATAGAAAGTCATGGTGGAATTAAATCGGGTCGAGTTGGTGGGGTCACCCCGATAACTTAATAAACACACACCTACCCACACTCCGGGTCCCACTTTAAACTTGTGAGATATTTCTAAATTTGTCTTAACACCTATTTTCTAAGTATCAATTTTTCATGCGTCATTATTATAAATAACTAGAGATATTTACAGTTAAATATGTTCAATAAAAACCCATAAAATAGTAAATACTCCCTCTATTTTTTAATTTATGACACTATAGGTTTAGGTGAAGAAAATGAGTGGGTGAAATTGAATGTAGAAAGTAAAAAGTGAAATGAGTTGATGAAATTGAAGGAATCTTGCCAAAAATGGAAAAGTGTGTCAAATAAAAGAAAATATCAATTTATAGTATGTGTGTCATAAATAACAAAACATAAGGAGTATTCGATTTATAATGAGACGGAGGGAGTATTAAATTATAGTTTGCCCCAACCAAATGTCCACATTTTAACTATTTCCTTATTTGGACTTAAATTTGTGGTTGAAATTTTGGCCAGCTCATTACAAGTTTTCGTCTTTAGCTAAAATTTGGCTACATCAACAGGCAGAGGCGGATCTAATGTTGGGCATGGGAGGGTAGTTGCTAGTCTGTATTACCCCGACACCTGAGATCGGGTGGAGAATCGCATGTCAGTTCAACAAAACACATGACACACGTCGAAATTTGATCGGGTTGCATATCGATCAACAACTCCAAAAACATATGTGGGTGTTGGAGGAGGGGAAGACATGATTTGGATGTTTTGGAATCTTATCTTTTTATCTTTTTAATTGATTGATTGTTTCTAGATTTTAGGTAATTAATTAAAACTAATGAATTTGGCAAAATACGTTTACATTCATTAGTTTGACTTAGCTTCCTAAAATCTAAACAAATCAGTGTATTGAAAGAAAAGATAAACATCCAAATGGATAAACTTCCCTGGCTTCCATACCCACGAAAATATACACAAATTAAGCCATAAAATAATAAAATATATGAGTGTAGGAATATATTTTACGGTACTTTATATGATATACGTGTCGAAAAAGCAGTCAAGACACTCAGTTGACAAAGTCTACGTGTCGATTAAATTATCAAATTCGAGTGTCGCCGTATCCGATACACACGAACATAGTTGCCCGTACCAAAAAATTTTTCAAATTTTTGGATTAGGCCATACATGATTTTTTATAAGTTCCCTGGTTTAGTTTTATTTTAAATTCATTGTATTGTACTAAATTCTAAAATTTATCAAAATTCTAACACTATCTCATAGGCAGAGGTACTCAATTAAAATGTGATCCAAAAAATAAAATTTTCTAGATCCAACCCTATCAATATACATAAGTACTCATGCAAGAAAATTGATATGGACTTCGGATGAGACGGAGACCGTATTAAAAGAATTTATTGAATAAAAAATCTGTATAATAAGTTGAGAAAAAGGAAGAATGACCTTTCAGCGTGAGGTGGGCGTCAATACTAGAAAAGGCAAAACCAAATGGTCCGTCTCGGGTGTTTGTTTCGCCGCGTCCGCCTAATCGGCCACTTCAACCCTCCTGGTCCAGCAGTTCGGCGCGTGGTCCCCAACCACTGTTACACCAAAATGCCAATCAGTGATGAATCAGCAAAATTAATTTTATTAGATATTTTATTAGACTGCGGGCCAACAAGTTTAGCAGAGGTAATTTTAATTATTGGATATTTTTTTTGTGGCAGAGGTAATTTTACAAATCGCACACGACTCATGACTAGTACACGTCAGCAACTTTACAGGTGTCACGCCTTAAGACCCCATAATTATGTTTAATTATTGGTAATGAATTAATAATTCCTCGTGACTAGGCATATGGAATACGTGGTCAGGTAATTAGCTAAACTAAACATCATTAGTTGTACATGCCTACGGTGACGTGCCTAACTCATTCTTCCGATTTTTGGGATGCCTACAAATTCAGCAATTATGTTTAGCACGGTCTATGTACTCCCTCCGTTTCACAAATAGTGACACACTTTATAATTTGAAATGTTTTTTCTATATTAGCACTTTCTAATTATGACAAATTTAAAGTTATTATAGTCATTTATTTTGTTTTTTCTTTCTCTCAATTCAATTTTTATTAGCTCATTTAACTTCTCCTAAATTCTACAACTCAAAAGTGGTGTACCACTGATAGATAAGTAGAGGGAGTACATCCCCATGAGAGCAGTAATCTACCTCCTCGGTTATCGATTTGGTGTAGTTGCGGCTGAACTGTGAGGGCGAGGGTTATCGCCTTTGAGGAAGTACATCCCCTTTTTTGCGGAAAGTACCTCGTACGCTTTAATGTTAAAATTACGGAAAATGGTTAGATTCAAATTTTCAAATATTAATACAATTAATCTTCAACAGTATATTTGTAGTACTCTCTGTTTTGTTATGTCGGGCACTCTAATTTCAGGTGTCGTTATTTTTGGCGATTGAAGTGTGTGAAAAATTTAGTGTCAAGAGTAAAAAGTTAGATGAGTTACTCCCTCTGTCCCATTTGAAATTGTACTCTTATTTTTTAAACATTATTCTCTATCAAAATTTGACAGTATATTTGAATAAATAATATTATCCTATATGATATTATTTAATTTGTCTTCAAATATCAAACTTTTATTTCTCGTTATTATATGCAAGTAACCATACTAACAGTAAAAAATTGTGTCTTGAACACCGCACAAAGATAATGATGCAATCTTGAAAGGGATGGAGGGAGTATTAAAAATGATTCACTTTTTACTTTAAAAATAATTTTTAGCAAAATATGCTAAACTGAAAAGTGTGCAAAATTTAAGAAAATAGAAGGAATACAAGAAGAATGCTCAGTGATTCTATGAGGTTCATGAATAATTTCGGCGATCTTGTGTTTATAGCCATAATCATGTCCAAATACTTAATTATATGTGTCAAGTTTCAGAATTCTGGTTCGACTAAAATTCTTACAGCTTAGTTACTTTTGCATGGACGAAAGTTAAAATAAGTAAATTGAATATGATAAAATTTTGGGAAAGATCGTCTTTTCGTAACCTTATGGAAATATGAGGTTTAATTAGAATAATAAAAGGTAACGTTTTAGTTGCAATGTTAAAAATTTATTATGCAACGTGTAATAGTTATAAAGTTTATAACCCGATTCATGCAATCCGAAAATTTTATCTTAATTTTTTCTAATTTGTACTTTAAATCTTGGTTTTTTCATAACTTATGGAAATACGTTATTTTAAGAGACAAACTCATTGAATATTAATAATAAATTAAATTAAGCCAGATACGAGTCAGTCTCTTGAAAGACGGTATTTCCATAAGTTATTGAAAAACCAAGATTTAGAGTGTAAATTAGAAGAAATTAAGATAAAATTTTCGGGTTGCATGAATCGGGTTATAAACCTTATAACTATTACACGTTGCATAACAAATTTTTAATATTGCAATTAAGATATTTTACCTTTTATTATTTCAATTAAAACCATCTTTCTACAAACCTATAGAAAGACGGTATTTCCAAATACTTTGTCAAAAAATATAAGTTATAAAAATCCTTTTAGATTAGACTTGTCGTTGTTAAAAATAGTTTCAATCATACTCTTTAAGTTTTGAGTTCGTCTCTTAAAAGACGGTCTTTTTATAAGTCATGGAAAGACCACGGTTTAAAGTGCAAATTATAAGAAATGAAGATAATTTTTTTGGATTGCATGAATTGGGTTATGAACTTTAACTATAACATGCTGCATAATAAATTTTTATTATTGCGGCTAGGACCTTACACCTTTTATTATTCTAATTAAACATCGTCTTTCCACAGGTTTATGAAAAAATGGTCTTTCCCAAGACCGTGGCTCAAGTTTTATCTATTTTAACGAGTTGTTCATAAAAATTATTTTTAATAGTCAATTTTAAAATTTAAACTACAACTCTTTATTTTATCTAATAAATTTTTTTTTGGATTTGAGTACACCTCTTGAAAGACGGTCTTTCCATAAGTCATGGAAAAACCAAGGTTTAAAGTGCAAATAAGAAGAAATGAAGATAACATTTTTGGATTGTATGATCGGGTTAAAATATTTATAACTACACGTTGCATAATAAAATTTTAATATTGCAATTAAGACCTTTTACCTTTTATTATTCTAATTATACCACGTCTTTCCATAAGTCTATAGAAAGATGGTATTTCCCAACAATGATTTAGCCATGATTTATAATTTAAAAAATGTGGATTTAAAGTTTTATTATTCTAATTTTATTATTAACTGATGAGTACTCCACATTGAATATAAAGTTTTATAAAGCTTATGGAAAGAAATATGTTGAAAATATGAAATAAATAAAGCATAAAGTTTGATAACTGATGAGTACTCCACATTGGATACAAATGTGGAGTACTAAGTCAACTTGGCCTTCCGGCCAAGGGCTGCTTGGGCTTTCTGGTGGGCACCGAGTGTGGGCTGCCCCAATGGTTCTGGTGCTAGGTTACCGTGACTTACCTCTCACATAATGGTTATGGTGTCGGCTGGTGTGGTCTGATGATGGCGAGCAGTGATCGCCTTTTGGATACAAATGTGGAGTATAAAGTTCTATTGTTAAAGGCCAAGGGATGATTTAATAAAAGTTTTTACTAAAGCGGAAAAGAGAAAGTCTCAGTAAAGATGATATTTTCATAAGTTTATGGATAATCCATATGAGATTTTACATTAAATGTTGTAATTTTAAAAAATTATTTAAGTATTGCATTTTATAAGTTAAAATTAGTAATAATATGTATTTGAAGGTGAAAATATAAAAATATAATAAAATAATATTTTAAATTCTGTATATAATTTAACAAATGAACTCATGGACATACCGCATGTCATCAAGAGTGCTAAATGGAAAATATGTCAAATTTAGTAATATGCAGGTGAATAAACAAAGGCAAAGTGTTGGGAAAGACAGATGTAATTAGAATAATAAAAGGTAAAAGGTCTTAGTTGCAATATTAAAATTTTAGTATGCAACATGTAATAGTTATAAAATTTATAACCCGCTTTCCATAACTTATGGAAAGACCGTATTTCAATAGACGGACTCATAAACATAATGTTTTACATATTGGATGAGGACAAAACAAATACGTAGTAAGCAGTCACAGAGTAGGCTAAGAAGATGAGGAAGAGTTTGTGTTGAATTTAAGCCACACGCCAGGCGTTTTCCTTAATTAGGACAATTATTCATCGGATACCGCCAAAATAAATGGTCTATTGTAAAACAAATTCTATATTCCTCTCCCAGAATTTCACCATCATCTTCTCCTCTTGATCTTTGCATATAAGGAGGAGGAGTAGGATGCCCAATTGAAAACCCAGAACGGCTGCAAAAAATCCCCAATTTCTAGGTTTCAATTTCAGTTGGAATTCCTTCTTCTTCTGCAAATCCACCATTTCCATAAACGTCCATTTCTGTTGCACTGTACAAAAGGTACCCTACCCACATGCTTCAACAATTGGGTCGCCATTACTGTAGATAAATGCGTGGTATTTTTTTAATGATTAATACAAAGAGTTGCGTGAGGCTATCGTTTTTCGGCTATATATATTCAGCGCGAGTTCGTTCAAAGATTTTTCATCACACGCTTTGGATATTTCTTCAAAGTCTTCTCTTTTATTTACTTGGCTCCAATGCGCTTATTGCTTTATTCTATCTTGTAGATTTTATAGTTGCTGGCTGGATTTCGCCTGCGAGTCATTGAGGTACGATCTGGGCTTGTTTTGATTGCTTTCAGCAATTGGGTATGTGAATTGTTTGCATAAAGGGTCCATCTTTTGTTTTTCTTGATGTATGAACTCTTCCTGCAGTTTTGAATGATGAGGGCTTGTGTAGAAATGGGTTTTCAGCAAGTAAATTACCTTGTATGAATAAAAAAATGAACTGCCTAAAGTCTTGTAGTTGACTTGTTCTTTCTGGTCTGTATTGAGAATTGGGGTTTTCCCGTGTGCATCAGTTTAGTTTTTTATGTTTTGATGGAAGTATTATCTGCATAATTGGATAGGTTTGGAATGTTGTGGTTTATAACTCATTTAAAGCTGGAAACTGAATTTCTAAGCTTTCTGATCCAGGATATAGTGTTGTCTTGTTATTGGAGCTGGGAGATTGAAGATCTGTAAATAGCAATATTCAATTGTACTTTACTGTAATTATAAGATGACGATTGTGAACGTTAAGCCAGTGAAAGAAAAGAGGTCGAGAAAGAGCAAGCCAGAGGTTAATGAGAAGTCTCCCTTGTTGCCTACCAAGGGGGGAGAAGATGCTGGGTTTGATGAGTTCAATGGGGCTTCTTTCAGTGGTGCTGTTTTTAATCTGTCCACCACTATTGTTGGTGCCGGTATAATGGCCTTGCCGGCCACCATGAAAGTATTGGGTCTCATTCCCGGGATTGCTATGATAGTTGTCATGGCTATCTTGACTGAGTCTTCAATTGAGTTGTTGCTCAGGTTTAGCCGCACATCTAAATCGATGTCTTATGGAGGACTTATGGGCGATACTTTTGGCAAGTACGGTCGCATGTTGCTGCAAATATGTGTTTTAGTCAACAATGTAGGCGTGCTTATTGTGTACATGATCATCATAGGTATGGCTATTTTTCACTTGCATGTATCTGAAGATTTATTTTATTTTATATCCTTAGGAAGTGTTGCTTCCATTTTAAGCTACAAGGTGATTCTTTTGTTTATGGCTGCAGGTGATGTGCTTTCTGGGACAACGTCAGAGGGTATTCACCATCCCGGTGTCCTTGAAGGGTGGTTCGGGGCGACTTGGTGGAATGGAAGATTTTCGATTCTCCTTCTAACCACCCTTGCTGTATTTGCCCCACTGGCAAGTTTGAAGCGTATTGGTAAATTCCTCGTGACATTATTATAAATTGGTATTTGTTGTGTGTCTTCTAAGTCATTAAATCTTGGGTCTCAGGCGTTTTTGACATGTTGTTGACAAATGTTAGCTTGGTTGAATTTTTATAACAACCTCTGTTATTTTTTTAGTATGCTGTAGTTGAGTGCAATAGTGCTTAAGTACCAGAGAGAATACAGATAGTGCTGAAGTTGATTACTGCTGATGGTGTGTCATAATTTCTTCTTGTGTGATGTTTACTTCCCATTGTGTTTCTAGTTAAGAACATATTGAATCTCTTCTTATTGGAGTGTAAGCGTTAGTGGAGAATACAAATCTTGAATTTCTCTGAATTGTTTCATACACCTAATTTCCATAGAGCTTGTTGATGTGTAACTTTGTTTCCCTATGTTTGCAGATTCTTTGAAATTTACATCTGCACTATCGGTTGGACTAGCTGTTGTCTTTCTTGTAATTATGGTGGGAATTGCTCTAATCAAAATTTCTACCGGGACAGTCACGATGCCTAGATTGTTTCCTGATGTGTATGATCTGGCATCATTCTTCAACCTCTTTACCGTAGTGCCTGTTCTCGTCACTGCCTACATTTGCCACTACAATGGTAAGAAGTTCTATTTGATTGTGGATCCATATGCTGGTGATTTTAGTAATTAGAATTCTGATTAATACTAGAACTGAGGAATTATCAAAGAAACTTCATATTGGTCAAGTCTGTTTGGTTAGGTTTATAGATTTATTGGAGGAAAAGTAAGAAAGACTAAACGTAAAACTTGAAAATGCTTGGATACAGTCCCAAATGAACACCATCAGAAGTTAACTCAAACTATTTGGTATATTTTTGCAGTTCACTCAATAGACAATGAACTCGACGACAACACCCAGATAAAACCAGTTGTACGAATGGCACTTACTCTTTGTTCAAGTGTTTATGTGATGACAAGTCTCTTTGGCATCCTGTTATTTGGCGATGGCACACTTGATGATGTACTTTCCAACTTTGACTCTAATCTTGGAATTCCCTATGGCTCCATGTTGAACGACGCAGTTCGCATTAGCTATGCCGCTCACCTGATGCTTGTGTTCCCTATTGTCTTCTACCCCTTACGGTTGAATTTGGATGGCCTCCTCTTCCCATCCTCAAGGCCCTTGACGTCAGATAACCTGAGATTTGCTTTGCTCAGTACCTCTCTCATCGGTCTTGTCTTTCTTGGTGCAAATTTCATTCCCAGCATTTGGGACGCATTCCAGTTCACCGGCGCCACAGCAGCAGTCTGCATCGGATTCATCTTTCCCGCTGCAGTTACTCTAAGGTTTGCCACATCAATCACAAACCTTATCCTACTTGAAATTAACTGTTACTTTTAATCCTGTTTATCAGAACAATAGCTCTTCTGGGAAAGTTGATCTGAACTTTATGTGTCGGTTTAATTTGTTTGGTATTCTAGGGACAGATATGGCATTGCAACGAGGAAGGACAAGATACTATGCGTGTTCATGATCGTTCTTGCTATCTTCTCCAACGCGGTGGCAATATACAGCGATGCCTATGCATTGTTCAAGAAGAATGCATCTCCACGGAAATGATAGCGAGCGAGAGGCTCCATTATCCATTATTTGTGCTGTTATTATAAAAGTATTGGCTGAAGAAGATTCTCTAAATGTGGCATAATTATGTCGATGCCGAATGAGAATGTAGCAGCTCCATGAAGTTTGAATAAAGGGCAATCTTCTGCTCAATGTCAGTGTTGAGTTTTTGTACAAAGAAGTATGAATGGTATTTGGAACCTGGCTATTTTGTACTCTTAGGTTCATTGTTGTTGTATTTAGTTATTTTCGAAACTGTTTCTGTGATTGTTGGAAAAGGTTTGGCTTGCTCAAGTTGCCTGTGTTCCTGATTCTGATAATTTTACCATCAAATACAGCGTATTGTCTATTTTGCCTCAACTTCCTCCGGATAGAACAATTTTCAGTTCAGTCACTCTTTTTCGAGAAAGTCTCTCGTTAAACCGACTAATGATTAGAATAATTGTGAAAATTTTTATTTCAATATTAAATTATTGTGATACACTTTAAAAGTTTTTTGGAGTCTTAGAAATTTCATTGCAATAAATAAAAGTAGACATAAAATCACTCCATTAGTTACATAAATTATAAAATGTTTCCATCTTTTCAAGCTCGAGGACAAGCGTAATTTCGGCAGGAGGAAATGTTATGATCGAGGACTTAAGGGCAAATAAAAGGAAGTTAGGGGCGATGGTGTAATGAGCAGCGGGGGGAAAAGTTAGTTACAACAGGGGAAAACAAGACGAAGGCTGCGTGTTGAGGCTGAGCTGGATTCTGTTACAGTGCAGTTAGCAGGGATTTAGAAGGGTTAAATAGCAATTAGTTTAGCCAATTCATTATCTCGTTTTTCTAGGGCTTTTTTCCATACTCTCGCTAATCATCACCATACAACTTCGGGCAAATCCTCCAGTTAATCCCGCCGGAACCCTAGAACAACCGAGCAACCAAGCTTCTAAACCGATTTCGGAAGATCCCGTAAGTTATTCATTCTACTCGCGTGCCCTAATCTTAGTTTGATCAATCGATTCCTAGTTGTGTTGATTGCTTAGTATACAAATTGAATTGAATTGAATTGCGAATCTACGTAGATAAATCGTGGTTTCATCTATGCTTGTATAGGTCTGAGCTTTAGACTAATCTGGTTGATTAACGTAACTCTATAAACCTTGGTTGTTTTTTTCGCCTGTAGACTTAATTTGTGGCACTTTTGGCCGATAATTTAGAAACATCAATGGCAGCAGGCTCAGGCTCAGGCAGATCTGTTGTGCTATTGGGTAGGAGTAGAGGAGGCTCAGCAATTTCACCACATTCTGTGTTTCGGGTGGCCAACAGCCTTGCCCCGGTGAATATTGGAGGCAAGCTGTCGGGTCCTGAACCGGTGTCGACAGGCCCACCGAAATTGGCTAAACTAATTGCTATTTAACCCTTCTATGTAGTTGGGAACAGGTGCTCAACTGGACACGTGTGTCAGCGTGCTGATTTGATAAAAAAGGGTTCGGAACCGGTGGGTGTCAACTGGCTTGAGCTTGACCAAACCTACTCCGATTCACGGAAGGCTCTTTCTAAGGAAGATCCTGACTAAGTCAGGTTCTCTCAGAACATTTCAAGTTTGTTGGAAGGTGTCTGGAAGGCCTTTTCTTGGGAGGCAACACTGGCATTTGTATTGCTAGATTACTCCTCCTGTGCAAGCAATGAAGGCACTGCCCCAAGTAATGATGATGGTAATAAGATTGTAAAGGAGAGGAAAAAGAAAAAGAAAGTATTGGACAAAGGATCTGCATCCTTTGCAGTTCATGAAGGATATCGGCTTTGGTGGGGCAGTGACTGAAGCTAAATCCATTCAGCCTGGTTTGCTGCAAAAACTGTTTCAGGATTCCCTCTCATTTTTCAATCCAGTCAGATCAGAATTTGATTTTTTACAGAATAAGGTGAAAGAGATAGTGGAGAGCAACCCGATTCGAAGGCTTCCTAAGCTTCCAAAGGTATTTAGTTACCAAAATTATTTTCTTAAGTTAGACTCCTTGCACTTGATGCTTATTACTTCTCAACTTTGATTGCATATAGTATTTATCTTTGAATGTGGTTATGTAATATAGACATGGAGATGTTTGAGTTTTGTACTTACTCTGCCTAACCTGTTCTGGCAGATTTGTGAAATAAAATTACACCTCTTTTAGTGAATGCTGGGTGTATTACTGTATTTTAAACCTTCTTCTCCTCTTTCTTTTCAATGTCAATTAGCAATTTGGCTTGTGTAAATAGAATGGAGATATCTAAGTAATTGAAACCTTGCAGGATTATCTGGACAATTGGACTGTTTAGCAATGAGGTTGGGATTTTGTTTGACAGGGTACCAGAGATTTTGCTAACGAACATATGGCTCTAAGGGAGAAAACCCTCCCAGATATTGTTGATGTTTTCAAGTTGCATGGAGCCCCAAGTCTTCATACTCCTGTTTTTGAATTGAGAGAGACCCTTATGGGAAAGTATGGTGAAGACTCAAAATTGATTTATGACCTGGCTGATCAGGTATGTGAACCACTCTATGTAACAAGTGATACTATTTCTCTTGAATTAGCTGTACAACATATTATTGATGCGAGCTGTATTTGTGCTGCCAACTTACCACTCTATGTTCTATTTTGTTGCTTTCCTAAGTGTTGTCTAGCATGGTTATTTTGATTGTGAGAGTTAATCTTAGGATTGAATTAGGCTGTAATTTGTCGATCCATGAATTAAACAGTGAGAGTTGATCAATGGGTTTTTTGTTGTTATTCACTTTCTGGAATTGTCCACTGTCTTCAAAAGGATAAACTAGCAATAAACATATCTTTGTTCGATTAATCCACTAGCTCTAGAATTTCAAAGTTAATTGGTTATGGCGCTAGCTTATGTGATCATGTGTTTTTCAAGTACACACGATGATTGTGTGATTGTATCTGCTGTGCTATAGTGACTTGACATGCTGATGCAAAAATGGGACAGCATCTTCATTGTTAGATGTGTAGCTTTCAAAAAGGAAAAACCATTGATAGAATTCCATTATTTGATTTGAGGCAGCTTGCCTCTTGATTGTTCTTTCCTTTAATAAAATTAAACTGTGCTAAGCTATAAGTGAAGTCATTCTTTGAGGTCCTCATGGAGTTAAATTCCACTAGTACTGATTATCAATGAGTATGAATGAAGTCTCGTCGCTGTTTTAAATCAATATCCTCTTAATCCTCATATAATCTCTACCTATTAACATCTACAGGGTGCGGAACATTGTTCACTTTGCTATGATCTCACAATCCCATTTTCCAGATTTGTGGCTATGAATGGCCTTACGTCATTCAAAAGGTACCAGATAGCACCAGTGTATAGAAGGGATAACCCATCTAAGGGAAGATATCGTGAATTCTATCAATGCGATTTGATATTGCTGGACAGTTTGAAAAAATGGGACCTGATTTTGAGGTCATAAAGATATTGACTGAATTGTTAGATAAGCTAAATATTGGGGATTACGAGGTAAGCACTGAATTGTTTTCTTTAGAGGAATTGGATTTTCATGTATTGGAAGTGTGCTTAATATGTTGCTCCTTCCATATATTTTTATGCAGTAGTGATTATTATGTTTTTTTTTTATCTTGTTGCTTGTACGTTACCTTTTTCGTAGGTAAAATTAAATCATCGTAAACTACTTGATGGAATGATGGCCATGTGTGAGGTGCCACAAGAAATTTCAGAACTATTTGTTCAAGCATTGACAAACTAGACAAACAAGCTTTTGATCAGATAAAGAAAGAAATGGTATGTCTGTGGCTACTATCAATTTCTATGCTCTAATGTTGCACTGTTGCTCTTCGTCCATTCTCTGTATCTGTCATAATGAATTGAGGCTTCATAATACAGACTTGTATTTCATAACAATAGGTCGTTTCTCTTTACTGCTTAATTCTAAGAAAGACCTGCATCTCTACCCATGTCTTATAATCATTTCAACATCCCACTTCTTGTGTTTGTTTCTTTTGTTCTCATCTTCTTACCCGTCTTTGAGAGTACGGGAGTCTTTAGTGTCTATTTCTTGCATTAGCCTTTATCCAGTAAAACAACTTTTGTGTCATTTCTACCTAAATCTCAATTATCTAATATAATTTTTCAGGTCAATGAAAAAGGCTTAACTGAGGAGACTGCAGTGCAATTGGCACATTTGTCAAAGAAAAGGGATCCCCAATGGATTTGTTAATCAAGTTGAAACAAGAGGGTAGTAGGTTTCCGGAGAATGCTGAATCCCTACTTGCACTAAATGATTTGGAGATTTTATTTAAAGCTTAACAAAAGGCAAAATGTGATGGAAAAGTGTTCTTGCAAGAGGCCTTGACTACTATACTGGAGTCATTTTTGAAGCCGTCTTTAAAGGGACTACACAGGTAGACTTATATTTGAAAGATCTTGACTCTTTTCTTGGACATTAGCTTTTACACGCAATAATCATTAGGATCTTTTGAATTTTTTTTGGCTAGCCAATAGTAATCCTTCCAGTTTTGCGATACTGCATGGTTTTTTCCTTGTTGCTTAGCATCCCACATAACTGTTTTATGCAGTGCTAGATTTTGTCTTGTGATTTATGACTTTTGGTATGTGTCTAGACACTTGAAAGTGTGATCTGATGACACAAGTGAGAGAATCAGACCTCGTAATAGAATTTTATTATTTTCTTATCCATCAATTTGATAGCTAAGATATTGAGGGACATTGTAGTTAGGTATCATCTTTTCCCCCTTGGGTTATGATTAGGTTGGTTGTTTCGATCATTTTCATACAGAAGAATTTATATGCATCTTATGCAGCAGGTTGGTTCAATTGCAGCTGGGGGGCGGTATGACAACCTTATCGGAATGTATGGGCTAAAGCAGATCCCTGCAGTTGGACTTAGTCTTAGTATAGAGTGGGTATTTGATATAATGGAGCAGCTTCAGAAAGACAAGAATGAGTCAATACGGACTACTGAAACTCAAGTCCTCGTTAGCATCCATCTTGGGCGATGACCTGTCTGTGGCCGCTGAGCTGGGGAGTGAGCTTTCTGGTGCCAAAGTGAGAAGGTTGATGAAGCACATTGATCGAGCCAAAGACTCAAAGATACCTTGGATGGTAATCGTCGGAGAAAATGAACTTAAAGAGGGAAAAGTTAGATTGAAAAATATTGTGGATGCGGTGGAAAAGGATGTATCCAGAAGCACTTTTGTGGAGGAGCTTTGTGCGCTGTTGAATGGACCATGCCAGGGACTATGTCCAAAATGTAGTGATAAAATGAATAGTACAATAACAGGATGATTTTTGGCAACAGATTTATAGATCATTTTATAGAAGAGGAAGATGATGCCACCACACACATTTACAGATCAAGGTTGAGTGTTTTTTCTTAAACTAGGTATCTGTGTTGGGACTTGACACCTCTGGATTCAAGAACAAGAGAGTAGAATACTTCTTTTTTAGAAAGTTTTTCAGTATCAAAATCAAGCACAATTACAAGACAAAATTGTTTCATTGTCAACTGTACATAGACAATTAATATAAAACAGAGAGATTAAACTTAATCCGTACAACATGGTCATTAATCTACCATGATGGATAGCTTTATCACACCAAAATAAACCGACCGTGCATCTTCATCTTTGCTGCGGAGAGGCAGTTTAACCACCCCAGCCTAAGATAATATACCTAAACGCTACCTTTTTACCCCTACAGAACCAGATAGTAAAAAATAATAGTAACAAAACCCCCCCTCCCTACAAAGGACATCTATATACAAACACATTTGTGAAATTTCATCTTAAATAGAGATGGGAAGATAAAACTAACCCATAGCTTCCTTAGATGTTCCCTATGCTGGTCACAAAAGGAACCAACCTTCTGTAGTCTCTTCTTCTCCCGAGCGCACAGCCATCAAGCACCCGCCCGAGCATTAGCCGCGTGTTCTGCAACGCCAGCTCTCTGGGCGACATGCCAGATTCGGTCACATTATTAGCTTGGCTAACTGGAGATGATCCAGGAGCCAAACCCATTGCAAACTGCAGTGGCCCGCTTCGAGCCTTGAACGAGGTTTGAGGACCTAGAATCTTCTCATCTGCCCTGCTGAGTCCATTTTCATATGCTCCTGATTCATGAGGATGGGAATTTGGCAAAGAGCTACAACTCTGTAAAAGTGCTTCCAAAACGCTGAGTGCCTCCCAGCACAAAGTACTCTCAACGAGCTGAGAGACAATTGCGTACATATGGGGACTCTGAGCTGCATCCATCGGAGTATGTTGAAGTAACGCCTTCAACATAAGAAGAATTACACGCTGATATTCAAATGGTCCTTTCTCCAGGAGCCTTAAAAGGTGTCCAAAGGCCAAAGCTGAATGCTTTGGAAACCACGCATTGCATAACAGGGGTGAGACACAAGCAAGAAGGTTTTCAACGCTTTTGATTTCCCCGCGCGAGTAAATCATAAAGACAGTTGCTAGCTCATCCAATGATTTTGCTTTGCACCAAACTGCAATATTGGCTGTAACAACGCCAGCCTTCTGGACCTGTTGTTGGATTGGGGAAACAGGACCCACAGCAGCATCTTGGCTGAGCTGTAAGCAAAGCCATGGAAGTAAGCCAGTGATGTGCATCAAAAGTCGAGTTTCAGAATCCCCAAAGATTGAATCACAAGAAGGCACCGTGATCCGTGACAAAACCTCTACAGAAACCCCATGACTAACCGAAGACATGAGCCCTTTAAGCACGAGCGGCTGCACCCCTACGAATTCTGGTACCTTGCCATTAGATGATGATGGTTCAGCGACACTCTTTGATTCCAAACGCTGAAAGTCATTTACATCAGAAACACTCATATCGAGCTCATCACGGGGCATACTAGAGAGAAGCACATTTTCTGTTGTTCTATCACGAAAGGATAAACGATCAATGACCCTAGAGAAGAGCTCAAGCACTTGGCAATAAACATGGACAAAATCCGTATGCATCATCGCAACACAACCCCAAAAGAGCTGGGGGTAAAGTATCACCTTCTCTGGCTCCATATTCTGCACCATCACCTGCAACGTCAACAGGATCTCCATCATAAAGCCTAAAACTGCAGGTACTGGATTCACCAAGCACCTGTGCAGACAGCGGAGTAAAGATACACACGCATCATTAGTAACACAAGGACGAAGTGCTCGATAAATTTGGTGTGAACGGCAAGCAAGGTGCCTTGATGTGCACTCCATTGCCCATTTAAGAGCCTCAGCTCCCCAAGTTTCCCTAAGATCTCCTTGAAAGAAAATTGCATCCACCATGCTTTGCACAAGGGCTGACAAGAGCGTTGCACTTGGAAGCTCCATTCTTACGACTGTGGGGTCCTCATTCTCCCACATCATGTTACTTCTCTTTGACTGGACATACTTGATTAAGCTCACAACTTGCTGCTTGTTTTCTCCATCACTGTTTTCAACATCATACAATTCCAAGTGACGGCCAGCAAGGGAGTAGAGCAAATTAACAAGTAGGTGCTGACAATGCTCCAGCACAATATCCTCTGAGCTGTCCATTGAGACAAATGTGACATGGAAGAGCAAAGGCAAGTGTTCTCTAAAATCCTCATCATTCTCATAAGCAATTTCAGCCAGCAAAATTAATGCTATATCAGCATGACTTAATGAATGCTGCTGATGTCCTTGTAAAGCAGACTGAAGTTCCTTAGCATTTACACCATGAACTACAGCCCCAGAAAGTAACCCATCTTCCCCAGAGTTGGGTGTGTCAATAATGTAGTCTCCACTATCCCGAGAGACATGACGGCTTCGTAAGCTTCCAGTTGAACTGCGAACCCCCATTAAAGGTCCTGACATGTTTACAAGTGACGGAAGAAGTTGGCCAGACCGCCCAGTAGACACGGGAACGATATTCATCTCAGGTGCCATTGAGCTCAGTGGCCCTGAGGCACTTCGGCCTCCAACAGCTGCCGTTCTCCAACTCAAGCTTCCACTGGCATTCCTTAGTGGACCATCAAGGGATCCACGAACCAACAAAGGTGACATATGCGGTTGGCTGTCTGCAACAGCGGCCATCTGTGCCACAGCAGGCCCTTGAGAGAATTCCAACACAAAATTTCCATTGGCATCCGCCTTACCAGGTCTCATTAGTTCCACACTATCCTCAAGCATCCGCTGAGACAATTGGTAAACCAAGTGATCAATTGTCCGCTGTGGACAAATTCGAGCCAAATATAAACTAACCCTTTTAGCAACTGAAAAGTATGTAGCAAATGCTCCACTAATTTCAGCTGAGGCGTTTGAATCACAATCTTCAATACCCTTTGTAATCAAGAAATCCAACACCGGACTAATGTTTCTGGGCTTGCTAGCTATAGTACTCCAAAGCTTTTCAATTTCATCAGGGAACTGATCACCATGCCTCCATGTAACGTAATACAGACTTTTCAGCAGTCTTTCACTCCAACCTGACTCTTTAAGCTTCCAAAAATTGAGATTTTCAATCCATGGAGCCATGCAAGTAAGCACTTGGTGCTGTGCAATTATGTCAACTGCATCAAGTTGTCTCTGCATTATTTCTTCACAAAGTAGTTGACTCAGTTCAGGATGATCCTTGGCAAGTTTGCAAGAGAGTTTGTACTGAAACTGCTGATATGAGTCAGGAAGGTTGCCAACAACAGCAGCTCTATAGCTTCCTGGGCCTTCACTGCCATCTTCAGCCCATTCACGAACAGAAAGTGTTTCAAGCATCTGAAGGGCATCATCACGGATTTGTCTGGATGGATCAACCACCTTATAAAGGATAAGGCTTAAAAGTCTCTGAACTTCACATTTTGGTATCTCTTCACGCATGTAGACCTCAGCCAGCACACTGAAGTAGCCATCAGCTATAGCAGCATCAGAATAATAGCACTACAAGGAAACAGATTCGGGTTGCTGAGTCCACTTACTGTAACAGACTTGATAATAATACCAAAAGAAAAGAATGAGCAGCAAATAAAGCAGTTTTGCTAAGTTGAAATAATTAGCTACTGAACCTAGAATATATTGGAAAGCCAAACAAGAAGAATATGTTCTATGAATTGAGTTTCAGGTATTATCAAAGCCATTCCATGGTGAAGTCTACATGCTGTCTAAAGCCCTATTCAAAGCTGACTTAAAACAAGAAGGCCTGAAACAATATTAAGGACATAGCCCCATGAGCAATTGACATTTTACCTGATCAATACAAGCAGGGAATAGGTCCAAATTAGTCAGAAGAAAATTCTTCAGAGCCAGCTTAGCAAGGGAAATACGAAGGTGGCCACCTCTATGCTTATCACGGCCCGTAGCACCACGACCAATTTCTGTGTATTTTGAATAAGAAGGTGTTCTTGGATCAGCTGGTGAATAACCAAATGGGGCTCTTGGTGCAGGCTCAATGAACAGGCTGTTAATCCAAGATATAACTCTTCCACTCATCTTCCTAGCATTATCATCAAAACAAGGTCCATAGAGGAGTGACGCCATTGCATTCATGGAGGCCCACTGGATAGCCTCAACCTGCTCTCCCAATTCCCTATCAAAGGAGAGTTTATCTATGGAGTCCTTTGACCGACTGTGCTGAGAAGATTTGTACTTTTCAACTTCACGTCGGTAATCGCTAACTCCATCCTGACTCCACGTGCTACCTGTCTCGTCACTCCAAGAGAGTAGCAGATCAAATAGGCGCTTTCTAGTTCTGATATCAAATTTCTCTGATTTTGAATCAACAAACTCCGGTGCCAGGTATCTTAGAACAGAAGCAAGAGCGAAACGAAAAGGCTGCATATCTTGAAAACTTTCAGGAGAAGCCGTTAATATCTGCCTGGTAGTATCTTCAATGAACTTCAAATAATGAAGGCGAAAAACAGGTTTTCGGCTTAGCATCCCAGGCCAGATGTTCTCAGCAACAGTACGATAAATATTTATAATGTGAATACGAAGTTCTTCACGACGGGACTTTTGGCTCTGCATCATAAGAACATAAGATTATGCATACACACATCAAATGCATAATAAAACACCCCAACCCCATATATAATGCAAGTGTCATTGAGGGCGAATTATTGTTTTTGTGTGATATGGTGAGAGTTGACAAATTTTCTTGAAAGATAAAACCTGGGATTAACATACTAATTTATTCAAAAGGTGGATTCTATGACTCTGTCAATCAAAAGAGAAGCACAAGGATTTGCTCAAGTACCATTTGCATAAGGAACTTGCTTGAACTTTAAAATGCAAAAGATAAGAAGTTGCAGTCTGAGAATCTTACAGGCAGGGAGCCTTTATAATTAAAATTTTACAGCCCAAAGATGTTCTAAGCGAATATAATGTGATGTCAAAAGTGGTTTTTCCCACACCAGCTCTAAGAGAAGGAAGATACCACATAAGAGAACGCTTAAAAAGGAAGATGCAATAGGAAGGAAGATACCACAGAAGCAAGAGAAATGCACAAACTAAGCAGTATTGAAGAAAAAAGCAATACCTTCCACTTCGGTTTCCCCTCAGTTTCAAGAGAAATCTCATCCATGAAAGATGCTAGTTCGCTAAACATAACCTCACATATTTCCAGATGAGAACGACCAAGAGCCATAGTGGCTGCATTCTGGAATAGAGAAAATGAACTAAATATCAGTAAAGCGGAAGCATGAAAATACGCTCATTCCTTCCTTGAGATGGAAGAAGCTTGTATAGAAACAACAAAAATAAGTTGCAAAAGGTGATTCTATAGTTAACGTCTATTATTATAGATTGTTAAGTAGTCATTACTCACTATATGAGCTTCAGAACCGGATTTCAGGGAGAGTTTAATGAGGTGGAATAGATCTTTTGAGATAGATGAAATGCCACCCTCCCTGCTATCTGGAGGACATGAGCAAGCAAACATTGCATACATTAGCCACTGATCAAGCTTGTTGTCTGTATCCTGTGATGGATGGGCCTTCCCACCCAATTCAGCAGGCGTTATTTGACCAAGACGCTGAATAACTTCTGATCTGCAAATAAACATTCCCTTTTTTAAAATGCACACACTTCTTTATGTAATTTCCACTCTCATAATTAGGGTTAGAATCAGAAATGTAAAGCTTCACAGATATAAAAGTTTGTCTGAAGATAACAGATGCAGAGGGCTGACTGGACAGCAAAAGTCTACTAGCATTGTGCCGTCAGGACTCAGGATCACCACACAACCTTAGCAGAAAAAGGTTGTTACATGTGACAAAGGTTTGTTGCAGGAACACTTGTATCAGAAAAAAAAAGGGAGGGGGTTTGGGCATAGGCAAAAGGTCAAGGATATGCCCTAAGCTACACATGGTTGCACTGCTTACATCTTATGTTGGTAGGAAAAAAGATAAAGCAAAGCTGAATACATTCTGATACAATTCCAGGGATGACAACAGTGAAGGTTCGCTTACTTTGCATGTTGAACAGAACTTGGACAGAGCTCGGCTGCATATTTTACAAGCTCACTAAGGCATCTAGCCCATCTGTTCTTATCAGGGCTCTCAAATAAAGTAGACTGGAGAGTAACATCTGGAGGTACGGCATCAGATTCTCGTCTCAAATCAAAAGGACGGCCAGAATCCCAGTAACAACTCTGAACTATATCATCCTGCAAAAGATATCTCTCAGATGAATTCCATAAACAAATAAACAATAGCTAGTAAATTACAATGTACATGTTTGGTGAACTAAATCAAGTTCAAGAAAAGGTGAGTTACCCCATGTTCTTCTAACACATCAATTATAAATATGGGCTCGGGATCATTTTTCAATAAGTAATCTGATCTATCAAGAACTGATAATTCTCGTATATCATTTCTCAGAGCTCGAATGCAACGCAATAACTCCAACGCTGTATGCCTGATCTGGCTATCAACAGAACTCAGAAATATAAGACCAACAGCATCCATTTCGGATGCACGGAATTCAATTGCTTCCGGAGGTGGATGGAAAGATGATTTTTTGAGTCCTTCATTTCTTTGGAGACGTTTGGACTCCATTGCATCACGTTCTATCTTATCATCAACCAGACAAGCTCTCCAGAACCGCATAAGCTCCAGAAGACGCCCAAGTGATGTTTGAATAAGGAGAGGAAACTCATCGGGAAGATTTAAGATGAAGTTGGCCATCCCTCTCATAACTGCAAAACGGCGATGGGGTAGATATCTTACAATACGATTGAGTACCTGCACAGCTTCTTCACGAACTCCGGGGTCAATACTGATGCCGTGTTGAGGAATTATTTCAGTAATTTTATCACTCCGGCCAACTTCTTCTATTAGATAGGGTATACACTTCAGCACTGAGCGGAAGAGATAGCCCTGAGACTTTTCCCTTGTCACAGCATCTGTAGCAGAACTTATCAGTTTTCTTAAATTCATAAACGTAAAACAATAATTCTAGATGCCATCAGAATATAGACAAAGTTATTTCTCAGAAACATTAAGTGAGGATTAAAGGTCAAAGAAGAAATAATTAAAGGCAGAAAATAGTAACTACAAATCCATCATTGAACAATTTAAACAGAAGGAGAAAGAAGAAAAACCTTTTGTAAAAACACCATTACAGTACTAAAATCCTGGAAATCTACAATGACAAAATATTTATGCTAAATATGCATCTTTTCTGGAATAAAAAAGATAATATGGCATTAAGGATATAGAGTGTTAACAAATCACAGTATCACTTCATCAAAAGTAAAAATTAAATAAAATTGTGATATTTGGCCAATTCAAACACATTACTGGATGTTTATGGTTTCTGGAGAGAGTGAGAGAGAGAGAGTCTCAAATGCTATTAAAGTACATATTAATCAAACATTTTCCTGAAGACTTTTTTCTGTCAGAGAAAATAGGTCTTAACACAAACTGTTAAAAGGTAGAAATATAGACTTTCACTTTGCTGCTCCTCTACGCGCCCATTCAGCAGAAAAACTCCACTGTGAGGCAGCAAATTAACACAGATCTACATGTACAGTGCACTAATAAACTACGTATATTGTTTAAGTTTAACATTGCTATTGCACAGACTTATTATTCAACCACATTCTTTATTTGAGATATGTAACATTCACATGAACAATCCATTACTCCCGAAAGTAAGTACTTTATTCAAATTTCTACACATAAAATTAGCTAGTAACGATATAGAACCATCCGTATGAAACGGAACTGCTAGCCACTCAATACTTCAACCAACTAGTAGCAGGTTAATGATTATGCACTCATGCAATTTATTCCAAAAGACGGTCCATACCAATATTTGTCCTTGAAGAAATCAGAAGAGCTCCACCATAGGTTCTGTGGCAGGATCTAAGAATAGATTCAATCGCAGCCTTCACTTTTGGAACATAATGCCCAACACCACGAACTGTAAATGAAATATAATATTGAATTAAAATTTAAATCAGTACATTAGACTGACAATACCAGTTCAAAACTATTGAAGTTGAACATCTTGATTACCATGAAGAATTTCCAAACCAACATGTTTGCTCGTAGGAGACATCACAATGGCAAGCAAAGCACGAAGCCCAATCACCTTAGCTTCACTTGAACTATCTTGCTTCAGCAACTCTAATATCATATGGTTCATAGCAAAATCCAGGTTATGCTCTGCAATAGTGACACAGAACTCCACCAGTTTATCATGCTGGACATCCTGTGTAAGCATTCCTTTCCTGATAATTGTCAGAAGTTGCGAGGTCACACTGTCCAGATAATCCCATACACGATTCGGGGGTTGAGAATCACCATGAACGCTTAAGTAGAACCTCAAAACACGGTGTAGACAGTCTAGAGCCATGAACCGGTGATTTTTGTCCTACATTACAAATTCCAAATTGTGGCTTTATGGAGCATGACAAATAAAGGGGGAGTAAAAAGGTGTCTTAAGCCTTGACATGGCCTCACATACTACGTGATAGTAGAACACGAGAGGGCACCCCTGGAAAAAGATGAACAAACAACAGCTTACCTTAAGATGCTTGTAGAGTAGTTCCATGTGAGTACCGAAGTTGTTGAGGAAAACGTTGGAGTCACCAAGACAAAGAAGCAGAGTCACCAGAGGATAGCCAACCTACACATTGTAACTTCCATTTATTAGGTAAAGGAAAAACAGAGTAACACATGTGCTCAGACCGCCTATCAACTGAAACCAATAACCCATATCTGTAAGCTAAGTTCTAAAGCCTATGTTATAACTTAATAATTAATACTCGGTGTTTTAGATAATAGGGTCACATAAACTAAAATAGTATCTACTTCAAGCACTGAAGGGTTTCCCCCCCTGCATCTGTAAAATTAGTTACTCCCTCCATTGAGTTTTCTTCCCACGTTGCAGTCAACCTTTTCAAGGAATGTCTGACCATAAATTTCATTTAGTATATAAGTAATGTTATCATCGTGTGAGATACAATTAGATTCCTAGTAACATGTATTTTCTAAATGTCAAATTTTATATGTCATTATTGTACGTAACTAAAGTTATAGATGGTCAAACATTCCCTAAAAAGTTGACTGAAAAATGGGACGAAGACTCAGGGACGGTTCGAGTAAATGAAATCATAAGAAATAAGTCTAAAATTCTGGTCTTTAATGTACTCACAGCTATATGTTTGCTCTGTTTATCCATCCATTGCATGAGTTGTGACCTAATGCGAGCAACGGCTTCATACCAAAGTGTAAGAGCAGATCCTACACCAGACGGAGGCCACTGACCCTTTCCACCGTCCGCCAGGGGAGCTAATATGTTTGAGAGCATATTGCACAAGGCATGATGCAATTCACTTTTCCGTTTATGGGGAGAACGATTAAGAGGATTAGCTTTTGCGACAAAAGAAGCTGATGCATTCAGACCACCTTCTGTCTTAACCTGAAAGTCACCATATTTATTTTACATAAATTGATAAGACACAAAATCGACCAATGTGTGTGTGTGTGTATATATGTGTGCGTGTGTGTGTATAATTTTTTTATAACATACCCCAAGCTTCAGGTAGCGCATCCCATTGATTATACAAAGTGTTTCACTTCGAGCAGCATTGGAATCAATACGTCGGGTATTAAGTTCCATGAAAAAACGCTCTGTCACAGAACTAAATCTGCCGTAAGAAAGAAACACCATCATAAAACAGGGGTGAGAAATCAACTGAAGCAGTAAGCACAGGAATCTCACGATCACATGGAGAAGGTACGTGCTAAGGAAGAGAATATAGGAGAAAGAGAATTTTCAGAAAACACTAAAAACTCATAACATAAAAACTGAAGTTCCACACCAGCAAACATTGAATTATAACTATAATCAGGAAGCCGTATTAAACAACCCATAATCACATCATTTCTAGATCTACCACCAATATCTTTACCTGATCCGAGATAAAGCACCTAGTAGCTGTGCAACCAGATCCAAAAGAAGTCCCCTCAGATCTACCAAAGAAGGATAATCAACCTGACTAACCACCCTGCAATCAGCCACCATTATGTTTTAGCAGACCCATCACCCTAAAAGCACGAGTCTAAATTCCATACTGCTTGACAAAAGGGCAACTAAATTTACACAAATCTAACAGAGAACATGTAGTCTAGTACTAACATCATGATATTTCAAATTGAACATTGCCAATATCATCAGGTACATGTATATATGGATGACTGATGACTGACTACTCGACTAGACCAGCTACTGATCTCAGAACATGCATTAGTTCAGCTAGCCAAAATAATAAATCTTGCAGAAAAACAAACCCGTGATAAGTAAGAAAAATTCAAACTGATGCAGACAAGGTTCAGCTACTTGAGCTGTCATGAGATGTGATAAGATAACTAACATCTTCACTCAGATGTCTTGTAAGATTATAGAAAACATTTATATATAAACAATTTAATTAACATGAAGAATAAGAATGGAAGATTAGATCTACCTGTCTGCATTTATAAGCCAATCAAAAACAAAATTCTCAAGTCCAATCCAAAGGTTCTCTGCAGCATGGAAGGAAATATTAGTGTCAAGAAAGAAAATTCTCTCTCACACCCAACAATAATATGATAGAGAAAGGGAGGGGAAAAAATGATATAGCACTTCATTTCAACAACTTCCGAGAACATGGATAGCACCTGTAAGTCCCTCTTGCGGGCAACACTCCACAAATCGAATGCAAGCTGAGCAAAAGATGCACTCCACTGCAAGCTGAAAGACACGTAGGCCACAGTCAAATGAAGAGCAAGTGAGCTGATATAGTAAATAAGGTTACATTGATATTCACTATAATGGATGATTAACAAACTTTTATTCGAGTTCTTGGATGCCTTTAGGCAACATGAACAAATTAAGCATTTTATTAAGGCCCCAAACATATTCTCAAAAGTAAGTTTTCAACCAGGAAAATACAACCCGTGGCTCTCAGACCATCCAATAAGTCTTCCCAGCGGCAAAGAATGGAAACTGATTAAGATACCAAACATAACAATATCCATTCTTGAATAAACCTCAAATTGTATTCAAGCAAAAACTATCCAAAAATTGCCTTTCCTCTTCAGTTTCAAGACAAGAAAGAGATTAATAAAGACAGCCAGTGCTTCTAATCCTTGGGATTGTTCAGAAGAATCAATACTCTATTTAGAATTATACTTATGAAGGGCAAATAAGAAAAATTGCAATGGGAGTAGACAGCTGAAAAAACAAAATTCAAACTATCTACTGTCTTTTGGAAGTAATATAGTGCCATGGGATCAGGAAATTTTACAAAAATAACTGTCGTAGACAAAACTCATCTTATAGTGAGAAAATTTTAATGGCCATTGAACAAAGTAAGATCAATCAATTAATATTGAAACCTAAGATACGTAAACTATTTTACAATCAACCGTTGCAATTAAATGGAATGCTGCATGTGATCAGAATGTAATAGAATTAGACTGCTGTGTGGCCCTTATAACATGAACGGTCAAAAAAGAAATAATACTGGATGCATTTGTCCAACATGAATACAAATTAATAAAAAAGACAAACCTTTCTCTGAAATGTTGATGCATCATTAGCACCTTTGGGAGATTCGCTGCAAAGCAATCAAAAAACTTGTAGGATAAGGACAAAACTACATGCAAAATATTATGCGTTAAAAACATTTAAAACAAAGAGCATATAAGTATCATGATCTGTAATTTGTAAAACATACGAAAAATTAAGTAAGACACGTCTAATTATGCTTTTCTACTTATCTGTGAATATCTAGATATGTAGGGGGTATTTATCAGGCATATCAAAACAGGAGCCATAAGCTCCCCTAAGAATTAAAACTAACCAAATTTCAAGGGGACAAGGGTGGGCAAGTCACAAAAAGGAACATCTAAAGACCCTTTAAACAACTTGGAACCACCTAGTAAAAGTAAAAATACCAACAAAAAAAATGTTCGAGAACCTTTCTCTCCAACGCAAAAGGGCTTCCAAAAGTGGCACTGGTGTATGTCGTGCTACCATGGCCAAAGAGTCCAGTACTTGCTCATAAGCTGGGTCTGACGGCCGAAGGTATTGTCCATCCTGAAACTCCCAGGTAAGGATAGCCATAAAACTCAGGCACAAAATACACCAAAACTACAATTAACATCTTTTAAATCCACAACCATAAAGAAAATTGAAAATCAAACACATACAAAAGAAACTATATATACAATTACTAATAATATATCACTACTCCACAAGAAAATACTCGGGCTTCACACATATAAATGTAATTTTTAATGGCGTGTCAGAAAACTGAAAACAGCTAGGACAGCTGTGCAGTCAACCCCCATTCCTGTATGCTAGAAAAAACGTGCTTAAGCAAGTGTGGACTATATTCTTCCCCCTCTTCAGCATTCGTCCACCCAAACTCTCACAATAGATAACATCACACTTCCACCTCTCTCAATTCAATCATTAAGCTAATTTGCAGTCCGAATTTCTAAATCTTCACAAAGACATTCTCAGGACAGGATAAAATCTACTCAGCAGGAACAATAAATCTCAAAGTAATTACCGATACAGAAAAACAGCTAGCACGGCTCGATGCAAAAATCCTTACTTGCGCTTGAGCAGTTTCGATACGCCGCCGAGCAAGCGGAAGGAACCGCTGCAACAGCGCATCAACAATTAGCTTGGCAGCGCTTCCAGCCTTCATCTTCCTTTCTTCTTCCTCAGCTACACAAAATGCTCTGAATTCCACCCGAACTTCGAATTTCAATCTCCCAACGGAAACATGTGATGATGCGATCCTAATTCACCGTACAGGGTATGAATTCAGCATCAATTGAACACGCGTATCGAGAAAAACAATCTGGAGAAAACGCAGGAATGAATTACAGAACCTGCTAGAAAATAGGGTTTTAGAAGGAATCGGAGTAGACTGAGGCTCTACATGGCG
The DNA here is from genome assembly GCA_037428765.1 of Rubia yunnanensis. Taxonomy (NCBI): domain Eukaryota; kingdom Viridiplantae; phylum Streptophyta; class Magnoliopsida; order Gentianales; family Rubiaceae; genus Rubia; species Rubia yunnanensis. The sequence continues at coordinate 5,268,172 of CM075069.1, forward strand.
GAATGTTATTCTTCGTTGAGCCGTTTGCTTGATCCCTCATTGTTTTTCCACGTAGATTTCACAGTTGGCTACGTTCCCATTTTTGTATATTCTCAGACGACTCGCTTCTTCCGTGTTTCCCCTCTGGAAATTTGCTGCAAGTTTGCTTCGGTGCCCGGGTACGACCCGCACCGTTAATCCGGTCCGGGGTTTTTACTCGGGCTTCATCTTCAGCCCACGGTTCACAGGTCCATTACATTCTTAGCCTGTGATGGAAATGGGGCGCTCTCTTATACAGGCCCAAGTGTGAAAGAAATTCGAGTCGGATGGGGCAACTCTTTAGGTCGAGCCGCGGATCACGGGTTTTCCACAATCAAAAAATCGCAATCAAATGGTCAACCAAGAAAATTAATCCACCCAACTTGAATTTTTGTTAGGTCCATAGAGATTTATATTGACTACGGGATGGGTGGGGCGGAATTATGTTCTATAGCCCTGCAATCTCTCATTGAGTCATTTCCAATTAAATGGATCACGGGCGTGACTTCGTGGAGGAGCCAGGTGGGGGGATCGATGGGCATGATAAGCATGAAAGTCTCGACTGTGGGTTTTTTACGAGTGGAAAACTCATAAAAATGTGGAAATAAGGCGGTGGTTGGGTTGTGATGGGGTTGGGATTTGACAGTTTGCTGGTGAACATGAAATAGGGGAAATGTATAGTATTTGATGAGTTTAAATGGTAACGCTTTGATTTATGTGCATAGAAAGTGAGAAACGTGATTCACGTGAAATGACTGGTTGCAAGGAGTAACGAAGATAAGGCTTTTGAAAATAAGCAGAGTACTAAATTGCGAGAAACGTGATTTACGTGAACCGATGAATCACACAGAGTAATGAAGATAATGTTTTTGAGAATTAACTGAGTATAATATTGCAAGAAACGTGAATTATGCGAACTGATGAATCAGACTGACTACTAACAAATGAAGAATTTTTAAATATAAGTAGAATATAATATTGAGAGAAATGTAATTTACGTGAATTGATGAAACAGTCCTATTTAATATAAATAGGCTACATACGTTGAATTCATCATAGCATGTATTTTTAAATTATGATTTTTTCAAAAATTTCATGCACATATCAAATTCTAACAGAACATTTTTATACTAACAAACTATAAATGCTCTTGAAACAAATTTATAAATAAATTTTTAATGGAAATTATCTAACGAGATGAAAGGAAAGTCCTCTCTCTAGAATTTGAGAGCAACAGTAGAATCCTCAAGATCTTCTTCTTGTTCTTTCCAACAAGCATCAGTACCAATATTACAGAGCCCTTGAAATTATCTTCTCAGTCGTTCTTTCCAATTCATTACCAAGCAAAGCAGTTCCACGCCTTATACCCAGCAAATTCATACCAACCAACCAGCCATCAAGCCTACCAAAAATAAAACAAAACAAAGTATCTTTCATTGATCAATCCTTTAAAAAAAAAAGGGAAAGTAACCTCCATACCCTACAAAGTAAACACCCATTACCAAACAAAAAACCAAATGTCAGTATCATCTTGGGACACACAAACTTTTAGCCTAGACATCCACAAAAAGTACAACGGAAAAAAAGAAGGAGCAAGTCAGCAGGGAACATGGCGCGTAGGATACTGGAGGACCATTGGCCGGATGACTTGCGACAAGGTTCCGAACATAGGGATGACTCGGAAGAATATAGGGATGTACCACTTGGAGCAGAACTGAATCACATCATATACAGACCAGTTTGAAGGGGACCAGTTCTTGTCGGGGATACGGAGGAGTATAATGAAGGAAAGCAAACCTTTGCCAACTCGCTGGTGGGGTACTTTGTGGACTACAGACAGTTCAGCGTGGATAGAATGCAAGCACACGTTGATGAGTTTTTTTTGGGGGGGAGTCAAGGTCATGGTAAAATCTGGGAGATTTTATGTGCTCGGGTTCGATAGCCGCCTACATATGAATGTTGTTATGCACAATGGACCGATGGCAGTGTAGGGAGGACCGCTAGCATTGCGACGTTGGGTACCCAAAATGCTGTTCTCACACATGCGTGTTACCCACGTCTTGTTGTGGATAAGGATTTACGGCCTTCCCCAAGAGTATTTTCCACCGAATGCGGTAACCAGGTATGCAACATTAGTCAGAGAGGCCGAAGAGGTGGTGTTTAGGGGTCTATCATCATTGGAGAATGGAGATTATGCCAACGTGCGAGTATGGGTTCCAATTCACGAACCTCTTATCTCATGCTTCCTCTTTCAGGTGAGGAGGGGAGGAAGTGTGGTGGTCTAGGGCACACGATGCCATTATGTCGATTACAAGATGATGCAGCATTGGAGTATTACCTTGCAGAAAGATTCGCAAGTCTAAGCCAGGAACTGGGAGTAGAGATATTCAGGGACAACAGTGCTGAGCTCTTTCCAGCGACAATAAGAGTCCATCGAAACTTACCGGCGAGGAGATTCACGAGAATCCAAGACAATTTTCTGAGAATCAATGAACACAGGTTTTAGGGGAGGAGGAATGACATCCTCGAGGGATTTCAGTACCAAGAAAACATAATTTTCAGTTGGGAAAAGGTCAGTCATAGAAACATAGAGTACAATCTAGAGTTTTTGGGGAATCCAGTGAATGGCCAGGAGCAACCAGCTTCAGCACAAGAGGAAGACCAGGGCGGTGCACCAGACCAGTGGCCGGACGAAATAGGGAAGAATATAATTCTTCATCCCCAAAGAGCTACCTAGACTTTGATATGTTCATTGGGTCAGTTTCGGAAGAGGTGCCAACAGGAGTTTCGCCAGGCAGCGGCCCGAAAAATGTAGAGGTAAACCCCCAACATTTACTTACAAATCCATATGCTACTTTCGAGAATGACGATATGGCAGTCAGAGAAGACATGGCAGCTGAGAATATAAATCTGGAAACACTTAGAATGGTAGAGCATAATGGTTCAAATGCTACTTTGTTGGTGGTTGAAGATTGGACTCTGACGGACGATGAGGCAAGGGATAATGATCCAAACTCGTTGATACTCAAGACAATCAACGAAGACGGAAGAATCATTCAACATCCCAAGGGGATACCAACTCAGTTGATCGATGTCGTGCCGAAGATGCTACAAGAAATAATTGCTAAGTCGATTCAAAAAATTGAGGAAATTAAGATAAAACAAAAGGAAGAAAGAATGTGCAGGGAGCAGTCTGATCACACTATTCTAAGCGATGACTCAGATCCGGAGGAGGAACCAACACCACAAGAAGCTTAGATGGTAGATGAGGAGGGAGGTGATCATTCAATGGCGGGAACTTCAATGGAAAATGCCTCTCAGGGGGATATTAAAGGAAAAGGAATATGACAGTGTGAGGAGCAAGTAAGTGTCAGGAAAAGAAACAAAGCAGTGAATTGTATCTGTAGGAATTGAGATTAGATGGGAATAATGGCGGTGGAGAACGTTCGTCCAGAAATCAAAGGAGCATGTAGAGGGATTGAATGTGTCTTCCATGATAGCCTCAACACCATTTCAACGGGTGTGTAGGGGGATTGAATGTGGCATAGGAGTTCCACGCATCTCAAACCTTATGTTTGCGGATGACTGTATCCTGTTCTTTGAGGTCATGGAAAGGATGTAAGGAAACTCGCAACCACGCTAAATATGTCCACAACTTATTCGGGACATCGTTTAAACTTTGAGAAATCTTCGTTCCTCATCAGCCCAAATGCAAAGGATTTCACAACAAACCTGATTAAATTAAGATTCAACATAAAACCAGACCTCCAACAAGGGAAGTACCTTGGCCATGACATCAATTTCAAGGGTTCGAAAGTCATATTGTTTAAAGGCTTACCGAGGAAGGTTGTATCCAAAACGCCTGTCTGGAGGAAGAGTGACTTGTTAATAAAGGGTAGAATCACATTGTGCAAGCATGTACTTTGTTCATTATTGCAATATACTATTGGGACATTCAGGATACCAAAAATAACCGTGAAGGAGATTGTTAAACAGATGGCAAGGTTTATTTGGGCAGAGGGAGAAGGATTCATTGGAAATCATGGGATAAGCCGTGCGCATCAAAGTGGAATGGTGGACTAGGGATGCAGTCTACATCAGAAATGAACCAAGTAATGCTAGGGAAGCAAGCGTGGACACTGATAACAAATAAAGACTCTTTCTTCTCCAAATTCTTCCTGGGAAAATACTGCAGGAAGAAAGACCTACTACAAATAAGACAGGAGCAGGGAGATTCATACGGATGAAGGGTAATACTTTAGGGAATGGAGCTAATCAAACCACACCTAATGTGGAAAATTGTGACGGGTGAAACAATAGATATCCAACAGAGTTGGATACCAAATGAAACTAATATGATAAAGTAAGAAACAAGCATTTTTCCATCCCTAGAATTTAAAGTCTCTAATCTCAACGACGCACCAAAATGCTGGAGGATGCCGCTACTTGAGCCCTATTTTCACCCACTACAATCAAGGAGATACTAAAAAATTCACATCTCAATACACAATTTTGAGGATGTGGATTACCTAGCATGGAACAAAGAGACAATAGGGAAATACACAGTCAAATCGGGATACCATACAACAAGGGAAGCCAAGTTTAGAGAGGAACTTGCGTCCTCAACGACACTCTCAGTTGATGAGTCTGAACCCAAGACGTGGACAACTCTATGGAATGCTAACATTAATTAACACATAAAACTTCTTATTTGGAGAATGATTCAAAGGGAATGCCCAATAGGTCTGTATCTCCGCAAAAGAGGTATGAATATTTTCACAAAATGCCAAATGTGCTCGAGGGTAGAGGAAACAGTGGAGCATATGCTATTTGAATGCGACATAACCAAGAAGGGATGGAGACACAACAGATTGGGACTAGACTTCAATATAGGTAACCGACCTCCTTCAAAGCATGGATTCAACAATGGTTCAACATCGTTCCGGAGAATGAAGACCGAGAACTTGCATGTTTTATAATAAGGGTTATTTGGCGTGCTAGAAACTTTGTTACAATAGACCAAACACCTATATCATTTGAACATGTAATGGCAGAAATAGTTGGCTTGACTAGCAGAGCGAGGACAAGAGATATAATTTGAGGAACGAGCAACTTCGACCTAGATCTGGATCTACGAGATGCAACACAACAACATGGCACATGGGAGGAGCCATCCAAGGAGACTAGGGCGGTGAGAAATATCACATATCACCCTAATGTGGTTGAAAAAAGATAAGAGCGCCGATAATATTTTTCATGACTGCACTATTATCACCGTAGATGCTGCTTTCTGTAGCAGCTCTGGAGACTGAATGACGGCTTGATGTGCAAAGTCAACCACACAAGAAGGGTGGAAAGGAAAGAAAATTATCCACACATCCTCGGCGGTCCAGGCAGAGCTAACAACCATATTACATGGCATGAAGCAAACACGTATTAAAGGGAATTTGCAACTACTTATAAAGACAGACTGGGAAAATGCACTACAACATATCACCAATTACCTAGAAGTTTCGCCAGAGATAAGACAACTAGTAAGGAAAATTATTATTCTAGGGATAGTGTTCCATATTTTATCAATGTTTAAGGTAGACAGACTAGCAATTATAGAGGCACATAATCTGGCACATGTCAGTGTAACATGTACCCATTTCCCAAACAATGAATGAAAAGTGAATCACTGTTCCACAAAAATATATACTCTCTCTCCCGGGTTAAATTGCACAGAATCTTTTTCACGCTCATCAAGAAACTTGTCTAATCGTTGATATGTTTAACTACGTATAATAATGGTAAACAAAAAGTTACTTTTCATAAACTACTTGGTACGACGAATCCAACCATACAACACATGATAATATTATTGTTTATATATCTATTCAAAATGTGGTCAAAGTTGGACAGTGAACAGTAACATAGAGTGAAACGTGCAGTTTAACCTGGAACGGAGGGAGTATTTAAAAGTGAGACAAATATTAAACAGATAAAAATGAGTAGTAACCAATTATAAAATCCAATCTTCCATCCTAGAGCCCGTTTAGGTGACTCGGGCACGGGCCGAACAGATGGTGCATCGGAATTCTGTTAACCAGAACTCGGACCCAAAATAATTCCTGGTATTTTCTGAGCGGCCGGAGAATGGCGTCGGAGAAGGAGACGGACAAGCTTGCGGAGTCACTCAATGATCTCTTCATCAACGTCTCCACCATGGTTAAGGGCGAGCTCCAGGTAGACTGCGTACACTGCTCATGCTCTTAATTGGCTAGTTTTCTGTATCTAACTGTGGATTTTTTTCCTATTCGTTTTGACCGTGAATTGATCAAGTTTTCGATCCTGGTTTCTATTGGAAGATATTCTGCTTTTGCTGATTGGGGATGAAATGAAACCAATGTATTTTGACCTAGGAGATTCGCTCTGTAAACTCCAGATGTAGCGAATAGGTTTTTTCTTCTTCTACTAGTTTACTCACATTTAACGTGTTGGATCTATGGTTTAGGATGATTAGTAACGACCTGTATCCTCGCGTTTATATTTTGTTACTATGAAATCTTCAATATCTGAATAAATGGTAATCATTGGTTCAAAAATACAACCCATCTTCTGTATCACTTCTGTAATCATTCGTCTACTTAGCACACTTCCACTGCTTGAGTGCTTGTTCTTAGTAGAGAGAGTACTTTATAGGTTTCCTTTCTTTCCTGTCTGATGGTTTTACCTCAGGGAACCAACAAACTGCTGGAACTAACGGAGAAGATGAACTTGAGAGTAGCAGAAGAATACAAAGGTTTTGGAGATGTGGCTGCTGGATTGAGGGTGTTCATGGAGCAACTGAAGTGCAAAAGTGGAAGCTTTGGTGAATATGTTGAGCAGATTGACGCCATAGAGCGCCAGATAACCGAGTTCGAAGCTGTAATTTCAATGCTTGATAAGTATGTGTCTTTGTTAGAATCAAAAGTTGTATCTGCCTATCAAAATGAAACCCCGCCCTAATGAAATTTAGTTACTCTTTTACTATTGAAAATTCCTCTGCCAGTTGACATATTAACGTTATTTTCTAGCTTTATATAGTCTTGAAAAACTCTTAACCAAATGATGAGACATGCTTAACAATCGGATCTTTTTTCCCTCAAGAAAGTATTATTAAGTTAATTAACTACAATTAGTCCCACAATCACATCAAACATACACGTCTCAGGATGGCAGTTTAGTAGAACTACAAGCATCAATAGTCCAACTATAAACTAAGCTGTTGGCAGTATGCAAGCTATTCCTGGAGATCATAATTCTACTTCTGTACATAGTACCTAATCGATGGCCCAACAAATCGCTAATTGAGCGAAGCTGATTGAACGGAAAGAAGAACCTTTCTATTACCAGAGCTGTTGCAGGAAACTAATTGACTTGGGGATGGCGGAAGGTACTTTAGGTGGCCTTGTTGAATCCGAATCAATCACCAATAATTGGCCATTCTCCCAAGTGTGTTTTACCATCCTAATTTCTTAAGGCCTGGGGATGTACTTTCTATCCCCTTTTCTCGTTGGTTCGAAGCGCCATCATCCAAGTCAATATCCATACCGATCATTCAAAGATGTACGACCATCACCAGATTGACCTGAATTGAGAAGCACCGGAAGGATTATAAGCAAAGAGACGTCTAAGTATAAAATAAACTGACGGTCGGAAAAAAATTATACCTTCAGGAGGAACCCAGGAATCATAGTCAGGCTCATCACTCAGAAACGATGGTTTATCAGGACCAAGCACTTTCTTCTGCGTCTTTTTATCCTTCCTAGTCTTTTTGCTGTTGGGCACATTTTCTGGCTGTAGTTCCACCTCATCGGAAATGTGGTATGCTTTTGAGTGCTTCAATAACAACGCAACTGTATCTTCAACTGCTGCTTCGGCTTCTTTAGATTTTTCAGAAGCTTTGACATCACTGCTGTCCAGACTCTGAACTTGCTTCCGCTTCCGAATAATGAGACCAGGGGCTGCACTTTCGAGATCTGGGTTCTCCAGAATGGCATTCCTGTCTTTATAGGGCACAAAATCATCCTTCTCTTCCATATTCAGTGGAGCTTCTTTAGTTTCTTCTTTTTTCAAGTCATGTACAGCTCCAAGCCACTGGGGCTTATAATCTGAATGCACAACAGTTGAATCATCTTTGACATCAGTAACTGTTTCACTTCCTTCCACCTTCATACTAGATTCAGCTGCTACAAGTTCAATGCCCGGTTTATCAACTGGACTGTTCTGTAACTTTTTAGCTTTGCCAGCGCCATTTACTGTATTATCTGGCCTGCTTTTCTGACTCTTTACTAGTGGTGGCTGTTTAAGGGTGTTAGAAACAGCAATTTCCTTGTTAGGTGCTGGCTCCCGTGCTTTTAAATCTCTCTTCTTAGCAGCTTCTTCTGTTGGATCTGCAATCTTCAATAAGTACAGCACTCTATCCAATTCCGACTGGAGCGAGGTCAACTCCGTTTGAAGTTGGCCTTTCCTGTCAAGTACTGCAAAAGAGTCAGCAAACTGGCTGTTTTCTAATTAGCAATCCACAGAATTACTGCACACCCTTTTTTGCTGCAGAATTACTGTTGCTGCATCAAAAAGATAGCAGAAGGGCAACAAAAGAAATAGTCAACCGATGAAGAGTATAACTTCAGACACAATCAACCAGCATTGTACAACATCTAGTGATTACAAAACGACGGGCCAATTAGCAGAAATACCATAAGTTATTTCACAATTTATGAACATAAAAAAAAAAAAACAGTCCTACATTGAAGAAAAGAGATCTAAGAATTCCAAACCGAAGCATACTCAAGCATTATTCCAATAATAACATTACCTATCATCATTGCGGACAACAATTTCTTGAAAGTATGTTTCCAGATTAGCAAAATAGAAAAACATAGGGGCTTCAAAACTTGACGAAACCAATTACACTCACCAAGTTGAGATGAAACGCTGGACATGTATGCATCAAGTGCATCTCCTTCTTCTGCAAGTTCCTTTGGTTGCACACTTTCTTCTTCATCCATAAGCATTTTTTGCTTGTTTTCCATCTCTTTAAGAATCACTTCTTTCTTTTCAAGAAGAGAGTCAGCTGTTTCGACAGCTGGATTTTCGTCACTCTTTTTTTTAGGCGGCTTCATTGTCCGGTCATAAAATTCGTCATCTTCACTGTTGATTAGAAACTTACTGGTGAGCAAACCAATTAATTAAATTCACAAACAAGTTCAGCAACAAACTATTAATATTCCTCTCCACTTTTTCTTCCCTTCTGAGAGAATCTAGCTAGCTTGGGAGTTACACACAGGAATTTGAGATATACATGGTAAACAATTAATACTTTCTAGTTAATAAAAGTACTAAAAATGATCAACTACCTCATATAATCTTCTTCCCCATCTTCAGCAGCCCCTCCTCTCTTGCCACGGGTTGCTTTTCCACTACGAGCACCTAAGCTTTCCCGGATGCTTTCATTTAATGTCTCTTCCAAGTTTTCAAGCTCTTCCAATATCTAAGTAAATATCAGAGAGAAAATCAAATTTGAAAAAAAGCATCAAAGACGTTGATCAATATTTCACTAAGAAAAATTTAAAACGTGTAAAGTTTAATTAAAATTTAAAAAAGCTTCCTTAACAAGCATCCCCAAAAGATTATATCTTACATGGACAAGTTACATTCACCTCTCAAGCGAAGAAAACACTTTGAGAAAAAATCTTGCGCCTAACAATAAGGCCAGGCGGAGACGGAGATAAATGCTGAGAATATTCGAACCATTTAGTAATACATACCTGTGAAATTCTCTGTTCATTCCTAGCAATCTGAGTCTGTTGTCCCTGTGTTAAACCACCTTGAGAAATGTCCTTAGCCCGGATAGCATCAATTTCTTTCTTCATGTGAGCAATCTATAAGCAATGCATGCAAACGTAAGGACCTTTTAGATGAAATAAGATTTGAAGCCTCAAAAAGTCATTATGTTCCAAATCATGGTGGAAATGAAGAAAGCTGAAGTCCAAGTTGACATCTCTTAAGCCTTCTACACATTAAAAATGAGCAAAGAAATTTACTTACAAGAGAAACAGTATCAATCAGTACACAAGAGAGATGAAAAGAAATTTACTAACAAGAGAAACAGTATCAATCAGTACACAAGAGAGATGAAGGTATAAAAAAGGACCGGTAAATGGAGGGAGCAGATTCAAATCATACAAAAGTAGATTCTACTAAGTAAGGCAAGCAGATGAAATTTCAGCATACAGGTTATTATGGCTTAAAGAAAACCAAAAACAAAAGATAAGAAAAAAACTAGCAAGTTGGTTGCATGCAACTGGATCAAAAGAAGAAATAATATAAATGCTTCAGAGGATCACCCAAATGCTAACATACAAAATTAGGGAAAACCAGTATTTTTATAAGAATAACAAACAAATGCACATCGCACTGTAGTGTGTTAAAATTTTTTGTTCCTGTTATACATCGTATGATTCACCTTTTCAAGTCTTTTCACAACTTTTTCGCGTGTCTTCATCTGCTTCTCTGTAAGTTGTCCCTTAAAATTTTGCCAAGTAACTTCATCAACTTCATCCTAAACATTTGAAATAAGTGTAATAATTAGTATACAAGACAATGATGAATAAGATCATCTAGAATACGTTCTTCATAAATGATAAAACAGATGCAAGTTTACAACGCTACAAGCAAACACCAAAACACAACAATAATCATTTAAAAGATCTTCAAAGAATAGCAGCTGGTTCAACAATAAATTAGCAGAAAACCCTAGTCTAATACAAGGAAATGTCACAGCGTAACTATCCGTTTTTGAACGAGGGATCAATACACCTCCTTTGATTTACTCATTCCATGTTTTTCAACATCGCAAAGAGTGACAAAGGAACAACATGCATATACGCAGAGGATGAGGTGTGTTAACGGTTGATGAGTTACTTATCTCAAAGTTTCAGAAATGATGATTTCAGGTACTACACATACTGCAACGCAAATTAGAGTTATGTTCTATAATTAAATTAGGAAAGCTGCACATATGCATACAAGATGAAATGATGAATTCAGGTACTACACATATTGCAACGCAAATTGGAGTTATGTTCTATAATTAAATTAGGAAAGCTGCACATGTGCATACAAGATTCCATTGCACACATGCATAACAGAGTTTCATGGAAAAATTCATTCCACTAGCAACACCAACTATATCCTGAAATTATACAGCAGAATAAAAGAACCAAACTGAAAAACCCAAACCTCGTCTTCTTCAATAGCATCCTCCTGCATACCCCATGATACACCATCAGCCAAAGATGCTTCGCGTTTTGCTCGTGAAAGAGAAGCTTCCATGTCTTTAATATCCTCTTGAATCCTAGCACTCCTCATGTTCTTCAAGTCAGCTTCCTTCAGCATAAAGAATATAAACAGTTCTCAAATCAGATGAGCTCGTAACAACATAAGTACACTTAGCCATACAAGGCTAATTATTTCCCCAGAAACAATGATCCAGTAACCCTTTCAGAATTTTCAAAGATACAGTAAACACATATTTCAGAATAGATGGTGTTCTGTTGAAAACCTATCATATGGCTCACAGGTGATATAATCAAAATACAAGTGTGAGAGGACAAGAGAGGACAAGAGAGGAAGGGATAAAAACTACTATGTCTCACCGGTGGCATCAAGTCCGTGGGGCCTTGCAATATGTACAACCGTGATGATCTGGAAGGGACGAACAAATAGCTAGTGAGGAAAGGAACCAGATGAATGGGAAATTTTAACACACACAAGAAAGCTAGCATCCAATAAGATTTGTCCTCTAAACGAAGAGCACGGACGCTAGAGACCATGGATCACCCAGCATGAAAAAGCAGTTAAAGTTGTTCTACCATCAATCATAAATGAAGAGTCCGTAATATACACAACAAAATAAGCAACATAACAGCAAATCTGTAATAAGGTGGAACTAATATATGTAGTGCATGAAGCTTTGATATGTATGAAATAATGCAATGCTAGTACTAGTAACCTATCAGGCTATCATCATACCCAAATAATGCCAAAAATACACCACAAAATATCAGGCTATCATCGTGCCCAAATAATGCCAAAAATACACCACAAAATGAGGCTATCATCATGCCTAAATAATGCCAAAAATACAAAGCAAAATAGTCAGCACGATTGAAGAGGAATGAATCATCCCACGACACTATAAGAGAATAATTGGAAACTTAAAAGGTTTCAGCCACGCACAGTAGGAAAAAATGAATCAGAGGTCACGCCCTATAACGATTATCGGTCACGCCTACATAACTATTATCATTCAGGAGTGGACAAGTTATAAACATAGAAGAAATTTGACTGGGTAACTTCAGTAATAAGGACTAGAAAACGTTACTCACCCGCCAAAGCGTAAAACATCACCAACACGTAACTCAACATAAGCCTTTTTCTTGACCTGATAATGCAGAAAATAGATATCAATCAACAAACACTCGTATTGTCAAAATATGGTCAAAATACTAGGATTGAAGCAACTAATACCTGATTCTTGTTCACATATGTACCATGAGTACTCCCAATATCATACAGAAAGGCTTCTCCAGTGCTCTTGAATTGTATAACTGGGACAAATGAATTACAATATATCATCTAAGATCGGAGTCACTTACTTCGAGTCATGCAGAGTAATTGGGCTTTTGAAATTTTAAAAATACTAAATAAATAAATATAGTGATTGCAGTTAAAGAGTTCACCAGCATGAAATCTAGAGATGGTTGGATGTTCAAGCATAAAATCACACAAATCCACGCGTCCAAACATATATGCTCCCTTCTTATTTCTGCAAAACAAAACAAAAAAAAAACATTGATGCAATGTACTTAGAGGGAAATGCAGAAAGTATTAAGCTTGTGGTGGGACAATTACACTTCAAACTGGTCAATAATGGCGCCATCCTTCAGAACTTCTAGAGAATACTGGTGACACGGAGCCCCACTCCACGAGGGAATCGTGTAAGGAACTGATACATCACTAGGCCGGTGCCCTTGTTTCTTCAGGGTAGAGTCGTCCAATTCGGAGGATTCCGAGGCTGCAGCGGTGGGCTGAGGTTCTGTTTTTGCTTCTAGCGGCGGAGGGGGCATGGAAGAGGAAGAAGACGGGGGTTCTTCGGAGATTTTCGTCTCCGGAGGCGGCGGATTGGTGAATTTGGGAGGAGGAGGAGGTGGTGCTATGGAGGAAGTCGATGGAGCTTCAGAGGTTTTCGTGGGAGGTGCGGAGGTGGCGGAGGTAGGGTTCCTCGGCGGAGGAGGACCCATCGCAGTCCTCATCTTTTCAGGCGGTGACGGTGGTGCACTCTGTAGAGAGTGGGTCTTCTCTGGTCGAATTTGGGCCAGTCGGAAGTCTGAGTCCGACCCGTTTGTATATGGAGTGTTTTTATAATTCAGTGCAGAGAAAGAAGAAAGCAAAAATAGCCGTAGTAAAAAACGCTACTAATTGAACGCACCTAAATACTCCCTCAGTCCCTCCGGTTTTTTTCATTGGCACACTTACTAAAAGTGGTATTTTTTTTTAATTGACACTTGCTATTTTGGGCAAGTTTAAGGTTTTTACATCCACTCATTTTACTTTCTCTTCTTTCAATTCAATTTCATCCATAACACCAAAAGAGAGGTGCCAATGAAAAAAAAAACGGAGGGAGTAAATAATTTTATGCGCTCCCTGTAGCACTACAGGGTCAGGTATTTGATTTAGATTGAAGGTAAAAAGTAAAGAAGAACGTGGGATGAAATTGAAGGAATTTTGTTAAACATAAAATGTGTATCAATATAAAAGAAATAAATCAAAAATAAAATTGTACTAATAATAGAAAAACGGAGGAAGTAGCATACATAATTGAAAGGTAGAGTATTGGGAAAGACATTCTTTTCATATATTTATGAAAAGGCTGGTTCAATTAGAATAATAAAATGTACAAGATTTTAGTTGCAATATTAAAATTTTATTAGGCAATGTGTTGTAGTTATAAAGTTTATGACCCAATTAATGCAACCCAAATATTTTATTTTCATTTATTCTAATTTATAATTTAAACCATGATCTTTCCATTGCTTATGAAAATACCGTTTTTCAAGAGACAACCTCTTCTTCAAATTGTATATAATTTAATATGATTTTTTAAAATGTAAATTAAAGAGATTACTCCCTCTTTTTGACTAATGAGTCCATCTCTTGAAAAACGATCTTTCATAAGTTATCAAAAGATCAACGTTTAAACTATATATTAGAAGAAATCAAGATAAAATTTCGAATTATATTAATCGAATCATAAACTAATAATTACTACACATAATAATATTACAACTAAAATATTTTATCTTTCTGTAATTCTAATTTAACCCACAACTTTCCCAATAATTTGCTTGACTAATCATGATAACATTCCTTTTGGCACAAAAAATTTTGAAAGTAGAAAAAGAATAAATGAACTCATTCAATAAGGGGGTGGATGTTAAGCTAGCTGTATTTAAAAAATATTCAAATTCAATCATGAATCTGGGGATATATTTTCCCTCCAAAACCACTGTACAAAGTAGACCTGTGAACTGATAGTTTTAATGACTAATCAGAGAATTTCCTACTTATCAATCATTAATTAACAAATAAATGTATATTTACAACAAGAACCACAATTCTCCCACTGTTTCTCACCGTTTCTTTATTAGTGGTACACCACTTTTGGGTATTAGAATTTCGAAGAGGCTAAATAAGTGGATGAAATTGAAATAAAAGAATAATAAGTAAAAAAGAGTGGATGTAAAATCCTTAAACTTACCATAACTAGAAAGTGCCGTTATAAAATAAACCTATCAAATTAGAAAGTGCCACTCATAGAGAAACGGAGGGAGTATGATTTCCATAACAGTGGTTTTGGAATTAGAAGCTAATCCCAATTATTCAGAGCTATGCACATATGTACACGGAAATTCAGAACGACTGCATCTTCCCACTACTTTCTTGAGGCTCAGAAATTCTTGATCAGTCTCTAGCAGAAAGTTCCATGTTCGTTCACAGATCAATTTCTCGAATGCCAAGGAAATCTCCTAGTACCGGAATTGCTGCCTGAAAACGGAAACTCATCTACTGCAACACTACCGGCTCCATTTTATTGCATTCCGATCAGCTCGGGTCGGGCTATCACCAGCATTGACACGATGGTAGGACAGATAGCGCGCGGAGATTGCCAAATGGAATGGCAGGTGCTGTAACTGCGCGACTATCTCAGTTAAAGAAATAAGGGGAATCCAGAACATCTTTAAGGTCGAAGTCACCCCGTTCTGGCAGCTCCGGGAAAGACAGCAATGGAAAGGCTTCCTCAAAGCTCTCCAACAACTGTTCAGAATATGTAAGAGATTCGGTTCAGCTGTAGAGCACAGGAAGGGACTGATGACAAAAACAAAACTTAGAAAATTTACATTCTCGAGTATTGGCGCTTCATAGAGTTCGACAAATTTCTCTCTCAGGATCTTGTTCATGCGATCAACATCACATGCGTGAGTCCAGTACGAATCATGGACGCCTGTGTAATGATGGTTAGGTAAGGTCAAGAGGTATGCGTGCAGAATTGAGGAACATCGAAGAAAGCAGAGTGTGAAAAGAACCTGCGAAATTCAAGCCTGCCTTTCTGCAAGCGACTGCCGTCATCATCATATGAGAACCATCTAGAGAATGCACGAAATTCGGAGGAAAAGCTGTCCTTTGCCTCTTCACCATGACCTGTACCAGATAGTTTAAGATATTATAGCACGACACTAACATTCATATGATTACAGTACAAAGGATGTAAGAGATGCCGAATTAGGAGGCCTAACACCCAAAAGAGCAAATTAGTAACTATATAAGCCTTCATTTACAGTGCTAGACTGCTAGTGGTATTACCTTATCTGTATCCCGCTGCAATGTCAACACCTGAAGAGAGGTCTTAATCTGCATACAGATAGAAGTGGTCAATGATATGGGGAGGAACCCGAGATCACTCTGTTCCTTCAAAATTGCCAACAGTAATTTCCAGAAGCATATTGAAGAGATCCAACACTTACAAGATGCCTTCCAACTTTACGGTAGGGCTGCACAACTGGAAGTCCAAGAGGAGTCGACCATTTAACTGCATGGTTTTCAGATGCAATAACCTGTTGAATCTTTGTTGTCAATAGACTCAATACTGAGGAACAATCCGACTACATTTTCTACAGTGAAATGGGTACAATCGTTTTATAGGACCAAGCACATAAATGTAACATGGAAAACAGTACAAATTTCTAATCCCAAAGTCTTACCTTACTCTTTGCAAGCAAACACTACCTTACTCTTTGCAAGCAAACACTACCTTACTCTTTGCAAGCAAATACAGTCTATCGTTTACACAATAGTTCACGTTTTGCATTACAAACCTTTGCACAATCTCCAAGCCAGCCCATGATACTTCGTGCAGCTTGAAACATTTCACCCAAAGCAGTCAATGTGATCTACAATTTTAAGAAAGCGGGTGAAAATGATAAAATTGAGAATTTAAAGTTCAATAGAACAAGGACATCCATGATTCATTTTCAATACCAGGATCAGGCACTACCATTTTTAATTAAGCACCCAAGCTGATCAGTGTCATCAACTATATTTAGTGCCACTATTAGGATCACTATCAGAATATTTTGCCATAATTTACGACTGGAAACATGAAGATGCAAAGGAAGCAATTAATATAACTAAAGCAGTACTCATACAGCTTTTTTTTTCCCATGTGAACATGCATACATTAACAAACCATAATCAAGAGACATGCCACTCCTCTTCCTTATCTCAGTTTCAATTCAGCATGTTAATGTCACCCTTACCTTTGCAGCATAAGAAGCAGCACCAAAGAGCTCTGTCTCATCTGCAAAGGCACCACGCTCCTTTAGCCTCCTCTTAATTTGATCACGAGCACCAATATATGTAACACCATACACTGAGGTCATAACTGTTTGCTTGACAAGTTTCCTGTCAACCTAAATTGCATCCAGAATCCAGCTAGTTAAGGACTACACATGGATAATGGATTGAATATTCAAATATTCTAGCAACTTGGATAATGGATTAAATTGTGCAGGCTGAGCATATTGAAAATTAGATGCATCAAAGCTCATAAAATATGTTTCTCAAGTGCCATACTAAGTGCAGCAAACATGCAAAGCTAATTCACTAGTGGACCAGTAAAAGATTTGCAGGACCTGACTGATTAAAACCCTGGCTCTTAATGCATCTGAATAAACAGCAGGGTCCATCTGTGCATCTCGCTTCATGATACCCAAAACTCTGCACGTAGAAATTTGATATGTTCCATAATGATTTTCAAGAATGCAGAAAATACAGAAGCTCTTCTGAAAATTGCATCATTGAATTATTTATACAGGTTCCGATCAATTTTTAAAATCCAGTTGATTCAATTAAAAAGAAGTGTACCTAGAAGCTATTCCTGAGTAAACATCAGCAGGTTTTTCTCCAGCAACCAAATTGACAGCAGCTGCTCCCAGCTATATTGAAGGATTTCAAGAACAAAAATTGAAACATTTTACAATCAAGATGGGCAAAGAAACTTCATGAAATACAGAAAATTAAAGGCCCTGTTTACATAGATCTGAAGCTTCAAAAGACAGCTGGATTTTTGTATGGTGGGCAGGAAAAATGCACCTTGGTTCTGAAGGTTGACCGGAAAAACTAACAGAAGGTTAACAAGATCAGAGGAGGACAAATACCTTATCTCTTCCGAGAGCAGCATAGTGTTGTAAACCATTGCAAGAACCATCCTTAATGATATCAAAATTAATGTAAAATAAGAGTGCGTTTTATGAAAACTAATCGCATAATATTCATTATAAAAATCATTAAAAAATTACCACTGAAAGAAGATGATAAAGCACACTATCATCCTCCTGTGAGTGGTCGGCTAAGAAAACAACTCAAAGAATAAATGGGGGTGGGGGTGGAGATTCACTTTCATGCGAGATAGAAACCTGGTGTACTGGAATATGAGAAATCATAGTCTCCGGAGACTGGCTTCTCAAAGCTTCTGACAGATTGATGCATACGGCCAAAAACTGGAAAGGGTCTTCAGCATTCAACCACCAACGCTTTCCTTCAAGTGGCTTGTCAGCTGAATCAAATATATCATCCAAGTGATTTTCCGTAAAGGCCATCCTTGCCTCATGTGATAATTTATCAACACCATTAGCAAATAAATTTGCTAAGTGAATCTTCAGCCACTGTAGGCCTGACTTTCCAAGAGGACGGCCCTCTGCAAATTCTAGCAAACCTCTACATGTATCAGATCCAAGATGATTCAAGTGTGGATGCATTGGATATGCACGACCTCGGAAATCGAGGTTGTGAGGATAGAAAAAAAAGGCTTCATCTCTCATTTTCCTTGCTACCTGTTCCAAAGTCAATATTGAGGTCACACAAATATACTCATTTTTTATAGTGAAAAAGAAGATAGTAGTGCAAATGGAAAAACATTCACAACAGCACATACAGCAAGTTTTAACTCTATATCACATCGTTGTGAGTGTCTTTCGCTATTTTCCTTCTTAGCAGATTTCACTTTCCATCTCCACTTCTTAAGAACAGTTTCGTCTTCTGTGTCTGGCTCCTCAGGCAAAGGGATCTACATGAAACATGGAAGTTTTAAATCAAAAGTTAATTATTATTTTTAATTCTGAACAATAACCATGTTAAGTTCTTAAGCAATGAAAAGAGAAAATTCCAAAATTCTGGGGGAAAAAACACATAGCCTCAGATACGCACATCATTGCGGTCAACCATGTCACCTAGACAACCTCCACTAGCCCATATTCTATCAACCACGGACAGTACCCTCTTGTTGATCCTCCATTTGATGCTTCCAAGTGTATCCAGAGCCTATTCAAAGGAAAGGCAAAACAGGCACCTCATATATCACATGTCAAGTACAAAAGTCTTTTTTGCCATTTCAGCTCAATTCAAGAAAAGCACTGCACGCCAGCAAACCTCATAAACTGGTCGCACTTGCTTAAAAGGTGTCTTCTTCACTGCTTCACGTTGCTGTTTTGCACCATGTGTACGCATTACATATGAAGGAAGATAGAAATGTCCACCTCTGTCATAACTACAAGGCAAAAGACAAGTCCATATAAACATGTAATTCTCAAAATATGCAAACACAAAACACCATCTAACTAAATAAAAAATAGGGGTAGAAGCCTAGAAGGTATAATCGAGCAGCATACAACAAGATGAACTTCCAAACAATGTTCAGGGTTCTTTTCATCAAACCCCTCCCCACCCCAATAATGATGATAAATATTACAATTTATGTACCCTGTCCACTTGACTGGAGGCACCAACATTGGCATGTAAGGGATAACCATGTGCCGGGCCTGCCCACAATATACCAAATCTCAGGGCCATACCAATGAAAAGATGATGCAGGGAAGAAAAAACAGATGGACAAGCTTAGTACTCTCATTACAAGGAACTTTCAAGTTCCCTAAACAGAAATTGAATGCCTAGGTGCAAAAATTTCTGTAATTAAAATGATATGCTTTACAGATTATTTTATTGGAATATCAGCTATCTTAAGAAATGATTACGAAGAGTATAAACTATAGTTATTTGATATACTCACCGTTTTCTCAAGACCTTTGAGGACTAGTGGATCGCATTGAATGATGCCATATCTTCTGCTAGGACCCCTACTTCAAAAGAATTCCATAAGGACATTTCGAATTTGTAGATATAAAGAGAAGAAAAGAAAAAATAGATTAAAGGAAAAAAATGGTACTTGACTTCTTTCGTGAGTGTTATAGTTGTGTGTGTAAATGCGGGCCTAATATCAGGTGGGGAATCAGTTAATTCCTCAACCGGCGATTGTATATATGCCGTTTGCAACAGCAAATCAATGAGATGGACCCCAATCTGTAGATGCATAACATATAGCACTTCATCACAGTTCTATGTAAAGTTTTTGTTGATACAGTACTATAAATGCCAGATCAGTCATAAACCTTAGCTTTAGCCTCAGGTCCCCAGGGCCTCAATGATTCATCTTGAGCCTTCACTATGTGCTGCACTGCCCTCAATTTTTGTTTCTTCATCAAATTAGTAACAGTCTTCCTAAGTTTCTCTTGATCAGGGGAACCAGAAGTTGCATCTCCTTCTGCTTTCTTGCCTTCACTTTTGTTCTTCTTTGTTCTCTCCAGAAAGTTGTGTATCCTGACCTACAAGTGGCACAGATGTTACAAAATTAAAATCACATCAAGCTACGGCAAGCTCCTGAACTCCTTGCATTCCACAGTCAGATTGTTGATTTTACAAAGTAAAATACAATAAAATATTCACATTTACTTTCGAAACAAGACTCTTTCCCGTGGAGAGGGAGTGTATCATTATCCTTATCACCAACCTCTTGTTCAATGGCTTCGCCCACAGTGCACGCAGCGTGCACCAGCTTAGCATTTCCACGCTCTCCGGTCATCAACAGCCCCATGAGCTTATGCATTGTGATAACCGCCATCATATCAGCCGGCAACTGATGAAAAAACTTGGCGTACGGAGCCTTGCTTTTCCCTGCCCTGCAAACCTCCTGCTCCTCGGAAATCATCTTCTTCAAAGGCTCAAGCCACCCCAGAAACAAGGACTTAACATAGGGCAAATTAGGCGCCAGTTTCTGCTCACACATATCGCGAAGCAGCTCGTTGTACTCCCTCGTAGCTTGCTTCCACGCCTCCGTCTCCATCTTCACCTGCCGCCGTTTCAGCGCGTGGTACTTCTTCCGCCCCATCCCGAACGACGTCGTAAACTGCCGCCGCCGCTGGAGCTCGGTGCTCTTCCTGTCCTCCTCCTTCATCTCGGTCAACAGAATCTGAACCTCGTCTTCCTCCGCCTCCGCATCCGTTGATGAAACTGCAACCGCCTCAGCTACGCTGGCGAAGGTCCTCCGGTAATATTCGGGTATCCGGATACCCGGTTCGTGGAAGTGGGGAGTCGGGAGGAAATGTCTGAATTTGGGCTTGAATTTGTCGGAGAGTCCGAGGAGGGTGGAAGTACGAGGAGAGCAGAAGCGTGGGGCTCTCTTGGCTATGGTTCTCCACATACCTGGGGGAGGAGAAGGGGGCTTCGGGGGGCTTAAGGAAGGGATTGTGGGGAAAGAGTGGTCAGATTTGAAGGTCACATGAATGGGGTATTTGCAGAAGATCATCAAGATTGAGAGGAGAATGGGAGATCATGTGATCGAGAAAGGAGACAGGGAAGTGGAAAGTATGACTATGAACTATAAACCCCCCCTTAAACCTCTCAGCAGCCGCTAGACTACCAGATTTTTCTGGTTTTAATTAGCCCTTCCTGCTGCTGGGCCCTGCCGGTGCTTAAGTTTTCCAAATGGGAAACACAAAGTTTTACCCGAATCATTGAAAATCTAATTCTAATTTACAATAAAATTCATACATTAATAGTTTTTCAAAGTTATCTCATCAGTTATATCAATTTTAAAATAATTTTATTTGGCAGTTAATCAATCTGACTTTGTAATATAAATACGTAAGCAATAAAAAATTCTATTGTACTTAAATGATGCACGGATAAAACAGAAAAACCAATATCACTTCACATCCGAGATTCTATGCAGAATAGGATGAAAAATCAATATCACTCTTCACATCTGAGATTCTATGCAGAATAGGATGAGACGGAGGAAGTAGCTTGTGAATGATGGTGACATAAATATGTAAAACTGAAAGACAAATTTATTCATTATTAATAAAGGGCGAATAGAGAACAGACAGAAAATAATGGGAAAGCAAAATTTTCTAGCACGTGTAAACTTTTATAATTGTACACGCACTATAACAACTTCAGAATACTAGCGTAATACATATAACTACATAGTTAATAGCTAACACTTTTCACGCCAATCTGTAGCTGTGGCATGATTAAACTTCTGCAGACTTCATTACAGCGTGCTCGACGAACATGCTAGCTTTGCTACGTTTGACCTTATTACTAAACTCATTGTGCCCATCATCGTGTACCTATAACGACAATTTATGTCAGAGAAATGCAAACATTTTGTTATGCTTGTATTTTCGTCAACTGATGGATAACATACTGATTTAGTATGGAAAAATAATGATAACAAGACTTTCTAAATAAAGTACTCGTAATAAAATGTAGTTTTTCTAGAACACATTTCCTTCATGACATAAAATGTAACTACGTGTCTCAAAATCAACTAGGCACTGAGATAGCATGACTTGTTTAGTTAATTTTAGGGTGTATGATGAGGCTTTATAAATGCAGCAAATCCTGTGGAGACCAGCAAACATCTTATACTCCAATTTATGTCCACCCATATTACACATCTACCGACCTGAATTTACATTTCACACACACAAAAATCTACTAACCTAATTAGAGAGATTCTATCGGATTAGAGATGGAGTTGCTCCAGCCGGGTAAAAGACAAAGCAACAGTGTTTCGTGCTTGTGCTCGAGCTGATCAGGGTGGTAAATGGGCAAACTGGTCAAACACAAGTCAAATAATATGGGTAGTTAAAAAATATGGGTATGACCCATTTTGACCCGTTTTATGGCTGGTCAAAAATGGGTTGGGCCACGAACGAATCAGGTTGAAACCAGCTCAACCCACATGTACAACATTATTCAACTCAAGGGTTGAAAATGGGTAAACTCGCAAGTTTCAACCCATATATGTTTATATACCAAGCCATATGAGTAAAACCCGCGAGTTTTAACCCACCTAATAATCCACTTGGGATTATATGTCAATTCACATGACCCGCGTGTTTCAACCTATATATCGACCCCAATGGGTTTACATACAAATGCATATGGGTAAATATGTGGGTTTTAACCCATATAGGTCAACCGCGGTCAACCCGCATACCCAACAAGCATGAAATATTGCTGCCTAGCTGGTACTGAGCCAATCTCTAATCAAATAGTAGTTTCTCTCTAATTAGGTTAGTAGCATTTTTGTGGCTAGATGAAATGTAAATTTAGGTCCTATTTATAGTGGTTAAAGGTAGGTGTGTAGTATACCTTACATTCAGGATGTGACCCAAAAAAAAACTATGCATAAGAAATTAACTGTCAGCCTCCACTGGATTTGCTCTCAAAGCCTCATCAAACATCCCAAAAGCAAACCCTTGATGTCAGCAGGTTTAAACCACCCTAATAGGAAAGCATAATCGAAAAGCATCAAACTCTCGTACTAAGCTCTCGTGCTTTACGCCTAAATTCATTAGATTAAACTGCTTTACGCCTAAATTCATGCAATCTGAACAATCAAAACAAAGACATTTAGCAAAGAAACTGACCTAATTTGGCAGCATAGTATATTTGGTAATTAAGATAGGCTCATGAACTGTGTCGTTTTAGTAAATAACAGCCTTGTGAAGTTATTCTTCATACTTATGGTGTATCAGAGAGTTATGTTGGGATTTCTGCTTCTCCTCCAACTGATTGGTTAGACAAACCCGAACAGAAGCCCAACTTCAACATCATCTCATCCAACCGCTGTGCATTTGTCAGGTAAAGATAACCAACCTGCATCGAAATAAACAAGTTAAGTCACAGAATGATCAAAGACACGGTTCCAAAACAAAGAAGCAACTAGTCGAAAACAGTAATCCAGTAGGGATGAAAATTCTGCAAGATACTCATAAGTAAAACCAAACTCTGCAATGCAAACTCTATCATAATACAGGTGCAACTCTGTATGTTTAAATATAGTGGGTAGAGAACTTGCCAGAGTTTCTAGTGAAGAAGCTCTGTTGTAAACAGCAATTCCAGCACGTCTTTTAGTCCTTGTTCTAGATGAACCAACATTTTTCCCCCAACGAAGAACATTCCTGTACAAAATCATAGTCAGATGCCATGATTAGACAGCTATAAGACTGGTGAAATCAGAACCCAAACAAACAATAATCTCTTTTAAGTTTCCACAGCGAATTGAGGAAAACTTGGATGCGACGCAAACGAAAATCACAAGTTAAAAGATATTATTGTGCGATTTTTTACCCTAACATTGCTCTTTATTCTTTCTAAGGTTTCAAGTTCACCTGCAGTTCAAAGGTTCATCTTTCAAATTAGGTTCTTTAACAATGTCCTCCGAACGTAAGCACACTTTGGTGACTTGAATATGAATGACTGCTCCAACACTTCCATGTTCTCTTAGCATGCAGCACGAGTTAGAGATACACTTACAGTTTGGAGGTCATAAAAACCTCAACAACCAATAAATTTCAATACAAACCTTTCATCTGCTGTCAAGTAATCATCATCAATAAGTTTTTTCAGCATAGCATCCTGAAAAACAGAAGCATTTAGTTAAAGTATAATAAACCCATCATGGCTTCATATCCTATTATAAGTTTTAACCACCACCAGAAAAATGGAACTCCTATACTTGACAACATCAAAAATGTGGTTGCAGCTGAAATTACCCAGGAAAAGGAAACAGCAATGTCAAAACAGAATCAGTTTACGTGCAAGTATCTAACAAACACACCCTTACCAGAAGTGACAAAAGAATGAGAAAAACAATAAAAGGGGACAGTAGACAAGTTTTTGTCTTGAAGAGACACAATTAGAACACTGAAATGAAGTACAACGACCAGACAATTGGATGACACAAACTATAGCGTAAAGAGATTTCAAAACGTTTCACTGAAAAAATTAACCCCTACACTCAGTACATGCAGACACGGGAAATTTCAGTGAACTCTCTAGAAAATCAGCTCACATGAAAGGCACAAACAAATTGTGACGATGAATTTTAAGGCTTACTTGGGCCTCGCAGCGCACCACAGCCATCACTTGATCATTGTACTCCTCAATGCTCAAAGGAGGAAACAAGAAGTGCCTCCGAGCATACAACTGAGTCAGATTCCAAGCACCAATACAAAACCAAACTAGTCAAAAACAATAACATACATACATCAAAGCAGCTTAATCCTACTCCATTCTACCATAAACAGAGACAATTAAGCTCACAGAAAATGAGAACCTCGTAAATGCAGTCTCCGATATAAGCCAACGCCGCGGCGTTAAACACGGAGCGAGGCTTCTCCACCTTGGGCGGACTCGGCATCCATCTATCGTATCCCAGATACGTCTTCTCAATCTCCGCAACGCTCCCTACAGTATAGCCACGGTAAATTCGTAAGAACACAACTATTCCGGCAGAAACTTTTCACGTCACGAAATCCGGTACTTTACCTCCGGGGAAGGCGGCGGGGCGCTTGAGGAGGTCCGACACGGATATGTTGGAGTTGAGGAGCGCCGGGGTGAAATCAGGTAGGGTTTTGGTCGGGATTTTAGCGGATTTGTCGGGATAAGTCCGGTGAGGGTTGTAGCGCAGCCTCTGCTTCGTGTCCACTGATAGAGCTACAGGCGTTCTGCATTTCGATTCCACCATTAGAGTTGCTGAGAGCGAGAATCTGGGTAGAGCCACCGCCATGGTCGGTTTTAGCCTTGCGAGTTCTAACAGCCAGTGTTGAAGGAAGTTGATCCTCGCCTTTTTCTCATTGATTAAGAATAGGCCCGATGGATGTGATACATATGCGAACGTAAGACTAACCAATATTTAACTGTCTGCTTTAATCAATGACGTGTGTCTGCTTTACCAAAGGCGATCAACTCGGCTTACTTTCGGTCACACAAACACAGTCATAATCGAAGAAGGAAATTATAGCACTTCCGAATTAAGCACATGACCCTCGACTGTAATGTGTCTGCTTTTCAAAAACTAATAATGTCTACTTTATAACTTAAACTTGCTCCCTACGTCCCTACGTCTCGCCTCGAATTTCAAGGAATCTTTTTCATGATTATTAAGAAACATGTTTGATCGTTGAATATATTTAACTGCGTATTATAACGGCAAACTACTAACGTCTACTTAATAAAACATGTTACAAACTACTTTCATCTTACGAATTTTGGCATATTTTGACTTTCGGAGGTTGCTCGTGAAGACATGTTTTGACTTTCGGAGGTTTTTGGTGAAGACGCTTTGTTTTCCGGTGGAGTTGTGACTTGTGACGTGGGAATGATGTTTGGAGGAGGTCCGACTTCTTTCAAATCGGATAACTGGGGATTATCGGAAGGCGGCGTCTCTTGAGTCTGTTATTCTACCACAGATCTGAGTGGAGAAGAAGAAAGAAGACCAGCAATGCCAAGAAAGAATTTGCATAGAGAATAATAATGAAGAAAGAAGGGCATTTCTATCTTTCCAAAATTCTATTTTGTCTTTTTAAATTAGGGGCAAGATGGTCATTTCATTAAATTTTGACTAAACTTTCTATTGACAATTAAAGTCAATGGCATCCAGGGTTAGACAGGTACATACATTATAAAGTTAAATTTATTCTGGCATTTTCTCATTTTGGAGGGTTATATTGCACCCCATCCTAAAGTTAGGATCATTTTAACACATTAATCTAATATTTACTTAATCGTTTCAGTTAATATTAGAACGCTTATTATTTTTGAAATATTTCTTTTTGGCACTCTTTAGTTTTATATTGAAAAGATAAATTTTAAATGAATGTCACTCATTTACTTTCCAAGATTCACTTTAACTACGAGCTATCAAGTATAACTACAGTCTACGACAGATGGTAGATGTGAAAGGCGTTGATTTTGAAACTTAACATTTCGCGCTTCAAGTGAATTGGGCCTGATTTAGTAGCAATTCACACTCTCTATAATTGAGAGGGTCATGGTT
Organism: Rubia yunnanensis; assembly: GCA_037428765.1. Lineage (NCBI taxonomy): Eukaryota > Viridiplantae > Streptophyta > Magnoliopsida > Gentianales > Rubiaceae > Rubia > Rubia yunnanensis. The sequence continues at coordinate 5,295,023 of CM075069.1, forward strand.
CAAATCACACCCCTATCAAGAATTGTAAATATTAGAGCAAATTCTTTATGGTAATTACACAGCGTCATAGGACCGTGTCAGTGGTCCTTATTGTGGTTTCCCAACCTATATGTGATCGATGAAGATGAGATCGTGGTGGTTTCGACTTTGGTGGTGGTGGTAGTTGGTGATGCAACATTATGATGTTTTCAGGAGAGCGTGTTTATATATTCAAATGGATGGAGTTTCCATTAATATTCAACAGATTCAATGGTTGTGTCTCTTGTTTAGGTCTTAAAGAGGAATGATTATATGTAATATAGTTACTTGTATCCAACATTTAAAAAAACATTCCGCGCTTCAAAAAAATTGATTGATTCCACGCTTCAAAGATTGATTTCCTCTGTGATGAAAGGCCGGATAATTCTCTGGTTTTCTCCATTCATCTAGAGGAGTATTTGGTTAGGGTGAATCAAGAAAAGGAAAGAGAATCCGATATATTGATTCCCTTTGTTATTGTTTGATTTTGATTTTTTTAGTTGAGTACCATTGAGCATTGTGCGATATCATTAATTAACATATTAAAATTAAATTTTATTTAAAGTTTTAATGTTTAGTCATTTAAGAAAAATTATATGAGTTATGAAGTGAAATAGTTAATTTAGTTGAAAAACATTAAATTTGAATACAACAAAAAGTGATTAATTTATAATATTTCATTCAAACTATTAAAAAAGTAATTATTTATATATTGACATTCATTTTAAAAGATTATCATAATTATATGTATGTATCTTGCAATGAATAAAAATAAATATCAAATGACCTTATAAGTCTCACTAATTATGAAATGTTTTCATTCAACAGTTACTCAGTCTAAAATACGACTGTGTTGCATATAAATAAATATGTATACATATTTCTATTAAAAGTACTATATAATTATATAAAAAATCTGAACATTTAATTATTTCATATTATGTGCTGAGTCTGTCTCTTGAAAGACGGTCTTTCCATAAGCCATGGAAAGAGTAAGGTTTAAAGTGCAAATTAGAATAAATGAAGATAATTTTTTTCAGGTTGCATGAATCGGGTTATAAACTTTATAACTACTACATCTTGCATAATAAATTTTTTATATTGCAACTAAGACATTTTACCTTTTATTATTCTAATTAAACTCAGTCTTTCCATAAGACTATGGAAATACGGTCTTTCCCAATATTAATGAAACAGAGGGAGTACGAGTAATTACAAACTGCACAAAAAGTTTATTTTCACTTTATTAACTTTATTTTCTCTATTTATCGTATTTATCTCTCCTCCACACATCTACAAAATCATTAACACTGGTGCAATTATAATGTATAAAAAACATTCAAGAAGAAGCGATCACACTATTCTGGACAAAGAATAACCGTGGTAAGTTTATTAGAATTGCCGACACTGTCTATACCTTCCTTTTCACAGCCACCTGAGCATCTACTAAACAAAAACCAAACACAAAAACCCCAAAAAGAACAAGTTAGCCACTTTGCCTAATGTACAATCCAATCACTGTAGAGAGAAGTTTATAAAAAGATCTCCCCAGGCCATTTTAAAACACAGTAGAACACATGAAACTTGCATCACCAGTTCTGTCAGCTGAGGCATCAGGCAGGCAAATGATCGGTTGAACCAGGCGACTCACACTAGCAACACAATCCACGCCATTCTAAACTTCTCCAAAATCACGTTTTTTTAGCGCAGCTTAGTTTAGGGGCCGAATCACGCTTGAGCACATTCCTACAGACACAAATCATGCATCAATAGCTGAGCCAGCGATTTTCATATCGCACTTTGTAGTTGGCACTCGCTTTTCATATCACAAGTTGATGAAAATTGCAGGTCTCCAATGTGCAAATCAGGTCTTGGCAGAAAAAGAGTTCAAAAATGGAAATTTATGAACCACTTCTTTTAACTGACCTTATATACATCCTCATACCTGAGTAGGCCTGAAACAATCAATATTGCATAACACCGCGGACCTCATCATATCTCCAAAGCTGCCACCATTAGCTATAAAGAGTCAAGACACGGGCAAAATTGGACAAAATAAAGGAAGAAACTTAAACAAAGCTCAGCAGCAAAGTTATTCTAACCGGTCAATGCTATTCCGGGGCTTTTCTGGTAGTTCACCTAGCTCTACACTTTTTCGACTTCTTTCTTTCTTTTCCATACTACCTGACTTCTCCCGAAGATCTGATAGTGTCCTACGCTTCTCCCTCCGTTCAGAACTCAGCCTCGACTTCTCTTTTAGATCTGCGCTTGATCTAGGCCTACAGTCGGTGCTGCTACGGGGCTTCTCCAACAGATCAGCAGATGTCCTAGGAGCACTTCTAGCATGCAGTGATTTCTCCACGGCTGAGATGAACTTTTTCAGGTGTTTAATATACTCTGGAAAAGTCTCAAGATCACAGTGATTGCCACCCTTTATCCACAAGGGCTCATACTTCTCTTTACATAGTTGCCATAGCTCTTTCCCATGGGAGAAATCCACGACATCATCAGCCATTCCCTATGAACCTCATATAAACACATGATACGAATCAGGAAATAATTCAAACATGTCCCAAGGGTGCAATTCACAAACTAAAGAAAAGCAGCTACTATTTCATAACAAAGAAGGCGGAGACACAAATGGGAGGTCGAGTGAGCCAAGTTAACAAAAACGGAAAATCAGGAAGAATTCTGATCAAATCCCAAGAGTATGAATTCATAGTCCTATGAATTTGGCTTAGCAGAATGGTAAAAAGAGTATGAACGCTATCTAACTCAAAATATTCCTTTAAAACATAGTTCATATCCCTATTGACAAGCCAAGGCAAATGAGGTATGGTATATAACTGATTTGCAGTTGAATAAAGTAAAGGGCACTGTACAAAACATCTCCATAGCGCAAAAAAGTAACATAACAGTAACGGATCGCAGAGGTACGGAGAATGCTTACATGGATGACCAAGACAGGACACTCAACCAGTGGTATTTTGTCAATATTCTGCATTGCACAAAACCCCCCCAAAAAAATCAGTTCCTGAAGACTATAAATACACAAGGAAGCATTATTTCTTCTGAAGACTGATACCTTATATATGTCAAACCAGTAAGTCTTCTTCACCGGGTACATAACTCGAAGCCCAGACAAGATCGGACTGTGAAGAACAACAGCCCTCAGGCCTGGTGATCTGGATGCCAAATCCAAAGTCGGTCCACTCCCAACCGATTGTCCGTATAGTATAATATCTTCTTCTTTCGTACCATATTTTTCTCGGAGACATGTATATACAGCTTCTATGTCGAAATAAGTGTTCAGCTCACTTGGCTGTCGCAAAAATAACATGTACCCGATTTTCAGACCATTGCATCCTATGAAGAACCTCAAAAACTCACACTCACAAATAAAGCCTCTTTATACCATACCTTTCCTGTAGATTGTCCATATCCAGAATAGTCATACCTGTTGCATTAAAGGTGAGAACTTTATGAAGGCCCAGCCTTAAGTCTAGATACTACGTCAGTAAGAATCCGTAACCAACTAAACTATAGCATAATATCATCAACTTTTGGAAATCTAGAACTTCAGTTCAGTCCAATTCAGTCAATATTGGATGATACAGTTGACTAAATTTTCTTTACTCAATTTTACAGTCAAAGTCTGAATAGTTAAAATTGCAGATTACCGAGAAAGGCCAAATCTAAAGCTTTAAAGTCATAATAATTACTGTGAAAAATAAATCTTTACAGATTTAAAGCATACATGATTAGCAATGGTGAAAGCAGATTGCACAGTATGGAAAAAAGCAAAGTACCCTATCAAGTTGACGCGAAGATGAAGGCTGAGTTCGCTGAAAAGCTCATACATTTGGCCCAGATCAGCGGCGTTGCCGTGCGAGTAGAGCAACGTTAGCGCCGCCGTAGGGTTCCGGAAGTAGACCGCCACAACCTGGTTACCCCTCTTGGTCCCAATCCTCAGCACATCAACGTTAATCTTCTCCGGCACTCCCGTCATCCTTAATTGCCCCGTCTCCTCCACTTCCTCCACCTTGTACAACGGCGGAGACGGCGGGAAGAACGCGAACTTCGCCGCCATCGTCGAAGTCACCGCCCCCATGATCCCCTGCTTCTCCACCCACTGCAGTTTGATTTTCTTCACTTGGAAAGAAATTGAAAATAGACTCTATAAAGGGCTTGTTTGTTTATTGATTTGTTCATTAACGCAGAAACATAAAAGGGAAATTATTACTGTATTATTTCAAATCTAGTCTGTTATGTTTGTTGGTATTTTTTGAATTGGATGTAATCTGTATTGTAAGTAAGGAAAAGGACAAGAAGTTAAGGAAATGTTTGAACGGAAGGAGGGAATTCCGGCGTCCAAAAGGAATATGGCACGTGCGATGTAGAGGGGAGGGCGAGGATGTCAAGGAATAGGTTGACACGTAGGGAAGGGTGTTTTTTTTAATGAAAGTAATGTTTGAATTTACCAAACTTTTAAAAAGTGGATTAAGATTAAAATTGGTAAGATCAACGCTTGGTGTAGACTGGGATTCTATTTAAATGGATTAGAATATTTGTTTATCAAGTTTCCAAACATAGGCTTTAGTCCAAAAATAACATAGTGTTATTTCAAATTTGATCCAGCTCAATTCAATTTAACTTGTCTGTCTTAATTAGTATGATATAAGACCAACGGTTAAACTGCAAATTAGAAGAAATAAAAATTAAATTGTTGAGTTGGGTTGAATTAATCTAATCATAAACTCCATAACTGCTACACGTTACATATTAAAATTTTAATATTGCAACTAAACCCTTTCCACATGTGTACAGAAATACGATTTTTGCATCATCAAAAAGAGAGAGTACTCCATGTCAATATAAAATAAACAAGAATAGAGTGCATTCACGCCCCCATCTCCTCGTTCAGTGTACATGTACCCCTCCGAAAATATGATACTGAAGATGAAGTGCCACTTCACTTGAGCTGAGGACAAAAGTGTGGGACTTTAAGGACATGGCATTGGTGGTATGCATGAGTCGAAAGTGATGGGTGAAGAAGACAGTTCAACTACGAGATAGAACGTGTCTGTCCATACGGGAGCGGAGGAGCATAATTCCATCTCCTTTTCCACCTACAGGTTGCTGCTGCTATGCAGGAAATGTTTATCTTGGCTGCTCCTGTTCCGGTATTAACGCTTTACAATCAAGTAACTTGCGACAGGCGCTTATGCGATCCATCAAGCCATTAAACATCTATTGGATCAATTCTTAAAACACATGAATCCAATCATCTATTAACTATTAAAGTATTATTGTTTGGGAAAATACCGTCTTTCCATATGCCGATGAAAAGATGGGGTTTGATTTAAATAATAAAAGGTAAAAGGTTTTAGTTGCAATATTAAAAATTTATTATGCAAGGTGTATTAGTTATAAAATTTATAACCCGATTCATGAAGCCCGCAAATTTTAATTTCATTGTTTATAATTTACACTTTAAACCTTGATTTTTCCATAGTTTATGGAAAAAACGTCTATCAAGTGACTGGCTCTTATTGTTTTCACTCCCTACTAACTAAATAGCTAAACAACATGATTTACCCAATCCTAATTAGATCTTACGCTCCTCGTCAAATAAATACCACCAAAACCGAACACATTGGCTGGCCCTCTAAAACGGGCGCTCTCTCATATAAAGATGTCCAAATTATAACCAGTCCCACATCATTATTGCTTAATCAGGTTTGAATGACCCTTTAATCATACCAAACTCAATTTAATTATTTATGTCTCATATTTTGTTATGATTAGTATCCCGCTTATTTTGGGGAAATGGGATTTGTCAATTTGCAATTCTTATATTGCACATCTGGAGTACCATAAAGTGTATAGTATATAGGCCAATGCGATATTTGTGCATGCTATTATATTTCGACGCATTTATTTTAGTTCAGTTCCATTTCATTTCAAATTATATCATTTCAAATAATCTTGAACATGGCCTAAATACGTAAATATTTACAACTATTATTTTAAAAAAACCCTCTCCTCTTAACATTTTTCAACATATGAAACTTTTATCAATTTTTTTTACAGTTCGTCTCTTGAAATATGATCTTTTCATAAGACATGAAAAAACCAAAGTTTAATGTGCAAATTAGAAGAAACGAACATAAAATTTATGGGTTGCATGAATTAGGTTATAGACTTTATAACTAGTACATTTTGCATAATAAATTTTTAATATTGCAACTAACACATTTTACCTTTTATTATTCTAATTAAACTCAGTGTTTCCATAAGCTTATGAAAACACGGTCTTTCCCAAGACTTTGCCTAAAATATATTATATATATGAAACTTTTATACATTATTTTCATAATGGGTAAATTATTTTCATCCGTTCACTAAATTTTTATTATTTATGTTAGTTTTATTTAACGGCAGAGTCTTGGGAAAGACGGTATTTCCATATGCTTATGGAAAGAATATGTTTAATTATAATAATAAAAGGTGAAATTCTAAGTCGCAATATTAAAATTTTATTATGCAACGTGTAGTAGTAATAAAGTTTATAATTCGATTCATGCAACCCAAAACTTTTATTTTTATTTCTTATAATTTACACTTTAAACATTGGTATTTCTATAACGTATGGAAAAATCATGCTTCCGTTTCAAAATTTGTATAGAAAAAATGGATCCAAATGAGGCCCAATCCATGTCAGATAAAAAGACATTTGAAGGCGTATGTGATACAGCTTGAGATCCACCACGCTTTCATCAGTTTGGTAACGCAATCCGTAATCACGCGCTCTCTACACAACAATCATGGTGGCTAGGAGTTAAAACGACAACTGTTGACAGTCCATTGAATTACGCCGTCTCCTTTGAATTATTGTTTTCATTTTCCCCTTCCCATAAAACAATCGTCCAAATAGCGACAAAAACAATCGAACCTCACCTAAGCAGCTACAGCAGGCACAGCCCAAAACACACAGAAGAAAGAACAAGGATTACTTGTCCGAATTTCAGGTAAAAACCCTGTCCAAATTTTTCATTGAAACTCATCTCAGGATCATGTATGCTGCAAAGGTTCAATCTTTTTCTTCTGGGTTGTGACTTGTGATTGGTTTAGTGGAGGCCCAATTGATGTTTTGATGATTTGAGCTGATCTAGTATGAATTCTTGGCGTTTTGGTGTAGTATATGCATTTCATGGGATGTTGTCTTAATCTGGCTAGAGTAATCTGGATCCGGGTCAAGAATGTTGAGTTCATCTAGACTCGTGAGAAGTGTAGATGATGATAGTTTTCAGAGGCAAGTGAGTAATTTTGGGGGAAATGGGTCGAGAAATACTAGCCCGTTAGGTAGAATTGGGTCGAGGAATACTAGTCCCTCTAGGCAGAAAGTGGTTAAGACAAAACCTAGGGGATTTGATGAAGAGACAGTTGCCACATTCTGTAAGGCTGTTCAGCCTGATGTCCTAATGGAAGATAGCATATGGGCGATGTTACCGGAGGATTTGTTGAACGAAATCTTAGCTAGGGTGCCCCCTTTTATGATATTCCGGCTTCGGACTGTTTGCAAGAGGTGGAATTCTATCTTGCAAGATAACAGCTTCTTGAAGTTTCATTCACAGGTGCCTTCCCATGGCCCGTGCCTTCTGACATTTTGGAAGAATTCGCAGACGCCTCAGTGTTCCGTGTTTAGTCTGCCTTTGAAGCAGTGGTTTAGGATCCCGTTTATGTTCTTACCACAGTGGGCGTTTTGGTTGGTTGGTTCTTCGGGTGGTCTTTTGTGTTTCTCGGGGTTGGATGGTCTGGCATTCAAGACTTTAGTTTGTAATCCGTTGACGCAGAGTTGGAGGACGTTGCCTAGCATGCATTATAATCAGCAAAGACAGCTGATCATGGTTGTTGATCGGATTGATCGATCATTTAAGGTTATTGCTACCAGTGATATTTATGGTGACAAGTCACTGCCAACAGAAGTGTATGATTCCAAGCTTGACAAGTGGTCTCTTCATCAAACAATGCCTGCTGTAAATCTCTGCTCTTCGAAAATGGCATTTTGTGACTCGAGATTGTATTTAGAGACTCTTTCCCCTCTTGGGTTGATGATGTATAGGCTGGATATAGGGCACTGGGAGCACATTCCTGCAAAGTTCCCACGATCATTGTTGGATGGATATCTGGTTGCTGGCACTCAGAAGCGCTTGTTTCTCGTGGGAAGGATAGGGTTGTACAGTACTCTTCAGAGCATGAGGATATGGGAATTGGATCACGCGAAAATCATTTGGGTCGAGATTAGTAGGATGCCTCCGAGGTACTTCCGAGCTCTTCTGAGATTATCTGCAGAAAGATTCGAATGCTTTGGACAGGATAATTTAATCTGCTTTACATCTTGGACTCAAGGTAAAAGCCTTCTATACGATGTGGATAAGAAGACTTGGTCTTGGATTACTGGCTGTGCTCTGCAATCTTGCAACAGCCAGGTCTGCTTCTACGAGCCGAGATTTGATGCCTCCATTTATTAGTTTGCTTCTGACTTGATGATTTATTCAATATGGAAAACTGGGAGAATAACAGAGGCTTACTCAATCAATCTGATTTACTATTTCTCTCTATACTTTCTGTTCTTCCTTGATCAGGATTCTCATAACATGTGACCTTTCTGAATGTAAGAAGCTAATTCTTGTATCTTATACAACCATGATGATCCATTTGTATGGTTATGTGGTTAACTTTGTCTATAACTTCTGCGTTTCATGTATATTCCGATTTTGTATACCAGTAAAGTTGCTGATGCTGCTATTCCAAATACTTTTCTGTTATTTTACCAAATACTCTCATTGCACTTAGCATGTTTCTGTTGTCCGTGTGGTGACTCGGTCAGTTTCAGTCTTCGTGCGTTCCAGGTGTTGGACTTCATGTGTTAGTATGTTCTGATAGAGTAGGTTTATACTTCCAATTGATGATCAAGTTAGAGATGAGGTATCTCTATATTATGCAAGTAATGCTAGCCAGATATTCTTTCTACATTATGCCAGACAATTGGTCATATTAACCAACAACGTTTTTTGGGAATTCTTAGTATACTGATATTTGTTACATTCATGTGAGTAGATATATATTACTACTCTTGTAGGAGAACTCCGTTCATAGCTAGCTTGTTTTGTACTTGTGAACTTTTTTGTAGCCAGTTAAAAGATGAGAGTCGTGGTAGATTGATAGTTAGCATATTAACAACACGGTGATGAGATATAATTCATATAGTCGACATGGATAGTTAGTTTAAGTCATGGTTATCATCTGTTCTTTCAGCTTTTTTTTCCGTGGCCTTCCCCCGAATGTTCTGTACTCCTTCCATCCTGAATGTTTACGGGCAATTCATTAAATTAACTTATTAGATTTCTTATAACTTATCATAATTCTAGTTAAACATAATGGAGTAAGTAAAAGGTGTTGATGCCCTAAAATGTTTGTCGAAGATCATGAAAAGGAGGAAATTGTAATGTTATTGCTTTGACTGGCTAAACGGAAGCGGAGTTAAGCAAACTGTTAAACCAATTTATGACCGGAGACTGTGTTTGAACGCTAAAACTGAAGCAATCGCTAGTTTTTATTGACTGCACAATTGTTGCGCGTTTTGACTTTTGAGCTTTCACATTTCACAGTTTTTGTGGAATACTTCAGTCTTCATTGTCTGCTCAAGGTTCTTGACTTCTGGAACTCGGAAAAGAAAAAAACAGAGGGTAAAATTGGGGATCGCAATGAACAGCTGAAAGAAATTGCAAAGAAGCATACTCCTAGCCTCCAGCTCATAAAGAAAATTAACATCATCCAAACATAAACATAATTAGAACATCATCCAAACATAAACATAATTAGAACATCATCCAAACATAACCATAGAACAAGTTTCCTACTCCCTCGCTCTCATCCGAATATACTTTAATTACATTTATTAACTGTGTGCAAAAATTTAATATTTAGAAAATAAATCACGTAAAGAATCCAACAATATCTCCCGCAATGATATTAGTGTCCATATACTAGTTAAAATTTATGGTCAAATATATCACCAAAAAGTATAGTGACGGAGGGAGTATAATATTTCCAAACATAAACATAGACCAAGTTGCCTGTAGTACTTCCGATAGTGATGAATTACTCCATTAGCTGATTGGAGGAGCTTGCGGTTTTCTTGGTGCCCGCAAGATAAGCGTTCACGCAAAAGCTTGGATTTGCGTCTCGCCGGTGATAGTGGATGTTATCTATTTTCTGGCATATCCTACGCCCCTCTTCCGCTGTACCTAATCCCTCTCGATCAGCTTTGAACACGCCAGTTCGTTCGACGATGCCGGATTCTGACGTCACGCTGACGAAGTCTCTGCAGTCTTCCGGCGACGGTTTCCCGCCAGGTTTTGGCGGTTCTCCGAGCCTCCGCAACGTAGATCTCAACCCTTCACCTGTCTGCCCGCGGTCTCCAGCTTCCGGTGCAGCTAGATCTCCTTCAACCAAGGCAGAGAAGAAACCCGCCGAGGATAAGAAGGCGGCGGCAGAGAAAGCTCCGGCGACAAGAAGAAAAGGAGAACGAAGAAGAGTGTGGCGACCTACAAGATCTGCATCTTCAAGTGCTGGACAAAGTTCACTAGATCTTTGATGTGGATTTTGAAACGAAAGAAGAAGAAGACAAATGAAAATTATACCATCAGTCTCACTCTTCCCCCGTGAACTTCAAATGAAAACTCAAGAAAATTGTGATTCAATAAAGCTCTAGGGCAAATGGGGGTGCCTTTGAGGTCTTGGTCTCACAGAGCTCCCCAATCGGGGTTTATTTGTGATCTCTGAAAAAAAGAAAAAAGCCCCGCGGTGCCTGGTCTAAGAGACCACTCTCAAGGTCAGGCCCTGATCCAGTATTTTATTTCTATTTGGTCATTTCAAAATTTTATTTATAAATATCATATTTAAAAGAGTAAAGTGTATTTTTAATCTTATATTTGAGATGGAAGCGTAGAAATAATCTTGTAAAATTATAAAGGGTAAAACTATATTTTGCAAATGATCGAAATGTCAATTCTAAAAATGGCTGGAAATTGTTAAATGACTGTTTTACCCTCATTTAAAAATTCAGAACTATTAAAATTGAAAAATACATTAACAACCTTCTCTTCCCTTCTTGGAAAATCGGATAAACAGACCATTTCAATCCCAATCTCCCATTTCCTCGCGCCCGACTACCACCCCTCTGTCTCTTTCAATCTCCACCACCACCGAAAAATCATTTTTCGATCCGGAGAACGCCAAGAGCTTCACCACCGCCGAAGTTCAGAGTTTGGTGGTCGCCATGGCTCCAAGTCGCCTGCTGCCGACGAATTCAATGGTTGGGTTCGTCCGTCGCCAACGCTAGGTGGTGCTGGGTCTGTCAATCACCCGCCGACGCTGGGTAGTGATGAGTTTGAAAATTGGGTTTGAACCGGGCTTGTGAATTGGGTAAGATTTGAAAATCGGGTCTGCGAATCAGGTTTGAAAGCGGGGGTGGTGGTGGCCGGATGGGTTTGGAAATCGGGTTTGAATGCAAATTGGGTCTGCGAATCAGATTTGAAAGAGGGGGTGGTGAGGAGGCGGAATGGGTGGCGGGGGTGGTGCTAGGCGTTGTTGGTGGTGGCCAGCAGGCTGTGATGGTCAGTGGGCGGCGGAGGTGGTGGTAGAAGTAGGCGACGAAGCGGTTTTTCTTATGTTCTTTGTTTTGGAGAAATGCATCTTGTTGTGTGTGTGTTAGATATTGAAAAACTTGATAAAAATATTGTGATTCGAGTCGTGTTTCTTCGGTGGTTATGGGCAGGGGTGGCGGTGGTCCTGGGCAAGCGGCGGAGGCTCGGCGGCTGTAACGCCTCAGTCCAGAAGTACGGGTACTTTTATAACTATCACAATGGAGTTCTAGAGTCCTAATATAAAGCTAATTAGAAATCAAATGAAAGTCTTCAAATTAGCTTAGCGATCACCGCTCGCCCTCAGCGGCCCATACCAGCCGACATCCTGCTATCGTATGAGATGTAAATCACGGTAGCCCAGCACTAGGACCAATGGGCCGATCCATAGACTCAGTGCGCACAAGGAAGTCTTGCAAAGTAAGAGCTCCCCACACTGCCGCTGCCGAGTATCGAACCAGGGATATTTGGCGATCCCACCCATCTCCCAGGGATATTTGGCGATCCCACCAATCTCCCAACCACTGGGGTACACCCGTGGGTGTTTCAAATTAGCTTAGCAAAACTATGGGTAGTGGCTTCGAGCATCCTTCACACTTTATTTGTTATGGTCACACTATACATACCGCTTAACCTAAAAGATTTTTGAAAATTGCAGGGCGAGCTTTCACTCGTGAGGGTTTCAAAGTTTCAAAACATTTCATTATATAACAATGTGCATGAACGAAGTTTCTATAAAACATTAAGCAATCAATGCGGTGGTCAATAAACATTTCATATAAAATCATTACTTTATCAAAACAATGTAAAACATATAAATCAGAAAACAATGAACAATAACAGTAACAGTCTTATGGGTCACAAATGATCCCACGGTATCAATATTCAGTAACAGTAATCCTATGAGTCACAAGGTGAACTCATGGTCAGTCTCATGGGTCACGAATGATCCACAGTATCAGTATTCAGTAACAGTAATCCTATGAGTCGTGAACTCATAGTCAGTCTCATGGGTCAAAGTGTGATCCCATGTTAGTTCAGTCTCATAGGTCACACAGGGTGATCCTATGGTAGTTCAGTCTCATGGGTCACATGATGATCCCATGGTATCAGAAATAATTTTATGCAATGCTATTGAATAAATCGGAAAGTCAGCCAAAGTAAATAGTTCGGTAAATAAAATGTACTTAGACAATAATGGAATATTACAAAAATATTTATGCACTTCAGTAAAGAACGAAGTAACTAAATTTCAAATATATGCAAACGAGATTTAATTACAATCTTTTTAAACAAACATTATTTTAAAATGAAATCTCATGCAATTCAAAAATGGACATTTAAATATATGATTGAATCAATTAAAATAGTTAAATAAGTAAATAAAATATATTTTCTTTGTGAAAAACTCTTTAAAATCATTTCCAAAAAGATTCAGAAAAAATTTAGAAACTCACACAATATTTACATGTTCACATAGTAGTTCAGTAAAACATTTCAACAATAAACATTGCTATGAGTTTATAAATGACTAAACAACATTAGAATGAAATTCAGTTCAACACATTGAAGTGGTTTTTTTTTATATAAATGGGGAAATTATCTTTTAAAACAGTTTTTTTCCCATTCCAACACTTCAACTGTAAAATTCGTTTCAAAATGTTTGGTTTGGAAAAGATAGGAACCCTCACCTTTGTTGTAGCTCAAAATGTGTAATTTTCTTCATTAAACCTGCAAATATATTTCCATAATCTAACATTAATAATCGATATATTTATTCCTTAATTTAAAATAAACTTTTCTTTGTTCAATATCTATTTTAAATTCCACAATTATATACGTATACTATTACTCATACATAAATATTATTAATTTAGTTCTTACCTTGCAACTTTGTACCATGTTTATAACCTAATTAATAACTAAGAATTATTTATATGTTCGTTTTTATGCCCAATCTATTTAACCTAATTTAATTTGCAATCACTCGATCAGTTATATACCCATTCTCACGCTTACAATACTCATAATCAATCTTAATTCATTAGCCGCACAGTTAATAACTCTAATTCACTTACTCATCCTACCATACACACCAAATAACTACACTACTTTATTTACGGTATTCATATCAGGCACACACACTCCCGACCGTATACACTCACACATTGCAATGTTTATTTCAAATTAATGTACATGCATGCAATTCCAAGTGATATATATCCTTATACATGTACATAAATACAATTTTATGTGGTATATATCCCGTTAATATCTCAAATGAAATAAATTAGAACACAGATTCAATTAAAATATTACTTGATCGGTAATATATTAGTCGAACTCCAATATAAAAATAATTATATATGACTACATAATACCCTAGGCACCGTACGCCTAACTCACAATATATTATAACTCACACATCGGCTAGTAATCGAACTAGATTTATTGTTAAAATGCCAATTTTGATAGGCCGGTCTAATTTTGATTATATACGCATTACTCCAGTAATTTTGACTATATAAGTAAATATTTAGAACACAATCCATAATTGTCACGCTCACGATACAACAACACCACCAAAGTATACACATGAAAACATATGAACTCAACCATAATCAGAAGGTCCAAAAATCTCATACACCAACAAAAACTCTTAGACGATACTGGTATTCACTAATATCAATTAAATCTAATCCTCATTAGCCCGATAACAATAATTATTACTCCTATTTAGTTTAATTCAATTTCTTTTATATCTTTAAACAAAAGAATATAGTAACTCACAATATACTGGCGATCTAAGGTCATTCACCCTGACCCTGATCCATTTGTATGAACATTGATCCAACTCGAATTTGTTGTCTACGTTGGGAGAGGAGAAAAGGATATGGATGAAGATATAAGAAGCGATGTCTAGGGTTTTGTTATAGAGAGGTGGGATGAAAAGCTTAATACTCCCAAATAACAATCCACTACCGTATACATGGTAGGTTAACCATATCATATTGATTTTATCCTTAGTAATTTAATATTGGCAAAGTCTTGGGAAAGACGGTGTTTCCATAGGCTTATGGAAAGACGGGGTTTGATTAGAATAATAAAAGGTAAAAGGTCTTAGTTGTAATATTAAAGTTTTAGTATGAAACATGTAGTAGTTATAAAATTTATAACCCGGTTCATGCAACCCGAAAATTTTATCTTAATTTCTTCTAATTTACACTTTAAACCTTGGTCTTTCCATAAGTTATGGAAAGACCGTCTTTCAAGAGACGGACTCTTTAATATTTTAAAATGGAAAAACTTAATTACCCTCCTTGTTGTTTAGACATACTAAAAGAAACTTATTCATAACGCAAATATATTAAGACCAAATCAACGTGGGTAGATAAGGACGAAAATTACAGTACCGTATTCTTGCACGGTAAAATTTACTGTACTAATTAATTGCTAAAATCATGGTTAACAAATTAATAGTTACCTTTTGTTTCAAACGCGTAAAGTTCTAATTAATTAACTAAATACTAGGAGATGTGTAAACATTATATCTCAATTTACCATATAAGAATTGTGATCGATGAAAAAAATGTGCAAAGTATCCCTAATATATTATAATTTAGTATAATAAACGAGTGTGTCTCTTGAAAGACGGTCTTTCCATAAGTTATGGAAAGACCAAGGTTTAAAGTGTAAATTAGAAGAAATTAAGATAAAATTTTCGGGTTGCATGAATCGGGTTATAAATTTTATAACTACTACATGTTGCAAACTAAAATTTTAAGGTTGCAACTAAGACCTTTTACCTTTTATTATTCGAATTAAACTCCGTCTTTCCATAAGTCTATGGAAAGACCGTCTTTCCCAAAACTTTGCCATAATAAAATTGTACCTTGAATTTGTTAGGTTCAAATTCATCTCCTTTCCATATGCTCTCTTTTTTTATTAGAATTAATTATATACAAAAATCCCTCTAAATATTTATATTTTTAAATAAACTAAATAAAATTTATTTCTTAATAAACTAACCTTGGTTCCCTTTATATATTAATAAAAAATAATAAAATTTCTGGAGTGTCACAGAGGCGGAGCGGGTGGGGCTGGGCTTGGAGTGGCGGCGGTGCAGCTCGAGGCGGCGCTGGTGTTTGAAGATGAAGAAGCAGCTTAGGGTTGATGAAGAAGCTTAGGGTATAATGGTCATTCAATTTTTTTAATTTTAGGGTTAGGGGTATATTTATCTTTTCATAAATGGTCAATGTCCGAATTTGTTCGGTCAATGCCAGAATAGTGAAAATTGGGTAAAATTGCACAATTTGATCAAAAGATAGGGTTAATTATGCATTTTCTGATTATACAAGGTTATATCTGCACTTTCTCAGTTTAATAGGGTTATTTTTGCACTTTTTCCTATTTTAAAATCTACTTTTAAAATTTTATTTAATTGATAAAATAATTTTAAAAGCTAAATTACTACTCCCCAGTCCCAGCCTATTCTGCACAGCATCTTTTTTTGGTCAAATATGCCAAACTTTGACCACATATTTGAATAGGTATATGGACAATAATTTTATCGTATGAGATATGGTTAGATTCGTCGTAACATGTAGTTTCTCCCTCCTTTGTTTCTACACATATTTGCAGTCAAACATGCTTATTGGAGACCGTGAAAAGATTCTGTGCAGAATAGGCTGGACGGAGGGAGTAATAAAATTTAAATTTATAAGACGCCAATATTTTAATTAAACAAAAATAATTTTAAAAAACAAAACTTAATTTAAAAATTAAATTTTAAAAAACAAAATTAAATCTTAGAATAAAAAGTGTATAATTACATTTCACATATCAATTTATTTTAGGGTGACAAATTTATTTAAATTAAATATTTAAGGTAAAATGATCGAGTATGATGGAGAAAATTAAGTGGGATCCATGAAGTGTTCTCTTAGTGATTTCTACTATTGTGAGAGTAAATTATGGTGTACTCCGTACTGTATCTTTCTAATTAGTGTATTCATTCTGAACTGAGCCAGACCCCGCAGATATAAGTGAATTTCACCGAACTGCGTAACCAAGTTTTGTGTCGTTAATGCTTTAATTTATTGCATACTTGGTTAGATAGATTAGGTTGGAACACAACAGTGATAATTAAATTAATTGGATAAAACCAAATTTCAAACCCACTTAATTCAACAGTATAAATTTATAATTCATTTTCTTTGACAAATTCACGCCAATCGATCTGCCGGCCATGTAATCGGAACAAATGAAAATCAGCGTCCACAGAACCGACCTTACATTAGCAACTCAGCGCGCACACAAACACACAGTTCTCAAGGGCAAATCACATTCTTCTTACTAAACTTTTACATACTTCAACTGGGTACACCGTGTCTACATTGAAAATAGACACAGAGGTTTAGTCTTTCTATGTACAATCACTTGCTCATGTTTCTTTAAGCTCTTCATTTCACACTTTTGTTTCTTTGCCGACATTAATTACAATACTTATTGCATCGCTAACTCCAACTTCAAGACCAAATCCCCGGTGATCAAACATTCAATCCTCACTTTCATGCACCGATGCACACGCTTCTCATACCTGTTCACTCCTTTTCAGTAGCGGAAACAGACTCATATGTAAGAGGGGGTTTAATCATAGTGAATTTTCCTTTCTTGAATGAGCTAATGGTATTTAGTTCGTATATCGCTTCGTCGACCGTGATTTCTGCAAAACCTTTTCCATTTCATGAGGCCGAAGCAAAGAGACTGCTGAAATTTTACAGCTGCTGTCAATTTACGGATGCTTATGTTTGTTTTACAGGGCTGGTATTGATGGCAAGAGTACAGGACATTACAGAGGCCTAAACTGATGGTATCCAAAGCTGCGTTGTTTTATGATTAGTTAATTACCACTCTGAGAAACGAATCTCTGACTCTTAGGCCTTGCTAATTGACTACTTATTTAAAACTCCCTATTTGATTATTTTCCTCACATATGTGAGTATTAGCTAGCTCTTACAGCTCACACCTGACAAATATACTACTGCTTCAAAAAGTGTGCATGACTTTCAGCAAAGTATCCACAACGTATCTTGAAATTCCCCCCACATCTCTCATTCAAACTCTATAACTGTATTAAAAATGACTTAGACTTTTAAAATAAACTGAACAGCTAAAAGTGTTTGGTTTATAAGCAAAGCAGCCCGGTAAAACATGAGCTAAAGTCATTTTGTTTGATTCTCTGGCTTTCCCGTGGAAATCCTACCTTTCAGCAGTAACGGATCCATAATTATAATAGAGAGGACACTTTATTAATAGACGGGTATTAGTATTTGAGTATCAGTATTTGCAAGTCCTTGAAGGAAAGGTTAATTGCTCTAGCTAGTTGCAGCGGACTTGGAAGATTTGTGCACTCACTCACGCATAAGAAACAGAAAAGTACTTCGATTTCTGCGTTAGTTGCAATATAAAAATGTCACACGTCATATGTTAGAGCAGATTATTCTAATCATTGAGCTTTCCAAAGTTACTGACTGTAGCTCGAAAAACTGTTTGTTATATGCTAATTGTCGGAATCCTCATATACTAGTTTAGCTTTGACTGATGTTCCAACTCTCTATAAAGCCCCAGTTTGCTCGTTGGAAAAGTTGATGAAGACAGATTGTAATGGCGTCCGCAGGTTTAGTCTTCGGGATCATGATCATCGCCGTTCTTCTTGCTCGTGAAGGTATATGCACTATCTGTTTTGCACAGTTTATGTATAGAACTATGGATACTGATATATTTTTCCATCGCTGTGAAGCTTATGGCACTTCGGAAGTGAACATTGCTGGCAGAAAGGTGCTGAGAGATGGGAAAATGGAGGTGTTCAAGAAGGAAGAAAGTGATGGAAAGCAACGCCCAGGCCCAGAGGAGAAACCTAAGATTCCAGGTGAGAAATGGATCTGAATGTTGGGTTCGATATTACGCTAATTTGCAGTTAGCTTACTAGCAATTGTCCGTGACAGAAAGCTACGGCTCAGAGAAAACTTCTGGAGAAACAGCAGATCAAGTTTCTGCACTGGAAGGATCGATGCATGCAATGCATGATTACGGTCAGGAGCCTCCCCGTGGCCGCCGGAAGCCGCCAATCAACAATAACGATCCCGGAAACTGAAACTAAATCTTTAGGTAGTATACATAGCTTAATTAGGCAAAGGAAGGCCTCGCAATTTTGGTATCGAGTGAAGCCTCTTGTGTGTTTTTCTCTCTTGTTATCAGTTCAATCGGTTGTTGCTAATGTATATAAAAAGAAAAGTTCATCGTTAAGTTTGGAGCTAGAATCATTGTCTTCTTCTTGTTGTTAATGTAGAAAGCTAACTGGTTAATTCATGAATTCGCTAATGCTCCTCGGGCTGCAAATCGAAGAATCATTGAAGCACTTTTCAGCAACCTCTCTGTAAACCACTTCGGTGAGATGAAACCCATCCCAGAAATAACTCTGGGATGTGTTGGCGCATGGTTGCATCGCCGGAATGCAGGCGGAAGTACCGTTCGCCCACGTTGTGCAGCAGGCGGTGCTCGAATCTCCCAGACCTTAAAATTATCAAAAGAACAGAAAAGAGTCAGTGAGTGTGTATTATCGAAATTCGAAAAAGAAAATCGGTTAATATCTCTCCTACCGTAGGATGAAGGATACTTGATTCCTTTATAAGCAAGCCGGAAAATGCGGCCGAGAATCAGCAAACAGTCCGGGTGAAGAGCGGAAAACTCCTGTACCATTACAGCTAACTGCTTGTTATAAATCAATGCGTATCTATTAACCTGTTCGACACATTTTCCGGCACTTTCCAACTTTTTCCGGGTGATCGAGGGAATGCATCCGAGAGGTCCGAGTTCGAACACGAGTATTCTCCGGGCTCCCAGGAAGTAGAGCCTCTGAAGGTGTTGGGAAAGAACGGCGTTGAGTTTGGCCGCGAAGATTTCGGGCGGCGGAAAATATCCGGCGGTTGGAGATTGGAGGTAGTTGACGAGGTAGTCATTGCTGCCGATGGAAATGGCGAACAGCGATGTGCTCAAGTGGTTCTGCATTTGTTCTCTGGTGTGGAAAAATTTGGTCAGATCGGTGTCGATTGTGACATGAAACCAGTTTATCTGTTCTCCCATGCTCACACACTGACCCTGCATTCAAAGAAACGACTTATTATTCAAAATCGGGTGTCTATTTGGGTAGTTGGTCGGTCCAGAATCAGTTGAACCAGGCCGGAATCGAAATGTAAAAAAATATTGGATCGAATGTTTAGAAACTGGATCGAATCATAATAACTTCGATTTTGGGTCTGTCTGGGTTGATACCTTCCATCTTTAAAAAACTTGGACCGAAATCGGATCAAAATTTCATGTATCAGATTCCCGTTCAATCAATTTTACCGATTTAGACCATTCGATAGACACTTTTATCATCAGCTACATTAATTGGTGAAACGACCAATGCGCCCTTCTCAATAAAAATATGCAAAGTAATTTGGTGGCTTTTTTGGGTGTAGATGGTGATCCAATGAAAGTTGGTTCGATTTAGTTTTGACTGAATTTAGGATTTTAACGAGGGTAGGATTGATTTAGCTTTTAACTCTATCTAAGATGTAGGATTAAAATTCCAACTATCGAATAGACGTCAAATGTTTTTATACCGATCATAGGGGTCAAAGTGACGTGTTTGAGAAACATGATCTTACAAGAATTTTGCCAGTCTCATAAAGAATGCCGCATGAAGCCGATGCATAGTTCACCCCTGTTGGTTGAGTCTGCACTATACCTTGCAGAAATGGCGGCGGATATGGCAGCCCCATGAACTCAGCTACACAACAAATCGAATTCAAGGGTATTAAAATCAAACAACGTTAAACAAACGAAAAAAGCACGCGTCTAAATTCAACAAAACAGTACCTAAGAAGTCTACCACGGTCCTGCCGTTGGTAAATCTCCCGGTCGGTCCGCCGGGAAAGTCGGAGCCGTACGGCAGGTAATTCGCCCGGGCAAAAGTCAGCAAGAGGTTGTTGTTGCCGGCATCAAACAGCGAGTCGCCGAAAACGTACATTGCCGGCGGAGCCACTGGCGGCGCCGCCGCTGCCGCAGCCAAGATCAAGGTGCAAATCACCAGTCCCGGCAACATTGTTACGTAGGCTGTTCCACGAGCTCTAACGAAGCAAAAGAATTAGTAAAAACAACGTTGTTACAGAACAAACATGTCTGTCTGTCAGCTCTGAGTGCAACAAGAAGAGGGGCAGTGCTGGGTATTTGAAGGGGATTTTTTTGGTGTAGGATTGTTGAAATCTGGTATGGCTATGAAAATGTACAGCGTGTTACAGTGGGATTTTACCATTTGCGGAACACTTGTACCGGTAACCCGTCGACGGCGTTAATGCCATTTGTTGGATTGCGAAGATACATTCAATGCACGGCGCACGTTATCGGAGTGCTCTTCATCTTTCTTACCGTGACGACGTGCATGACGTGTTCGTGGTGCCATAATATTGGTTGCTGAGTATGGAACGGTGGCGTTTTGGGATGGTGCTTTGTGTGATTTGAAATATCGGAGGCGGGGGAGGAGGAGAGGGTGGAATCGGTGGTGGTTGAAAAAGTGGCGCGAAAAATGTAAAAATAATCATTTTGAACTGTTAAGTGTTAACTGACAGGCGATGGTCGGAATTGCAGAGCGGGTACGACGTTGATTTTTTCAATGCGACTGGTGTAAAAGCTTAATTTTAACTCTAAAGTGGCGGGCGATGATTAACATTGTGGCGTGAGCACAGCGGCTGCTAATAATCGCTTGAGATAAGTAAAAAATAAATTTTAAACTTTAAATTGGCGGGCGACGATTAACATTGTGGTATTATCGTGGTAGTAACTCTAAATCGATAGGTGATCATTGAAATTGTGGTGTCGGTAAGGCGCTGCTGTTTTTAATGCAAAAAATGTAAAATTGAAATTTGAACTCTAAATCGACCGTTGATCATCGAAATTTTGGCGTCATATGGCGCAACTTTTTTTAAGCGAGAAATGCAAAATTGAAATTAGAACTCTAAATCGATATGTGGTGGTCAAAATTATGAGGTTGACATAACGAAGCTCTTTTTGGTCCGAGAAATATAAAAATAAATGTAATCCCTCTTCGACAATATAATTTAATGAAGTTTAATGCTCTTTCCGTCCCATTAATTCTCACCTAATTTGACTTTTGAAAGTTAACTGCACCAATGTTTAATTATTAAAATCTTTGTTTATGTGTGCAAAAAATCTAAAAATATAATATTTTAAAAATATATGTTGTATTTAATTCAACATATAATATAATAATAGTCTTACCTACATGATAATAGAATTTAATGGTCGATGTCGGCTCCGTTTGACTTTAAAAATCAAATTAAATAAGAATTAGTGGGACATATATGTGGAGCCATTTATTATTTTGGTTAAACGACTTATGGGGGCTTCTGAACTCCCTTCATTTTACCCTTTTAGGCCCTTATTTTTTTTTAAATACATTTGGCCCCTCAACTAACAAAACTGTTTAATCATGGCTCTTCCATCCGGTCAAAGCGTCAAATTTGATCAAAATGTTAAGTTTAAGGACAAAATGGTCATTTACTATTTTTCCTTTATCTTTTTCCCTTTTTCAATTTCATTTTCCATTTTCTTTCTATCTACTTCCTTTCCATTTTCTTTTCCATGTCTTTTTTCCTTTTCCCTCCCTCTCCCTCTCCCTCTCCCTCTCCCTCCCCTTTCCCCTTCCTTTTCCCGTTGTACTCCGCCACTGATACCCTAGACTGAGTCAATATCACTGTCCAGTCCAAGACTGAGTCAATCTCACCGACTCTTATCTCCGTCTCTGGTGTCTCCTTTCTGGCCCCCTCCCTCCCGTTCAATTCCTTTGGTGCAAGACACAGGCAGCGACGCCACCGGAGCAAGACACAGGCGGTGGCGAAAACGGTGGACATTTCTCATCCGCTTCTGTATCAAGCTTCTCCGTTCTCCGCCATCTCCAGAAAATCATGTGAGCCATCGATTCTCCCTCTCCTTCCGATTTCATAAAAATTCCTACGTTCGGGTCTGAAAAACTCCGACAATAGAAAAACTCCATTCCTCATTCGTTCAGGTCTCAAAAACTCAGGTCAATGACGATGATCCCTCCGACGATAGAAAAACTTGGACGGTGAGATTGACTCAAGTCTTTAGGCGTGCTTTTGGATTCTTTTTGTTACTATATTAATTGGTGAGATTGACTCAGTCTTCTGGTGGGCTCATGGTGGCGGATATGGGCGAGAGGCGGCGGCGCAGGAGCGGCAGAAGGCGGAGGTGGGATGGTTGGAGAAGAAGAAGCCAAGGTGTGGATTGTAATTAAGAAAAATATTAGTGGTTAAATTTTAATTATTAAAATATGGGGGAGGGCTGGTTGTAATTAGTATAGATATGAGCTTAGTTGCAATTAAAAATGGATATAAGGGCTAGATTGTAAATAAAAAGGATGAAAAGTCATTTTTGCTCTCAATTAACGGAGGAAACTTCATAGTAAACGCTTTGACCAGGCGAAAAATTCACAATTAAACAGTTTTATTAGTTGAAGGGTCAAATGTATTCAAAAAAACAATTAAGAGTTAAAAAGGTAGGATGAAGTGAGTTCAAGGCCCCTAAAAGCGTTCACCCTATTATTTTTCTATCGAAGTGTCACAAACCTATTAGGTTTGACTTGAATAATTGACACCCACTTGTTTAAAAAAAAATCACACCTACTTTAATATTTTAGCTTGTAGGATGGATAAAGTAATTGGGAATCTTTCCACAAACATGCAATGCAGAGTCTGAACAAGCAATTTCGTATAAGCGCCCATTTTCAACCATTTGTCTAGTTAGGTATATCAGACATGACTCTTGAAGAGTGGATGCATTTTCGAATGGACAAAGCGTTGGAAAAGACGGTCTTTCCATACGCTTATGGAAAGACGAGATTTAATTCGAATAATAAAAGGTAAAAGGTTTTAGTTGCAACATTAAAAATTTAGTATGCAACAAGTAGTAGTTATAAAATTTATAATCCGATCCATGCAACTCAAAAATTTTATCTTAATTTCTTCTAATTTACACTTTAAACCTTGATCTTTCCATGACTTATGGAAAAAGAGACGCACTCTTTCGCATTTCACTCCAAAATATAAACAAGAAAACCTCATAATACCAAACTTCTTACAGAGTGAATAAGGCAAGAAATGGCCATTATTTCTCAGCTAATTGAGTGACCAACCAAAATTATATGGCCATTAATGTCAGCTATGTCCATAATCAAATCCTAAACTAAGTTACATCTACAACTAATTTAGCAGCTGCCTAGAAACAGGCAAACATATCATACATATGCACATGATCTACATAACGAATGAAAACCTGGTCACCTGTCTCCCCCGTCGACCTCTTCATTGTCATCCATCTGAGTTTCTTCTTTGTTGTTTGCTTCTCCATCTCCGCCTTCCTGATTAGCATTGCTCTGTTGAAGAAACAACCCCAAAGATGCCGAATCATCTTCTTCAAGCTCCTCTTCTGATTCCTTGTCTTTCTGTTGATCACTTGGATCGCCATTCATCCACGCGGGGCATTTGCGAGTTGATCCAAGAAATGCAGGAAGTGGAGATCTTTCGGGTGAAGTCTTTCCCATGCAGGAACACTCAGGGGCCGGAAAAGACAGGAAAGAATGCCGCTTTGAGGTGCTAGCCTCCTTTGCCAGTCCATCAATCAAGCTTCTTTTGAGATGCCGGCGTATTGATGCTATCCAAGTATGGTTTGCTTGGTAGAAGTGCTCTCGAATCTCATCCAACAGATTCGCAACCTCCTTTCTGTATAGACATAAAAAATGGGCAGAAAATGACAAATCTTGAATAAGAAAATTGTCGAAGCAGCAAACCCAGTAAGAGTTATGTACTACCTTTCCAACCGAAAAGTCTTGGATGCAGCAAACTGGTATAGTCTGTGACCCATTACTAAACTGGCAAAATTGGGCTGTCCCTTACCATCTTGATCAAATCCAGGAATGAAAACATCTGCATCTACACATACCTTGTAGTCTACAGCCTCCCAGAGTAATTTGTGAGCGTTAGTCCTTAGCTCCATAACCGTACTTTCAGGTTCTTTGTTACTTTCTGCAACCCAACCCCACCAACCCTCGATGTTGTAAGGGTGTCTTGGGCGCGCAGGCGGTGGTGGCAGAGGCCAAGGACGTGGACCCGAGGTCTTCCATGCATCAAGCTTAGTGTCTTCTTTAACTGGCGGAGCTTTAGAAATGTTTTCATCAATATTTGCCTCGCGACCATATAGTTTATTGAATTCCCAAGGTGTGCTTAAGGAGGTTCTATCGACAACATTTTCAAACATGGCATGGAGTGGAATCAGCTTCTTCTGCCCGCCAAAGACCTCTCCGCCAGAAACATATATTACCGTGTCCCATGAGTAACCATATGCTCGAAGAAGGATGCCAATCTGTTATCACCCCATGTTCAATACAAGAGAGCTAGGGAGTAAGGGAAAAATAGCTATGTTGACCGGAAACACAAAGCAAACACTCAAGAATATCAATTTGATTGAAAAGTAGCAGTACCTCCTCCGGCATAAGAGGGCATAAACCTTTAAGTCGTTGCTCTGCAGAATCGACTGTAAGATTTCCATTAACAATCCTACGCTTAATCATCCACGATCTCTTGTGCTGAATCAGTTCAGTATGCACATCCTACAGAAGTAAATACCATATAGAGTTTCTTAGACTGGTTAACTTCTAAAAAAATTGATTCTCTTTTACACATACATGTGATGAAGATAAGAGTTTCTCCCAAATACCTGGAAGAGTTCAGCACAGCCATGATATGCAAGAGACTCTCTTGTCATTCCTGGTTCATATGCAATAAATGGACGGCCAGCAGACCTTAATCTGCAAGAAGTACCAGAAATAAGCAGAAGCAATGGAGAAAAAAAAAAGTAACATGTGAGAAAGTGAAGAGAAGAAGAATCTTGCCTATTCAAAATCTTGGTAGCAAGTTCCTCAACCTCATTTCTAAACCTCAAAGCATGAAAAGAAACTCTGCATCTAAGCCTCTGATATTCTTCGAGATGTGGAGGAAGCTCTCCCTGAAGCAGAACACAATGCTATTAAATATAGTACTACCTAAGCATGGCTTTGTGCCCCCCAAAAATTAGAAAGGTGTCAAGTGTACCAAGTCACAATGAAATCTACCTAGTACTCTGTATAAACTAAAGGATTTAGTTTCTCCGATAAGAGTTCTTGATCCAAAGTAATCGGACAAATTTTGGCGATCAGATTCATTATGTATAACTAAGCCAAGCAAGCAATCAGCATTTCACTAAGGCCCAAGAAAATAGAATTTTACCTGCAAAGCTCCACCATGATTAATGACAAGTTCAACAACTGAGTGCTTAGTCAAGACAGGAAGAACTTGATGAAGATAGAAATATGTAGATGCTGAATTTGCAACCCTGAAAGAAGGGATTTCTTTCTTTCTCCTAGTCCATTTGAGAAGCGGAGGAAGGGTTTTAACAATTTTGACATCTTTGGCTAGAGCAGCAATAAACTGATCTTCATTATAGAGGTAAGCAAAACTCTTGAACTGATTGCTGCATTACCAAAAAAATAAAATTGCACTATCATAAGTCTCAGTAATGTTCAATCAAACACTATCCACAATGAGCCTATCTTTCAGTCCAGTCCTAAATTATTTTTACGAGTGTCATTACACTCACCTGATTCCTTTGCTACTTGTAGTGGACTGAAGCTCAGGAACGACCAATGTGGCATTAAGTAGACGAGCAATCACAACTGCATCACAAATCTGCCAAAATAATGCATATGATCATTTTATTTTGCTTTTGGAAAGAATGTCTCCTCAGCGACTCTTTCTTCCAAGTGTGGCATACTTACCGAGTTCCTGATCTCGTGGAAACCTCCTCGTATTCTCACAAAGATATATCCACTAGTTTTATCAATAGGAGCTGTCACAAGAATGCAAGAATGGCATATAAGGAAACGACAGTCCAACAAACAAAAATATTTATGGTGTCAACTAACCTGGAAAAAGCAGTTTCTATATCAGTGACAGGGAATATGAATTCATTAAAAGAGTTTTATGCCGGCACATACGAGCATATAATGCTACTATAATAACTGTACCTGTATAATTTCTTCCAGGGTTTGCATAGGGATGTAAAGGTTCAAGAAGCCTAACCGTGCCCCAAAGTCTTCGCTGCAAAGGATTCTGAAGAAGCACGCCATGTAAGAGAACTCAGATGACACAAGAAGTACCACATTGGTAAAGAACATCAAAGAAAATGGCACCCCCCACGGAAAAAACACATATATGAAACATCGCAGATTAACTATGAATTACATATCCCTCCAAAAAGGAAATGACAAACCAAACAAACCTAAAGCAATAATGTTAGCCTAAAAGCAGCAAGAATCATAAGAACATTTTGCTTAAAAGCAACAGAGGAACAGTAGTACTAATGGCCAATTAAACAAGAAAACACCAGAGGCCCCACTGAGTCCATGGTAAAGCAAAAACATTTAAGGAAAAGATCAAGCCATAATAAGAACCACAATTGAGTCTAAAATTAAATAATTAATGAACCAAAAGTTTGCGAAAAACAACTGTAAACTTCAAGCAACCAGCAATCATTCCACAAAGCAATTCCTGTCTGAGGAGACTAATCACCAGCCATATAAAAATGCAGAGACATAAAACCTAACCTCAATAAGAAATCCATGGAAAGGTACAAGAACAAATTTTTCTAGGAAAAAAACAAGCAAAGCAGAAGACCTAACCGAAACCACGGCACAGAATACGCAGCAAACAAGAACACATTTACTAATAACTCCTAAATTGGAAATTTTGATACAGATCAAACAACCAGCAGTCCACAATTCAGACAAGCAAATTCTAGCAGAAAAGCAGAAACACATAGGATTCAAAGATTCAATGCTACAAAGGGTGTTAGAAAGAAGGGGAAAAAGCCCAATTGCAACTAAAGTTGAGATCTTTAAGGATTAGAAGCGCATTACATTGGCAAAAAGATCTACATTCTGGAAAATGGGCCTCCAAGAAAATATGGTCACTGAAGACTGATACTCCGAAACACCCCAATCCGAGTATCTAGCAAGCAAGAAGTGCGTGGAAATAGAAAGGGTAGACAAAACCAATCCAATCAGCCCCACCCACTTGATTCTTGATTTCAGCTTGAATGCAATCTTGCTTTCCCCTTTCGTTGCCACCCACTTCATCTTCTTCACACCAAAACTTCACCAAAAACACACAGTAAGTAACCTTAAATGCCACGAACAAAGTCCCGGAACGCAATGAAGAGGTTTAGGACCCTTGTAGCGGACATGTTTCTGCAGATTTTTATGATTTGTGCAGGACGGGTAAACACCATAGTGGGAGATTTCAGGGCATGGTAAGTTTTTGGAGTGGCGGTCGTGGCCCAGCCGAATGATGGCGCGTGAGGGTACGTGGGTGATTGTGAGGCTCATTTGGTGTGCGGTGAGGTGTAGTTGTGGCTTGAAGCGCGTGAGGATTAGGCTAGAGGTTTGGACATTGAAGGCATAGGATCACGTGACTTGATGTATTGATCACGTGATTGCAGAGCATGTTGGAGCCTCATTCCTGGATGACCCCGCGGGCCAGCTCGGATCCCACTGCCGGTGCCATACTTCTTTGACTCTTGTACTACTTCTTCCGTTTTGGATTAATTTGCTTAGAAAATTTAATATTGCGCTATATATTTTACTAATTATGTTCTAATATGTATATTTATTGATAGTCCACAGGGGCTATTATTTTAAATATTATATTTTTTATAAAAATTTAATATTTATATTTTATAAGTTAAAATAAATTATAATAGATTCCGTCTCTTGAAAGACGGTCTTTCCATAAGTTATGGAAAGACCAAGGTTTAAAGTGTAAATTAGAAGAAATTAAGATAAAATTTTCGGGTTGCATGAACCGGGTTATAAATTTTATAACTACTACATATTTCATACTAAAACTTTAATATTGCAATTAAGACCTTTTACCTTTTATTATTCTAATCAAACCCCGTCTTTCCATAAACCTATGGAAAGATCGTTTTTCCCAAGACTTTGCCATTATAATATACATTTAAAATAAAAATATAAAAATATACGATATAAGAAATATTTATAAATATTTTAAATTTTGTATATAATTTAACAAATAAAGTGTATAAGGTAAAAAAAAGACATATTTATAAACTTATGGACAGACCATCTGTCATGAGACTCACTCGGCTCTAAAAACAAATAAATTTATTTGGAGTTTGTGGGTTGGTGAATATGTTTTATTTTTCTGGTTTGGTTGTAAGTGTTTTTTTTTTTGAAAGATAAGTATAAGCAACTAAATTACATATTAACATCTTAATCTAGAACCTAATTATGAGACACCACAATTGAATCTGTTGAAATTCAGTGGAGCCGAAAACTCCATCCATTTGAATAGCTAGGGACGTCCTCCTGATCATTCAAACGATGCACAGTCAACGAACTATCGCCACCGAAATTAAAACCGATCTCACGATCATCGACCATTTGCAGGTTGGAAAACCACAGTAGAAACCACCGACACGGTCCCATAACACTAGATATCTCTATCAAAAAATTGATCTAATATTTACCATTCTTAATGAGATGTATTTTAAACCCTGAATTTATCATTCAGAGAGAGCGTGCTTACACTGGACCAGAGCAAATTCACTTGCTGCATGTGGTAACAAAACAAGAGGGTTGGTAAAGAAATACTATCACTATGCCAATGTGGTTGGCCACTTGAGCTAAGCGTTACAGCTTGAGTTTTTATTTTAATTTATTTTTTAAAATTTGGAGAAGTGGAACAGCTTGAGTGAAACTCAGCAGTTGTTCCCGTTCCACGCCGGGAGTTTCAAATTAGTTTTCTATTAGTTTTCTAATTATAAAATGTACTCATTTAACAGTTTGTCGATCTAAAAGAATACTTTGCAATATATAAATAAATAAATATATGTACTCCCTCCGTCCCAGGGGAATCTGCACACTTTCCTTTTTGGGCTGTCCCAGGCAAATCTGCACACTTTCCATTTTAGGAAAAAACTAACTCAACAAAAGACTTTCTTACCCTTAAACAAATAAAATTTCACCTAAACCCCACCCACCCAACCAACCCTTCTTTCTTTTCCCAAAACTTGTTCACTCCAGATCAAAACCCTACTGTCCCTCACTTTTCCTTATCGGCGCCACTGTAGCTACAACCTTTCGTCTCCCTGCCCCGGCCTCCACCACCCGATCGGCATGCCCTACAACCCTCCACCAACGTTTCCCTGGCGGATTAGTTCAGTCTTTTTAGATCTGTATTGGTTTGGATGAGTTCACGGCAGTGGTGGAGGAAGGAGAAGAGGAAGAGGCGCGGCGGAGAGAGGAGGAGACACGACGGAGGGAGGCGGAGGCGCGACGGAGGGAGGAGGAGACACGATGGATGGATGAGGAGAAGAGGATGCGAGGCGGAGGGAGGAGGAGACGCGACGGAGGGAGAGGGAGACACGACGGAGGGAGAGGGAGACACGACGGAGGGAGGAGGAGAAGAGGAGGCGTGGCGGAGGGAGGAGGCGTGTCGGAGGAAGGAGGCGCGACGGAGGCAGGAGGAGAGGAGGATGTGTGACAGAGGGAAGGGGAGACACGACGGAGGGAGGAGGAGAAGAGGAGGCGTGGCGGAGGGAGGAGGCGTGTCGGAGGAAGGAGGCGCGACGGAGGCAGGAGGAGAGGAGGATGTGT
Source organism: Rubia yunnanensis (assembly GCA_037428765.1). Lineage (NCBI taxonomy): Eukaryota > Viridiplantae > Streptophyta > Magnoliopsida > Gentianales > Rubiaceae > Rubia > Rubia yunnanensis. The sequence continues at coordinate 5,325,605 of CM075069.1, forward strand.
GACGGAGGGAAGGGGAGACACGACGGAGGGAGGAGGAGAAGAGGAGGCGTGGCGGAGGAAGGAGGCGCGGCAGAGGGAGGAGGAGAGGTCAGATATGGAGGGAGGGGGAGAGGAGGGGCAGAATGGTCATTTCACCCAGGGCAAAACTGAAGAGAGGTTTTCTCTCTCTGCAGAATGCCTTGGGACAGAGGGAGTATATATATTTCTATCAAAATTACTCTATAATTGTATTTTAAAAAAATTAAAACATTATGTTATTTCAGATTATGTGTTTTTTGAATTTTCATCAGATTGTACAATGAGATGTTTATGGTTTAAATATATCTTTAGAAGTTGATAAGTCTTGGGAAAGACCGTCTTTTCATAGACTTATGGAAAGACAAAGTTTAATTGAAATAATAAACGGTAAAAAGTCTTAGTTGCAATATTAAAATTGTACCATGCAAGATGTATTAGTTATAAAGTTTATAACCCGATTCATGCTACCCGAAAAATTTATCTTCATTTATTCTAATTTGCACTTTAAATATTGGTCTTTTCATGGTTTATGGAAATAACGTCTTTCAAGGGGAATCTGGTGTAAATTATGTACCCCTCCGTCCCAGGGAAATCTGCAGAGAGAGAAAATCCTCTCTGCAAAATTTCCCCAAGTGTAAATACTAATTTGCTCCTGCCTATTACACCCAGATCTGACGTTCTCCTTCTCAAGTCCCTTCGCCGCCTCCCTTCAGCTACCGGAACTCCTGCATCCCTTCAACTCTCATCCTCCCGCCTCCCATCCTCCAGATCTGAGACGAGGAGTGGATCTAGGGTTTATAGGTGAGGCGGAGAGGTGGCGTCAATGACTTTGGTTAATTGTCCACTGGTATTGCTAAATCACGTTATACTACCTCACGCCTTAATACGTAAGTATATATAATATTAATTTTTTAGTTTTGTAAAAAATAATAATCATTCCCCAATGCACATCACCATCTTAGCATTTTAACCCCCCATACCGTTGTCGGTTGATAAGAAAATCCTAGTCGGAAAACCTACAACCACCAACCGCGCAACCATCACACCACCCACCCTCTTTATAGCCACCGCTATCCTTGCCCACCCTCCCTCATTTCCACCCCAGATCCACCACCGTAGAGTCACACCACCATGAAACCACCCCAGCCAAGGGCCAACAACGAGTGAAACGTAATGAGAGAGCGTAACGTCGACGATCGATAAACTCGAGCGGCAACGACTGAGGGTTCTTGAGCACCCGATCAGCCGGATTGGTGCTCAATCGCTAGCAACAGGGTGCGCTCTAGCAACAACACTAGGTGGTGCGCTTGAGCACCCGCATCAGTGCTCAATGCGCCAACGTTAGGGTGCCAGAGCTCGAGCTCTTAGCGCTCAGTGTCCAGTGCGAGAAGAGCCACTACACCGACCACCACCAATACCGTCGGGCCACCACCATAACCAACGTCTAACCTCTATTATACCGTCATTGGACCACCACTACAACCATCGTTGAGCCCTTGCCAAACCACCACCACCACTAAACCATCATCACTAACAACCCATTTTTATCATTTATCAAAACATGAAAGGTATAAAAAGGAGATAAAAATACATAATATAAGCCAGTAAAATATAGAACGCGATATAGCATTCCACTTTATCTATTTATTATATCTGCAAAAAGAACGTGATTTAGTAATTCACTTTGTCCACTCGTAATACTTGCAAGAACATATTTAATAGGGTAAAAGTTACCCCATTGAAAATTTGTATACAATTAGCCAAGTATAGGGTCTTATGACTTCTTACTCCACTGGTTAATTAAATTTGTGATAGATGCTCATTAATATTGCTTTGTAATTCCAGGTTGATGTAGAGGTAAATGCCGATGTCCATGAGTCAAATAATTAGGTGGTCACTTCCTTGTGCGTACAAAGAACCCTCCTACATAAAGAAGCTACCAAACTACGATTGTCATAATTCGAACTCATGATCAATAAGATAATTAACCAGACACTTAATTACTTGATCGGTAACATAGGGAGTACACAATGATATATTTACTTAAATGGATTCATGTCATCCATTACAGGAAACTATACAAATAACAAAGTTGAGAGCTGAAACATCACACTCCGTCACACCCCAATCTCCGTGTCAAACATTTGGACGAGGTCTCAAATCCAAGTTTGATCGAGCGCTAGTCAATGAGCTTTGCGAAAGTCAAACGTATGGAATATCCGGGTGGAGTGGGTCGGGCGAGGCAAGTAGCAAAGACAAACGGGCGCATAAATAAATCCGTACGAAAGTAACGGTGGAAGTTTACTCCGCAGGCCCACGGCGGCGGAGACAATCAATATTCCTCCAAATTCCACTTATTCCAAGAACTGCAATTGAACCAGACCCAAAAGAAAAAACACACTGTCCTTTCTTTTTTCTTTTCCCCTCTGGTTTTCTAAAGGTGTTTGTAGAATCAGGGGCGGATCTATTAATACGCGAGGTAGGGCTCCAGCCCTACCTCGATCGCCGGCCGGAGCTAGGAGGAGGCGGGAGCGCGTCTCCGGCGCGGCCGAGCGCGGCCGAGCGCGTCTCCGGCAGAGCCCAGCGCCAGCTCGCCGGAGAAGAAGGCCGCGCTGCGGCCTTCTTTTTTTTGCAGACTCACGCATCAAAACGACGTCGTTTCACGTTAGTGAAACGACGTCGTTTCGGTTGGCTTTCATTTTTTATGACCTAAGTAGTAAAACGACGTCGTTTCACGTTAGTGAAACGACGTCGTTTTACTAAGTACTAAGAAAAAAAAAAAGAGATCGGAAATGGATTGGGCCAAAAACTGAGCGGCCCAATCCATCATCCTATATATTATGCTTGAGCCTTGAGCAGTTGAGCGGGAACAACTGAACAAGAACAGAAGTACAGAACAACAGCCAGAGCCACAGCTCCTCCTCCTCGCAGCGCCGCTTCCGCGCCACCGCCGCCGCCGCCGCGCCACCGCCGTCCACCACCGCCATCCCGCCGCCTCTGGTAACTGGTAAGTCTTCTCTAGACTCTAGTTCTCTTCTCTTTATAGTTTATATGCTAAATTGCTAATATTTATTAATTTTAGGGTTTATAATTTTTTGTCTTTTTAATTTATTTCTTCAAAACTTAAATATATGTATAATGTATTAATGTGAACATGATTTTTAGATTGGATGTTGAATTGAATTTATATGGTTGTATTATATATGATTGTTGAAGTTTAGTTGAATTGCATAAATTGATTTAGTTGAATTGCATATTTAGTTGGAATTTAGTTGAAATTATAATTGTTTGATTTATTTTGTATAATTGTATGTGACAATGAAATTGTCAATTTGTCATAATCGGTTTATGGAATTATCAATTAGGGATATTTGTTAAATTGAATTTAGATGAATATGATTTTTTGAACTTTTTATTTTCATTTGTTAATTATCAATTAGGGATATTTTATTAAATTGAATTTGAATCGATGAAAAATAAATCAATTTACATAAACCGGACGCCGGACGCCGGACGCCGGACGCCGGACGCCGGACGCCTCTGCACGCCGGGCGCCGAAAATTTTTCAGCCTCCCCTGAAAAAATTTTCTGGTTCCGCCCCTGTGTAGAATTGTGGAGCTCAAATTCGGCAATTTCCTTTTTTTTGCGCGACTTATTTGAGGGAGACTTTTCATTACCATTTTTAATACCATTGAGGCCCGAACCTTGGATTTCTTTGTGTTTTTTACTGGGATGTCAGCTGATCAGGTATGCAAAACTGTGGGTCTTTTGAAGTTTGATCTCGGAGTACTTTTCTATCATCTGGGTAGTTTTCAGTTTGTGTTTTAATGGCCTTCTTGTAAGAAAGTATGTATCTTGATGCTTTGATCCTCTTTTACGTTTCATACTTGCCAATGTTTATGGTCAAAATTGAATTTTACATGGAACTTTAATGAGGAACCACAGCTTAGGATTCTCTGAGATCTATATAGCACATTAGCACTAGATTCTGTTGTTTTCTTGATTATTTATATTATGGTGCTCCACAGGATGCTCTGTTGGTTTGATTCTGAAAAGGGGCCAAAGAATGGTTCAGAAGACTGATTTAGTGATCATTGGCATTACTGTGGGGATTGCCTTTGGGGTTCTTATTGCAACCCTTATATTCTTGGGTACCTGCTGGTACAAAAGGAGAAGGCAAGCGAATGTGAGTCGTGCGAATGATCGTTCTATAGCTGCTCTTCCTATTCGAACGAATGGTGTGGATGCCAGCATTGACATTAGCGCGTCCCTCACGAATCCTAAGGTGGTAGAGTTTAGTCCAAAGCATTCGTCGAATGGATGGTGGAATCACAAAGGCAAGGATGATTACAAGGCTGCATCTGGCATCCCGAGATACTCTTACAAGTATGATAACTCTTACTTGCCCTTACAATTTACAGTCTTATGTGATTTTGACATGTACTTTTTTAAGTCTCCGGCTACAATCATCTCTTATATCAAATCGATACTAATGTCACTTCGAAGTTTGAGAAAGTTCAGCTTCTATTGCATAACTCTATTGCGTATTTGTTGGTGTCATGATATAGAGACTAAATGTAATGAAATTTCTAGGGACCTTCAAAAAGCAACACAGAACTTCACCACAGTTATAGGAGAGGGATCATTCGGCCCAGTATATAAAGCTTCAATGTCCGTTGGCGGGGTGGCTGCTGTAAAGGTTCTAGCTGCTGATTCAAAACAAGGGGAACATGAGTTCCAGACCGAGGTAACACCTATGAGTCCTAACTTGTTCACTGGAAATCTTTTATCTTTCCTTTTTCTTAATGCAGGAAATGGATATAATTGAGAGTTAATTCTGGCCCGTGGCCTGACTAGCTACTGTTGATTCTCTGTTTAGGCTATTAATAACACCGGCATTGGTCTTAAAATGTGGATACTATTTTTGCAGGTTTCTCTTCTGGCTAGACTCCATCATCGTAATTTGGTAAATTTGGTTGGATACTGTGTAGATAAAGGACAACGTATGCTGATTTATGAGTTCATGAGCAATGGAAGTTTGGCCAACCTCTTATACAGTAAGTGTGGAACTATTTTATATACTGTACACTGATTTGAAATTGCTTTACAATTTGATCAAGCTCAAAATGACACTTCAGTGATCTTCTATGCATTCATCCTTTACTCTTTGAAGTTCTTCTGATCAACCATCCCTTGCTTAGCTCCCACCCCATCGAAAAGGATAAAAGTGAATTTCTGGTGAAAAGGCATAAGAAGTCATAATGATTTTTGAAAAATGTGTGTTTTTTTGTTCATTATGTCGTGAAGAAAAAGACATTTATTTCTAATTGCTGCATCTAGATGAAGATGGAAAAGCTTTAAGTTGGGAAGAAAGGCTGCAAATAGCTCTTGACATATCACATGGGATTGAGTATCTTCACGATGGGGTAGGTTGTGTGGAACTCCAATACGCAATTGCTTTTATCACTAGTAATTCAGTTCTTTAATCGTTTTTTTGTTGTCACAACAGGCTGTTCCTGCAGTCATCCACCGGGACCTAAAATCTGCTAATATTCTGCTCGATCATTCCATGAGAGCAAAGGTGAAGCTAATCTTATTTCATGATATTATTATTTATATTAACCTACTAATACAGATAAGATTCAGGGCACCACTTTCCTATGATTATTGTTTAGGTGCATTTTGGTAATCTTCTCTTTCCGTCCTTTTTCCTGATGAACAGGTTGCGGATTTTGGTTTGTCAAAGGAAGCGGTCTTTGATGGTCGGAATTCAGGCATCAAAGGTACATATGGTTACATAGATCCCACGTACATTGCCACCAACAAATATACAATGAAGAGTGACATCTACAGTTTTGGAGTTATTCTTTTTGAACTCATTACAGCCATTCACCCGCACCAAAACCTGATAGAATATGTTAATCTGGTAAGCGCATTGAGTGGTTCACACATCAATCTTTCAACACGAATCCTTCATTTTGGTTTTTAATCTTGATTTCTGCATTGAAGGCCAGTATGAGCCGTGATGGCGTGGATGAAATAGTTGATCAGAAAATCATCGGAACATTTAATCCGGAAGACATGAGGAGCTTAGCTGACATTGCTCACAAATGTCTGCGAAAAACGCCCAAAAGACGACCTTCAGCTGCTGAGGTTTCACAGGCTATATTGAAGATCAAACAGAGTAAAGATGATGCCATGTCTTTAGGAGGTGAAGATTTTTCTAGAATGTCTACCCATATAGAACGCCAACAATCGGAGTTGACAAAGAAAGGCGGTCCAGATGAAACGTTAGTAGAATTGGTATAAATTTAGGAACTTTATTAGCATTTTTGTTCTCACGAGTGGCCAAATATTGCTGTCACAGTGATGAATTTATCCACAAATTACTGAAAATGTACATTTTCTCAATTACGAACATGACACAAGTTGCAGCTAACTACTATCTTCTCTGTTTGTAATCAGGTCATGTCATTTTGAAATGAACTCCATTTCATCACTTTAGTTCAACTTGGAGTATTTTCTCCATTTGCCTGAATTTGACGCTTCAACTTTTGATGACAGGATTTATGAGGAATTAAATCAGTAGATGGAATTAAATTGGGAGAATGAAAAGTAAATGTGTAGATGAAGGTGATGGATTTCTTGCCACGCTTATTTTATTTTCTCTTTGTGTGAGTTAGGCTCGGAGCTTGTTTGGATATTACATCAGATCAGTATATTTATACTTATTTCAGTTCAGTTCAACATATTTATATTTATTTCAGTTCAGTTCAGCATATTTATACTTATTTCAGTTCAGTTCAGTTCACCATATTTATACTTATTTCAACTCAGTTCAGTGTATTTATACTTATTTCATTTCAGCATATTTTATATTTAATTCAGTTCAACATATTTATATTTATTTCAGTTTAGTACATTTATATTTATTTTATTTCATTGTATTGTGAGACCGTCTCATGGTGAGACCAAGAACTAAAGGTAAAATAGGAAAAGAGCAAACTAAATTCGGGGGCAAAAAACTAATAGAACTGGACTAAATAGCAAATTATCACAATTACACATTAAATCCATGAACTTTTAAAACATCAATATGAAACCCCATCTTGACATCTTTGCAATTTAATCCCCGGTCTCACCGTGAGATGGTCTTATACAAGACTTTGTCATAAAAAACTGTAACATGGCTCTCGGGGATATTAACTTATTTCCCGCGAAAATCATGACCACTTGGCAGAGAGGAGCGTATCACGCATCAATATCACTGTGCTAAACAAAGATCTTCTACAACTGTAACAACACTTGATCCAACCACGATCTATGTTATCCAAACTATAAACATTTTGAAAAGCACAGATCCGACGAATCTAAATTAATGGAAACCCAAAATGAAACCACAAACAAAAAATGACGAACGCACAATCTGAACAAATAGATCGAGAACAATACATCAACGTGAACAACTAAATCGAGTTATCATCATGAACACATCGATCTAATCGATCAGGTTGAAGAACAAAACTAATCTTTAGAGACAATCTCACACTTATGGAATATCTAAAAAATAAATTAAAATAAACTGTTGTTCCACATCTCCTCTAATGGGAAGAAGGGGAAAAAAGATTGAAGAGGAAGGGTGCGGCAAGGAGGAGAGGGGACTGCGGCACTTGTAGGGTTTTAGCTAAAATTCCAAATTCTTGTTGCTATATCCATTCGAATTTGATTCATTTCCAATTTTTGTTGCGTGTTGAACTAATCTGCATCTACACTTCCTTGAACATTTACGGGTATCCCAAGTTCCTCCATGAGAATGAAGTTGTGAAGCGTGATTGTAGCTACAATTATGGACATCTGCCATTTTCCATTCATTTGAGGCATCACATCAAGAATCTGCCATCTTTGCTTCAAGTTGCCGAATGCCCTTTCCACGGTGGTTCGTAGTGAAGAATGCCGATAGTTAAATTGTTCCAGTATGCCTCTAAGTTGCCTATGTCTTCTATAACCCGGCATATGATACCTAGCATTTGGATCCATAAAAGGAGCCAATTATCCTCTCGTATTTGGAGATCTCGAGTCCACCAAATAATATTTTCCTGTAAGGTAAAACATATTTTAATTCAAACACAAAACTAAATTACATAAATTTGCAGCATCTATATAATGTACCTTGAGGTGGGTGTGGAAAATTAAACTTTGATTGAGTTAAAGAATCTCTCCACACGGCACGGTAGTATCATGAGCACTTCATTGCCATCCCACATTAATAAGTGTAAAGAGCCTATCAAATGAGCAACATGCTAGTACATTCCAAGTTTTGTAGCCCGTTCGGCCTCGATATGCCAAACCATTGTTATCCGATATCACAACATCTATGTGAGTGCCATCTAAGGTCCCGATACAATTCTGATTTGAAAATACAATGTAAACCAAAGTCATAATATTTTTAAAATACAAATATATAGTAGTGTGAAATAGGAAAACAAATGATCTCAAAAAATGGCCAATATAAGGAATTGTGTTGAATTTTCGGAGGCACCGCTGAAAGATCCATTTGTGGTTTGATGATATCGAATGATAATGTAACCGAATCACTCAAAAATGTTTTAAAATACTTGCTGATGTTAGATACTGAATGTTTAAAAACATCAGCAGCATAGCGATAGGATCCTCCCTTAGCTAACATATATAAACACATCCCAAGTTGTTCTGCCACGACTATATAGAGTTGCGAGAAAGTCTAAGGAAATGCGGTCTTTTCATAAATTTATGGCTTTTATCTTAAATGTTGTAATTTTTTGATAAAATTTAAATGTTGTATTTTATTAGTGGCAAAGTCTTGGGAAAGACCGTCTTTCTATAAGCTTATGGAAAGACGGGATTTAATTAGAATAATAAAATGTAAAAAGGTCTTTGTTGAAATATTAAAAATTGATTATGCAACGGGTAGTAGTTATAAAGTTTATAACCCGATTCATGCAACTCAAAAATTTTATCTCCATTTCTTCTAATTTGCACTTTAAACCTTGGTCTTTCCATGCCTTATGGAAAGACCGTCTTGAGAGACGGACTCTTTATTAGTTAAAACAAGTAATAATATATAAAAAATAAAAAATATATGATATAGAAATTTTTCAAAATTTTCAATTTTTTTACATAATTTAACAAATATAATATATAAGGTAAAAAATAAGTGACACGTGCATAAACTTGAGGCTCTTTTGTTATCAGAGAGTAATCTTCTCGCAATCAGCAGGTCAACGAGCTTCACAAACATAGACCTATCGAATTTCTTGACACATGTTTGGATGAGCATTCACCAACCTATGTACGTATGTATTTAACACCAGTTTCTCCTCCAAATCTCATACTCCCTCCGGTTCTCTAACCTTGGATCTTTTTCCTTTACGAAAGATTTTTTAATATCGACTCCTTTTCATATATGGTAAATCCTAGATCAATTTACTTTTTGTATTTTCAATGCAATCTTCACCATTCATTTCACTCTTTGTAAAAAAAAAGTGCCTAAAATAGAAGTCAATATAAAAGGATCAGAGGGGGTAGGTAACCTCTCAGGTGAAGGTTGTAAATTTGATTAGGGTAATATGCAAATATAACCCTATATGTTGCAGAAAGTGCAAATATAACCTGAGTTATTTTTTAGTGCAAATATAACCTTAATTATGATACATATGTGCAAATATAACCCTAACTATTATACATATGTGCAAATATAACCCTAAAGTCATTATTCCGGCGTTGACTGACCAGGGTTATATTTGCACTTTCAATTATTGCAGGGTTATATCTGCACTTTCATTTTGCAGGATTATATCTGCACTTTCGTCAATTATATAAGGTTATATATGCACTTTTCTCATTTGATTATAGTAGTTTCTTCAACTCTACCAATGCAATAATCTTACAAGCACATTGGACATTGTAATCCATCTACTAAAAAAATAATAATAACATAATTATATACCAAAACAAATCAAGTCTCATATGCAAATCATAAATACTACACGTGCAGAGAATTTGAAGGCTGCAAACGTATATTATTTAAAGGCAAAGTCTTGGGAAAGACGGTCTTTCCATAGGCTTATGGAAAGACGGGGTTTGATTAGAATAATAAAAGGTAAAAGGTCTTAGTTGCAATATTAAAGTTTTAGTATGAAACATGTAGTAGTTACAAAATTTATAACCCGGTTCATGCAACCCAGAAATTTTATTTTAATTTCTTCTAATTTACACTTTAAACCTTGGTCTTTCCATAACTTATGGAAAGACCGTCTTTCAAGAGACAGACTCTTATTTAAACTCCAAAATTTGAAGTACTTAATAAATAATATAAAAAACGCCAATTATTCAAAGTTTTTAATGTGCTAAAATGTAAAAACGATCCACACATCCCTCATTCCCATCAGTTCAATTCAGTGTATTTATATTTATTTCAGTTCAGTTCAGTATATTTATACTTATTTTAGTTCAATTTAGTATATTTATAATTATTCCAGTTCAGTTCAAATCGCATCAGATCAGCTTCGAAGAACAAGGCTTGAAATGTTAATGTACTTCTTTATTTTGAGTATACAAAGACTTTTGTAAAACAATCTCACCAGTGAGGATGATGCGTCAGATTTAAACACTATAGTTTATAGACGGAAGTTTTTTTTTTTTTTTTGAGGAATATTGATGGAAGATGACAATGGTGAGATGTGAGGTTTACCCTCATACACTTGCTTATTGATGGAAAATGAATGAGGTATTTTTATAATTTTTAAAACTTTACTCATAGTATCTCGTCTCATCATAAGTTATATTAAAACAATCTCATATCAGTAAGTATCTTTTGGAAAATTAAATATTAATAAAATACACTCGCTATTTTTTCTCGTACAACCAAATATTATTTTAGGCAACCTAAAGTTTGGGTAGTGATTATTATGCAATTATTATATACTTTGATTGAGATGAGATTCTTTTTAAAAGGTGTAAATAAATTTGGAATGAATAAATTAAGTTTTATGTTGATTTTTTATATAATGGTCCTTATCTAAAGTTTAGGCGGTCTCACATGAGACAATTTCGCTCACATATATAATTGTTAATAAATAAAATTTTAATATTATATCGTAGGTACAGTTTAGAACTTATGTAAATCTTGCACGGATGAATCTCTATTCTATATAAAAAAATCTTATTCCATTTTTATAATAAATATATAATATAGAATTTATCATTCCTTAAAATTATCATACGTACCATATAATTCTTACAACTAAATCACGTAAACACTGTGTATATAAACTCCGCAACCGCGGTAATACAAAAAATATTAACCTAAAATATATATTCCTAGTTTATATTAACCAAGTGAAATATCAACCTAAAATATATGAGTCCGTCTTGAAATACGGTATTTTCATAAGTCATAAAAAAAATTAAAGTTTAAGGTGCAAATTAGAAGAAATGAAGATAAAATTTTTGGGTTGCATGAATTGAGTTGTAAATTTACAACAACTACACGCTGTATAATAAATTTTTAATATTGCAACTAAGACTTTTTACCTTTTATTATTCTAATTAAACCACGTTTCCCTAAGCATATGGAAAGACGGTATTTCCCAAGACTTTGCCAAAATATATGTTTAAAAATGGCAAAGTCTTGGAAAAGACCATGTTTCCATAAACTTATGAAAAATCGAGGTTTAATTAGAATATTAAAAGGTAAAAGATTTAGTTGCAATGTTAAATATTTATTATGCAACGTGTAGTAGTTATAAAGTTTATAACCCGATTCATGCAACCCAAAAATTTTATCTTCATTTATTCTAATTTGCACTTTAAACCTTGGTCTTCCATGACTTATGGAAAGACCGTATTTCAAGAGACGAACTTTTTAAAAATTATTCTTATAATAATTATTTAAATGGTAAAAATTAACCTATAATGTTATTTTTATTTTTAGAAATAAATATTATTATTTACTTGAGAAAGTCTCTTGTTAGACCAACTAACGGTTAGACCAATCATAAAAAAGCTCGTTTCAATAACTTTTGGGCTAAATTATAGCAATTACTTATACATTGCATTACAATTTAGTTTTTTAAAAAAAAGTTATAAGAAACTCCTTGGATTCAATAAAAACAAACATCAAATTATCAATTAGCCACATGAATTATAAAACAATCATATATAACAATTAGTCGGTTTAAAACAACACTTTACCTATTTACACTAGCACTCATTTAAATACTTTTAATATAAGTCAAGGTAACTTAGGTAAGTTGTAACTTGATTTAGATGCATAATAGTAAAAAAATAGAAAATTACTAAAAACTAGGAATAATTTAGTACGTAGGTACATATTGCACGAATAAATCTCATTTCCATATAAAATCTCACCATTTTTACAGTACAGAGAATGGATCATTCCTTAAAATTATCATACATACCCCATATAAACTCCTTCATTCCATTTATTCACATCATCCATCCCTTAAAATTATCAACCTACTATTTGCAGTCTAATATGTTACTTTTATAGTATTGCGTTTCTTAAATGCAAAATAATAAATATCATGATGTCAAAATACACAAATTATTGTAAAATTGCAATAAACAATGTACCTGGAAGAACCCTAAAATTATCATAATTCACTGCAATTTATTTTAGTTTAGTTCAATTCAATTCAGTTCACCAAAATATTTATTCAACGAAATTTCGTTTAATTTAATCATATTATTGCTATTTTTAAATAAATTTATTTTAGTTCAGTCCAGATCGGATCAGATCATGTACACATAACTAAGGCCCTAACCCTAAATCATGCAATTACACAACTGCAGTATAAATCCGTAATACTCCTGTTAAACCATCACGTTCGTGCTTTCATCCTATCAATCTCCTCCATGAAAACCATGGCTTCCTCCATGAAAACAACACTGACCTCCATAACAATCGCCATCGCCATAGCCGTTTCCATCAAGTTCGTATTTCCGCCGTTTTTAAGCGACACATTCTTCATATGCGTCATTCTCATCGCCTTCTCCTTCTACTCCACCACCGCCGCCGCCGCCGCCGCGAAAACCACTAATCCCAATCCCGCCGCCGTTGACAGTACGCCCCAGATCTCCGCCAAAAAACAACACTCCGCCACCTCCTCAGGCGGCCTCCGCTTCCTGCGCCGCCTCGAGTCCGGGATCGGCGGCGCTGTCTACGTGGCCGAGATCAAGCCGTCGGATCAGCAGCCGGCGGTGCTGTTCGCCGCCAAGGTGATGGATAAAAGCACTCGGAACAGAGAGGCGAGGGCGAGGACAGAATTGGAAATCCTGAAAATGTTGGATCATCCTTTTCTGCCTAAGCTGCATTCCTCCATTGATTCCACGACGGAGCTGTGCCTGCTCACCGAGTTCTGCCCCGCCGGCAACTTGAACAGTCTCCGGCAAGACCAGCTTTTGAACCGCTTCTCCGAATCCGCCGTCAGGTACGTTCAAACAACTTTACTTTTGAACGATTTTACCGATTTCTTAAAACAGAGTTATAGTAGACTATTTTAAAATCGATGGTAAGAATCCCGGTTTAATTTGTTTTCGTAAGAATCGATTTTATTCGTTCACGTAGTTCATATCTAGCTTCATAATTAGATCGTCAAATTATTTTGGCTAAATTTTATGAATGTGGACTTTTCCAAACTTATGAAAAATTTGTGAAACAACAGCGGTATTTTTGTCTTCTAAACCAATTCAAACGTGATAAACGTATTATATCTTAAAGTATGTAATACATGTAATAAGATTAGTTTGAATGTAAAAATATCGAAATACATAATTAAGCTATAATTACATTTAGAGTCCGTCTCTTGAAAGACGGTCTTTCCATAAGTTATGGAAAGACCAAGGTTTAACGTGTAAATTAAAAGAAATGAAGATAAAATTTTTGGGTTGCATGAACTGAGTTATAAATTTTATAACTACTACATGTTGCATACTAAAAGTTTAATATTGCAACTAAGACCTTTCACCTTTTATTATTCTAATTATACCCCGTCTTTCCATAAGCCTATGGAAAGACCGTCTTTCCCAAGACTTTGCCTTACATTTAACTTGAAAAGTAATTGGTATTTAGGAGACTTTCTCAAGGAACTGAAACCCTCCCTACTATGAATGTCATAATATATACTCTATGTTGAATGTAATGTATTATAATATATACTCTATGTTGAATGTAATGTATTTTAATATTCTCTCCGTTTCATCTCTATTTGCGCTCTTATTTTTTTACACGATTCTCTGTCATAATTTAATTATATATTTGAATAGAAATAGTAACAACAATATTATCGTATATGATATTATTAAATTCATAATAATAAGTAGTTTTTAAATATTGGCCGCGCATTTATACGTAGTTAAACATACTCCCTCTGGTTTTTTTAACATGGGATTCGTTTGACTGCAAAAATTTTCAAGGCATGTTTGACCATCAATAACTTTAATTTCATACAATAATGGGCTATAAAATTTTGCTTTTTAGAGACTACGTGTTACGGAGAATTCAAAGACACCTCACATGACGTCCGTTATTATATGCAATTAAAGTTATTGGTGGTCAAACATGTCTTGAAAATTTTTGCAGTCAAACATAGCCAATGTTAGTGAACCGGAGTTAATACAGTATTAACGATCAAACATGTTTATTGAACATCATCATAATGATGGTTGTCCAAATAGAGTTTGGACAATGGAGTACCTATTGCTGGTGCATTATGATATTTATACAGTGATTACAATTAAATTATAATAATGTATTATCTCACATGAAAATATCTACGCATGCTTAGAAGTTAAAGAGTCCGTCTCTTGAAAGACGGTCTTTCCATAAGTTATGGAAAGACCAAGGTTTAAAGTGTAAATTAGAAGAAATGAAGATAAAATTTTTGGGTTGCATGAACCGGGTTATAAAATCTATAACCACTACATGTTTCATACTAAAATTTTAATATTGCAACTAAGACCCTTTACCTTTTATTATTCTAATTAAACCCCGTCTTTCCATAACCCTATGGAAAGACCGTCTTTCCCAAGACTTTGCCGAAGTTAAAATACACAAAATTCATATAATTTCCATATAATTCATACTTTGCATAAGTTTGAATTAGTATTTAAACCTTTCAATGAACTAATATGTTTTTGGTGCATGTAGGTTTTACGCGGCAGAAGTTGTGGTGGCGCTAGAATATCTACACATGATGGGAATTGTTCACCGTGATCTCAAGCCCGAAAACATTCTAATAAGACGAGACGGTCATATCATGCTCACCAATTTTCAACTATCCCTAAAGTGCGACGACGTCGTCTCGACCCAGGTAACTCCCGAGCCCGACCCGAAGAAGTTCAAAAAGCTCGGCAGGCAACACAGCTGGCTTATCTCGAGCTGCTTCCGCCCCATGAAGCGCAAGCCGAAGAAGAACAAGCCGGCTAAGTTCCAGTTCGCCGAGTTCGTAGCCGAGCCGGTCGACGCGAGGTCGATGTCGTTCGTGGGGACGTACGAGTACATGGCGCCGGAGGTGGTGTCGCGGGAAGGCCACGGCAGCGCCGTCGACTGGTGGGCCCTGGGGATTCTAATCTACGAGATGTTTTACGGCGCCGCGCCGTTTAGAGGCTCCGACGATAGCCGCACCCTGGATAACATTGTTGTTAGGGCTCTGGAGTTCCCGAGAGAGCCGGCGGTCCCCGCCGAGGCGAAGGACTTGGTGGCGCAGCTGCTGGTGAAGGAGCCGACTTGGCGGCTCGGCTCGACGGCTGGCGCGACATCTGTCAAGAGTCATCCCTTCTTTCAGGGGGTTAATTGGGCGCTTCTTAGGTCTACTGCACCGCCGTTTGTTCCTCACCCCTCTGTAAATAATTACTGTTACGAATCTTATGATAGGGATAGTGGTAGCTGCTCAAATATGGAGTTTTTTTAGTGCTGGGTTTGAACTTGTACAGTTAAAAAGCTTTATGGCATAAGAACTTGTAAATTAAACATTTATTTTTCAAAGTTTAGTATTCCCGTCTTTGGGAAATTTGCAGGGAAAGAAAATCTCTCTGCAAAATTTTGCCCGTCTTTTCCAATTCTCCCTCTCGCTACCTTCTTCTCCTCTGCCACCTGGTTCTTGCCACCACCACTGAATTGCCCCTGCCTTTTACAAAGCCCATATTTGACTCTTCTCCTAAGCTAGGGTTTGCCACCGTCTTAACCCCTCCGTCGTGCCTCTCCATTGTCCTCCTGTTGGCCTCTCTGACTCCTCTACCTCTCTTCTCCATAGCATTGTTTCCTCTTCTCTCCGGCCGCATATGAGATAAACTAGGGTGCGCAGAAGGGGAGAAGGTAGGGTTCCAGGAAGGGGATGAGGTGGCGCAAATTGGGGTGTGGGGTGGCGGTCACAAATGGAGTAGTGGCGGAGGCAAGGGAGGGACGGTGGCAGAGGGAGGGGCGGAGCAAAATGGCGGAGGAGCAGAGATGAGAGAGGAGAGAAAAGAGGTTTGTGGATGTGGAGCAAAATGAGAGGGGAAAGGAGAGGGTTTGTGGGAATGGGGGTGAGAACGTGAAATTCTAGATCTCTAAGGGTAAATATGTCTTTTGAAATGTTTAATTTACTTTAAAAAATATGCAAATTTGTCTGGAACACTCATAAAAGAAAAGTATGCAGATTCCATTGAAACGAGAGTAGCAATTTATCTCATTCATGAATTATATATTAAAAAATAGGTAACCCCCTTACATAATACACCTTTGAATTAGCCGATCTTACAAAATAGATCGGGCAGGCGAAACTCTAATAGAACTCACATAATTGCTAGCCTCTCACAAGTTCAAGTGATAATTGCTAGCCTCTCACAAGTTCAAGTGGTTATTTGGACACACAATAAAGAATGTAGTATATATGAAGTTATGAACCTATACTAGAGTGACGTAATTTGAGAAAACTACTACCACTTGAAAACATATATATACATTTGACAACTTTCTTAGGTGGACTAGTTATATGAAAATCTATTGTTTTCTCACTTTAGTTAGTAAAGCAAAAAAGCAATTAAAGTATGATTAGAGATCCATTCTTTATAAAATGTGGACAATTTCAATTTAGTTAATAGAATAGGGAGGAAATTGGAGTACAATAAGTGAATATTTATTCGACAAAAATTGATCTTCTCTTATCTAGTAGTGATTTTATAAAGTATCAGTGCTAAAGAGTTGATTGTACACCTTTTTTGTAACGATTTTTTCTATAAATATGATACTTATCTTTAGAATAAAAAATGTATATTTATTAAATTACAAGAACGAAACATATACATATTACTCTACTTATCTAGTTTATGTTAAAGATTTTTTCAATCAATTAAAATTTCACATATATAAAATCGTCCAAATTTAATTCTTTACGTACATACTTTCTCTTAGCAACTTTAATTCCCTTCTTCGGTTACTAATTAGATTTTTTTAACAAGTACCAAAATATCTATACTCCATCACTTTCTCTCTGTGTGATTTGAACCCACAACCAATGGAGCATTTAATCAAACACTTAATCACTTGTCCGATCACGTGAGTATATTAATCAACGTGAGTTATAAAAAGTTCTAGTATAGTATATTAAACTAAAATTTCTACATTAAACTAGAATTAAACTTACTAATTCAGATGTTTATGTTAATTTGTAAATTTTATTAAAATTAAGCTAAAATAATTAAATATGATCGGACAATAATATTATTGTAGTATTAATTATGCATCAGATTATGAATATCACTTATTAAAAATAGTAAATTAATTATTTGATTAATCAATGATGTTGACTGCCCCCTTCAATAAATCCAAACAAAAACTCAAAAGTTAAGTGACACTCTAATCAAATTGGGGGTTACGTACATTTTTCTCCACAATATAAAATTAAAGAAAGAATTACGAATTGTTAGCATCTGCCACTAACTAAGGTTTACGCCTAGGGCTCTGCAAATAATCCGCCAAATTCATACTACTCTGCCACCGGAGTTGTCAGTTACCCGGCGGAAATGGTTAAGACCGTGAAAGGCCATCACGACGGCGGCGAAATCGACGGTCAGGATTTCGCCTCCACCACTCCCGATGCTATCTCGCAGAAAGGTTTTTCTTCTTTCACTTTACATGTATACTGGTTTATTGCTTTCTCCCTTTCTACCTCCAGTATTAAAAAACTATCTGGCTGTAAATTTTGCTTCCGGCAGTAAAAATGGAAGGGAGGAACAACGACCCGAGGGTGAGTGCGCTGCGGTCCAAGCATTCCGAGACTGAGCAACGGCGAAGGAGCAAAATTAATGAAAGGTTCTAAATCCTTCCTGACTATTGAAAATTGAATTGTGGTTGAGGAAATTGCGGTGTTTTTTATTGTAAACATGTTGGTGTTGGTTTAGAATGCCTTTTGTGCTGAATTATTTATTTGCTTTTCCGCTTATGTTTTTGACTTTCGATTTCGGTGCTGTTGATGATGAAGTTGCAACATAAAACATTTCGACTTGGTAGAATTGGTTTTTACAGTAGCTGAATGTTTGATTGGGTTTGGCAGGTTCCAAGTTCTGAGAGATCTCATTCCTGAAAATGATCAGAAGAGGGATAAAGCGTCATTCTTGCTGGAGGTTTGTTTCCTATTGAGTTCCGGCATAATGCTTTTGCTGTGTTGTATAATATGTTTATGCTCTAAACATCTGAATTATGATTCCTGTGATCGAGTGCAGGTCATACAGTACATCCAGTTTTTACAGGAGACGATACAGGCATATGAAGGACCGTACCAAGGCTGGAGCCCGGAGGCATCAAAACTGAATTCATGGGTAATGTCTAGTTGACAATTTTGGCTCTATATGACGTCCTCTGTTTTGTGGGTCTATTTATCTTGCTGCATGCTGTATACAAGGGCTTGGGGTTACCGTGTTCAATCTTTGGTTTATCTTGTGTTTGTTTGGTGATATGATGAATGGGAATTGGGTAGTGGCTCAGTAATTTTGCAGATATTTGTTCTTTCAAAGGACTTGTAATCTTAATCTGTATGGTTTTCTTTTGTGAACAAAAGGCAATTGTGGAATGATTGATAACTTGTTGATCAATGACAGGCTGCGGGGAATGGTGCTGGTCACGATGATGGCATTGTTCAACCCCCCATATTCTCCAATTCACACAAGTCAATGGAATTTGAGTTGAATGGAACTCCTTTGTACACCTCAACTGATAATTCACCTGGATCAGGCAACCAAGAAAGTTCTTTCAACATGTCAGTGCAACCAAATGTGTTTGATTTTGTGTCTGCTCAACCTCCTCAGGGGTCATTTCCTGATCCTGAACCTTCTGCGTCCCAGTCCCCTTCTGACTACTGGCCTGTCAAAACACGGGTTCCTGAACGTGTTATTCAAAGTTACAATGCTAGTCGACAGGAACAGCGGAAATCAGAAAGTGGAGCGAATGGAGCCTCTAATGTTTACTCTCAAAGGTGAGGATCTCTAGACTTCTGTTACTTGCATATTTGGTCTTACTGAAGTCAGGTAAATCAGGGATTTAGTTCAACTATCACTAAATTGATTATAGAAGCATGCTCTCACGGGAAGGATTGACTTGTATAGAAGCTGATTCGTTTTATTTTTGTTGATGACATGCACAGCGATTTAGATTCTAAGTCCTTTCTGTGACATAGTAATCCTTTTATCCAAATCAGCTGTATTTTTCTTAAAATCACTTGGCAGCTATTTTCTGCATTTTGAGATGCGTATGAAATAGGTCTGTAAGCTTCATGTAATCATTAATATGATGCATAGAGGATAATTCACATGTATCTGCAGATACTAGACTGTGTGGCATTTATGGGTTGTAGTCACTTTAGAGACACTGGCAAATACTGTTTAATTTTGTAGCTTTATGAGAATCCAACCATGGAATATTTAGAATTTTTTATTGCTGTAGAGGAAGTGTTTTGCTTATATAGTTGTTGCTCTTGACAGGTTATTGAATACTCTATCACATGCACTGCAATCCTCAGGAGTCGATTTATCACATACCAGCATTTCAGTCCAATTGGATGTTTGCAAGAGGTTAGATGGTAGAGCTTTTAGCACTGAGGTAATATCACCTGTTCCTTTATACTAGTTATATAGGAGAAAAATGTGAAGACAATCTTGGTTAAGAGTTGGACTACATAAAATTATACTAGGTGCCAATATCTTTTGACATCTAAAATCCCCTAGTCTTGTTGGAAATTGAAAACTACATAGTAGGTGAAAGAATATTGTTCAAAGTTTGCAACCCATGAAGCATAGGTATGAAATAACGTTGTTGATTCGTGCATGATTATAGGATTCTTCCAGCTTCCAGCAAATGGCTGGGTACAGCTGTAGCGTGCAGAATTACGATCATTCAAGTAAAAGACGGAAAACCAATGGGAATTAGTACAGTTTCATCTCGGGAAGGCTACATTCTCCTTGATTCTTGTATATTTTCGGGTAAGGAGAGCTGAATGAAACAGAGTTATTTGGCATGTGATTAGATAGTCCTTCATGAAGCTATTGTAAATACTCTCGGAACTTGGGTTTTGTACTGATGCTTCCATTTAATTATGTGAAGCTGCCATCCTTTATAGCTTTAAAAACGAATCAGCCCTATTTGTCGGTATAAAAATAGATACATTTGGAATCTAAGCATAGTAATTTAAGCTGGCTTTCTTCTTGGCTTGAACTTGAGTGATGCCTTCATTGAAGTCCTCATGGTTCACCTGAGTGGCATCACGCCGGAGAGCCAACATTCCGGCTTCCACACAAACCGCCTTCAGCTGTGCCCCGTTGAAGTCCTCTGTCGACATCGCCAGCTCCTCGAAGTTAACGTCACCGTTAACATTCATCTTCCTGGAGTGTATCTGCAAGATCCTCGCCCTAGCCTCCTCGGTAGGATGTGGGAACTCAATTTTCCGATCAAGTCTCCCGGATCGCATCAGCGCCGGGTCTAAAATATCAGCCCTGTTCGTCGCAGCAATCACCTTGATCCGCTCATCACTGCTGAAACCATCGAGCTGGTTCAGCAGCTCCAGCATGGTCCTCTGAACCTCCCGATCCCCATTAGCGTCGCTATCGAACCTCTTCGTGCCAATGGCGTCAATCTCATCAATGAAGATGATGCAGGGGGACTTCTCCTTCGCGAGCTGGAACGCGTCGCGCACCAGCTTCGCGCCATCTCCAATGTACATCTGCACCAGCTGTGGACCAGCCAGTTTAAGGAAGGTAGCGTTTGTCTGCGCGGCGCAAGCCCGCGCCATCAGAGTCTTCCCGGTCCCCGGAGGTCCGTACAGAAGCACCCCTTTCGGGGGCCGGATTCCGAGCTTCTTGAACCGCTCTTTATGCGTCATTGGCAGAACAATAGCCTCAACCAGCTCCTGAATCTGCTTCTCCAGGCCGCCAATGTCGTTGTAATCCTCCGTCGGCTTTTCGTCAACTTCCATCGCCTTGACCCGAGAATCGTACTCCGACGGGAGAGCTTCCATGATCAGGTAACTATCCTTATTCACGCCGACTAAATCCCCGGGTTTCAGCTTCTCAACGTCGACGAGGCCGGGAACGGGTAAAAAGACCGTCTGGCGAGTGGAGGTCTTCAAAACGACGGATTTTCCGTTGCGCTGCGAATCGAGGTCGATGTTGGCGCCGTCTTGTTCATCGTCTTCCTCGGGGCTGAGATCGAGAATCTCGACGATGTTGCTGACCAAGTACGGGAGCTTGTTGTTGAGCTTGATCTTCTCCTGGTTTTCCTTTATCCTCTCTTTCAGTGAATTCAACTCCATGGTTGTTCTCTGGGACTCTCCCTCGAGAATGCGAATCTCGGTGTCGATGAGACGAGAAGCCCTAACGATGTCGTCCGTGGACATTCCGGCGAAGTTGTCGACATCGAAGTTGCCCATGTCTTCTGCCATCGGGGTCGCCATGGGATGTGTTAGGGTTTGCTGACAATTGATTCAGGTGGCGGAAGAAATTATGACTGAAGAACAATGGCGATCAACGAATTTGATCGGAAAGTAACTGGGAGGAGGATGGGGTTTTGATGCGTGTATTTATAGGATAGAAGATTTCCGAATCCTATCTATCTGATTTCTTGAATCAAAAGAAATCCTATTTTAGAAGGAAACAGAAAAAGTCTATACTATGCCAAATATTAGAGAACAAGTAAAAAAATGGAAAGAAAGTACCGCTCCCTTTCCTCTGCTAGTGACACAATATAAGATGTTTCTTTTTTATTTTTTATATTGACACTTTATAGTCCTATTAAGTTTAAAGTTATTGCATCCACCTATTTTACTTTTTTAAAAAAATTTAATTGCATCCACTCATTTAATATATTCTAAATTTTAACATTAAAAGTGATGTTCCAGATAAACGGTGGAAGTACAGTTTCCCCCAAAAATTATTGCAATTCAATTCAATGAAATGAAAATAAAATTTAATGTTATTTAGCTTAATTTTATTCTATACAATTTATTTTTCATTTGTGTTTAATTTCAGTTCAGTTCAGGAGAATAAGATATTGTTCAGTATAGCTTATTATACTGAATTATTTATAGTACTCCCTCCGTCTCATATTAAATTGCAGATAATTTTTTTCATGGTCTTCGACACATATTTGATCGTTCATATATTTAACTACGTATAATATTGGTAAACAAAAAGTTACTTTTTATAAACTACTCCCTCCGTCCCAGCTCTTTCTGCGGAGAGAGAAATTGAATGTATTTTTAAGGATATATTATTTTATGTGTTTGAAGTGGGGTATCTTGAAATTGAAGTGGGGTATCCTAATATTATTGGGGTAAAAAATTAGAAATTTGGCCCAAATTGAGTAAACAAATAATAAAAGCAATCCATTTATGGCAAAAAATGAGGTAGTGCAAAAACAGCCGGGACGTCCAAAAAGGGAAAGAGTGCAAAAATAGCTGGGACGGAGGGAGTACTTGTTATGGTGAATTCAACGATATCACATACAACAATATTATTGTTTACATCTATTCAAATATGTAATCAATTTTTTTTATTTGACTAAATCTTATTTTTGTTGCAATTTATTCCGAGACGGAGGGAGTATACTAATATAGATATAGATAGGGTGTTAATATAAAACAATAATGGTATTAAAATGCCGAAAATGTTCATAGATGGTGTAAAAAAATACTTAGCTGGGGAGTAGACACTATACTCCATTCGCTACGTATAAATTGCTTAATTAATTGGGCATTGCTATATCACGCCCTGTATTTTACTAGTTACGCCCTAATACGTATGTATATGTATAATACTAATATTAAGATTTTAAAATAAAACAAAAATCAACAACAAAAATTTAAAATCAAAATAAAAAAAAATCAAAAACAAAACAAAAACCGCAGCCGCTCTGTGCGCCACCACCGCGCCGCCGTGCGCCACCGCCGCGCCGCCGTGCGCCGCCGAGGGCCACCGCGCCGCCGTGTCCCGCGACGCCACCGCGCGCCACGCCGCCGTGCGCCACCGATCTCCGCCGCTACGTGCTCCAGCGCCACCGCCACCACCACCTATTTCTCTTCTTCTTCGTCTTCTCCGGCGGTCCTAGCCCCGCCACCGTCCTACCTTCTCCTTCGCCTCGTCCCCGCCGTTCATCCTCCTTCGTCCTCCGTCTCTCCTCCTTCGTTGCCGTCGATCGAAGCTAGCCCCGTCGATCGAAACCCTAGCCCCTCCGTCTCTCCTCCTTCGTCGTCGTCGAGCTCCGCCATCCTAAACCCGTCGAGCGAAGCTAGCCCGCCATCCTCCATCGTCCTCGAGGGAAACCCTAGCACCATCGGCGGAGAAACGGAGAAGTGTCGGAGAAGCGGCGGAGAACGGGAGCCCCGGTTCGCGCCGAGGGCGAGGAGAACGGAAGGCGCGCTCGCGCCCGGACCGTGGCGAACGGAACCGGCGCCCGTCGCGCTAAGGCCGTGGCGAACGGATCCGGCACCCGTCGCGCCCAGGCCGTGGCGACCGGGAGAGCCTTCGGCTCGCGTCCGGACCGTGGCGAACGGAACCGGCGCCAGTCGCGCGAAGGCCCTGGCGACTGGGAGAGCCTCCGGCTCGCGCCCAGGCCATGGCGAACGGGACACCTCCGGCTCGGCGGCGGTTTGACTCGGCGGCGCGCTTGGCGGCGACGCCCGGAGCAGCGGCGGCAGCGGCAGCGGCGCGGTGGCACCGGAGCAAGGCGGAGCCGGAGCAGCAATTAAATTACTAATAAATTAAATTAATATTAATTAAATTTAAATTTAATTAATTAAATTAAATTAAAAATACATATTGTATATAAAACAGTATAAATACAGGGCGTAACTAGTAAAATATAGGACGTGATATAGCAATCCACTTAATTTTTGGGGAGCTAAAATTTTTAAACTTTGACCGTAAATATCTCTAGTTGATTATAATAATGTTGCATAAAAAATTGATATTTAAAAAATAGATGTTAAAATGAATCTAACAAATCTCACATGATATTTTTATTATATATATAGATGAATTTATATTTACGGTCAAAGTTTACAAAATTGGCCTCCCCAAAAGTAATTAAGCAGTTTATAGTGGAACGGAAGGAGTACACATCTATCAAGAATTTTAAAATACAATACCATCTGAATTAAGCATTTTATTACTCCCTCCGTCCCAATCCTTTCTGCAGAGAGAGAAATAGCTGGCTTTTATTTTGATGGAGGAAAATGACTATAATACCCTCATCTTTTCTCTTCTGCAACCACTCTGTCCTCCTTCTTCTTCAACCCACTCATCAGACTCCACCGCCCTCAACCTCATAGATCTCCATAGTCTTCAACCGTTGGGGCCTCCATCGTCTTCCGCTTCCTCTTCCCGGAGACACAGCTCCAAATCCAGCCTAAAAGTATAGCATATCGACGTCGTAGTCGCGGTTCATCCTACACGAGGAGCCATTCATCCGATTGATGAAAACCCTGAATCGTCGGAAACCTAATCACTCAAACCGACAAAAACCCAACTAACCAAATTGACGAAAACCCAAAATCCCAGTTGATATCACTAGAAGGAGGCATTCATCCAGTTGATGAAAACCCTAAGTCGCCAAACAAAATTTGATTCTTCTTGAATATATGAGTTAGTTTGTGTGAAATTTGTGAAAATATTAGGCAAACGTGACTTGTTTTTGGATGGGGTTTGTGAGCAAAAGGCAGAAGGTTTGGATGGGTTTGTGAGCACAAATTTTTATTCTTTGATAAAAAAAACTAGGAGTTGAAAATTTGAAATAGATGAGAGTTGTGGAACCGTGTGAAATGGACGAGAGTGTTCTAGAATGATATCGAATCTGATTATTCTTGGTAAGTGTGGAATGATAGTTGTAAAATTTTAATTGTTTAAGGGTAAAAATGTCTTTTGATAGGTTAAATTTTCCCTAAAATGAAAAGTGTACAGATTTGTGTGGAACACCCATATAAGTAAAGTGTGCAGATTACCCTGAGACAGAGGGAGTACCATTATTGAAAACAATTTATTTTAAATGGGCCAGTTATGGGCTTGGTAAATACTCCTGCTAAATGGGCCAGTGATTTGAACAGGCCCAATATATAGATAAAATGCCCGTGTAACGTAATTGTCCTCAGAAACTAAAATCCTAGGGTTTAGCGAGAAGGAAGAGGATGAGGAAGCTAAAGTATCATGAGAAGAAGCTGTTGAAGAAGGTTAATTTCTTGGAATGGAAGCGCGAAGGCGGCCACCGGGAGAACGATGTTATGCGCCGCTACCACATCACTAGCAGAGATGATTACAAAAAGTATCTGGTTTTTTAGCTCAATCGCTTTTAATTTCTTTATTGGATTGTATAAAATGCTTATTTTGCGCATATTTTCATGTTTTAGGTATTCGAAGCTGTGTAGAATGGCGCAGAAGTTAGTCAACATGTTGAAACAGATGGACCCCAGAGACCCTTATCGGATTGAAATGTCGGATGCTCTCCTTGAAAAGTTGTGAGTTGGAAAATGAGAGTGTTCTTAGTATTGCTATAAAAGTTGGATTTCTGTTTTTTTGCAGTTCATGATATATAATGAAGCTGAATGTCTCTTGTGTGCATTTAAGTTTCTATTATGGTATTGGGAAATGGATGTTTGGGTTTTAGATGTTCTACCTAAAAGTTAGGTTGTCATTCCATTCGAGTAAGGATAATATGTTGTTGCTTGAATTTGAGTTGAAATCTAATTGCAGCTGGCTGCAATGTAAATGCAGGTACAATATGGGTGTTATACCATCAAGAAAAAGTTTGGCTTTGTGCGATCGGTTGTCTGTTTCGTCCTTTTGCCGGTGAGTTCATGAATCCTTGAGTTCATAGTTTCATTGTTCAATCATGAATCCTTGAGTACATAGTTCCATTGTTAGATTGAACGTGCGTTAGGGGATGTCTCTTGATCACTTATGAAGAGTATTAGTAGCTGAAACTTCAAGTTAGTTTGGAGAGAATGGCAGTTACCATAGGAATGACTGCTTATTTGTTGGAATTGCTGCTTGTGAAGCTTAAGGATCCTATTTTCCAAAATCAGAACGGAAATTGTAGAATTTGTTGAAATTCTGGTTAGTCTACAACTCTACATGGATTTCCGATGTTAGTTTTATTGTGTGATTAATTTGCTACCCCTCTGTTTCAGCCACCTCTGCACACTTTTTGGTCAACTTTTTCAAGACACATTTGACCATAAATTTCAACTAGTATATAGGCGCCAATATTTTTATGTTAGATATCGTTAGATTCCATGCATAATGTATTTTATAAATATTAAATTTTAATACACCATTACTATATGTAACTAAAGTTATCGGTAGTCAAACATTGCATGAGAAAGTTAGAAAGTTGACCAAAAATTGTGCAGATATGGCTGGGAGAGAGGGAATACGTAGAGTTAAGGTTATAGAACCCCAAGTCACTCGTGCAAAATTGACTAGTTTCCTAGGTTTTCCCCCCATTTGATGGTTATCAGAGATCAGCTAGTATACTATTAATCCGCAATGTGCTACCAAATTTAATGCCCTTGAGGGTAAAGATCATAAATTCATCTGTGACACAGTTTTTTGAAATTTTGATGTGAATGCACCAGGCGACGGCTTCCTGTACTCCTGGTAAAACTGAAGTTTGCTGAACACTTGAAGGAAGCAGTAACATATATTGAACAGGGGCACATCCGTGTCGGCCCTGACACTGTCACTGACGATGCATTTTTGGTTACAAGAAATATGGAAGACTTCATTACCTGGGTAGATACATCGAAAATTAGAAGAAAGGTCTTGGAGTATAACAACAAGCTGGATGATTATGATGCAATGAACTAGGAACTATTGCAGAATTATTGTAAAACAAGACACCATTGAATGATTGTTTCTGGTTTTGATAGTCTTTAGCTGATGTAATGAATTGGAAGGAATTTGTTAAAGACCTCCATTATATTTTCCCCTCAATTTTCAGCCTCGATCTCTGTTTTTCACATTTCATGCATTTGAACTATCTGCTAGTGCTAGGTGGCGGGAACAACAATGATAGATTACGTAATCTATGTCTGATCATTTAACCTTTAGTAGGGGGTGGGGTATTCATGAACCAAGCCGAACTGGTAAAATGGACCGGACTTGAATACTAAGACCGAAAATGGAATTATAGATTTTTGGGTCCGGTCTCTGATCCAATATCTTTTAGAATTTTGGGTTTCGGTCCAGTTAAGATCGGATTTTTTTGGTTCAGATAGACTGGTAACTTACTCTCATGTATATTTTTTTATGTATTTATGATTTAAATATATTTCCGTTGGGCTAGTACTCTTCAATATTTTGAGGCATTTTTTTTCTCTAATAACTTCTAGTTTACTATCTTTTAAAATCAAAATTCTAATTAATTTTTTTTCAACACTAATTATTTTGTAAGAAAAAATGAAGTTTAATAAAATTTGGTCCAGATTGGTCCAAAATCGGTATAATTCAGGTCAGATTCCGTTCCTAAATAATCACTAACCGGTTCGATCCTCGATCCAAGATTTTTTGTGATTTCGATTCCTGTACAGATCGATTCGATCTTGGACAGACGAACACCCCTAACCTTTAGTTCCTTGCTATGTGACATATAACCATCTGGAAATTAGGCCAACTTGAGATGATAGTAAAGGTTACATGAGGTTTTTTTGAAAAATAAGTCTTATTTTTCACTCAAAAAAAGTAAATCAAACAGTTAAGGATATTTATGTCATTTACATTACCTTTTTATTGAAAAGTTTCAAATTAACACCGACCAAAAGTTCCAAGGATTAAGTTATTCAAGTCAATGTCGGTCAAGAGTCTTTTAAATCAAGCATTCCATATTACACGAAGTCTTGATTTATGCAGTATAAACTTTAGGCAGGGTTATTATGCAATTACTATAAATTTTAATTTGAGATAAGAACTTTTTAAATGTGCTAATAAATCTAGGGATCTATTGTGCAATTATCAAAATATGATATAAATATAGGGACCTTTCAGAATTTTTCATTTTACGTTCGTCTTCCTCCTCCGATTCTCGGAAACCGCCGCGCGACCACCTCTGTTTCTCGGAAACCGCCGTGCAAACGCCTCGTTTCGATCGGAATCCGCCGGTCCGCTTCCGGAGACAGGCTTGGCAGTGTGGATGAGTTCCCCGGCTCCGATTCTCCGTCGCGAAACCACCGGATTTGAACGGCGGTTCTTCTCCGCCGGAGTTGAGCTCCTACGCGGCGCCGGAGTTGACCCTGCGGCGGTGTTGACTTGGCGAAGGGCTTCCTAGCTCGCGGCGATTTCCGGCTCCGACTTCGACTCCGGCGAGCTCATCGACCGCTCCGCCATGTCGTGCCCTAGCTCGCCGGCGCGCCTCTGCAATTCGCGGCGATTCTACGGCGTCTTTCGATTCCTGGCATCGTTCGATTCAACCGGCGTCGTTCGATTCGACGATGAGGATGAGGACTTGCCGCTGTGACCTTGCGCCGACGGTGACCTCTTCTCCGACCGACGAAGAGGTATGTGTGTGTGCTGTATGTATGATGTGTATGATGATGTATGTGCTGTGTGATGATGATATATATGTGTTAAGGAAATAGAAACCTTGACAATATGTGTGATGATGACGTGTTCGGTGTGAAGATGATCTATATGTGTGATGATGATGTGTTTGGTGTGATGATGATCTATATGTGTGATGATGATGTGTTTGGTGTGATGATGATGTGTATGGTGTGATGATGATGTCATGTTGTTTAGTGATGTATGTTGTAAAGTGGTTGAAGGAATTTCTTTGGCTCAAGAAGAGTATCAAAACGATAAGAGAGCTGTTCCTGACAATACGGTTGCAAATTAAACGTTCCAAATAACAAACAGCAATACTTATAGTGGATCGCTATATCTCGCCCTGTATTTTACTATCCTCGCCTTAATACGCATACAATATTTTTTTTTTCTATTTTGAATAACTGAATTAAAATTAATTTAGATAATTGTAGTTAGTTAATATTAATTGAGATAAAATTAATTAAAACTAGACCGCCGCCGGACCACCGCCGCCGGCTCCGGTTCGCCACGGCCTGGGCGCGAGGCGCCACCGGTCGGCTCGCCATGGCCTGGGCGCGAGCCGTGGTGGGCTCCGGTCGCCACGGTCTGGGCCGTGGTCCGCTCGCCACCGCCCGGCCGCGAGCCGGCGCCGGTCCGGACACAGCGGACGACGAGCCGGCGCCGGTCCGCTCGCCACCGGCGGACCGCGAGCCGGCGCCGGTCCGGTCGCCGGGGTCTGGGCGCGAGCCACGGCTCGCCGTGCGGTGGGCGCGAGAATGGCGCGGTCCGGTCGCCAGGCCACGGGCGCGAGCCGGACGCGCCTCGGCTCGCCGTGGCCTGGGCGCGAGCCGTGCCATTTTTTTTTAGCACGAATTCTACTCATTTTGAGGGCACTCGAAATTTTTTGCTATCCAAAACGAGCAAAAATTACTCCGGAAAGGGTGTTAGAAATTCCATGTCTTCGGAGGTAATTTTACTAATTAGTTACGTAGTTGTTAAATTTAATAATTTTTGCCGTAGAAATTTATGCTCGTCTTTGTGTTTTAATTTATTAACTGTTACGTAGAAACTATTACACATTTATCTCCTATGAATTTATCTCCTATTAATAGCAGTAACGTTAATTTTGTTGTTAATTTTGTTACGTAATGTTGTTTCTAATTTATCTACAATAATTTATGTCCTATTAATTATTGTAACGTTAAGTTACGTATTTTTACGTTATTTTGATATTTTAATTTGTTGTACTGTAAGAATGTAATATTAATTCTAGCCACAATGTTATTTCATTTTTTTCCATTACGTGTATGTTTTAGCTGTTAGGGAGAAAAAAATTTATGCTCATCTTAGTTTTTTAATTTATGCTCATCTGAGTATTTTAATTTATTAATTGTAACGTAAAAATTATTGTAACGTTAATTTTAATTATTGTAACGTTAATTTTAATTATTGTAACGTTAATTTTAATTATTGTAACGTTAATGTTGATGTTTTGTTAATTTTGTTATTTTGTTAATTATTGTGATGTTAATGTTGTTGTTTTGTTAATTTTGTTATTTTGTTAATTATTGTGACGTTAATGTTGTTGTTTTGTTAATTTTGTTATTTTGTTAATTATTGTAACGTTAATTTTGTTGTTTTGTTAATTTTGTTATTTTGTTAATTATTGTAACGTTAATTTTGTTGTTTTGTTAATTTTGTTATGTTGTTAATTATTGTAACGTTAATTTACGTTCTTTTACGTTATTTTGTTATTTTAATTTGTTGAAATGTAATTACTTTGTTTCATTTTGCATTATTCAAATGCAAGTATTAAAAGTTAATCTGAAACGACCCGGTTGCATTTTGGATTCAAAAAGTTCACCAGTGAACATTAAATTCGTTACGTTAATTAATTTTAAACCTTAACGTGAAATGTAAGAATGTAATATTAATTCTAGCCACAATGTTATGTTTTTTTTTTCCCATTACATGTATGTTTGAGCTGTTAATGAGAAATTTTTTCCATTAGGAGGACAGTTTGAAATGGATGAATGTAATTTTAGTTTAGGGAGTTAATTTGTGTACGGGAATTTTATAACTCTAATGGCATTTCATGTACTATTATTTTATCTTTATGTTGTCTTCTTTAAGTACATGTTCTAACGTTTTGACAGTAATTTTATCTTTATTCGTTCATATGTAAACGTTAATTGACGACATCATTGTCGTTGGTATAGCAGTTGAGTGTAACTAATTACTTGATGTTTATTGCTGTTTAAGGATGACAATCAGTCATGTGAAGCTGCTGCAGGGCGGAATGGATACTCTCCATTTGCCACCTCAGCTTTGTTTCCAGATGTTGCCGAAGCTTATTCCTACCTGCAACGGATTGCTCTGCAGGTGGGATTTGAACTTGTCACGAAGTCCTACAAACAGAATAGGAATGGTCCGCTGAGGTTATATTGCATTTGCAATCGGGGCCGAAAGGATAAGGATGTAGAGTCCGACGGAGTAGCAGCTCGACCAGAAGTTGTGACTGCCCATTCGCGATTGTCTTGAAACAGAGCATCACGGGGGATGGTTGGAATGTAGTGCCGTGCAAGGATCCTAGGCGAGGGATGCACAACCACTCTTTCTCAGTGTACCCCGAGGGTCATAGACAGAGCAGCAAGCTCCATGCGGACGCGAAGCAAATGATTCAGACTTGACATTTTTTTAAGTTACAAATTGGAAATTACATTACTAAATAATCTTATTTTTTTACCACATCACACTATTATTAACATTCAAGGAAACAATTGTTAAAACATATCATAATAATTTTACTACACAATTGTTTACATCGGATTAATAAATTTTATTTAAATAGAACTATATTCTATTATGTCACATATACTTTCCAAATTACGGAAATAGTAATCATTTCCAAATTTGAACTAAATAATTTCTAAAAAACACAATTTCTTCGTTTTAATTCCAAAATTCATTAAATTCCTAATATTAGATTTCTCCGAATTATTCTACATCTTAATCTCCTATTATCTTATGAAATAAATTAATTTAAGAGTGAAGCCTCCTATAATCATTTCCAAATTTAAATTAAATAATTTCTAACAATCTCAATTTCTTCGTTTTAATTCCAAAATTCATTAAATTTCTTATATTAGATTTCTCCGAATTATTCTACATCTTAATCTCCTATTATCTTATGAATTAAATTAATTTAAGAGTGAAGCCTCCTATTTTCTTATATTTACAACTAAACCCCTCATTCGCACGAAAACAAAAAAAATTCGCACGAAAACTAAAAAAAATCATCCAAAACTTACGTTTTCCGGCGATTTTCCGGCAGATTTCCGGCGGATTTCCGGCGGCGGCGGGCGGCGGCACCTGGCCGGATGGAATGGAGAGAGGGAAGGGGGAGAGGATTTTAGGGTTTTTAATTTTTATTTTTTAAAAAATATTAATACGTGTATTTATACGTATTAGGGCGAGAATAGTAAAATACAGGGCGAGATATAGTAATGCCCTACTTATATGCACGCACCTGACTCAGTGCAATATACCCTTGTATTGAGGATAACATAGCCATTGTAGGTGGCACGAAGGCCAGAAACATTTGCAGAACAAGACTTGGTAATTATGCTGCTGGCGAATATATGCAAAATGCAATTTAAAACTTAGGGTAATATGCATATATAACACTATAGGTTGAGTAATATGTAAATATAACCCTTAATTATGTTTTAGTGCAAATATGAACGTATCTATTACACACAAGTGTAAATATAACCCTAAAGCTATTATTCCAGCATTGACTGACCACTTTCAGCCATTGACCGGCCGAAAATGACCAAATTACCCTTCTAACATAATACAAAATTGTCCTTTGTTGCCACCACAACCACTGTTCCACCACCAGCTTGCCACCGTCGCCTCACCACCACCACCACCACCACCTGGCTCAGCCAGCACTAACACCACCTGGTTCACCAGAACCCAAAACCCATCACCTAATACCTCCTCCGCCACCTATACCCACCACCAGCCTCACAGAACCCTGGCTATGGAGGGAAAAAAATCCAGCTCTGCCACCAGCCCCGCCATCCCACCACCACCACCACCAATTCACCAATATGACACCACCAACTATGACTCATTGCCCAATCCACCACCACCGACAAGGACTCACCGTTGATCAAATGGACCAGCTCCGCCAATTAGCTCTCCTTCGTCCCACCAGTCCCGTCGTTCATCCAGCCCCTAGTTGACACCACCTCACCTAGCCCTAGTCTCCCACAAAATTGAGGATTAAAGAAGAAAAACATGGCATTTTCAGTCGAACATGTATGGAAATGGGAGCCTGATTCTACTTACCATCAAACAGTGCCCTCTGGTCTCCGCCGTCATGCGCCGCTGGTGGCACTATACCTAGCCACGCTGCCTACTGCATACCTAGCCCCGCCGCCTCCTATCCCCCAAATTTTACACCTTCTCACCACCGCCAAAGGCCCCACCGACTCTTTCTGTTCCTCTGCTCGATCGGTCCGACCACCACCATTATCTCCTGCCGCCCCATCACCATCTTGACGCCGCTCCATCCTCCATCATCCTCGCCACCGTTGCCTTGCCACCGTTCGCCGCTCCCTCGGTCTAAGGAGGAATTGCCGCCCTATTTGAGGAATCGCCACCACCGCATTCTAAGTTTGACGCTAGATGGCTTTTGATGCTGTCAAGAAAAAAGGAAAGAGGAAGAAGGTTAGGGGCATAAATGTAATGCATCTTTTTTCTTCTTTTTTTCTTAGGGGTAATATAAACTTTTCACTAATTTTCGACCTGAATATGATGAAAAATGTTATATTTGAACATAACTTGAATAGGTAGGATTATATTTGCACTTTCAATTAGCGTAGGGTTATATCTGCACTTTCATTAATTATACGGGATTATATATGCACTTTTATCAATTGTACGGGGTTATATCTGTATTTTTCTCAAAACCTGTTAATGACCAACATACATTTGTTTCTGGCAGTTGGAGAAATCAAAGATCAGGGATTATCAAAAATTTAGAAGTAAAAGTCGAGACAGATAGGGGAGAGAGTATAGAACTGTAGAGTGATGTGTAGGACAGTAGTAGTCTAGTAGATATTTATGCCGAGTCATAAGGAGCCTAACTTACCCTGAAGTTCCTGAAGTTTGTTTAGTGATGTATGTTGTTTAGTTTTTTTCTCAAAGATATGTACAGAGGTTTAAATATATTTGACCGAGATCATGTTGACTAATGGTTCTATGGTGCAGAGGTTAGCGCTCTCGACTTTAATTCAATGACCTAGGTACAGATCTCACTGGAACCTTGATGAATTTGTTTTTCTTCTATGGCACTCCAATTTTGGCATAACTTTTTTGTTAACGTTTGTAGCTTTTTATATTTTTTATGTTGATGTTTTTCATTTTTCGGGTGAGATTAGTTGATATGAGTTGATAGTTGTAATTTTTTTTTTTGGGTGATTGATGTTTGTAGGAATTTTTTTCTTTCGTGTTGATGTTTTTCATATTTCGGGGGAGGTTTAGATGATATTAGTTGATGTTTGTAACTTTCTGGGTGATGTTTGTAGTTTTTTTCCACTCGCATGTTGATGTTTCTCATTTTTCGGGTTTGATTTAAGTGATAGGAGTTGACGTTTGTAGAATTTTAGGTGATATAGGTTGATATTGTAGTCTTTTAAAAAAATGATAATTTAATCTTTGTTGATGTTTTATAATTAAGTTAGTTGTTAATGTTAATAATTTTAATTTGGCGATTATGTTATTGTTTTTTAAATTTTTGTTTGATATTCATTTGTGTGTGTATATATATATATATATATTTGTTGATGCGATTGTAATTGATGTTTTATGATTTTCAATTGATGTATTGTTAGTTTATAATTTTCATTTTGACAATTATGTTGATGTTTTTCAAATTTTTATTTCAACTTTTATACTCCCCCGGTCTCAATTAAAGGTACAATTTAACTATTCATTTATTCAAAATTTTCATAATTTGACCCTAAAATTGAATTTGTATATAAGTATAAATACTAGTATGTGATACATTGTTAGATTCGTTATAACAAATATTTTCAAAATATCAAATTTTCACAGCTTTTAATTATCCTTAGTGAAATATATTAGGAATCAAATATTTTTCAAATCAATTGTTAAAAGTCAAAAGGTGAAGATTGAATTAGGATAGAGGGAGTATATTTTTTGCTTTAATTTTTAGTCAATGCTTTATAATTTTCAGTTGATGTTTTGCTAGTTATAGCGGGTGTTTATGATTTTCAAATCAATGATCATATTGATCCTTTTCAGTTTTGATTTTTTTTTTTTTGCAGATTGCGAGGGTAAATGATGGGAAAATTGAAGAAAAGTTCTTAAAAAATATTGGAGATAAATCCCTAAAAATTTTATATTCAAAATAGATGCCTGAAGATAGAATATAATTAGAATTGGATAAAAGTCCTTTGCTAATGTTTAGCTTAAATGGAGATCATCTCATCATATGAACACTTTTAAAAATCTGTGAGTGAAAACGTTACAGTACAAATAAGTACAGAATATTGCGTTATTAGTTTTAGTTCTACCATGAGATTTCATTGAAGTGAGCCAAAGTCTATGTGCATCTAAAAGATCTTTCATATTGTGCCTAATTCTAAAATTCGTTCTATATATGGGTTCGTGCAGCATTTTCACGATATCGTTATGATCAATTAATGGGACTTGGCCGGAAAGTGTTCTTGCCTCTATCATTAGCTCGGTAGTCACCGTTTCTGGCGTTTTAGTCATCTTTCAATGGCTCCCTCACATCAAGAATTATTTGCAGTAAAGAGATGTCAAAAGGGCTTCTTACTTCCAAATGGATCCTACTGCTTCTTTAATCACAGCAACAATAACATCACCAATATGAGCATATTGAAAGTTGCTAGCTCCTATGATTCGAATAAGATTTAGTTACGACTCGAAACCTACTTTCTATCTGCATCCATAGATCCTTACAAAAAAAGGTGCTGCATCCATGGATCCTTACAAAAAAAAAAGGTGCATAATCTCACAAATTACTTCGAAAGAAATTTTACACCCGATGCTGAGGGCATCCCCAAAGAGCGGGAGATTCGTGACCTTTCTTATTGGTGTTGGACTTTTCCGTGATTCGATATATGTATAAGGCTAAAGGCGATACCCTCGCCCTCAGGGCCCATACCAGCCCACACCCAAACTATCGTATGAGAGGTAAATCACGGTAGCCCAGCGCCAGGACTCATGGGCTCGGCCTTGCCTCGGTGCGCACAAGGAAGCCTTGCAAAGCAAGAACTCCCCACACTGCCGCTGCCGAGGATCGAACCTGGGGTAATGGCAATCCCACCCATGGGTGTTCGATATATGTATAAGGGTCTCCTTACATGTCCGTCCAGTTTATGGATGTCATGGTAATTTTTCACTTATGAAATGCATTTAAGTTATACATACATTTTTAGAAATTTAAAATTATAGTTTATATTATATATTATATATTTTTACATTTAAATATGTTAAAGTCTTGGGAAAGATATGATGTTTAATTAAAATAATAAAAAGTAAATAATTTTAGTTAATATTAAAAATTTACTGTACAACGTGCAATTGTTATAGAGTCGTCTTTAAATAAATTATAGAAAGACCAAAGCTTAAATAGTAAATTACGAGAAATCAATATAAAATATGCGGGTTGCATCAATCGGGTCATATTATTGCACGTTGCATAATAAATTTTTAATATTGCAACTAAAATCTTTTACCCTTTTATAATTTTAATTCAACCTCATTTTCCCATATGCCTATAAAAAGATGGTATTTCCCAAGATTTTACCGTAGTTATAACTTTATGATCGATTTGAGCTTAAACTTTGATCTTTCCATAGTCTTTTAAGAGACGGACTCTTCAAATTTACATTAATATTTGTTTTAACTTTTAAAATACAAATCTAAATTATATGTATAAAAAATACAATATTTAATGTTAAAAATTAGGAAGCACATACATAATCTTGTGTGTGTATATATATATATATATATAAATTGTATGTATAAAAAATACAATATTTAATGTTAAAAATTAGGAAGCATATACATAATCGTGTGTATATATATATATACATATATATATATATATATATATATTATATTTTAGAATGCACATTGGATTTGTAGCAAAAACATAAAATTTGTTACGATGCCAAAAAAATATGAAGGACGACCGATTTTGAATTGTGTTTAGATTGGTAGTCAACAGGAGCATGATTCCTACATGACTGAAAAAAACTGTAGCCCAAGTACAAGGTCTACAAAACCAATCGTCATATCAACTGTCTAGTCATTCACGAAATCTATGTTCAGAGACTTGGGAAGAAAATGAAGAAATTATTCACAAAAATACGCAATGGTCAAAATAAAGGCTGGAAATCAGCAGGGTAATGCAGAACTTCTCTACATAATCAAACGGTTAGCCCCTCCCTGCATCTATCGCAGCCTGCACAAAGTCTTCACATCGGGTGAAGCCGCCGGAGAGCACATCAGACAACACCCCACTAATGTCGAAGGCTTCCTGTAAATCAGTTGCTGAAGTGACTTCGTCGAGCCAGGACAACAACTCTACCGAAAAACCAACCATCTCCTTCACATTTAGAAGCTTCTCTTTCATGAGCACCTCCCATCCTTCTAATCTTCTGGTTTCGTCTTCCACTTCTGATGCCTTTGACGGCTCTTGAGCCTGAGCTGCGACTGTTGAAGATCTCTTCACCTTGAAGAAATGCTGCAATTGCTCGATCAAACCTGTGTAAACAAGCATTGGTTGAATGACCGGCAACAACTCATCAGTATTGCCACTTGTCCCGGATGCATCAGGTCTTGGAGTAATTGTCAGACTGGTTGATGCGCGGTTTATTGGCCTCCCGTGAGTCTGCTGCATGTAAGCATGGTAAATTCCACGTTGCAAGAAGGTGCGTCGATGTTGCAACCACGACTCGTAGGATTCTGACAGTAGAGAGGTCACCATCATGAACTGCACAGTTTCCTCTGTACCGGCAGAGGGTTGTGTCCCAGGACTAGATGTTTTTGGTTCTAGCGTTGATGAAGCCAAGTAAGTTGAGATAGCTCTATCCATTGCCTGTCGCTGAGACGGGTCGTGATCAACAAAGTGGCGAGCCATCTGAATCATGCAAGGTAGGAAGCGGGAGTTACTTTCCTTTCCCCCACCTCTACTGTCTGCACTAAACGAAGCACCAGTTGCAAATCGTGCTAGCATCTGCAAAAAAGATATCAATCCTACGTTCTTTAGATGCCATATTTTGCTTATATCAAGTGAAAAACATTAAATAACTTGACAAAAATGACTCACCAGAACGACGTCGTAGGTCAATAGACGAAGTCTGCTTCCATCAGCACGCCCAAGAGCATTAAGATAATCCCAGTACTGGTCGATATAGCGTATGTATTGAGATACTGGAACTGAGGGACCTCTCAACGGAAACAGATTATTACACAGGGTTTCATTATTTCGAAGGGCAGCTCCATCCCATTCCTTCTTTGGAGACTTAAGAGCAGCATCTGCCCTTTTGGCTTCCTGATGGCATTGGTAGTGTATGATGTTGAAGTGACTGACAGTTGTATAAACACAGTCACCACGAGCATTGCCTGACGTTCCAACACCGAGGTTTACCCGCTTACTATAAGTATAAACACCTAATAAGTCGGTGGGTCTCAGTCGATAGCCCTCTCGGCAAACCATGCAAGCCAATCCATCTTCCTCCTCCTCCACATCTTCCAACCCTTCAAGGACAGGCTGAGCAACCACAATGCGCTCACCACCATCTAAGGAGGATTCTTGCCGCATTCCCATACCCTGGGACATAAGAGGCTGAAATTTAGAGCTTGGGAGGAAAATGAGATGCATTCAAGGCTTTCATGCAGGTGAGGACCACAGATGTGGATAGATGACGATAATTAATCCATGCATTCTACAACACACTATAATTCTTACTAAAACATTCAAGATCTAAAAAGCTCAAAATAAAAATAAACGTGACAGCTACTTCTTTTAAGCACAGGCCTTCTTCTCCTACTCAAAGATGCACGTTTCACCGAAGAAGGGAAAAACTTGCAAACCAGCATAAATTAGGCAAGAAATAAAAATATCAAAACAGGAACAAAGTTGGGCAAGAAACTACCTTAAGTAACTCTTCTCTCTTCTTTAATGCTCGGCGCCTCATCTCGTCCCTTGTGGCATGCCTAAGTTGGTGAACTTTTTCAATAAGAAATCCATCACCCTTTCCCTCTTTATCAGAGAGTGTGTCCAACAAATTCTCAGCCCTGGCACCAATATCATTTTCCCCTGATACACCTTCCAAAGCGTGGAGCAAAGGTAAAATTCCACCTTCGTCTATGCAAGTCTGTGTACCCTCGTGTCTCAGTGACAACCCCCTTAACATGGATAGTATAAGAGGAACTGATGGAAGCTTAAGACCCAGCTGCCATTCTGCACTAGATTTGAAGCCAGCCTGCCCAGTAAATGCAAAAATATCCTTCAAATGTTTCACAGCAGCTCCAGTTATCCCTTTCTCTAATATAATATCCTTCAGCCTTTCTCCACAGGAACTTGTCTTCAGAGACTCTGAAACTCTCACAAAATTCTCAAGAGAAAATTTCTGTTTATTTGCTGCTCGAGCAATGTTCTCGTCCTTAGAGTTATCTTCATACTGCCTTTGCAGCTTATCAAATTCATTCCAGTCTCTCAAGTAGGGCTCAAAATGTTCAATCAGTGCTTCCATGGCTGTGGGCTCTCCATAGGTCAAATAGGGCAAAATTCTTGCAACCATTTCAGTATTTCGTTGTTGTTTGCCCGACTTCTTAGGACCTACTGGATGAGATAACCTTTCAAGGAACATCAGGACTATTTTCTTAGCTTGTTCACTTGTGCCAGTTTCTTCACTAGAAACAGTGGCAACACCAGGTGCTATACTAATGCTATCACTTTCATTTGCCTCCAAGGTCAGGCTCTCCACAATTAATAGAATACCCTCAGCAGGCTCCATTGCATCCACAGAGAAAGCACGCCTAGCTGTTTCAAGGAGCAGGCTTAAAGCTCCCAGCCTCAGCAGTGCTCGTCTGTTTTCTCTCGTCTTGCAACATAGCATAAGCAGATTAAGCACCGCAACCAGCTGTTCTTGGTTAGACTTCAAATCATCTCGCAATCGCTACATATCAAAATCAACAAAACATGAGATGTGTTTACATAACATATAAGAAAGCCCCTTTACCCATCTGACTGTAAATAAAATTGTAAAACAATACAATTAATCATAAAAGTCAAAAGGAAATTAAAAAAATTGACACACCTGAACTATTGCCAACAGAACTTCCAAACCACCACATTCACGGACAGCACCCGTTATTGCAAACTCAACCTCAGGTTCTTGAGTTTCCTCTCTATCTTCATCCAAGTCCTTAATCATAGGCTCAGTTGCTTCCCCGTCGAGCCCCTGAAATTTGGGAAGGGATCATGGTAAAGATTCAGGGAAATCGAAAGAAAAACACAGCAAAGAAAAATGCTACTCTACTAAAAACAGGACTGAAAAACACAGTATCTGGAAGGAAAAACTTCCTAAAAATAGAAAGCAGGTGCAGTGATGCAGACCAGACATTTTCTAAATTTAAGGCGTAAATCAAGCATGCAATATAAAACAAAAAGACCTATACCCCTATCCCTGATCTGTTTTTTCTCCTTAAAAAGGAACAAATTCAATTTCAATCTTCCTTCATTAAAGACTTCTTCATCACAAAGAAAGAAGTTTATTAGCGTTCTGTATTCTACCTAAAGGACTGGAAAAAATGAGAAATTTGCATTGTACTAAGTAAAGAAGCTGAAAGACGAAACAAAACCTGAAGTCGATATGTCACTGTCATTGGAGGGTAATCCCTGCTTGATGCACTACCACCAGAGGAGAGCAGTGTTGCCCCTGCTAAGGCACTTGAAGACTGACTGTTGGACTTCTTCCAGACTTGCTCATAGACTTGAGAAACACTCAAATCAAGAGAGATGATATTCCCTGCCACTAGAAGTTCCATACCATAGTCATCTTCAATAAGACCTAAAAGATCCAATTGATGGCAAATTTTATTTTTAACATCACGCATCAGAGGCCCAATCTCAGCACTGGAATAAGGATTTTTAGTCATTGAGCCTCTGATAAATTCTTCTTGAGTGTGTGCCTTATTTAAAATCAGAAGACAGACAGCTTCTGGCTTTGATGGGCATATGAGGTTACAGAGCTGCTCCAAAATGAACTGCATAAAGTAAACCTGGCTCTTAGCATCCAATGCGACACCTTGGAGATATGGAACAATACATACAAAAGATAATTTTGCTCTATATACCTCAATGAAATACTTATAAAATACAACTAAAGAGATTGACAAACATGGAAACCATTACATACCAAGGAAGTACGCCCATTTCTCTCCTCCCCGTGAATTTGTAGACCACTGATGCATGCCTGGATGAAGTGGCTTTTATTCTCGTCACTCTCGAGCAACAGACTATCCAAAAGATCACTGAGAAGACGATTGCAATCACAGATCAGCTTCGTCTTTTGCACAATCAGTCCCCTTATCACTATAAGTGCCTCAAGAACTTCAGACAGCAGCTGTTCCCTAATAAAACTGATGACACAATTTCAATCAGATCGTAGTCAACTGAAAACAAGTCAAAGGACTGGGAAAGAAGCTATAACTATACTTACCGGGATCTAATGTTGCGAACCTCCAAAAACTTTCCTAGAAGCTCAATAAGTTTATGAAGAATGAAACCTTGAGAAATATCAATATGAAGGCTCCTCTCAAAAGACTCAATGTTACGAACTTCCTGCGCAATCAGCTTGCAAAGCGTAGCCAGACCTCCACGTACAGTTACAAAGAGTCGGGCATCTTCCGATTCAATCATCTTAAATAGCAATTCAAAATACTCAGCAGCATTTTCACCAGCAGTCAGAGTTGCTGGTAACAAAGACATGAGTAAGATCAATAATCGATACCGCCTCGATGAACTCTGTCCACAGAGCAAACTAATCAGCATGCACATCTCCGACCGTATAGACTGTGAACAAGCACTCAATATAAGTTCAGTGACCCAAGATCCGAGCTCAAAGGATGCTATATCACTATGAGACTTCCGTGCACGTCGTCTCCACTTGAGCATATATTTCAGAGCCAGGTAATCATGTCTATTAGGACGAGCCCTTGGACCACTTCTGACTGCTTGAGACAGTTTATACTGCCTCCTGACAAAATCAAGATACGATGCCCCCTTTTCCCACTCTGAGTAACTTAACAACTGAATATCTTGTGTCTTTTGTGAGCCATCCCAGTTCTTTTCCAGTGACTCTGAGCCAACCTTGTTACCAATTACCAGCCCACCAGATCCAGATGGATTCTCATCTTTTAACTGTGAAACTGAAGCAGATTTTCCACTTACAGGTTCTTTGTCTGCTGTATCAGGCTTCGGAGGAGTACATGCTAGAGAAACGATCCTTAGACAAGGAAGAATAACATGCTCTGATATAGCTGGGTGTTTCGCACCCAATTTGATGGAAGAAAACAACAATTGAAATGCAACCCTCAACCTTGCCTCCCAGAATTCATCAACCAAAGAACAGACATCTGACAGCAACAGTAACTCTTCACGGGTTGCCAGAGCAATGTCCATTGAGCGATGATGCTCAAGACAATACATAACCTTCTTTTGGGTCAAACTATTCAGCTCAACCACAGCATTCATGTCACCCTCAGAGAAAGCACAGAGAGCAGCCCTGGCCTGGATTCGAGCAGTTTTTGGGCCTTGATGGATGTTGTTTTCAAACAATTCAGTCAATATGCCAGCACTAACAAGCTGTTTTTTAGAACTCGGATGCTTTGATAGCATCTGTAACATCTCAAGACACTGGGCAACAAATGTAGTAGCACAGCCATAACAACTGTTAGCTGACCTTGAAACAACAAACCTGGAGGAGGCCACAGAAGTATCAGAATGCTTTAGGTGCAAGTAATTCATCAAAACCCGTCTGAGACCTTGAAGTGTCTGAACACTTTTGCTGACAGAATCAAAAGCTGCCTTGCACTTTTCACCATACAAGACACCAAGAAGAGCAATTTTACGGTTTATTTTGCAAGAAGGTCCAGGCAAAGACACCATCATCTGCTGAACAGAATCTTTCTGCTGAGAATCCATTTCATTCTCACCAATACTTGAGACTATCTTCAGTAAAGGTTTCTTGAATCCTAGAAGCTGCTGATATCTCCGGTGAGCATTTTCTGATTCAGATTCAATTGCAGTCAGTCCACGCTTCATATCTTCATCATTTTCCATGCTGTCAAATGTGAAACTTGGCTTTGCCATGAAATTGAACTCAAAACGCCCATATTTGCTATAACCACATTCATTACAAAGAAATGAATCAAGATTCTCATAATTGATATTTCGGCATTGCCTACACTGGTAAGCATTCTCATGGCAGTTTCCGCAGATACCGTGTTTATCGGTAACAGGTCGACTACAACGTGGACACTGCAATGGCTCAAGTGATAACGCTTGGAGATTTTCATAG
This sequence comes from Rubia yunnanensis, assembly GCA_037428765.1. NCBI lineage: Eukaryota > Viridiplantae > Streptophyta > Magnoliopsida > Gentianales > Rubiaceae > Rubia > Rubia yunnanensis. The sequence goes on from CM075069.1 coordinate 5,369,380, forward strand.
AAGAATTCCAACTCAATCATGAAATTACAGGCAGTGATTGGTATCGGAAAATCAACTTTCAGCTCAGTCTGGTTAAAAGCCAGGTGACAAGTTTTTGCCCGCTTCCACAGTGACCAATTATTCTTCAACTCTGATAGGTCCGCCACAGGTCTGTTGTTGTAGTAAAGGTTCAGAACTTTAACCGATTTTGACTTGCGAGCATCATGTACATTCATGGTCACACTCTGAATTGTATAGCTCCCAGTACATTTAACAATGATGCGATTGTCCGTGAACTTTGTCTCTGATTTCAAACTTTCCAGCTTCATCCTGCTATAGGGTACCTCAGGTGAGCTGCAGGCAACACAAGGCTCACTTTCAAGATAATACCCATCAAACTCCACCAAACCACTAAGCGTATTGTATATACGAGAATTTGGATGGTTAGCCAACAGCTCATTCTGTGATCTGAGTGTCTCAAAGATGCACTTAATTACTTCAGAGGTCAAGCATTTATCTATGATCTCGCTAGTTTGTTGCTTTGAACTATTATCTGAATTCCTCCCTAGCAATGAAGTAACGAGCTGTGTGTATTCAATGATATTCTGGCCATACATTGGAAGGGACTTGACTTTCTGCAAGAGAACTGCTAGCATGGTCTCCTTAAATGACTGATTCCCATGATGCCAAATACCATTTAAAACACCCTTGGCTTCGACACGAACAGAACTTGAATTCCATTCCAGAAGAAACAAGTCAACAAATTGCCTTAGGGTTTCACCATCCTTCTCAGCAAAGATATCTACTACTTGCTCCATGTCCAAATAGGACTTCTCAGAACCAGATTCACCACCATCTTCCCCTTTCTTCTTCTTTTTTGAATCCGAAGGCTGCGAACTAGACTTGTTTGAGCTGATCCCTGCTTCCCCAACTTCAGTTTTGTGCAAAGATTGGTTAGCATCCTTTCCAGTATAATATGCCAGACACAATAGTTTCAACGACTGGACAACACATTCTTCTCCAAAACAGAAAACTCCTTTCATGAGGAATGTCAAAACATCAGTGTGCTTCATACAGTATTTCTGCCAGTTTCTTGGACGTGCTGCAGCTACTTCAGCCAGGGTTGAGAGACACTTGACAATCTTCACACTTCTCTCATAAGATATGGTACTTTGAAAGCCACCAGACTTGTTTACATGCTTGTATAGCTTCTTAACTTCATTAGAGAATTGCCAAGAATCTCGAACACTGTAGTAATGAGTTTTACTGCCACATAGGTGCAGAAAAAGTCTTCTTGCATACCTTCTCACAAAAGTTGTGTGGGGGTTGTTGATGTAGCTACACAAAAGTTCCTGATACCCTTCAAGCTTCAGATCCTTATTAGAACTCTTGGAGAACTTATCTTTCTCCCCACCCTTGTCATGCTTTTCTGGTCGAATAAGACTGTAAACAAGCCGAAAAGTATTCTCCAACAATAGCCTAGGGTACTCAGCAAATACATCTGCACGGTGGGACTTCGCATACGCATCTGAAAAGAATGGTGCAAAATTACCAGCCGGTAGCTCTCTTCTGATGGTTAACAGAGAACCACAGCCAGGACCAAGGTTCAAGCCAATTGAACCATCCGAATTAACAGAAGAGGACTTGAACACATGGACCAACTGCTGTAAAATATCCATCAGGTAAGTAACAAAAGTTTGCTGCCTAAGTATTCCACAAGCTCTGAGTAAATGTGAAACAGAATCAGATTTCTCTTGGACATGAACACTCGACGATCCAGAGACAGCAGGGAAAGGCAGAATCTGAACAGAGCTTTTCTCATTTGATTCCACTGTGTTATTCTGTTTCTGTACAGTGCCATCACTTCCAGGTTGATTCCAGTTCCGAAGCATAAGGGTAAAGAACATAAAGACAAGAATCAGAACTTCACCAAAAGAAGAGCGATTTCTAGCAGCAAAACTCTCATTCAAATTAATCTCATCCAAGAACCATCTTACTAACTTCTCCAGATCAATGCTTTCGGGCTCCAAACCTTCATCAAATGGCCCACCAGTGGCTGATGACAATCTAAAAAAGAGTTGCATGACTGGAATGGCTCGAACTCCAGAGGTAGTCTGCATCCATCCTTTGAGTTGTTCAAGGAGTTCAGAAAGAACTAAGGAGTTCACAATCCTTTTTGAGGCAGAAATAGTAACCGGATCAAACATTGAACCTGAAAACTCTGCAGATTCACTTGGTTCTAGATCATGGGCAGGAGGAGCATTCTGTGTGCTCATATTAGGTGGGACTGCTAGCAAATTTGGGTCACCTAAATCATCTGTACTGAAGTGAATTTCACTGCCCTCAGCACCCAATGATTCCACTTCTATGGGAATTGCCGTCATAGAATGATCTCTGGAATGAGGTGGGGGAAGCCGATCCGCATCTAAAACTTCATAACACGCCTCACATAAATCAAAGTCAGGGCAAATGGTACAATGCCATCTTCGCCTCAGTATAGGGACAGTGGAGCAACCATCACAACAGTATTGAACGGATGATGTAATGTTGTCTTCTTCAACCATAATGTGGCTTCCTGTAGTTGCGCTCGTAACATCAGCCTGCACAGGTACAGGTGCTGCATTCTCTGAAATATCTTCAGTTACTAACATGGTTTGCTTTGGAAAAGGAACCTGGAGTAATCTCGAAGATATTGCCAAGCTGGGAAGATGAACCATCGAGAAAATAAGCATATTTAAAAAGAAATATAGAAACACATATGAAAAAGGCTAGGGGGAAAAAATACCTGCTGGAAGTTTGAACAGCCTCATTTGTGGAGAGTAGAAGTTCCTTGAACAAAGAAACAGCAGGAGCAACAGAATGCCTGCCAGTTTCATTTGCATTCAACGCCAGACACTCAGCATAGCTATATATAAGTTCTACAGAAGACACAACTATAGTATTCATTGTTTGTGTGTCAGGATGTTCTAGATCCAAAATGCCCCATAGCACTTGCATGAGCCCGTCAATCACTTCAGGACCTGCATTAGGAGACAACTTTCAGAACATGATTGAAAACAATAAATTGTGAAGAAGCACTTGAATACTGCAGTAGGCGCTAAACTGGGACAAGATGCTCTAAATAATTTGTTAACCAACAGAAAACCTAAGCAAAGTTTGAATTAAAATAGAATACTAAAATTTTTCGGACGAAGACTCATTGGATTGGCAAGGTAGGGATTACCAGCAGAGTAAATCAGGGACATTACAAACACCAAAATGACATCAATGAAAAATAAAATATCCTTATTGATTTAAACACAAGTGATTGTCAACTTCAACATTGGGAATCCTCAAAGCAAGAACAAAAAGTATCAGTGTCAATATTACATGCATGAACCATAGAACGTAAGAACCATGATCTGTGACTGACAACAATATAGCTTCCCTAACCAAGAAAGTCTGTAGGCCTCTCTTATCTGCCAAGTCAAACAACAGTAGCTCTAACCAAGTAAGCCACAGGTTTCAAAAAAGCTTACAAACTGATCATGTAACATATCATATGGTCAGTATCAGGCTGTGAATAATAGCAACTACTTACAGCCCTGAAATTACTACATTCTCTATGTCATTTAATTTCCAACCATTCCCCTATTTATTTCCTCATCTTTATATCTCCTAAAATAGTTCTCTATTTCCTTACTTTTTTAAATAAGTCAAAATCCCCAAATATATTGCTATTGCGAAGAATGCCATACTTTATTTAAATTGAACTTTAATAAATCAAAATTTTAACCAAACTACACATATAACTAACCCTAACTAAAAGTACTTATAACTTTGACTATTTCTATATGCAAATACACATATGTTCTTGCCTATTAAAAAATACATAAATTCTTCATTTATTTCTATATTGAAAACATAAATTTATTTTTTTTAACAAAAAAAAAACTAAGGGAGGCAATCAATGAAGATCACCACACTTTGACCTGGGCGTGCATTCCTCACTGAATGCCTGACTGATGGATTAGCGTTTAACTAACGCTCGCCCAAGTATCTTTTGTTTATGAACGATTGAACGCTGACGCATCTGGTTGAGCAATCCTCACAGAACACAGGAAATGATTTCCGGCATTCTTTGAGGGATGCTGTCAAGCAGAGACGGGCATCCATCTAGCCCCTCCGCTGATGGAAACGGTTCTGGCAACATTGCCAGACATTGAAAACCAATCAGTAATTTCTGGCAGACTTGTTGGGTGAAATCAGCCGATTTGTATGGATTCCCATTAGCCCTACCAGAAGCCCTATGAATAATTCAAAAGGGGATTTGGGTTTTTGTATCTGGAGTGGGATTTACCATTTTTTGAATTGGCTTTTCTGCGACAAACTTCATTTCCTTAAATGGCTTTTCTCCGACGAACTTTTCCCCTTTTCACCCTTCACGTGAGAAAGAAGAATAACTGGATCTTGAATTGGAAGGAGTGATTTGTAGAGAGAAAAAACAGTGTAGATGGGTAGCCTTTGGGGTTTTTTTTTTTTTTTGGAATAACTAGGGCAAGTTTAAATAGAAATAGGACAGTATTTAGCACTTCACCAAAACAGTATCCGACATGGAATACTCCACCCACCCCAGCAAATGTTGATTAGTTGACTTTTCAAATTAGACTCCAAAATGGTTAACTATAATGTCTTTATTAAATAGTGACAAGGTTATGGAGAGTCGGCATTTTTAAATGACAGATTATGAAGAATTTACCAGAATCCAACGTGATAATATCATTACAAGTATATCAATAGAAATATATGGTCATGGTTAGCGGATTTGTAACTAAGCAACTTAGTGGTGGATCTAGAAATGTTTTAAGGGGGCTCTATGGGGTAGCAAATTTAAGCTTCAAATCAAAAATTGAAGTAAAAGAAATGTTCAACACAAGAGTCAATTTAGCTCTATGAATATGAGGCATTTTCGTAAGAAGATTAGGATCACATTAGTACAAGTTTGACTCAAAACGCGTGATATTTTACTAACATGGAGTTGTATTTGGATCTTTCCCACTAAGCACCTATTATGTATTATATGAGTTTTTCATGAATTTCTCTAATTATAAAGTTCATAATACCCTCTATCTCAGTACAATAGTCTTACATAAAATACATCTATTATTGCATTAAAATCACATTTTAATATTTTATTAGTATTCATATGTTTATATGTGCTACAAGAAATCAAAGGAAACAAAAATACACAAGCCACGGCCGTGATTTGTGTGCCTTTCATTTTATTAAAAGAATCTTTTTCTTAATCCAATAAACAAAAATACAGGTTACTACAGTAATTTGATCTATAGCATGATTATTTTTTTGGACTGCAACTCTAAAATGGGACAAGGCACATAGACCACTGAGGGGTAGTAAAAGCTAACAGAGATCTAGGTAGGGGTCCCCAGTGCCCCCACCCTAAAGGAAGTAGATTACAAGGGCACTGGGGAATTACTAAAAGAGAAGATACCCATAAACAAGCATAACTATCTTTTCTCCGGGTGTGAAATGAAAGAAAAAATGTAAAAGAACACAATAATTGTTTCAGGTTCCAATGGAAAGGTATTGTCCCTTTCTATGTAGCCCCGAGTGATGACGAGAACGTAAACGGGTACGAAAAACGGTAAAATTCAAAATTTATGGATCCGGGTACTGCAAGGATAAGGATAAATATAAATAGTATTAATACAATCTAAACTTGTATTAAAGATTGCATCTTATAAAGTAAAAGAAACATAAGATAATTTAGAACTTAATTAGATATTCAAACAAAAGCTTTAAAGAAATATAATTCATAAATATTCATGGATCAAATATAAAAGCAGGATTTGTTTCACGCGGGTGTGATAAAAAATAAGGAGAGGACTCATTTATGCTTTACTTCTTCTTGTGTTGTTAAAACGGAAGGACGGAAGGCTCATTTATGCTTTACTTCTTGTGATTGTTGTTGAAAAGGAAGGACGGAAGGCTCATATATGTTCATTTATGCTTTACTACTTGTGATTGTTGTTAATAAGGAAGGTTCCGTGAGAGTATCTTTAAAAGGAAGGAGACATCCAAGGAATAAAAAGGCTGGGTAAAGGGGAACTACTTCAATTCTGTGCCGGAGACATGCCTGAAAAATTGGTCAAAACTCTGGAAACTGTCGGCAGCACCTGAACTTTTGGGGAGCCGTAACCATCTCTGAAACGTCCCCAATACAGGTACTCTATTATAGGAGAAGTACCCATGCTTCATAGGTCCCTCTCACTTAGTTCTACTTAAAATGGCTATACGTGACATAGAAGGAAAGGATGGCTTGAGGTATATCCAGGAAGCAAGTGGGGTAATGCAGATCACAAGCAAAAAGTATCCCAAAGATTAAAATATGGTCTAGACACCAGTACCGTGACACAATAGTAAAGTCATGTAGTTCAAGTACCACATTACCATTTGCCTCAAGGAAAGCAGCTAAATTTGAGCGTCGGTTAAGAGCTATCTTAGAAACTGCACGCATTTGTGCAGTGAACTCCTCTATAATCCATCCCGGTGCATTCCAACCGGTCCCCAGTTTTGAAGAAAGGATGGTTGTTGATTTGACTACTCCAGATAGCCGCATAGTATCCTTAACCTGCAAAAGACTTCATTTAGTAAACGCACTCAAATGGATAGCATGTAAATGGATAAAAATGCAATGGCTTTGATAATTACTTGGTGATACATCTCCTTTTTGGTAAATAAAGCCTGCAAAACACGACAGGCAGATGCCAGCAGTAAAGGTTCTCTGTCACTCTCAAATATCGTTTCCAACAGCTTCTTGCACTTCAGCTTATTGAGCTCCTTATTAGCTTCTTCAACGTTTAGAGTTTCTTCTGACTTGCAAGTATATATCCTTGAAAGAACCTTAAGGCCATCAGCCATTACCTGCTCCTCAAGGGGAGCAGTTTGTGAGGCACGATGCTTCCTGCCTGATCCTGACACCCATGAATTGGAGCCAAGCATGTGCGCTTCCATGTCTAAAATTGCATCCATCTTCTCCTTCCACCCAAATTCATCCTTAGCTCGGCCATAAACTTCCAACGAATCTATCCTGGGTAGTGCGGATCCACCAAATGTAGGGCCAACAGATATAAAAAATTCTTCATCGGAAAGAAGTGATTCAGCTACCGTGAATGGAATATCATACCAAGACCTCATTCCTTCTTCTAATTTTGCAACTCTTTGAAAAACTTTGATTTCAGAAGGGATGTGATTTGCTGAGGTGTTACCAACATGCACTCGGAAACCAACCATGACAATATCAGGGTTTGGATTAGAAACAGTGATCTGAAAAAATTAAAGGCACGGAGTTGTCAAGAGACGTAAAAACAAAACTAAGGTAAAGCAGAAACCAAGAATGAAAAAACAGTAATTGACCGGCACCAGTAATACCTTAAAACCAGAAGGGCTAGGACCCTCCAAAAATCCATCTTCAGATGCCAAGGTTTGTTTGGCTCCTTCAGAGTCACCATTCCTTATTGCATCACCACTAAGTTTGACGTCTGGTGTAATCAGCATGGTCTTCTCAAAAAAATCAAGAGGAAATTCTGGTTTAACACCTCCATAAGCTTTATTATTGAGAATACCAGAGCCCAGCTTCTTTACAATCTCTGAGACAGCAGCTGCATTGGTGTCAGCTCCCATAGGAACATGTGAGTATATTTGAAGGCTTCCATCATCATGCAAAATGAGACAGTGGACCTTGTCTTTGGAGAGGGGTTTGTAAGCAGTAATTCCAACCAATGGAGAGGTTGAACCTACTGCATGACGCATATTTTGTCCAAGTATTTCCCGTTCACAAATTGAGACAACATATGCAGCATTTGATTTTAAACTTGAAAAGCAAAAGAACAAACCAATTCCCTCAAGCAACTCTTTCCAGTGATGCAGTCCAGCTGGTCGAAGCTTACTGTCTGGTTCATTGTCCTGAATAGAACACACTTCAGTAACGAACGTAGCATCTGAATTTAACCGACCAATCAAGGTAGTTCCGTCTTGATAAGACACAATAAGTAGCTTATGGGATGACGAGAAGTGCAAGGACAAGCCCTTAGAGTTGTTTTCTCTGCCTTCAACTTTTATAGTTTCCTTCAGAGCTTTAACTCCAACATTTCCCTTCATGGACAACTCTAACCTGTAGAGGAAACCACTTTCTGCAAGGACAATGAGAAATACCCTTCCCTGGGAAGCCATAATAAGTGTTACATCCACAATCATATCATCAGGTAATGTGAAGTAATGCACAGGGCTGAAGTTGTCCTGAGATAAATCATATATTTTCACAAATTTGTTGGTGACTACCATTAGCTGAACCTGTGAGCCAGGTATCCACTCTAACCGCCTGATATATGCACCTTGGAGAGCAAGTTCAACAGCCAAGCGATCAGTCACCTCACCCCGGTGATTTACTGTGAGGACCTGGCAATCTTCATAGCCAGCAACAGCGAGATAATTATCCACAGTAGGATTGAAAATTATATGCACAATCTCAAAACGAACAACATTTTTGGAAAGAGGTTTCACATTAGCTTTGTCTGCAGTCACAGGTGCCGAAGTGGTTTGACCAATCAGCTGTCCGACGTCGAAAATTGCTACTTTATCACCTTCTCCAACAGCAAGTCGACCTCGACTACTAACACTTAGTAATGATTTGACAAGGGATCCACTAGCTAAATGGGTTCTAAGTTCCTTTGAATTTGAGTAATCTGTCTTTATCTTCAAATCTAGTGATCCACTTTTGTAAGCCTTCTTCAACTGCAGAAGCTCAGCACCCTGAGAAAGCACTTTATCCGAACCCAAGTCAATCTTCCTTTCCCTAGAAAGTATTGAATCCCTCCTGGCTTTTATTGATGGCAGCATAGAAGAACAGAGTTTCAAGACACGATCTTCAAGATCATTTTCCTCGAGGAACTTAGGCATTCCATCTTGAACTTCCTTCAGAAAAGACAGCTTGATAGAGTGATCCAGTTCCACTAAGGCATCCTCATCAACATCTGAATCACTCTCAGGTACCTGATCTGCATTCTCTGGGAAAGGTAGAAAAGATTCAAGGTTACCACCAGTATCATGATTCGGTGAATCAGGACCTCTGGTGAATTTTCGGGGCTTCAAGCACTGGCAACTGCTTCCACGAACACATCCTGCCCCACAATCACAGAAGAAACGACTAGAGCGAGAATAAACCACGCGGTGACCACGGTGACAAACCTTCGCACATACAGAGCAGCAGCCTTTAGATACAGTCAGATCACAGGTGTAACAGAAATACCAATGTTGCTCCATGAAATTGCTGCCACTGGATGTAAATGTACAAACTTTAGATGCAAGGGCCTTTTCACTACTGTTGTCCTCATCATCATCTTTGTCTAAACTACTACCGACATCCTCATCAGATGTTCCATCATCCTCATCTTCATCTATGGAAGTAGCATCGCAGTCCATAACGGCAGTTGCTCCTTGATTGGCAGAAAGCACTAGGGCATCTGAGCTATTCCTTGAACCAAGTTGTCTAGACGATAGAGGTTCAGACCCAGAAGTGCTACTAGAAACAGTTCTTCCCGTGAATTTCTCACTTTTCTTGATGGACCCACACTCGCTCAAAATAGAATAAAGAAAGCCAAATATATACTTCAATCCAGGGAGATGGCGTTCATCGCCACCAAGTTTTCCCATCAGGATGATTGTGCGCTGTAGAAGAGGTCTGACTGACATCTCTCCTCTGGGCAGTTGAAGCATGAAGTTAAAATAAGCCTTTGCTGTTCCAGCATCGAAAAGCAGAAAAGCATTGTCAAGTGGAAGCAGCATAGCTTCAAAAATATGCTTGCAAAGTTCTTGGGAATTATATTCAGCGGGAGATGGTAAAAGGCACATGATCAAGTTCATAGTTGATTCTCTAAAAGAAACTGAAGATGCTTTTGCAGAGGAAACCCCGCTGGATGACTCCAACACGGATCCTATAAGCCTCTGTTCCAGCCATCTCGACAGAAAAGGCAAGTCCATGCTGAGGAATTTCTGCTGGAGTTTTAGCTTGATATCAAGATATGTATCCCCGGACAAAAGGTCGACAAAAAAGTTGTTGACTTTTATATTAACCGACTCAGAAGTGCAACTATTCAGTGAATCGATAAGAACCAGCAAATCACTTCGAGGTGCTCCGGAGAAGTCCCCCGATGGTTCAGAAATGTCTTCAACAGAGAGAAAATATTGGAGTATGGTTGCCTTTGAAGTATCCCTCTTGATGTCACTAATGGTATCGATAAAATTGGTGATCAACCACTCATGAATACTGCTATCAGCCCCGCTTCTGTTGACATTACGCAGAAACCCTTCCAAGTTCTTCATTATAAATAAGCTGCTGTGTTCAGAACCTTCAGCACCAGAACTCAAGCTTTTATAGATAGCTTCACAGGGTCCATATAGACTCTCAAAAACTCTATCACACTTAATTGTCAGTACAGATTCTAGAATTTGACGGTGTACTTCAGTTTCCATGAGAATGTTCCCTTTTGGATCTTCAACCTTTAGCAGTCCATCTAGCACACCAACAATTCCTTTAATGTTAAGAATGCAAGATAGAAGAACCCCGCTAGAAATCTGAGTATGACATGGGAAACCATGCAATGAAACTTCCCAGAGAAGTCTCGAACGATGTTCTGTAACCATTGTGTCCATAGTCTCACCAATCATAGACAAAAGTCTGTAAAAGGACTCCAGCTGGCATGAATCATACCCCATCCTCCCACAAACCTCACTGTGTTTAGATTTATCTAAACTAGTTTGTTTGAGAAGCAACAAGGGTGAAAACCCATTCTCGGAGGAGTGGCCACAATCAAATGTCAGAAGATAAGCTTTCTCATAAGCACCCAAAAGTTTCTTCAGGAGGGATGAGAACAATCTCATTAACATGGGAACTTTATTACCAGCAAAAGAAGTGGAAACAAGGCTTTCAGATAAAGCTAGAAATTCAGCATCCCTGGAAGTAAGTCCTCCCCACCTGGGGATACCTGATCTGATAGAGCTCTTGCAGAATCCCCACACACCAACATCAAATAAGCACAGTACAAGAGAAAGCCATGATCCTCGCAATAAAAAGTCCCAGCCGCCATCACCTTGACCATCAGACATACACAAATCATGCAAATGGTGCAGCAAACCCATCATCACAGGTGGAAAATCAACTTTCTGGTGAACAGCATCGCTGTGACCCAAAACCAATCCCCTAAAGGAAAGTAGATGTCCCACATCTATGTCATTAGGATGTTCTAATCCTCTCAGGGACTCTACTGCATGCTCCAATGCCGCCTCAGTAACTGAAATATCCCCACAAAGAATAAACATGTACCTTTCAACAATTAGGTCTTCAACATTTCCGACCTGTTTTCCTTTCCATAAACCTAGAATACCAGAGAAACAGGCCAACAACTCATTCCAGGACAAGCTGGAACAGTCCAGAGCTGAATCATCCGCAAAAACAGCAGCCGGGGCAGTACAAATATCAATCAATTGATTCAACAAACTTCTGTTGACAGGTGTTTCTTTCGGCCATACTCCAGATATCTTTCCCAAGATAATAGGAGTCCAAGAAGATTGATGAGTACGATGTACTCTACTAAATGGGGCCTCCCTCAGCTTTGATTTGAACTGCAAAAGTAATGATGGTGGACAACCACTAGGAAAGTATAGCATGTGACGAAGTGCCAAAACCAACCTTGAGACCAACAAAGCCCAGCAGGATAGTTGCATGCTGCCATAACCAGGAGAGGGAGAATCAATAGTACGGAGCGAAGAAAATACTGAACTTACTATAGAAACCTTCTCATCATTGGAAGACAAATGAAATGCCATCAGGAGGATCTCGATGTGAAACAGAGATGGGAGTGTCTCCAGCAAATCATGAAGACTGGGACAACTAGAACAGACTGCTTTTGCCTTTGCCACAATGAACTCAACAAATAAGCCAATTATCTTGGTCCTAAGGTAACTACCACTAGGGCCAGATCGTGAGATTAGGGCATATGCAAGCAAGGAAAGGGTCTGATCATTGTAAGTGTAAGCACCATTCTCAACGACAAGGATTTTCTCAATAAGAGACTCTTCAACCACATCAGACAAAGGTTGCATTGAAAGTAATTTTTTGCAAAGTTCAAAGCAAAGCTCTTGAACAGTTGCGCAAGAATCAGAAGTCCGATCATCAGAATAATGGCCGTGGTGATTGATCATGGAAAGAAAAATCCCCATGTGATAGCAAGTAAGCTTTCTGCAAGCATCCTCATACACCTTGAGACTCCAATCAGGAGAAAAAACATTATCATCTAAGAATCTGAGCAGCTCTAAAGCCGCTTGGCTTGGCATATTGCTTGAGCTACAGACAGAAGTAGCTGCAGCCACAGGTTGATCGGAACCATCCACGGATCCAAAAGAGCGTCCACCTTCAGAGAAAAGGTCCCCAAAGAGAGCATCATCCTCATGGCATGATACATTTTCTGGTTCAGAAGTTGCTTTTAAAACACTGGAACCCATACGTTCAAATTTTGGCCTTAATTTGACTCCCTCAGAATGAAGAAATAGAAGAAGATGAACCAGATTGTCCACCCACTGGCTTGACAATGGAAAAATTAGCCCCAATAGCTCTTCATATGAATACTTCTTCAACAGAAGAATATTTAACGAGTGAACTTGGCATGCAGGATTGCTCATCTTCAGACCATCAGACAAATTGTCATTTTCAAAGTCATTTAGCAGGAAAACATATTGACCACATTTCTTCACATCCATTACAAGTTTCAGAACATATATCACAACTCGCGGGAAGTAGACCAGTGGAGAATTAGGATTAACAGCAGCCTTGTTGTACCTCCATACTCTTGAATCTAAATGATCCAAGATTGATGCTGCAATGCATGCTCGGATGTTATGAAATACATTACTGCTGAGAAAAACTGTCTGTGCGAGTTGAAGAAACTCTTCCATCAAAAATATAGCGAGACTCTCAACGCTACTTTCAACAATAGCATTGCTGGTAATGAACTCAAAATCTATGCCAAACAGTTTGGGGGAAATGCCAGCAAAGGAAGAAAAAGACTGCAGCAATGATGCATCAACTTTAACACACGGGTTGTCCTTTGTAATATGTCCTAGTACCTTGAATACTCTCACAATGAGAGACAATATTTTCCGCAGATTTATACCGGCTACCTTTTCATCAAACGAATTTAGAAGTCCAAGAAGTTCTGAGCAGACAAAAACAAGACGTCTGATGCACTCCAGATGGAAATTTGCATGATGACGAGTAACATAAGTCATCTTCATACATTCATGTTGCAATGACTGTCCAAGAACAGAGCACTTAATCACTTCATCTGATTGCAATCTTTCAGAAGCCAGAGTCATCATAAGGTAATCTGCTGCTTTTTGTTCAGTTAGGCACCTTTCCCCTATAAAGAAAGATAAAACAGAATATGAGAAATTGAAGAATGTTTGCGCTGAAGCGTATAAAATAAAAAATTACAGATCCAAACCTTGAAGTTTGCACTTGACATAATCCGCAGGCTGAATATGATCATCTTCAAGGGCCATCTTTGCCAACAAGTCAACCAGTGGGTTTGAAGAGTATGCTTGTAATAAATCAAATTCTTTATCCACCACATCAACAAGAGCCAATTCCAACAATTGCACCATATTATTCTAACAGAAAAAGGCAAAGGTTAGGACAGAAGCATCAATCTCCAAAAACACGCCACAATAACAACAACTACGAGGTTCATGTCAGTGATACCACCCCATCTAAGTGTGGATAAGAAAGTTTTTCAACGGTCGCAGCCCCTACAAAGAGGCACATAATGCCCCATGAGCTTCAGCATCTCTAAAGAAATTGTATTCCAATTTACAAAGCTCTAACTATAATATCACACACAGACATCCAAGAGAGAAAATAGCTGAAAAGAAAAGAAATAGATACCTATCAACATGCTAGCAGAGACATTGAACAATACTTGCACAGAGAGACAACTTCAAAATAAGTTAACTCGCAAAACTACCAAAATGATTAGACTAAAAAACAAGAGAGGAGTGACATACTAGCAGCGGCGTTACTCAAGTGAGCAATAAACAAAAAAAATTGATGACATTTCCATCAAATTAACTGACACTGTCGCCACAGTCACAACCAATTAGAATGTTTGCAATAAACAAGAAGATCACACGTTAGCAAAATACTAATCGATAGTCCATTAGAATGTTTTGAAATCTCTGGATCCTTAAACCATGTATAATGCAGACTAATTAGACCCCCAATTCGAGGGCTTGATGTGAAAGGCCGAGGGACAACGAAAGAGCGTTTTACTTGGTACATCTCGCCTCGTCCATATCATCTCAACCAGGGGATCCGATTCCCCCATAATCGAAGAGGGATTAAAACAATCAACGAGAACATGGGGAGGGGAAAAGCACCTGAACACTCAAATCATCGCTGTCACAGGTCGACTTCTCTAAACAACATAGAGCGAATTCCACGGACTTCTGCACCACTGCCACCATTACAGGTTCCACATGCTCCACTGCCACGAGAAGAGCTAGCTTCAATTATCTCTTCAAAACGCAACAAAAAAATATATCAACACGATATACGACATAAAACAGGTGAAGCACCTGTTATAGATCGAGTAGCTTGAGCTACGGCGGTTGCCAGAGCAGCAACAGCTTGAATTTGAGAGAGGTCCCATGCTTGAAGACCTAGCTTTGACTTGTCGTCGGCTATCGGAGAAACGGAGTATTTCAGAACCGAGTAGAGTTTTTGGAACCCTGACTTGAGCGATGAATCGGAGCGAAGCCTCTGCACGAGGTTATCATCGCCCGAAAGTGCATCGACGAGCTTAGCAATCTCGTCGGCCATACTCCGATGGGCAGAGAAAGCGATCAGAGCATTAGATAACCGGTTCCTTAATCGGAACGGAAAGCTCCGGCGATCAGTACCGGACTTGCGTTGGGGTTTCGGTGATGGATTCGAAGAGGGTTGATGCAAAAGGCGGTGAAATGGGAATGCGACTAAACTAGTGTTACACTCAACTTCGGGCAGAGAGAGAGAGCAACGGGAGCGTATATTATACACCTACGCCATAAACGTGTGCTTCTCTACTTGTTGAGCAAAGTGCATATAGCCCTAGGTAATTGATTAAAGTCCAAATAAAACTCCGTAATAATTAAAAGTGCATATATGGCATTAAATATTTATGTTACGTGCAAATATAATCTTTTCGAAAAATTTGAGACTGGATTGTGATAAAAAGACTATTTTATTCCTCTCATAAAAGAAAAAAATTAAATATTAAATTACTATAATGCTCTAAACCCTTGATCTTTGGTAAATGTTTTCTTCATCTGCCGAAATGTTTTACTCATTTCTTTGCTGCTATTCTTTTCCTTTACGATGATAAAAATCACACAGAGACAAAAGCTCCAAAAGCAACAGAATCACCTTCCCTCCTAGCGCTGGTGGCAATGTTCTCCACAGCGGCGCAGACGACCGGATCCCACCAGACGGCGCCGGCTCCGGCGGTGGACTGCTCCAGCCTTGTTCTGAACATGGCGGGCCACCGCAACCAAAGGCATTTCTTTCTGCCGACCACCGCAAACCTTCAACGTCCCACCCCAGATCTTCTCCGACCACCGTGCGCAGTGGCTCGCTCTGACAAAGACGTGGGGCAAGCGCAAAAAATTAAGGTTGGAAAAATTAGGTGAGTGAATGATTTTGGATTTGGATGAGAGCAATGATTTTGGATGCCTGTGGTGGAGATTTACCAAGGTCTGATGTAAGTTTATTCGAATTTGAAGTAGAACTTGATTTTGTGGTGAGGCGGCTTGTTTGTTGTTGGAATCTCTCATTTTTTCGTTTTGATCTCTTGTTTTTGGCTTTGAATTCTTGAACTTACTGAAGACTTGGCGTTGGTTGATTATGGTTTTGGGTTTTTGGGCTCGATTTTCCAGCATTTTTCAATCTGGGCCACCAGAAAATAGGTTTCAAAAGGTTACCGATGGGGGTGGTGGCGAGGGCAGGCTGGAGGGGTGGTGGTGTTGGCAGTGGAGCCGGGAGGGGTGTGGTGGTGTGTTGGTATGCCTTGAATATGTATTAGCCGCTTCGACAGGTTAGTACGGGGATCTCGCTGCCCGGTCAGCGAGTCGGGGGGTCCAGGGGGGCGGAGTCGCCCCCGGTCCGACGGTATAGCTTGTCTCTTTATTGGACTGCTGTTGATTTGGGCCGAATTGTGTTTTGGCCCAGTTTGTTAGGGTTTAGTGGAAACAGCATATAAAGTGTCTCTCTTCTCTCTGTAAACATTAATTCTGATATAGTGAATCCGTCTCCCGTGGATGTAGCCAAATTGGTGAACCACGTAAATCTTGTGTCTTGTTATTTTCGTTCATATTTTCTGTTCTTTCTCCATTCCGCACAACATGGTGGGCGGCGGTGGTGGTGCCCTGGTGGCAGAGGTGGTGGAGCAGTGGCAGTGGTGGCAGAATAGTGGTGGGGCAAAGGACATTCGGATACGAATTAGGTTTCTTTATTTTTTTTATTTATTAGGATTTTTAGAAGGTAACACTATACTCTTTTTTTTTATTGAGTTTTTTAATGAGGTAGTGTGATCATTTATTTTATTTTAGAATAAGGCTCATTAATTCTGTCATGTTGGCCTTAGAAGAATTCATGTTTCTGTCATGCATTTATTTTAGTGTTTATAATATTTAGTTTGATTTGATTATAATTAGATTTGGTAAGATTAGATAAGGCAAAATTCATTCAAGATTTATCTTGAAGAATATAGTCATTTATTTTAGGTTGTCCAGTTAAATATGGTTTTAGCTTCTTAAAGCTGCATAATCCTTTTTAGTTTCTTCTTTGTATTTTTTTTAAGACCATACCTATGTACTATAAATAGGGGTGGTTTTCAACATTATTTTTACCTTACAACCTTTCATCAATCAAATATACAACCTTTTGAGTTCATACTCTTTGCTTGCGAGCTATTCCATTGTTGCTTAACCCCGATGGCTAGTTAAGTATCAATAAACCTTATAATCTGATCCTGAGGGCTAGTGAGAGAGCAAGTTGAAGTTAGGCGTACCATGAGAGCTAGACTCCTGAATTTCGTGCGAGATAGTGCGGGTTTGCAGATCCTTTCACTAGATCAAAGATATTAATTCCGCAAATCGTGAGTTTTCGCAAGGAGATTCATATCACATTCTTATCTTTTAAAATTGTGTTGGGTTAGAAGGATATTTTGGTCATTTTCAGTTGGTCAATGGTCGGAAATGCCCAGTCAATGCCGGAATAATGGCTTCAGGGTTATATTTGCACTTATGTACAATAGTTATGGTTATATTTGCACTAAAACACATCACAAGGTTATATCTGTACTTTCTCCAACATATATATTATATTTGCATATTACCCTTATTTGTTCATACCCATTTTGAAGTGTTGTGTTTTTGGTTTTGTTTGCACTTAGAGAATCTTGATGGTTAAGCCTATGATTGGATCCATGGGTTTTCTTAGATTTTCTTGATTCTAATTGATGTCTTTAAAATTGAAATTCTCTTTTTTGGATCCATGGCTTTTCTTAGATTTTCTTGATTCTAATTGATGTCGATCTCAGACTTTAAGATTGAAATTCTCTTTTGATGATTAATTGAAGTTGAGTTGTGTTTAATTTAACTGCAGCGAAAAATATCGTTAATGCATATGGAGCACGGCGAAATTACAGAGAGGAGAAAGTTGAAGACCGGCATATTGATCGACCTTATAATTTGCTTCAGTTAAGGTAATTACTTTGAAAACTCGCGCATTTTTTCTCCCACTTTTTACTTTTTAATTTTTATCGCCGGTTAAATTTAAATTTCGGTTTAATTAGTTGGGTTTTTTTAAATAAAAGATATTCATTAATAATAAAAGTTTGGTACTCCCTCCATAGCAGGGAATCTGCAGGTGAATCATGTGTAACTTTTAAATTCAATGATGTAAAATGGCTATTTTACCCTTGTTCTTTTCTTCTCACAACCTTGCCCCACCTTCTTCTTCCCACAGTCTCCACTCCATTTCCGCAGCGCTTCCACATTCTTATTTCCATAACCTCTATCTTTGTTTATGCCACACCTTCACCTTCACCTTCTTCTTCATCGTGCCTCTACATTTTTCTTCCCACAACCTCCACCTCCATTTCAGCGGCTCTCAAGCACCACCACCCATCTCCGCCCTCAACCACCATCGCCCATCTTCTCCCTCAAGCATCACCACCACCTCTAGCGACGGATTTGTGCTCAGACTGCTCTTTCTTGAAAACTCATCGCTTGAAAAGTGTTTTGGATTGCAGAGAGAAAGGACTTGGGGAGGGAAGAGAGAGGGAGAAGTTACAGAAGAAAGGAAAATTATAGAAGAAAGGAAGGAAGAATGGGTGGAAAATTATTTTTTTGGGGGGGGGGAGAAAGGGTCTGGAAGAAAAAGAGGTGTATGGGTGAGTAAATGTTTACGGGTAAATATGTATTTTGATAGGTTAATTTTTTCTTAAAATAGAAAATGTGAATATTTGCTTGGGACAGACGAAAAAGGAAAGTGTGCAGATTCAGTTGGGACAAAGCGAATACAAAGTGTAGGACGTTATCCCATGGAAAAATTTCATCTTGACTATTTTTGGCATGTTGCGCTTATAAATGGGCAACGAAGTTCTCCTCCCATCTAATCCATATCAATTATAGGAATTGATGGCTTTCAACTAATCTACTTGTGTCCTCAATAATGAGACCAGGGTTAGATAGATCCTTCTTAAGATTCTTCACAACATTGATAAACAATTGTGCAGCTCCTTTTATATGGTTAGCTTATATGCCCCTTTGTAGTGTTGTTATTACAGCGTTACGAAAGCAATGGCTTCTACGTGCTTCACCATGTAAACAAAAGGTATGCGCTAGGGTTCTCCATACAACCCGTTTCCATTTGGGAAGCATATATACCAACCACATGTAGGTACTGGTTGAATATATGGTTGCGTCAAAGTAGAGTGCATTTCCATGCTCTGGTGAAAGAGTATCTGGACTTTGACTCGGTGGGTCAGATATGATTTCAACACTCATTTTGCTCAGTTTTTATAACAGCTCTGTGGCATATATCACTGTTGTGGATGGATTTCATGTTGTTCCATGTGTAGTAGTTTGTTCCTGTGATACCAAAGTTGGTATAACATGATAGATGTGATTGTCATATCTTGTTGTTCAAATTGAAAGATCATTTCATATAAGTCAGCAGCAAACCATAACTGGTGAGCTACTTAATTGGGTTATTTGTAAACTTAAACTTGGTTACTTATTATTAATTTTGAATTGGAAGTTGTAAATTATTAATTCTTATTTAGAGTTTGTTGTCTCTACATTAGAAACCAATCTAGTGCTATTAATTTTGTTGTAGTAATGTCCAAAAAATAAAATTTGCTCAATAAAGTTGCAAATGTTAAACTCCGGGGAAAGATTTCCTTAGAGGTTAATTTTCATTTAATATAATTGTAGTGATTTCTGGATGAAGATTCTATTTTTGTTAAAGGTTTTTTTAGCAATGCAGTTGATTTGAAAATGATGCAGATGGCTTCCTCCATTACTGTGCAATCCCACACATATGAAGGCAGTGGACTCATATTTTTGTTACGAAAAGCTAAAATTGTTTAACTGTAAAATCCTTTTTTTAAAACAGAACGTCGGATCCTTATATTAGAATACAGTGGTCTCGACCACTCATTACATCACGTGTCAGATTATGGGCGTTAGTTACATAAGATCCAGGTACTTTCACTACATGCATATCAGTAAAAACCATTGCTAGCATAATTATACTCCTAATTAGTCATTTGAGTCCTGGCGGGACATTTAGGAAGTTGTGGATATGATTTAATGTCATCTCGCAGTTGGTTCTTATTCATATGCTTGTTGTCGATCTTTGCCTTGCACTTGTCATCGCTTCATGTATGGGTGTTAGCTCTGCTTGGACTACTGACAGGTACTGTAGATGCCTTGTGCCTTACCATGTACCTTCTTTAACTCCTTGTGCACACCATGATGCTATTGCATTGCCATTTTGTGCTCTGAATGTTGCGTCTATGCTGATGTGAGTCTAGTTCAGGCCCTCGTGATGTGTTTGGATTTCCTCTTAACTGTATGTCGCCAACTGTTACCCTTCTCGTTTCCATGTACGTGTTCTGGACTGGTTGATTTGCCATGTGATCCAACTGCAAGGGGTGTGAGTTTTGATCTAATGATGGTGTGAGTTCCAACCCCCTGGTGGTCATCTATTTGAGTTGTCTTGACTACTGCTAGTATTGATTCGACTGATATCTCTTGTTGCTTTATTGCTGCCTTATTCCTTGAACACCAAATTGCCCAATGACAGTGCATGTCGGGTCGATGTCCTCTTTTTCTGGCACGAACTTGAACCACTCCCTCAACCACTCCTTTAACTGAATGGGTTGGCCTTGTTTAAGTCAAAGCCTAGCCTTGACGATCTCCGTACTCTTCTTGAAATATCACAATCCAGGATCATGTGTGAGGGTGATTCAACCTCCGTGTGACACATTTGACAAATGGGCGATACCTCAATTCCTCTCACTCTGAGGGCAGGGCCTGTTGGTGCTGCATTTTGCACCAGTCTCCAAACCAGGAATTTCACTTTCTTTGTGATCTGCGAGTGCCATAGTTGCTTCTAAAACCTTTGGTCCTCTTCTTGTGCATGAACCGCGGTTGAGCTAGATTGCTTCTGTCTCATCTTTGAGTTCCATGCTTCGTGGTATTCGGTCTTGACGGGATACTTGCCTAGCGTTTGTCCCAAAATACGTGATCCCTTTGACTAGGGGGGGTAGGGGGATATGAATACCAGTGATGTCCTTAATTGTCTCTGGCTTGAAGAACATTCTTAGTAGCGGCATTCTCCATTGCTTTAACGGATCTATTAGAATGCTAACTTTAAAACCAAGCTGGGGCAGGAGTTGTCTTTCGTACCTGATTGGATTCCTGTGGTTTGGCATCCACTCTTCTTGGATGTTCATGTTGTGGCCATCTATCACTTTTCATTTTAGCTCCGACTTGATTAGGTCTCGACCCCATAGGATACCTTTCCACCCCATATCGATCCCTGTTGTGGCTTTACGTTCAAGAAGCCCACTTTGGTGTTTTACTTGTTGATAAACAGTTTGGAGAAGAAAGAGTCCTTGTATGTGACTATCTTCTATGCTAACTTTCCTAGACTAACTTGGTTCATCTGCTCTGTTGATCTCATCTTTGGGCCCCCCTGCCACTTGGACTTGCACATGGCCTTCCATGACTTCCAGTGTATTCCTTTCCCATCGACGTCCCCGACCCAAATGAATCTGGCCAAGTGGCTATCTATGTCTTTTGCCACTGTGGATGGTATTCAGAATGTACTGAGAGTGTATTGTACGGTGGATGTGAGGACGTGCTTGTTGAGAGTTACCCTTCCAATAACAGGCAGGTCTCCAAACTTCCAGTTTGCCTTTTTTGGCCTGACTCTTTGTGTTAGGTTCCCAAACATTATGATTTTTGTGCCTATAAAATCCATATCATCACCGAGAAACTTGTCTTTAAGAAGGTCTCCAAACATTCTGAATATCTGACTGAGACATTCTTTGACAGTCGGGTATGTGCTTGGACTGACTAGGAGCTCCGACTTTTGGAAGTTTATTTGTTGGCCTGAATATGCCACAACATATTGACCTTTCTGATATGTTGAATAAGAGGATGCACTCGTCTGCAAACATGAGATGCAATACTGGTTGCACCATTCTTTATAGCTTCACTCCTGGGCATAGCTTCTAGAAGTTTTCCGATGACACCATGGTAGGAAAATGCTTCCTGTCACAGTACGAAGAGGAAGGGTGAGAGCGAGCAGCCTTGCCGTAGTCCCTGCCTTGGTTTGAATGGATTTGAGTTAGTTCCATTGAACTTTATGGAGTACGACACGATTGTCACTCACTCTATGACCCAACCAATCCATTTGGTTGGGAAACTCATTTGTCTAATCATTTGTTCGAGAAACACCCAGGATACTCGGTCATATGCCTTGCTCATATCGATTTTCATTGATGTCACCACTTTTTTCCCAGTTTTCTTCTTTCTGATGTGTTCAATGACTTTGTGCGCTATGAGAGAGTTTTCCACAATTAATCTTCCTTGGACATATGTCGATTGGTTACCAGAGATCAATAGCCCCATGACCCATTTTATTCCGTTAGCTGGAACTTTGGCTATGATCTTGTATGTGACATTGCAGAGGCTTATCGGGCGTAGGTCAGCTAGCTCTTCCAGGGCTTTCTTCTTAGGTATAAGGACCAATGTAGCATGATTCCACTCTGCTGGCATTGTCATAGTTGAGAAGAATCTATGTACAACTTCCATAACCTCATCTCCCACTTCTAACTAGTAGTGTTGGTGGAAACTTGGGGGCAGGCTATCGGGGCCTGGTGCCTTCCATTTCCCCATTTGGAAGATAGCTGTTTAGATTTCCAGTTGTCTCTATTGTTCTGTTCCCACTCCTGATTTTATAAGTTTTAGGATATCCTGCATTGTTGACTGTCCAAAGGCATCTGCTGGCATAATTGATTCATTCACGAATACCAAGCTTATATGGTTTTAGATGAGGAGTTAAACTTTGAACTTCTAAAATACATGTCAATCACACAATTTCATCAATAACTGAAATTGTGTTTTTATATAAGGCAAAGTCTTGGAAAATACCGTCTTTATACAACAATCACATTTTTAACATATTTAAACCGTGAACTTATAAAATACATGTCAATCAATCACACAATTTCATCAATAACTGAAATTGTGTTTTTATATAAGGTAAAGTCTTGGAAAATACCGTCTTTCCATAGGGTTATGGAAAGAAGATGTTTAACTAGAATAATAAATGGCAAAAGTTTTAGTTGCAATATTAAAAATTTATTATGCAACGTGTAGTAGTTATAAAATCTCGATTCATGTAACCCAAAAATTTTATCTTCATTTTTTCTAATTTACACTTTAAACCTTGGTCTTTCCATGGCTTATGGAAAGACCATCTTTCAAGAGACGGACTCTTTTTATAATATTGATTTAATACTTTAAAATCAATAAATCACAGTTGATGGTATCAAAATAGTAAACTTAAAAATAATAATTTTTTACACGTAGTTATTGTACGAAGTTAACAATATAATATTTTTAAATTTTTTAAAAAAGATTCTCAAGAATATATTGAATTTTTATCAACACATTTCAACACCAATAAACTAAATTTAACATTTTAAAATTAAATTCAGCACCAGTAAATTAAATTCAGTATTAATAAACTAAATTCAGAACCAATAAATTCAGCATTGGAATAAAAGATTAATAAATAAATATTTATTTGGGTCTCGACAGTCACTGGTTGAGTAATAAGTCTAAAAGTAAAATATGTTACGAGTACAACATCATTTTGGGGTCATTCGTTTCATTTTTTGGGAAAAAAACCACCAATAAATTAAATTCAAAATTAATAAACTCAATTCAGCACTAATAAACTAAATTTATCATTAATAAATTGAATTCATCACAAAATAAGCCCAACTAGATAGAGCTTAAATGGTAACTGCATTTTGATCAACAAAAATCAATTTCAGTAATTGTTGCCCTTTCATTTACTCCCTCAGTTTTACTATATTTGACATCATAAGTGTATATGTTGTTTTTTTTAAAGTTAATATGTGTAGAGAAAATTGAGTTAGGAGAGTAAAAAGTTTAATAAGTTGCTGAAAATAATGTACTTTTTGCCATAAAAGAAAATGTGACAAAACTTAGAAAAATATACAAATATGTTAAATGTGCCAAATTTAAGAAAAGTAAGCGCGTACTACATTTACCGCCACCCATTTACAATATTTAAAATATAAAATTAAATTGAAACATAATAAACTCATTATTAAACACATTGATTCGTGAACATGATACTTCATGGTTTTACGATGAAAAACTGGATGCTCAGAGTTCATCTTATATAACTGTAAACACGGATACAGATGTAATCAGTTATTACACACGGAGTACTAGAAAGAAAACGAAACACATTTAGTGGTGCAGACTTCGATGCATTAACGGGGACCAGGAGGGATTCCAGGGAAACCTGGGGCTGGTTGGAACGGAAACGGAGGGATACTGATCGGAGTAGTCGGCGCGGCTGGAGTCGGCGGAGGCGGGGTGATCCCGGGCAACGGCGGGAACTGAAACGCCGGCGGATTTGCAGACGGTGACGGTAGAAACGGAGGGAAAACAGAGGTCGGAGGCGACGGGAAAACCGGAGGGAAAATGGAAGACGGCGGCGTCGGCAGAACTGGAGGGATTACCGATGTCGGAGGCTGAAACGGGTTCGGGAACGGAGGAAACAACGACGGAGGAAACAACGACGGCGGCGGGAGGAGCGGATTCGGCGGGAACGGGTTGAAGATATCCGGCCCGGCGATCTTCTCTTCCCGGGGCCCGCCCGGGAGATTAACGTTCACCACCCCCGGGAGCGGCAACGGCGGGAGAAGCGGCAGTGGGGGAAGTTCCGGGAGCGGCGGGAGGACTGTCTGGCCCATCGGCGGCAGGTCCTGAACCGGCGGGAAGAAGCTGGGGTCGTTCGGGTCCGATATCGACGATGTCTTGAAACGGTGTCGTAGTGCGGCTTGCTTCTGGGCGCAGAGTTTGGGGCGGCTGAGGGGCTTGAACGTGAAGAATCCGGCGGAGAAGATGTGGGCCCCGTCTTTCCTGGACTTGAGGTGGATGGAGGATGAAGAAGCTGATGAGGCCACTGAACAGTACGGCTCGCTGCTGTTTATCAGCTTCACAAAACAGCCTTTGATTTTCTTCACGTGTTTTGATACCGATACCGGAAGTTGCACTCGGAACTCTCCGTGCTCATCAGTTTTCGCGATTTTGCGAAAAACTTTGTCGAAACTCGATCTTGAATCTTGTTTATTATCAGCACATTCAACTGCAACAGATGCGCCTGGAATTCGGTACGCGTTAGCCAAACTAGAGGGTTTCAGCGTAATTTCAGTTCAGCTGAGCAGAAACAAGGGAAAACTTGCCTGAGATGAAGTGGCTGGAGCTGGAGAAATCCTGGTGAAAGCAGGTGTCGCAGTAGACGGTGCCGACGACGACAGCGGGTGTCGGCTTCTTGGGGAGCACTCTAGCTTCGGACAGTGCGGGAAGAAGTTGCATAACCAGGAAGATGAAAGTACATAGCAGAGAAAACGTACGACCTGACATACTTTCCTAGGAGTCTGCAAAACAGAGAATGGCTGCCTATGGCTTTTATGCTACGTAAGTGGTAGTGAATCCTGTGAACCGACTTCTTTTTGTGAGAAAGGGATGGGGTGTGGGGACTGGATATGAACAAAAACAAGGAAGAAGATAAAAGGCATTAGTTTGCGAGTGGATTGAAGAGATTGGGGTTTGTTTTGTTTTGATGCGATAGTATAATGTATTTGTTGGTTAGTTAGGTCCCAGTTGGTTCACGAGAGTGTTATAGCAGCCACGGGAATGGTGAAGTCTAGCAACCAAGCAGTGGCGTGTGCAGTGCATGTCCACTCTTATCACCGCCTAGTAAGTTATCAACCTGCACACATGCATGTGTCAGTGTAATTTACTGCTCATCCGTCCCACCTCAAACTGCTATCGGATGATTCTTTCGTCCGACCAAAAAATTTAACTCAAGACCAATAAATTAAATGGAACACAGTCAAATATCGAATGAGCTAGCGGGCGCATCTCAATTACCAACCGCCTATCAACTTTTACAGTGGTAAACCTAGTAAACACCATGCCTAGAGTATGAATTTCCCTCACCATAAACCTAATGTTCATCGAAGTTTTTGGATAGCCGTCCATTTTTATTACAAAGTGTTGACAATGACCTGTTTATTACGTTCAGTGCTTGCACGGTTTTCGTTAAAGGGAGTATCAGTATGAGGTAGTACTTTGCTTATCCGTGACTGTCATGTGAAAGCTAGTGAAGTTTTTCTGCTCACAGTTAAGTTAAAGAGAGAGTCTGGTGGAACGGAATGAGCAGAAACTTTGACCTCTGGGCAACGGGTATGACGGGATGGAGCTGGACATCTTCATGTGGGATTGGGAAACAGAGTAATCGTTCTAATTTTAGCTTCTTCAGCAGAAAGTGAATCATGAAGCCACGGTCACGGGTTGGTATGTGAGAAAATTGGCGACAGCCACACACCGACTTCACGGGTCCTTCCTTCGTATTAATCATGGCCGTGGAGAATTAATGAAAAATTGAACCGTGCTAAATATGGGGGTGGAAAAATTCAGTCCAATTAACAACGTTGTTTTCGTATACAAGAAATTGCAAAGAATTACCTCTGTACAAAGCACTCAAAGGGTAAATAAATCAAAAACCTCACAAAAGAATGTTACATCTATCTATATTAAACTGGACGATCTTTACCCACCCTAAACACCCTACTCTGGCAAACAAAATCAACAGATGCAGCATTGAAGTTGTCGATTTTCGCATCTCTTCCATCTTCAACAACTTCTTCACCAAGTTCAGGCTGATCAGAATACGTTATGCGAATTGGGATGTGGTATGGCGAGTACGAACTGAAGAGAACGACCAGGCGCTGATACACAACACATTTACTCGTACACCTTCTCATAAAAAGCTAAAAGCTGTTTCACGTGATTATGCCAAACAGCAACGTTTTGACCATCAACTGTAACCCAATCAACAACTGTTGAAGCAGGTTGTTCCCACCATTCATCAAGCTGCAGGCATGCAACAATCATATAAGATGACAGTGAAAGAAGATAACTTATGTTACTCCGACTACTGATTTCAAACCAAAAAATTGAATTTTTTCTACGAAATGGCTTAGTCCGACACCTGATCACCCTAATCCAAGTGCGAGTAACATTGGCAAGCGAAGGACTGAATAAATAATGATGACAACAATCATGTAATGGGTAACTTGGAATCCGAATAGTAATCAACATCCAAGTAATAACTCGACCACAGAAAAATCAAAAGCTTCAGAAAAGAAGCTACTCACCAATCCCCTGACATAACCACAATCTTCAAGCCCCTTTTGAGCATTTAATACCGCATTCCTTAGTTCGAGCAACCATTTATCCATGATTGTTTTCTCTTGTTCAGCTGCCACACTTAGACAGTAATTTGTTGTCCTACAATATTGCCACATAAGCCATCAGCGTGGTGTTATTATCAGCATAGGGTAACAAAAGTTCAACAAGAGAAACAACCATAAAATGCTTATAAACTCTTCCTTATGAATCACTTGAACCACAAATGATAAAACCAGAACCACTGCACTTCACGAGCCAAGCGAGCATTCCCTTCAAGTATGACTGGAAAACAAAGCACATCTACCTGACACTTGTATATTTATTTTATATATAAAGGTGCATGGACTGAAATCCTTGTAAACTAGCCCAATACACGACAAGCAAGTGAAGAAGCTACCGTTGAGCCAATACATACCAATAGAATAAAGTAAGCAAACTAGTGTACAAGAAAAGTCAACACACTAGCTTTCATTTGCTAGGGAGTTAAACATGGAAAAAACATCACATAAAACTCAAACTCATAAGCTATAGTAAGCTAAAAATCCTAAAGCTACTTGGTGTCCACAAAATAAAGAATTAACTAGGAAGGAATATACCTTTCGTATTCTTGTTGTACACGGTGAGCATGATTTAGCAATGCATGACCACTCTCAACAAGATCCCTACGTATATGAACCATGTTGATAGCATTAGCTAACTCTTCGAGAACACATGCCTCTGAACCACGGAGCTTCAAGCAAAATTCCATGGATTCCAAAACTGAAGCCAAGCTAGCATCTGAACCATCAAAACCTAACAATACATGGTGAGTCAGTTCAGATACAACATTAGCAGATCACAACAACAAAACTTGTAGACTTGCTAGTGTTCCAATACCATGGAAGAGTAAAAAAAGGATTCAGCCACCAAACTACAGGACCATTTTTAAGCATGGATCGAGGACAACAAAAATATCAACTATTTTGCAAAAGTATCCCCATTTACCAGTAAAGAAGTATTCTGAACGGTGTCATAGTGGATATTAACAACCAAACATTTATCCACTATACAGGGAAAAAATTGTAGTGAACTGTGAACACTAAGGAATATATCCTCGGAGAAAGCAATACGCTCACCAGCAGGGTATTGAAGAGCAGAGGAAATGCGACATATGGATGGAATTGCAGATGGATCTCTTGCACCGGCTCTCGCTGTCAAGACAGCAGCATTCTTTTCAGCAGCTGCAACTGCTTCAGGTCCAGTTGATCCATTAATAGACAATGACTCCAAGAGCGCCTGGTCAGAAAGCAATGAGGTACAGACACTCAAGTAAGAAATGGGTGAACCAACAATTGAATGGTAAAGGTTTATAAGTACACTAGGACACGATGACAATATCAATTACGATACAAAAACTTCACTACGAAGCCCTAATCAAACATTATTATTTACTGTCATTCCTCTCCTCATTCTGTAACCACATGCTAAATGTCTATCATCGTCCTCAGGAGCCATTACCTTAACTATTTTTTACTATTCTTTTGCTTCAACTTCTGTCTACATCAATTACAAAATTAACATCAGGACTACTCAATCAAAGATGGGATTTTCAACTATATTTGCTTAACTTCTCAGTGGGGAGACACAGAAGGAAAGTGTTGCTATAGGACACTTAAATGTTTACTGGAAATATTTGGCTCCGGACTGTTAACAAAGAAGACCGATATAATAGATTTTTGACAATTAGTTAGCTGAGTTGATTGTAAAACCAGCTATACATTAGGAAGAAGAAAACATAGGATGCTCAAAGATAGAACTTGAGGTCCATGGAAGTAACAAGTTGTCCTTATTATTCTATCCTATGCAGTATGTCACTACCTGATTAGTGGATGGAAGCATGTAAAGGCTGTTATCAGGAGTGCGATAGAAAGCTGAAACTTCACTCTCAATGAGATCTTTTGCTTTGTTCGAGAAATCAAGGACAATATTGCATGCAGGAATTATGGTGCTCGAAGCATACTCTCGTGAAGCCAATGGCTGCTGAAGCCAGAAGACAGCAGCATCCTAGTGTTCCAAAGAGCAATCATAAAAATAAATCCAGGTAGATACAGTAAACAACTGAAAATAAACAATATAATCCTAATCTAAAATGCATTTCTAGACTAATAAGTAAAAATTAAGGCTTCGTTCTTACTTGCATTTTTCTGTTTATTCTTTTTTTTTTTCAGTTTGAATTTGTTTAGAAGTATTATAGTTGTATTGGAAATGTAAAAGGTGTTTTGAAAATTGTGATAGAAGTATTTGAAATGTAAGAATACTTCAATAAAAATGATGTAAAAAAAACTAGAAAGAACAAAGCCTAAATTAAAGACGCGTCAACATAAGTTATTGCATGCTAAGTGGCTTAGTAATTTACAAGTCCATCTTTCAAATGTGAGGGTCATGCAAGTACCATGTTTGCTTTAAGTAGAGCAGTATATATAGATTCAAGCTCGGATCTGCGGGCATCAAACTCTTCTATTTTTTTCCACTTCTTTCTCAGCGAATCCTCAGCTTCTTTTCTCTCCTCACACAGTTTGTTCAAACGCTGAATTTCAGACATTAGTGTGGTAAGGCTAGCCCTTATTCCAGCCGCTTCTCTTTCCTTAGCCCAAACTTCCAACTGAGAGAAAAGTTTCAGAAAAAAACATTGAGATATTGTGAAATTACAAAAAAAAAAAACAGATTAGAGATGCCAGTAGAAATAAATATCATTGCTTGAGCCAGAAAAAATAAATCGAAATGGAGAGTAAAAAAATAAATCGAAATGGAGAGTAAGTACAATATCAAACAAGAAACAAACAACTCAATTACGGGTGAAAGGAAGTAATAAAAGAGTGGTTATTATTTTATTCAAAATTGAAGACCCAGTGGAGAGCTGATATCTGGTAGGTTGAGTTTTATGCCAGAACTATTGCATCTACGGATATGAAATTCTAACGTCTCCAGAACAAGCTATACAGCAGCATAGTACCTCAAGTTGCCGAAGGCTGCTCATATTTTGTGAAATTCCAGTGCTGACTAATGACTGAGAAGAAACTTCATCTGCAGTTCCATGAAGTCGTTTTAAAAGTTGTTGACTCAAATTTCTAGCTTCTGCAGCTTTATTCAGTGCATCTTCAGTTGCCACAAATTGCTCCACGTGTGCTTTCTGTGAAAAGGAGACTTTTCAGATATTTCTAAACGACTATGCCAAGAGAAAACTGAAATCGGCAGGTAAAGAGACCTGTCGTTCAAGAAGCTGATTTTGGGACCCCCTAGACAATGCATCAACTCCAAGCTTTCCATTACCATAAAGCTGATACTGCAATGGTGAGCTTACATCTGCAGAAGAAGTATCCATTACTCTATCATTCTCGTATTTATACCTGGAGGGAAATGGAAAACATATTCAATGTCAAGCTATAATGTCAAACTAATAATATGGAGCTGTTTGTAAAGCACCAACAAGAGTGTTGCAAGTACAAAAGCACAACCTCAATGTTTCTGCATCAGCTCTAACATCAATTTTCTCAATTTCTTTACTAATCACAGTCTTCAACCTCTGAGTGTATGTAGTGATCGCCTGGAGCAACAGTGGAGGATTTTTAAGGCAAGTTCCTATAAGAGCTTTAACATCATCTGCTATAACACCGTCGATGTCAATGCCTAACTTTGCAATATCTATACTTGGGTTCGAATGGATACCCGTTCCTTCATAAGCTGGAAAAGAGTTGCTAATCTTTTCAGCCATTTGCACAGCGAGAGATTCACATGCCGTGCGGATATTCCTTTCCCAGTTTGTTTCAATAACAATAGAACTGTCTGCAGATTTGGACCCTTTATAGGTTGAATAAACAGTATCTTTTTCATTTTTTGGCTGGAAACTAGTAACAATTTCAACCGGTTCTGTACTTGATCTCTGCACGTCCCTCGCTTGATTTACATAGTGCCGGAGTCGCTTGTGATACTCAGCAAAGATTTTCGTGGCCTCATCGGACTGCTGATCATAAGCCTCCAAGGTCACTTGTTTGTGCCTAAATACAAGAGATAGTTTACTCACCCATTCCTAATAGCAACTATGAAAGGGCAAATACATATACACACATAACATTGCACAACCAATCAAATTCAGCTCCTCGGAAGAGAAACATGGCGTCATTACAAACATACGCATCTAACTCTTCCAATGTTACAGAAACGTACCTGTAATTCGACCTTTCATCGAGCATTCGCTTGCGCTCAGCCTCCTCACGGGACACCTCCAGCATCCTAGCTTTCAGCTCCTTTCGCTGACGCCTAACAATTTGCCTCAGCCTCTCCACCTCCTTCTCCGCCGATTCCCTCTCCTGCAAAGCAATGTCTCTGCTGTTCTCCTTCTCCGCCACCCCCGAAACAGAAACCTCCTTTCCTACTGCGGGCCCCAGTTTCTCCTTCCTCCTCCTCGTGACAGCTGCACCCCTAGAAGAATTACTCCTGCCCACGTCACCAGCTGCAACAGGAACGTCCTCTGGGCCACCACTGCCACCGTGCACGAGAATATTCCGGCGAATATTATCGACGGTTTTCTCGGACTTCACTCTCTTGAGCAGGAAGTTCCAGACGGGGATCATGTTACCGCGGCATATGTTGCGAATTGAGTCGGCGGTGGGAGTAAAGGCGGCGGCTTTAACGGATGAGGAGCCGTAGGATCCGAGAGGCCGGTAACCCATTTCTTTCTGCAGCCATTCCAGAATCGCCTCCGGCTGAGCCGCCGAGCTCGATGAGCTCTGCATTGTGCAATTGCGCAATTTCTAGGGTTTCGGGAAACTCTACTCAATTGGGCATAACTTAAGAAGATACAGGCATAGAAATGCGAATGAATTTGAATTTCGAATGAGCAGATCTGGGAAGAATTAAGACAACTACTATACACAGTGGATAAAAAGGGACTGATTTTAGTGTCAGAGTGAACAAACTAATCCGATTCCGGTGGTCGACGGCGGGTGAGAGTTGGGATCGGAGCTTTGTGGTCAGGTGTAAAGTTCAAACCGAAAGATCCCGCTTAGGCGTACGTATAAGGTAGAAGTTAGAACTTAACGCCAGGCCGGCATACTGAACGGCCGGCTTTATGGTGTTTTTGGCGGGGGCTAAATTAAAATTCCGTTCACTCAATAGTGGTCGCTTTCGGTAAGATATGGAAAGACCAACGTTTAGAGCGTAAATAAGAAAATAAAAATAAAATTTTTGGATTTCATGAATTGGGTTATATACTTTGTAACTACTACACACATATTAAATTTTTAATATTGCAACGAAAACCTTTTACCTTTTAGTATTCTAATTAAACCTCGCATTTCCATAAACCTATAAAAATACCGTCTTTCCCAAGACTTTATCAATACATAGGGATTAAATTGATGTGTTATTATCAAAAGAGAAAAACTCCGGTGAGACCGTCTCACCGGAGGAAATGGTGAGACCGGGGACCAAATTGCAATAAATAAGAGAGGAACTACAAAATGGGATCAGATTGCAAATATATAGAAAATGAGGGCTGAAGAAAATGGGTCTAAAGTCGGGTTATAAGGGAAACGGGTAACCAATCTGGTTCATAACCAACTGCCACATTTTGGAAACAAAATCTCCAAAATTAAGGAATCTGAATCCCTATGCAATTCAATCCGATAAAATCTGGTTAATGTTGCAAATCGCCAATCAATCATCTGAAATCAACGGATTGTCCTCAGGCTTTTAGGTCTGCATCGGATTTGCTTCAAATTCACAACGGATTGAGTTCAGGTTGAAGCTTGCGATCTCCAAAATCAGGTCTGCAATTTTGCGACAGATTTACATCGGATTTGCTTCGGATTTGCGCCGGAATCGTATTCAGAGACAACTTTGCGACGAAAACATCAAAGAAATCTTCTACATCTCCTACATCAAAGAAGGTGAGATCTGGAATTTTAAGATCTTAGTTTTACAGTTTAAAATCTTTGTTTTAAGGATTGAAATCTACAATCTAAGGTGTTGCTGGTATACACTATGGAAGACGAAACAATTCAACGCAGTGGCATTGTTCTGTATGAAGGAGAAACCAACGATTATGTTCAATCTGAAAATTCAACTAGTTTACATCCAGGTTAGGTTTGATTTCGTATATACAGTTAAACGCATGAAGTAGTTGCATGAAAACATGAAGTAATGTTTATTTGTTCTGAATTTTATTGTGACAGATATGGTATTCAGTTATGTGCATGTACTGAAGAAACGCGGGTGTTTTACAATTTTCTGAAACATATTAGGTAATATAATAAACATTGGATGTAATTGCATGAACACATGAAGTAACGCAATCATATTCTAATAAACAATTCCCCAAGGGCTGAAATTTGGTTGTAGACAAATTGTTGGGAAGATGTTGATGTTTTTAAATTTTCTAAAATATATGAGGTAATATGATGAACAAATTATGTAGCTGCATAAACACATGAAGTATCGTGATGTTATTCTGATATTTTTTTTAGAAAATGTAGGTGTTTTACAATTTTCTAAAACACATGAGGTAATATGATGAACATTGGATGTACCTGTATGAACAAAGAATGCAATTTTGCAACAGGATCAGATTCTGTCACCAATTTAAGCGACCTATCGAAAGTTGATGTCACAGATTGCTTCAAAGGTTTGAGAGCAAATACACTGTCAGAGTTCCATGATTTATACAGAAAACAGTCAAATTCATTGGGATTTGGGGTGCGATGTTCAACACAAAGAAGTAAAAAAGACGGAACCATCCTAGAGAAGTATTTTGTTTGCTCAAATCAGGGAAACACAAAATTGAAGAATGAAACACCCGACACACCTTCCAATAACAATGTCATTGAAGAGGGCTCTGAGAAGAAAAGAAGAAAAACAAAGAAAAATGTGGTTACGAGAACTGGATGCAAGGCTGGAATTCGGGTTAAATTTATCAATGGTGCCTATGAAGTTTTGCATCATGTGACATCTCACAATCATCCTTTCACTCGAGTCGAATGGCAGTATTTGCAGAGAAGTGAAAGGAGAATTACCGAAGAAAAAGGAAAAACTATAGAAGGAATGGAAGGTGCAGGATTAAAACCAAGTCATGGATTCAAGTTTATGGCTATTGAAGCTGGTGGTATTCAGAATCTAGGACACACGATTAAGGATCATCTAAACTACGTGAACAGGTTGCGCATGAAGGAGATTGAAGGAGGCGATGCTCAACAAGTAATTGAAAGACTCTCACAGAAGTGTACCGAAGAGGAAGATTTCTTCTTTAGAGTTAAATTGGATGATAATGGTAGGCTGACAACATTATTTTGGAGGGACTCAATGATGAAGGAAGACTACTCCCTCTTTGGCGATCTAATGGTATTTGACACCACATACAGGTATGATTTATATTTTGTAAAATACATATAAAAACATGAAGTAACATCTGGAACACATTAAGTAGTATGTTATACACACGATGTAGATTCATTACTGTATAAAAACATGAATAAAAGTAATATAATTCAACTTGATAATTCACAAAAGTCTAAAATGAGTTAACATGATCTAACTTTGTTAAGTGATATGTCAACATACAGGACCAACAAATACAACTTGATATGTGCTCCAATAGTCGGAATCAACAACCACGGCAATATAGTGATGTTTGGATGTGCTTTCATTGCTGACGAAAAAGCTTCAACTTTTGAATGACTTCTTAATGTTTTCAAAAAATCAATGGGTGGTAAAGAGCCAGTAACAATATTTACAGACCAAGATCCAGCCATGGCCAAAGCAATCGAAATGGTAACCATTCTTTAATTTGATTGATCTGGTATATAATTGGTTGATATGTTTATATACTTACAATTAGTATTTAATTTAATAGTTCTTATATATGTTCACAACATCTAATGTAATTTCAGTAATCATTGTCAATATAAAAAAACTGATAATTGGGGAAAAAATAAGGAACAATTACATTTAAAGTTTACATTTTAGTTCGTGTTTAATTGCTTTTAGATCATAAGTTTGTACATGAACTTGTTTTGAAATTTTACAGGTTTTCACAAACACGAGGCATAGATTGTGCTTGTGGCACATTACACAAAATGCCATCAGTCATTTTGGTGAATTAAAAAAGGATGGTCCCTTCAAGGAAGCATTTGAGCATTGTTTAAAATACTGTAAAAAAGAAGAAGAATTTGAAATGGCGTGGAACAACATGATCAAGAATTTTCAGCTTGAAGACAAGGAATGGTTCAAGAGGCTATATTCTATTAGAGATAAGTGGTGCCCTGCAATGAGCAAGGACTTTTTCTCCGCGGGAACTCTTTCATCACAACGAAGTGAGAGCACAAACAAAGCTTTGTCATTCAATGCCAGCAAAATGACAACACTAAGCAGGTTCTTAACCATCTTTAATGAGACTATTGATCGGTGGAGGGCAAAGGAAATAGCGAAGGAAAATCAATGCTCAAAATCAGTGCTAAAGTAGCTATACATGGATCAAAACTACTCAAACATGCAGCTCAAGAGTACACATTATCAATGTACTATAAGTTTGAGAAGGAATACAAGATTGCACAAGCAACAAAATCATGTAGAGTTTTCACCCTAGGATCGGCAACAAAGTATGAAGTAAGTCCAGAAGAAGATGATACAAAGGTTTAAATTGTCACCTTCACACAACAAAGTGGAATGGTGGAAGTTAACTGCTCCTGCAAAACTTTTGAAGAAACAGGTATGTTACCTTATATGTTAATATGTTTAGTTCTTATATATATGTCATTAGTTCTTCATTCGCATAGTTAACATTAATCTGCAGGACATTATATGCTTTAGGGTTTGGATGTTTATCTAATTAACTTGAATATATGCATGGTTATCTTTTTATGCTAGGAATGCTCTGCTTTCACTGTATCCGTATATTGCACATCAACTCAATCAGCAAGATACCATCACAATACATTCTGAAGCGATGGACAAAGCTTGCTAAAATGCAAGTATGGAACAAACTGAAAGCAGTACAAGAAAAACAAGAAGTAGACAAAACCAAAGACAAAGTTCCATGGCGACACCAAATGGCAAGAAACTACTACAATTTGGTACTAAAATGTGAAGGTGACATAGAAACCCGGAAGATTCTTGAAGAGAGCTTCAAGAAATACAATGAAAAGGTAGACCAAATTCTTGTCTCAAAAAGTACAAAAGAACATGAAAATTCAAGCAGCATAGCAGAATCTTCAATCACTAAACTGCCAACAATCCAAGATCCATCTCCCACAAAGACAAAAGGAAGAAGCAAGAGAATTGAAGGATGGAAGCATAGAAAGAAACCAAAAACAAAGGAGTTTGGTACCAAGACACCAAAGCAACAATTCTAGACCTATGACTTCGAATTTGAGATTTATTTATATTAACATTATGTACATGAACAAATCACTTAAATTGCCCTTCAAATGCTTGAAACACATGAACTAACGAGTGCTGTTTAATTAAACAAAAATATATTCACCAAGTAAACTGTGTCTGAAACTAATGATTCTAACAAATGAGCTAAAGTGAAATATACATGAACTAATGATAGAAAAAGTAAATAAAAATATGCCAAAAATTGAAGACTAAAATGTTCGAGAGCTCGAGGTATGAGGTTCGAGGGATCGAGGGCTCGAGGCAGGAGGACTATAAACCGAACTATATACCCAAATAACTGAACAATTTACCTAAAGGACACATGGCTTTGAACATATGAACTATAATTACTAGACAAACTGTTAAACTACAATAGAAACAAACGAGATAAACAATGCAACTAAATAGATAAACATAAGAACTAAACTCATACTGGAATCATCATAAAACAATTGAAAGTTCCAATCCATTCGAAAATCTTTTGAAAAACATCATTCAGAAACAATCAATCCAACAACCTAGCAAATGGACCATTCAAAATCATCCATAACATCATTTCAACAAATTCAAACATTCAAATCACTACATAACAAATCCAAATCACAGCATTCAAATCAATTCAAGTCTACGTTATTTGTGGACATTCCTCCCATGCCATCCAATTCACCATCTTTAAACAAGTTAAAAGACGGAAGAGGCTCGTTCTGAGCCTGGTACTGTTTCCTTCTCATCCATTGGTTGCATGCTTCATCAACCATAGAAATCAACTTGTCATTCCATTCGATTGGTGATTCTTCAATTGGTGGCGAGTCATCTTGCTGATTCGGAAGTTCTGCACTCGTCCCAACAATAGGTGGAAAGTCCTGCAATGATTCATTCCCAACATCAGCCTTCACCATCTCCAACCTCTGATACATATCAGCGGTAACAACTTCAAAGTTACGCTTCACGATCATTAAGGCCTCATCATAAGCCTACACAAGAAAAAAGATCTATAAGTTTATACATAAATTTAATATGCACATGAAAATTTAAGATACTGAAACACATAAAAAATCATGCTAACCACATAACTAACAAAGCAAAGACAGCAGGTAAAATGTTAAACGCTTACATTCTTAGCAAGACTTTTAATCTTGGAGTCAGTCAAAACTCCGCGTGGGATTTTGAACTGCAGCACTTCATCAACTTCAGGAACTGAATCAGCTCCAATCTCAGGTTGAGCTCCAACATCACTCTTACCTCTATGACCGTCTTTCACTTTTCCGGCACAACTGATTGGATAACCCTTCACCATGATTGTCCTGTCAAAACCTCCTCCAATGTACAACATCTTCACTTTCTCCCTCAACTTCGCATCAGTCCAATGCTGGACTAGAGGAAGGCACGTTGGCTCCAACACACCACGGACAGGAAATCGGTGCAAATATAGAATCAAAAGGATAAGGACACAAGCACTACAAGTTTGGTATTCTACATTGTTCTTATACCTCCTAATCATTGAAGCCATTTTGTCTAACACAAAAGTACACCAGTCGAGATTCTTAATCTCGTCAACATTTTCAATAGCTTCAAGGATTTTCATATCTACCTTCCCAGTAGCTATAGGAGCTAAAAAGTATGAAGAACAATAGATCACAAAAAGTCTCTTGAACTCATCCCCTCCCTCCTTAAGTTCATTTATCCTATCTAAAATCAAGTGAAGGGGTATATCATGTTCATTCTCCCTAACAAACCTAGCCTTGTAACTATCCTTCAATTGCATACCAGAATTTCTCTTCTCCACAACTTCCCTACCAGGGTTTCGAGGCAAGCACAAAACATCATAAACATCATCGGCGGTAACAAAGTATCTATCTACCCCAACCAGCTGAACACATGTACCAGGGATAAAATTACTCACCAACCAAGGCACAATACCCGAGGGAAGTGCAATCTCCAATCTTAGATTCAAAATGCCCCCAAAACCAATGGCTTCAACATCAGCCTTCTGCTTAGCACTGAGATCAGCACACAGATCTGTGATTTTTACATGCTGGCTTCCAGCATAAACTTCTTTAAAAACCTATAAAACAATATAACACAAGTTAGTATATATAACAACTGTGCATAAAAACACCCAAACTAAGAGATAAAACACATCAAGTAAACATACAGTAATTTTAAAAAGAAAGTTCAATTAATAAACAGCAAAATCAATATGAAATTAATAATAAAAACTAAACATGTAAACACATAAATAAAATCAACAAGTACATAAAATATTTATACTGTAACTCTACACATAAACAATCAAAAGTATAGTGAAACAAAACACTGAAAAACCAAAGAACGACAATATACCTAAACTAATAAACTCTAAATCATTCAAGTTATTATGCAAAAATATTAAAATTAAAATATTCAAAGTATATATACATACATAAAGTAAAATAAAAAAATACTTAAAGTAATAAAACGTATCTAGAACCATCAGGAAGCTGAATTTCACAGACTTGTTTAATTTGCCGTGTCACTTCCGTGCCATCATTAGTTTTCTTTGAGGCAGGTCCAGAAACACCATCTTCATCAAGCTTGCGCTTTCTCGTAGTAGAAGAATTCTTTGATGGCCCACTCCCATCTGCAACAACATCCTCATTATTGCTTCCAAATGACTTATTCTCAACAGGATTCCTCACTGCAGACACCTTCAATGCGGCCTTCTTCACTGCAGGCTTCTTAGCTGCAGCCTTCACAGTCGGCCCCTTCACGACTGGCTCGTTTGCAGCAGGCTGGTTCACAGCCGCTTCGTTTGCAGCAGGCTGGTTCACAGCCGCTTCGTTTGCAGCAGGCTTCTTTGGAGCGAGCTTCTTCGCTGCAGGATTCTTCGTTGTGGGCTTCACAACTGGCTCCACTGCAGCAGGCTTCTTTGGAGAGGGATTCTTAGTTGCAGGCTTCACAACCGGCTCTTTCACAACTGCCTCATTTGCAGCAGGCTCCTTCACAGCCAACTCATTTGTTGCAGGCTTCGTTGGAGCAGGCTTCTTTGGAGCAGGCTTCTTTGCTGCAGGCTTCACAGCAGGCTCTTTCACAACTGCCTCCTTTGCAGCAGGTTCCTTCACAGTCAACTCATTTGTTGCAGACTTCTTTGGAGTGGGCTTCTTCACTGCAGGCTTCACAGCCGGCTCTTTCACAACTGGCTCCTTCGCAGCAGACTCGTTCACAGATGACTCGTTTGCAACCGGCTTCTTTGGAGCCGCCTTCTTCACAACTGGCTCATTTCCTTTCCCTTCACAAACCTTTTGTTTGCCCTCTTCATTTGCATTCACAACAGCAGGAGGCAGATCAATAAAATCATCATCTTCCATATAATCTTCATCACTAATAATTCTTTTCACTTTAACCTTCTTCCTAACACCTTTCTTTTGACACATTTTCTGATCTACATCACACAAATGAAAAATAAATACTAAATCAAAAACACAAAATTAGAAGCAGAGAAATCAATACATACCAGATTTGGTTTCACATCTCAAACCTTCAATAACAACATTAATCTGGGCACTTATGGGACTTGCAGGCACACAAGTAGAACCTACAAATTTTAAAAATTAAAAGATTCCAAATAAAACATAAAGTAATGAAAGATACATGATAACAAATATATTTAAACATACCCTCAACATTTCTTTCAATAGAACCCTCATTTCTTTCAATAGAAATATTTCCAGGCTCTGATGCAAAAAACATACAAAAACTAATGAGTTTAATAACAAAACTAAACAACTATAAATATGAACTAATAATTCAAATGCTAACCAATATGTTCAATATTAGTTGAAGTAATAGGACAAATGATGTGTTAATGCATGCTAATCACATCACATGCATCACATGCACAATAACGAAACAAAATGCAGAAATACCAAAGGGAACACACTAAACACATAAAAAACCACTAAACATTCAAAGTAAAACAAAGAAAATTAGAATTCGAACCAGCAACTCTATGTGACCTATCCACATCAGATTTACTAGCACTTTTACGCAATCTCCTCACAATATCAGCTATAAACAAAAAGTAATTATCAGCAACACATAAACCAATAAATTAAAAAACAACAAAAAATTTGAATAAACTTCAATCATATTTAAATACCTGTGCTAGCAGTTTTCTTCTGATTTTTTTTCTTTTTAATCAAAGGAGGTTTAGAACCTGACAATTACACAATCAATTAAATAAAAACATTAAGATTAATTTTTTTTTACAAACTACAATATACATACCATCTAGCAGCTTTGCCTGCAATCTACTTGATTTTCTCAAGCAGATTCCATCACCTACATTTGAAAAGTAATCACATAAAAACTTAAGGTAAAAACTGAAACACCTAAAGTACACAAACCAATATAACTGTGTATATACACATACACAAAGGCAGTAAAAACAGAAAACACATAAACATGCGACCTAAACACAAAAATAGGCTAACTAAAAAAAGTGAAAACAACTAACATGCAAACTAAATAGATTCTAAACTAAAGCACAACAGATCTACAACAAAGCCTGAACTAAATACATAAATAGCCTAACTAAACATACAAACAACCTAATTAAACACATGAACAACCTAACAGAAAGATAATGCAAACTAAACAGAGACTAAACTAAACACATAAACATGAAAACTAAACACATTAATATCCTAATATAAAGACAATCCAAAAAGAAAACATACAAAGTAAACAGAGCATTAAATAAACCACAAAAGAGTCACAACAAAGCTCGAACCAACCACATGAACATCCTAAGTTCCTAACTAAACACATGAACTGCCTAACTAAACACACAAACATCTTAAATAATTTGTTATTTTCATATATAAAACAGAGCAACCAACGCAAAACAGAGCA
The DNA here is from genome assembly GCA_037428765.1 of Rubia yunnanensis. Lineage (NCBI taxonomy): Eukaryota > Viridiplantae > Streptophyta > Magnoliopsida > Gentianales > Rubiaceae > Rubia > Rubia yunnanensis. Next base: position 5,410,849 of record CM075069.1, read on the forward strand.
AATTCAATAACAACGAACATCACATCAAATCAAAGACACCGAACAAAAAACCCTAATAATACAAAAATTAACAAAAAAATAGAACAAACCTTGTGATTCATCAACAACATCCATAAAATCTTCTTTCGACTTCGTCATATCTACAAACAGCCAAAACAATACTCAGAAAACCACAATATATTAATAAAAATAACATGCACAACCGGATCTATAGAGATAAGCGCCGGAATGATATAGAAATCATAGCAGACGAAGAAGAAAAACAAAAAACCCTAAATATAAACCCCAAATACAGTGAAAATAAGAAATTCTAACCTCTATAGAAACGGAATGAAGAAGACAATGTAATGCAACTCAGAAATTGCAAATTTAAATGGATTTGAGCAGTTGAATCAGGAATTTCTGGCAGCGGTTTTCAGAGATTTGAGAAAGGGTTAATGCGGAGAAATTGAAACGGAGGGGTTAATGTGAGAAAGAGAAACAGAGGGAGGGTTTAGTTGGCGGTTCAATTTAAATACGGAAGATTGAAAATTAACTAAAATATCTTCCATGCCCATGAAAATATGTAATTTATGGTGAGACCCTTGGTCTCACCATAAGCTTGGGTGAGACGGTCTCACCCAAGTCTTTGTATTATCAAAATTATAAATGCGATGGTGTTATTTATACATCTAGTGAAAAACTATAGCATGTTGGAATCTTTAAAATATAATGTACTCTGTATATTAAATAATTTGGACAGCTCTCACTTCTATCTATCTCTACTCTCTCTCTCTAGGGTTCTCCTAGTCATCTAAGGTCTTTGAAGATCGTCAAGGCTTGAACAAGAACTAGCAAGCTTGTTCCTCCTTTCAACGTTTGAAATTTGAATTTTTGAATGGCTAATTAAATGTCTACAATCAAAGGAAATCAATCAAATATTCACAATCTCTTGATTGAAGAAATTGAAAAATTCTTTTCCATGACAAAGGATATATCCATCTCTATATATTGCAAGATCTAACACTCACCGACACTTACCAAATTTGCCTATCATAACCAATCCTTCCCTATCCTGCTTCTAAACCATACCGATTCACTTGTTGTAGTAGCCATGGGAGACGAACTTATATCCCAATACAAGAAAATTAACATCTTTGATGAAGCATCCAACAAGTTCCTAGCTCTTGTTAGATTTGTCCAAAAAGAGTGTTGATGTTGCGTATGGACCTCCAAGTCAACATACAACTCCCCCACCATTTGCGCATGGAAACTTACTCTTCTTCGACACATCCATATCTCCTACCGGTACATGTGTGGGCCGGTATATTTGTTCTCCAAATGGAAGCTGGTTGTATGGAGAATCCCAATGCATCCCTTTTATCTATTCGGTTAAGCAAGCAGAAGTCATTTCCCTTCGCATGCGGTTAGAAACAGACAGGAAGATATTTATGATTTTGGAGTTATCATTAAGGATGTGTGTAGACTAGTTGAAAATTTTCCATCCCTAGACTTGATTTGGGTTAGAAGGGAAGATAACTTTGTTGCCCATTTATTAGCGAAACATGCAAAAGTCAGTAGAGATGAAATCTCTCTGTGAGATAATGTCCCACATTTTGTAACACACTTTTTCAATTAATGAAACTTTTTTTTTTTTAAAAAATATAACATCTTGTAGTTTATCCTATATGTGTCACGGGACACTCCTTTTGCAATTAACCGTGCGGTCTAGAAAGGTTAGCATGCAACGACTACCACCTGATTTCTTAATACTTTGCACTTAGATTGATTTCATAGCACATTACATTCAGAATAATAACGGGTACACTATTATTCAACGACTATCACCTGATTTCAAGAAATAAGTTAGTTCGGATGTTATTTTTCACTTATTATAATTGATGATGAGCGCTTCTCATAGCGCATGTGCATCTTGCCCAATTCATATACTGTATTCCTGTGGTACCATAAATGTGGATAGTATACATGTAGAATGTGCACTTCAATATTATTATTTGTGCATTACAATATTTATATAATAATCACAGTAAAATTATACAATGCACAATCTCACACAGGAGGATGTACATCCTTACATTTTAAAATGCACAAAATACCCCTGGAGATACGATACTCATGGTACCCTAGAAATACCATATAATTTGCCCATCCTGCCTTTCTTGTCTTGAAATGCGTGCCCTACCTCACTTCCAATTATATCAAGGAAATATACCATATTGTTTACCTTTATATATATATATGAGTATATATATATATATATATATATGAGTGGGTCTCCTGACAGGCGGCCTGTCTGGACATGCCACTCATTTCTTACCTTATACACTGCATTTCTTAAATTACATACAAAATTTAAAATTTTTGAAAATATATTTTTATATCATATATTTTTATATTTTCACCTTCAAATACATATTATTACTTGTTTTAACTTATAAAATGCAATATTTAAATTTAATAAAAAATTACAACATTTAAGTCAAATGCCCCTGAGGACTGTCCATAAGCTTATGGAAAGACCGCATTTCCTGAGACTTTCCCTATATATATATATTTGATAATACCTTTAAGAGTCCGTCTCTTGAAAGACGGTATTTCCATAAGTTATGGAAAGACCAAGGTTTAAAATGTAAATTAGAAGAAATGAAGATAAAATTTTCGGGTTGCATGAACCGGGTTATAAATTTTATAACTACTACATGTTGCATACTAAAATTTTAATGTTGCAACTAAGACCTTTTACCTTTTATTATTCTAATTAAACCCCGTATTTGCATAAGCCTATGGAAAGACCGTCTTTCCCAAGAATTTGCCTACCTTTATTTGCATTTTTAGTTACGTATATAAAAGCGGTGTTTGTTGAGAATTATTCTAATTGACTTTTAACTTTTTTTTATATGGTAAAATAAGTTGGAAAATAATACATTAGGGACCGAAAATTTATTTTCCTACTAATCAAAAGTTAAGGAAAAAGACATACACCCTCCGTCCCAAAATAAATGGTATGAGAGAGAATTTCACGCTTATCAAGAAATTTGTCTAATCGTTAATATGTTTAATTACGTATAATTATGGCATACAAAAAGTTACTTTTCAGAAATTACGTGTTACGATGAATCAAACCATATAACATGTGATAATATTATTGTTTATATATCTATTCAAATATGTGGTTAAAGTTAAACAGTGAATAGTAACATTTTATGAAGTGTGCAGTTTAATTTGGGACGAGTCCAGGGAGTATTTAATTGAAACGCTACCTCTCAACAACCATTGGGCAATGCAAACGGGGAGAAGGAGGGCCATTTGCCGTATAATTTGCGTGGGGTTCTCAGTTGTCACACAAGCAACAAAAAACAACAATGGGAAAATAATGTAGAAGGTGGAAAATATGAAATCCTTACACTGCAGATTTGAACAAACTGGCTTCCAACAAACAAGCATGCATTCATATCTTCTCCCCAATTAACCTCACTGGTTTATGCTAAAAAAAATATATTGTACCTCTCTATTTTTCTATGAGTGACACATCCCTTTTAATTATTAAAGTGTATGAGATGCTAAATGAGTGGATAGAATTGAAATGAAGGAAAAAAAGTAAAATAAGTGGATATAAAAATATTAAACTTGCCAAAACTAGACGGTGTCATTATAAAGAAACATCCTAAATTAGAAAGTGTGAGGGAGTAACTAAGAAGGGAAAAGACTGGAGTTATGTTGTGAATTGCTCACTATACTATAGTGTCTTTTATAAAGGAAACATTACGTGCAAGAAATCAAATTACACACACATCATACTTCAGAATTAAATCATGAGAAATCATCATTTAAATCTTTTGAAATTTGGTGAAACTTGAAAATTCAATGTCTAAATAATTAGCGACATCAATGAAGTCTGAAATTGCGTCACCAACGAACCAACACCAATCGAAGTCATAACCATTAAAATCGCATTTTCTTCGACCACATGCACGCTGAGAAACTATAATAGGGACTACCAACACAGTCCCACAAAATCAGGTTATATCTATTAAAAAAGTTAGTCCAAAATCCACAATTCTTGATAGAGGTGTAACTTGGAACCCAAATCTCTTTAGAGGGGATGGATACATTTTTTAAATAAAGAAATGAAAATTACATATTTTTAACATAAAAAGGAAAGTATAACATAATTTTAAAATATGTTAGACTAAAATTTTTTTCTCTCACAAATGATCTTATACAATTTTTTGGTCATTAAGACCAAAACCGCTTCCTTTCAGTACCCAACAAATTCAAAATGATTTGTTTGGCCCCCTAGGTAGTTTTCAAGGTGGTTTTGGGGACCAAAAGATGTTATATGATCATGTGTTAGAGACAAAAAATAATAATTTGGTCTACCTGAAAACCATCCGGAATTTGGTTGGGGACCAAACAAATCATTTTGAATTTGTTGGATACTGAAAGGAAGCGGTATTAGTTTCAGGGAGCAAAATATAGTATAAGATTATATGTAAGGGACAAAAAAAATAATTTAGTTAATATATTAAAGTGAAAAGTTTGTTAAAGTTAAGATTAAAATCATGTGTACAGAAACACTACTCCCTCCGTCCCGGAATAATGGCACATCGAAATTTGGTTCGATGTTTTTTGCAAGATGGAGGTGACAGAATAATTGTGAAAATGTATGGATATTTAAAAAAATGTGGGTTCAATCATAAAGTTGTTGAAGTTAAAGAAGATATAGTAGTAATTTTACACCATATTCCTTACCAGTTTAGCTAAAAATGAAAGTGTGTCATTTTCTGTGGAATGAATAAAAATAAAAAATGTATCATTTTATGTGGGACGAATAAAAATAAAAAGTGTGCCACTTATTCTGGAAGGGAGTAATAATTCGGGGGTCGGGGAGGACCGAGAGTAAATAGGTTTATTTCACAGGCCACCAAACTATTAAAATATTAAGGTATGGCCACCATAATTTAAGGTATGGTCACTGATCAGGTGAGGGGAGGCTGAAATGGGGGCTGTATTAAAGCTGCAGTGGGTGAGAGATTGGGAAAGAATCTGCTTTATTTGCGGGTTCTCATAGCTTCTTTTTCGCCGAAATATCAAAAACATTCTCTTTTACATCAGCACTAATTTAAGTAAATCAATCAAACGATCGCCATAATCCCACATCGGATTTCTAGGCTCCTGCGTCTCTGTGGTCGAGAATCGAATCATCCCTCATCGTATCTAAGTCCAGGTTATTTCCCGACTTGTTGAGTTTTCCTCTCTTTTCCCAAGGATTTTGTTAATGATGTATGTTCCTCAATTAAATTCTGTTCTGGGCTGTTTGATTCTTGTGAAATTTGATTCTGTGAAATGGGTTTTGACCTTTTTGATTGACGGATACTGATTGTGGTTTAGGTTTTTAGGTTTGATCACGAATTCGGGTGTTTAAAGGAAGAGGCTTTCTTGTTTATTTTTGAATTTTTTTATTTTTTTTGCTTGATCGTTGCACAAGATATCCCCATTTATGAATTTGGCTGGAAGGACTCAATATTTGTATTACCGACATAAAAGTACTGTGTTTTGCTGTGGAACTTTCAGCTGTTAATGCTAATATTAATTGAGTAAGGTGGTCTATACCTATATGATGTCCATCTCGACAGAGCACTGTGGAAAAATGTGATCCATATATGATATAGCTGATATCCTGCTTAGTAGTTGTATGCTTTATGGTGTTTAATTACTTTACTGTCTTTCCCTTATACATTATGCAGGATATAATTTATTGTCTCTGTTTTCTTCAGGTGTCATTTTGACTTGCTTTGGGATTCATAGTGAAAGAGAGGGGGAGGGTACTGGTTCGTGAAGTGGTTTGGTTGACCTCTGCGAACTTAGGGGCCTCTCTCGTTTCCTCTTTTGATGGCTGCTTGAATCCCGAGATCCTGAATAAAAAAGACTTGGAGCTCGAGGAAAGTTGGTGAAACAGTGGTGCGCCATGGGTTCTGTTTGTTGCTGCTTGCAGTTTGAATGCGAAGAATTAGCTAATCCAAATAGCTCACTGTATAGGAACTGTATATGCCTTCGGTGCTTTCTTCAGAATGTCTTCCGCATGGTAGGTGTTAAAAGTAGACCTTTTGCAGTTTGAAGTATAGTGATGCGGGTATTAGTTACTCTACATTGATTTTCCTGATACTTGAAAACTTGCCTCTTGTCTGTTTGGTCTTTTAAAGGAGGTCTTTTTACGTTCTTTTTTCTGTAATTGTTTTCCACTTTGAAGAAAGTGAAAGCCTTTTGTTGTTAAGATTCTGATGTGCTTCCGTATGATGTCTGATATAAACTGGTAGCGTTGGTAAAATTTTCTGAAGAGCTTCCAATTCTGCTGTATGCAGTATGCATCTTTGTTTCACAGGGAAGACCAACTTGCTATAGCTTCTTCAGCACAGGGAACAGCGTCCAACAGCTCCACTGCATCACTTGATAGCTCTATGTCTGACATGTACCGTTCTCCTCCAAGGCCACTGCCCTATGATGCGGATCCAAGATATTTCCGTTTGCAGCGGGATGGACTAGTGTCAAGAAGGGAAAAGGGGTCGAGTCATTCGCACGAGGAGTCCGAACCCCTGAGGAGGAGTGAGGCCGATGAAGACTGTGAAATGAGTACTGGAGGGAAATGGAATGAATCCACAGGCATAGAAGAATCAAAAGAATATAATTCTAGATCCTCTTTAAAGCTTTCTGCAGCTAAAACTACAACTGGATTTGCACATATTTATTCCTCTTCTGAAGATGAAGATGTCTGTCCAACATGCCTTGAAGGTAAAACATCTCTTCCAAGCCATTTTTTTGCTTTCTCCACTGGCCAGTTTTTTAAAATATCACGTCCACCAATTATCTTGCCAGTGTTTTTATCCTTTAGCTGTTTTCATGCCAATGATATTATGATAAGAACTGTACTCTTAAACTGAACGTTTCATGGTATTGTCCAGCACGTCAAAAGACTGAACTTCTGTAATTTCCTTCCGTGATGTAGTGATCGGGAGGGTTATTTCATACTGTACTATGCTTGTTTGCCTGTGGATATAATTGAAACTGTATCTGTGTTGAGAAATATATAGAGGGCAAGCAATCCAGATTGCCGTGATATCTGTTGGATTGAACTTTTATTAGATACATTAGATACCCTTGATTCTAGTCGTATGCTTTTGGTAACAGCCTTTGCATGGTTGGTTAAGTACTCATATGCATTCTTTACTTGCAGAATATACCACTGAAAATCCAAAGATAATTACAAAATGCGCGCATCATTTCCACCTTGGCTGTATATACGAGTGGATGGAGCGAAGTGATAGCTGTCCAGTTTGCGGGCAGGTAATTTGCTATTTACATCTACAAATTGGTTTATCCCGGGTTTCATTACTGGAAACGGCTCACATTCTTGTTCTTTTTCTTGGCTTTCAGGTTATGGCATTCGATGAGGAGGCATCGTGATGTGTTTGGTCATCGAGGTAGAAACACGGGCACCTTAAAGCTGCCAACACAAAAAGCTCACTGGCGGGGCGCAGGAGTTGTAAAGCCACTGTAAATACCACAATGGTTGGAATCTGAATCATCTTACATGGTAAATGTAAGAACACTGTCCATGGTTTGCTTTGCTTTTTTTTACACACCCCATTCTGTTTTAGATCCCAGAAACAGTTCTCCTTCACGTGGACGAAGGATATAGATATACATAGCGATGCAGATGGAGCTGATCGGAAACGTGGAAGCCCATCCGCTGCCCCAAATAAGGGCAACTGAAAGAAAAGCAGAAGTGAAAGACTGTTTTTGTATGATTATGCAGATCTAAAGCAGATAATGTAAAATACTCGTAGTGATTAATGTGATATTATGGTTTCCGTTTACACAGTGTGCTAATTGTTTATATAACGTAAAGAGCAATCCTAACACCTTTTCCGACTTCTGAATCAAATTCTGTGTTTCTTATCGGAATAATGCAAGTAGTGAAAAAGGTGAAAATAGTGTTTGATGAAGACGGATTTATAAGTAAAGTTGACTCATTTTAAAACAATGGGAGATACGCTCCCTCAAATATGTCATCCGCTAATAAACCAAAACATTTAAAAAAACTCAACTCATAAATAAAACGGGTCATATGCCCGGCCAAACACAACAAAGTGTCACATCTCCTAAAAGATGGGACATCCTACACATGTGATGACAACGTTTTTGCCCTAATCTTGGTTAAGTATGGCATTAGGTTTTCCATGTCCGGGAGACCTTCCTTGATGGCCGGAACTTGCTTGAAGTTCTGAAGCCATGAATGCAGGCGAGGCAGTTTATCTGATTCCAAAACCTTGACGCCGACCACTTCCTCCGCGCATTCAAACCAACCGGCTAGCCACCCGAACGTTAAGTCCACGGCGCTGATCGATTCGCCGCCGAAGAATGTCTTAGTCCCAAGGCTCTCTTCTTCGATGATTTTCAGAACTTCAAATGCCTCTTTGGCTGCCTCCTCTATCTGCCCTTCGCGGGCTCCCATGATTGAGAAAAAGATTGAGGTCTGGCCGGTCACAAAAAAATGTCAACTAACTGAACTTCTCCTTAACATGTTAATAAAATCATAAAAGAGCGTAGAAAATCTCATGTTCAACAAACCAATGGCATGAAAAACCACGTTTTATTTACTATCTCAATCCCACCCAAATGTTCATGTCATTTTTTCACACAAATATCTATGCACGCTAATATGATCAAATTTTAACCAAATGTGAATGATTGAAATTCAACCACAAATTTCATACCAAACAAGCAAATAGCCAAATTGTGAACAATAGACGAAAATGAAAAGTAGAAGTCTTGAATGCCAATACATTTTACTCACCCCGCCCGTCCCCCACCCGAATGCGCACGCTTTTTCAAACCTGAGGGAGTACAAGTTTTTCAAACTTATCTAAAACTCGTTGCACTAAATAAAAACTAACATCAAGTCACCACATGGCTTGTCGGAAGCAAGACGATGTGAAGAGAGACTACATTTAGAAATAGCGTACCTTTTCAATGGCAAAGCTAATCCAGAACCGGGCAAGGGCTCTGTCGAAGGCATTCTCCGGGAACAGGGGATAGCCCTGAGGCCACGTGTCCTGGATGTACTCAAGAATGACGGCGGAATCAAGAACCGGCTTTCCACCATGGACGAGCACCGGAACCGTGTTGTAAACAGGGTTGTATTCCAAGAGCAAATCGCTTTTGTTGGACAGGTCTTCCTCTCTGTATTCATATTTGATGCCCTTCAGTTTCAGAGCCCATTTCACCTTCACCGCGTAATAGCTCGCCCAGAAACCGTGCAACTTCACTTCTTCTCCGTCCATTGGATAAGATCGTTTTACAGTTTTACTTCTCCCGAGCATTGCTTTTATAGTTCAGCTTTCAGTGTCTGCCGACTTTTCTCAAGTCATCGAGTGGCCGCCGTCCAAATAAAGAGTCTGTATTTATGTCATCTAGATAAAGAGTACATTTCAATAATCATCACATCAACTACTCCCTCCGCCCAAATAGACTAAAATTTTAGGGTAATAAGCACTTCCCCTAATCCCAAAATATTGGCACAATTTTTTTTTTAAAGTGGGTGAAGGCGATTGTGCTGAGAAAGTAAAAAGAATTGTGGTGGATAATTTTTTTTTAGAATTTGTCAAAAAAGTAAAATGCTAGTATAAAAAGATCATTAAAAAAAGTGTCAATATAAAAAATCCGGAGGGATCAAGAACAACTTTTCCGGCATGGAGGAGCACAGGAACCTTCTTGTAAACAGGGTTATTGTTACGAAATTAGTATTATAGTTGTTATGGAATTAGTATTATTTAGTAATGGTAATGAAATTGGATTTGTATTCCTACCATAATTGTAGATATAATTGTATTCTGTTACCTTCTCCTAACTGGGATAGGTATCTTGTACTACTATATAATGTATCCTGAATTCATGAATAGAATACATATTATTACCCTTATTTTCTACATGGTATCAGAGCCTAAAATTCTGAACCCTGAAACAGAAAAGTTTCCGCTGCCCTAAATTTTTTTTCCGAGCTGCCGCCCGTCGCCAAGCCCACGCGCCACCGCCGGTTTTCGACGACGCCGTTCGCTGCTCGAGTTTTTGTTCCGCCACCACCGGCTGAACTCCTTCATGCGCCGCCGATCACCGCCGGTGTGTTCTGATCCGTCCCTGATTTTACAATATGTCTGGTTCTGAAGAACAACCTCGTTTGGATATTCCTGGGGGTTCGAAACTTCAGGATATCAGTGGTTATGACGTGATTACAGCTTTACTTTAGCAGCTGCAATTGTAATCTGGCCCTCGTCCTGCTTTACCGATTGGTCGTGTGTCGACTGATCCTTACTACATTGGTCCTGGGGATGGTCCAGGGTTACAACTTGTACCAATCATGCTGAAAGGTCAAGAAAACTACAATGAATGGTCCGATGCGATTTGTCGCGCATTCTTGGCCAAACACAAGATTGGGTTCATTACTGGATCCATCACCAAACCCCAGGATGATCATCCTGATGCTGCTGTTTGGCCTGGGGTTAATGCTACTCTTGTCTACTGGATCTTGCAAACCCTGGATCCGGTGATAAGATCTTGTACAAGTTCTTTTTCCACAGTCAAGGATTTGTGGGATGATCTTAAGGCACGTTTTATTTTCGCCGATGGAATGAAGCTTTTGCAGACACAAGAAGCCATTCAAGGTTGCAGGCAGAACGGTCAGCCCATTGACATCTATTTTGCCACACTGAAGAAGTTGTTTGCAGATTATCACTGCATGCGACCTCCTTTGGTTTGTATCCAGTGCAATTTTCAGGCGAAAATCCTCCAAGAGAGAGAGAAGGATTTGATCTACCAATTCATCTCTGGTCTCGACGAAGGTTTTCACACCTTGCGATCCCACATCTTGAGCATTGAGCCACTGCCATCTGTCATGAAGGTGTATGCCCTTGTTACTCATGAGGAGAATCATAGAGCTATCATTCGAGCTCGTGAGTCTTCTTCTACATCCACGGCGTATGCTGCACGATGTTCACCACCTGCAATTTCTTCGCCAGTTGTTCTTTCTGCAGCCGACCGCAAGAATCTTGTTTGTACCCATTGTTGTCGCAAGGGTCATGATAAAGGTACATGTTTCAAGATACATGGTGTCCCAGAGTGGTTCAAGAAGGGCAAGAAATTGGCACTACTTGACCGGCCATTAGTCAACGCCGATCAAACAAGTGGCGCCACCGATCTCTCGCTTCCGCCGCCGTTCACCGGAGCTGTCTTGTCACCACTCAGCTTGGCGGCGGCGGCCTCCTCTGCTGTACCTGCTCGCTCCGATTTTGGCCCTGCTTAATCTGATGAACAATGGAGCACGACCATGAACCTGTTTAATCAGCTTCATTCTCTTCCTGGTGATGAGTCCGGTAAGCATACTTTACCATGGATCCTTGATTCGAGAGCCTCTTATCATATGATCGGTGACAAAGGTTCTCTTTCTGATCTTACTACTACTATTGATGCTGTGAATATCTTTCTGCCTGACGGCTCAATGTTCTCGGCTACTCAATTTGGATCTATTTATTTTGATGGTTTTATACTGCCGCACGTGTTATATATCCCTACATTGCGCTGCAACTTACTGTCATGCTCCCGATTGTTATCTACCCTAAACTGTCTAGCTTTGTTTACTAAAAATTATTGCATTTTACAGACTATCAGTACGATGAGAGTGATTGGCGTGGGTGAACAGAAAGGGGGGGGGGGTATTTTGGCTTCGTCTGCTGGATGCTCGTGTTACTAGCCCTGTCCTGCAGCCTCTTTCTACAGTTGCTTCACTGTCATCTTCTGATTTATGGCATCAGCGTTTTGGTCATCCATCATCCACGGTATTGTCTTCTATTTCTCCTAGCAATAATAAACATTATGTACCTTGCTCTATATGTTATAGAGCGAAACAACCTAGACATAGTTTTCCTTTAAGTACTGCTAATGCTACTGCATTATTTCAATTAATTCATTGTGATGTTTGGGGACCTTATCATACACCATCTTCTAGTGGTGCTTTTTATTTCTTGAAAATAGTAGATGATTTTTCCCGAGCTGTTTGGGTTTATTTGTTAGTAGCTAAATCTGAAGTAGCTTCTAGATTTTTAGAATTTAGTGCTTTAGTCAAGAACCAGTGGGGAAGAACAATTCAACGAGTTCGAGCTGATAACGGCACTGAATTTTTGCCTCTCCGATCTCACTTTACTGCATCTGGGATCGTTTTTGAGACGTCAATGGTTGATACTCTGCAACAGAATGGTCGAGTTGAAAGAAAGCATCGTCATTTACTCAATGTGGCGCGAGCTTTATGGTTTCAAGCCAATCTTCCTATTGACTTATGGGGAGAATGTGTTCTTACTGCTGCCTACCTGATCAACCGAACACCGGCTCAGCTTCTCAACGGTCGTACTCCCTTTGAGTTACTCTATGGACAAGCGCCAAATTATTCTTCCTTACGAGTATTTGGATGCTTGTGTTTTGCTGCTCGTGTTCCAAGATACCGTGACAAGTTAGCACCAAGAAGTCGTCGGTGTTTGTTCCTTGGTTATCTTGCCGGAAAGAAAGGTTGTCGTCTTCTCGACTTGGATTCTCGAGTTATCTTTAATACTCGAGATGCTAATTTCTTCGAAGACCAGTTCCCATATTCTGCATCTCAGCAATCTGCTTCTTCTGATGAACCTGGCGGCACCACCATTACACCGCCGATTTCCTCCTCCTACTCGTCGAAACCATACGGTTTTTCCGATCAACCGCCGGCTGCCCTTCCACCATCCGATGGTGGCCCACAAACCCCGGCTGCCCTTCCGTCGGTCAATGCTGACCAGTCCCCGCTGATCACCACCGACCGGTCAACGCCGGCTAGCCAACGCCGGTCAATGCCAGTGAGTCAACGTCAGTCAATGCCGGTCAACGCCTTCCGTCCAACTCCGGTCACCGCCGGCGTCCCACCTCCGATCGACAAACTCCCGTTGGTGGTCTCCGACGGAATGCCGTCAACTACGCCGCCAGACGCCGGTCCTTCTCCGCCAGTTACCATTGATCCACCATCCACCAGACACAGTGTTTGTGCTAGACGTCCACCATCGTATTTGGCTGATTATGATTGTAATGATTCTGCTTGTGCTCTTATTATTGAAGACCACCCCCCTTCGACTACATTCCCTCATGCGTCATCACTGGCCTCAGGTGTTCTCTACCTTCTTACTGATTTTGTAAATTGTGATAATTTTTCTAGTATGCATTGTAGATTTTTGGGTGCTGTCACTTCTAGTGCAGATCCCACTACTTACTTTGAAGCTTCCCGTCATTCTCATTGGCGAGATGCTATGGTTGAGGAACTTACTACCCTAGAGCGCAATCAGACTTGGACTTTGTCTCCTTTGCCTGTGCATAAAAAGACCATTGGATGTAAATGGGTTTACCAAACAAAGTTTCGCTCTGATGGTACCATTGAATGTCACAAGGCTCATCTCGTGGTTCTTGGAAATTGCCAGGTTGAAGGAATTGATTACACAAAAACTTTTGCTCCAGTTGCGAAGATGAGTTCCGTTCGATTGTTCCTATCTATTGCTGTTATACGTGGTTGGAAATTGCATTAGATGGATGTTCATAATGCCTTCCTGCATGGTGATTTACATGAAGAAGTGTTCATGCGTCCCCCGCCTGGCTATGCAGTTCCGCATGGTCAGGTTTGTCGCCTTCAGAAATCCCTTTATGGTCTTCGTCAAGCTCCTCGGAATTGGTTTGCTAAATTGGCTCAGACTTTACGGACATTTGGTTTTTGTTCAAAGTAAGGAAGATTACTCTTTGTCTATTCCCGTGGTTCACGGTCTTTACATGTTCTGGTTTATGTGGATGATTTGGTCATTGCTGGTAGCTCTTCTTCGCTCATCTCTGAGTTCTAGAAATACTTGAGTTCTTGTTTTCACATGAAGGATTTTGGTTTGCTTAAGTATTTTTTGGGCATAGAGATGCTAGAAGACCGGAGGGGATGTTTCTCTCGCAAAGGAAATATGCTTTGTATATCTTATCTGATACAGGCTTATCTGCTTCTAAACCAGTTGATTTTCCAATGGAGCAACAACATGATTTGACACATGTTGAAGGTCCAGCCTACCATGACCTGGAGCAGTATCGTCGCTTAGTTGGACGCTTGATTTATTTTACGATCACTCATCCTAAACTTAGTTATTCAGTTCATACTCTTGCACAATTCATGAAATCTCCTTGTGTTCCTCACTGGCAAGCTGCGGTTCGTGTTTTGCACTATCTGAAGAGTCATCCTGGTCAAGGTTTATTTCTTTCTTCCCGTAGTACTCTACAATTGACTGCTTATTGTGATTCGGATTGGGCCGCATGTCCAATTGGTCGGATTGGGCCGCATGTCCAATTGGTCGGATTGGGCCGCATGTTATGATTGGTGATTCTCCAGTTTCCTGGAAGACTAAGAAGCAACCTACTGTTTCTCGGTCTTCTGCTGAAGCAGAGTATCGTGCTATGGCAGTTGCCTGTTGTGAGTTATTATGGCTTCGGTCCTTGCTAAAAGACTTAGGGGTTTCGCACTCTTTTCCTATGAAATTGTTTTGTGACAGTCAATCCGCTATTCACATAGCGGCCAACCCGGTTTTCCATGAACGTACTAAGCACATTGAAGTTGATTGTCATTTTGTTCGAGATCTTGTCCAATCTGGCGCTATTGTTACTCAACATATTCGTACGGTTGACCAACCCGCAGATTTGTTCACTAAAGCTCTCGGACGTAACCAGTTCCATTCCTTACTTGGCAAGTTGGGCATTTTTGATCCGCGCTCCAACTTGAGGAGGAGTGTTACGGAATTAGTATTATATTTGTTATGGAATTAGTATTAATTAGTATTGGTATTGGAATTGGATTTGTATTCCTATTATAATTGTAGATATAATTGTATTCTGTTACCTTCTCCTAGCTGGGATAGGTATCATGTACTACTATATAATGTATCATGAATTCATGAATAAAATACAGATTATTACCCTTATTTCCTACCGTTATACTCGACGAGCAAATCGCTCTTGTTTATAAGATCTTCCTCTATGTAATCATGTTTGATGCCCTTTAGCTTCAGAGCCCATTCCACCTTCACCGCGAAATAGCTCGCCCAGAAACCGTGCAACTTCACTTCCTCTGCGTCCATTTTGCCGGATCGGCGCCGACAGCGGCTGTCCTTATAGGTTCAGTTTTATAAACATCTACCCATTTTCTTGTTTAGTAAACTCTCCGAGTCGACGCTTGACCCATTGATGAAGGAATGCAAGGATTCCGTTTCAGTGATGGAGGACGTCTGATGCAGAAGTGAATCCGGAGGCAAAAGTTCAGAGGTTGGCGCCAAATTCAAACTTCTCGTTGGCAGCTTGAAGAGGATCAAAACGACATCAAGCCACTGCGTTCCATTTGTTTGTTATTTTCTTTTTTTGCCTGCACACGTGTCGTGCCCTCACTGGCTTTCTTTTTTCTTGTTTTCTTCTTCTGCATTTCCAGCTATAAAGCTGTGGTTGGTTTTGTTCTGTTGGATCGGGTTGTACGAATGAAAAACGATGCCAAATCTATGAATCTTCTTCTTCTTCTTCTCCAAGTTTCTCTACTGTTTTAAAGTTTCTTCATGGTATCAGAGCATAACCAGGAAATCTAGAAATGATTTTTGTTTAAACCTCTGTTAAATACTGAACATTTTGAGCTGCGAATCATGGCCTCTGATGATGAATCAGTGAATTCGGTTCATCATTCATCTAGATCCAATTCATACAGAGGAAGGGCACAGATTAATGATCCGTTTGAATTGCAGAATGGTGACAACTCAAATCTGGTATTGGTGGCAGAACCTCTGAAAAGGTTAACTATATCACCTGGAGCAGATCGATGGTGATAGCTTTCAAATCCAGAGGAAAACTGAAGTTCTTGACTGGAGAGATACAATCACCAGATCCTGATGATCCTTTGTATGACAGATGGGATAAGGTAAACTCAACATTGATCTCGTGGATTCTGAATTCTATTTCAAAGAAAATTGCAAGAGGATTCATGTTTTTTGAAGATGCTTATGCTTTATGGACTGAGCTGAAAGAGAGATTTGGGGAGAGTAATGGACCCCTTATACATAAACTGAAAAGGGATATATGTGAATTGAAACAAAACAATGAATCTATTGCAGTTTATTTCACTGAATTGAAAAGCCTTTGGGATGAGTATGCTTGTTTGAGGCCTAGGAAGAAATGCAGTGTAGACTGCATTAATTATACCTGTTTAGCTGCAGAAGAGGAGGATGATAAGTTGCATCAATTTCTGATGGGGTTGAATGATGAGTACAGCACCATCAGTCATCAGATTTTGTTGATGGATCCACTTCCCAGTATTGGGAAGGCATATTCCATGATAACTAGAATAGAGAAACAAAAGGCTATTCACTGTGGTTATCAGGAACTTCATGGAAATTCTGCTATGGCTGTGAGAGTATATAGGGACAGGAGAGCACCTTATCAAATTAAGGAGTCAGTTTCTGATCAATTTGAAGATTCAGAAGGTTTCAGGAAGAGAAATGTCAGGAGACCTGACTTGAAGTGTGATCATTGTGGAAAGTTAGGCCATGTGAAGGAGAATTGCTTCAAAATCAAAGGATATCCGGATTGGTGGGAAGGTAACAGAGATATTGCAGTTAAACCACAGTTTATTCCACAAGTTTATCAGAAACCAGCTCAGAAGTTTGCAGCACATGTAGCATTGGAGGAAGAGGATACACCACTGAGTGATCCAGATGAAAAATTACATGCACTAGTTGCAAGACTGGTGGAAGCACAACTTGAGAAGAAACAGAAGGGGAAGGAACAAGTTTCAGATCAGTATGGAGCAGTGAATTATGCACACTATCATGATTTTACAGGTAGCTTAGTCACAAACTTTTCTCTTAATGTTTTTACTTTGAATGATGATAAGTGGATTGTTGATAGTGGAGCATCAAGTCATATGTGTGCAAATCTGTCTATGTTACATAAAGCTGTTGCTATACACAATCCTACCCCAGTCTACTTGCCAGATCATACAGTTAAGCAAGTCACAGCCATAGGATCAGTCAAGTTGAATTCGTCACTCATTCTGCATGATTGCCTACACATTCCTGATTTCAGATACAATCTTCTCTCAGTACACAAACTTACTAAGTCCATGCCTGTTGTTTTCAAATTCTCTTCTGGCCTTTGTGTGCTGCAGGACCTCAGAACTAACAGAGTTCTTGCAGCAATTAAAGAAGAAAATGGCCTGTACATCCTAGACAGTCATTCATTTCATCCGGACAACATCAAGCTGAGCCTACATTCAAAACCATTTACCAATTTTGTGATTGGAGCTGTTGCCAATCAGAGTTCACCATCTCCTCATTCTTGGCATCTTAGACTAGGTCATCCTTCTAATGATGTACTAAAGCACATTTCAGAAACTGCTACTTTGTCTAAAACAGATAGTATTTGTACTGTTTGTCCTTTGGCAAAACAACACAGATTATCATTTCCACTCAGTTCCAGTTTTACTCAATCTCCTTTTGTGTTGTTGCATTTAGATTTGTGGGGACCTTATAAGATCAATTCTATTAATGGTTGCAAGTATTTCTTAACAGTAGTGGATGATTATACTAGATCTACATGGACTTATTTAATAAAATCCAAAGATCAAGTATTTTCTATTCTCAAACTGTTTCTTGCCATGGTTAAAAATCAGTTTCATGCCTCAGTCAAATCAGTGAGAACAGATAATGGGAGTGAGTTTGTTAGTCTTGAATGTGAACAATTGTTTGCTGATTCAGGAATCCTTCATCAGAAATCTTGTCCTTATACTCCACAACAAAATGGTGTAGTGGAGAGAAAGCATCAGCATTTGTTGCAAATTGCTAGAGCCATCCTTTTCCAATCAAATTTACCTAAACCTTTTTGGGGAGATGCAATATTGACTGCTACTTTCCTGATCAACAGACTTCCAACTCCAATTCTTTCATGGAAAACACCTTTTGAGCTATTGTTTCAAGAACAACCTGACATGAACATGCTCAGAACTTTTGGTTGTTTAGTTTATGCAACTAATACATCTCCACACAAGGATAAGTTTGCAGAGAGAGCATTTCCTTGTGTGTTCATTGGATATCCCACAGGTCAAAAGGCATATAAACTATTTGATCTGCAAAATCATAGAATGATCATATCCAGAGATGTAGTTTTCCATGAATCAGTTTTCCCATACTCATCACCTCTCCCTTTCACTTTTCCTCTTCCTTTCACAGACACAATTCCTATTCCTAACCCTGAAATTTCTAATCCTACATCTTCTTTTCCCATTCCATCTCCACCTTCTGATACTGGTGCAAGACACAGCACTAGAGTGATCAGACCACCTGTCTGGGCAAAAGACTTTGTCTCTACATCCATCCACCCTCAGTCAGATTTTTTTGCACATATTCTTAATGCTTCACAGGGAAAAGAACCATCCACTTATCAGCAAGCAAAGTATTCTCCTGAATGGGTTCAAGCTATGACTGAGGAGCTCACTGCTCTTGAGCAAAATCATACATGGGATCTGGTGAAGCTGCCACCTGGGAAGAAAGCCATTGGTTCCAAATGGATTTATAAGCTGAAGTACAATGCAGATGGAAGCTTAGCTAAACACAAAGCTAGGCTAGTTGCCAAAGGATACAATCAGATAGAAGGGATTGATTTCTTTGAGGTTTTTTCACCTGTGGCTAAGGCAGTTACAATCAGAATTCTTCTGGCCATAGCTTCAGCTTCACACTGGCATATACATCAGCTTGACATCAATAATGCTTTCTTACATGGGCATTTAGATGAGGAAGTTTACATGAAACTTCCTGATGGCTATCAGGTTTCTACATCTCATCTGGTGTGTAAGCTGACTAAAAGTTTATATGGTTTGAAACAGGCCTCCAGGCAGTGGAACAAAGAGTTTACACAGCATCTCTTGAGCTTGAATTTTAATCAATCTCACCATGATCACTGTCTTTTCTTAAGGTTTACATCTACTTCAGTCTTAGCACTGGTGGTTTATGTTGATGATGTTCTCATCATGGGAGATTCTCTTGCTGATATCACTGCTGTGAAAGCATCATTACATCACAGATTCACCATCAAAGATCTTGGTCCTGCTCATTATTTTCTTGGTTTGGAGCTGTACAGATCTTCTTCTGGTCTACATATTCATCAGCATAAATATATTCAGGATATTGTTTCTGATTGTGGTCTTCTGCACAGCAAACCTGCAGCTACTCCATTGCCTAGCTCTTGGCCGGTTCATGATGAGGACTCAGTTCCTCTTTCAGATCCCAGTGTTTTTAGAAGACTTATTGGCAGATTGCTATATCTGAATTACACCAGGCCAGATGTAACATTTGCTGTCCATCAATTGAGTCAGTTTGTTCAATCTCCTACTCAGCATCATCTCAGTGGTGCTTTGCACATTGTCAAATACCTTCATCACCATTCAACTCAGGGACTTTTCTACCCATCAGCCAATGATCTTCAGCTTCATGCATATTGTGATGCTGATTGGGCAACTTGCAAGATCACCAGGAGGTCAGTTACAGGTTTTGCTGTGTTTTTGGGCTCCTCATTGATATCCTGGAAATCCAAGAAACAATCGACTGTCTCCAAGTCTTCTGCTGAGGCTGAGTACAGAAGCCTTTCCATGACCTCTTGTGAACTGAAATGGATCAGCTATATTGCCAGAGATCTCCGGTTTCAGGTTCAATTTCCTATTCCTCTCTTCTGTGATAATCAGGCTGCTCTACATCTCACGGCCAATCCTGTGTTTCATGAGTGCACCAAACACTTGGACATTGATTGCCATCTTGTCCGTGATTATTATCTTGAGGGTTTTCTTCTCCCTTCGTTTGTTTCATCTCGACTGCAACTGGCCGATGTTTTCACCAAGTCTCTGCCTGTGATTCCCTTTCTTGCAAACTTGTCCAAGCTCAGTTTTCGTTCTCTCCAATCTGAGCTTGAGGAGGGGGTGATGAAGGAATGCAAGGATTCCGTTTCAGTGATGGAGGAAGTCTGATGCAGAAGTGAATCCGGAGGCAAAAGTTCAGAGGTTGGCGCCAAATTCAAACTTCTCGTTGGCAGCTTGAAGAGGATCAAAACGACATCAAGCCACTGCGTTCCATTTGTTTGTTATTTTCTTTTTTTGCCTGCACACGTGTCGTGCCCTCACTGGCTTTCTTTTTTCTTGTTTTCTTCTTCTGCATTTCCAGCTATAAAGCTGTGGTTGGTTTTGTTCTGTTGGATCGGGTTGTACGAATGAAAAACGATGCCAAATCTATGAATCTTCTTCTTCTTCTTCTCCAAGTTTCTCTACTGTTTTAAAGTTTCTTCACCCATTAATTTTATAACTTTTATGCGTTCACAAACCATTCTATATTCAGCCCGGTCTCCATGGAGTGCTTTCATTCAAAATGAATGTAGGTGAAAATTTTAACCCGATGCATATTGGGGAGGAATATGCCCTCTCTTTTGATTTTGATTTTGATTTTATTTTTTTAACGTGAATAGGGAGGGCGCATTTAAGTTTTTTTATTTTTATTTTGAACGTCCTATTTATTAGAATAAAGAAAATAAAAAAGGACGAAGATAATGCATTTTGATATGATGTAAATACAATTGGTTTGATGGTTAGACTCCGTAGACTTTTGGTCATTAATGTTAACTAGTTAAATTAAACTGGTACACGATGTAATAATTATTAGTTTTATAATATTAGACGATATATATATTATTAAAATAATGTTGTGAGTCCGTCTCTGAAAAATGATCTTTCCATAAGCCATGAAAAGATCAATGTTTAAATTGTAAATTAGAAGGAATGAAGATAAAATTTTTGGGTTGTATGAATCATGTTATAAACTTTATAACTACTACACGTTGCATAATACATTTTTAATATTGCAACTAAGATCCTTTGCCTTTTATTATTTTAATTAAATCCAGTCTTTTTATAAGTTTATGGAAAGACGGTCTTTTTCAAGACTTTGCCTAATGGGTAACTATTTTATTATTAAAATAATATTAGATAGAATTTGAGTAATTAAGAGATCCAATCAATTTTTAATATATATAAAGTTTATAATTATATATATTTTTTTAAAAAATAATATGTAGAATAATATATTACTATGCAATTTGAGTATATGTTTAAAATTATAATTTACTTTATAATTAATAAAGAAGAGAACACATTCATCAAATGGATCCTCCCTAATTGCTTCCCTATGAAGTTAGTGTAGACCCAAATATAAATTTTTCTACTACTTCTTTATGCCCATTCTCTGATTTAAAATAATGGCGCCACCGGTACCACCACAATTGCTAATTGAATATGTACTACTTTTGACCACAATTGCTAATTGAATATGTACTACTTTTGATTTTAAGAACAAGAGCTGCAACCTTTACTATGATATAAATAGTCGACCTCGTGAAAATTTGACTAAATCTAAACTAAATCTAAATACACTTACCATTTTTTGAATGTTTTTTTTTTAAATTAGCACATTTTTTTATAGTAAAAAGAACATCATTCTCAATGACTCATTAAATTTTTACTCTCCTTACTTAATTCACTTCACATATTTCAACTTACCAAAAAAAAAACCCCTAAAATTATAGTGCCAAACGTAGTAAAACGGATAAAGTAAGTTGAAAAATACATCTCCTTAGTTAAAATATGCTACCTCTATCCCATAATAAACTCCTTATTTGCTTTTGTCTCAGTCTTTTATACAAACTTACATGACAATTTGACAACATTTTTAGATGTTAAAAATTAGATTTTGTAATCTTTTGCATGTGTGATGTCATGAATAGTGTTAAAAACAACAAATTATGATAAATTATGGGGTTTAATGAGGGTAAATTTGATAGATTGATTGACTATATATGAAACCTTACAAATAGAAAGTTATTTATAGGACGAACTAAAAAGAAAAGGATAACTTTTATCATGGGATGGATGGACCAGTGCATAGCAAAAACATCCACATTTAAAATAAGTCTACTTTCACATGTCTTTGGTGGAGATGTGTTTATACGTAGAGTTGACTTATTTAAAAATAGGAAAAACCATCTTCTACTTCTTTTTTCTTTCCAAACGTACTTTCGACATTTTAAATAAAATGTTTACCCAACACAAAAAAAGAGTTTACACTAGGAGTACTCTCTTTGTCCTTATTAATATGGTGAAATTGCTTTTGGCCCTCTATTTAGATGGATTGATGTGGCAGCGTACATGGGTTGAAAAGAGGGGTATTTTTGTCCGCTGACATCTTGCACGTGGATTAAAAAGGGCCAAGTCCAACACTCTTCTTCATATAAGAGGTTCAAGAGAATAATTGTGCATTTCATTGCTCAATCGTTTGCCGTTTTGGATAAAATTCAAATTGTGCCACATCCCTGAGCATAATTACATGTGAAGTCAACCTTGAACCTACGAGAGCTGCATGCTTGCCCTGATCTTCTTGTTATGCTCCATCAACCTAACAATGTCCGGCGCATTCTGCTTGATCGCCGCCACTTCCTTGAAGTTGTCAACCCACGCGTGCAAACGCCCCAACTTGTTTGGCTCCAAAACCTTCGCTCCCACCACATCTTCCATGCACTCGAACCAGCCCGCGAGCCACCCGAACGAGATGTCCACCGCATTAATCGAATCGCCGCCGAAGAATTTCTTACTCCCAAGGCCTTGTTCCTCTATGATTCTCAGGGCTTCAAATGCCTTTCTCGCCGCCTCTTCTCTGCGCCCTTCACCAGCTCGGAAAAAGTCGTAAAAGATCATACTCTAGGTCATGCAAGAAAATGTAAAAATCATGAGATAAACCTGGACAGATTTTTTCCCTACTTTCTTCGTCCTACCGTAACATTCGTATAATCTTTTGAGAAAAATGCAGATATAATCCTAAATAATTGAAGAAAATGCATATATAACAATGTGCTAATCGAAAGTGCAAATACAACTCTATCTATTCAGGTTATGTGTAAATATAACCTTTTCAGCCAGTTGGAGACCGGAATACGCTGAAATGACTATTTTGTCCATCCTATAAAAAGATAAAAAATATTAAAAAAAACATTGAAATTACATAATTCATTCTCTTCTTCATCATTATTTTGCCCCTCTGCGATCTCATCTTCATCTCCGATCCATTCTCTTCTTCTTCTGATGACATAATTCTGGTCGACATTCATATCGCCTCGCCATCGAAGCTCGCATGATGGTTCAGAAACTCCGGCGCTTGGTTGATCGGCGTTGAGGTCTGAGCGGGCGTGGGGCTGAGCGGCGGTGGGGTGTTCAATCGGCGGGGACAACTAGGGTTTTCGTTGGTGGATGAGGGGATAGGGTTTTCATTGTTCAATCGGCGGTGAGGAGAAGGGGATAGGGTTTTCGTCGGTGAAGGAGGGCAGTGGTGAGGAGGGGGTGGAGTTTTCGTTGGTGGAGAGGCGCGCAAGCTTGGTGGCGTGGCAAGCGAGCTTGGTGACGAGGCGGGCAAGCTTCAACGGCAAGGCGAGGCGAGCGATGGCTTACTGGTGGTGGAAGGCTGACGTCTTGACTTAGATCGGGTTCAGTCGGCGAGAGTTGAAAGGTGGTGGCAAGGGTTAAACGGGTGGTGGTGGCTTAGCGGTTGAAATGTGGTGGCGGGGGTTTGAAGTTGGTGGTGGTTGAATGGTTGTGGTGGCTTGGCGGGTAGTGGTGGTGGCCTGACGGTAGAGGTGGAGCCAGGTGGGTGGGGGTGGTGGTAGTGGTTGGCGGAGATGGTAGAATTGTCCTTCTCATTTAAGGCTTGGGGCAGACGGGTATTTTAGCATTTTAAGTGGGTCAATGGCCGGAATTCATTAGTCAATGCCAAAATCATGGTCGGAAGGTCATATTTGCACTAAAAAACAATTGAGGGTTATATATGCATTTTCTTCAACATATAAGATTATATTTGCATATTACCCTAACCTTTTTATACGAGTATTTATGCATACTCATGTAGCAGCGGAGAATATTGGGTGGAACTACATGGGGGCTGGAGGGGCCACTGAGATGCAAATTACGGGAAATACGGGTAGTAAAAAAATTACCCACTCCTATAATAAGAGAAAAATTAAGATTTTTTTTTTACTGTAGATCAGTCGCGACATATGTGTATCCTAGCTCCGCCTGCCCCTGGCGGAGAATATAGGGGATTGGAATGATCTAATTTCATATACAAATTTTGGCTAACGGGATAGATGAAAATGGAAAATAAGAATCACACAAAGACGGATGGAGTATATACTAATTGGATTTCGTGATCAAATCTTATCTTTGAAAAGTCGAACCAAAAGTATGAGATTACACAAGAGACAGGGAGAAGACAAGATGGAATTACCTTTTCGTTCCCGAAACTAATCCAGAAACGAGCTTGGGCTCTGTCGGAAGGATCTTGAGGGAACAGGGGATACTTGTGAGGCCACTTTTCTTCGATGTACTCAAGGATGACAGAGGATTCAGAAATAGGCTTTCCGCCATGGATGAACACAGGGACCTTCTTGTAAACAGGGTTGGAACTCCAAGAGCGAATCGCTCTTGTTGGACAGATCGTCCTCTATGTATTCATACTCTATGCCCTTCAATTTCAGAGCCCAGATCACCTTGTACGCAAAAAAGCTTGCCCACATGCCGTGCAATTTCACTTCTTGATCATCCATTGAGCTCAACCAAGGTTTTCTTAATCTTGATTTTGATTTCTTCTAATCCTTACAATGACAAAGTCTACCTTTTGTCTGTAAGTTTCAAGTTTGCTGCTTTCAGTTTAGATTAGTCCACTTTGGCTACTGTAATAACGTGTTGGACTCAAAGTCCACACCAAGAAGTCATCAAGTCGTCATTGCTCACGCCAATGATAGGTTATCCCTCACGCCGAACTTCACGGCGAGATGGTTCTGGGGCCAACCGATGAGGTGTTATTTAAATAATACACGACGTTGAGATTTGAGGACTCAACGCGTTTAAATGCCAGCTACGAGCCTTTTTTCAAGACAGGAATGAACAAAAATACATAATTTCTCATTCTGCAAACCGACTGATGATATGAGAGACCACGGGTCTCTGGATATAATAGGAAGTAGAACATGTCTATTAAGGGAAATGTCAATCAGTGCAAATTCAGGTTCATGGATATCTATCACGAGCAACAGAGCTCAGAGTGAATTTATTCTAACTGAAATGTTCAAAATAAACAGCAAATATGGAGCTAGCGAAGCAAACAATGCCTTAAATCTAGGCATCAGCAGCAGCAGCCATCCGAAACGCCTTCAGAAAAGTCTCGGGGGGTTGGCCTCCACTCAGTTGGAACTTCCCATTGATCTGCCAAAATGGTAGAACGTAGTTAGTGAATTATTTCATAAAATGATCCTGATTTTGGTCAGTATCCATGTAGAAAAGATTTAGATTGGCGACATTGTGTTTACTTACCACATAATGTGGAACTCCTGATAAGTTGGACGAGTACTTGCGGAAATCCTCGTCAACCTTTGACAGATCAGAACAAACAATAATGTCAATTATCTAGAGTTGATAATCAGGAGACACGAAAACACTTGCAAGCACTAATGGAAACGGGACAAATGGTTTATGGTTTTAGGATTTTCAGAGTTCAGAGGTTTAATGACCTAAGTAGAAAGGCAAGCTTTCTGATTGAGGATGCAAGAAAGAAAGCATAACATTTGGTCAAAAGCAAGAAACAAAATGAAAGTTACTCTGAAAGGGAAAATTCTGACTCCATTACACAAATTTTACTTAATGAAGTCATATCAGAAGACAGATATTCGAATATTATATATACCTCCTTTAGCCCGTTATTTGGATCCGCGAGAAAATCAGCCGCTCCTACTACACCAACCTTTTCAGCAGATGCTACAAGGAACTCTCTTCACAATGGTAGGAAAGTGAATGTTAATTAGTCACATTCTGTACATTCTGTACATTTGATAACAAACTTATGATTGTTTTTAACATTCGTCCAAAGAGGCTATCAGTTGCATCAGACAGAAGGCGAGCAGGCTGTACTTACTTGTCGCCGATGTACTTTCCTTGAACGAAGTAGCCGAACATAAGCTCCTCGGCGAGTTTATGTTGCTTATCATCTCCTTGCTGGCCTGCAAAGTATATAAGCCTGTGGCTCAACAAGGAATTTCCCCTGCATTTCAAAGAAGATATAAGCGTCACTTTCATGAATTCTCCAAACTTTCTAAATAAGGCAGTAGATTGAACTGAACTTACGTCAGCCCGGACATGTCATACTCTAGTCCAACACTCTTGAAGGCCTGCATATTTTCAGAAAAAAAAATAAGACTTGCTATACTAAACAGGCAAGTGGCAGCAAAGAAAACATATGACAAAAGGGAAACTAACCTCAGTCATTCTAGCAACTATCGGCTCGTATCGAGCTCCAAACTTGGACCTGAACAACTCTTTCTTTGGAATCCCCACGGTCGGAGTGGAACGATCCAGAAAGAAGGGGTGCCACTTAAGCTGCAACATTGCAAAAAAAACCCTTAAAAATGGAAAGCCTATTAATATATAGTCATATGCAAGAATGCATAGGAAGTTTTAACAAAAAGAGTCCTTCTTCTTTTCATAATCTATGGAACAACCATGATACTTTTTAATTCAGAAATTGCACCTATTAAGTTAAACATTGTGCATCTTAACTTAAATGCATGATGAACTATATTTGATTGTTGAAACATGTATAAAAAGTACCATAAAACTATGGAAAAATCAACTTTTCCAAAGACTAAGTTTAACAAGAATGCAGTACCTTGAAATCATACTTATCCTGAGTTGAAGCAATGGCGGTGTCAAGGTTCTTTTTCCCCACAAAACACCATGGGCAAACCGTGTCGGAACTAATGTCGATTTGGATCAACTTCTTCCCACTGCTGTTGCCTGCTGACTGAGCCATTAGCCTGACACTATAACATTAAACAACACCAAATTTTCAGCCACCAAAAACTTCAGCACTAATTCTTGTGCACACTAAATTATTACACTAGTCAACAGGGGATGCAGAAACAGCTCACACTTCACAGATTGGATACAGCATATATCAAAAAGACTCGAAAATGGGATTATACATAAACTCTGAGGCTTAAAGATGACCTCTTTGTTCTCCACAGTGCTTCCCTGGGCTTACCTCTTACCTATCCCAGATTCTTACATATAAGGCTCAAACAGAAACTGTAATCTAGGGCAATGTAATAGAGATGGCGTTTATTTAGAAAGTAAATATCTTGTGAATATCATGTTCCTTTCTTGTGTACATATTGGGTAACAAACCAAGTGGCGGAAATATATTCAAGATATCTCTTCAAGTATAACAAAATCGTGTCTAGACTCAAAACAGATGCGCATTCTATTGGGTTTTCGAGCCTTAATCAGTGCAGAAAATTCTACCCAAAATCGTCTGGTTTCACAATGCATCATCATCTTCAGGTTCACAAAAGGTAAAACTTGCAAGAAAAACTGGTTGCATAATCCAATCGAATCCCAAACTTTCACTGAGGAAACAAGAGAAACTGAGCATCATAAGAATCGGAATGAAAAACCAACCTTGAAATAGCTGGAATTGGAGACCCCTGTAGACTCAGAAAACGCATTCCCAATTGCTGAGGTAAGGATATTGTGCTTTCTTATATAGGATTTTCAGTTCGAAACCAACAACATTTTCAAAGGAAACGCGATCAAAGGTCAAGTTGACTAAGAAGATTTGTTTATGGAATTTTGACTTTGATGTGGGGTTTCAGTCAAACTCGGAGGCCTCTAGATGCATGATTATACCACTCCATTATTAATTTATTATGCATTAAATCAAACATTTTAGAGTGAAAATCAGTAGATTAGCTGGCTAGACCAATTAATCAAGCCATTCGTCCTGCCACTCTTTGCGCGCGGACGTTAACATTTTACGCTCAATCACACAGTTGTCATTGGACTGTGACGTTAAGCCCATTGCATTTCGTAACATTTCTTTGGGCCTGGTATGGACTTAGACAAAGCCCGCAATCAGACAAAATAAGATAAGATTATCCAAACATAAGGCAAATCTAGTACATGTTATTATACCTATTAATTGATTTTAAATCATTAAAATTTAATTAAAATTAAAACTAATTACGGATATTAAAATAAGTTAATTAGATTATTAAATTTAATTTATATTTATCTTGTTTGTTATGCTAAAGTTATATTAGTTATGGTCTGTCTCTTTCTACTTTATATATTTTATTCAAGTAATAACAGATTCATTGCGATAAATGCATTTTTATCGTGGTATCATACCAAGTCTAATTCTGAACATCACCTCTGTTTCCATTTTCCGGCGACCGACCTCTCCCCCTCCGGCCAAATCTGGCCAACTTCGGCAGGGTTTTGGTGCCTTCCGTCGCCAAATTCCTGGCGTGTTCCAGTGCAGATCCAGCAACGAGTCTTTGGTCTCAGACTCTTCTCGACGTCCTCCGGCAAAGTTCAGCGGCGTCGTCATTGGTCCCAAGCTCCGTCGACTGTCTCAATCCACCTGCAGCGTCATTATCGGTGCCCAGCTCCGTCGGCCGTCTCAGTCCAACAATGGCGTCGTCTCCGGTCAAGCTTCGTCGCCGTCTCAGTCCAGCAATGGTATTCATCTTCTCCATCAGTCATGCTTCGTCGTCGCCTCGGACGGAGGTTCACTGCGCCAGCGAGTCCCCAACGCGTAAGATCCACACGCACGCAGTTGTCCCCGCGTGTGTCTCCACACACCCACAGTGTTCTCCAGCTCGCCTCTTCACGCGCCCTCAGGTTCCAACACACTCTCAACGCGCCTATAGGTGCTCTTGAGCATTTTTGTCTCCATTTTGTCTTTGTGTGCATCATGGCTTATTTTGGTAGAATATCGGGGTCTAAGCAGCATGGTTCAGGTGGAATATGGATTCTTGCTATACAAAGCACTTGGCGTCGTCTCTTGGTAAGGCGATCAATCCGCTCGCCCTCAGCGGCCCATACCAGCCCACACCCAAACCATCGTATGAGAAGTAAATCACGGTAGCCCAGCACCAGGACCCATGGGCTTGGCATTGCCTCGGTGCGCACAAGGGAGCCTTGCAAAGCAAGAACTCCCCACACTGCCGCTGCCGAGGATCGAACCTGGGATTATTGGCTTACCCACCCATGTCCCAACCACTGGGGTACACCCGTGGGTGTGGCGTCGTCTCCTGGTGGTCATGTCTACGTTGGTAATAGTTCTCAACTTCACACTATTCATGCTGGTGATTCTCGAATTTCTACATGTTTGTCTCTTTATGATGTGCTTTTATTTCCTGATATCACTAAAAATTTGCTTTTAATTTGTAAATTAACTCGGGATTTAAATTTTGTTGTTTGCTTTGATGATCGTTTAATTATTATTCGGCATTAAAATAACTTGGGAAACATTGGGTCACGGTCATATTGAAGATATGCTTTATGTCTTGTGCTAAGGTGCATCTGCTTTGTTGTCTGCTGTTGAGTCAAATAAATCCCGAGCGTCTTTTCAAACTTGGCATGCCAAACTTGCCCATGTTCCGTATTCTGTTATTTCTGGTTTGCGTGCTTCTGGATACTTATCTGTCTCATCGGTTTTGCCTAAATTCACTCTTTGTTATGCGTGTTAAAAAGCTTAAGGAAAACGTTTATCTTTTCCATACAAATGATAAACGTGCTGCTATGGTACTTGATCTGATTCATTGTAATTTATGGGGGCCCTCTCCTATTTTATTTGCTGATGGTTTCTCCTACTATGCTATTTTCCTCGATGATCATTCCTGACTCTTGTGGTTTTATCCATTGCGTCGCAAATATGATTTTTGGGATGTACATCGCCAGTTTGAGGCTTTTGTGGAGAATCAGTTTCTCTTCCACCATTAAGGTGTTTCAAAGTGATTGGGGGACTGAGTTTGTAAATGGTTGCTTGCGCTCTCAATCTCAAACAAAGGGCATTCACCATCAGGTTTCTTACCCATATACTTCTGAGCAGAACGGTCGGGCTGAGTGCAAATTGGATGCCCACTCCTGTTCTTGGCAGACAATCGGGCAGACAATCACCATATGAAGTTATTAATGGTCGGACTCCTATATACACCAATTTTCATACTTTTGGTTGTCGGGTCTTCCCATTTATTTACCTTTTTGCTGACCACAAACTGTCTCCTTGCACTATTCCGTGTGTATTTATTGGCTACAACTCGCAGTATAAAGGTTTTTGGTGCCTCGATCGCACTACTAGCAAAATCTATGTCACTCGACATACTCGTTTTGACGAAACTTTCTTTCCATTTACCCATCCATTCCTTCGGCGATCGATTCCCCACCTTCAGTGTTGGATGTTTCTACATTTATTGATCCTGATTTTGACTCGGTACCTCCTTTGCCTACAGTTTCTCATGTGCCAACTCCATCTCCTTCGGTCCCTTGCTCCATTTGTGCTATGGATCCGGCTCCAGTTCATCAGCCAACGCCACCTGCATCTTCAACGGCCAATCCGACTGCCCAGTCTCCGCCTAGTTCGGCCGCCCCTTCACCATTTACCTCAGTTGGCTCCACTCTTTTGGCTTCTCGTCCGGCTTCTCCTCCTCGGCCTCGTACTCATCGGATGGCTACTGGGTCAGCTACTGGGACTATACAATGCAGGGATTATTAAGATATTATCGCCCATGGTCCTACCGCTGCCTTACTTGCTCAATCAAAGCCCACAGATTATCACACTGCTCTTCAGGATCCGGCTTGGGTTTCTGCTATGGATGACAAGATGGTGGCTTTTTGTGGCACCTGGGATTTGGTGCTTCACCCTTCGAACGCTAACATTGTTGGCTCCAAATGGATTTACAGTTTGAAGTATCGTCTAGATGACACTATTGATAGTCACAAAGTTAGACTTGTGGCGCAGGGTTTCTTGCAGATTTCGGGTTTTGACTTTGACCACACTGTCAGTCCTGTGGTCAATGCCTCCACTGCATGGACGGTTCTCGCCATTGCCACTATACACTCTTGTCCACTCCATCAGTTAGATGTCAAGAACGCTTTTCTTAATGGCGTTCTCGATACTCCAGTCTATATGAAACAACCTGTTGGATATCAGGACCCTGTTCATCCCAACTATGTTTCTCGCTTGCGAAAGGCCATTTATGGTATTAAGCAAGCTCCTCGGGCATGGTTCCAACGCTTCAGCAGTTATTTGACTTAGCTTGGGTTTCAATGCAACTCAGCCGATACTTCTTTATTTGTTCTCTCGAGAGGGCCGTCGTTACTATATCTCCTTGTGTATGTGGACAACATTATCCTTGCAGGTTACAACCTAACTCTTCTTCGACAGTTCATTGATCGGACACACAGAGAGTTTGCGATCAAGGATCTTAGTGCCCTTCATTACTTTCTTGGCCTTGAAGTTTCACCTACCTCTTCAGGGTTACTTCTTGGTCAAGCGAAGTATGCTCAGGATATTCTGACTCGAGCCGGTATGTCTGATGTTGCACCACTCTCTATGCCATTTGTGTCCGGTTCTGAGCAGCACAGTTCGACCAGTCCTCCGTTCCAGAATTCGACTTTGTATCATTCGCCTGTTGGGGCACTTTAGTATCTCACCATCACTCGTCCGGATTTGGCCTTTTTGGTTAACACGGTCAGTCAATATCTTCAGGATCCCATAGATGACTATTTCGCTGCAGTCACACGGATTCTACTTTATGTTCGAGGTGGCCTTCCTTTTGGCCTTAGCTTCCGCTCTGCTAGTTCTCTTGAGGTGTTGGGGGTATTCTGATGCTGATTGGGCTCGCTGTTTGGAGACCCGTCGGTCCACTTACAGTTATGTTGTTTTCTCAGGTGGGAATCTGGTCTCGTGGACTGCCAAGAAACAACCCACCATTTCTCGCTTCAGCATTGAGTCTGAGTACTGAGCTCTTGCCAACACCGCCTCATAGGTTGATTGGCTCACTCATTTGCTCCGTGGTCTTCGGGTTTCGCTCTCTGGTTCACCATTGTTGTTATGCGACAATAGCAGTGCTATCTTTTTGGAGCAGAATCCAGTGGCGCAAAAGAGGGTAAAACATATTGATATAGACTACCATTTTGTTCGTAAGTTGGTCACCTCTAGCAAGCTACGCGTTGTTTATGTTCCGACCTCTCTTCAGATTGCAGACATTTTCACCAAGGGGCTATGTCGTCCGGTGTTTGAGTTCTTTAGATCCAAGTTGTGCGTCGGCGAGCATCCGACGCTTCGCTTGAGGGGGATGTTAGAATAAGTCAATTAGATGATTAGATTTTATTTATGTTTATCTTGTTGACTAGACTAGAGTTATTTAGTCATAGTCTATCTCTTTGTACTCTATATAATTCATTCAGTAACATATTTATTACGGGAAATACATTTTTTTAAAGGCCAATATAATAAAATATTTATTAAATTTACCTGCATTTAGGAATTATAACCTGTATTTAGATTTTGTGAATTATCAGCATTGAGGAGATCTCCTACCATAAGTTTTGTCTTTACATTATATATAGTTATTCTTACTTATACACTAAATTTCTTAAATGAGTCCGTCTCTTGAAAGACTGTATTTCCATAAGTAATAGAAAGACCAAAATTTAAAGTGAAAATTAGAAGAAATGAAGATAGGATTTTTTGTTTGATTGAATCAGGTTATAAACATTATAACTATTGCACGTTACATAATAAATTTCTAATATTATAACTAAAACCTTTTGACAAAGTCTTGGGAAAGACGGTCTTTCCATATGCTTATGGAAAGACGGGGTTTAACTAGAATAATAAAAGGTAAAAGGTCTTAGTTGCAATATTAAACTTTTAGTATGCAACATGTAATAGTTATAAAATTTATAACCCGGTTCATGCAACCCGAAAATTTTATCTCCATTTCTTCTAATTTACACTTTAAACCTTGGTCTTTCCATAACTTATGGAAAGACCGTCTTTCAAGAGACGGACTCAAACCTTTTACCTTTTATTATTTTAATTAAACCCGTCTTTCCATAAGCATATGGAAAGATGGTTTTTCCCAATACTTTGTTTTGTTAAACTGAACACAAAATTTTAAATAAATCATTTTTTAATTTAAATATTGTACATTTTTTAGCAATATTTTTTATATTTAACAGTCTAACTATTATAAATTGAGTATAAAAGTTAGG
Source organism: Rubia yunnanensis (assembly GCA_037428765.1). Taxonomy (NCBI): domain Eukaryota; kingdom Viridiplantae; phylum Streptophyta; class Magnoliopsida; order Gentianales; family Rubiaceae; genus Rubia; species Rubia yunnanensis. Next base: position 5,444,162 of record CM075069.1, read on the forward strand.
CAAAGTCTTGAAAAAAATCGTCTTTCCATAAATTTATGGAAAGACGGGGTTTAATTAGAATTAAAAAGGTAAAAAGTTTTAGCTGCACTATTTAAAATTCATTATGCAACGTGTAGTAGTTATAAAGTTTGTAACCCAATTCATGCAACCCAAAAAATTTATCTTAATTTTTTTAATTTACACTTTAAATCTTGGTCTTTCCATGAATATGGAAAGATCGTATTTCAATAGACCTACTCAATAAGTTAATGAAATAAGATATTTTTATATTGGTCTAAGCGTTGAACATGATAACAGAAAACTCTCTCAATTATTAAAACAAACTCATGGTATTTCTCTTTTTATTAATCCAAGTATTTCTCCTTTCAAAACACACAACCTCCCCTTGTATTTAACTTCCTATGATTTCACTGGTTTATTATTTCACTGGTTTATTATTTCACTGGTTTGGCAAGTGACAAATTCCCAAGTGAGTGATACAGATCTAAAAATGTTAAACTCGTGTTTGATTCGTGTCGGATTTTGAATTATGTCAGAAATTGTCAACACTAAATTTTACTATCTATCACCTATGCACTTCCTCTGTTTTCTTAAATTTGGTCACATTTTTTTTTATGGTAAAAAGTAATTTTCAATCGCTCCTTAAATTTTTTACTCTTCCTACTCAATTTCCACCACACATTTCAACTTATACAAAAAAACAACACATAACCTTATTGTGTCAAATATAGTGAAACGGAGGGAGTAATCAATTTTCTTAGAACTAGTTTCTCTTTGTGCAACTTGAACTGGACCGCCACAGCATTTTCAGAGTTCAATCGATACAAACTAAAAAGAGTCGACATTGATTCAGATTCATGTTCACGAACATATATCATGAGCAGACAGGGCTCAAACTGAATTTAGTCTCACTGAAAATGTTCAATAAAAGGTACAAGCAAAACAAAGAAAACGTTGGTCTGAACTTCAAAGTTCAAACTTGGCATCAGCAGAAGCAGAAGCAGAAGCCGCTTCAAACGCTCTCAGAAAAGCCTCAGGGGGCTGCCCACCACTCAGTTCGCGCTTCCCGTTAATCTGCCAAAACAACACATAGTTTTTGTAAATTCCTTCATATGAAAACATCTTAGTTTTGGCCAATTTCTGCAAAAACATTGTTTTGACTTACCACATAATGTGGAACACCAGATATGTTGGACGAGTACTTGCGAAAATCCTCATTCAGCTTTTGAAAAACAGGAAAGTCAGAATGAACAACTATGTCAATTGTCAAATGCAGTTCTTGAACCGATAATCAGGCAAATTTTCAAAGAGTGAACATTTATTTCAAAGAAAATACCTCCTTTAGTCCCTTATTTGGATCTTCAAGAAACTCGGCCGCTCCCTCAACTCCAACCTTTGCAGCAGATGCTATAAGAAACTCCCTTCAAGATGGAAAGCAAGTAAATGTTGATCACATTTCGTTCTGGTCTTACATTTTCCACATCGATTACAAAGATCTAACGTTTGATGTTGAAATGTCGGAAAAGAACACGCCATTGCAGCTGGACAAAAGGAACAAAATGTGCTTACTTGTCTCCAATATACTTCCCCTGACTGAAGTAGCCAAACATAAGCTCCTCCGCGAGCTTATGTTGCTTGTCACCATCCCCCTGTTGGCCTGCAAAGTGTAGAAGCCTGTGGCTCTCCAAAGAGTTTCCCCTGCATCCCAAAAACATGTAAAATACACCATTCTCATGGAATCTCCAAAGGTCCCGAATAAGGCAGTAAATTGCGCTGAACTTACGTGAGGCCAGACAAGTCATACTCCATTCCATGACCCCTGAAGATCTGCATATTTTCCGACAATACCAGTATTAGAGTCATGGACTTCTGTCATAAAACCAATTGGTACTATGTGGACTTGACTCGCGATCTTATATATTTTGTCCTCCACCAATGTGGGATTATTAACAACAGACAATGACAAAACAACGCTAAATGAGCAAAAGGGAGTCATCATCAACCTCGGACATTCTAGCAATGAGTTGCTCGTATCGCGATCCAAGTTTAGCCCTTAAGAACTCTTCCTTCTTGACCCCAACAGTAGAAGAAGAAGGATCCAGAAAGAATGGGTGCCACTTAAGCTGCAGCATTGCATTTCTTTTAGCAACTCGAACTCGAAAACCTCAACATGTTTAAGGATGGAGAGAAGAAAATTTAACCTTGAAATTGAACTGATCCTGAGATGAAGCCATGGCTAAGTCGAGATTCTTTTTACCCACAAAGCACCACGGGCAGACTGTATCAGCACTGATATCAATCTGGATCAACTTCTTCCCGCCAGCGGACTGAGCCATTAGCCTAACACTGTAATATTTTTACTGATCAGCTGCAAAAAAGGCACATTTTTCATCCACAAAACACTGAATCTTGATCAGATGAAAAAGTAACCTAAACAACTGGAGATGCAGCAGAAGTAGTCCGAATAACGCATATTTCATACTGAACAGAAAACAGGAAAAAATGAAGATGACAAGACAAACAAGAAAAATAAAGATCAAATGATTCTGAATGAAAATCAACCTGGGAATAACTGGAATTTGATGTCTCTGGAGACTCAGAAATCGCATTCTCAGCTCGCTGAAGCAAAGGCTGCAGTATGCTTTTCTGATTGCTTATATGGGATCCTGCTTTCGGAGCCAACAACATTTGTTTATAAGGAAAAACGAGGAAATCAAGTTGACTAATTATTTGTTTATATACTTCAGTCAAACTCGGAGGCCGCAATGTTACATGAATATTCTGCTATTTCATAGATTTTTAATTTTGATAGTACTTATCATTTTATGAATGTTTTGATATAACCCAATAAATTTTAAAATACACTGATATAATTCAATTTGTTTTCATAATGTAATATAATTCTACCAGAAAATTTTATATGTTGGATACTAAGATTGTTGGGGTGAAAGTCCAAACACATTTTTAAAAAGTGTCAAGTTAAGAAAAAAAATAAAAAATAAAAACTACCTTTAATTTCTCATTTCATTAACATTTATTAAAATGTGATTGACCTACACCCTAACATACTTATTTGCCTAACAAACAAAATTTTCTGTAATTCTACTTGGTCAAGCGGCGGTCCGGTTCGACGGTGAATAAGGATAAATTGTCCATCAAATTCAATTTTTGATCCGAGGGTATTTTTGTCATTATAGAGCGGGTCAACGGCCGGAAAAACATAGTCAACACCAGAATGTCTAGTAGAAGGTTATACAAACACTTTTATCAACTAGTTAGAATTATTTTGTAGTTTCAATTATTTGAGAATTATATTGATATTTACTTAATTATTTGCTATATTCACATTTATTCATTTATTTATTTTAAAAGTTCGTCTCTTGAAAAACGGTCAAACTATAAGTCACGGAAATACCCAGATTTCAAGTGCAAATGATAAAATATAAAAGGCTTTATTAAGGTGCACTGATATTAATCAATGACACACCTCATCAATGATGAGGAGATTACAATATATAGGCTTACAACAAACCAAAGTCTAACAGGAATATAATTCTAAGTCTATAAGGAAACTATCATCTATAACTAATTCTATAAGGTAACTACCATCTATAACTAATTCTATAAGGTAACTACCATTTATAACCTTTCCTACAAGGAAAGGGTTTCTATTTCCTTAACACCCTCCCTCAAGTTGGAGCATGATGATAAGAATGTCCAACTTGCGAAGAGGATTATGAAATTGCTAATAAAAAATATAAAAAAATCTCAGTAGGGGTAGAAGTAGCAGGAACAACCGTAACAGTAGCAGCTGGTAGAGCAGTATTTGTAGGAGACCATTCAAGGTAATTCTCTTGACCCTTCGGGATGGTGGGTGCAATAACCAAACCAGGTCCATCAGAAGTGCCAATGAAGTAGGGCTTAGTCGACAAACGACCAATATGTATAGGTATTTTAGGGTCACATTGCAACTGCAACTGTTTCAGTAAAGTCGCAATTACCTCATAGCCATTATTGTTCTGAAGTGTAGTAGCCTCAAAACCAACATCAGTATGGGCGGTACAAGTTGTAAACCTGGACCATCGCCAGGACCAATGAAGCAAGGATCAGTCGACACACGACCAATCGGTAAAGTAGTACGAGGGCCAGATTGCAATTGCAGCTGCTGAAGTAAAGCTGTAATCACATTATAACCACTCATATCCTAAATCTTCGGAGTTGCAGAACGAGGCTGATCTTCAGAGCCAGACATATTGTAAAAATCAGGTACAAATCAGGAGCACAGGACACACCGACGGAGAGTAAGCGGCGGCGCGTGAGGGCGAGCAGCGGTCGTCGGACGGCGGCGATCGGCGCGTGGCGGTGGTTGGCGCGTGGCGTCAAGATCGGCGGCGCGTGGACGTCGGACGGCAGGTTTTAATGCAATAGAAAATTTTCTATTCAGGTTTCAGAATTTTAGGCTCTGATACCATGATAAAATATAAAAGGCTTTATTAAGGTGCACTGATATTAATCAATGACACACCTCATCAATGATGAGGAGATTACAATATATAGGCTTACAACAAACCTAACCTTTCCTACAAGGAAAGAGTTTCTATTTCCTTAACAGCAAATTAGAAGAAATGAAGAAAAAATTAAAGAGTTGCATAAATCAAGTTATAAATTTTATAATTTTTACACATTGCATGATAAATTTTTAATATTGCAATTAAAAATTATTACATTTTATTATTCTAATTAAACCTATTTTTCTGTGGCAAGACGGTATTTCCCTTATTTTAATGAGACTCTTTTTTTCTTATTGCACAAACATTTGTTGAAAAAAGCAACACGGAAAACGATCGGAGGCAGAAAATAACAGCGCGCGTGCGTGTCAAACAAAGCATCACCGGACACAAGACACCGACCACTGCTTTCATTTCCGGGATATCTGGATTTTGCCGATCTCTTATCCGAGAATAATCTGCCGCGTTAATTTCCTTCCTCCACGCCTCATTTCGAACCCCATTAAATTCTACCTCCAAAAATCATAACCATTTGGATTCATCGAATTTGAAGGTGATGGATATCGACGGGATTTTTGGGGAGTCGAAGCCAGTGGCTGTTCCGACAAAGAGTGCTATCTACGTGTGGGGCTACAATCACTCAGGCCAAACGGGTCGGAAGGGGAAAGAGAGGAGTTTGAGGATCCCCCGGCAGCTGTCGCCGGAGCTTTTCGGGTGCCCCGCCGGAGCCAATTCCCGGTGGCTGGACATTGCCTGTGGCCGGGAACACACTGCTGCTGTAGCTTCTGATGGGTCCCTCTTCACCTGGGGTTCGTTTCATTTCCTCACTTTATGCCTCCTTTTGATGTTATGTAACTGTTCTTCAATTCTCGCTTTGGCCATTGTATGTGGATACTGATTCTGTGTGTGCGTTACATGAGAAATTATCTCTTAAATGTTCAAAAGGGTGATGATTTTCGATGCTATCGAATAGGGGCCAATGATTTTGGTCAGCTGGGGGATGGAACTGAAGAGGGGCAAAAGCACCCCAAGAAGGTTGAGCAACTAGAATCTGAGTATGTGGTTGCAGTGTCATGTGGTGCACATTGTACTGCTGCTATTGCTGAGCCGCGCGAAAACGATGGAACAAGGAGAAGGCTTTGGGTTTGGGGACAGAATCAGGTTGAGCTTGCTGTTATGTTATGTAGTTATTTTCTTCGTTTGGAATCTGTAGTCCTCATGTTGACTTGTCTTTCTATTTTCAGGCGTCTAATTATCCGCGATTGTTTTGGGGAGCTTTTACTCCAAATACGGTATTGGCATTCTTCTGTTTCTCCCTTTTATTGTGAGAATGTTTTGATGCTCAAGATTTCCTTTTATGCGTTCCAGGTTATTAGTCAAGTATCTTGCGGAGCTGTTCATGTCGTGGCTCTATCAGAAGATGGTCTGCTGCAAGCTTGGGGTATTCTACTTTTTGGCTGATTTTGCTCCTATGCACACCATTTTAGATTTATTTGTTTTCATATTTGTTGATTCCGTTCAGTTGACCATGCCTTTTCACATTCTCAGATATTACAACAACTATAGGGTTGGAAACCTTGCAGTATAACTCTACCACTGCACCTGTATTAATTAGAATTTTGTAATTGATCTGGCAAACCAGGCTATAATGAATATGGTCAGCTTGGGAGGGGTGTTACCTGTGAAGGTTTTCAACGGGCTCAGTTAATTAAAGGTTATGCTAGATGCCTTGATGAGGCCCCGGAGCTTGTGAAGATTGTGCAAGTATCATGTGGGGAATACCACACAGCAGCTATATCAGAGGAGGGTGAGGTGTAAGTGTTCTAAAGGATCTTGTTTGATGGACATAGGTTTTCCCTGTGAAGCTTGAAATTTTTGGCCATCCACGTGACAATTGTGAGGTTAAGTGAACGTCTTGGAAAGAGAGTAACATTTATCCAGTGTTATGGCTCGGGGAAAGGGTGGTGTACACGATGATACTTGAATAACTTATGTTTGATGTTGTTGTTTCCTTGCCTTTCTGTGCTAATATGTATAAAGCTGCATACATCCAATTCGGGTTTTTTCCTAGTAAAGTGAATCTAAATTTAATTTTTCTCTGTTTTGATATGTGATTGTTTGTTACTCTTCTGAATATACTCGCCCTTAATGTCTTACTACATATCAATGGATAAGTTCGAAATGAAGAGGAAAATCAAATGTGGAAATTATTTGGAGCAAGTCTATAAGCCAAACCCTGCATGTGAAATTAGTGAATGGTATCTACCTCTATAGTAATTGTTTCTTAAATAGACGTGTTAGGGTACTATTTCTTCTTTTCAAGTGACTAGGTTGGCTTTGGATGCATTCTTAAATCTGTCAGAGCAGATAACCTACTTCTTATATTGACTGTGGTAATGGCTATATTTCCCAAGTTAGAATAATTTGACTTTCAACTTACAGGTATACCTGGGGACTTGGAAGTATGGGTCAGCTTGGGCATTGTTCACTTCAATCTGGTGATAAGGAACTATTGCCTAGGCGTGTTGTTGCTCTTAACGGAATAGTCATAAAAGATGTTGCTTGTGGTGGCGTGCACACTTGCGCACTAACCGCAAAAGGGGCTCTATATGCTTGGGGTGGAGGTCAAGCCGGGCAACTAGGGCTCGGACCTCATGCGGGATTCTTTTCTTGCGCACCAAATGATACCGAAGCGATGCTTCGTAATCTGCCTGTTTTGGTAATTATGGGTGGCGTTAGACTCGTTGCATGTGGACATTCTCACACTCTTGTTTGCACCAAAGATGGAAGAATTAGCGGATGGGGTTATAACAGCTATGGTCAGGCAGCCAATGAGAAGTCTACGTATGCTTGGTTTCCATCTCCTGTGGATTGGTATGTTTTAAAAGGGTGTTTAACTCGTCTTTATAGCATAAATGGATTCTCTTTCCCGCGTTGTAACAAGCTGCTGAATTTAGGTGTGTGGGGGAAGTTCGGAAGCTGGCAGCTGGTGGTGGTCATTCAGCAGTATTGACAGATGCTTGTTCCCTCAAGGAGTTGTGTGAGTTTAAGCTTGCAGATTGTGTCACTCTGTCAAATGCTGCTGAGATTGAAGATGTTGCATCAAGAACCGGATCAGATGCTTTAGCACGTCTTTGTGGAAAATTAAGGTAAAGTTGTCTACATTCCTTCTTTTGTATGGTGCTGGAAAAGGTCTCGATATGATATTAGCCGTCTTAGAGTCATATCTGACTCTCTGTTAGACTATCTAGTTTCAAACAATGCCGAGAGTAACCAAATCTAGCCCTCTGTCTCAGACATGCTGCACCTAATCTCAAAAGCTCGGTACCAACTTAGTTTCTGTTTTGGATGTGCAGGGTACATATGCGAGAAGGCGATGAATTTGAGGATGATGAGTGACTAAAACGCACGCGGGGGTGCTCAATTTACCTGAAAACATTGATTGGAAATTAGTGTCCCGGTTTTACTGTCCATATTTGGCTTATTCTAGAAACGGCTATTGATGCTGTATCATATTTTTAGCTATTGAATTGAAAACTCTGAGGGGTCCAAGAATATTTCTTGGATGTAATTGCAATAACTGACCTCCCAGAATGTAAGAAACATTACCGTATACTAAGAGTCGATAATTAATAGTACTAGAAATCCTCCTCTCAGGAGATCATTACTTAGATTTGTTTGCCGATAAACATTCCCAAAGTTGCATCTAGTGATGCTGTTTTATAGTACAACAATCTTGCAATTTACATAGGTAGACATTTATGGCGTTTTACTTTCTATCAGTACACAAGAGCTGAGGATGAGAAGTAATTCAGACCTATTCTATACTTACGCATTTCTGATTGATCCATCCATCAGAAACAAATCAGCACCTCACTATTCTCCAATTCGACGAACCATCCACGGCAGCATAACGGAGTTTCTGCCGCCGCCACCGCCACCACCGCCGCCTCCTCTTCCTCCCTCCGGCACCATGCTACCACCTCTCTGGAAAGCCCCTCTGCAAGGTGCAAACGCCAACGTTGGAAGTAGGAACAGAATATAATATTTGAAGGTTTGATGCTTAAGGTTTATTTAAGAGATGTACCCAATGGTAAGGAAAGGCAGGCCGTCCTCCCGGAGAAGGGTGGCACCACCACAGGAGCTTTGAATCAGAAGGGGCTGCTCCACCTGCGCCCGTTCAGTGATGGCCTTCTCGTTTTCCTTGAGCTGCTTCGATTGAGAAACAGAAAACTATGAATACAGTGAAACTAAGAGAACTTGTTTGATTGTAAGCACAGATCCATTAATTGTTATAACCTTCTTAGCCAACACGTTGTTTTGGTCCTGCAGTGACTTCTCCTATGTACAACAGTCAGAGGTCATATTCATGAGCAGAATCAAACTGGCAAAGCTGGCAAATTATATGGTATTCCCGATAGCACTGTATTTTTTGGGATATTTTGTATATTTCAAATTGTAAGAATGTTCATTCTTTTATATATGGCTACTATATTAATATTGTGTTGCACAAATAGTAATGTTGAAATAAACATCCAAGTATCTACTATACACATTTATGATACCCTAAGGTACACTGTAAGAAACTGAGAACTGAACAGAGGTTAACTGAGAGAGTATTCGGATTTTCTCGTACCTTTTTCTGAAGATCAGAGATGGATTCGTGCATGACTTGATTCTGCGGATCAAATGGAAGCCAAGACTTAGGACAGTCATTAAGGATGTATGCATCAGAGAACATTAACGCACGTGTCAGAAAGTAATTACCTTTCTGGTTCTTATACGCTTGAGGGCAGCGTCGAGCTGCTGCTCCAAACTCTGCAGCTCCTTCAAGCTGAGGGAATCCAGATCCTCTCCCACATAATGCCTTGCAAACAATTAAGCAATAATTAATAATTCCTTAGACAAGTCTCTTTTTAAATACTTTTGCCTGAATTAAATTGAACTATGAGTCCGTCTCTTGAAAGACGGTCTTTCCATAAGTTATGGAAAGACCAAGGTTTAAAATGTAAATTAGAAGAAATTAAGATAAAATTTTCGGGTTGCATGAACCGGGTTATAAATTTTATAACTACTACATGTTTCATACTAAAACTTTAATATTGCAACTAACACCTTTTACCTTTTATTATTCTAATCAAACCCCGTCTTTCCATAAGCCTATGGAAAGACCGTCTTTCCCAAGACTTTGCCTTGAACTATACCAAAAATAAGTATATTTAAAAATAAATAAATATATAGGCAAAGTCTTGGGAAAGACCGTCTTTCCATAGCCTTATGAAAAGATAAGGTTTAATCATAATAATAAATAGTAAAATGTCTGAGTTGCAATATTAATAATTTATTATGCAACATGTAGTAGTTATAAAGTTAATAACCCGACTCATTCTACCCAAAAACTTTATCTTCATTTATCTAATTTACACTTTAAACCCTGTTCTTATTGAAAGACCGTCTTTCTCTTTCAAGTGACGAACTCAGATATAACTAAATTGATCCAAATTTCATTAAATAAAAAATGTGATGAACTGAGCTGATGAAGTGAATTGAACAGAAGTGGAGATAAACTCGCGAGAACCTGCTAATTATGAAATGGGGAAGACTATATACAGTAATATACCTTATGTTTCTTTGTAGGAGATCAATTCTGGAGACCAGCTTAGGGTACTCCAGACACCAGTTGTCCTGCATACATGTACATACAGAAATCCAAACGAAAAAAAATTAAATAAAAATTGATAGAATAGGGCACCATTCAGAACTATCTGAAAACATGGTTGCATCAGCTGATTCTGTCTTAACATGAACTCAAAGATTACTGTTGAGACAAGACCAGAAAGAAAGACGAGAAGATATGTTGGGCAGAAGTACCTCAGGTGGTTGGTCGGAGTCATTACCAGACAACCTTCTCTCAGCATATGAGTATCTCTCATATCTTTCAAGTATCCTCTCCATACTACAACATCAGAAAGTGAAGATTATATGCAACTTATTCCCTTCATAAGGACAGTTTTCTTCATGGTAATCTCGTGTAGACTAACTGTAGTCTATACGAGATTGTGTGCTACAAGATCTATCATGCAGTGTGCTCACATCACCAGCCTAGTTTAGATCGAGCACACCGCCTCTGATCATCTAGATCAAACAAAACTTATTGAGAAGATAAATTGTGTTTACGTAGGTTTAAGGTTTTGCTTTTGCATGTTAGGAAATAAAATGAATGGTTGTTAGTGGAGTAGCTAATACTCCCTCCAATCAAGAACCAATTGCACACTATTTGATTGTATGTTTTAGAAAAAGTTATATAAAAAATGTACAGTTGAATTGGAACGAAGAGAGAACTAAGGATCAAACCGAAGTCTTTGGACTACTTAAAGTAAACTACTTGGTAAATCATACGAAAAGGCCAGGAAAATAAATGGCTGTACGTATTTAAAGGGGTTTGTTTACAGTGGTACTCTCGTCAATTTTTTAAAGCTTACAACTTACTATTATGTCGATTTTGTGGCTGGTTAACATGTGCGTAACAAATTAAATGGAAAGAGTAAAAAAATTAATGAGTAGTCACGGATGAACCATTTTTACCACCTAAAATTGTGATAACTTTTAAAAGCAAACATGTTACTACCTCCGTTTCATTGGATGTGGCACACTAGCCCTGGGATTTAAAAAGCGTGCTTAAGCGCGCATAAAGCGCTCCCCTTTTGTAAGGAGAAGCGCTGGCGCCGACGAAAAGTTGCGCACTTTTTAGCGCTTTCGACGAAGCGCTTAGAAAAGCGCACTTTTCATTTACCGGTTGAAATGGGGCTTTTTATTTTATTTTCCTTTTTTATAATGAAATGAGTTGGGCTGAACCAAACTCTTTTCACGGATGAACCAGTTTTACCACAAAAAATTGTGATAACTTTTAAATACAAACATGTTACTACCTCTGTTTCATTGGATGTGGCACACTAGCACTGAGATTTAAAAAGCGTGCTTAAGCGCACTTAAAGCACTAAAAAGCGCTCCCCTTTTGTATAAAGAAGCGATGACGCCGACGAAAAGCGCGCTTTTCGTTTACCGGCTGAAATGGGGTTTGTTTTTTTTTATATAATGAAAAGAGTTTGGGCTGAAAAGAGTTTGGGCTGAAATGGAATAGTAATAGAGTTAGAATAAGCTAGGAAATTAAACAAAAAAAAAAGAATCGGCTTAGTTACTCTCATCTTCACCGACACGGCCTTGTTTTCGCTCCCTACGGCCTCGTCTTCACTTCCGCGGCTCAGTTTCCTGGCTCCCGTTTTCAAAAACCGGCGGCAACAACATATGAGGTACATCAAGAAGTGGTCGAGGGAGATATGGAAAATGATTTGGAAGATGACAAGGAGTTTAGGGATGGAAATGAGGTCCATAGGGATACTTTTAGTGAAGATTATGATGATTTTTCCGATGACTAGAGATTAGAGCCTTAAATGATCTCATAATAATTTAAGAATCCTTCAATTTTAGTCGTTTAGTTCTTCTTACCACCCTTAAAACTTTGAATTTGGTATTGTGTTGAAAGTTTTATTTGTCTTTTATGATATTGTGTTATTATTCTAAGTTCTATGGTGCGTCTTTAATGAAATAATCCTAGTACATATTTTGCAAGCACTTTTTTCTGAAAAGTGAGCATTTGCGCTCAGCGCTTCGCGCTTCAGTAAATTTTACCATTAACGCTTCGCTGCACTTTGCGCTTTTTAAAACCCAGAACTAGCCTTTGGTGCTTAGATTTAGGCAAATGAAATGAGTGGATGAAATTGAATTTAGAAAATAAAAAGTAAAATGAATGGATGAAAATGAATGAATCTTACTAAAAAAGTGTGTCAAATTTACAAAAAAAAAATGTGACACATCCAATAAAACAGAGGAGTAAAATAGAAATACAAAAACGTAAAATATATTTATTTTTGATTACCAATCTTTTGGAGAACCATAAATGAAAGCATAAGCTTTTTGCAGTCCGCGTGCATGGTCCGCATGGACAAGACAGTATAATGTAAATGACATATTCCCTCTCCAATTAAGATCCTCCCACATTGTCAAACTAGTTAATTTTTCACATAAATGAGTAATCATTTTCTTACATAATCGATTGCAATATATATTACTCTAACTAAATACATCATTCGTTCCATTAATAGTGACATCATTTGTTTAGATGCTTGGAATTAGGTGGAAAAAATGTGTGGATGAAACTGAATGTAGAAAGTAAAAAGTAGAATGAGTGGATGAAATTTAAAGAATCTTGTCAAAAATAAAAAGTGCGTAAATATAAAAGAAACATCTCATCAATGTAAGTGTGCCACTAATAGAGGGACGGAGGGATTAACTAAAACTTTCTCTTTATATCAGATCACCAATCATTGACTCACAGTAATCAGCACTTTATTACTAACATGGTTTTTTGTTAATAGTAACCATATGGCTACGCGTGGACAATAGAAACAAATTAAGATTAGAACGTACGAGGTTGTTTCACACTAACACACAGAAACCTAAAAAGGTGTAAGAGGGCAACACGAGAAACCAGAAGAAGTGAAAGAACACACAAGGCTCAATCACTCTACTACTGTAAGGTTTATGCCAAATCTGATGATTAATACTTCCTCCTTCCGACTCATTAACATTGGATCACTTGCTTTTGACAGTTGGATTTAGAAAAGGTGAAATTAGTGGTGGAGAATGCATTGAAAAGGAAAAAAGTAAATTGAGTGTATGAAAACAATCTAAAATTTGACCCAAAAAAAAAGAGTCAATGTTAAAAAATCATCTCAAAAAGGGAAGTGAGCCATTGTTAGAGAACCAGAGGGAGTATTAAGGGTTATTCTTTCAAACACCGCTTTATACAGGTAATTTCTGTTTAAAAACAAAAGAAAAGAAAGAAGACACAAGGCTCAATGCTCCATTGTCCTATGATTATTGTGTGACCTAAACCATGTTTAAGCATAACTTACACCTCATGAATGTATAATAGACATACACACACCATGACTTAGATCAATAAATTGGTGAGTGAGTTGCCATGTGAGATCGTGGTACAACATTCGTGTATTTTCAAATTAAATTATTTTATTTAATCCCTAAATAAATATAGACACTAACAATGAAATGTTTTGGTTTTATACAGTGAAAAAGCTAATAAAAAATATGAGCTGAAAAGATACATTTCTATATCCCAAAACAAGGTTTATACTATGATTTAGAATGTTTTTAGAATTCATGTTTGACTCTTGATATTTTTGAAATTTCATAAAATTAGAAACTATATTTAGAAAAACATATTAAAGTATATGTTACATAATCTAACAAACTACCATGCCATAATATTCTTATATATATGTCAATAAAATTGTACTCCCTCTGTCCCAGTCGAATCTGCACACTTTTTTGTCAGCTTTCTCAGGTCATGTTTGACCAACAATAACTTTAGTTGCGTATATTAACGGTGTGCAAAAATTTGATATTTAGAAAATACATCATGCATGGAATCCAACAATATCTCACATGATGATATTGGTGTCTATATGCTAGTTGAAATTTATGGTCAAACATGTTTTGATAAAGTTGACCAAAAAATGTGCAGATTCGACTGAGACGGAGGGAGTAGCTAAAATTACTAGGCTTAGCTACTTGTGACACATTTTTCAGTCAATATTCTCAAGACACGTTTGTTTGACCACCGCCACTCCTTCCCCCCATTTCAGACTTCACCTTTTGACTTTTAAAAGTTGACTTGAAAAATATTGATCCTTGATATCTTTGATTAAGGATAATTAAAACTTGTGAAAAATTGATATTTTGAAAATACATGCTATAACAAATCTAACAATGTATCACGCAATAGTATTTATATTTATGTACCAATTCAATTTTAGGGTTAAAGTTACGAAGTTTTGACTAAATGCATAGTTAAATTACAAATTGAAATGGGATAGAGGGAGTAACTTTTATTACATATTATGAACACTTGTAAAATTTTGATATTTAGAATAATTACATATTACGAACAATCTAATGGAACATCACATTATCAGCTATGGAGTACATTATTTAAAATTTATGGTCAAACATAGCTTGAAAAAATTGACCGAAGAATGTGCCACAAATAGCTAAACAGAGATATAGGTCAATTTGACCATACAAATGAAGCTTATCATGAGATGAGCAGCGTTAATGACACTTTTTATGAGACTTGTCTGGGATGAGATTGGGTGAATCCGGTGAAGGAATAACAAAGTACAGATATCCAAGTGGGCTTTGTACGATGACATGACCAATCTTTGTGGTTTTTAATGTGAGATGAAAATACGTTGCTAATACTCAGCGCAAAGCCGCACTTGATGTACAAGAGTTATTACCAGCAGACCGTTGGTTATTACCCAAATATGGTACGTCGAAGTGCATGGAATTCAAACAGGAGAAATCATCTGCCAGTAATCTCTCTTTAAAAGGTTTTTAAAAAACATGAATCTGACCCAAGCTACGCTCAGCAGAAAATTCAATTTCAGTAAAAGACAAAAATAGTCACCAAACTTGGCAAAAGTAAACAGAAAATGGAAACTTATCCGCATCCTTTGGACGGCAATTTTCATTTAAGACTATAGTACGTTTTAAGCTCACAGGACACAAGACACTTCACATCAGATGATCCGCAGAAGCTTCATCGTTTCTGCCAAACAACTGGAAGGAGGTGCATGGAAGCTAAACGTGATGTACTGATGTTTGAGTACTAAAAATAACAGCTATTTTTTTCTTTTTTATTAAAAAAAGGAAACAAAATAGTACTATCAATACATCATGACTCCCGGATAAAGCAGGCAATTAGTCACTCGTGGTTTAGCGGATGAAGGAAATACCAAAAATAGCAAGGAAAATTTTCAAACAGATGAGAGACACAACTGTACAAACAAAAAAGAACATGTAAGAAGAAGGGGGAAAAACCTGGATTCAGTGGAATACTCGAACAGCTTTCCCTTGGTCGAAAACACGATGAGAGCAACATCGGCGTCGCACAAGACGGAGATCTCGTGAGCCTTCTTCAGCAAGCCGGAGCGGCGCTTCGAGAACGTCACTTGCCGGCTTATCTTGTTCTCGATCCGCTTCAGCTGTACTCTTCCTCTCCCCATTCTTAATTCAACCTCAAAACCTCCTACAACTGCGAGTTCGAACCTGATTCTCCTCGTCCTATTACCCGATCAACCGAACCTAGCTAGAATCACCAAATTAATGCCGCTAGAGTGGCGAGAAAAGGGAGGGACCCTAAGTTTTGCACTGATGCATCGTAAAAATGCAGGTGGGAATTGGGAGGAGAATCAATTAAAGCGCAAAGTCTAGAGAGAGAAAGAGAGAGAAGGGTGGGAATGCCGAATGAGGTTCTTTCTCAGTTTAGTCTCCACATGTTGTTTTGAGGTGGTTACTGTTTTAGTATGTTTAAAGATCGTTCATGAATTGGAGATGAGGTACTTTCTCCATTTTTATCTATTCTTTTAATTAGTAAAATTTACTTTTTAGATCTGTTTTTATGCAAGCTAAATGTTTCAGGTTGATCAAGAGGAGGGTTGAAAAATTAATAAATGAATGAAAATTTTCTTTGTTTTTGTAAAATGAATTTGATGTGGTAGTTCGTTCAAGCAAAATGCTTGCTCACTCCTTGAATCTTCTTCACCTACAAAACTTATCCCGGAAAGTTCCGACGATCAAGTCACTTTTCTCTCCTAAGAATTGGAATTTTTCAAGATAGTCACGCTTACGTTAACTCGTCAAGAGCTTGTTGTATTTATAGGCTGACATAGTTGCAGTTCCTTGCTTTTAGGGATTAAGATCGTGGGTACACCACGATCACCACATTCTTCATTCGTGGTCTTCGTGTTCGTTGCTCATCCCATGTTTCTCGGCCCACGTCTTCTGCCACGACCAAAATCCTTGCGTCTAGCTGACTTGCATCTTAGGCTAAAATGTTCGTCTCGCTATAGGATGTTATTGGGCTGGACCTAGCGGCCACCAACCTTTCGATTGTTGGGCTCCCTATACACCATAAGTCCCCCCACCCCCGGGCCATCAAGGCCATACTACACAAAGTTATATCTATATTCAGTAGCTGCGCTCGAACGTATTACAGCGGCTCGAAGGTGTGTGCAATAAGCAGTTCGTGTTCGCAGCAACCTGAATTACTTTCACGAAGTGTCGTATGCTTCTTGGCTATGTATCCCAACTCTGTTGGATAATGCCCCTATTTTTTGAATTTCAAAATTTTAAACAATTGCGTATTATACGGGTAAGTAGTAGTTGCGATCTTGTAGCTGAGATTCGCTCCTGTGTATTCGTTATTTTTTATGTAAATTTCTCGCTCGTCGTTACATTTTCTCTTTATTAAATAACCTTGAATTTTGTGCAGAATCTTTTGTCAACCAGAATCTTTATTAAATAACCTTGAGATTCGCTCCTGTGTGTTCGTCTCGCCCGTCGTTATCGCTTCATCCGAGCAGAATCTTTTGTCAACCAGTTCTTGCGGGGAGGAGTATCTTTCCATAGCCTTCCAGGCATTGTTGGACAATGACTCCGTAGATTCAAGTATAGACAAGATGACTGTTTTTGGTACTTCTTCATTTGCATCATCCTTGCAGTCAACTGCCGCGGTCATTCTTTGATTTTTTTTTTTTTTGGCATTGTGGTCGTTGTCCCTTGACTCCTTGCTGATGGGTTCATTGTTTTGTTAATGTCGCCATACTGGATTCCCCCTTCCTTTCTATATTGGCCTAAAAAGTCATTCTTCAAATTTTCTTCAATTTGTCTTCTTAGGTCTCTGTAATACTCATTATCATGACCATGATCTTTGTGGAAAGCACAATAATTCTCTCTGGATCTCTTTTTTGGTGGTGCTAGCATAGGTGCTGGTTCTCGAAATAGCTCCTTGTTTGCTTGCCATATTTCGTTCCTTCGCCTTGTCAGAGGTGTATCCTGGAATGGTGCAGCCTGTGAACCTGGTTCTCTTCCTTTGAAAGGGATGTTTCCCTTTCCCTTCTTCATAAATCCTTTCTGCAAATCCTCCGTCGTTCACTTTTCGCCTCGTTCCGCTCTATCTTGCTATTGTTTGCTTTTTCTATCCGCACATGATGTTCAATCATCTTTTGTAGTTACCTTGGATTTTCAGGCCTATTTTTTGTCAATTCTTTGTAGAATTCTCGTGATCGCATGCCTTTTATGAATGCTCCTAATAACAGTTGCAATGACAAGTCGCGAACCTATAGACTTTCCGTAACAAATCGATTATGATACTCTGCCAGGCTTTTATCAATTCGCTAAGCTATGTTATTAAGATCTGCGATCGTTTTGGTGAACTTTTGCTTCTGATAGAAGGGACCCAAGAATAGGCCTGACAATTATGCCCAAGATTTGATACTTCCATTCGGAAGGTGTTCGTACCAAGGGATCGTTGTTCCTGATAAAAAGATGGGAAACGCCTTGCAAACTAATTCGATGTTCACGTCACGAAATCTCATGTTGTTTCTGTATGAATGTAAGAACTCTTTTGGATCTGTGGTCCCATCGAAGATTTTAACGTGCAGAAAAAGTTTGAAGTTCTTTGGCATCTTAAAATCTCACCGATGCAGTGCTAGGGGTGATTTGTCAGTGTCGTCTTCTACGACAATGTCACAGAACTCTTCTTCGTGGTTGAGATTCTGATGCTCTTGGCTTGCTTTTTTCCCAGGTTTTAGGGTTTTTGCTTAAGCGTCTTCAAAAATTGATCGTAAAGACCTTCTCTGTTCTCTTATAGGAATGTCGTGAATGCCCTCTTTTCCTTGTCCTGGTTATTATTCGAGGATTTCGCTTCCTGTTCTTCCTCTTATGTTTCTTGTTTTCTATGTTCTTTTTCCCTATTTGGGGTGTGTTCTTGATGATGATGCATTCCTCTATCTCGTCCAAGTGTTTGCTCTTGCGACTGATGATTATGGCTCTTCTCACTCATGTGAACACCATTGTTTACCCCGAATGACCTTGAAATGAAAATAAAATTTTCTTCCCCACAGTTGGCACCAAATGATGTGGTAGTTCGTTTAGGCAAACTGCTTGCTTACTCCTTGAAGCTTCTTCACCTGCAAAACTTATCCCGAAAATGACTCCGGGAGGAAAGCTCCGACGATCAAGTCAGTCTTCTCTCATAAGAATTTGAATTTCTCAAGATAGTCACGCTTACCTTAGCTCATTGAGAGATTGTTGTATTTATATGCTGACATAATTGCAGTTCCTTGCTTTTAGGGATTAAGATCGTGGGTACACCACGATCACCATGTTCTTCGTTCGTGGTCTTCGTGTTTGTTGCTCATCCTGTGTTTCTCGGCCCACGTCTTCTGCCACGACCAGAAGCCTCGCGTCTAGCTGACTTGCATCTTGGGCTGAAAAATGTTTGTCTCGCTATAGGATGTTATTGGGTTGGGGCTGGCGGCCACCAGCCTTTCGATTGTTAGGCTCCCTATACACCAGAATTATATCAATCTTTAAAGAAATATAATAAAATGAAAAGTGTGACAATAGTATAAAGTTATAATGAGTATATTTCCTTGGTTTACCTAATTATAGCACAATATTTTAAAAGATACCAATTGTATGAATCAAATTGAATTGAAAAAAAAACAATTGAAAGTGTTTTAAAGATTCATTCAGACGCATCCACTCATTCTACTTTTTTTTATTTTCTAAATTCAATTTCATTCACTTTTTCTATTTTTTTTTCTAAATTCACTTTCATCCACTCATTCTATTTTTTACTTTCGAAATTCAATTTCATCCACTATTTTCATTAACTTAAATCCAAACACATAAAATTATCATATCTCATTCAGAGGAATGGGCAGGTACTCTATTTGAAAAGTGTCCTAATTAATACAACATTTAAAATAGAAAATTATGACACTATTAGATAATAAATATAAAAGAAAAAGACAGACATTTTTTTATTTAAATGTTTTACCTCTATTTAAATAGGCAAAGTCTTGGGAAAAACTGTCTTTCCATAGGCTTATGGAAAGATAGGGTTTAATTAGAATAATAAAAGGCAAAAGGTCTAAGTTGCAATATTAAAAAATTATTATGCAACGTGTAGTAGTATTAAAGTTTATAACCCGGTTTATGCAACCAAAAATTTTATCTTCATTTCTTCTGATTTACCCTTTAAACCATGATCTTTCATGACTTATGAAAATACCATTTTTCAAAAGACGGACTCATTTAAATATTAGGTTGTACTATATTAATTGTAAAAAAATGTCAAGTTTTGTGCCACTTATAATAAAATACAGTAATATCGCATTCAGGGGAACAGGCAGGTACCCTATTTGGAAAGTGTCATAATTAATACAACATTTAAAATAGAAAAGTATGACACTATTAGATAAAAATAGAGTATAAATATAAAAGAAAAAGACAAACACTTTTTTCTATTTAAGTACTTTACCTCTATTTAAATAGAGTGCGTCTCTTGAAAGACGGTCTTTCCATAAGTCATGGAAAGACCAAGGTTTAAAGTGTAAATTAGAAGAAATTAAGATAAAATTTTTGGATTGCATGAACCGGGTTATAAATTTTATAACTACTACATGTTTCATACTAAATCTTTAATATTGCAACTAAGACCTTTTACCTTTTATTATTCTAATCAAACCCCGTCTTTCCATAAGCCTATGGAAAGACCGTCTTTCCCAAGACTTTGCCATTTAAATATTAGGTTGTACTATATTAATTGTAAAAAAATGTCAAGTTTGTGCCACTAATAATAAAATACGGTAAATTGCGTTAATTAGGTCCTTGATCCACATCTAGAGCTAGTAGCTAGATGTGGTGGGAGGAGAGAGAGGGAAACCACAAGTGGTGAGGAAAACAGGGGTGGTTTTGGAAGCATGCGCTGTCGAGCTACTATTGGATATCGGGCAGATTTCGTACAGCCCATCATATTAGGAAGGTGTCGTACGAGGGTCGAGTGGGCCCCCTCATTACAGTGTGTTTTTGTTTTTGTTTTCCACTTTCTTTCATTGCCGTTAACTCATGAACTAACGGCCGGCGGCAAGCGGCTTCAATTAGTAAGCTGGTCCCCGGCGGCGGTGGGGTCGCCGGAGCAGTGGTTGGTGGCAGTGAGGCGTTTTACGTGCACATGGTCTATACCAGACGTGGTAACATCGAAAACGGACATCCCACGGGCTGATATTTGTTGTTTCTATTTTAGGAACATTAATACTAAATAAAAATATGGATTTGTCTTTTTCCTTTTGCTATTCCTTTTGTTTTCATCTCTTCAATGTCAAATGTCAATGCAGGAGGAGTAATCCATTTTGCTGCTACCTCCGTCAAATTAACAGTGACACACTTTGTTGTAATTTGATATGTTTTTTTATATTTATATTTTTTAATTATGACAAGTGTAAAGTTATTATATTAATTTATTTTACATTTTTTTCTTATAATTCAATTTCATCTACTTATTTAGCATCTTGTAAATTATAACACCCAAAAATAGTGTGTTACTAATAGAAAATAGTGTGTTATCACTGTAACTGCTAATTCTTCATTCCATTTTGTAAGTCCATATTTGTTTACACTTCTCCTTCCCCAACCGCCATATTTTATGGAAATGACGAACTTAACACCACACGATCGCCCAAGTGGTTAGAGACATGGTTTACGCTCTGTGGGTCGCGAGTTCGACTCTCGGCAGCGGCAGTGTGGGAATTTCTCCTGTAGGAGAGATCCCTTGTGCGCATCAAGTACAGTCGAGGGTCATGTCCTTGGCTATGAAAGTGCTGCAATTTACCTCTCCAGTGATGACTGTGGTGTCGGCGCGACTGGGACGGCTGAGGGCGACCAGGTGATCGCCTTTTGGAAATGACGAACTTACCACTACGTTTTGAAAATGACAAAAAAAAAATATTATTCTAGTTTAATTTGTTTTAAGATGTATCACTCATACTAACGATGTCATTAAATAAGCTTTTCACTTCTTTATAAAAGGATAAAATGTTAACTTTCATTGTTAATCATTATTTTAATCTCTCCTCTCTCTTCCCGGCTGCCACCAACTACTCTTATCCTATCACCCTAATCCACCGCATTTATTGTCATATTCATCGGCAACACATTTCCAACACCCACCTTTGTAGCTAGCTAAAAAAGTAGCGTCATCGGAACAGAATTCACCACACCAATACATTCATTTCCACCATCTGAAATCATCAATTCAGATAAATGAGAGTTTTTTTTTTGTTTGGAAAAGCATGTAAATAAGGCCTAATTCTAGGCCTTGTGTGGGAGGCAACTTTTTAGATTTGAAATTTGGGATTCAATCTCAAAATTATGAATTTTGCAAATTTTTATTTAATAAAATTGAGTTGGATTCGGACTTCAAGATCCTAGAATTTGGAATTCAGGAAAACTTCAAAATCTTGACAAGTTTTCCAAAAATCAAAATTTTGCAAAAAGTCCTAATCAAATTCAAAATTATACAAAATCCTACATTTCAAAACACAAATCCTTGAATTTGCCAATTGTGCAATTTACTCCATGTGTAGCTTGAGGAGTACACCAAAAATTGTGCAATTTAAGGTGAAATGGAAGAAGTATTAATAATTTAATACTGTGCACGTGAACTTAAAAAAGGAAAAAGACAGGGGCCAATTGAAAGGCAGAAATATTTAGATGGGGAATATGTAATAATATGAGTGGGCCCGGAGGTGCGGGTTGCGATTGGCTACGGCCTTTAAAACTTTGGCAGCTTCCGTGTCGCTCTCTGGTTGGCCGCTTGCCACATCCATCACATCCTCAATCTCCATCGTCCATTTCATTTCCACGAATTTACATTTTAGTCCTTCTTTTGATATACCCGATCCCCGGCCCAATGAGTTTAAGGTGCCAGCTGTCGCTTTTCTACTCATCCATGCAACTTTTTATGTGAATTACTATTTCTCGTGCCGCACCCTTTCCCTTTTTTTGTTGGTCTTTTAATATTATCATATTACTTTTTTTTGATAAATTTTGAAATTAATTTCATCTGCTCAATTTACTCTTTGCTCTCTTTGTACAATCTTTCAATACTCTCTTAAATTCGACTCACTTTCTATATTGGTCTGACTCTTTAGCATTAACTTTCTTGTAATGTTTTCTGATTTGGAGGGCATAAAAAATTGAAAAGCCCATAATATTCTCAGCTTTATGCTCCATCCGTCCCAATAAAATGGCACAGTTATTTTTTTGCCCATCCCAACAAAATAACATACTTTAAAAACTACCTAAAATAGCAAAGAATGTGTTAAAGTTTTACAATGTTTTTTTTAACTTTAACAACTATCAAACTGGGCTCACAACTTTTTTTTAAATATCACTATTTTTTCACAATTATTCTCTGACACTTCAACTTGCATAAAAGAGTGAGTCAAAAGCAAATCCATCATTTTTGTTGGAAAAGAGGTAATATTAGTAGACTACATTTAAACTTTGCATTCTTTAAAAAAAAACTATAATACCCCTTCAACTCATCGTTACCCCCAACCGACATTTCACTTCACCCACCAAAACGCACTCTTCCTAAATTCAAATGTTAAAAGTAAGTGAGTCGGTGCTACTGGTCCGGAAAGAGCATGCATAAAAAATTTTGATGTGCAGGTTAAGTGTCAAGTACTCCCTCACAATCTCAGAAGGTTATTTTTAAAGGTTTGAGACATGATTTTTAAACTCAATTATATTGTAATGGGCTAAAAGAACGCGAAAGTATAATTCTCCACAATTACAATCTTAGTTTTAAAATTCTTCTCGTACCCGTTTCAAATACTAATCCAAACCCAACTTATTAACGCTTAATAAAATAGAATATGTGAAGATTTTCACATGTAATCGTGAATAAAAGTCTCGGGGAACTGCGGTAGGACTATGATTCCGATGATTTCTAGTCCTGATTAAGCATGCATGCATATGTTTCAGTGGTCCATGTCCAATTTGTCTTATAATAAGGCACGCAACTTGTTCTTTTTCACTTTGTATTGATCAATGGGAACTTATAAATGTTATCTCCTGGTACCAAATCGAGCTGTAAATCCTATGCTGTTTCCCTAACGTTATATGGTGGTCCCAGTAAATTTTTTTTTTTTAAATGAGAACAAAATTAAAAATATTTATTGATGTACAGGACTAGATTTTAAGACAACACCACTAAAATATATAAAATTTTCATGTGTAGTTAAGAAAGTTGTCCCAAAAAAAAAACTGCAACATCACTACAAAAAAAAACTTTTAGTCGTGGCACTTTTCTGGAGCATTCGTGACACAAAAAACCGTCGCTAAAATTATTTGTGACGTCTTGTGAAGTGCCTCTATTCAACACTAAAATTTTGTTACGCGTTGAAATTTCTCATATGCGTGCGATGCTTTAAGATGCAGTTCAATTTAGAAGCGTTATTAAATTTTATGACATGCATTAGTGTAATATTCAGTTTAGTGGCATTTGCGCATGTCAAAAACATTTCGTGACACTTGAAAGTTGAGTAAAAGTTGTGACATTGTCTCACAATATGCATTACTACATGACCTCTTTTGTTTTTAGTGCATCAACAGACCACGAAAATCATCAAAATAGACATTCATAGACTACCGGATAGCTGGGAATCAAAATCATCATTACGATCCCATAATACCAATGCCTATCAAAATAATTTTTTCAACAACAAAAATGTAATTTGAAACGACTTAGAGGGGTTGGATTAGTTTCTAGATCAATGCCCAATTCACATGGGGCTGTAGTAACGCAGTGGTCCTTACTCGTTACAGCAAACAGAGTGGAAATCGCAATCACACCAATAAAAATAATCCATCACACTGAACGAAAAGTAACTATTTTTTGAAAATCCCACGGTGACCAATCCACGATCACATTACAAAAGTAGCGGTGTTAAATTCCTTAAATATTCCTAGTACCAGGCTTTAATTTGGGGACCATATTGCACAAACCCAAAAAAAGGATTAAGTAGTGATTGTATGGTTATATATGCTGTACTATCATGTAATCCACAGCAATGGAAAACAATATATTTTGAGAGTATCGTAAAGTGGTCAAATCTCAAATCTCACACCGCTGTCTCACAAACTGAGAACGATTTAGCCAGCGGTGTTGTAATAGCAAGACAACCTTGGACCCTTGCCATATTTTAAATTAGTGTTGTCAAGGAAAATAAATATAAAGACATTCGCTCAATCTTACGGTAAAATGATGAGTTTGAGTATAATTTTTTTGAAATGAGATATGGTATAATTTCTTTTATATAATTTAATTTACTTAATCATTTATCTGACCGTAAGTAATGGTAAGATGATCCCATACAAACTTTTGTCTTATATATGGTCGTACGTGATGCTAATAATTTAGGTAGCGTACTTTTATTATATGATCGCACACATTTCAAATAATTATGAGCAAACGTAATTCTACAAAATAAGCATAAAGTAGGCTGAGATGGAGGGTTTATTGTACTTTTAAACAGTTATATACTCTGTAATCTATACCCATGGGCCACAGGTACTCCTCTCTCTCACGTCAAATTGCAAAGGATTTTTTTTACGGTTATCTAAAAATATATTTGAGCGTTAATATGTTTAACTACGTATAATGACGATAAACAAAAATTTGATATTTAAAAACTATTTGTTACGTTGAATCCAACTACATAACATATGATAATATTATTGTTTATATATCTATTTAAATCCCTGGTCAAAGCTGAACAGTAAATAGTAACATAAAGTGAAGTGTGTAGTTTGAGATGAGACGGGGAGAGCATGTGATAAGAAACGGGGAATTCACGTGGGAGGTGTAGGCCCGACCCGAAACCGGATCGATCCGGTTTAATTTTGGATGAAGCCAAAATTGAGCTGAGGTGGAAGACTTGAAGTGATGGCCCTTTCTCTTCCACTTGCAGCTTGCAGGTTTAATTATACTAGTAGAACTCATGCTGTGCCTGTGCCTGTGCCTGTGCCTGTTTCCTCCCTTCAGTACGGAGTACTGCAATTTGCTATTTTGGACATGAAGCGAAGCGATCTCAATTTCTATATTTATTACCTGCTCCTTCTGTTTCACTATGTTTGGCACCATATGTTTATCTTTTTTTTTTTTTAGGTTGAAATATGTGGAAGAAATTGAGCGAAGAGAGTAAAAAGTTTAATGAGTGGTTGAGAATGATGTACTTTTTGCCATAAAAGAAAATGTGACACATTTAGAAAAACATACAAATATAGTAAATTTGACAAACTTAAGAAAACATAAGGGGTATATTTTATTTTTATGTACTTGCTCCTTTTCTTTAAGATTTTCACACTATTAATTAACACACATTCTTTTAAAAAGGTAAAATGAAAAAAAGAATTTGAACTAGGAGTGTAAAAAACAAATGGAGCGGATGAAAAGAATATAAAACTTTATTTAAAAAAATGATAGTGTCATTGTTAAAGAACCGAAAAAAGGGGAGAAAATGTCAATGTTAGTGGATTAGAGTGACTAATTATTCTCTCCTTATTTAAGGCTCTCGCTTCATTTTCTATATGCAGTCCTAGCTAGTGGTTTCAGAGTCATTGTTGTGCTTGGAACGGGAATTGCGTGCATGTCCAATACGGAGGACCTTGGTCGTGCCCTTGACGATGGCAATAGCGCACTGAATCAAAAGTCTGCCTAACCAAGGTGGTTGTCAAGTGGTTGAGGGAAAGATTGTTGGGTGTGTTCAACCAAGTCTCACTTTGAAAATTGAGAGAGCAATTAATCACTACATAAGTGATAGTTTCACCACATTAGTTGGGCATCTCTTTAAATCTCAAATCTTAATTAATTAGGAAGTCAAGAGTTTTGAATTCATTAATCGGAAACTCATGGGTTGGTTCATGAATGAGAACTTCAAGAGTTGGGTTCATGAATGAGAGACTCTTGAGCTGTACTTGAACTCTTATAAATAGAGGGAGAGTCAGGGAGTTTAGGTAAGTTTTCTTCAGACATTTGTTCTGGTATGAGAATTCTTTTCTCTAGGTTAGGTGTGAGTTTGGAAGACAACTGTTCTGGTCTTCAAATCACCCATTCAGTATCTGTAAGGTGTGGGAACAATGTAGTCCCTTATGTATCTGCAATCTGGGTCGGGTGGTCCTGCGTGACATTCTAACATCTGTAATCTGTCTGACCCATCTGGGTAATAAGATTAATCTGTTTCTGGTCGTGGATGTAGGCAACATGTTTGGTGAACCACGTTAAAATCAGTGTTATGTTTTTTTTTAACTTTCTTTTGTTATCTTGATTCTGGGGGGATTAATGTTCTGTTTGGCAGAGCTGTGCTTATAAGCAAAGCTAGCTTATTCTAAAAGCAGGGGGAGACCAGTTTCTGCTTTCCCCCAAAAAATAGCTTATACTTTCAAAATAAGCTATTTTTTAGCACTTTACTAAACACTAAAAAGTGTTTAGCTTATAAGCACAACAACTTAAAAGCTATGCCAAACATAGCCTCAAGTGATATCAGAGCTAGCCGGTGATACAACAAGTGGTATAAGAGCCAATGGTTCGTTTGGGCCTCCGTTTCAAGAAGAAGAAAGAGAAGGAAAAAAAATCTAAGCTTGGGTGAATTGTTGGCGAATCTGGAGAGTACGTCTATTTCTATCACCTTTACTGGGATTCCCGAGCTGCTGTGTTTGACAAGTTCTATTCTGATTGAACTTGTTAAAATTTGGTAATCTGTTCTGTTATCTGTTTCACAAATCATTTCCTGGTTGTACTTGTGGAACTACGTTTTCTCTGTTTGATAAATCCTTTCTTGGTTGGATTTATTCCAGTTGGTGGTATATGTTTCATATGTTGTAAATCCTTCCTAGATTGGATTTGTCCATCTGTTCTATTGGTTATATTTGGGTAAATCTGCCCGGCACTACCACCGTGCATCTAGTACATCCGGCACTATCATAGTGCATTTAGTACATCTAGCACTGTCCCTGTGTGTATGGTACATCTAGAAACATCCCCGTGCGTCTGGTACATATGGCACCGTTCTCGTGCATCTGGTACATCTGGGACCATTACCGTGCGAATGGTACATCTGACACAACCAATGTGCACATGGTACATCTGGCACAACCAATGTGCACCTAGTACATCTAACACCATCAATGTGCATACGAATCTGGGATATCCGTCTATCAGCATCTGACCCTTGATCTGTAATTGGGCTTTCAATCGAGAGGGGAATTGTTGGGCATCTCTTTAAATCCCAAATATTAATTAATTAGGAAGTTAAGAGTTTTGGATCATGAATCGAAAACTAATAGGTTGTTCATGAATGAGAACATCAAGAGTCGGGTTCATGAATGCGAGACTCTTGAGCTGTACTTGAACTCTTATAATGAGAGGGGGAGTTGGGGAGTTTAGGTAAGTTTTCTTTAGACATTTGTTCTTGTCTGAGAATTCTTCACTCTGGGTTAGGTGTGAGTCACTCTAGGTTAGGTGTGAGTTTGGTAGACAACTGTTCTGGTCTCCAAATCACTCATTATGTATTTGTAAGGTATGGAAACAATGTAGTTTCTTCTGTATCTGTAATCTGGGTCGGGTGGTCCTACGTGACATCCTGACATCTGTAATCTGTCTGACCCATTTGGGTAATAAGATTAGTTCGTTTCTGGTCATGGAGGTAGCCAACATGTTTGGTGAACCATGTTAAAATCCGTGTTCACTTTTTTTAAACTTTCTTTTGTTACCTTGATTCTGGGGGGATTAATTTCCTAACAACTAGTATCAGAACTAGGCGGTGATACAACAAGTGGTATCAAATCAAGACGGTGATACAACAAGTGTTATCAAAGCTATGCAGTGATACAACAAAATTCGTGTGATATTCTCCCAAAGTGTGTGGCATTAACAAAAGTTATAAACACTTAGACGTTGTATCACTAGTGGAGAATGGCCCCATATGCATCGCTAATCACCCACCATAGGCACCGGTATTTTACAAATTTTCATACCGGTGCATATGTGAGCGGTGCTAGTAATGTGGTGCATAGGCACTGATATCTATTACCGGTGCTAAAAATTTCAGCCAACACCGTTGTGTTTTACCGGTGCTAGAAATGTAAGCCAACACCGGATTTCACTTCTCGGCGCCCAATTTTTACCCCCAACTATAGGCACCAGCATGGAAATATTCAAAATACCGGAGCTAGAATTTAGGCGACAAATTAAAAAAATACAGCCAGTGATTTTAAACTCACTGGCTGGAAAAAAACCTTTAAGCCTTAATATAGTTTGTCATTCAGTTAAAACGTTCAATATGCTATTAATTCCGATGCATTTTACAACACTTTCGTAATGGAATAAGCATTACATAGTTAGAGGGTAACACATGAATTGAAGGCAACATATGTTGTGCCCTTTAACTAATGCTTATTAATTAAAAATGTCGAAATGAAGCAGTTCTCAAGTAACTGAAGCAAAGAGTGTTTAAACAAACATGTCAAACACTCCTTACTCCGAAGGTCCGTAGACTGTAACATCTCCACAGTTTAAACATCAATTAGAAATCAACAAAACACCAACAAATTCTGCACAACTTAAATTACAGAGTTGTACAACAAAAATATCTCTCCTTGCTTCAGGGGAAATATCTATTCTGCACAAAATAATTAATTATTGTCGAACAAAAAAATTTCAAATATCGTAATGATGCATCATTTAAGCACACTGAAGGAGGCATTGTGTGTTCACATTTGTCTTAACAATGAACACACCATGCCTCCTCGTGGTGGCCTACACACTAAAAAAGTTCCACATTTGAAATACAGGAGTTCGACTAAGTCATAGCTCCTTTCCAAAATAGAAGAAGCATTACTTAGTTAGAGGGAATTACATGAATGGAAAGCAATTGCAGTGCCGTGAAACTAATTCTTCCTCCATTAAGCTTGTTCACAATGACAATTATTGTAGAAAACGATTTGAAATGTCAAAAAGAAGCAGCATTTAAGCACACGGAAAGAGACATGGTGTGTTTACACATGTCTTAACAATGAATTTAACATTTTAATGTTAAATAGAGTTAACTATGAACACACCATGCCTCTTCATATGCTTAAAGGCTACAAAATCTCCACATTTGAAATGGAAGAGTTCTACAAATGCTATAAGCATTACACGGTTAAAGGGCAATACATTAATTGTACGCAACCTATGCGATGCCCTTTAACTAATTCTATGTCATTTAAAATGTCGAAATGAAGCAGTTCTCGAGCAACTCAAGCAAGGAATGTTTAAACAAACCATGTCAAACACTCCTTGCTCCGGATGCCCGTAGACTGTAACATCTCCACAGTTTAAACAGACCATATCAAACACACCCTGCAGTCACAAACTAAGCTACAAACGAACAAGTTCTACAAATGGAATGGAAAACTACAAAATCTCCACATTTGAAATGGAAAAGTTCTACAATTGCTATAAGCATTACACTGATAGAGGGCAGTACATGAATCGACAACCTGTGTAGTGCTCTTTAAGTAATGCTTAGTAATTTAAAATGTTGAAATGAAATAGTTATCGGGCAACCAAAGCAAAGAATGTTTAAACAAACTATGTCAAACATTCCTTGCTCCGGAGGCCCGTAGACTGTAATATCTCCAAAGTTTAAACATCTACTACCCTAGAGTACCATTAAACTAATTCTTCCTCTGTTATTGTAGAAAACTATTTCAAATGTCGAAAAGAAGCCGCACTTAAGCACACCGAAGGAGGGATTGTTTGTTCACTCCCTCCCTCTTTCACTGTGCTTAAAGACTGCAAAATTGTCACATTTGAAATGGAAGAGTTCTACAAATTCTGTAAGCATTACATATGAACAAACCATGCCTAAAGCTCCATTAAAATAATTCTTCCTCTGTTAAGTGAATAAGATGCATAATAAAGAAACCTAGTTCCTACGTACAATACTAAACACAAAGATACCATACTAAACACAAGTTTTGACTCAAAAACACAGACGAATAGCAGTACCTCACTCAAAAGTAATCATAACACATACCATACTGAACATGCATCCATCTTATGAAACCATTTTTTAAGCTTTAGTAAAGTCTAACCTACATCTACCAATTCAAAGGGAAAATTTTTCCCCACACTAAAATTCGTTACAAACAAATGACACATTCATCGAGGAAATCAATTGTGTAGGTTAAGATACGAAAAATTGGGGTAAAATCACACCAAAAGCAGGAAACTCAAATTGTATAATATCAATTAGCTTCTCTTTATCGCCATCATTCTCAGGAAGCGTCTCGAAAATCGTCGAACTCGGCCATCCATGCTCCTTGAAATACCTACCAAAAGTCGCACTCCAATTGATCATTCCTTGCAGAAAAGAAGAAGCTAGCGACAAACCTACCATCTTATTTTCGGTCCTCATAGTAAACCAGGAGGGTTGAATGAATCCTACTCAATTTGTGCAATTACTCCAAGGATTACAACCACAATAAGCAAAGCATGAAATCAAATCCAGAAACCATATTCAATGAAATCGCAGAATATCCCACACGGGATTCAATCAAAAAGTCAAAATAACAAATCAATAACTTTTCACCTGGGATTTCCAGTTAGTTTCAGTATCCGTCTTTTGCTTACTCAAAGCTGAATCGTCCTAGACAAAAATCAAACCCCAGATACAATAAGAAACATCATATTCATAGCAATAGAAAAGCATAAACTGGAAATTTTCAAAAAAAACCCTGATCTTGTGATGAGCGATTGAAGCCGGGTAGAAATCCACCGCCCACCGCCGTCTTGAACCCATTAATTCAGTACAACCCTTAACTCATTTTCAGTTTACCGCCTCCGATGCGATTCTGCCTTGGTGTCGGCGGTGTCGGATGTATAGATCTAACCTTTGCTCATCTTCGGTTTACCGCCTCCTCTTCCTTAGCGGCGTGGCCTTCCCCTCCATCAGCGGCGACGAATGGTGCTGGCGGTGTCGGAGGTTTTGGCGGCGCCGATGGTATGCCTTGGTGGCAGCGACTGTGAGGGATATGGTAGGGTTTCAATGGAAAACAAAGTGGGGGAATATGGTAGGGTTTCATGTTTTTAATGATACCGGTTAGGGTTTTAACGGTTGGGATTTAATGAAAGGGATTAATGAATGGTTTCGATATACGCATCATCATAGCACCAGTACAGAATTCATAATACTAGTGCCTATAGAATATAACGCAACTGCTCCAAGCTGTGTATATTTGAATTTTTTTCATCATTTTTGGAACCCGAGAGCGAAGAGGAATAATTTTTTCTAAGTGTCACCGGTGCTCAGATTTGTAATTGCAGCTGCGTCATATTGCTTCAGAATTTTCTTTTTAGAAACAGAGAGGAATGGAGATAAAAAAAGTTTCCTAAGTACTGAGCACCGGTAGAGCTATCGGTGCTATAATTTCTCAAGTGTTGCTTAAATGCCCGTGCTAGTTTTATACTTTCCAAAATTTAAAATTTCACCCCAAACTATTCATCCACTAACCAGTATCGTTGGATTGATTTTTCGGTTAATAAAGTTAAGTAATTGGATTCATAAGAAATCAATTAAACATTCTGTCATTCTCGTGTTTGGAAATTGTGTATGACGGGCCACATATGATATTGAGCACAATTTTGTAAAGAAATAGCTCACTTGTTTCTCGAGAAGAGACGGGAAACATGCTCAATATCATTTGATTGAATTGAATAGTTGACCCATCCCCTTCTCGAGCACATGATATGTAATTGAGAGATAGAGCTAGCCTCTTCGGTATGGGGAATCAAGGCTTTGAGCTGAATCGAGCTTACCCACGGCACCTGGATTTCCCCGGCGAGCTTTCTTTCGTAAAGGCAAAGATCCCCAAGATAAGGTACAACTGTTGGGAATGGAACATGATTAATAGAACTCAGCAGGATCCAGGCCGGAATAGTGGCGCTCATTCGTAACCAGCTCCTAAAGGGTTCCCTCATGCTGAAGGGAGCATCCCCACTTAGTGATCGGTCCGCTAGTTCATGCAAATTCGAAAAGTTATCATGGAAGAGACACATGCAGGGAAACTTGCACGTGTGGTTCAGGTCGGGCTTTCCTGAGGTATCTAATAATCTTGCTTGTGCTCGCCGCTGGCGCACCTCTCTTGACTATTGCCCTTTTTTTTGGAACAATTTTTTAGGAGGGACAGTTTTACATATTTCTGCCAAATCCGTCTATTATTAAGTACGTAACTTTGCTAAAATTGTACTATTGCCCAAAAATGCGTTACACCGTCATTTTTTTTATCGAATTTATTTCATATTAGGTTTCCATGGGTTAATTGAAGTTTTGAAATAGAAAAGTAACTTTTAGTGAAAATTTATAAACCGCTAGTGCAAGCGTTATAGTATCTTACTATAAATGACTAGGAAGTTCTAACACGGAGGATTATTGGTAGTGTGTTGTGAAGATATATTCATAAAATTGTTGTATAAGCCTTGGTATATACTTTACAGATTCATAATGTAGCATTACGTTCGAGCGAATTTTAGTTTGGACATTCTAGTGAACTTTTTACCTTTTGCACTTAGGTCCCTCCAAGAATCTTGGAATTTTCAAAAACCAAGATTGGTCATTCCATATTGAAATTTGCTAATTGAAGTTCACAACTATGCGGTTGGGACATGGTTGGATAAGTGGAACATCCCCGAATCGACATGATTGCATAATGCTAAAATTGCACTATTGCCCAAACTTTTGTTATGTAAACATAGCACTGGTTCTATACCGGTGCTACAACCTAAAATCATACTGGTGCTACAACATTCCTATTTCTCGCGTGCCTTTTCATTTTCCTACTTCATTTTTGTGGAATAACAGGTTTTATGAACTGACACGTGCATAACCGGTGCTCACAATTATCTCATTTGTTATTCATTATCACAACCGCACCGGTACTGAGCACCGATTATTATGTTTACCAGTTCTTTAAGTTACAAAGGCACCGGTAATTCATCGTTCTTATGTTTATACCGGTATTGTAAGTTACAAAGGCACCGATACATTGTTGTTCATACGTTTATACCTGTGCATGTGCACCTATTTTTCAGTAGTGTATTTTAGTTTTAATAATAAATTAAAGTCAGAAATTCAAATTGCATGACAAAAACGCCTAATCTATTTGAATTGAAATTTCACGGTTTAACTTTTAACAATCAACTTTAAAAAATATTACTCCATACGTCTCAATTCAAGCTGTAATTTAATTATTAATTTAGTCAAAATTTTCTTACTTTTATCCTAAAATTGAATTGGTATATAATTATAGATATTAGTGCGTGATATATTAATTGTTAGATTCGTTATAACATATATTTTCAAAATATTAAATTTTCACAACTTTTAACTACCCTTAATGAAAGATATTAAGGATCAAACATTTTTTAAGTCAACTGTTAAAAGTCAAAAGTGAAACTTGGATTGGAACTGAGTGAGTAACACGTTAAATTAATAGTGTTGGTGTAGTTTCAAATGGTACAGACTAAAAAGTGTCTTACCAAGAAGTTTTTTCATTCCAATTTCATTTTGGAAAAAGAAAAAAGAGTCCATCTCTTGAAAGACAGTATTTCGATAAGTGATGGAAAGATCAAAGTTTAAATTACAAATAAGAAGAAATTAAGATAAAATTCCCGGGTTGCATGAATCAGGCTATAAACTTTATAATTACTACACGCTGCATATTCTAATTAAACTCCACATTTCCATAAACCAATGGAAATACGGCATTTCCCAATATTTTGCCAAGAAAAAGAAAACAATTCAATTGATGTCGCTGCTGAGAAAAAGAGAAACAGTTCAATTGATGTAAAGGAAAAAAGAAACAGTTTACCATTCGGTGCAGCAATAATGCCATTTGATGTCGCTGCAGAGAATACGGAGAACTCGACGACATGGTGCACTAGCTGAAGAAAATATTAATGAACCAATCTCCTTTTCGGGGGAGATGGAAAAGGAGATGGTACAACTAATTATGAACTTTTAAACTTTTGTGTTTTTACAAAAGGCAAAGTCTTGGGAAAGACGGTCTTTCCATAGGCTTATGGAAAGACGGGGTTTAATTCGAATAATAAAAAGTAAAAGGTTTTAGTTGCAACATTAAATATTTAGTATGCAACATGTAGTAGTTATAAAATTTACACTTTAAACCTTGGTCTTTCCATGACTTATGGAAAGACCGTCTTTCAAGAGACGCACTCTTTACAAAATTAGCTTTGAACTTAATTACATTATCATAAGCAGCTAATCATCACAGTAATTAAAAGTTAGCACCCGGCTATCGTAGGTATGTAGTCAAGTCAAGGTACGAATCATTGCTAAACCATTAGCCAGATTCAAAGATCAGTCTTAACACTAATTAGGATGGATCACTAGATTGATTAAGGATAACGCAATCTTCTTGGGGCTAATCGTACATAATCTAATGATCATAACAAAAAGGTGTGGGTTTTTATCGAAAATGGAAGACAATATGCTAGGCATATATGGAAGCCCAAAACATTAATCTCACTCCCATATTTCTATTATTTGCATCGCATGTAGTCACGTGACTATGTGAGTGTTTCGTAGATTAAGCGGTAGATTAAGAGTGTGTTTGGTAGATCTGCGTTAACTTATTTATTTTGGATTATTTTGAAAGAATGTGAAACTAGCTTCTGCTTTCACCTGAAAAATAATTCCAGCTTTTTGAATAAGTATTTTTGGCCGTTTACTAAACACTAAATTGTGCTTAGTTCATATATTCCTCTGTCCTAATTCAATTGCACACTTGCTTTTTCAACGCTATTCTTTATCAAAATTTGATCACATATGTGAATGAATGTGTGAAAAATAATATTATCTTATATGATATTTTTTATTTCGCCGTACTAATGATTTGCCATTATCACACGTACGTAGACATAGTAATGGTCAAACATATTTTTTGAACAGTGATAATGATCATGGTACAACTTAAATTGGGACGGAAGAAGTATAAATCCTGCCAAACACACCCTCAGCAAATTGGCACAATGTTCAACCTCTCAAACACGTGACAACATTTTTGTAGTGTCAAATTGAATTGAGTGAGTTTAAGCCGGTGATTTTGCCTAGTGAATCAGTGACGGAATTAGGTTTAATCCATATCCAAATAAATACTCCATTCGTCCCAAAACTATTGGTTTATATATTTTTTTAAAGTTAAATTTGGTAAACTTTCACCATAAATATAATTTAATATATGTATAATAAAAATATTTATTTGGGATATTATTAGATTTATCTTAGCATCTATTTTGTAAATATAATTTTTTTATGCAAAAATGTTATATGTAACTAGAGATTTTGACCGCCAAACATGATCATTGAAGTAAAAACGTAAATAGACCAACAATTATAGGACGGGGAGGAGTATCTTTTGGTGTAACTAAAATAATTTACTGTGAGTATTCAGTGAAAATGACGAATAAGATTCCTGACAGAAAAGAAAGAAAGAGAGGAGGTTAATGATGCAAAATAGCGCCACACAAGCCAAGAGTGAAGATGCAAACATAACCCGGAATGTGGTGTACCTACCCGATGGATTCCTATCCAAAATTTTGCACTTTATTTCACATACTTTGGATTTTTTTTCACATGTGCACTCTCTTTCCACTTGTAAATTACATTTATTTTTTTCAAAGATATCAAATACCCAAGGAAAAATCGTAAGCAAGGGGCCTTAAATTATCTCCCAACATAAACTTCTAAACCCCACAGATGCATAGCCCCGCCGCAGCACTCTCTTGATCAATTTCTCTTCTTCAATTGCTCCCTTATCTTGCTATTAAGGGAGATTGCGAGCAACCGTTTATTTTAAGAGCGTAGTACATGTATGACCCGATACTATAATTCATGAAAGTGCACATATAATCCTATATGATTCACGAAATGACACATATAATCCTATATAATTCATGAAAGTGTACATACAACCCGGTGATAATTGAAAGTGCAAGTGTAACTCTAGATAGTTAGTTTATGTTCAAATACAACCTTTTTCGACAGGTTGAAGTCGAATTTAATTGAAAGGACTATTTTACCCTTTCAAAAATAGAAGAAAAAATATTTTAAAAAGGAAATTGACTAGTGTACCCATTAACCCTAAACCCTAACCTATTCTTCTTCCCTTCTCTTCTTCGGCTGTTCTTCATATGCAATGGAAATATTTTTCTGCAAAAAAAAATTGTTTTTAGCAAAACTCGTTGCCGCCATTAATCCCGCCAGGATTTTTTCTCCTTCGTCTGAAAGTCCAACCTTTTAATAATTATGCTAGCAATCAGATGCGCTAGAAAATCCAGGCATTCTCTCTACCCTTTTCCGCTTTGTTTAAGCAATTCTATTTCCACCGTTGCCGTCGTTTCCGATGAGAGACGAACCTCCAACCTTGTTCTCACTTCTTACCTCTGCCAACCCGCTAGCTCACCCTGGGCACCGTCTATTAAACCCAATGATATCTTCCCGACATTTAAGCAGTGGTTCTTGTCTCCGAAAAACCCTCGTATCGACCAAATTTTCAACATCCTTTGTGTTGAAAACGGTGCCGCATTAGACGCCGCCCCTTTCACCTCAGCCTAGGGCTGGTGAAATCTTTAGTTCTAGAGGTTTTCAAGTATGGGAACCTTGAAATTGAGTGGCATTGTTGCAAAAAGTTCTTAAATTTGGCTTCGTGGTGATGGTGGTGGCGTGAGCCGGGAGGGGGTGCAGTGAAGGTGGTGGAGTAGTGGGGCAAAAGCTATTTTTGTCTTTTAGATTTTTGTATTTGGTCCAAAGGGCATTTTGGTCATTTTCAGTCGGTCAATGACCGAAAATTACTTGTCGATGCCGGATTATAGTCTTTAGGGTTATATTTGCTCTTATGCAAAGTATTTGGGGTGTTTTCACGCTAAAAATTATCTCAGGGTTATATCTGCACTTTCACAATTATATAGCGTTATATTTGCATATTTCCCTTATTTTAATTCATGTTTTTGTTATTGAATAAGTGTGAGATCTATCTCCACATATTTGTTTTGTTCTTCAACCTGATCGATTAGATCATTGTATTCATGGTGATAATTCGATTTAGTTGTTCATGTTGATGTATTGTTCTCGATCTACTTATTCAGATCGTGTGTTCTTAATTTTGTTTGTGGTTTTATTTTAGGGTTTCCATTAGTTTGGATTCGTCAGATCTGTGTTTTTCTAGGTGTTTTACAGTTTGAACAACATAGATTGTGGTTGGATCAAGTGGTTTACAGTTGTAGAAGATCCATGTTTGGCACAGTGATATTGATATGTGATGTGCTCCTCTCTGCCAAGTCGTCATGATTTTCGCAGGAAGCAAGTTTATATCCCCGGGGGTGATGTTACAGTTTTTTTATTGGATCTCTGATATGTAATAGTACAGACGATCAGTCTAGTTGACATATAATTAATAGAGTGCGTCTCTTGAAAGACGGTCTTTCCATAAGTCATGGAAAGACCAAGGTTTAAAGTGTAAATTTTATAACTACTACATGTTGCATACTAAATATTTAATGTTGCAACTAAAACCTTTTACTTTTTATTATTCGAATTAAACCCCGTCTTTCCATAAGCCTATGGAAAGACCGTCTTTCCCAAGACTTTGCCTAATTAATATATCCTTGCAATATATTAATTATTGCTAGAGGTTAGTTAGGTTGGATGTCAATTCCACTCAGTGTAATCGTCGATGGACGTTTTCCCAGCATATTGGAATGAATGATTATTTTTTTAAAAAAAGAGAAGACTAAACTATTTTTTTGGTCCCCTAATTATAATCTTAAATTTCGTTTGGTCCTTAAGGCCAACACCGAGTTTGTTCAGCAACCAACAAATACAAAATAATTTTTTTGGTCCCCAAAGGTGATTTTCAGGTAAGTCAACGGTAAAATTGATCAAAATATGTAAAATGACAATTATACCCTTGAGTTTTAAAAAAATTAAAATAAACATAATCTTCTTCCCCGCTAAGCCCTTACCCGCCGACCTCCACCTATCACCAGTTGCCGCCACCATCCATTCACCTTCTCCGCCACCACCGTTCATTCACCTTCCGGAAGGATAAATTGTACGTTCATCCAGAGACCCCATTTCATTCACCACCCACTACCATTGTTCATTCACCGGGGATGCCCATTTCTTGCCTATTTAATCCCCTGCCACTCTCAGGCGGCGCTTCATCTGCAGATTAGCCCGAACGTCGCTTGGGTCTCCGGAAGGTGCTCGAGTCTCCGGAAGGTCTCAGGAAGTAGCGGAATAGAAGGTGGAGATGATTGTTGTCTTCGTCGATCACCGCGGCACGCATAAGGAGTAGGCGGGTGGTGGAGGTGATTGTTGTCCCATCACCAACCGGGGGCGCTGATACGAGGAAGAAGACGCGCGTGAGATGCACGCGCACGGGTAGGTTTTGCGCGCGTGTGATGCATGCGCGCGATTTTGTTTAAAATATAATTTTTTTCTAGTTTTTAATTAGTAAATTTATGAAAATACCCCTGACCGTATGGAAAATAAGTCCGGTTTACCTGAAAATCGCCCAAAAACCGCTTTGGGAACCAAACAAATTATTTTGTATTTGTTGGTTACTGAACAAACGCAGTATTGGCCTTGAGGACCAAATGATGGTATTGCATTATATTTAGGGGAACAAAAAAATAATTTAGTCAAAAAGAGCTCATGGATACATACTCCCTCTGTCCTAACAGTAATGACACGTTTGTTTTCACGGTTTTCAGTGATCGTGTTTGACCGTCAATATCTCTAACTATGTATATCAGTCCCGCATAAAAACTTGATATTTATAAAATATATTCTAAGACGAATTCAACAATATCTCACACGATATATTTATGATGTATATATAAATTAATATTTATGATCAAAAGTTTTAAAATTTTGACTTTAATAATTGTGTAGGATACAAAATAATTGTTCCATCTCTAATACCTTTTGACGTTTATAGATTACAGCCAAACTAATATTCCAGTTGTAATTATATTATTAACAAAAATATTTTGTAAGTACGAAATCAGTTTGCATATATGTTTGGTTGAATAGTATTTATAAACAAAAATAAATTATTTTAAAAGTATGACATCAGTTTCTACTTTTAATAATTTACAAATCCTTTCTTTCAAATATGCTACTCCTAAGAATATATTTTCTTTCACAAAAATACCTTCTTCCTTTAAAATATTTTTTATCAGCTTATCAAATATGTTAACGTTATAAGTAAATCAACCTATAATTCTCGCTAATAATTGTGATTAATGGTGACAAGTGACTACAGAGATATGATAACCAGGACGTGTTTGGTAAATGTGTTCTTTTAAGTAAAACTGATTTATTTTGAAAAGTAAGAGGAAGCCAATTATTGTTATCTTCTAAAAATATCTTATGCTAAAAACTTTTTCTACTTTTAAAATAAGCAGTTTTTTATAAGTTTGTCAAACACCAAGAGCTATTTACGCCATGCTCTCTGACCTTATCTGCATTTCATTTCAATCAAATTCAGTTTAAATCAGTTCAACGAAAATTTAATTTGGTGAAAATTAGTTTAAATTAGTCATATTATTATGACAGGCGCGGGCGGTCGTCGCGCCCGCGCGCCAAAAGATAATTTATAAACCCTCAGTGCTTACTTTCTACAACTAGGTAGATAGTGGCAAATCGGGGTCGTCCAATGAGAAGAGGGATCTTCCTAAGCGTCTAAGCACACAAATGGTTGATATACTAGGCTAGGAGTAAATATATATACACACATAAAAGCGAGTAAAGGGGGGGGGGTTGGTTGGTTGGTTGATTCCTAAGTTAACAAAGATAAAAAGACGAGATAACTAGCAACGTCAAGTGACTATGCTAATCATCAAACGAAACTAAGAAAAAGGGTTTTAAACTACAAAGATAAAATGCCTTGGGGGCAACGGATATCCACTTCCACATCTAATGTAGTTCATCGAATCATTCACACATTCCATCATATAGCATTCATGACCCAACGCTCACACACCCCATCTAGCAAGTACCACAACACACACACCACAAGGAGTTCTAAGTTCATGCTCGTAGATCTTCATGCAAAGGTGCTACGGAAGTCGTCACGTTCCTACACCTAAGCAATTCAACCACACAAGCACTCCCTATGCTCAAATCACTCATGGCACACATGCAGTGAAGCATACCGTCAAGAGTACATAAACGCCAAATAACAAATGCTTCAGGAATGAGTTTAAATCACCTATTCAATACTTCAACTACTTGTCGTGGAGACTGAACTCCTATCCTTCTTAGTTCGTAGTTTGCGAGAGTGAGTTCGACATCTCTCGTCAAACCTCACCAATGGCTCCCGAGTCGCGACCACAACTCAAGGCGACATTGGTGGCATTTAGCACCAAGGACCAACAAGCTTGGCAATGCCTATGACCACTACACCGTGACTAGGCATTGAACCAATTCATGCAATTACACGAGATTGGATGAACATGCAACGCACATTCATCCGCGAGCATATGACTCTCTCGTCTGCTACACAAACGAACATGACGAAGAGTTCGACATCAATCACATTCGCCTAGCACATTGTCAACACACTAACACAATCGAAAGCTCTAATTCATACTCTCACATTGCTAACAAGAACAGGGGGGAAATTAACCCAAATCCCCCAAACCCTAGCTAACAATTAATCCAAGCCTTTCATATCATCAAGCTCTCAATAACATCAATGCAATCAACAATTAACATTCAAAGCACAATAAATGCACAATAGCAAAAATACTAAATAGATAGATATAAATGAGTTCTTGCTACGTAGATAGTGGAAGCTTCAATCCTTTGCTCCCAAGAACAAGAACTACTCTAGAACAACAAGAAAAGACATAATCAAACTAAGAGAAAGCTAAGAAAAGAAAGAAGAAGAAAAACCTAAGTTTGGCGCCCAAAAACCAGAGAAAGGCGCGCTGGAAAGCTTGGAGAAGAAGAGGGAAAAGAGATGGTATTTATAGTGCAAAGAAAATAAAGTTGATTTCTGGCCGCCCGATGGTCGCGACTCGCGACGGTGTTCGTCGCGACTCGCGACGATGCCCCGGCTCGCGATGGTGTCGCGACGGGGTCGCGACGGCAGCCACCGTTTGGCATTATTTCTTTGCCTTCTTCATAGCCATCCCTTTCACTCTTCAAGTCTTCAACAGCTCCAAAATAGTCTTCAACGGCCTCCGGTCTTCATGTCTTCGAAGTGAGTATCCAAAAGTCTTCGAAAGTATAATCTTCAATGTCTTCCGGTCTTCGTTGGTTCCGTGTTCTTCCCTTGTCACACAAAATCCACTTAAAAGAGGTAAAAGAGTACAAAGTTGCTTTTACCTCTCCTAAGTGAATTTCAAGGTAAAACACAAGCTCTCGATAATAAAAGAGCACAAAAGTGATCCTAAATACTACTAAATAATGCGCCTAAAATGGACACATCATATTACTATTGTCAATACACTTATTTTCAGTTCAATTCATTTCAATTCAGATCTAATCAGATAAGTTCAGATAAACTTAAGAGAACATACCCTTAACTTTTAAGAAAAGTAGTTTATAAACCATGTCAAACACACCTTTAGTGTCATATTTGTAACTTTTTTTCTCGTTTCTTTTTACAGGATTGTTAATTATCTCAAGAGTGAAGTGCAATTTTAACCTTATGTTTTGTGAGAAAGCGCAAGAATGACCTTGTAAAATCATAAAGTGCAAAATTAAACCCTGTAAATTGTTGACCAAAATGTCAACTCTAAAAATGACCCGAAATAAGTGAAATGACTATTATATCCCTGATTTTTTTAAAAAAAGACATCTTCAACCTTCTTTCTTCCGAGATTTCTTTCTTCGTTTTCTTTGCCGTATTTCTTCCACCATCACCACCACTCACAGCAAGAGACAATACGATAGAGCGACGCTACTGCTCGACGCTGCTCCCACCTGGTCGCAGAGGCGGATGTTGGGCGGAGACGGGGAACGACGAAGTTGGTTTTGGGTGACAGTGTTTCTAGGGTTTAGGCGGAAGTGGTGAGCGGAGGCAGATGAGATCTGGGTGTCAATTTGAGAAATGGGATAGGTTTGTGTGACGGTGGTTCCACCTAGCGACGGAGCGGAGATGAGTTAGCGACGGCGGCGTGATAGACCGGCGGCAGCGACGCATTGCAGACTAGGAGAAAAAAAAGGAAGAAGAAGAAGGTTTCTGAGCGACGACGGTGGGGGATAGGGTTTCTGGCGGAGCTAGGGTAGAGCTAGGGGTGGAGGAGCTAGGGCAGAGCTAGGGGGTGGTGGAACTAGGGCAGTGGAGGCGCACGATTCTTTTTGGTGGATAGGGGCGTGGGTTTCTGGTGGCAGCGCACGACGGCAGGCGGGATTAAGTGTTTGATGTTGGGGAGAAGAAGCTTGGTTTAGGGTTTGTGAAGAAGCTTAGTTAGGGGTATTTTAGTCACTACATTTTTAGTGTTTAGTTGAGGGGTATTTTTGTCT
The DNA here is from genome assembly GCA_037428765.1 of Rubia yunnanensis. NCBI lineage: Eukaryota > Viridiplantae > Streptophyta > Magnoliopsida > Gentianales > Rubiaceae > Rubia > Rubia yunnanensis. The sequence goes on from CM075069.1 coordinate 5,487,270, forward strand.
TTTCACGAATGGTCAGTGCCGGAATTGCACAAAATTGAAAAAGGGAAGTTTTTCAATCACTGGCCCTAACCCATTGTAGAATTATAGAAACTACGGGGGGAACTATTAGAGAAAAAAAATTTACGATGTTCAGATTCGGGGCAATGCCTGAATAGTGCAGATTGGGTAAAACTGCACAAATTGACAAAAACATAGGGTTAAATCTGCACTTGAAGATTTTACAGGGTTAAATGGTGCACTTATGGAATTTAATAGGACTATTTTTGCACCTTTCCCTTATCCCAATGCCTATTTTTATTTGAGAAAATAGAGCAGTTAGTCAAAAGTTTTGTTACACAGATTTCAATTTCTATCCAGACAAACCTCAACATTTTGCCCACTTCCATCCTCTAAGCAAACAGTTATACGTAGTAGATTCTATGTGTAGTGAAAGCCCATATCATTTCACTGTTCTATTGTAAGAAAAGCTGATCCAAACTTGGTACTATGAAATGTTTTAGCCCAAATATAACCAGAGCCCAGCTACCATATAAAACAAGTCCCTCTCCTCGTCTTTGCCGAATGGCGATTCCAGAATAAAAACCGACAAACCCAGACGGAGAAATTGAAGCCCTTCTGAAACTGCCGGAACTCCGACGGATCTTCAGCTGGCGCCGCCGACGACTTCCAACATCCGCGGAAAGGAGAAGACAATGAACCACCTGGGGCTTTAACACGCCCCGTCACGTGCAGTTGTATTCATATCGCTCAATGAACTCGTATCACCGGCCAACCTTGGGATTAATGAACTCGTACCATAAAACTAATTGGTACTATGTAGCGGTAGCACGTGATCTTATATATTGAGTTATAACTCTGTCAACCACGTGTGACTAACAAAAATGGTGCGCCAAATGCAAACTCACCCGCAGAATTATTCAGCTCCGGCATCCTTTAAATCCTTTGATGCTTCTGTTGCAGATGTTAAAGCTTCCGTATCTTTTGATGTTTTTGCGTACCTGGTAATATATGAATTTTGTTTTTCACGCGGAGAGGAGTACTGATTTTATCTCTGAGGGTGTTTATTACCAGACTAATGTTGTGCCATTACTAGACCTAATTTTTTGTGTTCTAGGTTTTACAAGAATTAGGTTAGGATCAGAATCTTATACGTTCTTGCTAGTTTGGGTTTGTGACAGCACTTATTGCCCGCATCTAAGTATTTCAACCTCAAACAAAACATCTACTCCTTCCTTATGCATGCTGATTTGGCAAGAAAATAGAATGTTACAATGATAAAATTTCAGTCAAAGAGAAAATTAGAATGATAAAATTTCAGTCAAAATAGGAAATAGAAACCTTTAGTTAGTACTAACGGAAAAAAAGCAGGAAATAGTAGGTGACTTGCACTATTTTCTGAGTTAACATTAAGAAAATTTTATACGTTAGAGAAATTTGTATGTGGAGCCGTGAGCCGAATCACGTATCGCCATGTGTCCAATAATTCATTGATTTTTCGATAAAAATAGTTTGATATTAAGTAGTGGGTGAATTCTTGGACAAACGAGGCACGCGATTCGTCCCACAGTTCAACATACAAATAAAATTAGTTATTTTGATCATAAAATTTAATTTAAATAATAAAAGATATTATTAAATTGGCTATATAAGTAATTTTCAAAATATCCATTTTGTAGTGTAATTTTTACTTTGCAAAGCTAAATATACTATTAAATGTGAAAGACTTATAAGAGCGACATTCAAGATGGGTCTTTCAACAAAAATTCCCCATAAATATTGATTATTATTTTTTTGAAACCATAAATATTGATTAATGATTGTAAGATATACTAAACAGTAAGCACCCGCATTTATATATTGACAAAATTATGATACTATAGCCGTGCATTGCTATATAATGCACTTGTGCTGAACTTTTTTTATTAATTAGTGTCTCGCCAAATCGCCATATGTTGAGATTTGTTGTGGGGAAAAAGAAGTAAAAACCAAAGTCACATTCCGCTCCTTACAGAAATCACACATCAAATTATTGGTGAAAACGAGAAATCCAGTCCAATGGTTTGGGCAATTCATAGCTGCGCTCTAATCTTATTACACATATCTTCAGTTCAAAGATTGGAATGAAGAAGCACAAGAAATGCATTTTTTGGTGCTTCTATACATTATCCAGTTAAAGCATCCAGCCAGGGATCATTCCGTTCATGTTTGAGGCGTTTGTCGCCGCCGTTATTTGGGTAGCACTCACCGGATTAAACCTGTTTAACAGACCAACAAATTAATGAAAACATACACGAATTACTGCAATCCAAGGTTATGGTTAATACCCTATTTGCAAGCTTGAGCTGCACTCAAGCTGCTGAAAGAATCCGTGGGACTGAGAGTGCTGCTGGCTGTATGTACTGCTTTGCTCCCCCCAGGATTGGTGGAGATGGTGATTCTCAGCATAGATTTCTTCCAACTGAAAGCACAGTAACATGTGGTGAAACTGGGATTTTTTTACCAACTGACTGGCTCAAGGACATGATAATCAAAGAATCTCACTGTACATATGTACCTTTCTTTCTAGTCCCTTGTTAGCATCAAGCCACAACTTTTCCTGCAGCCCAGAATGTGAAGGTCAGTAACAAAGGGTGAAAAAACCAGTGGAATAGAAAGTTGTCGAGATGCAAATCACAACCTTGTTTTGAAGATCTTGAAGCTGATCAAGCATAGCCTGTGTCTGTAAATCAGGTGCCAAGAGGTTAAGTTAGAATTCTCTATAAAGTCAATTAAATAAAAACATCGCTAAAATCTTTAAATATTTATAAAGAATTTTCCAAAGGTTAGCATGCATTAAAGTTGTCCAACAACATAGTTAACATATATGTTGTCAAGATAAAATATTTCCATGGTCTTCATTTTCTTGATATATGGTGTAATAAATTTCCTTACCCTTGTAGTTCTCACAAGCTTCAAGGATGATTCGAGTTGATTCTCAAGATGTTCAAGATCACTTATGTTTAAAGGTCCCAAGTCATCCCCAAGCAAGTGTCTGCAACAACAATTGATCAGCATCCTAAGTTTTAACTTGCTTTGAATCAAACTACCGAATAATCGACCAATGTTTGTAGCGAACAAGAACTTAATTCATCAACCACCTTTACTAATCAGGGAATGTTATTACCTCTGATATCGTTGCAGCGATTCGTATTTTCCCTTAAGCTTCACATATTCCTTGTAGCTGCTTTGCTATTTGGTATAAGAATTTAGAAACATGTTAAGTTAATAGATGTAAAGAATTAAATACTGTAATACAAGCACGCAACATGGAGAATCAACCTCTAACTCTTTGGCTGAGTGATTAACTTCTATCGCGCCGTAGCTGCATCTTTGGTATCTCTCAAGGGTTTTCGGCATACTGCTAAAAAACGTTGCCACAAAATGCTTCGAGTCATCAGATTAAATTATCTAAGAGTAGATTATGATCAAGATATATACTTGCATCACATTCATGATAAATCAGACATAAACCTTTTCCTAAAAATTAAATTGTGATAAATTCAATCAGATATCTTACAATGTAATGTACTGTAATGCATTTAATAATAAACCATGAAAAAAACAGTGGTCAGTCAGAGGTATCCTTCTGCACTTTATCTCAAGAGAAAGCTCTAAAAAAAGATCACATCACTGAAAGTTTGCAAAACCAAATGTTCAAAAGATCAAGGCTTTATCAAACAGTTTACAACCAGATCACATCACTGAAAGTTTGCAAAACCAAATGTTCGAAAAGATCAAGGCTTTATCAAACAGTCTATAACCAGATCTTTAAGGAAACCTAAGATTGACAGAATTCAGTGAAGTACTGCCTCCATCAAGTTTCCATCATGCAAGACTTGACATACTAACTGAAGGGTAAAGCAAGGCATCAGCATATTGGAAGTACATGCTAAAATACAAAAATATAAAGATCTGATCATTGATCGTATTCCCTTCTTCAAGAAACTTAAATAAATATTTGATTGTCATCTTCAACTCAGTGTCTTAATTAGCTTTCTATGAAGCATAATTCTTTGAGTTCTACAATGGATTATTCCAAATATTGTTAGAATTACTGATTGACTTCCAAATACAAAATTCTAGTGGCCTAAAGAGAGCCAGCATACCTCCCCCCTTTAATTTTCATGCTTTGTGTATATGTACGTGTCATTTTTTAGGTACCAGATGACACATTCAGATTGTTTCAACATTTTTGCCAACTCAAAGAATTAAAAGAGTTTTGTCTTTTTTTATTTCATTTCCTCTTTCATCCGGACTTCAAATAAAACTCAACAATTTATGGTAATTGATTGGGATGGATCTTGTAGCCTGTGAATTATCAGGCACAATTAACACAGAAAAGAAAGCATGCAACATCAATCAATATAAAAAAGAAATGGAAGCAGAAACAATAATTTTAATGTCAGAAAACCCCCATAATTTTCTATTTGTGATAGATCTAACATTCCTCCAGCTGCAAACTAATCAAGACAAGAGGATTAGACTCAAGATTAAGAAAGAGGGGTTAGCTTGTTACAAGGATCTAATAAAAAAAACATACTTTGAGCTGCTGCAAAACTCGTAGAGCTTGCCGCGGTTGGAGAAGATGATGAGCGCAACCTCAGCATCGCAAAGAACAGAGAGTTCATAAGCTTTCTTCAGCAACCCATTTCTCCTCTTTGCAAATGTGACCTGCCTATTAATCTTGTTCTCTATCCTCTTCAACTCCACCCTCCCCCTCCCCATGACTCTCAATCCAGAACCTTCCACTTATATCTTATGAATGATGCAGAAGAGGCTAAATTTGCATCAACATTTCCTTAATTTCTCCAAAAACAAGATCAAAGTTTGGTGTAGTGATGCAGATTTATGGAGATGGAGAAAGAGGAAAGAAAAGTGGGATTTGGTTCTTGTTCTTGTTCTAGTTGTTAGATTTGGGTTCGCTTGTTTTTAACCATAGGTTTATCATCTGAGATGTAGAAGCACCGGAGACACCAATACTAGGGCTGGACTTTCTTTTTCTGTCTTTCGTGACTTTAACTCGTGTACACGTCAGGGTCTCCAGTCGCGGTTTGAGCGCGTGCGTGACACGGTGGGTGATTAGAGGCTTGGGAGTGTAGCACGCGCTGGCGGATATTTGTGGGTTCCAGTCTAATCTTTGTAAAAGAAATCAGGTAAGGTCACTAAATTTCCGCCTCAATTTTCATTTACTCCGGAAATGTTGTAAATTTTAAGAAAAGAGTCTCTCATATGTGTCATCGAAAGATCAAGGTTTAAAATATAAATTAGAAAAAATGAATGTAAAATTTATGACTTGCATTAATTGGGTTATAAGTTTTATAACTTCTACACGTTGCATAGTAAATTTTTTATATTGCAACTAATGTTTTTTACCTTTTATTATTCTAATTAATGCCGGTTTTTCCATAAGCCTATGGAAAGACGGTCTTTCCCAAAACTTTGCCTTAAGACAAAATTTTGACGGATTTGAATTAGAATATATGAAGTTATGAGTTTATACCTGTAAGTGAAACATTTGAGTTTTGATTAGAAATATTACATATTTAGAGTAAAACACACTTCATTCGATCCACTTCATATTGCTTAATTTGACTTTTGGGGGAGAGTATGTTATAATCTAAATATTAATGTTTTACTCGAAATATGTAATGTTTCTAATCAAAATTCAAATATTGTAGACGTGTGAGCTTACCCAAGTAGTTTATAGCCCGAATTTGACACATATTTTGATTGCCTTAACCTGCAATTTTTATATTTTCGTGGTAAAATTGCACTTGAGTCCCTAGTATTTCCATAAGTTATGGAAATACCATATTTTAAGAGACAAACTCAAATTTTAAATAGATCTAGAGTTTATGCAATTATAAATACTTATTGAACTGGAGTTCAGTAAGACTATGTGTCTTGTGGAGTTTATCTTAAATGATTCAATTTGATATGATTTGCAGTACAGAAAGTATTGTTTTATGCTGAATAAACTATTTACGATGTTAAGAAAGTTACGAGTAGAAACAGATTTCACTTATTAACTTTGTATTCTAGTGTCAACATAAAGTAGGATGGTCTTTTTATATATCTTCTTTGTCAAGTTTTAGATTTTTTTCGTTCATTCAATTAATTAGTTATCCTTCCAATTCTACCTCAACGACTATACGACTATTAGAATAGAGTTACAACTCAACATATATATAAGATCATGGGTCACCCCTGCATAATATCCATTAGTTTTATGATACTAGGATCTCATGTTTCTATTATGGTGTGAGGGCCCAATGTTGGCCAATTACCCCTTTCGATCCCCTTGACCTCTTTCTAGTCACATTTGCATGGTAATTAATACGGTTGCACGTGATGAGACGTGTTAGAATATAGTTATATACTCATAACTCAATATATAAGATCATGAGTAATTTTATAATAGGAGTCCCATGATTCCAATAACCACTCATTTCACTTTTCATAAAACTTCATGCCATAGGGAGACAATATTAGAAGAGGTTTAGTTGTAAATGTTTCTGAAATTTTGTTTTCCAATGCAAGAGCTTTTGTTAATACACTTTGACATAAAATAAATTACAGAAATACACTCTCTCTAAACATCTTAATTTGAGGAATACCTGTTCTTAATTATATTTCAGGAAATTTTATCCTGCTTCTGATTCTAATCATTGGTATATATTTTTCCAATATAGTTCGGAGCAGGTTTTAAATTTACATTGCCAATAGTGTGGGGTAGATTTTGTTGAGCTACATTCAACTTAATAAAAGGTTCCAAAGTAGTAATAATACATTTCCTTAAAAAGTTGAAACACCTAAAAAGTTTTGATCGACAAAATAAGTAAACACGTTTTATGGACATTGATCGAATGAGATGTATAACAAACTCAGTCAGTAGAATTCGAATAAGATGTATAACAAACATAGTCATTGGGTCTACCTTGGATCAATTAATTCACATGGAAAGTATTATTGTCGCACTAACAATGAATAATAATACATACTGCATTACTACTCCATTTTAAAATCAAAATTGTGATACTATATTATTTTTATCTTCCTTTATTTTACATATTGTGTTTTTCCGTGTAACTTTTCTTTCCACTTATTTCATGTCTTTGTCGATAGATACGAGAAATGAGAATTTTGATTCACTGGCATTTGAGTGTTGTACGGTCAAAGGGCTGAACGAATATAATCTCTAAACTATAGTCACCATTCACGTTTGACCTTAATTTTATTTTTGAATATTTTGGACCCCTGAACTGGCAGAAGTATTAAGTAGTTCCACTTCAATCTAGTCAACTGTTAACTTTAACTCTTGCTAACATTTTGAGGGGCAAAAATATCTTTTTGTATTCAATCCTAGCATTCTTTGCAATGCAGAAGAATGTTTTCTCGAGCCGTGCGTGATAAATCTCATCTTGGACACGCTCGTCGTCGTCGACGACATCTGAACAACTCGGGAAGATATTTTAATCCAGATCCCGTTCGATTCGAGAAGACATTTTTCTAAATTGCAAAAGGAAACTTGGGGTTAATAGGAAAAGACGTTTTTAAAATGTCAACCAAAGTTGAATTTAACAGTTTGACTCGATGGAAGTGGCACGACTCGACACTCATGTTAGTGTAGGAGTCAAGCGTGATCAAAAATAAAATGAGGAGTCAAAGGTGAACGATCAACAAAAGTGCGGAGAGCGGCGTTTGATCCACAAGCTGGTTACATGCTCCTCTGCTAAAATCCGTATTGGTAATACGACGACACAGCACGCACTGAACGAAGTCTGTGAACAAATGTTGGGTTTGGATCGTTATCTTTCACATCAGGTTATGCCGGGTAAGTCGTGAAATGACAAAAGAATCTTTTTAAAATTTATATGTTTACGACCAATTTACTTGATTAAATTATTACTACTTGCGTACGTTGAACAAGAAATTCCACACGGTACCAGGCACTGCACTTTCTCATTTATTGATAATTTTGTGGTATTCTAGTTTTGGAATATCAAATCTTGTCCGAACCAAATCGAACCCAAATAGACACCCACTTCATAAGAGATCCAATTTGATTCACTAAATAACGGTAACAATTCTTGTATCCATCCCACATAAAAATGGATTTGATAAACCTTTACTTTTTTCCCCTATATTCATTCGTAGTTTCGTAGATTATGGAAAGTCAAAGCGCATGAGAAAATTTATTTTTCCATACAATTTAAATAGCCCGTCTCCTGAAAGACGGTCTTTACGTAATTTATGGAAATACTAAAGTTTAAAGTGCAAATTAGAAAAAATGAAAATAAAATCATCGGGTTGCATGAATCGGATTGTAAATTTTATAATTACTACACGTTGCATACTAAATTTTTAATATTACAGCTAAGACCTTTTACCTTTTATTATTCTAAATAAACTCCGTCTTTCCATAAGCCTATGGAAAGATATTATTTCCCAATATTTTGCCCAATTTAAAACGTGAATTGATTGCGTATGAAGAATAAAACTTCTCGTGGGAAGTTCATTTTGTACCAAGTAAGTAAATTCATCCATTTTATAGGAAATGATAGCAGGGGCGAGGCAAGAAGTATATATAGCTGGGGTTGAAAAATGTTTTTTTATGATTTTGTAATTTTTGTCTATATCAAAGGACTTGCATGGTAGAATTTTTTTTAAAAAATTACCCTCAATACTTTACACTAATTTTCATTCTGACGGGGTTGAAGTCCCCTCCAAACCCGGCTCCGACACTGAATGATAGTGCACAGAAAATTTCACTTAATGCAGTTAATGATAATTCTAGAATTGCTTAGTGCCTAAAAACCTAACTAGCCTTTTGAAGATATATTTGATCAAATTTTTTTGATCGTGAATTTTTTTTGACAATATTCCACCCTGAAAACATGAACTATGTCTTTACTACATAATTATTAAATTTTAGTGCTAAGATTTATTCTTTTCCGATTATTCAGAATTTAAGTTACAGAGTTTCAAAGAATTTAACCGATGGTAAAATTTTCATTGTCAATTTAAGGATGCTTTGTGAAAGGAAGATGAGGGCTGCAAGGTTGAAACAAACACCAGTATTATAATTATAATAAATACAAATCATCGACACGTTTTTGAAAGTGCAATTTTAACCTCAAATTTAAAATACGTATTAACTTTAGTTCTTATTATCTTTGACTACTAAGTCAACAAAAAATACAATACAGTAGGCTATACAATAAACTAGTACTACCAAAACTATATCATTTAGGAACCATGCATTTCTGTCCAATTTATGAGATAGAGAGTTGTAACTGCACCTATACAAAAAATAAACGGTCAAATCTACCCTCCTTCCATCCCATCCAAATTTATACAGAGTTTACACCCACGGGTGTACCCCAGTGGTTGGGACATGGGTGGGTAAGCCAATAATCCCAGGTTCGATCCTCGGCAGCGGCAGTGTGGGGAGTTCTTGCTTTGCAAGGCTCCCTTGTGCGCACCGAGGCAATGCCAAGCCCATGGGTCCTGGTGCTGGGCTACCGTGATTTACCTCTCATACGATGGCCTGGGTGTGGGCTGGTATGGGCCGCTGAGGGCGAGCGGATTGATCGCCTTTTGCCAAATTTATACAGAGTCTTTTTCACGACCTCTAATAAACATATTTGACTGTAAGTATGTGTAGCTACAAACAGTGACAGTGCATTAAAAATGATATTTAGAAACAATATAACAATATTTCATACGATAAAATTATACTCTATCCGTCCCACTCTAAATTGCTTATTTACTTTTTTACGGTCTTCGATGAGCATGTTTGACCGTGAATATCTATAATTACATATAATAATGCCGCATAAAAAATTTATATTTATAAAATAGATGTAAGGAAAAATCAAACAATATCTTATATGATATGTTCATTATTTATATATTAATTTTTATATAGAGTCAAAGTTTACAAAATTTGACTTCCAAAAAGTAAATAAGCAATTTGAAGTGGAATGGAATGGATAGTTTATATAAAATATGTGGTCAAAATTAAACAGTTTTGACTGGAAAAACAAAATTCTATGTAAATTTGGGTGGAACATGGTGGAGATATTTTCCAATCATACGTATTTTAAAAAAGTTTTAAAAAATATAAATCAGTTTGACTGAAATGGAGGCAGGCAGGAGGAAGAATGTTGTGTAGTTCTGAGTAATTTCTATAACCTCATTAGTGAAGGAATCTTGACCTAATCCAACTTCCAATTCCAGGTTAAATGCAAACGTAGTTTAAGAGCTTAATGTGTAAGAAATGAGTACCAGTTTACTTAATTAGTGGGAGGGTTTGGACAGTAATAAATGGCCTGTTTGGGCAGTTTGCAAACGTGTCCATATCAAATTGTTAAAAGCGTGAAACGCAGTCAAGTTGGTTGATTCAAAGCTGTGCGTTCAAAGACAGAAATCCGAACCCCAGTGAAAGTCGTAAAGCGACGGCTAACAATTGCGTGACAACCCACTCGGGGAATCAAATAGTACTTCACTCTTGGGAATTTTTATACTGTTGTCTAAGTGATTCTATGTAAAAAATATGGTTACATAAGCATGGTAGGTCATATTGGCGCTAGAATTAATTCCAACACTAATATATTTACCAGTGTCTATGCATGAAATACCAGTGCTAGTAAATTGACGATTAATTAAAAAAAATCGGTCAGTGATGTTGGTATGCCTTGAATACTGTAATAGCCACTTCTGCGACCTTGGCCTGGGGGTCCGGGGGGCGGAGTCGCCCCCGGTCCGACGGCATAGCTTGTCTCTTTATTGGACTGCTGTTGATTTGGGCCGAATTATGTTCTTGGCCCAGTTTGTTAGGGTTTAGTGGAGACAGCATATAAAGTGTCTCTCTTCTCTCTGTAAACATTAATTCTGATATAGTGAATCCGTCTCCCGTGGATGTAGCCAAATTGGTGAACCACGTAAATCTCGTGTCTTGTTATTTTCGTTCATATTTTCTGTTCTTTCTCCATTCCGCACAACAAGTGAGAATAAACTCACCGGCCGGAATACGAAACCCAAAACGAACAAAAAAATAAATAGAAACTCATGTAAAAACTAGAAAATTCATCCAGGACTTCAATACATGTAATTGAAAATACATACCACCTCTCAATTCATGAAACAAGCTATACGTAAACATAGATTAACAACATCAATCATCATAAAAACTAGAAACTAATTTTCAGAAACCCTAGATAACATCAATGAACAAAAACAGTGGAGGTGAAGTCGGATTTGAGCTGAACTGGCAATTTTAGTGGAGCTCGCAACTCCGACCAGCGACCAGAGTGCGGGGAGATGGCATTGGGAATGGTGCACTGCGAGGAGATGGAGTTAGAGTTGGTCCGGGAGATAGAGTCGGGGAGGCGTCGAAGTGGTGTCGAAGCGGAGGAGTCAGGGAGATAGAGTCAGAGCTGGTCCGGAAGATGGAGTCGGGGAGGCCTCGAAGCAACGTTGGCGACGGCGTGCTAGGCAGCAGCGGAGAGGGAGATGTGGTGGAGGAGGAGGGAGAAGATGTAGAGGAGGTAGAGGAGAAGATAATGAGAGGGAAATTAGGGTGGATAGACTTAGGGTTCCAGGGGTAGTATATATAGGCAAATTTTTAATAGTTGAGATTCAATCAACAAAAAATAATCAACGGTTCAGATAAAACCAAGTGTTGAGCATCGGTACCGATGCCCAAAATGCTCATAACATGTGCCTAAGAAATCGAAATGCAACTGCTTAGGGCTATTTGAATGGTTTTTTTTATAAAAAATTAAACCCGGGAGCAAACCTTGAAAAGAATTTCTTAGTGTTGAGCACCGGAACAAATACTGATGCCCAAAAATGCTCATATGGGTGCCTAAATATATGAAACGCAGCAACTTATGGCTGCTTTGAATGGTTTTTTTTAAAAAAAATTGAACTAGAGAGCAAACCCAAGAAATTTTTTCTAAGTACTGAGCACCGGTACACATACCAATTCCCGAAATTTTCATACCGGTGCCAAAATATACAAAAAAGCAGCAGCTTAGGGATGCTTTGAATGGTTTTTTTTAATAAAAAAATACTGAACCCGAGAGCAAACCTAAGAAATATTTTCTAAATGTTGAGCACCGGTACACATACCGGTGCCTAAATAACTAATACCGATGCTCATTCCAAAATTTTAAAAAGTCTCTACAAAATTTTGAATGAAAATTCAGAAAAATTCATTATCCCACCATGACATAGCATCGGTATGAATAAAAAATAATGCCGGTGCTAGTATTATTTGATCTCTAAGTTAACTTTTAAATTTTTACTATTAGATCCATAAAAGAAATTTGGAGGCGGCGAATCACAAAATTGAAGACACCAAAATGCAATTAAATAAGAGATGCTTGCGTCTTTAAAATTCGAGGTATAATGGGGGAACGGAAGCTCCTCTAACATGTTTTTGGAAAATTATGCTATGACCCAAAAAATTGTTACGACATTATCCTTCTATCCAAAATATAGAAATTTTGTTATTTTTGCATAAGTATAGAAATATAAAATAAATAATTTTTTTGATGAAATTTTGAAAGGCGCTACTACATGTTCTGTAGTAACCTGAAGTTGATTACTTGGAAGATATAAATGGAAATCAGAAAGGATTATGGATATATTCTTGTGTCCGATTGTTGATAAATATTTCGTTACGAACTAGAAAATACAATGAGGGTGTATAGGGTAGATCACGTTTGAGCGAATTTCAATTTGGAGTTACGAGTAAAGTTTTTACCTTTTGCACTTAGGTCCCTCCAAGAAAGTTGGAGTCGTCGAATCACGAAATTGACGGAACCAAAATGAAATTCAATAATATATGATCGCAACTATGCAATTTGGGTATGTATGGGTGAACGGAATGGTCTCGAAAGTTAACATTGAGTACTTCTATAAACTCTTGGAAAATTACAATGTGGTCCAAATTTGTGTTACCCCACTACCCATTGCTCCAAAATACGTGATTTTTGTTATTATTGCCTAAATATAAATATATAAAATAAATTATTTTTTAGGCGGATTATTGAAAATCACTAGTATATGTTCTAGAGTAACTTATGGTTGATTACTTGGAAGTTACAAAGTAAAATCAGAAAGGATTATAGATTTGTTCTTGTGCTCATTTTTTTTATAATAATCCCTTACATGCATGGAAAATACAATGAGATTGTATAGGGTAGGATCACGTTCGAGCGGATTTTAATTTGGAGTTACAAGTAAAGTTTTACTTTTAGCACTTAGGTCCCTCCAAAAAAGTTGGAGTCGTCGAATACGAAATTGGCGAAACTAAACTGCAATTCAATAATATACGATCGTAACTTTGTAATTTGGGAATGTATGGGTGAACGGAAGGGTTTCGAAAGTCAAGATTGATTACTTCTATAAATTATTGGAAAATTACACCGTTGTCCAAAATTGTGTTACTGGTGCTGAATTTATTCATAGGCACTATTTTTTTTGTGTACCAGTGCTAAAATTTTGTTTTGTAGCACTGGTATTCAGTTTACCCATGTTGAATTTATTCATAGGCACCGATTTTTTGTGTACCGGTGCTAAATTTTGGTTTTGTAGCACCGGTATTCAGTGCATAAGCACCAAATTTTTGTGTATCGGTGCTGAATTTATTCATAGGCACCAATTTTTCGTCTACCGATGCTGAATTTTGATTTTTTAGCACCAGTATCACTGACATACATGTGCCTATGCACCTGTTTTCCAGTAGTGTGTATAGCTAAGGACACCCTCATGAGAACACTTAAACACTGCACCACAAATGAACCACTGCCACCGAAACTGAAACCACCACAATCTCACCATCATCGACCACATGCAGGTTGGGAAACTACAACGGGGACCACCGACACGGTCCTATGACACTGGGTAATCTCCATCAAGAAATTGTTCTAATATTCACAATTCTTGACAATGGTGTATTTTGAACCCTAAACCTCTCAGTTATAGACAGTGTGAATTACCACTAAATCAGACCCAATTCACAGATAACCTCTTTGCCTTATTGTTGATATATTCTTATATAGATTTCTTATGGACTAAATGACTAATATATAGTACGGGATTGACTAGTAAGGAATTGAGTCAATACACTTAATATCAATTGGTTTAAGAGAGACGTCTAAGATATTTTTGAAATATAACATGTTAACTGGACTAATGTTGGGATCCCATTTAATTGGACTCGATATTGAGTTGTGGAGTGTATTCACATTTGCATGTGAGGGGTTAAATCAACTCAGTTCAGTTAATTTGGTAAAATTTAGCTTTATTTAATCATAAATTACTATTTTCAATATATTTATTTTAATTCAGTTCAATTCAATTCAATTCAAATCAAATCACTTAAGATTAACTCTAGAGAACAAGGCATTAGTACTGATTGATTTTAACATAAAAGTTCAACATATCTTGAAATTTGACACTTACATAGTACTTTAGACAAGTACATTAAAGAATAAATGACTAACAAATAAATAAAAGTGTGAATATATGAGCGGATTTAGGTCTACACAACTACTCCCTCCGTCCCAACTATTTTTGCACTATTTCCCTTTTGGGACGTCCCACTTGTTTTTGCAATCTTTCCAATTTTAAAAATGTTTAGCACAACAAAAGACCTACATACCCCTAAGTTTCTCAATATTTACATTCTACCTCAAAAATAATAATTAAAACTTGTTATCTCTCCCTCAAATTCTTCTCTTTCCTCTGTTCTCCCCCAAAGTCCCAGCTTATTCTCTCGTTCCTTTATTACCATTGATTCACCTTCTTCTCTTGTCACCATCTCTACCATTATCATATCCCAGGCTAACAACCTCCTCAGCGTATAACAATTCTTCTATGATTTCGCCTGCAGTGTCAGACGCGTTCTCCCAGAGCAGCCACGACGGATTCCAGAGGACTCGTTCGGATGGGAAGTTGGAGGCATTAGCCTCCGCCTCGTCAAACTACACCGACAATTTCAAGTTTTCCGTTTCGAGCAGGAATGGTGGTCGTCGATTGAGGGTGCTGCATTGCTCCAATATGGGAGTCATCCCGTTGTGCTTGTATCACGGCTGTTTGATTAATAGCGGGCGGTGATGGCAACAATCTCAATCTGAATGGAATCAAGAGGATCTATACACTGAGGTTTTTAATTTTAGGGTTTTTTCGATTGAGGATTTTTAATTTGAGGGTTTTTCGATTAAAGTCTTTGATAAATTTGTGTAGGACATGGTGGCTTTGTGATTTTAATTGATTGAGGGTTTTAACTGATTTTATGGTGGTAGATTGTGTTTTGTGCAGGAAATGGTTGCTTTGTGATTGCGTTGGTGGTGGTGGTGGTGGCGGCAGTGTTGCGAGACGGTGTTAGTTGTTGCAACGGTAGGCTAGGCTGTAGGTGGGAGGTAGATGAAGGACTTGGGGGGGGGGGGGTATTGTTGGGAATTTACAAGACCACTATTTTTACTTCATCTTTCTCTCCCCGCAAAAATAGCTACGACGGAGGGAGTAGTGAAACCCTTCGACCACCACCTTCCCCTCTAAAAAAACATGTCTTCTTCATTAATTTTCTTCCCCTCATCTTCCCATAGTGTGGGAAGATGGAGAAACATAAACATTGATTAAAATAATAATGTTCATACTCCCTCAGTTTTGTTATTTATGACACACTTACTAAAAATGAATATTTTTTTTTCATTGGCACCCTTTTCATTTTTGGCAAGATTCCTTCAATTTCATTCACTCATTCTACTTTTTACTTTCTACATTCAATTTCATCAACTCATTTTTCTCACATAAATACAAGCACATAAATCTATGGTGCTATAAATAAAAACAACAGAGGAAGTACATTATTATTGTTCTCCAACCTGATGGATTAGAGTTGTGTTTATAATAATATCTCGGTTTAGTTGTTCACTTGCAATGTTTGTTATTCGATTGGTATGCCTTCAGTTATATAAAATTAAAAGTTAAACAAATTTAATATTTTAAAAAATATGATTGAATTTAACAAAATATTGTATTACCCTAATTTATATATCAGTAAATTTTTATAATTATATCAAACAGCTATTATAAAATGAAAATACTCCTTCATTTTCATCGGATTGACACGCTTCCTCTTTTGATTATTTTCATGGTTTGACACACTTTTCTTTTTTTGCAAGATTGTTTCAATTTCATCCACTCATTCAACTTTTCTTCTATCTATATTTAATTTAATTCACTTAAATCTGAGCACATAAACCTATTATGCCAATTTCATCGAAACGGGAGTAGTATCAAAACCGGAGCAATGGAGGAGTGTCTTGAAAAATCAGATTAAAAAGTGTAGAGTAAATCACTCTCCTTTTCTTATGTAGGCAGCATTAAAAAGTGTAAAGTCTTTTTTTTTGGCCACGAAAAGAAAGTGACAAATGTGTCATGGATGAAGAAAAATGAACTCGAAAACACTTGAGACAAGACAAGCACTTGAACATGGTTGCGCATCCTAATCAATGCGATGACGTGTCCAATTGCTACGGGCTACTGTTTACGGGGCCTGGGTCATTTTAACGGACCAGACGGAGGCGAGATGGGCTCTGAGCCCGTACAAGTAAAAGTAGACAGTACAGTAACTCAACACGCTAAGGACACGTGTCGCCAAATAACTGGTTGTGAAGTGATAGGAATTGAGTGTCTGCGCGGCAGGTGGGCCGCCCATCGGATCAGTGGCGACACTGTGCAATAATTAGACAGCGAAATAGCAGCAGACTGTAAAATGCAACCAAAACAAACTTTTAAAACAACTTTTCCAATTATCACAACCACCAAAAACATAAGAACTCTTCTTTTAAATCAAAAAAAAATTTTTTAATACTTCCCCATTTCACCTAGAGTGACTCACTCACTTTTGATGGGTCAAAATTGATCATGTGGATGGGGTCAAAATTGATCGGGTCAAAATGGCAACTGTCACGGGTCGCCCTATGAGGGAGCTAACCGTGCGGCCTAGTCGTGCTAGAGTGTCATGGCTACCGCCTAATTTCCCACGTGCGTTGCACTCATCTTGGTTGCTCACAACCCACCAAGTCTTTAGAGGGACGTGGTCAGCGGAAATACACACAAGTTTAGATTAGGAGCATGACTTCACACACACAAGCCAACATTGCAATACAAAAGCGAACGTTCGTTTTCAATATATTGCAAAATGGTAACCATATGTGGGTAGCCAGGTCATATTTTAACCCAAATCGACCCATTTTGACTCATTTGCAATTTTGGCCCATTTTCTTGAAAAAACATCATAAAAATGAATTTGTTTAATGCAAGATATCCACCATTGATTTATTTCATAAACAAATTTAACATTCTTGAAAAAAAACTATAAAGCTAAAAATTATTTATTTTATTTAAATAAAATATAAAAATTTACTACTCCAGTCTGATCCGACCCATAACCTAGTCTGACTCATGACCCAGTCAGACCCATTATTTATTTTTATATAATTTTAGTTAATTTGGGTCTGATCTCCATGACCTATGATCCAGTCAGACCCATTATTTATTTTTATATAATTTTAGTTAATTTGGGTCTGATCTGACCCATGACCCATGACCTAGACTGACCCATTATTTATTTATATAATTTTAGTTAATTTGGGTCGATCCACGACCCAATCTGACCCGCCCAAACCAACTCAAAACTATGGGAATTTTGACCCGACCTGACCCATTTGACCCTAAGTTTTGGTTCAATTTGGACCGGGACAGCTGACCACCCCTGATCCGCAGGTCTGCATGAACAACCCTAATAAAGGGAAGACAAAGTCTTGAGAAAGAACGCCTTTCCATAAACTTATGGAAATACAGGGTTTAATCTAAATAATAAAAGGTAAAAGATTTTAGTTGCAATATTAAAAATTTATTATGCAACGTGTAATAGTTATAATGTTTATGACCCGATTCATGCAATTTAAAAATTTTATCTTCATTTCTTTTAATTTGCAATTTAAACCTTGATTTTTCCAGATCTTATGGAAAGACCGTGTTTCAAGAGACGGACTCTAAACGGAATGAGTCAATATAAAAAACCTATCCTAAAAAGAAAAGTGAATCATTGTTAAAGAATTGAAGGAGGGAGTATGTAATAATAAATCCTCTTTTAATAAGTAAAATTAAACTGCAGTAGTTACTTCCACTCGTCCCGTCGTCCGGACCGATCATTGAATAATAAAGGAGTCTAAATTTAGAATGCGAGAATGGTTGAAATTTTATAGCAAGGCTAGGCCCATTTGATTTATAACTGCTGGATCTGTATATCAATGGGCCTCACTATGACCCAGTCCAACAAAAAAAAATACTACTATTGTTTTATATTTTAAAATTGTGAAATTCGATTATAAAATTACTATGATCCTTTATGTATCTTGTTGTGTAATTAAAATAGACTAAATTGTTTTTTTGGTCCCCACAAAGGATCTTATACCATGTTTTGGTCACCGTTTGCAAATTAAACCCTGAGGTAGTACCCCACAAATTCAAAGTGAGTGTTTTGGTCCCCAGGTGGTTTTCAGGTAAACTAAAATTATTTTTCAATATAGTCAGAGGTATTTTCGCAATTTTACATATTTAAAAAATATTTTCAATTGAATTTTGGGGTCATTTTCGAAGATCATACAGAATGTGAGGGGCTTAATTGCAAATAAACTAAAAACCCTAATATTCTCTACCACCGCCTCCGCCTTATCACCATTACTCCACCACCGCCTCCGCCTTTTCACCATTACTCCACCAACGCCTCCGCCTTATCAGCGCCTTAACAACCCGCCACCCACCTAACCGCCTTCATCCTCACCGGATACTACCATAGACCGCCCTAAGAAGAAGAACTCTTCGTCGGTCACTGAACATCAAGCCGAGGCCGAGGCGGCCCTATTGCCGCCCACCTCATCTCCTACTCCAGACGAACCAGTTAGCCGGGTTTAATCTCTACACCACCGGGAAACACAGACGCTAAACAATCTCTTCCAAGACAACCAGAATCTGCTCTCCGACCACAACAAGTTAGTTAGACATTGCCCAACAATGTAAAACCAGAACCCACGATGCTTTCCAAGAAAATCCTAGTTTCAGCCTCTAAAATCGCGCCTTCCTCCTCCTCAATTTATTTTTCAATAAATTCACTGGTTACAAGAGCAAGGCTAAATTCAGATAACAGAAGAATAAAGCAAAAGGTCAGATAGGTAACTGCATTTGTCAGTAGTATCTACAATCCTATGTAAATATAACTCAAATATTTCATCGTGTTCCACAAAAATTGCATCCCATGAATACTCAATGATGCGGACTGGATATAGCTAGGCCCGTCAAATGGGTCGGGTGACCCGTTGGATAGTCGTTACCCATATACTATTTTCACTTATTGGATAAGACTTATTGGATAATGACCCATTGGGTTAATGGATATAATTGGGTTGTAGTTATTGGGTTTAGTTGGGTTGGATAATGGATTATCCGTTGGATAATTTTGGGTGGGTCGAGTTGGGTTGGATAACGGGTGACCCGTGAATAATTTTATATCATAAGATAACAAAATTTTCACAAGTTTGATTACGAATGATTTAATTTTTTCCTAACACATATAATTATTTTAGAAACGATCAAATTTTCGGTTCATCATATTTATCGATTTCGGTTCATGTCTTAATCAATTTTAATTTGAACCAATTAAAATTTAATAAAAGATCTTGACGAAAGAAGTAGAAGTAATATTTAAGAAACTTTTACTAAATTTGAAAAATCTCCTCCATGAAATATGAAGATTTTTAAAAATATTTTCTTTTATTGAACATAAGAAAATAATAAATGAAATCCCCACATTTAGCCACTCGAATAAATATTTCCTCTTTTATAGTTATGTACACGATTCAGCCTATATAAAAAAATGATTAGAGTTAATCGTAATTTTTCACTCCAAGTAAAATGTTACGTGACTTATCCATTTAAAGTTTAAATGGTTGAAAACACCAATTATCCATTAAGCATATAGTGAATTATCCATTGGGTATATACTAATTATCCATTGGGTCTATACTAACTATCCATTGGGTCTATACTAATTATCCATTGGGTTGAACTAAATGACCCATTGGGTATAGGTCATTTATTTGGGTGAAACGTGAATTACCCATCAAGTCTGTGTTCTTTCTCAGTTCTCACTTCCCAGTCTGCGTTTTGTTTCATCAATCCGCATTTTGTTTCATCAATCAGTCTGCGTTTTGTTTCATCAATCCGCATTTTGTTTCATCAATCAGTCTGCATTTTGTTTATCAATCGGTCTGCGTTTTGTTCATATTCGAGTTCATAATATTATATTATGTAATATAATATTGTGTACATTATATTATATTATATTTAATAAAAATAAAAATATATAATATGTTGGCTTTGTAAACTCGACGAAACTAGCGAACAATATTACTTGTGATCGAGCTCGAGCTCAAATACTGTACGAACTCGAATATTGTTGTAAAGTCTATGACTGTTGAATTAATTTGTTGGCAATTTTTGTTGAATTAATGTTGAGCAGAATCATACCATGTTGGAACACTGCTGGAGCAGAATTTATGAACAGAATTAACGCCAAAGCTTTAACGAAGTTCAAGCCAAAATGTTGGAGTGTTTTGGAATTTATGGTAACTATAGATTTGGCTATACATCAGGCGTAAGAAGCATATTTGGTTTTATGGAAAAATCCCTACTTATATGGAGAAGATTTGATTGAATATATGGGAGAGTTTGAGATAAGGTAAATCCCCTTATTTATGGGATTTGGATATGCTTCAACAAATCAGATTTGGAATAGGAATATTGTGGAGATAATGATGGATGTTCAGATCTGATTCGCAAATATAAATATAGGACAAACACGGCTGCAAAACTAACGATTTTACAGAGCAAAATCTGCACCCAGATTTTGAGATCTTACGAAACTTGCTAGAGCCAATATACTGTGTTCCAACACTGTCCTGCTGCACAAGTTCAGAATCGTATGCCTTAATTCCTCGGGAGGAGGAGATCCAGCGTCGACGGAGTTCGAGGTCAGAGGGAGTCTGATCAAGGCGGATCGGTAGCTAGGGGAGCTAGCTAAGTCCACACGTCATAGTTAGTAAAGATAAGTATTTTGTATGCTGTACTCTGTACTATCTTTCTAATTAGTGGATTTATTCTGAACTGGGCCAGGCCCCGCAGATGTAGGTGATTTACACTGAACTGCGTAACCAAGTTGTGTGTCTTGTACGCTTCACGTTATTTTTACACTTGGCTAAACTAGGTATGTTGGAACACACTAGTAAGAACTAGGAAAATTGGTAAAACTAAATTTCATTTGGTATCAGAGCTGAGTCACTTATTGTTCCCTTGGTTGTTTCAAGGAAAGTGAGATCCGGTTTTACCATGACGACAAGAGAAGGAGCTTCAATCTCTCGACCACCACTGCTAGAAGGAAACAACTACAACTATTGGAAGGCTCGTATGAGGGTGTTTATTAATTCCCTGGACGAACTGGCATGGTTTTATGTTGAGAATGAATGGAATCATCCTACAGAAGATGCTACCAGCTCTAAGGATGTGGAAGGGGAGTCAAGTCAAAAACTCAAAGACAAGTCTAAATGGACTCCAGGTGATCTTAGAGAATCTCTAGCAAACTCAAAGGCTCTTAATGCAATATTCACGGCAGTCGATGAAAACCAGTTCAAGCTTATATCTACATGCCACCAAGCGAAGAGAGCATGGGATATCCTACAAACAGTTCATGAAGGAACCAGTCGAGTGAGGGAGTCCAAACTACAGATGTTGGCTACCAAGTTTGAAGAACTCAAAATGGAGGAGGACGACACCATTGCCACATTCAACGGAAAGCTTAGCGATATCTCCAACATGGCTTATCAACTTGGAAAAGTGTACAAAGAAACCAAGCTGGTGAAAAAGACCTTGCGATCTCTACCTAAAAGGTTTGCAATGAAAGTAGCAGCAATAGAGGAGGCAAGAGATGTATCCACAATGAGCCTAGATGAACTAATGGGGTCACTGCAAACATATGAGATGACATTCCAGCAACCTACAAAAAGGGTATCCAAGGATTTGGCGTTTAAAGTTTCTCCAGACAAAGGAAGCAATGAGTCTGACAGCGATGATGAGTTTGAAAAACTGGCACTTATTACAAAAAATTTCTCAAAGATGTTAAAGAAGGTGGTCAATAAGAAATCTCAGGAGAGGTTTGGCGGAAACAGACAAAAGCAACAAGATTCGAACAACAATCGTGGATTGAGGTTTGAACAAGGAAATATGCAGTATGGGAGAAATCAGTACAATGAATCAAAACAGGCTGGAAGAATTCAATGTAGAGAATGTGAAGGATTTGGTCATATTCAGGCCGAATGTGCTAACACTCGAAAGAAACAAGGAAGATCATATGTTACCTCTTGGAGTGATGATGAAGAGAAAGAAAAAGATGAGGAAGAATTAACCAGTAATTATGTAGCCTTTGGAGCAAAGGTCCATGATACTTCAGAAAGTCAGTGTTCCAACACTCTAAACAAAGGGAAAGATGTAAGTTACGATATGAATCCGGACGAGGCTCGCAGTGATGAAGATGATCTTTCTGTCAGTAATGAAGAGATATATAGCACATACGAACAAATGTATGCCATGTGGGTTCAAGTAGCAGACAAAAACAAAGAACTGATTGAAGAAAAAAGGAAGCTGATTGACAGCGAAAAGGAGTTAAGGTCCACGATTGCAGAACTTGGAAAACAAAATGAAGAACTGAGTCAGAAATTAATAGCAGCAGTCAAGAGGGCTGAGATGTCTGAAGCAGCTATCTCAAAAATGAATTCCGGGAAGGCAAAACTGGATGACATACTGGATATGGGAAGGAACTTTGGTGATAGACACGGAATTGGATACAGGAAAGAACCAGAGGTTGAAGTGCATAAAAAACCAGTAACTCTCAAAGCAAGGATTCGAGAAGTAAAACGGAAGTATGGAAAACCGTTTCAAAGAAAGCCTCTAATCTGCGGATACTGCAGGTATCAAGGACATACTGAATATCAGTGTAAAAAACTGATCAGAGATCAAATGACAGGAAGAGAACTGTGTTCCAACACAGTCGATACTCATACAAGAATCAGGAAGATATGGGTCATTAAAAGGTCCGGTACGTGTATGGTCGCACACACTTCTTTATCAGCATATTCCAGTGACTCATGGTACTTTGACAGTGGCTGCTCACGTCACATGACTGGCAGTTCGAAATACCTTACAAATCTTACTCCATATGATGGCGGGTATGTAACTTTTGGAGATGGAAAAAGAAGCAGAGTAATTGGCAAGGGCGAATTAAAAATTGAAGGGTTTTCTGTTCTCACAAGTGTATTATTTGTTGAAGATCTAAAAGCAAATTTGCTAAGTATAAGCCAGCTGTGCGATGACAACATGATAGTTGAGTTCCATAAAGAAAAATGTGTAGTGAAGCATGGAGAAAACAGGGTTCTGTCTGGAATACGATCTCCAGACAATTGTTATCTTTTGGAACAAGAAGTTCGATGCATGCTTTCAAAGCAGGACGAGGGAATTTTATGGCACAGGAAACTCGGACACATCAACTATAAAACACTGGTGAAGATTGCTAACATGAAAGCTGTACGTGGAATGCCTACCTTGACCGGGAATGATGAAATCATGTGTGGACCATGTCAGCAAGGTAAACAAACTCGTGCTCCTCATTCTTCAGTACAGTTTATTACTACTTCTAGAAATCTGGAATTATTACATATGGATTTAATGGGGCCAGTGCACACACCTAGCATAGGAGGAAAGAAATATATTTTTGTATGTGTTGATGACTTCTCCAGGTTTACATGGGTAGCCTTCTTGAAAGAGAAATCTGATACGATTGAGGTATTTCGTAGCCTTGTAGTAAAGCTACAAACGGAAAAGGGAAGTCCTGTAGGAAAGATAATCCGGATTCGAAGTGATCATGGCAGAGAATTCGAAAATGAACAATTCAGTTCTTTCTGCAATGAACTGGGGATTCAACATGAGTTTTCGGCTCCTATCACTCCTCAACAGAATGGTATTGTCGAAAGAAAGAATAGAACTCTTCAGGAGATGGCTCGAGTCATGTTGGCAGAGAAGGATCTTCATAAGAAATGGTGGGCAGAGGCGATCAATACAGCGTGTTATACAATTAATCGAGTGTATCTTCGACCGTTCACTGATAAGACAGCCTATGAGATCTGGAAAGGCAGGAAGCCGAATGTTTCATATTTTCATGTGTTCGGAAGCACTTGCTATATCCTCAGAGACAGAGAACAGTTGGCAAAATTTGATAATCGAAGTGATCCAGGAATTTTTCTAGGGTATTCTATCAACAGTCGTGCCTACCGAGTTTTCAATCATCGAACTAACACTCTCATGGAATCCATAAATGTCATTGTGGATGATTCAGGAAAGGAGAAACTTCCAGAAGCAGTAGAGGAAGAATCCGCCAACACTCATGTTCCAACACAGTCTCAAACTCCGGACAGAGAAAAGCAGTCAGAAACAAATGAGCACCAGGAACCTCACTCTGCTGAAGCGGACCATGTTCCAACACATGACCATGTTCCAACACTGCTACCGCCTACTAATGACCAGGTTGCACCACACATTCAACCTGGCTCAAATCTGCGAAATACTCGATCAGTTCCTCGAGTAGATTATCGACGTCTGGCTGGTCTACACTGTTTTGTGTCACTAATTGAACCGAAGAACTATAAGGAAGCTTTACTTGATGAATATTGGATTGCTGCAATGCAAGATGAACTCGGACAGTTTACCAGGAATGATGTTTGGTACCTTACCCCTCGTCCCAAAGGCATCAATGTCATTGGTACAAAATGGATTTTCAAGAACAAGTCCGATGCAGATGGCTTAATCACCAGGAACAAAGCCAGACTTGTTGCTCAAGGATATACGCAAGTGGAAGGTGTTGACTTTGACGAAACCTTTGCACCAGTTGCCAGGTTAGAATCTATTCGTATTCTACTATCTATTGCCTGCTTCTTGAACTTTACGTTGTATCAAATGGACGTTAAGAGTGCGTTTCTAAATGGAGTGGTGAATGAGGAAGTCTATGTGGAACAACCTAAAGGTTTTGAAGATCCTCATTATCCGCATCATGTATATCGCCTCAAGAAAGCCTTATACGGATTAAAGCAGGCACCTCGAGCATGGTATGAACGACTTACTAACTTTTTGCTTCAGAAAGGTTATCATCGAGGGGGAGTAGATCGCACTTTATTTGTGCTTGACAAGTCATCACAGTTTCTAATTGCTCAAATATATGTTGATGACATAGTATTTGGCTCTACTTCACCATCTATGGTACAGGATTTCGTCATCACAATGCAGTCTGAATTTGAAATGAGCATGGTTGGTGAATTGACTTACTTTCTGGGATTACAAGTTAAACAAGGACGGAATGGTCTATTCATCAATCAAAGTAAGTATGCCCTGAATTTGATTAAAAAATTCGGACTCAGTAGTGCTCGTGCGGTTCGAACTCCTATGGGCGTTTCTGATAAGTTGGTGAAAGATGAAAAAGGAGTGTCAGTCGATCAAAAGTTATATAGAGGCATGATTGGAAGTTTGTTATATCTCACAGCTAGCAGACCAGATATATGTTTCAGTGTTGGAATATGTGCTAGATTTCAGGCGGATCCTAAGGAATCTCATCTTACTGCAGTCAAAAGAATTATTAGATATGTGAGTGGAACGTCAGAATATGGTGTTTGGTACTCAAAGAATCAAGATTCAGAATTGATAGGATACAGTGATTCTGATTGGGCTGGTAATGCAGATGATCGGAAAAGTACTACCGGCGGATGTTTCTTTATTGGAACAAATTTGGTGTCTTGGTATAGCAAGAAACAGAACTCGATCTCTTTATCTACTGCAGAAGCAGAGTATCTTGCAGCAGGGAGTTGCTGTGCACAACTATTATGGATGAATCAAATGCTGAAAGATTATGGAATTCAACAAAGCCCCCTAAAGATTTTATGTGGTAATACAAGTGCAATCGATATTTCGAAGAATCCAGTTCAACACTCAAGAACCAAGCATATTGACATAAGGCATCATTTTATTCGAGATTTGGTGGAAAGAAAAGAAGTGGAAGTGGTCTATGTTCCAACACACGAGCAGCTTGCCGATATATTTACAAAGCCACTTGATGCTACCACTTTCGAGAGCCTTCGACAACACTTAGGTGTTTGTCAAATATGAGGTAACTTTTACCTTTGATGAATTCTGTGTGTAAATAATTTGTTTGTGTTTGTTATTTATGTCAAAAATTAGAAAAAGAAAAAAAATTGGAAGGAAGCAAAAGGTGACCAAAAATAGGAGAAGTTAAATAGAGTGTTGGAAGTTAAATGAGGAATAAATCACTGATGGGACAAGAAGAGGAAAGGCTATCATGACAACTTTTGGGAAATCTAAAAAGGATCTTCGCGGGAAAAGAGGTAAGTTTATGAAGAGTTGAAAGTTGTCTCAAACTCTAAAACTTCCCTTTCGCATTCTGTTACCTCTGGCCGATTTTCCCCAAAAACTCTTGCCAAAAATCTTGCCGCAAAACTCCTCTCTGTCTCGGCATTGTTCCAAATAATGTCAAACCAAAATTCTCCGAGAAAAGAAGCTTCAGTGCCGAAAAGTTTGGAAGAAGACCGGAGTTTAGTGAATTCGGAATTGGTAGTGTTCGATGAGCCGAGAAGGCATGCTGAAGTGAATGAGTCACAAAATCAAGATCAGAACAGAGTAAGCACTGTCCTTGAAGAGGATGAGGAGATGACTGAAGCAGAGGCGGAGAAAACTGAAGAAGAAAAGGAAGAGGAGGAGACATTTGTCAAGAACCAGAGTAAAAACTCAGATGCCCAAGAGCATGCGTCAGAAGGCAAGAAACAAGCAAAACCTAAGGTAACTGGTCCTGACCCTCGACCATTCAAATTCTTGGGCTTTGAAAGTAGGAGTGTGGATGATATTTTTGAGTGGTTACAAGCTAATAGATACTCTGTGGATTTAAGCAAAATCAAGAGTGTAAGAAAGGATTTAGAGGTATTGCATGTCAAAATTAAGGAGTTTGTGTCTGGTCATTTTACTGATGTTTGGGATATTGAGTACAAGACTGTGAAGTTTATGAGAGGGATGTATGGTCAGTTGAATGGAAAAGGGAAAGACAAATTTCATGTTTTCTGTCGTATGACTCCTCATAGTTATGTGTGGATTAGAGAAGTCAGTGAGGAACAGGCTGTTGGGTTAAAGAAAGTAAAATATGGAGATAAGCTACAGGTCGGATTCTATGATGAAGTGAATGCAAAGAGGATGGATAAACTGAGGGAACCCGTGTTCATTGAACTATCTGATGATGATGAGGAGAGTGTTCCAACACACTCAGAAGAATCTGTGTATATGGAGGTAGAATCTGATGCTGATCTGGGGGGTACACAAGGTGATGAGGTTCAAGAAGAGTTGCATGATGAAGCCACTGATGAGTCGAATGAAGAAGGGAATCAAGAGATGGAAGGAGCTGATGAAGATCTACCAGTTCAGGGCAGTAATTCAGAAGAAGAGCAGATTGAAAGAGCAGACAATGTTCCAACACAGGAGGCTGCAGACATGACTTATTCCAGTGATGAGGTCCTGAATGAATTTCTTCAGAAGGCAAAGGGAAAAAGGAAGGCTAGCTCTGCTGTGGATACCGGGGCAGCAAAGAGAAGCAGGAAGAGACGTAACAGCATCCAGAGGAAGGTTCTGCCACCACCATCTATCTCCCAGGCATTCTCGGCAGTTTATTTTGACAAGAAGGGAGCTGAAATGGAGGAGTTTTTCTCGGAAAAGAAGGTTATTGCAGAGAGACCACTAGATCTGAAGGCCTACAAGGAGAGCGGATTCACTGATTTCTTGAAGATGACTGGAATGACAGCTGCTGCAACTGTTCAGTTACAGTACAACAGAGATGTTATACTCGAGGTATATGCTAATCTCATGCCTGGAAATTTAGACATTTCTTCTCCCTGGTTTGATAGAGTTTATGCTAGAGGAAAGATTATAGAACTATCTGCTTCAAAGATAAATATGCTGTTTGGGCTAAAGACTCCGGACATAGGGGGAGTGTTCCCGGATGATTTGGGTCTAAATGATGATGAAATTTTGGCTGTAATTTCTGGAGGGTATAAGGATAAGTGGCCGGCTGCAGGATATTCTCAGGCATCATGTCTGACATCCAGATTCTTCGGGTTGTATCAGATTGCAGTCCATTGTTGGTTACCATCCAGCAACACCACAGCATTAACCAGAGAAATGGCCAAGTTGCTCTACTGTGTTGGAACACAGAAGAAAGTTAATCTTGGATTACTAATTCAGCAGCACTTGGTTCGACAGGCCACAGCCCCGAAGGTGAATGATGCAGTGATATACCCATGTCTGATCTCAGCACTAGCCAAAAGTGCAAAGGTGAAGGGAAAGGCCACGGATGTGATAGTTGATGCGGAGTTCTTGCGGCCTAACAAGAAGACATTTGGACTCAGACGTGTGCATGATCTCCCATGGAAAGCTACTGGATCATCTTCCTCAGCCAATGCAGCCAAGAAGACTCGGTTGATGGCAATACAGGCTAGGCTTGGAGCTGTAGGAATTCAGATTGCTGCCCTGCAAGCAGAACAAGCAAGATTGGAAGAAGAAAAGTCCAAGCTGGAGGATTGATTCAGGGGGAGTTTTATTTTTAAACAAAGACTGGTTTTCTATGTTACAGTTGGAATTTGGGTTCCTTTGGCCTATGTGTGGCCCCAGGGGGAGAAATTTGGATATTTTGATTTTGGATTTCATATTTGGTTTTTGGTCTTTTGAATTGGTTTTCCTTATCGGTTTATTATTGGAATTCTGGGATTTCGGCTTTCACTAATTGAATTCTAGTAATGTGATCTTTATTCTGCTCATTGGATGATTGTTAGCTATGTCCAAAATATTTTGGGTCCACAAAAATGCCAAAGGGGGAGATTGTAAAGTCTATGACTGTTGAATTAATTTGTTGGCAATTTTTGTTGAATTAATGTTGAGCAGAATCATACCATGTTGGAACACTGCTGGAGCAGAATTTATGAACAGAATTAACGCCAAAGCTTTAACGAAGTTCAAGCCAAAATGTTGGAGTGTTTTGGAATTTATGGTAACTATAGATTTGGCTATACATCAGGCGTAAGAAGCATATTTGGTTTTATGGAAAAATCCCTACTTATATGGAGAAGATTTGATTGAATATATGGGAGAGTTTGAGATAAGGTAAATCCCCTTATTTATGGGATTTGGATATGCTTCAACAAATCAGATTTGGAATAGGAATATTGTGGAGATAATGATGGATGTTCAGATCTGATTCGCAAATATAAATATGGGACAAACACGGCTGCAAAACTAACGATTTTACAGAGCAAAATCTGCACCCAGATTTTGAGATCTTACGAAACTTGCTAGAGCCAATATACTGTGTTCCAACACTGTCCTGCTGCACAAGTTCAGAATCGTATGCCTTAATTCCTCGGGAGGAGGAGATCCAGCGTCGACGGAGTTCGAGGTCAGAGGGAGTCTGATCAAGGCGGATCGGTAGCTAGGGGAGCTAGCTAAGTCCACACGTCATAGTTAGTAAAGATAAGTATTTTGTATGCTGTACTCTGTACTATCTTTCTAATTAGTGGATTTATTCTGAACTGGGCCAGGCCCCGCAGATGTAGGTGATTTACACCGAACTGCGTAACCAAGTTGTGTGTCTTGTACGCTTCACGTTATTTTTACACTTGGTTAAACTAGGTATGTTGGAACACACTAGTAAGAACTAGGAAAATTGGTAAAACTAAATTTCAATTGTAGAACTCAATACTGTACGAGATTGAGCTCGAATACTGTACAAACTCGAATAATGTACGAGATTGAACTCGAATACTGTACGAACTCGAATACTACACAAGATTGAACTCGAATACTGTACAAACTTGAATACTGTACGAGATTGAGCTCCAATATTGTACGAACTCGAATACTGTACGAGATTGAACTCGAATATTGTACGAACTCGAATTCTGTACAAGATTGAGCTCGAATACTGTACGAACTCGAATACTGTACGAGATTGAACTCGAATACTATACGAACTCGAATACTGTACGAGATTGAGCTCGAATATTGTACGAACTCGAATGTTGTACAAGATTGAGCTCGAATTTTGTACGAGCTCGAATACTGTATGAGATTGAGCTTGAATATTGTACGAACTCGAATACTGTACGAGATTGAACTCGAATATTGTACGAACTCAAATGCTGTACGAGATTGACTGCGAATTTTGTAAGAACTCGAATACTGTACGAGATTGAATTCGAATACTGTACGAGCTCGAATGTTGTACGAACTCGAATATTGTACGAGATTGAACTCGAATAATTTGTGAATTATAATTTGTATAATTTGTGAATTATAGTGAATATTTATGTTAAATAATACACATGCATTTAATTGGGTAATTCTGGATATTTATTGGGTATTTGTTATGTTTCCATTGAATTAACATAATATGAGATCCATTGAAATCAAAATTTTCCATTTACATAATTATTCTCATCCCAAATCCTAAAAAATAATGAGCATTTAATAACCGATCTCATTGGATAATGACAACTTGTAACCCAAATCGATGGAAAATGTTTAATGATAACTTATTGGGTTACTTATATAATGATTTATTGGATAATATATTTTAACCCAGTGGGTCATATGAATATCTCATGGGTTATCCAATGGGTTATTCATTTAATGACCCAATCCATTTATGACCCAACTCATTTATGACTCAACCCATTATGACTCATTTAATAAACGGGTTAATTGGATAATGACCCATTGGATAATTATCCATTGGGTTTGGATAATGGGTTTATCCAATTAACCCATTTGACGGGCCTAGATATAGCAAAGAATGTTAAAATATCCATCGAAAACCATATCTGTTATTTATTTTTTGGGACGCGCGGAGGAGCATCTGAGATGCGCAGCGGAGAAGTACATGGGTATCTTTTAATTTTTTTAAACCAAGAGGCATAATGGCCATTTTACATATTTTGATCAATTTTACCATTGACTTTGCCTGAAAACCACATTTGGGGACCAAAAATATCGTGGGGTACTGTTTCAGGGTTGATTTGCAAATGAGAATCAAAATATGTTATAAGATACTTTTGGGGGCCAAAAATAATAATTTAATCATTAAAATATGTCAGAGTTGTATATTATTCCGCGGAATTGTATTTTTATGGTCTCAAATCATTACTATGAGAATTTCGTATGCACAATGCCATAGTAATGCAATATATATGATGCCTAAATGATATACACAATGCTACAGTAATGATTTGAGACCATAATAACGCAATGTTGAAGTTAAAAAGTGAAGTGATTGCTCCATAATTTATAAAAAGACAATCGCTCAAGTGACCTTCTCACACTATCCGCTAAAATTACCGACACTAGCGACTTCTTTGTCACTAAATAAATTGACACTGACAACCTATTCACATTGCAAAGCCATATCACCACAACGGCTCATCCTCGTCATTGTCACTCATTGCTAAAGTATATACTAGCCATATATTATCGTTGCTAAATTATATTAACACCGACAACCCATTCTCCGCGCTAAAACATATTACATCTAAAACACATTAACTCCCACACCCTATTATCATCTCTAAAGTGCACCAACACTGACGATCTATATTCCGATCGCTAAATCATATCAACAGCAACCTCATAAATTTGTCACTGAAGCATTCGAGTAATCTCTATCTGTGATGAATATTTTGGGCCTACTATTTCCCATCACTGAACATTATCATTTACTAACGAAATTTGGTCGTTCAATGGCAACTTACTAGAGACCAACTTTTGTCACTAAAATAGTGGCGCCAATTCTTTCGTCGATAAATGCGCTATTTAGTAATGTCGCCAACCAGTCATTCACTATTGGCCCTTAAATAATAACTCTTAAACGGCGATTTTTTAATGATGGAATTTAGTCTTTTAGTGACGAAATTTAAACTTTTAGTAACGAATTTGACTCGTCATTGAAGACAATTCTTGTACTAGCATCTAAAACAACTCAATTTGAAAATGAAATCAAATTAAAATGAAAACGTGATAAACTTGAAGAAAACTATCCCAATGGTGAATGGTTAATGGTAAAACTTGTACTACAATACATATAGGTATAAAATTGCAAAACCTATCCGAATTTCGAAGTTATTTAATTAACTTGTGCAATTGTCCAACATCATACTATCATACTATCATACTATCATACTGCATGGATCTAATAAAAATATGCTCCATTCTCATGCAGGTCGAATCCAAAAGAACAAGAACCCGATCGAAGCGCTTCATTTTGGTTGCCAAAATCTACTTTATACTGCGATTTGATCCCATGATTAACACCACCACCGAATTGGTCGTCGTCAAAGTTCCACAGCCAACCCCACAACCCGTCAACGGGAACGGCGTCAGTCAACCACGCCTCCGGAGCCGGGTTTATCATCTCCAACTCCATGTTTGGATACTGTGCTGAATACGCCATCGCCAGCGGCTGCAGGTGGCCGCCGTGCTGGTCGGAGGACACCTGCGACGCGTGATCATCTGATTGGTTGAACTGATCGGTGGATCCCGCCGCGTTATTCATGTTTTCTTCTTCTTGTTTAGCGCTATTGTTGCCGAGTGATGATCTCCTGGATTTTCTCTCAGAGGCTTTGGGCTTCTTCTTGAAGTGGGTTCTCCAGTAGTTCTTGATCTCGTTGTCTGTTCTTCCCGGCAAGTATCGCGCTATGGTCGACCATCTACGGTCATCAATCAAAACAACCATATTAGCTATCTAGGATCATGTTGAGTTCTGAACTGAACCGAAATGAAACCTAGGAGTAGATGTACTTGAATCATGAATGCATTTTCGAAATCTTGATACCACTGCCCTAAAACAAACGCAGTATAGAGATGGCACGCACTTGTTACCCCACAGAGCGTGAAGTTCAATGATGATGGCTTCTTCTTGGGGGGTCAAGTGCCCCCTCCTGAGTCCCGGTCTTAGATAGTTCACCCATCTCAGCCTGCAACTCTTTCCACTCCTTTTCAATCCTACACGAATCGCACAAACAAACTTAGTATTTCATGCATCGATCTACACAATTCTTACAAACAAAAGATCAGGAACATCAACATCGACGGACAGACACTATACTACTCTGTCCCATGAATGTGAAGCAAATAGAAGTTGGAAAATGGTAAAATACCGGCAGATCTCGCGACGGAACTCCATCTTCCCTCGCCATGCAGCTTGACATACTCGGAAAGGAGCTTATCCTCCTCCGGTGTCCACGGCCCTTTCCGCCACTCTTGCTGATCAGAAACTCCCCACCCCATGACAACCATTGTTTTACAATTGATGGTCAAATCAATGCTTGCATATATTAACTATATATGCTGTCTCCTGGTCTTAGTACTACATGAGAAACCACCACGTATATGTATATATATATACTTGTTGTACCTAAGTTCATCTGGATCTATGCTATAATGAACGTACTTGTCATTTTCAGTCTAGAAGGCTTTGCTGATCTTAATTGCGTCGAAGCTTTTGGTTAGATTCTGAAGCAGTAAGATAAGGCCATGTGTGTGCCCTAAATATTTAAAAATGGCGCTGCGATTACAGCCAGAAAGGCTAAAACAGTATAAGAGGACAAAAACTTTCCTCTTTGGCAAATCCTATGACATCAAGCCGTAGAGAAGAGTGTGTTGTTGGTATGTCTCCTCGATATCGACATCCCCTCCTATCGTTATGCAACACTTGTTTGCTTACGTTAATGCCTGCCTTCTGAAGATAACATGAGACTTTCCGTTGACCAGGGAGTTATTCATTTGTTTGAATTACCGTGTTCGACATTATCTACTTGCACTTTTATTTTTTTGACATTTTTATAATAAAGTTTAACCATATATTTAAATAGCTATATAAATAACAATATTATCGTATATGATATTATTCAATTCGTCGTAACAAGTAGTATATTAATATTCACTTTTTATTTACCATTATTATACGTAGATAAATATATTAACGGCCAAACATATTTTTTGGACAACGTGATAATATTGAGGGTACAAATTATGTTCGGTAGATTACACGCCCATAACTATTGAGTTGGAGTTTCAACGGATGTAAATGATGGTGCCCAGTAAGGTGTGTTTTGTGGCACTGTACTTAAACACACTCCTAATCATCTTATAAACATTTACATGGAACAATGTAATTTGATTCTTAAGCTATTGGAATATTTCAAATATTTAAGTAAAACTTTATAATCTATTGTCACATTTTAATAAGTGCGGGTAGGAAAGTTTTACAGCAGCACTCATTTGTAATAGTGTAAGTTGAATAAACGGGGCACCTTGGAGTGGGAAAACTCGATACTTTCACATAAAATAATTAGAAGCTATATATTTAAGGAATAACTAAGGGGGAAGCTTCTGGAAATAGACGCACAGGTGTATTGGAATTATTGTTGCGACGACCCAAAAGGAGAGGTGCATGAGACAAAGGTGAGTTGGGCAGTGGACACGTGGTCCGGGTCGTGGTTGATTACTATTAGTAGAATGATTAGGGCAATATTTAATTGAGTAATCGGGGTTATTTAATGTGTATAATAGCCATTAATAGGTAATGACGTGTGATTCCACTTGTTATTTTAAGCATTAACATGAAGATAATGAAAGACTCGAAAGATCTGCGCAGATAGTGCGTGGTGTAATGGAAACTGGAAAGAACTATTGTTCCTATCCATATTGCAACTTAGTGCTTACCAGTACTTGAAAGTAGACTGTCTCTTTCTTGCAAAAGAAATAACATAGTCTCCTGTCTCTTCATCTGTTTGAATCTTCAATGTTTTGCTATCTATTTTTAGTTTTAGAGAAAAGTGTATATATAACCCTATATAATTGATGAAAGTGCAGATATAACCCTGCAAAATGAAAGCCCTGCAATCATTGAAAGTGCAAATATAACCTTGGTCAGTCAACGCCGGAATAATGACATTAGGGTTAAATTTGCACATATGTATAATAGTTAGGGTTAAATTTGCACATATGTATCATAACTAGGGTTATATTTGCACTAAAAAACAACTCAGGGTTATATTTGCACTTTCTCCAACATATAGGGTTATATTTGCATATTACCCTTAGTTTTAAGATTACCGTTCCTGTTTTGATTCTATATATTTTTAATGAGTTTGATTTTGTGCGTGCGTCTCAGAAAAAAAACAATTTAACAAACATAAATCCTGCTTACCTGTCTTGTAATCCACGGTAGAAGTGAACTTGGGGAGCACTTCTTAAGTGCCGTATCATGAATTTCATTAAAAATTAGGTAAGGATCTATTATCAACAATGGATCTCTTGAAATAAGTAATTTTTAGGCATGTCTTTTTCATTATGAATGAGAGAAAAACTCCTGTGAGACCGTCTCACCATAGCAAATGGTGAGACCAGGGACCAAGTTGCAATAAGTAGGAAGAGAATTGAAATATAGGACCTGATTGCAAAATTGGAATATAGGCTGAAAATGGGTCAAAATTGGGTTATAACAAAAATGGGCCAACCTGAATTTCTCTCTCCTCCCAGATAACTATCAGACCTCCTTCCTTCCAAAAACCAAGGAATTTTATTCCTCTTCAAACGCATCCCGAATTCATGCTACTAAACACCGGATTCAATCTCTGAAATTGCCAATCAAAGCTATGCAAAATCTCCGGTTCAAGCTCGCAATCAAGCTCCGAAATCAGAATCTGCAAAATTTTGCAAATCTGAAGCAATCATATTTTGCGACATATTTTTTTGGAATTTTGCACGGAAAGATCGAAGAACAGCAGATTTCAAAGCTTCTAAGATCCACGAAGGTGAAATAATCAAGGTAATGTGAAATTTACAGTTGAAAACCCTAGTTCTGTGGTTGCAATCTCAATTATATGAAATCTACGATCTAAGATCTTAGTTTTGTGGATTAAGTCTTAGTTTTAATGGTTGGATATACGATATAAGGTGTTGTTATTATAAACTATGGAAAACGAAGCAATTCAAGGCAATGAAATTATTTTATACGAGGAAGAAGGCAACAAATATATTCTATCTGAAAATTCAACAAGTTTACATTCAGGTTTAGTTTTACTTTCATATATATAGTTAAACGAATGAAGAAATTGCATGAACACATGAAGTAACGTTTTTATATTGTGGAATTTTTCTGCCAGATCTGGAATTCAGTTTATCATGATGTGAAGAAATTGTAGGCTTTTTTTAATCTGCTGAATCGTGTGAAGTAATATGATGAACACTAGATGTAACTGCATGAACACATAAAGTAATGTGATATTTTTCTGATGGACAGTTCCCCAGGGTCTTAAATTTGGCTATACGCAATTTGTTGGGAAAATGTAGGTGTTTTTTAATTTACTGAAACACATGAAGTAATATGAAGAACACTAGATGTAACTGCATGAACACATGAAGTAACGTGATATTATTTTGACGGATAATTCCACATGGTCTGAAATTTGGTTTTATGCAATTTGTTAGGAAAATGTAGGTAATTATTTTTACTGAAATGTATAAAGTAATATGATGAACACTGGATGTAAGTGCATGAACACATGAAGTAACGTGACATTATTCTTCTGTATAATTCCCCAAGGTCTGAAATTTGGCCACATGCAATTTGTTGAAAAAATTTAGGTGTTTTAAAAAAATTGTTGAAACGTGTGAAGTAATATAATGAACACATGATGTAACTACATGAACAAATGAAGTAAAGTGATATTATTCTGATCGATAACTCCACTTGGCCTGAAATTTGGCTATATGCAACTTGTTAAGAAAAATGTAGGTGTTTTTAAATTTTCTGGAACGTATGAAGTAGTATGATGAACACTGGATGTAACTGCATGAACACATGAAGTCCGTGATATTATTCTGATGGATAATTCCCCAAGTTCTGAAATTTGGCTATATGCAATTTGTTGAGGAAAATGTAGGTGATTTTAAATTTTCTGGAACGTGTGAAGTAATATGAAGAACACTGGATGTAACTGTATGGACACATGAAGTAACGTGATATTATTCTTCTGGATAATTCTCCAATGTTTGAAATTTGGTTATATGCAATTTGTTGAGAAAATTTAGGGTTTTTAAATATTGTTGAAACGTATGAAGTAATATGATGAACATTGGATGTAACTGCATAAACACATGAAGTAAAGTGATATTATTCTGATCGATAACTCCCCTTGGTATGAAATTTGGCTATATCTAATTTGTTGAGGAAAATGTAGGTGTTTTAAAACTTTCTGGAACCTATATAGTATGATGAACACTGGATGTAACTACATGAACACATCAAGTAACGTGATATTATTCTGATGGATAATTCCCCAGGATCTAAAATTTGGATATATGCAATCTGTTTAGGAAAATGTAGGTGATTTTAAACTTTCTGGAACGTACGAAGTAATATGAAGAACATTGAATGTAATGCATGAACACATGAAGTA
This sequence comes from Rubia yunnanensis, assembly GCA_037428765.1. Taxonomy (NCBI): domain Eukaryota; kingdom Viridiplantae; phylum Streptophyta; class Magnoliopsida; order Gentianales; family Rubiaceae; genus Rubia; species Rubia yunnanensis. Next base: position 5,525,051 of record CM075069.1, read on the forward strand.
ACGTGATATTATTCTTCTGGATAATTCTCCAATGTTTGAAATTTATATGAAATTTGTTGAGAAAATTTAGGTTTTTCTTAATATTGCTGAAACATATGAAGTAATGTGATGAACATTGGATGTAACTGCACAAACACATCAAGTAAAGTGATATTATTCTGATCGATAACTCCCTTTGGTATGAGATTTGGCTATATGTATTTGTTGAGAAAAATGTAGGTATTTTAAACTTTTCTGGAACCCATGTAGTATGATGAACACTAGAGGTAACTGCATGAACACTAGAGGTAACTACATGAACACATGAAGTAACGTGATATTATTCTGATAGATAATTCCCCAAGATTTGAAATTTGACTATATACAATTTGTAAGTGATTTAAAATTTTTTGAACGTATAAAAAGTAACATAATAAATAAATGATGTAACTGTATTAACACATGAAGTAAAATGATTGAACTTTGTTAAATGATTCGTCAATATCTAGAATTCAATTGCATGCATTTTTAAAGAATATTCTGGTGTTTTAAATTTAGTGTAACCCAATAAGTAATATGTTAAATACACATTGTAACTTAATATATACATGAAACATTGTGATGTTGAAGGTCTGAAATTGATTAGTTGAATTTTGTTTTCAAAATATTTTGGTGTTGTAAAATTTTCTTAATTGTCTGATGTAATATATTAAAACAAGATCTTACCTCTTAAACACATGAAGTAAAGAAGTAAAGTGCATAAAATTGATGTATAAAAATGATTTTATGCATTTCATTGAGATGATTTACGTTTTTATAAATTTTTGAAAACGTACAAAGTAACATATTAAGTAAACTGGATTAAAACATGAAATAACATGATTGAACTTTGTAACAAGATTCATCAATATCTAAAATTCAATTACATGCAAAATGTTAAGAATATTTAATGTTTTAAAATTTACTGTTGATAAATAAGTAATATGTTAAATACTCGATGTAACTTAATAAATTCATGATGTATTGTGATGCTGAAGGTCTGAAATTTGATTGGTTGGTTTTTTTCCCAACATATTTTAGTATTGTACCTCTATGTATATACTTATCAATGACTCAGTAATTGTTTATGTAAGGGGAACTAAAATGTAAAACACATGAACTAATCAAAACAACAGTTGATGTGATGAGTTACTGAATAGGCTCATATTTGCAGGACCCGATTTTGACACAAAGACAAGAGGAAGAAGCAAGATAATTAAACGACAGAAGCAAAGAAAGAAACCAAAGACAAACGAATTTGGTACAAGAATACCAAAGCAACAAGTTCAGACCTATGAGATTCAATTTGACATTGTATTTATATTATTATTTTGTACCTTTAACTTAAATTATGAGACTGATCATATATATTGTGCTTCAAATACTTTGAACACCTGAACTAAAGAATGAAGATTAATTAAATAAAAATATTTTCAAACTAATAAACACCAAGCAACTAGTGTTTGAAACTAATGGCTCTAATAAATAAATTAAATGAAATATACATGAACTAATGTTAAAATAAGTAAATTAAAATATGAGGATCGAAAAGTAAAACACAACATATGACTAGAAGTTTTCTAATGTTTGAACTAAATAACTAAATAATCAAACAAAACATCTAAATAATCGAACTATATACCTAAAGAACATGTGGCTATAAAAAGAACGACACATGAAGTAACAATCAGAAAACATTGTATATTTGGCAAGCAAAATTTAATCATTCGAAATATCATTACTACACAAACTGTTAAACTTTAATAAGAAACCAAAGCTGAAAACAATGGAATTAAAGAGATAAACTTCAGAACTGAGTTAATACTAGAACACCATCATAAAAAACTACAAGTTTTAATCCAGTTATGATAAAACAAATTCAACAACCTAGAAAACATTCAGAATCATACAAATACTAAATCATTCATCATTCAAATACAACAAAACTAAACATTTAAGTCACACCACAAACTAAATCTATTTTTCAATTCCAACAAGTTCTTGCAAACATCTTAAATTCTTATTTGGGGGGTTGCACAGATACAAATGGTCCTTCCAGGTTATCCAATTCATCATTAGTAAAAAAAGTTAAAAGTCAGGATAGGTTGGTTATGTTTCCTTCTCCTCCAAATGGTGACACATTCATCAACCATAGTACATAATTTGTCATTCCAAAACTCTTGTGAATCTTCAAAATCATCCTGCTGAATCTGGGTTTCTACAGTAGTACCTTCACTTGATTGCAAGTTGCGCGACCCCTCAGCCACATCACCCTTAACCTTCTACAGTCCCTCATACATATCAGCAACAACAACTTCAAGGTTACGCTTGACAATCATGAGAGCCTCATCATAAGCCTAGACAGGAAAAAATATCAATATATTTAGGAGTAGAAAAACACAAATTAGAAGTAGATAAATAGATAAATACCAGGAGTAGTTTCATTCCACAATTCTTCAATGATAACATTTACCTCAACCGTTATGAGATCCTCAATAACAACGATAGACCCAACAACTGGAAAAATTTTAACTAATACTACATACACATTAAGTAATTATATATACACAATAATTAATATGTTAAAAATTACCATCAACGGAAGCATTTTTTTAAAATCTTGGCCGCCCTACCATGAACAGTAGAATCATTTTCAGTCTCTGATGCAAATACAAAAAACTGATGAGTTTAATACCAAAACTAACAATTAATACACATGAACTGATAAGTCAAAAAGAATAAATTAAAACTCCTAACATTACCACTTTGTTCAATATTTGTTGAAGCTGGAGGACTATTGATCACAGGCTTATCCATAACTACATAGTAAAAAAACTATATATTAATGAGTTAATACCCGAACTAACAAGGTATATATAAGAATCAAGCAATATTAACCAGAACCTTTTTAAAATATTTAAACTGATAAAATATTTATCAAACACTCAACAATAACTATTCAGCATAACAAAATAAATACATAAACTAAAGGCATAAATAATTAAACTACACTAAAATGATATTAAAGCATAAAACATTAACCTAACCTGATTCTTTTATATTTGTTGAAACTGGAGGATTATTTACCACAGCCTCAACCTCGGCAACAACTATTCTGCATAATAAAATAAACGCATAAACTAAAGACATAAATAATTAAACTACATATACTAAAATGATAACAACGTTTAAAACACTAATCTAACCTGATTCTTTTATATTTGTTAAAGCTCGATGATTACTAACTACAGTCTCAGCCTTAGCAACAACTACATATTACAGACAAATGGTATAAATAACATAGTTAATTCAACAAAAACAAAAAGAAACCATAAATGATAAAAAAAAATTACCAAGCTTATCTCTACCCTCATTCACATCACCTCCAGCTACAATAAAAAATCAAATATGTAAATGCTAGAGGTAAAGAAATAAACAATAAAATTAAAACAATATATTATATTTTAACCATTCTCAAACAAATTATATTTCAACCATTCTCAGAAGATCCATCAACTCTAATTGGCTTATCCACACGAGAATTACTACCTCTCTTACGCAACCTCTTAACAATATCGACTACAAAAAAAGAGGAAATTATGAGAAATAGATACAGAAATCAAGTAATAACCAACAACAATGTAAAATAAAACCCACCATATTTGAATACTAGTTGTAGTAGGTTTTAGATGATTCTTTTTCCCTTTAATATGAGTTTCATAATCTGAAAATTATTCAATTAATTATCATAAAAATATAAATATTAAATACAAAACTTACAAACTAACAATATACATACCATATGTAGTAGTCAATTTAGATGCAATCGACTGTATTCTCTCAAACACGTAGCATCATCTACATTAAAAGGTAATCACATAAACACATGAATAAAAAACTGAAACACCTAAAGTAAACAGATAAATATGACTATTTACATACATATTCAGAAATGGAAAATAGAAAACACCTAAAATTACAGATAAACATGAACTAAACAGATAAAGAGATTAAAAGATGTTGCATATCAAATCATCGAACGACTAATAAGATGAGCAACTGATATGGAAAACCAAGCAAGAAAAGAAAAGAAAGTTATACCAATTCATATGCTTTCTTATAAATTCTATTAAGAACATCATCATAGTAATGATGCTTCATTTTATCATCATAGTAATCTTTTTCACTCCGCCCAGAAAGAGCTATAAATAAAGAACAAGAGCGTTGCGAGCAGGTACCATAGTCTGGAGGAAGGAATTTTCATGGGGCTGAATTGGGGAAAGATGTCTGGTTTCCATCCAGGTTTTGGCCTTTCCCACTCTTGCAACAATCACATCCAAATTAACAAAATTAAAGCATAAAGTGCAAAGCAGCAGCAAACTGTCAGAAGCAGCAATTATTAGAAAGCAATGCAACAAATATGACTTACTTACAAAGTTACAACTCACAACCATCAACAAAGTTCAGAGTAGCATCAAACTCTCTAATTACAAGATCATATGGTAACATTTCATACCAATAATTATCTCATGTATGAAGACAACAAGAAGATTTAAAACAACAGCTAGCATATACACCACATAAACCATTCATAACACTATGTTAAGACACCATATGATGCAATACAATACATTATTCAGAAACACGACATCATCAAATAATTATCAAATAATTAAATAATTTATCAATAAAAAAGAGTTACAACACAAAACCCTAAATAAAACATAAACAAAAAAAATCATAAGGAAACCTTTCAAATCAACAGCTGATGAAATATGAACACCTTCATCCACAGCAGAGCCACACAAAAAACTGAACTAAACACATGAACATGCAAACTAAACACATACACAACCTAACTAAAAGACAATGCAAATAGAGAACATCAAACTAAACAGAGCCTAAACTAAACCACAACAGAGCCACAACAAAACCAGAACTAAGAGCATGAACATTCAAACTAAACACATAAATAACTTATCTAATCTGTTATACACCGACACAAAAAAATTCAGTAAAACAGAACAGCATCTAAAAAATCAGCAAAACTGAGCAACATCACCACAAAAAACAGAGCAGCATCAATAAGAACTAACAACACATCAAATCTATCAACAAAAACACAGAAAAATCAAAGAAAAAGAACACAAAACCCTAACAATACAAAAAAATATGAAGAAAAAAACCTTTTAATTCAACAACGGATGAGCTAGGAACAACATCAACAACCTTCTGTTCATCTGTACCAGCAATACCTTCCTTTGATTTCATCATACCTACAAAATATCAAACCCAAATCGAAAACACACAATATAAGGCCAAAAAAACACATGCACGGTCGGATTCACAGAGATAAGCGCGCAGAATCAAATAGAAAACAACCAGAAACATGAAGAAAGCAAGAAGCCCCAAATATGAAGCACAAAAAATCAAATAAAATCAGAAAATTTCACCTCAATCGAACCGGATTGAGCAGAGCTTTGCAATGACGCTACAAATCTCGAATTTAAACGGATTTTGGATGGTTGAATTGGAGGTTATGGCAAGCAGTTTTGAGAGGTTTTGAGGGAGGGTTTTTCTCGTTTGAATTTTGGGGGAAAAGAAGAGATGTGATCCAAAATGGAAAGTTAAAATAATTTCTAAAATATCTATGTTATATAGTATTGTTTTAAGGCCCCTATAAATATTTAATTTTGTAAGAGACCCCTGGTCTCACCATAAGCTTGGGTGAGACGGTCTCACCCAAGTCTTTGTATATGAATTATAATTAGTTTAAAATATAAAACAAGTCATTTTAAGTGTCATTAATTGACTGATTGACATTTCGCAAATAAAGAGGTACCAACTCCTTATTAAAGAGTGTTTCTTAAAATTTCGCAACGGTTCTCCTTAAATAATTAGTGCTCTTTACTACTAAAAGTTGGTTTAAAGAGAACCAACGTGAATCCTCTCAAATCGCATGTCTTGAAAAATTTCAATTCGTCTTAAAAATAAAATCAATTCAGTCCTTAAATTGTCAAATATTGAGTACACCCTTAATAGGAATTACAACAGTCTTATGCCTTCAATCTTAATTTAGAATTTTAATATTCCCAATTTCATAGGATGTAGCACACTTTCCTCTCTTTTTTTAATGAATTTGACGCATTTTACTTTTATGACAAAATTTCTTTTAATTTCATTCGTTCATTTTATTTTTTTTTATTTTTAAACATTTTATCATTCAATTCAATCACCTAAATTCAAATATAGTAGTGCCACATCTAACAAAACGGAGGGAGTAAGCACTTAACATTAAATTTTCCAATAAAAAGTTTATATGAGAAGAAAAGGCCGTTCACTGCATTATTGTTGGGCTTAGAGCCCTTAAAGCCTCACTATATTTTGGGCCTATTTAACCCAGACCTGGGCCTCTAACACAGCTGGCCTGAATGAATCATGCCGCCCCGATAGCAGTGAAATTTTGATACTGTGCCAAATTGCCATTGAGATGGGAAGCAAATGGTAGCTGCGGATTAGTTGTCAAAATTATATAATGCATTTTTTATAAAATTAAATGAAATATAGGAAGTACTCATAAGTGCATTATGTTGTCATTAACATTCACTAATTATTTGCAAGATGTATTACGTGCCATATCTATTCATTAAAGACAATAAAGATGTATTTATTCCCTAAAATCAAATAATAACTACTACTTTTTAGATATTGTAATATATACTCCCTCCGCCCCACTTCATTTTATTTATTTATTTTTTTACAGTTTTCAATATGCATGATTGACCGTAAACATCTTTAGTTACATGTAGTATTTTTTATAAAAAATTAAAATTTTAAAAATAAATTTTAAAACGAATCTAACGGTATCTCACATGATATTTTTATTATATATGAATTAATTTATATTTATGATCGAAGTTTACAAAAATTGACTTTCAAAAATATTACCCAAAATAAAATGGCACAGAGAGTCACGGTAAAATAATTTTCATTTAATTTGTCAAAACACTCCAATACAACAAATCTCTGATTCTTCACTCACTCAAATCCATACATTTTTTTTCATATTTGCTCTATCCCAAACTAAGTTGCACACTTACTAATTAACAGTCAACATTGTTAAACTTTGACCACATATTTAAATTGATACATAAAAATAATATTATCGTATGTGATATTGTTGGATTCGTTGCGGTAAGTAGTTTTTAAATATCAAAATTTTATTCCGTTATTATACGTAGTTAAACATATTATTTGTCAAACATGTTTCTTAAAAACCGTGAAAAAAATGCGATGAATCTTAGTGTGGGACGGAGAGAGTACTAATATTCTCAAATATTTCATAAGAAATGTGTAGTGTTAACCATAAAATTTAAAATGATCACTTTAGAAAGATTTTGTATAAAAAAAAGATAAAATCTTGAAAAATTTTGTCTTTCTGTGGGGTTATGGAAAGACGAAGTTTACTTTTGGGGAAGAAGACGTTTTGATTTTTGTCGGTATAGTTCTGCCCCCATCCTGGTTCCACCACTAATGCAACTTTTATGCTTTAAAAATGATTTTCATCACTGCAATAACAACTCAATCACTTTAACTTTTAAAGGTAAATCCCTTATAAATTAAAGTGAAAAATATAAGATATTGATACATTTTCGAATCAACTTTCTCAAGCCATAGTTGACCATAAACCTCATATAATACATAAGTAGTATTATTATCATCTGAGATATCGTTAGATTCCTTGTAATATTTACTTTCCACGTATCAAAATTTTACTTGAAATTAGTATACGTAGCAAAAGTTATTAGTGGTCAAATATGTCTTGAGAAAATTGGCTGAAAGGTGTGCTATAATAAAGTGAAGGGATATATACCAATATAACTTTACCTACTTGAGTAAGTGCAATATAACCCTCAATTAATTTTTAGTGAAAAAAACCCTAACTAGTTGATCAAAGTGCTAATATAACCCTAAGACACTAATTCCAGCATTGACCATGCATAAAATAACTAAAATGCCCTTTGACTTAAAACCCAAAAATGTGAGGATAAATTTGCCCTTGCAGCACCCTCAACCTCGAAAAAATTGTCTCAATGCAGTACCTCGACAAAGAGAAACCGCAGTTATTGTTCGCATCGGACTGCGTCAGCGTCATCGCAAATGAGTCAGGCTTATCCTCCTTGTCAAAATTCGACGACCCGCCGTCACTGCCTTTGAAATCACCTTCATTCTTCCTTGTCCAAACCAATGTTATTTTCGCGAACACCTCGTCGGAACCCTATCATTTGGACCATTATGTCTGCACACGTGAGCCATAGCGCCACCTCACCCCACCAATCACCAAACCACTGTCGCCGCTCGACGCCACCCGCCACAAATCCTAGTGCCACCACCCACCACGAATCCTAGCGCCACCTCACGCCACCCCCGCTACAACGCTGCCACCCCACTCCACACCACCTACTCGCTGACATCGCGGTGAAAAATTCGGATTTCATGTTTTTGGGCAGGAGCCCCCAATCGATAGTTTTTTTAGCAGATCCTCAAATTGCAGAAGAAGACAAGAAAAATGAAGAAGCAAACGGATACAAAGGGGTATAATAGTAATTTTAATATTTTTTATATTTGTTTAATGGTGTACAAATATCGTTTACTTTATTCTTGCCAAAATTTATAAAAATGGGTATACTTGAACTTACATTAACTATCTAGGGTCATATTTGCACTTTCAATTATCGAAAGGTTATATTGACACTTACGTTAAGTAGGTATGGTTATAAAAGTACTTTTCTCTAAATTGAATGGAGAGAGTATGTTAGAAAACTCTATGCTCCCTCTGTCCCTCTATATGTGTCTTACTTCATTATTCATCAATAAAGTTGATGCTGTAAAAATATACAAATATATAAATTTGAAAAATATCGTGTGAGATATTGCTACATTTATTGTAACACATATTTATATGATATCTTATATATATATATATATATATATAAAATTTATTGTCATACATAATTTAAGATATTAAAATTTCAAAGGTCAAAATACATATATGACCCTATGTTTTGGTCATAAGTGCCAATATGACTCATAGTTAGAGTTATATTTGCACTTATTTATAAGAATTTTAGGGTTATATTTACACTTATTTGCACTTATTTATAAGAGTTAGGGTTATATCTGCACTAAAAAATAACTCATAGTTATATTTGCACTTTCTCCAACATATAAGGTTATATTTGCATATTACCCAAAAAAATACATATGAACAATTACACAATCAACCAAGCGAGAAAAAAAAACAGAAACCTAGAAAAATAGCTTGAACAGAAAAGAAAATACACAATCGGTTTCTACGCTAACATACAGAAGAACCTTAATTCCATACGAATAAACCCCAACTAAATGATTAAAAAATTCTTACCGAAATCAAAATTCTCAGATTGGCGCATTTAGGGTTGAGGTGATTTCCACCGCTCAGTCGTGCGCCGCCGCCAACCTCAGCCCCGACTTAAGCCCCGCATCTGACCACCAAACCCTAATCCTTGCCTCGGCCAACTACCAACCATCCACCTTCTCCTTCGACCACCAAACCCTAATCTCTGCCCCGGCCGACCACCAACCATCCACCTCCTCCTCTGACCACCAAACCCTAACCTCTGTCCCAACCAACCACCAACACCTTTGTTTTCTCAAACAAAATTCATTGTTGAGCCGACCAGCTCCGACAATCGATGAGGATAAATGAGGTAACATTTAGAATCCCTAATTAGTGAGGATAAAGGCGTCGAAAAGAAATTAATAATGGGAAAACGAAGGGATGAAGCATTTGTAGAGATAAGAAGATAATGGGAAAACAAAGGGATAAAGGTAAAATTTGCAGACATAATGGGGGTATAAACGTCCTTCCACTTATTATGTTTTTATATTTTTTAATAGAGGGTATAATCAGCATTTCATATTTTTTGGCCAAATTCAGGCCTTCAGAGTTATATTAACACTTTCAACCAAATAATAGGGTTATATTAGCACTTTCTGATCTTGCATGGTCATATTGACACTTTTAGTCAAACCATAAAGCTAGTGTCTTACTTTATCAATAAAGTTAGTGTTGTTTGAATTGTAAAAATTTATAGATATATAAATATAAAAATTATCATGTGAAATATTAATACATTCACCGTAATGCATATTTTTAGAATATCTAATTTTTATAATTTGTTTTATACATAATTTAAGATGTTAAATTTATAAAATCACCCATAAAAAGTGAAAAAAGAGGAAGCAAAACACAATTTGAGGACGAAGGAAGTACGAGAGCCAATTGCTCCACTTGCAGTCAAGACTTTCCAGTCTCCAAAAATTAAGAACAGAACACAAATTGGAAGCCTACATTTTCCCATATTTTTATTTGTACTATATTTCTGGACTGCAGCGAAGAATAATAATTAATGGATGAATAAATGTTGCTCAGTGAAATCCGAGGTAGGGTTTTGCAGCATCCCTTTCCCCTTCCCTAAACCCAACTCTTCCATGAAATAGTACTGTATAAACTTTGGCCAAAATCTGTACGCTTTATTTTATTCTCCGACTTCCAATTCCACCACCGCCGAATCCGTCTCCGCCGCCGCCGCCGCTAACTGAACCGAATCTGTAACCTAAGACCAGGGGAGATGGGGGCTGGCAGTGGCGGTGAGAAAGCAGGGGATGAAGAGATGAGGCAGAAGGAGGCCCCAAAGGCTGCCCCATTCGATCTCAATGACTACACAGTCATCAAGGAAGGAGACGCAGAGATACTTATGCACGCTAAGAATGAAGTTTTTTATAATAAAACTCAGGTGCGGCATGGCTTCATCCTTTTTAATGCTGATTTGTAGTTTTCTATCTGAGTTTCAGTTTGTTGCAATTGCTAAATGCTGTCTCTGTAGCGAACCTCAACTTCTAATTCCTAAATGATTGGTTTTTGATTGAAACATTCTCGCTTTGATAGTGGATTTGAGGTTTTAGTTTATGATTTGAAGTTTACTGTATGGAGGATTTCTGTTATAGGGTTAGACAACATTTTGGTGGTTAAGTATTAAGCTAAACATATTTAGTTAGTTTGTGGATTTCACGGGGAAAGAAAGTGTTGATATAGTTTTGTTGGTTGTTAAGTTGTGATTTTTTTGAAGTGTTAGCGCTCTACATTTTATTTGATGAGTATAACTTAACCATGGCGTGCTACTGACTTGTGGTCATGGTTAGGTAAACAACAGAGATATGTCAGTCGCTGTTCTGAGGACATTCATAGCAAAACGGGAACAAGAGCACGAGGCCATGCTGTCCAAAAGAGCCAAAGCGAAAGCAGGGAAGGTGTCTGATAAGTCTAATAGCCAGCCAGAAACTCCAACTGATCCAAACGGTCTGGATGGAAAATCTAATGGTACATGTGAAGAGTTGGAAGAGACATTGGAGTCTGAATCTTGGGGCGAAGTGGAGGAAGTGGCTGAGAAATTCGAAGGAAAAAGCTATGGACAATTGAAACCGCCTCGAGTGCTTGAGGTTTTAAAAAAAGTTTTTTAAGGAATCTTTAAGTATTTTGCACTTTGTACTTTGGGGAGGTTTTGCTACTTTTTATTAACAAGTATACGTTTTTTCAGGCTCTGTCAGCCTCTGGGTTGCGAGCTATTAGATATGCAAAGGAAGTTAAAGGAATCGGTCAGGTTGTGGCACTGGACAATGATCCAGGTAGTTTGTTAGATTGTGATTTTTTAATTTACAAATTGCTCTTTAAGCTTAAACTTGGAGTGAAGGTGGAAAAACCCACTAATAGTATTTATTTGTGCATTTTAATAGCCGTGGTTTGTTAACTTTTGGTACAACCATAATTTTTGTTGTCTTTTCAGTGTCAGTTGAAGCCTGTAAGAGAAACCTCAAGTTTAATGGTTCATTAGCTTGTTCAAAGGTGGAAAACCACCTTGCTGATGCAAGAGTGTACATGCTTTCCCATCCAAAAGAATTTGATGTGGTATGCTTGGCCTTCCTTGTTACATTTTAAACACCATTCTTTTCAAGTAATGTTTAAAAGTTTGCATTTGTTGTCTTCCTGGTACCTCATTATTAAAGTAACAAGAAGATAGTTCTTGACAGGATGAAATTAATTACTATGCACTCTTTATTTTGGTCTCTAGGTAGATCTAGACCCATATGGTTCACCATCGGTGTTTCTAGACTCTGCTCTTCAATCTGTTGTTGACGGTGGCATCTTAATGTGTACTGCAACCGATATGGCCGTGCTTTGTGGGGCTAATGGAGAGGTTTGCTATTCCAAGTAAGGTTTTTTTTTTTTGTATGACTGGATTCTACTATTGAACAACACATCTAGGGTATTGCTTATATCAGGTGGCTTATTTCATTTTGCTCTTGGGAACTAGGTATGGCTCCTATCCATTGAGAGGAAAATATTGTCATGAGATGGCTTTGAGGATCCTTCTTGCCAGCATTGAGGTACTTCTGACTGGAGTGTATGCAATTTGACTTTAATTTTATGATTTCAATTTTGTTTGAATATCAATTTCTATATCATTTTCCAGTTGTATCATTTTCATTTCTTTCCACCCCAATACAAGTCTCACTTTTGAAATGCAGAGCCATGCAAATAGGTATAAGAGATACATTGTTCCAGTTCTATCTGTTCAGATGGACTTCTATGTGCGTGTTTTCGTACGCGTATATACGTAAGCATATCATTTTGCTCCCAATCTATAATGAAAACATGAGATACGATATGTGACAGTACATGCTAGATTAATTTTATGCCATTAGGTTTTTCTCTTTTTATATGATAACACGGCTAAGCTATTGGTTGCAGTTCAGCGAGTGCAATGAAAAACACTCCTCTAAAGCTCTCATATGTATATCAATGCATTGGATGTGATTCTTTTCATCTTCAACCTCTTGCCCGGACAGTTGCTAAGGTAATACCTTTAAATCTTTAGACTTTCGATAAAGCATTGGTTGTACTTCTTATCCTAATATCCAGTTTTGGGCTTTCTTGTTCTGAGTATATTAGTCATGGGAGGTTTGAATATATGTCTGAGCCAAAGGCTTAAGTAGTGAATAAATTGTGTTTAATAACTAAGAATAGAATGTCTCTAAATATATATCAAGTGGTGATTGCACTTGCTTTCTTGGAATTCCTGTTAAACAGTGTTTACTTAATGTGACGATATCTTCTAAGTTTGTGTAAAGTGTTTGATTTGTAAGCAAAAGGATTTAACATATGTTATTCTTCTCACTGTAGAATACCAGTGTGAGATATCTTCCTGGATTTGGTCCTGTTGTTCCTCAAGAGTGCAGTGACTGTGGCAAAAAATTTAACATGGGAGGACCAATATGGTCTGCCCCGATACATGACCAGGAATGGGTAGCTTCCATGGTTGAAGATGTAAAAGCAATTAAAGATCGTTATCCAGCTTATGATCGCATCTCCGCTGTGTTGACGACAATTTCAGAGGTTTGTGCTGGTCTTATGTTGATACTGTAATTTAGGACACACACGAGTTTTGGAATCTACAAAACCTCAGTGGACCCATTTGGAGAATGCATGAAATTTATTTTTCGTTTTTTCTTCATTGGAATTCGCAATTTCAAAGTTTTAAAAAACTCCTCCCGACTTATTTCTTCACATGCATTTAGTTCTTCATGTTTCCTTGTTGTATGTACGGTAAGGGATTGGAGTGATTATGGCGTTTCATGACCCGTGATTCATAAATTTAATTTTCTGTATCTGGCCTTGCAGGAACTGCCGGATGTTCCTCTCTTTCTAAGCTTGCATAACCTGTGTGCAACGCTAAAGTGCACTTCCCCATCAGCAGTAATATTCCGGTCAGCTGTGATCAATGCTGGTTATCGTATCTCAGGAACTCACGTCAATCCCTTAGGGCTAAAAACAGATGCTCCCATGGAAGTGATCTGGGATATAATGCGCTGTTGGGTAAGTCCCCGTGAAAAAGCTTCTGTCAAGTACGTGGTAGAAGCGTGTTTACATATCCTTGACCTGTCATCTGCAGGTCAAAAACCATCCCGTGAAAGCTCAACCTCTGGACCAAGCCGGAAGTGTGATCCTTCTGAAGGAACCCGTCCTGCAGGTATACATCGAAAACTACATACACTCATTCACTAATGTACAAATGTTCTTATGCTGAAAAACCCGTCTTTCGTGTTAGGCTAATTTTGCTCGAGCTATGACATCGCTGAGCAAGGCACAAGCCAAGAAAGTGGCGAGGTTTCTCCCTAATCCCGAGAGGCACTGGGGACCAAAACTCAGGGCAGGTCGTACTATAACGAGCAAGCACGTGTCTCTTCTGGGCGCGGATGCTGTGAATGGCGTCGCTAAGCATGAAGAGTGCGAAGAAGAGCCGGCTGCAAAGCGTAAGAAGACAGAAGATTCTACTATGCCTGATTTATAAACGTAAAAGACAAAAAGGCTAAAGAGCATCTTCTCCGTTTTTCGTTGCCATTGCAGAGATGGAAACGTCTTTGATTGGAATGTTTCGACACGCTGCCAATGTAATATGGGAACGGATAGATTATGTGATTTGCCTTCGAATTTTGAAGGAGCAATGCCAGTTTTGTAATTTCATTCAGTAACAGAGGTTTGTATTCTTACATGTCACAAACTAGTGTTTACTGTCTATAAACGTTTGCGGTTTTATTAATTATTTTTGGACCAAATAAACGCTTACTTAGCAGTTATGGTCTTGACAATTGATTCTACCGATTTTATCATCATTCGTATTTAGATGCAGTTATATTTATTTTCTGTTGCCGAGACTACTTTTCACGTTTCAGGGCTCGCTGTGATTTTTATTTTTATTTTTATCTACGCTACATTTCCAATTAACTTTAATTAATTTTAATCATAAACTTTTATTGATATAAAGTACTGATATTAATTTGTAGCAATTTCGTTATATATTTCTAAAATAGCAATTACTCATATTTTTAATTGTACAAAATAAAATGACAAAATCTTGGAAAAGACTGTTTTTTTATATGTTTATGGAAAGACTGTCTTTTTTTATTCTTATGGAAAAACGAGTTTTAATTAAAATAATAAAGGCAAAGTCTTGGGAAAGACAGTCTTTCCATAGTCTTCTGGAAAGACAGTTTAATTTGAATAATAAAAGGTCATAGTTGCAACATTTAAAATTTAGTATGCAGCATGTAGTAGTTATAAAATTTATAATCCGGTTCATGCAATCCAAAATTTTTATCTTCATTTCTTCTAATTTACACTTTAAACCTTGGTCTTTCCATGACTTATGGAAATACCGTCTTTCAAGAGACGCACTCAATAATAAAAGGTAAAATGTTTTAGTTGTAATACTAAAAATTTATTATGCCTCTTCTATTAATTATAAAGTTTATAACCCAAAAATTTTATCTTTCATTTATTTTAATTTGCATTTTAACCCTTGGTCTTTCAATGACTTTTGGAAATACCTTATTTCAAGAGATGGACTCCAAACAAAATAGAGTCAGTCTCTTGAAAGACGGTATTTCCATAACCCATGGAAAAAATCAAGGTTTAAAGTGCAAATAAGAAGAAATGATGATAAAATTACTATGTGTTGTATAGTAAACTTTTAATATTGCAACTAAGACCTTTTACATTTTATTATTCTAATAAAATCCTGACTTTCCCAAGATTTTGCCAACAAAATATACTATTAATAAAAGTATTTCTTAAAAATTGAATAATAACATTGAAAATGAGCGGAAATAATAGTATAACAGTAGATAGGCTTTTAAGTTGCGATAAGCAGACCTCATTTGATAACAAGAGAAAGGCACAGGGGTAACTTGTAAATAATTATCAATTTAAAGGTTAAGTTTTCAGTGGTCAAGCAAGTCGTTGTAGTATAGTGGTAAGTATTCCCGCCTGTCACGCGGGTGACCCGGGTTCGATCCCCGGCAACGGCGCATCTTTTTTACTCCTCCCCAATTCCATTTTAACGTTTAGTTTTCCAGTCAATTTTTACTATTTTTAAGCCATTTCCAGCAAGTCGTTGTAGTATAGTGGTAAGTATTCCCGCCTGTCACGCGGGTGACCCGGGTTCGATCCCCGGCAACGGCGCATCGTTTTTACTCCTCCTCAATTCCATTTTAACGTTTAGTTTTCCAGTCAATTTTTACTATTTCTAAGCCATTTCCAGCAAGTCGTTGTAGTATAGTGGTAAGTATTCCCGCCTGTCACGCGGGTGACCCGGGTTCGATCCCCGGCAACGGCGTCATTTTCTTTTCCGGCCTTTTTACTGACTTTTAACAGCTGAAAAGGGACTGAATGAAAATGAAGAAGACTACAATTTATTTTCTACCAGCAATTAAGTTGCAGGGATCAAGTAACTGTTACATTAGACAAACGAAATAGAAAGCAAGTTTTCATCCAAAAAACGAGAGTATAAAAAGGTTACAACACTAGAACAAGAAGCATCAATCCTCAATTGCCATTGGCGAGTTTCGCAGAAGGCGGGTTAAGCTCATCCCAGGCATCAATCCATGTAACCATAGCATCAGCAAGCTTCACAAAGTAGGGATCTATCTTCCCTAGCTTCTCCTTCACCATCTTCGAGAGCTCCACGTAGCACTTCTGAACAGTGGTGGAGTCCTTGGAAAGGGCAGCCCCTTGGAAGAAAGGGATGATCTCCTCTTGCCAGAAGATCCCATTGTACTCTTTCTTCAAGTTTACGAACGGGTTGCTGGCCTTGCTGTGCCAGATGTAGGGCAGCCCTGTCTTCACTCCCAATCCCAGATGGTCACAGATCACCTGATCACAACAATATTGTTCAATCGAACAGTGAAACACTATGCGTTCTCTCAACAGTTGCCGCAAGATAATAAAAAATGCGCTATATATTATGGAGAAAAGGCATTTGCTAATTGCGTTCTCCCTGTTTGCATCCAGAGTGTATTACTGTATCACCATTTTGAAAGGGATTGTACCTTGACGCACCACCCTGCCCACATGTCGTCGTAGCGCCCGATCGGCTGGCCCTCTCCCATGAGGCCGAAGTACATTGCAGGTCCGATGAGATCGCGGTCGAATGCCAGATTCATGCCACACATGGGGAAGAGGGTGCCCTTTGGGATGGTCATTACCGTGTTCACATACCTATTTAAACATTATTCGAGGCATCAGATCGGCAATATGAATCATATCTCACCACCAGTGACGTGACTTTACCTGGAGTTTCTTTCAAGAGGCTTGACAAGCTGGGTAGGCGCGTCATAATCAGGGATGTTCAGCCAGAGGCCATGCGAAACGGCTGTCGGAACGCCCTCGCGGAGGCTGAACGGATAACCTCGTACGAAGTCATTCCCTTCCTGGAAAGGATCATACAAGGTGTTGAAGAAATACGGGGTGGACGGGTTGAGCAGGTTGCTGATATGCTGCTGGAGTGCATTGATGTCATCGCCCGAAGGATCCTTCGCAACCTGCACAGCAATTCAACCGCGTCCAAGATATAAAACGACGTCGTAATATTTGTGACAAACTGGAAGGGGAGACCACTCACGAAGCAATCATCGTCGATGGTGTAGATGTACTTCTTCTTGGAGACCATGTAGCCGAAGCAGCGGCAGGCGGAGTCCTTGAAGGAGATGCAGCTGGCGCGGGGGCCGAGGAGCTTGTTGATGTCGTTGCGGTTGTAGAGGTCGTAGTCGAAGCCGTCGGGGACCTTGATGGCGCGGGAGGGGTCGCCGTCCTGCACGATGATGAGGTGGTAGGGCTGGAAGAAGGGCCTCCACATCTCGAGGAAGTCGAGGTTTCGGATGGTGGGGATGACGATGTCGAGCTCATCCTTCAATGGAGGGGCGGGGGAGGCCATTGTTGTTGCCAAGCAATATGGTGGATTGCTTGTTGGTTGTGTGGAGGACGAGATTATATAGGGCTGTTTCCTGTTTTGGAAGAGAAAGATGAAAGAGTGTATAGTTTGGTTTGGTGACAAATAAGTAGGGGCGAGTGCGGCGGATTCGGCACGTCGTCCAAAGTCAACGTATGTGGCGGGGGACTCATTCAAAGCTGTTGGAGGTGGTATCGCCTCGGGTAAATACTCCCTCCATCCCAGCTATTTCTACAAATTTTGACATTTTTATATTGACTGAAACTAATTTCGATCATTAATATCTTTAATTATGCATATTTAAAAGTGAGTGCGTCTCTTGAAAGACGGTCTTTCCATAAGTCATGGAAAGACCAAGGTTTAAAGTGTAAATTAGAAGAAATGAAGATAAAATTTTTGGGTTGCATGAATCGGGTTATAAATTTTATAACTACTACATGTTGCATACTAAATTTTTAATGTTGCAACTAAGACCTTTTACCTTTTATTATTCAAATTAAACCCCGTCTTTCCATAAGCTTATGGAAAGACCGTCTTTCCCAAGACTTTGCCTTTAAAAGTATGAGAAAATAATATTATAAAAACAGAGGTTAACACGGTTATAATAATATCACATGTGATAATATATTATTTTATGAATTACTTAAAAAATACTTCTCTAAATAACAAAGTTTGGCTAAATGAATAGTGACAAGTACAGAAATAGCTGGGACGGGGAGTATAAATATTAAATGTTGGAGTTGTGTGCAGCGGCATTTGTCACGTTTTGGAATGTTAATGCCATTTCAGACACTGAGTAATTGCTGGGATGCAAATAAGGGAGGGGGAGGAGATCATGGATGTATATAAGGTTGAAAGTAAATTCTTTTAGCAACATATCGTTTAAAAATGCTGACTTGTTCTAATATGGCTGTAATCTTGTTAATGTGAGAATCTAGTAATTATTGTGGAAAGGAAGGATTTATGCTCTTCTGAAACAAATTACTCCATATGAACCGTTGAAATATTTTTGGTGACGTCGTATTTTTAAAAAATAAAATAAATCTGTAATTGAGTTTTAATAGAATGCTTTAAGCTCTTAATTAATTAAAAATAGGATTGTATATTTATTCAAATAAATAGAATTGAATCCTGATATAATTATATAAACGACATTATTTGCACTTGCTAGGTATTGAAAATTTGGGTTTAGGGTTGCGCATGCAATAAATTAGACGAAAGAAATCAGGCAGACACTGAATGATCAATAACTTAGCCGGCAAACTTTGATTACCGCCTTTTTATGCACACAATTTCAGCGCTTATTGTTCATAATTCTGGAGTTGGTTGGGACGAGGGATGATATTGGGGTGAGTGTAGATTGTGATTCATTTCTATTTAGAAAGGGTTGCAGGGTAATTGAAATGCGGGAGGAAAATGCATGAAAATGAATCACCTAATCACCTTTATGGATATACAAAAACTTGAGTGAGACGGTCTCACTCATTCTCATGGTGAGACAAAGAGTTTAACTATAATTATTTAAGTATGAGAAATAATAAGGGGTACTTTATGTAATTTTAAAAACTTTACTTATTACTGTGCATCACCATAACTTATGGTGAGACGGTCTCAGATAAAATCTTTCTCTTGTGGATATAGAAATATTCACTCGCTCACTTGCGAACTTTGTAAAGTTGAACGAGTTGCTCAATACTGTATAGGATTCATATCTATATTTTCTCTTATCAGATAATATTGGATGTTATAAATAACATGAAATGAAATTTTTACTTTTAAATTTATTTTATTTATAATGAATATGATATTAAAATGAGTCCGTCTATTGAAACACGGTATTTCCATAAGTCATGAAAAGACCAAGGTTTAAAGTGAAAATAAGAAAAAATGAAGATAAAACTTTTGCGTGGCATGAATCGGGTTATAAACTATTACACGTTGCAAAATAAATTTTTAATATTGCAACTAAAACCTTTTACCTTTTATTATTTAATTAAACCCCGTATTTCCATAAGCCTATAGAAAGACCATTCTCCCAAGACTTTGCCTATTGAACTTCATCTCATTCCATCAAATATTCTGTAAAATTAATAACCCACTTCAAATCCATTATTATATTAATTTAATACTTTTTATAATTGTTTATATGAAAAAATTATAGAAGATATGGTTGGTCATTGGTAATAGGTGGCCAAACGAGTGGTGGTGGAAGAGTTTGAAGGTGGTGGAGGGAGTGCTGTGGAGGCGTATGTGAGGCAATGAGAAAACCCTATTGGGTTGGATCTTCAAAGAGATCCCGACAGAACCCTGACTAAATGATGTAGATAAACTCCCTTCTTCTTGTTTGACTTCGACTCTCTCTTGTCCGCGGTGTTGCAGTCGTATTTTTCAAGTTAAAGAACGAGTAAAAAAAGCATGATGAAATTGATAGAATCCATTTTTGCGCCCAACGCCCCCTCCTTCCTTTGACGCCTTCCGACCTGCGGGAGTATACAATGACAACTTCCGAGGCACTCAGTTTATATCTTTAAGTTCGATCATTGACAAGGTTCAAAGAAAGGACAGCCTAAAAGAAAGCTTTTTTCAAGGGGAGGAAAGGGCATGATTTTCTTTATATAAAGCTTCCAAGATGTAGTTACGACCTCGGAACCTCCTCTCGGATCCACTTAGAAGGCAATTCTGCAATTGAAAAGTTACTTTAGAGCGGTTATGATCATTGGAAAAGTGACTTTAGAGCTTCTAGGAGGGTGTTACGAACTCGAAACCTCCTCTCGGATCCAGTTAGAAGACGGTTCTTGAAAAATTGAACGAAACCGCCTTCTAAGTGGTGTCTTTAATGAGCCACTTTCCACTAGTGCATCTTTCAAGAGACAGACTCACAAAATTATATGGATTGAAACCTGCATATTGAGTGATTTTCAGCTAGCAGATTGGATAATTTTCCACCTGCAATTTTAGTGAATTTCAACTCAATTCCTGTATGTTGCAACACATTTATGACCCGTTATAAAATGTAGGGTAATATGCAAATATAACCCTATATGTTGGAGAAAGTACAAATATAACTCTGAGTTATTTTTTAGTATATAACCCTAACTATTATACATATGTGCAAATATAACCCTAAAGTCATTATTCCTGCATTGACTGACCAGGGTTATATTTGCACTTTCAATTATCGCAGGGTTATATCTGCACTTTCATTATCGCAGGATTATATCTGCACTTTCATCAATTATATATGGTTATATATGCACTTTTCTCTAAAATGTATAACATATCACACATATATTTTTAATTACTTATATTATCCAACGCAGTATTCAACTTATTCTACCCTTCTTTAAAAAAGTGGGGGAAACTTAACATGTATCCCATCAAAAAAGGGTTAATGTTTAAAAAAGAAAAGAACTATTAGTAGCATGCATCAAGTGTTGGAGAGAAGCGATTAATTTAGTTAAATAAATCGGGCTCCTCGGAAGTGAATCTAAGATACAATGCATGGCATTGGGTTAGGTGGAGTTTTATAGGGGAATGAAATGCATGATCTTTAGGCGACGTGCTTCACACTTTTGTTGCACTACTTTCTTAATCCCACGTTAAAGATTTGGCAACCTATAAACTATAGAGTCCGTCGTTTCAAAGACGATCTTTCTATAAGTCATGGAAATATCGATGTTTAAAGTGTAAATTAGAAGAAATTAAGATAAAAATTTCAAGTTGCATGAATTAATTTATAAACTTTATAACTATTACATGTTGTATAATAAATTTTTAATATTATAATTAACACTTTTTACCTTTTATTATTTTAATTAAAGTTCATCTTTTCATAAACATAATGCGTTTTCTAAAAAAATTCCTAAATTATATAGGACCACCCGTTTTTGTATATTTGCATTCAATTAAAGTGGCCATCATTGCGTTGGTTGTACGAATTATTAGAGCTGCGTGGCATTATGGCATCACACTTTCTCCCCGGTGTTACTGCTATTTCTAATACTCCCTCCGTTTTTTTTTCATTGACACACTTATTAAAAGTGGTATTTTTTTAATTGGCACTTGCTATTTTGGGCAAGTTTAAGGTTTTTACATTCACTCATTTTACTTTCTCTTCTTTCAATTCAATTTCATCAATTCATTTAGCATCTCCTCAATTCTAACACCAAAAGAGAGGTGCCAATGAAAAAAAAACGGACGGAGTAACTTTTTATTTGGTTAATTGTAAGGTGGCTTACACATTTCTTGAATAATAATATATATAGAATTGTAGCTTGCATTAGTTCTACCGTTTGGTTAAGATTATAAATTTTTTTAATTAGATAAAGTAAGAAGCATGCATGTATGAGTAACACTTTTTAACTTTTAAAAAAATTTGGCATTCACTTTTTCTATTTAAAAACTCTTATTTTACAAGTACTGACATCCAACGACTTGTTATACTGCTTGATAATTAGTTTATATGGAATGATCTCCAACTGCGGAAGATTCACTGCAATTTCTATAAATATAAATATATACCTCTTTGTTTCCGGCGAAACTAAACATTTTTTTAATCGATAAATTTTAATTAGTATTTAATTAAATATTGTAAGATTTCCCGCAACATGTATTTTAATTTTATTTTTTTTTGCAACGCAAATATGTAGTATAACTAAATTTATCAGCTGCCAAACGATGGGCAAAAAAAAGTACAGTTTATACTCCAAGGGAGAGGGAGTAAGTAAGCAAAGTTCAAACAAATCCCATTAATAATTATTCTCAACCATTTATTTTACATCTTTATTGTGAGATTGGCCCAACTAGTATTGTGGCCCAACTAATAGCCCACAGCCTACATGCAGCGCACTGATCCGCTATGTTTGAAACTATTAGCCCACTAGTCAGCATCAGCAATAACTTAATTAGTAGTATACGAGTTAATTACTATATCACAGTAGTTTTTTTTCCTGTAATAATCAGCATATATATGAGCGTGTGGATTTATAAAAGTAGTACAATTTAATATACGCTTCATACTTCGAGGTTTAACCACTAGAAATGAGATTATTAGCATATTGGTTGGAGACTTGGCGTTGACATCTCAGAATTTGTAATAAAATTTGAATTTAAAAAAAAACATGTTACCCACACCATCAATCAAGTGATTACGTGTCTTGATAAGTATACCAATTATCATTATATCGAATTTCAACAGATGCGCTGTGGAAATTTCTGACCACTACGAAATTAATCTTTGAAAGTCATAATTTACCACCACAGGGTTAATCATTAGAGGCCGTGATCAACACCGATCGGCCAAGTGGTTAGGTCTCTGGTTTTAATCATGTTATCACGGGTTCGACTATCGCCATCCGCAGCGTGGGGATTTCTCCAGTGAAGGGGTCCCCTGTGGGCAGCGAGTACAGTCGTGGATCAGGGGTTTGACCCTGATGTCTACTATGATTTACCTCTTCTCAGTGATGGCTGTGGTATCGGCGCGGCGGGAGCCTTGAGGGTGACAAGTGTCTACTGTGATATACCTCCTCAGTGATGACTGTGGTGTCGGCGCGGCTAGAGCTTTGAGCGCTTCGCCTTTCCGTTAGAGGCAGTGATCATTTACCATCACTTTGACTAGGACCGGTCCAACTTTTCTTCTTTTTGGGTAGGGGAAGTTATGGTGTTCACTTAAATAGCTGCTGTTGTTCTTCATCACACAACTAGGGGATGCAGCTGCCAGTGGATGAATCTCTGGACCAGTTGGCAGGCATGGCCAAGATCTCACATTTCATCATTCAATCTTTCTTGAGATATTTCATTTTGTTCCAATCCCATTTTCCATTATCTTTGTTGAAATGTTCGAGATTCATCTTTTTGCCACCAAAAGATATGTAAACCCCCAAGTTTCTGCTATTCCGGCCGCCTTTTTCACAAGCATTTATATTGCAGATGTGGTAGAAGATGTGAAGGAAAAACATAAACCGACTAAATTTCAGTCACAAATTAATGTCCAAATAAGAAAATAGTTAAAATATGAACTTTCGGTTTAGATAGATAAATTTAAGAATTATGATGATCCTTTGGTTGAGACGAATGGAGTATAGGATAATTCCACGTGTGATGGCTACAAATGAAATAATTCAATTGACAAGTCTCACATCACATGCATAATGTAATCCGGCCAAAAAAAAAAAAAAAACAGGTCTCAATTGTCCTGTGTTAGAAGAATGGTCTATTTGTACACGATCCATGTTACTACTATGCTACAAAACTATCATTCTCTGTACAACCTCATTTCATGGTTATAATTAGTTATCTGATATCCTAACATGCAGCCCATTTGGAGCCTCAACTCTTGGAAACCTCATCAGCTTGTTTCCCTCTATTTCTTCCCATCTGCATCAAAATTTACCAACTTAACATTTTCACCACAGTAATAATCAAGAACATGTGATACGGTTAATTTAAGTTTAACTACCTGTATCTGGTTACAAAGTAGTGAAGAAAGGTAGAGATTTCTGCAACTCCAAGTTCTTTTCCAGGGCACTGCCTTGTTCCTCCTCCAAATATTAAAGAAAAGTTTTTGTTCTCTAGGCTTTTATCCTGTATTTAAAAAATAAATTAAATTAAGACAATTTTTCTTTTTCAGAAATAATTTAGGGAGAAAAGGAGAGAGGATTAAATGGGTACACACCAGCCATCTCCATGGGTTGAAGGTGTGCGGATCCGGGTACAGGACCGGGTCGTAGTTAATCTCTCTTGTATACACATATATTCTCCAGCCCTCAGGTATGGCAAATCCTGTAAAATATAAGAACAGGGTAAGAAAAGCTTACTTGCGGAAATTAAAAGGGGTACGAAAAGAAAACATGACAGTTATGATGTTAATTAAAACTTTTGGTCAATCATTGCAAAGGGTTCTTAAAACTTTCTATGCTAACATGCACTTTTAATTATTATTAAGAGTGGAATGTTACAAGATTGTATCTGTTGTGTCTGGTGAGGATTGATTCATTTCTTATCAAATTGTGTTTGTGATAGATTAAATAATCACATTTAAAGCTAAAAGACGAATCTAACAGCATTCCACACGCCGTTACAAATGCTCCGTGCAGATTCATCTGGGACGGAAGGAGTTATAATATATCAGGTGGACAAAAGATACATAGGGCCATGAATGGGAATGTCTCAGCTGGAATTGTTGGTGCACCATGTGGTTTATGATAGGGTAGGGTCTTTGTGATCTCTCTTGCATTAGTTTAGTTTAGCCCATAGTTTTTATACACTGCTTTACAATAATGGTGTCAAAAAAGGAAGAAACTCGTGTAAACTTTGTTTCTGAATCTTATGAATGTAATCATACGACAGTTATATGCATCGCACAGGCTGGAACATGAACAAGATGCTCACCGTTCAGGTGCATGTCTTTCGTTGTCTTCCTCAAAACGCCGTTCACAATCGTTGCTAACCGCGAAGTCTCGAAAATCACCTGAATAAACAGCAACTGTTAGCCTCTGAATAAGTGCAATTTCTCGAATTTTCGAGTGTGAAAAACTTACTGCTCGAGTGAATCGCATCGATTTGTAGTCATCAATGGTAATCGGATCATCTGGATTTTTCCTTGCCCTGATAGCCATATGCTCATTCTGCAACAGGAATGAAAGTAATTTAACACATGTCACAAATGGTGTAAAAAAAGGATGAAAATTTTCACTTTTTCACTCACTCTGACTTCTCCCAGAGCTTTTGGGTGATCGTGGAGATACTTAACAGCCATCATAGAAGTCGTCGAAACGGTTTCATAGCCAGAGTACAAAATCGTGATGATGAGATCAATCATCTCCTCATCCGTTAATCTGTACTTATTCGCTTCGCCGTTCATCAGAAATCCCAGCATATCATCCCTCGTCTTCCCAGATTCTCTCCTCTCCTCGATCAGCTTTCTCAGCAATGCAACAATGTTCTTCCTCGCCTGAAAGCCCCGGTGATAGTTCGTCCCGGGGAGACTGATCGGCAGCGAAAGCGTTCCCAACACAAGCTTAAAGAACTCCGGCATGAATTCCTTGGCTAAGGTACTAGATTCACACTCTGCAATCTGTTTCAAGGATGACAGAAACGCCATCTGCAACAGCAAAAGCTCTAATTAGCCCCGCTCTGCATAGAGAGTCGTGTTTCTGCAACGGTAACGAAAAGGCGAAAAGGCGAACCTCTTTGGTCTTTTCTTGGATGTCAACGACCGATTCGCCCCAGTTGCAGAGGTGGGATCTCATGAACTGGTCGATCTTGGGCAAAAGCTGGTCTCTGATCATGGTGGGACTGATGAGCGACAGCAACGCCCCTCGCATGTACTTATGAGCAGCGCCATGGACAGCAGCAATGTTGCTTTTTCCGAGGATGTCCAGCATCGACTGCGGATATCCTGGGACAAGTCCTTTCGCTTCGTTCACCAGGATATACCGGTTCAGGTCCGGATCCATGGAAACAATGGTAGGACACCCCAGAATGTGCGATTTGAAGAAACTGCCGTACCTGTTATAAAAAAAGTGTTAAGAGCTTTATTCTATTTTTCAGCAGTTTTTTACCGTTGCCACAGTGTATTTACCTCGCTCTCTGGTTCTTCATGAAGGCGGGGCCCTGCTTCAAGAACTCGGTGGTCTCGCCGAAGACCGGCCACCCCATGGTGCCCGGCGGGAGGCCCTGCTTCCGGTACTTGACCTCGTTCCACTTCAACAGGGCAATACTCAGAATGCAGAGGCCCAAAAGCATGGCGAAAATCACCACCATTATTACAGCCATCGATTAGCAACTGAAGCTTCGAAGAGATGGAGCTTTGTTGTTGTTGTAAAAAGCTATCTGTGAGCGTGCGCATCTGGGTTCTATTTATAGGGGGAGAAGCGAGGGGCTGGTGCGCGTATTAAATGACAGAGGGAAGAAGGAATTGAAGCGGTGTGGGGGGATTGGCCTAATACGCCAAAAAGCATGCATCCTGCTGTTTTTAGTTTTTACTGGGAAGGGTCTGGGGAAGTAAATTCTGGTTCTGGGAATTTTGTAGCGCAGTGGATAGTGATTTTTAGCTTTTCACCAGATATGGTAAGTTGAGCTTTTGAATTTTGACCATGCACTGAGAGAGGCTGCCATGTCTGGGTTAAAATATCGAGCAAGTATAAAGTAATACCGGGTGGTTTCCGTAATTAGTGAATCATTATACCTCTATCAGTATGCATTGAAGGATTTTGAATGTTGAGAGTCTTAGCAACGAGCATGAATAAGTATTTCAATGACTTTGAATTCTGACACAATGTAAATTTTCTTCTGTAAGAGAACTTTTTATGGACGCCAGAAAATGAACACAGATTGGTGACCTTCAGACCCCTGTAATTAAGCTTCTAATCGACCATGCTGTCGAAATGACGGGGATTGAGGATGAGAGATCTTACCTTTGCTCCAATGTATGAAAATATACTCCCTCTGTTTCGTTGGGTTCGACACACCTATGAGTTATTTATGTAGGTTTGACACTTTCCTTTTTTTTTCTTCAAAATTCCTTTCCACTCATTCAACATTTTGATTTCTAAACTCAATTTCATGAATTTACCATCTTTCATTCATCTAAGCACCTAAGGTTAAGGTTATGATGCTAAACCCAATGAAAGGAGGTATGATGTAGGATGGCTTGCTGCGAAGATTGAGGACGCTATGGATCGCCGTAAAGGGCCGGCGCGATTTACAGCGTAACTTTTGCTGACGGAGTCAGAATCAGGCGATTTCGGTGGCGTTGGAACCGTCTCGACGAGGAGATCAAGAAGTGCCATTTGAGGTCGTTTGAAGCCCCAAAACTGCAATTTTCTGTTTTTCCTATTCTTTTCCGAATTTCCTTTTATTTTTTTTATTTCCGAATTATGTTGGGTTTCGGATTTATTTCCGAAAAGTATTTAAAGACCTTTTTGTACTGTTTTGGGGATGCAATCAATAATATTATTTTCGTGAGTTTTGTGCTCAAAACCTAGGGCTTGTGCTTGCAGCCCCTTCTGTTCTTCAAGGATTCGTGCTTGCGATCCTTTTCCGATCTTCTGACTGCGTCAGTTGGTATCAGAGCAGGCTTTTCCCTGACCTTTTTCCATTGATTCACGATGGCTGATCAACCATTAACCAAGGCGGAAGGAGATGCGATTCTCGCCTCACTGGCTGCGGTGACTAGGCGACTGGAGACATTGTCGACGCAAGTGGAGACTCTGAGCAATGGCGAGCAATCGGCCAGGAGGAATCCGAGGGGTAAGAACGTCGTCGCGGATTCGTCTAGTTCGGATTCGGATGAAGAATTCGCCGAGGTGGAAGCTGAGGCAGACCGGGGAAATCGAAGGAATAATCCTGATTACCGGGTTAAAGCTGACATTCCGTACTTTTATGGATCCATGGGTGTAGAGGAGTTGCTGGATTGGCAAATCGAAGTGGACCGATTCTTCGAGGTCATGGAAATTCCTGAGGCAAAACACGTTAAGATGGTCGCGGTTAAGTTGAAGAGTACGGCTGCTGTTTGGTGGGACAGGCTGGTCGACTCAAGGCGCAAGCGGAACAAGAATCCGATCAGGTCTTGGAGGAAGATGAAGCAGTTGATGCTCGATCGATTTCTGCCCGCTGATTATGAACAAATATTGTACAAGCTGTACATTGAATGCTCCCAAGGAAGGAGGTCAGTTCAGGAGTACACGGCTGAATTCATGCGTTACAGTGAACGCAACGAACTGGGGGAGACTGAGAATCAGAAAGTGGCCAGATATATCAGCGGTTTGAAACCTTCAATTCAGGAGAAGATGGGATTGCAGACCGTGTGGACTGTGACCGAGGCTCAAACGTTGGCTATGAAGGCAGAGATGATGGAGAATTTCCCTCGTGGCGGAGGTGGTAACTATTCTGGTTTTCGAAAATTTCAGCCTCCGAGCAATTCTGAGTCATCCGGGAGTAAGGAGAAGACAGTGGTAGCCAAGGATTCTAATATAGGTACTACTGGAGGTGGTTCGGGTGGTGCGCAGGAAAAGAGGGTGTTCCCAACCAGGGCACCGATGCAGAGACAGCCTAACCCGTATGCTAAGCCACGTGGTGACAAGTGTTTCCGTTGTGGTGGCATGGGACATATGTCGAATGTGTGCCCATCACGGACTGTGGCTCTCCTGGAAGAAGATGGTGAGGATGATGCAGAGGAGGACGCGTATGAAGGAGCTGAATTTGCTGAAGAAGAGGCAGTTGAGAAAGTCAGCATCGTGGTGCAACGACTTTTGTTGTCATCCAAGGACGAGGGGCAGCGTAAGAACCTTTTCAAAACTCACTGTTCAATTGATAATAAGTTGTGCAATTTGATAGTGGATAATGGTAGTTCAGAAAATCTCGTTTCTGCTAAACTGGTAGAATATCTGAATTTACCTACAGTGGCTCATGAGAAACCTTACTCCTTAGGCTGGGTTAGTAAGGGTAACCAGGTTAAGGTGACATTGACTTGTAGTGTTCCTATTTCCATCGGGAAGTATTACAAAGAGAATGTTGTGTGTGATGTGCTGGATATGGATGTTTGTCATGTGCTGTTGGGCAGGCCTTGGCAGTTTGACAATGATGTTACTCACAAGGGTCGTGATAATGTCATGTTGTTTGCATGGGGTGGTCATAAGATTGCTATGGCGCCAGTTCATCGTTTTGACAGTGTTGCTAGGAATAAACAGTCTAATTTTCTTGTAATGTCACGAGATGAGGAAGAGCTTGACAAAGATGTTGTTGAAGCTGACTGTTTCTACCCAGTGGTGATGAAGGGGTTACTGACTGTTGAGAAAGAAGAGACTGTGATTCCAGCAGAGGTGAAGGCAATTTTGCAGGATTTTGAGCAGTTGACTGGGGAGGAGCTTCCTAACAAGTTACCACCAATGCGAGATATTCAGCATCAGATTGATTTAGTTCCTGGTTCGAGTTTGCCAAACCTTCCCCATTATCGCATGAGTCCGAAGGAGAATGAGATACTCAGAGAACAGATTGAAGACTTGCTGAAGAAGGGTTTCATTCGTGAGAGTATGAGCCCTTGTGCGGTGCCTGTTCTTCTTGTTCCAAAGAAAGGAAACCAGTGGAGGATGTGTGTTGATAGTAGGGCGATTAACAAGATCACTATCAAGTATCGGTTTCCGATTCCGCGACTGGAGGACATGCTTGATGAGCTGGCAGGTTCGAAGGTGTTTTCGAAGATTGATCTTCGGAGTGGATACCATCAGATTCGTATAAGGCCTGGAGATGAGTGGAAGACGGCTTTCAAGAGTAAGGATGGACTGTATGAGTGGTTGGTAATGCCTTTCGGATTGTCCAATGCCCCTAGCACCTTCATGAGGTTGATGAATCAGGTTCTACGCCCTTTCAGTGGGTCTTTTGTGGTGGTGTACTTTGACGACATTCTGATTTATAGCAGGACCAAAGAGGAGCATTTAGAGCATCTGAGACAGGTGTTGCAGGTTTTGCTCGAAAACCAGTTGTACATTAACCTGAAAAAGTGTACGTTCAGCAGCAACAAGTTGCTTTTTCTGGGTTTCGTGGTTGGGGAAGATGGAATTCAGGTGGACGATGATAAGGTGCGTGCTATTCGTGAGTGGCCAGCACCTACGTCTGTAACGGAGGTACGTAGTTTCCATGGCCTAGCTACGTTTTATAGACGTTTTGTCCGGAATTTCAGTGATGTGGCTGCTCCCATAACTGAGTGTTTGAAGAAGGGAAAATTTGTTTGGGGACCCGAGCAGGAACGGAGTTTTGCCTTGATCAAAGAGAAGCTGTGTACTGCACCAGTATTAGCTTTGCCTGATTTTGATAAGGTTTTTGAAGTAGAATGTGATGCCAGTGGCGTAGGGATTGGAGCAGTGCTGTCCCAAGAGAAGAGACCAGTGGCGTTTTTCAGTGAGAAACTCACGGAGGCTCGGCAGAAATGGAGTACTTACGATCAAGAGTTCTACGCTGTTTTCAGGTCTCTAAGACAGTGGGAGCATTACTTGATTCAGAGAGAGTTCATCTTGTACACTGATCATCAAGCCTTAAAGTTTCTCCATAGCCAGAAGATGATTAATAAGATGCATGCTCGATGGGTCAGTTTCTTGCAGAAATTTCCTTTCATTATTCAGCATAAGTCCGGGAAGTCGAACAAGGTGGCCGATGCTTTGAGTAGGAGAGCTTCTTTGTTAATGACTCTGGCACATGAGATAGTCGGATTTGACTGTCTGAAAGAACTGTATGCGGAGGATGCCGAGTTTAAGGAGATATGGGCCAAGTGCAATGAGGGCAACTTCCCTGGAGCAGATTACCTTGTTCGTGAAGGTTATTTGTTCAAAGGAGATCAGTTGTGCGTCCCTGACTCTTCGTTGAGAGAGAAGCTGATTCGGGATTTACATGGCGGCGGACTCAGTGGCCATTTGGGAAGAGATAAGACGATTGCTAGTCTGGAGGAGCGGTATTATTGGCCGCATTTGAAGAGGGACGTGAGCACCATTGTCAAGAAGTGTTATACCTGTCAGGTTTCTAAAGGTCAGTCTCAAAATACTGGTCTTTATATGCCATTACCTGTTCCTGAAGATATTTGGCAAGATTTGTCCATGGATTTTGTTTTGGGGCTGCCTCGTACCCAACGTGGGGTGGATTCTGTGTTCGTAGTGGTGGACAGGTTTTCCAAGATGTCGCATTTTATTGCGTGCAAGAAGACTGCTGATGCGTCCAATATTGCGAAGCTGTTTTTCCGGGAAGTTGTTCGTCTCCATGGAGTTCCTAGATCCATTACTTCAGACAGGGATACGAAATTCCTCAGTCATTTTTGGATTACTTTGTGGCGGATGTTTGGGACTGCTTTGAATAAGAGTTCTACAGCTCATCCCCAGACTGACGGGCAAACTGAGGTAACGAACCGGACATTGGGGAATATGATTCGTAGTGTTTGTGGTGAGAAGCCGAAGCAGTGGGATTTGGCTTTACCTCAAGTCGAATTTGCTTATAACAGTGCAGTGCATTCGGCTACGGGAAAGTCTCCGTTTTCTCTTGTTTATACTTCTGTTCCGAAGCATGTGGTGGATTTGGTTGAGTTGCCAAAGGCTTCTGGGGTCAGTAAGACGGCAGAAATCTTGGCTAAGGAGATTATGGAGACCAGAGAATCTGTTAAGGCTCGTTTGGAGGCTACTGGGAAGAAGAATAAGGAAACTGCTGACAAGCGTAGAAGACTCAAAGTTTTCAAGGAGGGTGATGACGTTATGGTGTTCTTGCGCAAGGAGCGATTCCCAGTCGGCACTTACAGTAAACTCCAGCCACGTAAGTATGGTCCGTTTAAGGTGGTCAGGAAAATTAATGATAATGCTTATGTTGTGGCTCTTCCCGATACTATGAGTATTTCCAATACTTTTAACGTGGCTGATATTTATGAGTACCATGAGGATGAGGTTCTTTATCCTGAAGAGAACTCGGGGTCGAGTTCTTCAGAGGTGGGGGAGACTGATGTAGGATGGCTTGCTGCGAAGATTGAGGACGCTATGGATCGCCGTAAAGGGCCGGCGCGATTTACAGCGTAACTTTTGCTGACGGAGTCAGAATCAGGCGATTTCGGTGGCGTTGGAACCGTCTCGACGAGGAGATCAAGGACACAGTCCAATGGACGGTGTCAGTAGCTCAGAAGTGCCATTTGAGGTCGTTTGAAGCCCCAAAACTGCAATTTTCTGTTTTTCCTATTCTTTTCCGAATTTCCTTTTATTTTTTTTATTTCCGAATTATGTTGGGTTTCGGATTTATTTCCGAAAAGTATTTAAAGACCTTTTTGTACTGTTTTGGGGATGCAATCAATAATATTATTTTCGTGAGTTTTGTGCTCAAAACCTAGGGCTTGTGCTTGCAGCCCCTTCTGTTCTTCAAGGATTCGTGCTTGCGATCCTTTTCCGATCTTCTGACTGCGTCAAGGTAGTACATGATTCAACCAAGAATTTATTTATTTTTTTGAAAATATCAATCATTCCAATATGCTGGGGAAAACGTCAAATGGCGATTACAGTAAGTGGAATTAGCATCCAGCATAACAAGAATCTAGCAATAACTAACACATTGCAAGGATATATAAATTACATGTCAACCACACGATCAGTCTGTACTATTACAGATCGGATATCCAATAAAAAAATCGTAACATTGCCCTCGGGGATATTAACTTGCTTTTTGCGGAAAACATGACCACTTGGCAAAGAGGAGCGTATCACGCATCAATAACACTGTGCCAAATAGGGATCTTCTACAACTGTAAATCCACTTGATCCAACCACGATCTATATTGTCTAAACTGTAAATACATTGAAAAACATAGATCTGACGAACCTAAATTTATGAAAACCCAAAAATAAAACCACAGACAAAATTTTGAACACCCGATCTGTACAAGCGGATCGAGAACAATGCATCAACATGAACAAATAAATCGAGTTATCATCATAAATACAACGATCTAATCGATCAGGTTGAACGACAAAACTAATTCGTGGAGACAAATCTCACACTTATTACATAACACAAATATAAATATAAATAAACCGTTATTTTCAATCTCCCCTAATGAGAAGATGAAGAAAAATCTTGAAGAAGAAGTGATACGAATGTCAAAACATATTGACATTGAATGTTTGGAGTAAATAGATATGCTGCTTTAAATGCTTCGATTGATCGCCTTTATGATGAAGAATTGAAAGAGTCATCATCAACATCTTAGATTTATTGTTCAACACTGCCGAAGAACTGAAGGCATCATGGAGAACATTATACTCTTTTTTTCCCATTGGGTTTTTAATGAGGTAGTGTGATCACTATAAAATATTGTAAAAAAAATTCATTTTGGGTTTATTGGACTGATAACTTGGCCATGTGGGCTTTGAAGAGCTGAATTTCAAAAATACAGTCCATTAGGGCTCAGTGTATTCAGTTTTATTCTGATTAGAAATATATTTGGTAAGATTAGATAAGGTAATATATTCTTCAAGGTTACTTCTTGAAGAATTCGACCAGATTACCATAGATTACCATTTATTTTAGCTATTTAGTTAGACACGGTTTTAGTTTCTTTAAAGATGTCATAAGCCGATTCAGTTCCCAGTTGTGATTAGGGTTTGGGGCGAGATTGTAACCCTATAAATAGGAAGGTCTTTTGGACGAATTTCTTACACTTTCATCAATAAAATATACAACATTTTGAGATCATACTCTTTGCTTGCGAGTTATTCCCATTGTTGCTTAACCCCGAGGCCTTTTAAGTATCAATAAACCTTGTGATCTGATCCCGTGAGCTAGTTGGAGAGCCAGTCGAAATTAGGTGTACCTCAAGGCTAGACACTTGAATTTCGTGTGGCACACTTAAGTTTGTGAGTTCCCTTATTTTATCAAAAAATTAATTTCCTAACCTAAAATATTCGAAAAGAGATTCATATGAAGAAGGCTGCGGCCGATGGAATAGGTTTTTTGATTTTGATATCACATGTTAGAATTTGGACATCATAAATTTTGAAGCCCAAATTCACATTGGTATAATGTCGTTCGTTTTGAATAAGTGTAAATGAATGTGTTTTTAGATATAACCTAATTAGAATGTTTTAATAGAATTGACTTCAAAATTTATAAACTTATTATCTTTCATAATCAATGTGACACGGTTATTTACATCCAACAATAATATTATTACTTATAATTTAATAGAATTTTAAGATCAACATTCAGTTCATTAGTTTAAAAAATAAGAGTCTGTCTCTTGAAAGACGGTATTTCCTTGGTTTAAAGTGCAAATTAGAAGAAATGAAGATAAAATTTTTGGATTGCATGAATGGGGTTATAAATTTTATGACTACTACATGTTGCATAATAAATCTTTAATATTGCAACTAAAACTTTTTACCTTTTTTATTCTAATTAAACTCCATCTTTCCATAAGTTTATGGAAATGCAATTTTTGCCAAGACTTTGCCAAAAACAATAGTAAGAAATCAATTAAAATATTGAAATACAAAGAACAGCATATACTCTCAACTTTTAAGATTGGAGATAATTTTTATTTTTTTTGAGAAAATTGGAGATAAAATTCTTTGTTTTACATGGTAAAGTATTTAAATTTACATAACGAATATTGAAAAGAGGAGTTCTCACTACATGTGGCATGCTTATCACTCATAGACGGTATTTGTTAATTTAAATATACTAAAATTTTGAATTAAAATAATGATTTTTAAAGTTAAATATTATACTTTTTACATGATATATATTTTTTACATTTTACATTCGGACAACGTCTTATTATATGTTTTAACTTATAAATAAAATATTTAAATTAAAAGATTGTCATTTTTAAGTAAACATGTAAAGTGATATATCTATACACTTACGGACATACCACATTTCTTGAGACTTTATCCAAATAGGCTATTGAAAGAATATGAAGCTCAAAGTTTTATTTCCTTAGAGACCTGTGACACTCCATCTGTTCCTCTGTATATGTCAAAATAGATTTAGATGATTGAATTTAATTGAATAAAATAAGTTGGTGAAATTAAATTTGGATGGTAAAAAATATAATTAGTAGATGGAATTGAATTTTTGTTACCAAAAATATAAAATTTAAAAATAAAAGAAATAATTAAAAAAGAAAAGCTAGTCATGTATAGAAGAACTGAAGAAGCATGCGTTTACTTGTACTTCGTTTCATATGAGTTTACCTGTTGATTTTATTAATGAAAAATAGTTTTTCCATAGAGTTATTGAAAGATGAGATTTAATTAGAATAATAAAAGGTTAAAAATTTTAGTTGTAATATTAAAAATTTATTACTCAATGTGTAGTAGTTATAAAGTTTATAACCTGATTGATGCAACCCGAAAATTGTATCTTTTTTTTTCTAATTTGTTTAAACATTGGTCTTTTCATGACTTATGGAAACACCGTCTGTAGAAAATAAGGGTAATAATATATGTTTGTGTTCATGATCTCAGGGTACATTATATAGTGGTACATAATACCTATACAAGCAGGGAAAAGATAATAGGATATAATTACAATTACAAGTAACATCTACATTCTTTAATACTCCTCCTCAAGTTGGAGGACGTGGATCAGAAATGCACAACTTGCCAAGTAATGAATGAAATTGGTTATGTCTGAGAGTTTTGGTGAACAAGTCCGCAGGTAGATCAGTTGTGCAGATATGATGTGTAACAATAGTACTACACTGCACAAGATCTCAGACACAATAATAATCAACTTCAATATGTTGCGTACATTCATGGAACACCGGATTTGCTTCAATATGAATAGCAGATTGACAGTCACAAAAAAATGCATAGGAGGATTGTGTGCAACCCCCAAGTCTTTAAGCAAAGACTTAAGCCATAACAACCCACAACAGGTAACAACCATAGCATGATATTCCGCTTTAGCAGAAGTCTGAGAAACTATAGGTTGCTTCTTAGTCTTCCAGGAAACCAAAGAATCGCCAATCATAACAATGTATCCGGAAAGAGAACACCGAGTAATAGGGCAAGCAGCCCAGTCAGAATCACAGTAAGCAGTCAACTGTAACACACTACAGAAAGAGATAAATAAACATTGACCTGGATGGCTCTTCACGTAGTGCAACACGCAAACTGCAGATTACCAGTGAGTAACACAAGGAGGCTTCATGAACTAGAAAAGTGCATAAACAAAATAACTAAGCTCAGGACATGTGATAGTGAGGTACATCAGGCGCCCAGCAAGACGCCGGTACTGCTTAGAATCATGGTAAAGAGAACCCTCAACACACGTCAGATCGTATTGTTGCTCCATCAAAAAGTCAATCGGTTTGGATGCAGATAAACCTGTATTAGATAAAATGTCCCAGGCATATTTCCATTGTGAAAGAAATATCCCCTCCGGCCTTCTAGCAATCTCTATACCCAAGAATTACTTAAGCGAACCAAGATCTTTCATGTGAAAACAAGAGCTCAAGTATTTGTTGAATTCAGAGATGAGCGACGAAGA
The DNA here is from genome assembly GCA_037428765.1 of Rubia yunnanensis. NCBI lineage: Eukaryota > Viridiplantae > Streptophyta > Magnoliopsida > Gentianales > Rubiaceae > Rubia > Rubia yunnanensis. The sequence goes on from CM075069.1 coordinate 5,561,965, forward strand.
ACTACCAGCAATAACCAAATCATCTTCATAAACCAGTCCATGCAAAGATACCGAACTACGGGAAAAAGTAAATAAAGAGTAATCTGCTTTACTCTTAACAAAGCCAAATGCATGTAAAGCCTGAGCTAGTTTCACGAACCAATTGTGAGGAGCCTAATGAATACCATAAAGAGATTTCTGAAGGTGACAACCCTGTCCACGTGGCGCAGGATAACATGGTGGAGGTCACATGAAAACCAGTTCATGCAGATCACCATGCAGGAAAGCACTATGCACATCCATCTGATGCAGTTCCCAACCACAAATAACTACAACATACTAGAATAGACAAACTGAACTCATCTTTGCAACATGAGCAAATGTATCAATATAGTCAATCCCTTCAACCTGGCGATTCTCGAGAACCACTAGGCACGCCTTATGACTCTCAATGGTACCATCATATTTGAACTTTGTACAGAAAACCCATTTGCAACCAATTACAGTTTTGTCCAGAGGTAGAGAAGTCCAAGTCTGATTGTGCTCCAGCACAGTAAGCTCTTCAGTCATAGCATCTCGGCAATGAGCATACTTTGACGCCTCAGAAGGTAGTGGGATCTGCACTAAAAGTTATTGCACCCAAAAATCTAGAATGCGTACTTGAAAATTTATCACAACTTACATAATTAGTAAAAGGATAGATTACACCTGAGGATAGTGATGGCGCACAAGTGATCGTAGCAGTAGGCGGGTCTTCAGTAGTAAGAGCACGGACATAACTATCACAATCATCGGTTTCCAAGTATAGAAGAGGCCAACAATTTCAAACACTCTATCGGAGAAGAGACAACTCAGCGGCTGAAGGCGATGCCGGATTAACCGAGGAAGCAGGAAACAGAGCGGACAAAGGCAGGTGGCGGATGTAACTATCTGGTGCCAGAGATGCCACGTCAGGCGACAAAGTAGAAGGTGAGGCCGATGCAGACGGCGCTTGAGGTGCGTAGACGTCAGGTGCCGACAGTACGTGAAGCGCGTGCAGCTGTGGCATCTCAGGCTACGCATCGTCTGGCCGAATCGGTAAAGTGGGCTGGGGATCTTGGCCGGCCGACGGATCTGGCTATAAAGTAAGAGTAGAAGCCCGCGGTAAAGGCGCGGTGGCAAGCGGCAGGAACGACTCTGGCGGCGGGGGAGGTGGTGCCGATGGCGAGGTGGTGGCATAGCCGGGATCCATTGATGAGGCCGATGTCGGAGCTTTCGTATACGGGAACTGGTCTTCAATAAAATTGGTATCCCGACTGTTGAAGAAAGTATGGTATTCCATGTCATAAAGGCGATAGCCTTTCTTTTCGGCAGGATAATCAAGAAACAAACATCGCTGACTTCTTAATGCAAACTTGTCACAGTATCTGGGAATGTAAGCAGCAAAACACAAGCATCCAAAAACCCTCAAAGGTGTGTAATTTGGAGCTCGTCCATGAAGCATCTCAAAGGGAGTATGACCATTGAGATGTTTCGTCGGTGTCTGGTTAATCAGGTAAGTAGCAGTAAGAAACACTATCTCCCCAAAATCAATTGGAAGATGAGCTTGAAAACGCAAGGCACGTGCCACATTTAGCAAGCGGCGATGCTTACATTCAACACGCCCATTTTACTGTGGTTTATCAACCATAGATGTCTCAAAAATGATCCCAGATTCAGCAAGGTAGGATCGCAAAGGCAAAAATTTAGTGTCGTTGTCAGCCCGGATGCGCAGTACAGATCGGCCGAACTGGTTCTTGACTAAATCACAAAACTCCATAAATCTAGAAGCTACATTTGACGTAGCTATTAACAAATGAACCCAAAAAACTTGGTAATAATCCTCAACTATTGTTAAAAAATAAAATGCACCACTAGAAGATGGTGTTCCACAAGGACCACAAACATCACAATGTATTAATTCAAATAATGAAGTAGCATTTGAAGAATTCAAAGGAAAACTATGTCTAGTTTGTTTTGCCCTATAACATACAAAGCAGGGGACAAAAGTCTTATTTGTGCTGAAATCAATAGAAGAAAACACCGTAGAGGAAGGATGTCCAAGACGCTAATGCTATAAATCAGAAGAGGACACATAAGCAACTGTCGGAAAAGACTGCGGGTTAGGAGGACGAACACGAGTATCCAGCAGACGAAGCCAGTAACACATCCCCCTTGTTGTTCACCCACGCCAATTACAATACTCGTACTGATTGTCTGTAAAATGCAATAATTTATAGTAAACAAAGCTAGACAGATTAATGCAGATAACTATCTAGAGCAAGATAATAAGTTGCATCGCAAAGCAGGTATGTACAACACATGATTAAGGGTGACATCACCAAAGTATATAGAACCATATTGTGTAATAGACGACACATATCCATCAAGCAGTATGACATTCACAACATCGATAACAGTAGTAATATCAGTAAGAGAACCCTTGTCACCTGTAATGCGATATGAGGATCCAGAATCAAGAATCCAAGGCATAGTAGACTTACCTGACCCGTGGTCAGAAAAAGAGTTAAATGGATTAAATAAACGCATGGTCATGCTCCATTGGTCATCAGATAGAGCATGGCCAAATTCAGCATGGGTAGGGACTCTATCGTAGGAAGCCGCCGCCGCAAGCCATGACGGTGACACAGCAGTGGCGCCGAACATCGGTGGGAGTGGAGGTGTCGCGGCGGCAAGAACCACGAGGCAGGCGGCGGCGGTTGGCCGAGAAACTGGCGTCGTCTTCTTACCGGCGTTGGCTTTCTCCATAAACTCCTTGAACCATTTTGGCATGCATGTGATATGGAAACAAGAAGCTTTATCGTGACCCTTGCGATGACAATGCGTACATACGAGATTTTTGAGATCAGCTGTAGAAATAACTGTTGAAGAACCCATACATTATGGGCGTCTAGCGGCATCTGCCAAGGAATCGTAAGGAGGCTCACGAGATTGGATGACAACTCGATGATTTTCCTCTGGACCACAACGCATACACACGATTGACCGATGGCAGCGGATCAAGACTCATGATATGTAATCGCAAGGTGTGATAGCCTTCATCGAGACCAGAGATGAATTGATAAATCAGATCCTTCTCTCTCTCAAGGGAGGCTCGTGAAGCAAGATTACAAGTGCACAGTAGTTTCATAGCTTCACAGTCGAAAACTAAAGAAGGCCAGATTGAATTGTAATCTCCAAACAGCTTCTTCAGTTTGCCAAAGTAATCGGCGATAGTCTGACCATTCTGCCTACAGATCTGAATATCCTCTCGCATCTGCAAAATTTTCATACCATCACCAAGAGTAAAACAGCCCTTGAGGCCATCCCACAATTCCATAACTGTGGAAAAAGTACTCGTAGAAGATTGCAATGCCGCATCCAGGGTTTACAAGATCCAGTAGAAGAGTAGCATTAACAACAAGCCACTCAGCAACATCAGGATGATCATCCTGAAGTTTAGTAATGGATCCATCAATGAACCAAATCTTATGCTTAGCAAGCATAGCACGACAAAACTTATCAGACCATTCAAGGTAATTCTCTTGACCCTTCAGGATGGTAGGTGCAATAACCAAATCAGGACCGTCAGAAGAGCCAATGAAGTGGGGGTCAGTCGACAAACGACCAACAGGTACAGTTATCTTAGGGCCAGATTGCAACTGCAACTGTTTCAGTAAAATCACAATTACCTCATAGCCATTCATGTCCTGAAGCTTAGTAGCCTCAAATTCAGTAGCGATACGTGCATGTTCTTTGGGATCACTTCCAGGAGCATACATAGTGCAAGATCATACCGAATTTTCAGAAGAAAATCATATTAGGAAATTAGAATTGGGACGCGGTGGTGCGGTGGGCTAGCGGCGACATGCGGTCGGAGCAGCGGTGCGTGCGAATCGGCAGGGCAACCGGTGAGCGGCGGCTACGGTCGGCGATTTGGCAACGAACGGTGAGCTTCAGACAACGGCACCGGTGGTGCATGGAAAGACGTGCAGACTTCATATCAGCGACGGGAGCTCAAAAAATTTAGCAGAGGAATTTTCTTAATGTTTCAGGATTTTAGGCTCTAATACGATGTAAAAAAATGAGGGTGATAATATGTGTTTGTATTTATAATCTCATGGTACATTTTATAGTGGAACAGAAGACATATACAAGTTAGGAAATGTAATAGAATATAAATACAATTACAAATAATATCTACACTACTTTGTACTGTCTTTCAAGAGACGCATTCTTTATTAATAGCAACACATTCAAAATTTAAATAAAAATTCAATTGTCTTTATTAATTTGAAATACTTTTCAAACTCTTCGTTTAATTCCTTCCACACATGTACATCAACATAAATACGTGCGGCATAAACTAATTTGATAATATGAGTAGAAAATTTGTGACAGAATTTAGGTCTTTATGAATTGTCTAATCAAAGCATAATTGTCCTCTACGAGAATCGTAAATGGGAGTAACTCTCGCTGGTCCATTGCACAACCACCGCTCCTTCATCACGCAACTACTACACTTATACATCTAATCTCAAGATTTGGCCTTGAAACTTCATTGGCTAGGGTTCAAATTCCATACTCTCCGTCTCACTATTAATTGCTTAATTTAACTTTTGAAAGTCAACTGCATTAATTTTTAATTTTTAACATCTTTATTTATGCGTGTAAACTTTTTAAAGAAAAGTTGTAATGTAAAAATACATATTATGATGATTCCAACGATATATAATATGATAATAGTCTTATATATAATAATATAATTTAATGGTCGAAACTGGGTTAGTTTGACTTTCAAAAGTCAAATTGAAATTATTTGGAGGCCAAAATTTGTTCTGTCTCTATAGAATTCTGTAGCTCTTCTCGGGGAGGACAGGGGCATGGAAATTCTGCTCCATTTTATTATTTTTTTTATTTGACTTTTTAATTTCTACTTTTCGGGATGGGATACACTTAATTCTGCACTTATTTTATTTCTTCATATTTTTCCTTTTTTTCCTTTCTTTTTTTTTGTTCATTTTACTTTTAAAAGGACTTGGAATTAAAATTATTTTTTGATTTAAGTATCGGATAGGAATTATATCTGTCGAGACTTATTTTTCGAACAGGCTGAGTCCGATAAATTTTGATTGACTTCAAATCTGATATCCAAAGAGATGGTTAGGAGAAATCCAAATCAAAGTCATGAAATCAATGGACTTTTGGCTATATTGTTCTTTCTAAGGATTCAAATTAGATTTGTAGACTTTGGTCCATTAGATGTTTTGGTCAATTGTATTGTTCATTCAATTTAATTGGTCTTTTTTATCTTCTGGGGACGGGTTAGCGATGATTCCATTGGAAGTGGTTTCTATACACCGATGAAAAATATTTGTTGGCAATTAAAATGACTGGTTTTAGTCTCCTATTTTAAAGGGAAGTAGTCTTAACGGGTTAAATGGGGACAAATCGGACCTTTAGTTGGGGAGCTTCATTGGTTTGTTTCCATTGCCTTGAATGTTTGATCAGAGGTGTGGATGAAACATTTTGTGCGCGTCTATTTGATACTTCATTGTATTTGCTCCTGATGGTAGTCTCAAGTCGTACTAATGTGACTACTATAAGGCTTCGCAATGATAACCAATTATCCTTGATTTGTCCTTCTTCGTTGCAATATGTTTACTTAGCATTGTAATACGTATTATTCTTTAGTGTCCGTTTGTATTTCTCCTTTAGCCATTCGAGACACTAGATTAGGATTGTACTATCTACTTAGCACCTCAAATAGAAGCATTCAGGCACGACTTTATGTAAGTCTTCGGGCATATCATGTGAGCCATTTTTGGCAACAATTATTGTTTTAATAAAAAAAATGGTCAGAAACCCTATAAACCTGATTAATTAAAAGTATATATCCCGTAGGAGTACTTTTTATGGCACGAGAAGGTGGTCAAGTAGCTATATACTCCCTCCGTCCCATTATAAATTGTTTAATTATTTTTTCACGGTCTTCAATAAGCATATTTGACCGTAAATATCTCTAGTTACCTATAATAGCGTCGCATAAAAATTGTTATTCAGAAAATAGATGTTAAGATGAATGTAACAAGATCTCACATTACATTTTTATTATAAATAAACTATTATATATTTACGAATCAAAGTTTATAAAGTTCGATCCCAAACAATTTATAGCGGGACGAGAGAGTATAATTCTGGTTCCGCTATTGCCACCAATGTCTTAACCCTTAAGTAGATGAAGTGTATAACCTTGGAGCACACCACCGCATGTGTAGCCTAAGTGGTAGTGGGCAGTGTGGGGATACCCACGGTTCGAAGCTCGCTACGGCCGTGTGGGAGTGTGTTTCCCAAAGCGTGCGTGGCAACGCGCACGTGGCGGTGAGACCCTTCTGATGACGGGCGAGTATGAACCAGCACTGTGGCCATGGTACTGGGTCAGTGTGACTTACCTCTCATGTAATGGCTGTGTGATCGGCTGGCATGAGCACCATAAGGCTAGGTGTGATAGCCTTTATAACCTTGGAGCACATGCGGAGCACCGATAGGAATTTGAAAACGAAGAAAGTGGTTCACATGTAGAAGAGCATTGAGCAGAGCAGACGGAATTACTTAAGCCGCTACAAGACACCCACATTCTTCCATGTGAATTTTTCAACGCAATTTTATTACAGTCTACGGCAAGCTCAGTCTGTGAAATATGGAGCCTCGTGACTTTTGACCATTTCGATTTCGGACTCTGCTCCCATTGGCCGAATCGTATGTACTAGGTATCAACTTTCAACTTCTTACAATTCACCCTCACGTGCGCAGACCATTCTGTTTCTTTCTTAATTAGGTTTAGGTTGGACTTTTGTGGTTGTTAATTTCTTCTCTGCCTAATTAATCACTTACTTTGACTGGATATGACTAATACCAACGTTTTTCTTCTTGTTTCTCATGAAATCAAGTTGTTGCTGTTAGCCTATTGCCCATTTGATGTTACTACTATGGGGAAGCCACGTATGATACCACTAGGGCAACAACTTCTTCGAATTCAGCCTCCATGAAATCAAATAAGATATTCTGTCCATTAAAAGCTCTTTTTAGAGCCTCAAAAACACCATGCCTTTGAATCAAGTATTACAATACGAAGTTGTGTTGGCGTTGATATAACTAAAACTTACAACACATCATTCGAGTGCTGATGTCAAGATGAGTCAAAACCCATCGACAAAACGTTCCAGAAGGCAAACACGGTAGATATATTATAGTAAGATGAATATTCCTAGTTGCATTTTAAGATTACATAGGTTTAGTCGCCTATAAATACTCTAGTAATGTCCGCCATTTATCCATTAAATTCTCATTATTCACTTTGTACTAGTTGAAGCATCGGAGAATCTTCCATCATACATTGAGAATTTCTTGTTGCAGATCATCGAAAATTGAATTCTTATCGCCAATTAATCATAACTAAGTCGTTATTCATCTCACGTCAAAATTTTCAATAAAATATCGTTCTAAGACATGCTCTTCCACCTCTAAACAGTGTTCTAAACGGCGGCGCCTAGGCGGTCCTAGGCGGCGCCTAGGCGCTAGGCGCCACCAAAACGCCCGGATTAGGGCCTGTTCGGCGACATTAGGCGTTTGGCGCCCAGACCCGCCTAATCGGGTCTAGGCGCTAATCGGGTCTGGGCGGTTTGGTTTGTTTCTTTTTTTTTTATAATTTTCCCAAACCCCTCTTTTCTCCCAAGTCAAACCCGCAGCCGCTTCAGCCTCCTCTTCAATTTTCTGACTTTTCTCCCAGACGCCGATCGACCTTCGTTGAACAAGAAGCAAAGAGAGAAAGTGAAGGACATAGATGTGCTTCTTTCTAATGAATCTACCATGGTTCAAGGATGGATTGTTGAGGGTGGTGATGATGATGTTAATGAAGATGGTGAAGCGATGGATATGGATGGAGATGGATTGGAACAAGGTCTTGGCATGGAGTTGAGAAGAAGTTCTAGAATTCAAGAGGTTAGAGAATTACATGAAGATGATTTTGAATCGGATGAGGAGGAGGAAGTAGATGAGATGACTTATGACTTTGAGTCCGATAACGATGAAGTGCAAGAGATAAATGGTGAAGAAGAATTTGAAATGTCATAGGCTATGTGTGAATTGTATTTGGTACTTTTTTATTTTGTCTAACTTTTAATTTTGGCCTATGGCTATGTGTGGATTCACTACTCACTAGTTTGTATTTGGTAATTTTTGCCACGTGCCTCAAACTTTGTAAGCTTGTATGGATTTCATTTTTCAACTCCAAGATAATATTTCGACAATATATATATATATATAATATATTCATTTGTGTCGTTTATCATGAAATTTTCGTTCTTGTATTGTATCATTTGTATGTAATATAAGTTTTTGTGACTTGGGAAATAGGTTTTTATTTTATTTTTAAATATAATTTGTATTATTTTATTAATTATATATAAAAAATAATTAAATAATACAAATCCGCCTAGACCGATTAATCCCCGATTAATCCCCTAGGCGCTAGGCCCCAGCAAACCGCCCGACTAGCGTCTAGCGATTTTTAGACCACTGCCTCTAAACCTAGGCAGGCGATCCAATCTCCTCACTTAGTTGAAAAACTAGAATACAATTTTGTAGATAGACATATACTTGCAAAATACGTATAAAAGAAAGCAAAAGGGAAGAAGAAGAGGGTGTATTGAGGCGGTTGTTGTAGCCGTACAAGATGTACGTACATATACACTCCATGGAGGTGTCAAGATCAGTCGGCACATACGATGATGAGATTTTCATTAATCAATTAGTAGGACTAGTTATTAGGGATACGTGTTATGTCTCGTAATTAATATTAGGTGCCATCGCTTCTTATCTTCCATCCTTTCATTTGTTTGTTGACTTGGAGTGATCTCTTGTCTTCATATGCCCCAAAAGTTAGATTGGATAGCGATGGAGATATCCCTTGAAAGGGATTTCACAATAGCCCGCCCAGTCATCCCTTTTACCATTTAAGCTACTCTTCGATCTCTCCGCCGTCCCGATTCAAACGGCATATTTGTTGAGCGGTACAATTTGATTTGGAAGAGAAGAAATTGTCTTCATTTTCTTATAATAAATACAGTTCGGTCGAAAAGAGCACGGTCTTTAAGTACCAACTCGTCTATTCATCTAACTGTGAATCGTATCCCTATCTAAATGTTCCAGTTTTCCCGATTGAGCGAAACTTATAACTGAAATGTGGCTAGCTTATTTCACTCTCCCACTTCTTCCCGCCACACCAACATGCTGAAATGCTCGTATAAAAAAGAAATAGGACCGTTATGGTGGGATGGATGGAGTAGTGCCTAGGGCTTAGAGAATTTAATCAAGCACTAAATGTTAGGTGTGCATAAACAGGAAGAATGCATTGCATGTTTGTATCTTATTTTGGCCACTTCTTAGGTGGAGGATCGATTAATTGGTGATGGTATTATGTACCATATCAAAGGCTCAAAAGAGTTTTGTCACTTTGTGAGGCGGTGTCCTTATCGTCTGCAGCGTTAAGCTGTAGTAGATTTGGACTCTTCATGCATTAATTCGTTCGGGTTTTCGGGTAAACCCGAAAAATGGCGTACAAATCCTTCAGTTTTATGTGACAAATGGCATATTACCTTTCGTTATTCAAAATAGGCGCGCACGTTGGATGGGTCAATTTCTGTAGCTGATTAGTTCAATAATTTCCTCCCCAGTGCTAATTAATTCCAGCCACGCTTCCTATATTTACCTATTTTTCCTTGGAAATTTATGTTCACGACAAGCATGCTAATCACACACACCAAATTCTTCAACTCAAACATCACATCCTCCTTAAAATCCAAAACAAAAGCGAGAATCCAATCTCTTAGAAGAGGGTAGTATCGAGGTCTATAAGATTAGGCTTATACATAGACACGGAATCCATAGGGTGGGAGGAGGTTACGCTGTCATACTTTTTATTTTAAAACTGTCATACATTTTATTTATATATGTGTTCCTTTCATAATTGTTATAGTTTGTTCTGTGACAAACATGTGAATGATTATCTGACTTCATTATTGGTACTCCCTCTGTTCCACTAATAGTGACACCATAGGTTTAGGTGCTTGGATTTAGGTGAAGGAAATGAGTGGATGAAATTGAATGTAGAAAGTAAAAAGTATAATGAGTGGATGAAATTGAAGGAATTTCCCAAAAATGGAAAGTGTGTCAATATAAAAGAAACAACTCAAAAAAAAAGTGTGCCACTAATAAAGAAACGGAGGGAGGACATCAATTGACTATTCCCTGATTGAAATAGGAGCCAGACTCCCCACGCTCAATTTCTCCTCAGTAACCCAATTGTATCAAAGATTAACTTGACTTTAGAAATATATAGATTTAAACGAATAAATACTCCTGAAGTATAAATGTTTGAAACGGTCTCCCGTGGGATAGTCTAAATTTAAGTAGAGACATGTTTGCAAAACTGAACACAAAACTTCATCTTCCCCGGTTTTTCTTCATGTCTTCCTCTATTCTTCTTCATATCTCCATAATTACATAATGATACCTATCTGAACTTTAAATTACCTGAAACAACAGTTTGCTTAAAAGTTTTCTACTAATAACAGGAAAAGTCATAAAATTACTGCGATTCAATTTTATTGAATATTCATGCAAAGTCATCATCAACCCTAGTATTAGTATGACATTGACATTATCTGCCCAAAATTCCGTTCTGTTAACATATATGTAATTACATTAGTTTAGCTTAAGGCTTAAGGGTAGTTTAGTCTTTCACTATTCTTATCTATATGTATTGTACTCTTGCTCTTTCAAGACACAAGAGTTCCTTCCAAAAAACCCTCTCCTCTTTTCCCTACTCAAGGTATTGATTCTTTCATCTCACATGGTATCAGAGCATTGGTTGTGATTCTTGGAGTAGATTGTGATTCGATGCCCAACAGCGCTGATCGAACTTTTAGGACTTGTGTTTTTCGTGAAGGTATTGTTCGGATCTTGCAGTTGATATTTGGATTATTGGTATTGGGTTGTTCAATTTCTTTCGAATTGGGGCTGTTTGCTTGGATTGTTGGTATGCGTATTTAGGGTTTGCTATTGTTTGGGGTTTTTCTAATTGGAGTTTATTATTGGGATCGTTTGGGTTTGTGATTGTTGGATTTCTGATTGTGGGGCTTATAGTTGTTGTCGATTTGGTGATTGAGTTATTTTCGACCAGTTTGTTGCTCTCGGATTTGGTTGTGTTATTTGTGCATTTGAATTTCTGGAATTGTAATCATGGTGGGTGGTAGGGATGATTCCCTTCAGTCAATTAGTGTGCAATTGGACGGTAAGAATTACTCGCATTGGAGCTATGTGAGGCGGAATTTTTTGCGTGGCAAATGTTTGTGGGGGTATATCTCTGGTGTGAAGAGACTGCCTACGTTAGGAGTTGAGGATTATGATACTTTGTCGGATACTTGGGAATCTGAGAATGCGAAGATTCTTACTTGGATTAATAACTCCGTGACTCACTCGATTGGTGCTCAGTTGGCTAAGTATGAGACTGCAAAGGAGGTTTGAGAGCATTTGGAGAGGATTTATACACAGTCTAACTTTGCAAAACAATACCAATTGGAGACTGATATTCGAGCATTTAGACAGAATGAGTTGAGTATTCAGGAATTCTATTCTGCCATGTCTTCCTTATGGGATCAGTTGGCACTCACTGAGTCCCAGGAATTGAGGGCCTTTGAGCCTTATATCGCGAGGCGTGAAGAGCAGTGTTTGGTTCAGTTTCTGATGGCCCTTCGTAATGACTTTGAGGGGTTGCGTGGGGCTATCCTCCATCGTAGTCCCCTGCCTTCGGTTGATTCTGTGGTGAATGAGTTGCTTGCTGAGGAAATTCGCCTTAAGTCTAAGGGAGATAAGGAGACTCCTCTCCTTCCTATGTCATCAGTTTTTGCTGTCCCACATCGACCCTTAAGTGGGAAATCTAGTACTTATGCTCGAGTCTCCTCTGATGAGTGTGCTTTCTGCCATCAAAAGGGTCATTGGAAGTCTCAGTGTCCATTGTTGTCCCGCAGTGGTGGTCCTCCTCCTCCATCACAGTCGCGGCCTCCTCATCAGCCACGACCTCCTTATCGGCCCCTTACTCGGCCCGTGGCTCCTTGGGCACTTCGTCCACCTCAGATGCCTAATGCACTAGCGGCTGCTCCTTCTGTGGATCCTCATTTGCTAGAGAAGATCCAGGAGTTCCTCGCCTCACAGCCTCAGCCTCATGCTATGTCTGCTTCTCCCTCAGGTTTGCCACCATCATCATCTGTCTCAGGTACATGGATCATAGATTCTGGTGCCAATCATCATATGTCCCCTCAGTCTGAGTCTTTTGTTTCATTATCTCCTCATTTGTCGCTTCCTATTGTGACCGCCGATGGCACTTCTATGCCATTGGAAGGTATTGGTTCTGTTGTCACCCCTTCTATCCTTCTTGATCATGTTTACTATATACCAAATCTTGCCTTAAATTTATGTTCTGTTGGTCAATTGTGTGATTCTGGTCTAAATGTTTGGTTTTCGGATTCTCATTGTCTTATTCAGGATCGTCGATCTCAGATGATGATTGGGACAGGCCATAGGCAGGGGAGACTTTATGTTTTGGACCACCTCAGAGTGTCAGATGATGTTGCTGCCTCTAGTGTGGATTTGTCATCTTTTCGTTTGAGTAGTTCGTCTTCACCCTTTTATTTGTGGCATTCTCGTTTGGGTCATGTTTCTGCATCCCGTTTAAGGTTTCTAACCTCTACGGGTGCTTTAGGACCATTGAACTCTCATGATATTTCTGATTGTAGTGGTTGCAAACTTGCAAAATTTTCTGCTTTACCCTTTCAGAACAGTACTTCATCATCTCTTGCTCCTTTTGATCTTGTTCATTCTGATGTTTGGGGACCCTCTCCCGTACCTATGAAAGGGGGCTCTAGATATTACGTCTCTTTTATTGATGATTTTACTCGTTATACTTGGGTTTACCTTATGAAGCATAGATCTGATTTCTTGGATATTTATCGTGATTTTAGAGCTCTTATTAGGACACAACATTCTGCTGTCATTAAGTGTTTTAGGTGTGATTTGGGAGGTGAATACACCTCTAATGCTTTTTGCCAGCTTCTGTCTTCTGATGGCACCATACGTCAGACTTCTTGTACGGATACTCCTCAGCAAAACGGTGTTGCCGAAAGGAAACACCGTCACCTGGTTGAGACAGCTCGCTCATTCTTGTTGTCAGCAGATGTTCCTAGGATATTTTGGGGGGAAGCCATTCACACTGCTGTACACGTCATTAATAGAATTCCAACCTCTCACAACTTAGGTTTGTCACCTTTTGAGAGGCTGTATGGGGTTGCACCTGATTATACTTTGTTGCGTGTTTTTGGTTGCACTTGTTTTGTCCTTAAACCTCATGTTGAGCGCTCTAAGTTGTCCCCAAAGTCTGCCTTGTGTGTCTTTTTGGGTTATGGTAGTGGTCAGAAGGGATATCGTTGCTTTGATCCAGTCAGTCAAAAATTATATGTTTCTCGTCATGTTGTGTTCTTAGAGCATATTCCTTTTTTTCTGTTCCACGTAATTCCCATCAGTTGACTCAGTCAGATCTTCGTTGCATTGATCCTTTTGATGTCACCACCGATGATGTTCCGCCACCAGACTCTGATCCTCTGAATACAGATACTCCTCCGAGCTCTCCCCCTCCATTGCCTTCACCGCCTGTTCCACCATCTTCTGAGATTGCGGCGCATCCACCCCCTCGTCGGTCTACTCGTATTTGTAAGTCCACTCAGAAGCCTGATTTTGCTTACTCTTCTTATTCTCCCTCATTTGCTTCATTTCTTGTCTCCATTCACTCTCTGTCTGAACCTACATCCTATAGAGAGGCTGTCTGTAATCCTCTTTGGCAGGCTGCCATGGCTGAGGAGCTTGCTGCCTTGCATCAGACTCACACTTGGGATTTGGTACCTTTGCCTTCGGGAAAGCACACCATTGGTTCTCGTTGGGTCTATAAGATTAAGACCAAGTCTGATGGATCTGTTGAGAGATACAAGGCTCGCCTTGTTGCAAAGGGCTATTCACAGGAGCATGGGATGGATTATGATGAGACTTTTGCTCCTGTTGCCAAGATGACCACCATTCGTACCTTGATTGCAGTTGCCTCTGTTTCTCAGTGGAAGATTTCACATATGGATGTGAAAAATGCCTTTTTGTACGGTGATCTTCACGAGGAGGTTTATATGACTCCTCCTCCCGGTGTACCACATGAGCCGGGGCATGTTTGTAGGCTTCACCGATCTCTTTATGGACTCAAACAGGCGCCTAGAGCTTGGTTTGAGAAGTTCTCCACTGTGGTATCCTCTCTTGGCTTTCGTCCCAGCTCTTATGACTCGACATTGTTCATCAAGCATACAAGTAAGGGTCGTATTCTCCTTTCTTTGTATGTTGATGATATGATTATTACTGGTGATGATTGCGAGGGTATTGAATCATTGAAGCGTGATTTGGCTTATTGTTTTGCTATGAAAGATTTGGGTGTGCTCCGTTATTTTTTGGGTATTGAGGTTGCTTCTTCTGCTAAGGGTTATCTGTTGTCTCAGTCGAAGTATATAGCCGATATTTTTCAGCGTGCCCGTCTTACAGACAACAAGACGGTTGACACTCCTCTTGAGACTCATGCTCATTACTCTCTGGATGATGGGATTCCTCTGTCAGATCCCACACTTTATCGTACAGTGGTTGGTAGCTTGGTTTATCTTACAGTCACTCGCCCAGACATTGCGCATGCTGTACATGTGGTTAGTCAGTTTGTCACTGCTCCTACATCGGTTCATTGGGCTGCTGTTCTTCGCATTCTCAGATATCTCCGAGGCACTCAGTTTCGTTGTCTCCTCTTTCCTTCATCATCATCTTTGGAGTTGCGTGCTTATTCTGATGCTGATTGGGCTGGTGATGTTGAGGATCGCAAATCCACTACCGGATTCTGTATCTTTCTTGGCGACTCTCTCATTTCTTGGAAGAGTAAGAAACAGGATGTCATTTCTCGCTCTTCTACAGAAGCTGAGTATCGTGCCATGGCCTCGACTACAGCTGAGATTGTTTGGTTGCGTTGGTTACTATCTGATTTTGGTATCAAACTTTCACGACCCACTCCGTTGCATTGTGATAATCAGAGTGCTATTCACATTGCACGCAATTCCATTTTTATGAGCGCACCAAGCACATTGAGATTGATTGTCACTTCACGCGCCATCACTTGCACCTTGGTACGATCTCATTGCCATTTGTTCCCTCTTTTCTCCAGATTGCGGATCTTTTCACAAAGGCTCACTCCACTGCTCGCTTTCGTTTCTTATCAGACAAACTCTCAATGCTTCTTGCTGTAGCATCGTGAGTTTGAGGGGGGATGTTAACATATATGTAATTACATTAGTTTAGCTTAAGGGTTAAGGGTAGTTTAGTCTTTCACTATTCTTATCTATATGTATTGTACTCTTGCTCTTTCAAGACACAAGAGTTCCTTCCAAAAAACCCTCTCCTCTTTTCCCTACTCAAGGTATTGATTCTTTCATCTCACACGTTCGAACTCGGAATTTGAGTTACATTTAACGCGGTTCTTTCGAAAACAATGCAGTTGCTTAATGTTTGTTTCATCCTTACGTAGTTGCGTTAAATTTCTCTTACTCCGTAGTCGAAGAAAGTGTGAACCAATTTCAACATCTACCCATGTGCATTAAATATTTTTCTGCTTATGGAGATGTGGTCACACAAAAATAGGGATGCGTGAAGGGTATACTCGCCCATTTTCTAGAAATGGCACACTTTTGATTATTATTTGTTTTTTAATCATTTTATTAGATTATCACTATAAAAAAAATTTTGGTAGTGATGCATATTTTGTGACGAGTAAATAAATGTTATAATATTTGGTGCACCTTTAAGTGTCACTAAATATTTGTGAGATATGCACATGTCACTAAACTGAATTCATGTCACAAAATTTAATGATACTTTTAAATTGAACTGCATCTTAAAGTGTCACAAAGAAATATAGTGATACTTCAATGTGTAACAATATTTTAGTCACACTGAATAGGGGCACTTCATAAGGATTCACAATATTGCAGGGACTTAATGCTCGAGTGAAACGCATTGATTTGTAGTCATTGAGGGTGATTGGATTGTCGTGATTTTTCATTGATTTTATCTTGATTTAGTCTAATTTGCATTTTAAACTTTGATATTTTCATCACTTGTGGAAATACCGTCTTTTAAGAGACGGGCTCTTAGACAAAATATAAAATGATCCTCTACTTATGTGAATGTGACCGAACAACTCTAAATTCTCGAAGAGTTCGTCTCTTGAAAGACGGTCTTTCCATAAGTTATGGAATGACCAAGGTTTAAAGTGTAAATTAGAAGAAATATTTCGGGTTGCATGAACCAAGTTATAAATTTTTTAACTACTACATGTTGCATACTAAAATTTTAATATTGCAACTAAGATCTTTTATCTTTTATTATTCTAATCAAACCCCGTATTTCCATAATCCTAAGGAAAGACCGTCTTTCCCAAGACTTTGTCATTCTCGAAAGTGTTAAAATAATTTCAAGTGTTCACCGAATGTGCTGAAACAATCCTAAATATTCGTTGAGCGTTATCGTTATCTTCGATTGATACCAAAAATAATGTTAAAATTGCTGGATCATTTTTTTTGAACAAATATTTGTACTCTATCACATTAAATTAAACTGTGTTGCCCCACACAAAGGGGGTGAGGCTCCCCTGCATCTCACACAAAGGTGGGGTGAGACTACCACATTTCTCACACAAAGTGAGGCTCCTTACACCAACACGGTGCAATAGGAGACAGAACCCCAGAAACTTTGCCCCAGACCGAAATCGAACCTAGGGTGTCTCTGGGGCATGCCAAAGCACTGACCACTGGACTACTCCCAATGGTTCTGGATCATTTTAATACTTTCATGAGTCCATAGTCATTCATGGTGTGAGAGGCCGAATCACATGGGAGCTCCAGCCAGCCCCCCGGCAAATCCCCTCTACTACGAGAAAAATGATAGGATTTTATTTATTTTTTTCCTACTAATCCCTTCATATACATTTCCTGTCTTTGCCCATGATCATTACCGGGGGAGGCTGATATATCAAGAAAAAATAAATTTTCTATTTTTTCTTTATATTAGAGGGGATGACAAATAATTTTCTTTTAAATCACTTCCATATTTCCCATAAATTTCAGCTCCTCCAGACACACACCCCCCCTTCCGCCTCTGATCATTACTGTTAGAGGTAGTCACACATTAGTAATTGACAGTCATATGACTCACTATATAAGATCGTTGGTCATCTCTACACAGTACCAACTAGTTTTATGATAGAAGCTAATGATTCCCATGATTACCATAATAAGAAGGAATGGAGATATAGAGTACTCCCGCAGTCCCATCTCAAATTGCACATCAATCATTAGTATGTTGTTCGAGAAATGTGTTTGGCTGTTAATATGTTTAATGACGTATAATAATAAAAAAGTAAAATATTAATATTTAAAAACTATATGTTACGATAACTTCAACTATATCACACACGATAATACATCAAAAAATACGATTAAACTCTGATAAAGGTAAGCGTGTAAATTGAGGTGGGACGGGTGGAATATAGAAGTTGATGGGAAGTGGGAGTCGGAAGAGATGTAAATGTGGAAGGGGGCAGAGGGAAATGTTAGACTGAAAAGGGCAGCAATAATGTGTCCAGTGTCCACCCACACGAGCGCATAGAAGGCACATTAATGAGAGGAGTGGGTTGGATTGACCCCAGCACCCCTAGACGAGTGATGTTCAGGTTCCAGAGTCCTTCCGGAGGGCAGAGGCATCAAGGCACCGCACGGGGGCCTCTCTCTTGTAATCTTCTGCTTTCTCTGCCTTTCTTTTCTTTTTTTATTCATTCTTTCAACTTCTCCTTGCCCACCGTTTTTTAAATGTTATTTTATATTTTTAAAATGTGTTCATGTAACTTTATATTTTTATAAAAATATTTAACATTATATTGTTTTATAAGATTAAGGCTATTTTTAAGAGAGGGGTATTTTGGTCATTTTTATGATGGTCAAAGCTAGATCTGTCACCGTCAATGCTGGAACGTAAGCTTTCAATGGAGCGTAAGCTTATTTTCGCATTTTCAAATTTTACTGAGCTATTTTAAGAGTTCGTCTCTTGAAAGACGATATTTCTATGAGTTATAGAAATACCAAGGTTTAAACGGCAAATTAAAAGAAATTAAAATATTTTTTTGTTGTATTAATCGAGTTATAAACTTTTAACTACTACTCATTGAATAATACTTTCATATAACTCTAATTCAATCTCATCTTATATGCTTATGGACCGTCAGTTTTTCCCGAGATTTTAAATACTTTCATAAAAATCAGGGTTATTTTAGTTTTTTTCTTTTATATTTATCTTAAAGAACGCATTTTGAACGAGACTGGATACTCCCTCCGTTCCACTAATAATGGCACTATAGGTTTAGGTGTTTGGATTTAGGTGAAGGAAATGAGTGGATGAAATTGAATGTAAAAAGTAAAAAGTAGAGTTAGTGGATGAAATTGAAGGAATCTTGCCAAAAAAATAGAAAGTGTGTCAATATAAAAAAAATAATCCAAAAAGTAAAGTGTCCCACTAATAAAGAAACGGAGAGAGGGAGTATATCTCAATCTCCCTCTCTGCCATTATTGTAGCTGCGGTTTTCTTTTTCAATTATTATTGTTTTGTTATTCTATTTGTTGCATTTCTGTAATTTTCATTTAAGTCTACGCAAAATTATTCAAGGGCGATGCCTATCCACTTAGCCATTATTGAGTGACAGACAACGGGGCTCTTCCGTATTTTATTCCATATATTTTTAGAAATATTCCCTTAACTTAATAAGATATTGATTGATGTGCTATTTTACAACTAATTGTTTTGAGTATTATTCCATGCAGTGTTGACTCTCTTACATGAAATTTATAGAAATAGTTTTTTATAACACATAAGTGGAGACAACTAAATTAACATCTTTTTTGAAATAATTTCTTTCGCACCAAAGCACTAGGATTGGTCGACTAATCTTTTTTTATTTAAATTATATCATGTACTCCATAAAATTGAATACTTGGTTGAATAATAACACTCCTTTCTTTCTTTCTTTTTTTCCCCTTCTATAGTTGAAAAACGACGGCAAATCCAAAAAGAAAATAATGACGGCAAAACCAAGACTTCCGAAATGAAATCTATTGAATCTCCTTTTGAAAATTTCACTAATTCTTATTACTCGCTCCGTCTTCTTGTACTCACTTTGTTTTTGTATTAGTGACATACTTTTCTTTTTGAGTTATTTCTTTTATATTCACGCATTTTTTATTTTTGGCAAGATTCCTTTCATCCACTCATTCTATTTTTTACTTTATACATTCAATTTCATCCACTCATTTTCTTCACCTAAATCCAATAACCTAAATTTATGGTGCCACTATTAGTAAAATGGAGAGAGTATTTAACACACTAAATTTAATTATTTTTCTTCAAGTTAATATGTGTGAAAATAATTGAGTAAAAAGAATAAATAATTTAATGAGAAAATGAGAACTTTTTAGTTTTTTTACCGTAGTAAAAATGTGTGAACATTAAAAAAACTAAAATAGAAAGTGTGTCAAACATTTTAAAATGGAGGGAATATAAATTTTAATAGACCTGATCAAATATTTTATTAAAAAACATATTATAATACAATTACGTGTGATGTTATTGGATTAAAGGTATTTTTTATTTTTAAATTTTTAATACAGATTATTGTAAATAATAATGGTAAAATAATTTGTGTTAAATATTGGCTGAAAAAACAAGATGAACCTCTTAAGGAGGGAGTAACATATACTGCATTAGATTACATAAAAATCTCTCTAGAGTTTAAACTTTCTTTTAGAAATTAGAAATTGGCAAAGTCTTGAAAAAAATGGTGTTTCCATAAGCTTGTGGAAAGAATAATAAAAAGTAAAAGGTCTTAGTTGCAATATTAAAATTTTATTATACAACGTGTAGTAGTTATAAAGTTTATAACCCGATTCATACAATCCAAAAATTTTATCTTCATGATTCTAATTTACACTTTAAACATTGGTCTTTCCATGACTTATGGAAAGACCGTTCTTCAAGAGATAGACTCTTAGAAATTCGATCATTTAAAAAATGGAAAATATTTATAGAAAAACCAAATATATTTTTAAAATTTTTTAAATAAGACGAGACTCGTATTTTAAAAATTATATTTAAAAATGCAAGTACATATTGAACATACAAATAATATTGTTTGTCTTAAAACAAAATATCGATAGTGTCAATATACTTCTTCCGTTTCTCTATTATTGACATGTTTTTATTTTTGGGTTGTTTATTTTAGATTGATATTTTTCATTTTTGGCAAGATTCCTTCAATTTCATTCACTCATTCTGCCTTTTACTTTCTACATTCAATTTTATCCACTCATTTTTATTTACTTAAATCTAAATACACAAACCTATAATATCAGTATTACTGAAATAGAGCGAGCATGTAAATAAGAAACCAATGCTAAAGTTAGAGAAAACAAATTTGAAGATTTCACTTTCCTTGCACTAGGAAGTTGGAAAAGTCAGGGTTGGTTTGGAATTTTGTGAAATAGAAGTGACCAGTCCGTCGGGCGTGCGGATAAGTCCTCCAATCTCAAGTAACTTTATCTAATTGGTTAACCTTTCAATTTAGTGAAATAAACATCAATCTTAAATATCCTTCCAATTAATCAATGGTTCTTCTGCTCCAAGCTTTCTATTTTATCCTCTTATTTTCTTATGGATATACTGGTGCCCTACCTATGTATCCCTACAAATATTATTACGTTATTCAAAAAATATATTTGATCGGTGATGAGTTACTTATGCATAATAATAAATAAATAATTGATATTTAAATATTAGGGTTCATCTCTTGAAAGACGGTATTTCAATAAGTCCAGAAAGTACCAAGGTTTAAATTCCAAATTAGAAGAAATGAAGATAAAAATTTTTGAGTTGTATTAATCGGATCATAAAACTTAGGCAAAGTCTTGGAAAACCCTATGGAAAGATGATGTTTAATTAAAATAATAAAAGGTAAATGTCATAGTTGCAATATTAAAATTTTGTTATGCAATCTGTAGTAGTTATAATGTTTATAATCAGATTCATGTAACCCAAAAATTTTATCTTCATTTATTCTAATTTGCACTTTAAATCTTGGTCTTTCCATGACTTATGGGAATACCATCTTTCAAGAGACGGACTCCAAAACTTATATCTACTACACGTTATATAATAAAATTTTAATATTGCAACTAAAACATTTTACCTTTTATTATCCTAATAAACCCCGTCTTTCCATTAAAACCCCCCCCCTAAAACCTACCTGCCGCCCATCTCATCGCACCCTTCTTCTTCAATTTGTTCCCCATCTTCCCATTAGAGAAGATGGAGAATAACAATTTATTTTTATTTATATTTACGTTATTCAATAAGTGTGAAATTTTATCTTCGCAGATTAGTTTTGTTCTTTGATCTGATCAATTAGATCGTTGTGTTCTTGGTGATAACTCGATTTAGTTGTTCACGTTAATGTACTGCTCTCGATCTGCTTGTTTAAATCGCGTGTTCGTAATTTTGTTTGTGGTTTTGTTTTTGGGTTTTCATTCATTTAGATTCATCATATATGTGTTTTCCAAGGTGTTTACCGTTTGAACTACACCGAACGTGGTTGGATCAAGTGGTGTTACAGTTGTAGAAGATTTCTGTTTGGCGCAGTGATATTGATGCTTGATTCACTTATCTAGTTCTCTCTGTCAAGTGGACATGATTTTTGTAGGAAGCAAGTTATTATCCCAGCGGGCGATGTTACAACTTTTTATTGGATCTCTGATTGGTAATAGTACAGGCGATCAGTCTCGTTAACATGTAATTAAGATATCCTTTCAACATGTTAGTTATTCCTAGAGGCTAGTTAGGTTGAATGTCAATTCCACTTATTGTAATCGTCGTTGGACGTTTTCTCCAACATCTTGAAATGATTGATTTTTCAAAAAAAAAAAAAAAACCTCATCTTTCTGTAAGGATATAAAAAGACGATTTTTCCCAAAACTATACCTAAAACGTATTTGATATGACTAACTTAATAATATTACTTCACATATATAACTGTAGGGTGCCATATCCTTGTTAACCGGCTTCGTAGTAAGTATGTTCTAAATATTGACTTTTTATTTATTATTATTATGTGTAGTCAAATATATTAATAATAAAATATATTATTTGAAGATGGAAAAAAGCATTCCATGAAAGTTTGTATTTCCTCTGTTTCTCTAGTAGTGGCACATCATTTTTTTGGTTAGAATTTAGGAGATGCTAAATGAGTGGATGAAATTGGATTGAAAGAAGAAAAAGTAAAATGAGTGGATGTAATAACCTTAAACTTGCCATAAATATAAAGTGTCAAGGTAAAAAAAACATTTTAAATTAAAAAGTGTGTTACCATTAAAGAAACGGAGGGAACGGAAAAAAAATGAAGTGATAATTGACGAAGCCGGTTGTTCCGGGAACTTGCTGGAAAAATTGAGCGGAGAAATGAGTACAAAGGTGAAAGTTTTGTAGTGTTGCAGGAGTCTTATCCCGGAGAGAGAAAGACAGAGATTGGATGGGTGAGAACACGTGTGGGGTGTTTCCAGTCCACGTGCGCTCGTTTTTATCCACTGATTTGATTGGTCCCTGTCCCCGCCCTCTCAACACTTGCACAATTCCTTCGTTCTGCGCTTTACTTTATATTAATGTTTACTATTTAATTTTAATTATATATTTAAATAAATATATAAAAATTAATATTATCATAAATTATATAATTAGATTCATCATACGAATTAATTTCTAAAAGTAATATTTTTTTTATTGTTATTATATATATATTAATGATTAGATAAGTTTTTTAATGAATGTAAAAAAAACTTTGTGCAATTTGATATAAGACAGATGGAGTACTGCAATTATTTTATACCCCGCATGGATTCTGAATAGTACTCTGTTTCTGCATTTAGAAAATAAAAGGGAATTTAGAATGCAGTTGGAAAATTTATGATTCGTAAGTGTAAACGCTTTGAAACATGTTTTTAAAGTTTGATATTATATTTTCTCTATAATATTTCTTATATCATCATTTATTACATGTTTTAATTTATAAAGCATATTCCTTTAATTATAAGTTGGTGTGTATAACTTTATAGACATGCTACTCTTTCTGAGTCTTTGTCCAAGAAACAATAATAAGACAAGTTTTGAAATTTATTAGTAAGGAAGATAAGGACTCTGAAATATTATCAAATGAAAGATGCAATATTTTAAGCTGAAAATAAATCTTTAAATACTGCAAGAAAGTTATAAATTAAATAGTTAGCCTATTGAAAGAAGGTCTTTTCATAAGTGATGGAAAAATCAAGGTTTAAACTGCAAATTAGAAGAAATGAGGATAAAATTTTCGTATTGCACTAATCGGGTTATAAACTTTATAACTACTACATGTTGCATAGTAATTTTTTAATATTACAATTAAGATCTTTTAACTTTTATTATTCTAATTAAATCCAGTCTTTTCATAAACATATAGAAAGACGATCTTTCCCTATTCCCAAGACTTTACCATTAAAAATAAGAAATGAAAAAAAAATTTAAGCAGTGAGTTTTAACTCGGGTAAAATAGGGAGGTTAAAAAGGATAGAACCTCACAAGTCACATCACAATGCTAAAGAGTGGAAGGAAGAGAATCTTCCATTTCGAGATCAGCAGACTGGAAATTAAGTGTGGAGATAAGTTTCTAGAGGCAGATAGAAGAGGAATTGAAAAGTTACCAGTTTAGCAAGGGTAACAATAAATATTTACCCAAAGGAAGCAGGCAAAGCCCAAGGAAGAAATAAAGAGGCGGCCTCTTAAATGCTTTTGAGGGTATGGTCCAAACAAGGCCCAGGGTTACAGAGCCATTCGCCATTAGCCATTAGACCCAACTCCCTATTCTATATTTCTATTGCACCCTATGCAATACAACCACCCACCCATCCTATTAATTACCACTTGATAGACTTTCACCTCGACCCATTGGGCATTCCCTCTATCTCACCCTAAATTACGCAGCAATCATTATTATGCTGTTGAAATTTTTTTTTCTTTGTTATATCTAGTTACGTATGGTAATGACAAATAAATAGTTGGTATCTAGAAACTATTTGTTAAGACGAATTCAATAATGTTATATTATATCTATATAAATATGTGGTCAAACTTAATATAGAGTAGTGTTAGAAAAGCAAGAGCGAGTAAAAATTAGTCTGGAACGGAGGATGGAGTAGCAAATTTCAACTCCTAACCCGAATCTAACATAATCATAAATTTATATGAATTGAGCTGCTCCCTCCTCTGTCCCAACCAAATCAGCATAATTTTTTATCAATTTTCTCAATCACCTTTAATCATAAATTTCAATATCATCATGTGAGACATTGCTAGATTTTATGCATCATGTATTTTCTAAATTTTATTACACCATTAGTACCCGTAACTAAAGTTATTAATAGTTAAATTTGACTGTGCAGATTCGACAGAGACGAGAGGAGTACTATCAGTTGCTGGTGGTTTATTTGATTGTTTTATTAAATTATGATCAATAAACTTAAGAATAAACACACTATTATTCTCTATGAGAATAATATTAACATAAAATTAATTGGTGCTATATAAAAGTGTCTTTAACATGCATATGACCCCAAATTGTCTGTTGAAATAAGTTCCATGAACACATAATCACACACCCACCTCAGTGGTTGGGACATGGGTGGGAACGCCAATAAACCCAGGTTCGATCCTCGGCAGCGGCAATGTGGGGAGTTCTTGCTTTGCAAGGCTCCCTTGTGTGCACCGAGGCAATGCCAAGCCCATGGATCCTGACGCTGGGCTACCGTGATTTGCCTCTCATACGATGGCATGAGTGTGGGCTGGTATGGGCCGCTGAGGGCGAGCGGTGATCGCCTTTTGCCATGAACACATAATCACAACCAACAAATGTCCCCTTAGTTAATGTAGTGGAAGAATTCACATCAAAATGTTTTAGTCCCTCTATTAATGCGACGGTTTTTTTCAACTTTAATTCCCTTGTTGCAACTAGAGTCCATCTTTTCGATATGGTATTCAATGTTGCTTTCGGCTGGTAATTAATTAGCTGTTTACTGTGAAAACTGCAAACTATCCATCCAAATAAACCTACTGGACAATTTGTTCAGTTCATTAATTTCGCACATTATTCCGTTTAGAGACAATTGATCTGATCTGTCTTGTGGAAATAGTCGAAAATCAATTCACCTCCGTTTTTCTTTTGAGAAAAAAGTTCTTTTATAATGCTTCTAGATCTGACCTATTGTGCTTCTCCATAAGGAATAATTGGACCGGTCAAGGCATATGATCAAATTGGGAAAATTAAAATTGAAGTTTGAGATGAAATCAGAAGGAGCCAAAATAAAGGTGTTGGATGAGTTTGGATCAGAAGCCATAGGATCGTATTTAGGCTGATACCATGTAAATAACATAAGGAAGATTTTTAATGACAAAAAGTGTTAATTGTATTCATCGATTGTGTACAATATATATAGAGTACAAGTCTGTAACTAGATCCCACTATGATAGGGATTCTACTAGCTAACAGTATTGACTAATTCTGCCTACGTAACCCTACAGTTAGAAGACTAATTCAACAGTAAATATATATACACTTAACACATAAGTGTCAATGTAACCCTAAATAATTGATATAAGTGTAATTTTACCCATTCCGTCAATTTACGGCTGTATTTGATTGAAAAGACTAATTTACCCCTCCGAAAAAAGAATAAGAAAAATGACTAAATTACAGTTATGCCCTCTTCTCTTCCTTCTTGTCGATGTCGTTCCTCTTCTCTTTCTTCTCGTCGAGTTTGTTTCTCATCGACCTCGTTCCTCTTCTCTTTCTTCTCTCCCACAACTTATTTTCTTCCCATAAAGTGGCGGCAAACCCTAATCGCTTGCAACACAGTTCAATCCTGTTGCCGTTTGTTTGTCATCGACGCCGTTCATTTGCCAATGTCGTTTAGATCTAGACGTCGTCTGAATCTTCGCAGGTTACGTTGGTGAGGGGCCCTTGAGAAGGACAGTGTCGCCGTGGAAAAGCGCGAGCGTTTCCATGGTGATGGGTCACAGAGTGATGGTGGAGTTGTCATCATTGACGGCCTCGTCGATGACGAGCTGATTCAGCGCCTGATGCCTTTCGATTCGATTTGATTACTCGTAATTGGAATTGGATTGTTTGAGACTTTTGTGAGGGAATATGATGGGGGCGGGTGGTGGTGCCCGAGGGTGTTTTGATTAATATTCAATTCTTATGGTGATTAGAATTATAAAACTCTTTTGACTTATAAAAGAGGAATAATTAATCACACAAACCATATTTTTAACTAGAAAATGTCTGTTTAATCATAATTAAATGGATGCATTAAGTCACAAATCGATGCCCCCAGGTTGGCTTGCATACATGCATAAATCACTAGCAATTGCATAATTAATTCCAAGTTGGCATTGTAACCCGCTCAAATTTATAAACAAAGTTTGTAGAAATAAAACAATTTTATTCGATCTTTTCTCTTCCTCTATATCCCGATGATATGATGTAACAATACATAGCTTTCAAAGAAATAATGGATTACAGACGTGATACACTTCCTCTTTATGAAGCAAGACAAGGCTTGTTGGGGTCTGGTGGGGAATACACTAAACATCAGTGCTTCTTATACAAATTAAATACTTCGCAGATAGACATGGTAGGAAGTTTATGAACCGCGGATTAAGCCATGTTTTTTCTCTTCTAATTTATACTGAGTACTGACATGAACCGAAATAAAAATAAATATTGCAACAGGTAATAATAAAGTACGAACAAAACAAGATAAATTTCTTGAAATCAAAGTGCAGATAAGTTGAAAAGAACATGGCCTTAAATACATGATTACATATTAATGCTCTTTTCATTTTTTTAAAATTGATGCATTTCGTATCTTAGTTGACTTTTCTATAAATTTGTCATCTTTTCTTAAATAATTGAATTTTTTGATTAAATCCTTGCCACGCATTAATTTCTTTTATAAATGCTATGTGAGTATTAGGAGAACGGATTATACTATCCGCAGGTACGAGCTGCTGAAAAGGAACGTACGTAGTGTGCGCTTCCAACCAACATATTGCAAAAAGAATCTTAGCTTTTGGTTGGCTCCACCTAAAGTCCATCTTAAGGGCACCCCACCCCCCATGTGTGAAAGGGTCCCCATTTTCCAATTTTGTTTGATGCCTTGGAGTGCCCTTGTCTTTGCCCTTGTTTTCTTCTTAATCTGTGTTTGCTGGCCTTCTAAGCACTAACCTTACCTTAGATCTGCAATAATTAGAACTCCTTATCTAAGGTCAACCTCAATCCTTGATTGCATGACGTTGAAAAGAGGGCACCGGCGCCATGTGATCCGGTGAGTGTTTGGCCTCCAAGCGTAGCCCTACAACTAGGACACTCTTACTTGAGCCTTAGGATTCATTCTCAGCTTGAAAAGATGTGAACACCTCCCGTCCCGGCTAAAATTGCAGAGAATTTTTTTTTCAGTTAAAGTTGTTGAAATTTAACCGCATATTTAAGTAGATATGCAAATAGTAATATTAACATGTGAAATGTTTTAGCAATCTTAATATTATTTTTTCTATGTCGTTATTGGTCATACCTATATATTTATAGTCCGGAATTTTTATTTAAAATCGTGAAAATGATTTTGTGCAAGTTTTGACGAGATGGAGGGAGTACTATTAGTTGCATGTTACGTCCTCGTGGGATCATCGTATAATCGTCCTTGGTACCACAAATTTTATCATCACACAATTGACCTCCCAACTCATCATTTGCCAACGTAAGAGATCAAGCTCCTACAGTTGTAGTACGTTTTATGGGTTCATTTCAAACGTTGAGTTTTTCAAACTTTTCCTGCAATGGGGTAACACTCGCATTAACATGGAAGACTTTTGATGATATATGCATGTGTTGGAATACATTTAAAGGTTAAGTGGGGCCCGGATCATATCAGTACTTGTTGGGGTAAATCAGATTACTGATTTATTATGATTAGAGTTATTTCATTATTACACATCTACTGTACTTTCTATATATTCAGTCATCAATAATACAATTCCTTACGGTAAATTATTATCTCAGCACTAATATAAGTTTTGAGTACGATCATACCAACAATAACACTCCACAAGAGTAGCTGTGTTAAATTGTAACATCTGGCAATTGATTCCCACGTAGTCGCATTCAGTGAAATTGTTCTTACCACACCGTGAGAGTACTCACAATCGAGGATAATTGTGTCAATACAAAATTTAAGTGCAGATGTATTGCATAACGGTTTTTCTAACGAGTGCCCATGGACACTCGTTAACAACTTCAGATTCCATCGAAAACTGTGTTATTAAATGCAAATCCATCAAAAACTGTGTTATTAAATGCAGATAGAGTTAATGATTATAAGTAGGAAGTGTAAGTTTTTGAGGGATGTCATTAATCATTAACTCTATTTGCATTTAATAACACAGTTTTCGATGGAATCTGAAGTTGTTAACGAGTGCCCATGAGCACTCGTTAGAAAAACCGATTACATAAAGGTGTATGGCTATGGAGAATTGAATTCGAAGTTAAACGTGATTCTTGGAAAGTCTTCCCTCCTAAATTAAGACACAAGGCCTTCAAGACCATGCATAATAATGATGAAGGATGATGCTTATTTTGCCTGATCTTACAGGCACTTATTTTTGGTTATGGTGCGGCCCAGAAAAGTGTGGGAAACCTTAGATTTAATGAAAACAGTAAATGTGAGGTTCTCTTACTCCCATCTCAATTTATTGTGCACATAATCTTTTTTTTTCAAAGATGCTAAACTTTAACCATATATTTAATTAGGTATATGAACAATAATTTTATCGTATAGGATATGCTTAGATTAATCGTAACATGTAGTTTCTAAATATTAAATTTTTGTACGTCATTATTGTCCATAGTTACACACATTTACAGTCAAACATGTTTATTGAGATCGAGAAAAGATTCAGTGCTGAATATGATGGGACAGATGGAGTACAGCTATTGCACCGGCCAAAAGAATTAATTGTACGTGAGTTGTGTTCCACACGTACGTAGGTCAAGTTTGCTATCGGCCTATCGCTGTATCAGATTTTAAAATCCAATGAGCTCCACGCATTCATTTTCTTCGGTTTGACGCAATAGCAATTAGCATCATCAATATGTATGACATTTCTTGGGGTTCATTCCATTCTACTTCACACACCGTTCCTTTCATAATCCGTGGAATTCATCTCTTTATGGTATTTGTTTAGTAAGTTGCTCATGGTATGAATTCTTATTTAGTCCTATTCGTGTTCTAAATATGAACTCTATCACGTTGTCGTGTTGTAAATATTAAGTGTAACACGATCACTAACTCTTGGACCTTTCTTAAACAAGCTAATATTCTCGAAACATTTTCTAATCTTTAATAGTTCTTACAATCTTGTATTTCGTAATAAAAGTGAAGTGTGTTTTTAACCATATGCTTTGGGTGAAAGTGCATAAATGACCTTATAAAATTTGAAATTGCAAAATTAATCCTCAAAATCGTTGACCAAATTGTCAACAGCCAATTTGGCTGGAAATCAATAAAAAGACTATTATACCCCCGATTAAAAAATTTGAAAAACAAAAAATAGGAAAAGACCAAAATAGCCTCCCCTTCTTCCCATTTTTCTTCTTCGTCCCATTTTTCTCCTTCCCGTTTCCTCCGCTTCTTCTTTCTTTGAAATTTAGGGTTTCCTGTGGGGTGGTGGGTATATATTTTCACTTAACTATGTTGTTTTATCAAGTTGTTAAAATTTTTAATTAATTTTTGACATAAATTGATTTCAATTAGGTATAAATTGATTCATATGTGATTTGCTCACTAATTTTATTTTAGAATGTTATTTATGTTATTTTTAATTGATTAATTAACAAGATATAATAATTGTAAGTGTGATTTGTGATGTCGTATCTGTAAAATTTGGATTATTTAATACTCATTTCATTATTTAAGCAGATTTTGTTTGAATATGTCGAATTAGGTGTTTAGAAAAAAAAGTTCCAGCGTAATTCAGTGTCCGGAAAAAAATTACAAATACTGTGTTGGTTCCGCCACTAATAGTTGAGTGTGAATGATAAAATATTAATGAGTGCATGGCAATTGTTAAAATCTTTACCATATTTTGTACAATCTTAGACTACCTGACTCAAATGAAAATTGCGACAAACTTAGTAAAATGTATATAATGTCAAGAGTTAACAACTCGTATGTAAATCGACTATGAATTTTAGAAGGGTTGCTTATGATCAAGAAAGTTATTCATGATATTGGAATAATGCTAGCGCACAAAAAAGTACATAGGCGTGATCGATTAACAAGTTAGTTAATCATCATAATAGTAAAATGTCAAAGATCAGTAAAGAAAGTCCGCATAAAGAACTTGTTTTCAGGCTCAAGGCATTATTGATTCGACCAATATAAAGCCAGGGTACGTACGTTGTCAACAAACTAAGAGAAGATTATCGAAAACTAACCCACAGATTAGTAAACTAAACATGATCAACAAAAGGCGCGTGTCTCGCAATCGGCCAATAACATGAAGCCCATTAGTTCTCATGCAAAGATGCTACCATGAATAAACAACGATAGTATGCTCGGATTAATTAAGAATGAGGATAAAATTAAGGATGGGTTAAACTATAAGAAGCTAGAGCATTAGGGTTAATGATGGGGATCTGATTTGTTGGAAACCCAAATCTAAAGATGTTTGCATGTGTTGGATACATCATCTTCCACCTAATCACATGCTCCGCACCAGGAAACATAGTTTACCACACCGTTAATCCATCGTTTTGCAGCGCCGTCTACATTTTCGATTTCTGTTTTCCGTTCAAAGATATATCTCACATAAGTTTCTTACAAAAGAAAAATAATGACT
Source organism: Rubia yunnanensis (assembly GCA_037428765.1). Lineage (NCBI taxonomy): Eukaryota > Viridiplantae > Streptophyta > Magnoliopsida > Gentianales > Rubiaceae > Rubia > Rubia yunnanensis. Next base: position 5,593,216 of record CM075069.1, read on the forward strand.
AAACGTAGAAGGTATTTGATCACCTATACTTAGTGTCAATTGGTTTTAAGATAGAGGTCCCGGATATTCTGAAATTTAATATGGTATCGGATCTGGTATTTGGGATCTGGGTCCGAGTTGAGGTTATTGGGCAGATATGAGGACGTGCTGAAAAATATGTCTCAAAATAATTTTTTACAAAGATAATGACTAAATATATAAGCTATTGGATCATCTCCACTTAATACCAAATGATTTTAAGATGGAACTCCATAATATCTAGAAATTCATATAATATTCTATTCCTTAATATTTCCTTTTCCTTTTTGGTTATATATTCTGACTTCTTTAAAGTTCAGATGAAAAGTATTTTGACTGATGAAAAGTTATTGTTAGTTAATAATTGTGGAGTATGAATTAGTTAGGATCTACCGCTATTGCACATGCGTGCGATGGAAATTTTGACTTCCTTTGACGCGGGAAAAAGCTTCATCAAATTCCAAGTTTGACTATTGCACTTGGTTAATTTTTCTCAATAACATGTTTAATTTACTATTCTTTTTTTCTTTCTGTAAAAAATGTGGTCATGGAGCGTTTTTGTTGATTTATTTTGGGCCGGCTAATACTTTTGAGCCCAAATTAGGATCATTTGGGGCCAGGGGAGATCCAAATTAGGTCCTAGTGGATCTTGAGCTCTCTCAAAATGTTATGATCCAAATAAAGTGTATTGCCATATATATTACTAGTTTGTGCTCCATCCACCATAAGTGGAGCATTGAGAACACATCATTCTGAACCGTAAAGAAGTACGAGGATGAACAGAAAAAGATATTTTTACCCATTGAAAGTGTTAACAAAAGGTTTACTTAGCAGTTTGACTAGACGTAAGTGGCACGACTAAATACTTCTGTCAGTTCAAAGGTCAAGAGTGTTCAAAAATAAATTAATAGCCAAAGGTGGATGATGATAATAACTTAGGGGTTATAGAAGCCGTTTGCTATCGTATGCATTTTCCAATAGCTTTCAAAGACAGATCTAGTCTTGTACGATCGCGTCATTAACTTTCTATAAAAAAAATACAGTCCCGTCAACCGTGCATTAAATCGTATGCATTATATTTGCACATCCAATTCAATGATAGATTTTGGTTGTGTGTTATAGCGTGCTCTATTTGGGACATTTGATTATTGTTTGACAAAAACATTTCGGCCGACAAGAGCATAGAAACTTGCACTGAAATAAAATGGGCAAATTACCCAATTTCTCCTTTCATGAATTCTGTGATTTACACATATATCAGTAGAATGTTTACAATAACACTATAACATTGCCCCTGAATTGCAGGCCAATGAACTTCCCGGCTGCACAGTAAAAAAACCACTGTTATAAAAAATCACCCAACTTTCAAAACACAGAAAATCATCCATTTTTCAAAATGTCCACTTACCACACAAGATTGCACGTCAAAGCAACCACAAAGCAGCTCTCCATTCGAAACGTCCAAGGCTTTAAAAGCCCCGCCCCCTTCACTCCTCTTGAAATAGTCCACGGCAATAAAATTAGGCCACCTATTAGCCGCCGCCAAATGGCATGTTTTAAGCATAGCGATCAAACTATCTGAATTCTGAACGCAAGCCAGCGTCTTCAGAGGAATCGATCTGAAGAAGTTCATCAAAACCAGAGATTTCGAGGTGTCGTTTAGAGGAGACGATTCCCCTCTGCTGAAGCATTCCCCCGGCTTCATTCCTCCATCCCCATCTGCACAGATCACCGATCAGATTTTGTCACGTGTATATAAAACAACCACCTTCAATAGCCGAACATATGCATGTAACATATACTAGTAAATGAATAGTCATATATACACAAAACGTACACTAGTAATTGATAGTGTGACATTATATGGCCAGAGTCTGATAAAATATGAATAGACCATTATAGCTGTTCAGAACTTGTCACGTGTACAAAAGAGAATGGCCTTCTGTAACTAACTTTTAACCAAAGTACTGGTAAATGAATCAGCTATAACATGACACCATATGATTAGTGCCTGATAAAACGCGTGTTAGCGTGATTTGACCAAGGTTATAAGGTTTTAATATTCTTACATTGATTTTCGACCATGTAGTTCCACTGATAAGCAATGCCTTCACTCTGCTCTTTGGTTCTGTTGGAAGTGAAGACAATCAGCCTCTGGTTATTCGCTGCCATGTCGCTTACAAGCGGCCAATCTGCGCCATTTCGGGGCATTTTGGACAGGGGAAACCAGTACTTCATCAGTCCCGAGTCTGTGAAAACCTTGTTTAATCCATTGGGGGATTTAACATAGTCTTCCAAGATTAATGTCACGATCTCTGTTGGATTTGCTGATAAAAACGCCTCTATCTCCACCAATGTGTCGATGGCAGGTTCCTGTGCTATGCAATTGAATGAATCAGCATTTAGGGAGACTAATGAGTCAAGCAAATCATCACAAAACGAAGAAATGATTGAATTCTCACAAATGCAGTAAGGTCGTGGCATTGGCCGTTGAAAGAATGGCACAACCACACATCTCCTTCAAAATCGTACGTGTCAAGCATCAGAGCTCGAACTCCATGCTACGCGGTAAAAAAAATTGGTTAAGATTCTGACAGAAACTGAAGCTACGTTTATAAATAGGAACACTGTGATAAATCATACATTAAGTTGGTCAGTGACTGTGTCTTCCTGATTGTCAAATGTAACTCGAGGAACGCCGGTATGAGATGGCTCACCCTCAATCGCGTAAGCGTTGTGTGTCGTCAAGAATGCATACTTGTTGAATGGTAAAGAATTGTTCTGCATTCAATATCACTTTGTTACCACTTCGTTTACCACTTGAAATAAAGTTGACTTATTTTAAAAGTACGGAAAAAGGCGCCCAACAGTTATTTGGATAAATTATAAGCCAAATACATATGATCGATCATGCCTCGAGAGAAAGGTAAAAAGGGAATGTTGCTAGGAAAGTAATGCAAGTGGACCAGGTTGGTCCAAAAGGGATTCTAGGAATGAACCAAAATAACCAACAATAATTGAAGCATCGTTTTCATTCTCAACAACGTGTGAACTTTCCTCCTTAGCTAGAGAACTGTCGTTTCAGAATTATGAAACAACAACGTTCAACCACACATTTCGCATTTTGGAAAATGATCAAGAGAGGTAAATAAGAAAAATTACCAGGAGTGAGAATGGGTTGGTAGCAGTCGATCTAACACACCTAGACAGCTGAAACCCGGCTGAACAAGTTGAACAATACATCCCCTCACTGCAATCAGCATCCGACGAGCACTCTCCCACGAACTGCATACAACAAAGAAATTAATCCAGTCGTGTTTGTAATACCCGCTCCATTACCAGAGCCGTGTTTGTAATACCCGCTCCATTACCAGAGTCGTGTTTGTAATACTGTTTCCCAGACAATGAAACTCGTACCTTATTGCACGTTTGATTGGTACAGTTTGGCTCTGCGGCAACCTTCATGACGAACAGCAGCATCAGAAGTATGATCTTCGGGAGGGCCGCCATGAGTACGAACTGGAACAGAGGGAATTTGATGAATCCGAGGAAATGGAGATCAAATTGTGTCAGGGAATTCAAAGCTGAATTGGGACCTTTTTATATACCAAATATTGTCCTTCATGTGTATGCTTTAGGAGATTCATGTAATATTGGCTTTGGATTTGTGAAATAAGGGATCATTAATGCGTTCGAGGCCCCTGATAAGTGATAACGACTAGGATATTGACTTTGTGGTTCATGCACACAACAAGAACAACGTTACTAATGAGGTGATGAATAACTAATATCCTAGTTGTCACTTTTGATGTTAATATTTAATTGGCTATCACTTATTGTAATTGACTATGGGCCTTTTCCCAGTCATTTTGAATGATTTATTCAAAAAAATTATCCTACAAGATGTACTTTATGTGATTCGCAAGTATATAAAAGATATTATGGTTAGACATAATAACGGTAACGCTGGTTCTGAAAAGCTTCTATCTGTTCATTTTTTTTTAAAAAATTGATCAGATTGGAATTATTTATATTTTAAAATAATAGAAAATTCATTGCAATAAACAGAACCAGCATCGATAGATTCATTAGTAGCATGATTATAAAATGACTTGTTTTATGAATAAAAGATTTTAAACAAGGCTCTGTGTTAGACATGTATTTAAATTTTGTTCTAAAGATTTAACGAAATAAACTATGGGATGGGTGGGGTATGAATGGGCGCTGTTAGGTTAATTAGGAGCGAAATATTGGAATATCATGAGGATATATGCACATTGAATACGCGATTAACTAGGTGAGAAAATATTGCCCAAATATTCATGGTTTTATTGAAAATATATTGAATTATAACTTTTAGTTAATTGCAAATCTTGATCAAACGAAAATGCTGGGTACATAATACGACAATTCCCTAAAAAAAGCAAAGAAAGGAACGTCCGAGATTAGAATAACATCATTGTTCCTTCCTACTTTGTGCTCTTGCAAATTTGCAATGCGTACACTTCCGTTTTCTTACGACAACTTGCCTTTTTATAATATCATATAAACGGAAAAAACAACATCTTTGTTTTTGTTTTGTTTTTTCTGTAATATTTTGACGGGTCATTTTATAGCTCATATTACTAAATTAATGATTTTTTTTATTATAGTTAGATACCTGTAGATTTAAAACAAACTATAAATAATTATAATTCAACTTTAAAAATTGGAAAATATTTTTAATGATTGATCTTAACGTTATTTAAATAATGCTTAAAATACATTTAACTGTATTTACTAAAATTTATATGTAATGATTGATTAGACAAATCATAAAAAAAGTATAATATCAAACAACAATGCCGGACACTAACAATACCGTCTGATGTTAAATATTTCAAGACATTTTTTAATGAGTATGTCTCGTAGAAGACGGCATTTCCATGAGTCATCTAAATGTCAAGATTTAAAGTACAAATTAAAAGAAATGAAGATAAAATGTTTGGGTGGCATGAATTGAGTTATAAACCTTATAACTATTACACGTTGCATAATAAAATTTTAATGTTGCAGCTAAGATTTTTTTACCTTTTATTATTCTAATTAAACTCGATCGACTCTCCATAAGCTATAGAAAGACTGTTTTTCCCAAGACTTTGCCTTTTTGAATACCAATAATTTTAGGTACATGCAACAGTAAATGTCATGTGAAATGGTGAAATTTTGAGAAAAACCGTCTTTACACAGACTTATGAAAAGATGAGACTTAAATATAATAATAAAATGTAAACGATCTCAATTGTATAATTAAAATTTTACTATATCACATGTAGGAATTATAAAATTTATAATCAATGAACCAAGAAGCAGTAAAAATGATTCCATAAATATAATGGTTGGATACGAGATGATTTACGGAATCACGTTGGCGACGTTTATGAGGTGGGAATTAATTATGCATTTACGATTGCGTTTCGTGTGTCATTTTCAAACATCTTGGTCACGTCGTATGTTGGGGAACTTATCATGGAAATTAACAGAACCCGTAACGCTCGGGGAAAGAGAGATAATTGGAATATTAATAGGTATATATGGCCCTTCTAATTATACTTATTTGATGCTAAATTTAATTTATTGATATTAAATTTAGTTTGTTTGTGTTTAATTTAATTTATTTGTGTTGAATTGATTTTATTGATGCTGAATAAAATGATAAAGTTTTGGGAAAGACCGTCTTTTTATAGGCCTATGGAAAGACGGAGTTTAATCATAATAATAAAAGGTAAAAGGTCTTAGTTGCAATATTAACAATTTATTATGCAACATAGTAGTTATAAAGTTTATAATCTGATTCATGCAACCCGAAAATTTTATCTTCATTTCTTCTAATTTACACTTTAAACCTTGGTCTTTCCAGAACTTATGGAAAAATCGTCTTTCAAGAGATGAACTCGAATAAAATATACTAGTAGCTTATTTTTTAAAAAAAATAAAAAGGATGACTCCCAAAATGATTTTGTACTTGTAACATATTTTAATGTTAGACTTATTGATCAACCAGTGACTGATGAAAACCCAAACAAAAATTTATTTCTCAATTTTTTTTCCAGTACTGAGTTTATCAATGCTAAATTTAATTTATTTATATTGAATTTTGTTTATTGGTGGTGAATTTAATTTATTATAAAATGTGTTGAAATTAAATTCAACCTGACGGGCCCTATTATGGATTGTCCCCATTTAAACTTACTTTTATTAATGAGTTTGCATAATTTTAATTTACTATTTTATTTTGATGGATTATAATATTGTCACTAAGATATTGTCCTGGTATGTATTTTTAAATTTAAAATAACACAATTAGATAAATTAAGAGCCCGTCTCTTAAAAACAGTCAGTCCTTAAATCACGGGAGACCAAAATTTAAAATGTAAATTAAAATAAATGAAAATAAAAATTTTGGGCGACATGAATCGAATTATAAACTTTATAATAACTACTACATGTTGCATAGTAAAACTTTTAATATTGAAACTAAGACATTTTACCTTCTATTATTCTAATTAATTTTTCCATATGTTTATGGAAAGACGGTATTTTCCTAAGTCTATGTCATAGTATGTATTTTTTTAATTTAAAATAACAGAATTAGATAAATTAAGAGTCCATTTTTTCAAAGACAGTCATTCCATAAGTCATGGAAAAAGCAAGGTTTAAATTGAAAATTAGAAGAAATGAAGATAAAAATTTTTGGTTGCATGAATCGGGTTATAAACTTTAGAGTTAAGTGCCCATATGACCTTTTGTTTTAGTCGAATGTGTCAACATGACCCTGTAAAATCAGAAAGTGCGATTATAACCTTATTATTTGAACGAAATTGTCAATCTAACCCTGACAACCTGAAATTGGTCGAAATTCAGTAAAATGACCATCATACTCCTGATTTTTTTATTTAAAAAAATAGAAAAAGTCATTTTTACCCTTCCCTTCTCTTCTACCCCATTTTATTTTATTAAATCCTTGCTCCCTCATCTCTGACGCTAACTTTTCTTCTTCTGCCCCTCGGAATCGCCTCCAAGTCCCTCCTAAACCCCAATCTACAGACGCTTTCCCCTTTCTCCGGCGTTTTCCCTTCTATCAATTCCATATGGCCCTATTTATTGTCTCCATTGATTAATGGGTATTGCTATATCACGCCCTGTATTTTACTAGTTTACGCCCTAATACGTATATATATGTATAATACTAATATTAAGATTTTAAAATAAAACAAAAATCAAAAATCAAAAATCAAAAATAAAAAACAAAAAAAAACCGCCGCCACTCTGTGCGCCACCACCGCGCCGCCGTGCACTACCACCGCGCCGCCGTGCACTACCACCGCGCCGCCGTGCGCCACTACCACCGCCGCCGCCGATCTCTGCCGCTACCGTGCGCCAGCGCCACCGCCGTGCACAGCGCCGCCGCCACCACCACCTTTTTCTCTTCTTCTTTGTCTTCTCCGGCGGTTTGCGTCATGTGCCACCGCCACCGAGCAAAGCCCTAACCCCTCCGTCTCTCCTCCTTCGTCCCCATCGAGCGAAGCCCTCCGTCGATCGAAGCTCGCCGTCGATCGAAGTCCGTCGTCGATCGAAGCCCGCCGTCGATCGAAGCCCACCGTCGATCGAAGCTAAGCCCGCCGTCGAGGAGAATGGGACGGAGAACGGGACGGTTCGCCACTGGGCAGAGGAGAACGGGACGGAGCCTGGTTCGCCACTGGCCGAGGAGAACGGAACCGGCCTGGGCGAGGAGACCGGGAACCATCCCGGTTCGCCACCAGTCCGTGGAGAACGGAACTGACCTGGGCGAGGAGAACGGGAACCATCCCGATTCGCCACCAGTCAGTGGAGAATGGAACTGACCTGGGCGAGGAGAACGGGAACCATCCCGATTCGCCACCGGCCGAGGAGAACGGAGCCCGGACTGGGCGAGGAGAACGGGAGCGGAGAGAACGGAGAGGAGAGAACTGCGGCATCGCCGGAGAGGGAAAAGGAACGGCGGAGAAGACGAGGTGCGCGCGCGGCGGAGAAGATGAGGTCCGATGTCGGCGCCGGAGAAGACGAGGTGCGATGTGCGCGGCGGAGAAGACGAACTGACCGGAGGAGAAGGAGGAGAAGGAGAGGAGAGCGGCGGCGGCGGCAGACTGGAGGAGAAGGAGAGCGGCGGCGGCGGCGGACCGGAGGAGAAAGAGCGGCGGCGGCGGAGCAGTTGTGCAATTGTGGGGACTATTGTGGGGAATAGGGTTTGACAATTGTGGGGACTAATGTAAGAGCAGTTGTGCAAGATTTCCAGTTTTCACGTGCTCCGAGAAGCTGGGCAAATGGCCGATCGGAGACTTAGCGTTCGGGGATTAATTACCTAATCAAGAGGCAGGTTCATGTCAATGTAATTCTGTTGATCAAAAGTTGAATTTTCTAGGATTCTAATGAGGGCGGGTTGTGGGGGAAGAAGTGGGTCTGGATAGAGGGCGGAGGTGATGAGGCGGTGAGGTTCTGGCGGAATGCCAGATTCCGGCGGCACCATGGTAGAGTCGGTGGAGGTGGTGGAGCAGCGGTGAAAAACAACCTTTGGGGGTACTTTTGTCTTTGCATTTGTAGTTTTTATCTTAGGGCTATTTTAGTCTTTTTACTTTTGGTTAATGACAGAAAATATAAAGTTAATGTTGTAATAGTGCCAAAATGTTATATCGACACTTTTACACTTTCAAACTTTACAAGGTTATATTGACATTTTAAACTAAAATATATGGTCATATTTACATTTTACCCTAAACTTTATTACTCTTTTACATAATAAATTTTTAATATTGCAACAAAGACATTTTACTTTTTATTATATTAATTTAACTCCATTTTTTTATAAGTCTATTGAATGACAATTTTTTTCAAGATTTTGCCATAAATTAATTTTAAATATATGAATTTTAAATTTTAAGAAAAATAAGAGGAAAGTATATATAAAGGAATGGATAGAGAAGTACTCCTCATAATAGACCAATCATAAAAAAATATCAATTTTATAATCTTAACGTCGAGTATTCGAGTATCATTTATGGCTTTCATAAACTTATAGAAATACAATGTTTAATTAAAATAATAAACGATAAAAAGTTTTAGTTGCAATATTAAAAGTTTATTATGCAACAGGTAGTAGTTATTAAGTTTATAACTCGATTCATACAACCCAAAAATTTTATCTTAATTGCTTTTAATTTGTACTTAAAAAAAAATTCCAGTTGTGATGCTGTTTTTTAAAGCATCCGTGACACCCAAATGCGTCGCTAAAATTATCAGTGACGCCTTGTGACGTATCTCTATTCAGCGTGTCACTAAAATATTGTAACGCGTTGAAATATCATTATTATTTTGTGACGCTTTAAGATGCAGCTTAATTTAGAAGTGTTTGTGACATAGATTGATGTAGTATTTCAGTTTAGTGTCATGTTACAAATATTTAGTGACAATTGAATGGGAGCGAATAATGTGATATTTCCTTACTTCTTAAAATATGCATCATTGCTGGATTATTTTTGTAGTGCCACATCATCACAATAAATAAAAACAAATATCAAATTCCTCGATCAATCATACTAATTATAAATTGAATCATGAATTAGTCGGTTTAAAACAAAAATTTGTGAATTTAAAATATATATATATATATAATTCAAATTTAAATTATAGTTAATATTTAGATGTGAAAATATAGTTTTAAAGTGAGTCCATCTCTTGAAAGACGGTCTTTTCATAAATCATGGAAAGACCAACGTTTAACGTGTAAATTAGATGAAATGAAGATAAAATTTCGGGTTGTATGAACAGGTTATAAATTTTATAACTACTACATGTTGCATACCAAAATTTTAATATTGCAACTAAGATATTTTATTTTTTATTATTCTAATTAAATCTCATTTCCCTATAACCATATAGAAAGATGATCATTCCTCAGATTTTGCCTTTTAAAGTTTGGCTCAGAATAAAATTAAAGCACCTGACATGAAAAATAAAAGAAAGACGAGCACCAATTTTGGTCAAAAATCAAATACGTATTCAAATGAAACTTTGTCATAACAGAGTTACCATTTATGTAATTCATCTTTACGGTTTTTTATAAATATGATTAAGGGTTAATATTTCAAAATATTAACAATGATGCATACAAACTAATATTTGCAAAGTGGGAGAAATCTAATACTATTCATATATACTTATATATGGTCAAAATTCGACACTTTAATCTACATTTAATTTATAGAAAAGTGCTTATATAATCATACATAATTCACATAAGTGTCAATATAACATTCTGATAATTGAATGTGCCAATATAACTCTACAAAGTAAGTGCAAGTGCAAACGTACCTATTACTGTAGATTTATGTCGGAATTCTATGAAAAAGACTATTTTACCCCTCTAAAAATAATATAAATGACATTGAAATTACCTTTATACCCCCTAAAGCCCCAATCTTCTTCCTCTTATCTTCTTATTCTTTTCTTCTCTTCTTCCACCCCGCAACTTCCTCCAATTTCGTTTTCTCTTCTTTCTTGCTTCTTTTTCTCCCCACGAATCCTCCCTGCAAACAAATCTATGGGATGCATGGTGGTGGGCAGTGGGTGGGCAGGGTAGGGTGGTGACGAGCGGCGGGTGGGCTGGGTGGTGGCGAGGTGTTTCATGCCCTAATTTGGGTTTTGACGAAAAAGATGGACGGCTAGTGGTGCACAACAATGGGTGGCGGCGCACGATGGAGCATGGTGGAGCAACAGTGGTAGGTAAGGGTATAATTGTCCACTCAAGCTCAATATTTGGGCTGAAGGGCATTTTTATCATTCCAGGGGGGGTCTAACAACCGAAAACGAAAGGTCAACGCTGAATTGTTTTCCACCGAATTATATTACCACTTTTATCAACTAATTAGGGCTGTTTTTGTAATTTTAGTTATTTTAGAGTTATATTAAAACTTACTCAATTATAAAAGTTATATTTGTATATATCCCATTAGTTTATTTTGTACAACTATTGTTCAGATCCTGCAGTGCGGGCCTTTGAATCCTAATTTCGGCTTGGGCTTTTGATACAGAAAGACTCATAAGGAGAGTTAATCAAACGCAGGGAAAGAATCAGGCTCTTTCCATAAGCTTATGGATAGTACTCAGGGGCATTTGACTGATAGTTTTTTATAAAATTTAAATATTGCATTTTATAAGTTAAAACAAGTAATAATATGTATTTGAAGGTGAAAATATTAAAATATATGATATAAAAAAATATTTTCAAAATTTTTAAATTTTGTATGCAATTTAAGAAATGCAGTGTATAAGGTAAGAAATAAGTGACTTGTCCATAAGCTTATGGATAGACCGCCTGTCAGGAGACCCACTCTTAAAAGTATTTAGGCATATTTTCTGAACTCAAATCTAATTAATAATTTAGAGTATTAAAATAAGTTATCTATAAATTCATTTTATTTCTTATTTGTTTAATTTCAAACAATCTAGTTTAGTATAAAATAGCATAGCTTTATTTAGAAAGATCCCTAAGGATGACTTAATATATAGTGCTAGTTTTTTTGAAAAAAACTACCAATTTAAACCGCATAATCTTGATACAGTACCACACACTACTACAAACTAAAAATTAATGTAACACTTTCCTTGCAACAATTATTCAAAATGTTACAATAATGTATAAGTATTAATTAAGTATTTAAAAGCTGTTACATAAATATTGAAAAGTGTTACCTAAAATTTAAAAGTGTGTTATATTGAATCTAATGTAACACCGCTTAAGGTAAAAATGTTACTTTAGGTGTTATTGTAACACTTTGAACCTAAATTAACACTCTTACAAGTATTACCTTAGACGATGTTACATTAGATCTAGCGTAACACTCTTCAAGATTTAGGTAACACTTTTCAATATTTATATAACAGTTTTCAAAGCTTTAAGTGACATTTTATAAGTTATTGTAACATTTTAAATAAGTGTTGCAAGAAAAGTGTTAATATAGCTCTACTTTGCAGCAGTGACTTCGTCGTGAAAGTTTTACAACCTCTCTAAGTTGGACAATTACACCATAGACGCAAAATGAAAAGCTTACCAATGCACATAAATGCTGTTACAAAGATGGTAATTAATTTGTACAATATCCCAAGATGCTTCATAAAATCGAATGGAGTATTAAATTAATCGGCTAGAGTATAACATTAATAATTAATGGGAATTTGATTTTCCGGCGAAGAAGCGGTTGATTGCCGGCATGACTTCAGGCGGACGGGTGCGGAGGAATTTGCGAAGCCCATGTTCTGCATATCTCTCTCCTTCCTCTTGGTTTTCCAGAACCCCTGTTTTACGATGATTCTTATTCACTCTGCAACATCAACAAATTCCGCCATAAGTAATAACGAAATGCATTCATGCATTCCCAATAGTAATTTTTTTTTATATTAAAATCGACAAATCTTTTATCTTTTACGACATAATCCTGGATCCGCTACTGGTACCTGACGTCGGGATTCAAGAGGATGTTTCTCGAAAGCTGGAAAACGCACATCCCCGTAACGAAGCTCATCGCCGCCACCAATGGGTACACCTCAGGCTTGATCCAACGCCCCATTTGCCTAAACCTTTCGAACACGAAAACTGTAGATATTTCTCAAACTCAATTTTCCGTTTGTATGTATTTGTTGTAGTTGTACTGTATTCTAGGCAGGCTTATATAGGTTGAGAAATTGCTTAAAGAGGACGCGGTGACCGAGGAATAATATGAAGAACGGCGTGGTGATTGGGTGGAAAGTCAGAACCATATCTGCATTCATATACGGTTTCCAGTGGGCTGAGTTAAAAAACCAGGGGCTCAGCCTCTCGTTTTTGCTGTAGTTTGAAATGTTTTCCGCCTTGTTCAACACGGCTAGAATCTCATGAAAACTGTTTTGTTTAATGCTACTTTTCCACCCAATTGAGGCTTCATTTATTTGCATTTCCAAGACCACGAGATTTTTTTTTGAGGAAAGAATGATTGAGAAGAAGACACAAATACCCTCCTTAATGTTTTCTTCACTGAGGATTGGATTAAGGCATCTAAAATTGAATTAAGGCCCAGTTAACTTATTTAATTGGGCTGACTTTTCAACTACACATCCATTATGCCATTATCTTTCATCACGTATCTTGAGCCCTACTCATCCAACGGTGGTTGTTTTCCTATTAATTAGTGAACCCTTTTGTTCTTCTGCTTTCCTCTCCCAGAGTACACCGCCTCCTTCACGTTCCTCTTTTTCCTCTACCGCCGAGATTCTTCAACGGATTCTTCAACAATTTCTCTCCATTCGACAAATCCCAACGGCCTGCTTCTCGTCGGAGCTTCTAGGCTTTGATTAATAATATGTCTTCGGCGCCGGTGGCTCAATTTCTGAATATGTCGCCGGCGGATTTTCATAGGGCACGCCCATTTGTCGCACCAGACTCGGAATTTTGTCTCAGGCAGATTTTCATGGGTAATTTAAAGCCGCGACTTTAGTGTTAGAATAATAAAAGATACGTAATCTATCTGCCTGTAGATCCATCTGCCTGTAGTTGCATATTTGATGTCGTCTAGAGGAGCAGTGGTTTCTTGGAGGAGGTTGTCACGGTGGTTGCGTGCAGGTGGTGGAAGAGTTTCTGGAATCGGTTTACAGTGCGGGCGGTGAAAGAAGGTCTTGGTTAGTGTGTTTGAGGGGCAATAAAGTCATTTTGTGTGGAAATTTTTTGTTCTTGTTTCTCTCTGCAGAATTCCCTCGACACATGGAGTATAATGGGATACTTTAGGCGTGAAAGATAAAAGTTTAAATCGTAGATTATTTGATATGAAATAAAATTTTGGAAAATAAATTTATAATATTGTAATTAATACCTTGTAAAAATAATATCTTATTTGAAAGTAAAATTTTGGGAAAGATAGTATTTCTATAGTCTTATAGATGTGGTTTGATTAGAATAATGGTTTGATTAGAATAATAAAAGGTAAAAAATTTTAATTGCAATATTAAAAATTTATTATGCAATGTGTAGTAGTTATAAAGTTTATAACCCAATTTATAAGTTTATAACTCGATTCATGGAATTCAAATTTTATCTTCATTTTTTTTATTTGCAGTTTAAACATTGGGTCTTTTCATGACTAATGAAAAAATTATTATAATAGAGAAGGTAAGAAATAGCCTTATTAAATGGCAAAGTCTTGGGAAAGACGGTCTTTCCATAGGCTTATGGTAAATGGCAAAGTCTTGGGAAAGACGGTCTTTCCATAGGGTTATGGAAAGACGGGATTTAATTCGAATAATAAAAGGTAAAAGGTCTTAGTTGCAACATTAAAAATTTAGTATGCAACGTGTAGTAGGTATAAAATTTATAACCCGATTCATGCAACCCGAGAATTTTATCTTCATTTCTTCTAATTTACACTTTAAACCTTAGTCTTTCCATGACTTATGGAAAGACCGTCTTTCAATGACTTATGGAAAGACCGTCTTTCAAGAGACGCACTCTTATTAAATTGAGAAAGTATAGAAATGAAAATTTAAAAGTGCATAAATGATATTATTCCAGTGTTCATTAATGTGATTCACACACTGATCTAAATTAAAAGGACAAAAATGGCCCTAACGTTAAAACTAAAAAACTAATGACCATTAGGCTTCTTCTTCTCCAACTTCAAACAACCTAGACCCGCCGATGCCGCTGAGCCATATCCCGGAACAATTCCAAAGCTTCATCAAACCAGCTCAACTGCCTGCAGCCATCAATAATCCCAGTCCAAGAAACAACATTCCTCACAGGCAATGGGGCAATGGGGCGAGGAGGAACAGTCGGACAGGGCCTGGAACCATCAAGAAAACCATACAGCTTCTGAGGTCGGAGAACATAACCAGCTTGACGCTTCCACAACAAATAATTGGATGATGATAATTTGATAGTCATCATGTGGAGCAAAGTATTATAAGATAATTTATCGTCAGACATGATGAGAGGATAAAAATTTTGGAATGTGAATAATGTGAAAAACAAAGCAAAGAAAAATTTCCTGGGCTGCGGAAACAAAGATAATGTGAATAATGTGGATGATGATAATTTGGGAATCTTGTTTAAACAAAGGCTGCGGAAACAAAGTCTTGAGATGAAAACAAAATCTGCGGCCGAAACTGAGTTACGGCGGCGGAAAAAAAATAAAAATAAAGAGGAGAGGGTTTAGAACCAGGTTTGCTCTGATACCATGATAAAGTAATTTTCTGTATTGATTCTGATTAATGATGAAGAATATATATAGAGTACAAAGAAGACTAGTCTAAATATAACTCTAGTACTAGTCTAAATATAACTCTAGTACTAGTCATTAACATGGAATAAAATACTATCTAATCATCTACTTTCTTTATTCTAACACATCCGATCAAAAGCACCCCGGGCAGACCCAATGTCACCCACCCCATTTGATAAACCCCGTCAACAAAGCAATCCAAGAAACCGCATTCCTCTCAGGAATTTCATCGAACACCATCTGGGCTTCCACCGTACAGCCACATCTCATGAACATACCAACCAACCCACTCTGTACATAAACATGGTCTCGAATCCCACCTTTCTCGAATCCACCTTGCTACAACAACAATGAATCCCACCTTGCCACAGAAACAATGAAATCCCACCTTTACCCAATTCCACATTGCCCAAATCCGCGTCGGAGTTCGACCGCACCGCCCGCCGCCGCCTGCACCCACCACCGCCAGGTTCGGATTTCACCACGTGGCCGGGTTCGGATGCGATTAGGGTAGATGATGAATCCGTGGCCGGGTTTGGATTTCACCTCCGATTGCGTGCTGGTGTTAGGGTACAGTTGCCGGGAACGGGTTTGGCCTGGCGAACACCAGCGTCGCCATGATCGGCGGGAAGCTCTACGCTTTGGGAGAGTGTGATCTCCCGCACGAAGAATCGATGGAGAAGGGGACAAAAAGGTATGGTTTTGCCGGCGGGAAGAGAAAAAAGAGAAGAAAAGGGGGAATTCTCAAGAAGAAGAAGAAACGGGGAAGAAGAAGAGGGCTGATGAAGACGAGGATATCAGTGTCTTTTCTAATTTTAATTTTTTTATCTAAGGGGTACAATGGTCATTTCATCTATTTGCAGCCGATTTGTTAGTTGACATTTCGGTCAATGAAATTCATGGTTATTTTTGCACTTTCAAATTTTACAGTGTCATTTCTGCACTTTCGACAAAAACATAGAGTTAAAAACGTACTTTTCTCATTATAATTATATGAAAAGTTATCAAAATCATTTCAAAAGGAGTATGTCTCTTGAAAGACCGTATTTCCATAAGTCATGAAATGACCAAGGTTTAAAGTGCAAATTAAAAGAAATGAAGATAAAAATTTTGGGTTGCATGAACCGAATTATAAACTTTATAACTACTACACGTTGTATAATAAAATTTTGGGATAAGTGCCAATATAACCCTATCTACTTGAGTAAGTGCCAATATAACCCTATCTACTTGAGTAAGTGCCAATATAACCCTATTATAATTTTTAGTGCAAATATAACCCTATCTAGTTAATGAAAGTGCTAATAGAACCCTCAAACCCTATTTCCGACATTGACCTCAGTTTGTTCAGCGTTGACTCTTATGTAAATTGATCAAAATACCCTTTGGGCTAACTCTGAAATTATGTGGACAATTTTACCCTCATAGTTCGTCGGGCCGCCGCCAGATTAGATAGGGTTATATTAGTAAATTATGAAAATTGGTAGGGTTAAATCAACACATTGCTAAAATTTATAGGGTTATGTCAGCACATTTGTAAAAAATGTAGGGTCATATCAGCACATACTGTAGAATATAGGGTTTTAATGATATTTTGTTTATTTTATTGTATTTAGTCCGGATTGATGATCCGATGACCTTTGGTGTTGTATGTTATTGTTATTTTGCTGTGTTTTTCGACCTTGGGTTTTTAATGTTAATAGGTTTTGAAATGAGGCTATGATATGTGATGATGGTGTTTAATATTAATGATGGTGTCATGATGTTAAATTTTATGTTGTATATGATATTGTTATGATGTTATAATGATGTATATGATGATGTGGTCGCCCGTTAAGGCCAGCCGAGTACCATACACTTAATATTTATAATATGTGATGATATAGCCTTATAAGTTTTAAGAATTTGCTGATATAACCCTACTAACATTAGGAATGTGCTGATACAACCCAATAAGATTTCATAATGTGCTGATATAACCCTACCAGTTCCGGTGGCGGTCCGACAATGAGTCTAAGGGGGATAACGCCATTTCTTTTTTTGTATTTTAATTTTTTTCCAAAAAGGAAAACATGTAATTTTATTAAATTCCGGCTAAAAGTTGCTGGAGAGTATTGACACTTTCACTAACTAGATAGGGTTATATTGGCACTTTCAAATACTGAAAGGTTATATTGACACTTATGTCAACTAGGTAGGATTATAAAGCACTTTTTTTCTAAAATTTTAATATTATAACTAAGACATTTTACCTTTCTATTTTTATAATAAAACTTCATCTTTTTATAAGCCTATGGGGAGACGGTATTTTTCAATATTCTATTTACAAATAATGTTATTTAAGTAATTAAAGAGAAAATGATAGATATATCTTGGTTGATAAAAATAAAAAATGAAAAATGAAAACAAACAAACCAACGAATCCTCATCGTAGTTTACTTTGGATTAAGGAGAAAATGATGTAAATATGGTTGGTGATAGCAAATGAAATCAAATAACAACAAAGAATTTGTATAGTAGTGTGCTCTGGGGATGAGAAGAACTTTATAAATTATAAATTGAATACTCCCTCCGTTCCATTTATATTGGCACACCCTTGGAAGCTCTTGAATTTTTGCAACCTCTGAAATTGTACATATAGCTGATTGAAAGCTTATTTATGTAGGAATAGTACAAAATTACTGTAGCTATAACATGACAAGCCTCCAAATAATTAGCATAAATTTTGCCTCCAAAATGTACTTTACAAACCCACGTGAGTTAGGATGAAAGGGGGGGAAATAATGACACTTTAATTCAAACTCCCACCATAACAACAGCTATTACAAGGCAGTGAAAATATTCACCACTTATCCTAGATTAAAAAAGAGACCAGATTACTGTGCCTGTGTGCGATTTCAACGTGCGATTTCACACAGTCATCCTTCTTCTTCTTCACCTCCATTTCTAATTGCAACTGATCTCTCCAATTCACACTGATTCCACCATTTGCCTGATACGAATTCACTATTTGCGAGATAGACACATCGGCGGACGATATGGCGTCGCCGACGCCTCCTCCGCCTCCGGATCCTATCCCTAAGCCACTGGTCGCTCGAAGCTTTGCCCAAGCTCTCAACACAAAACAACCCCCCCTCCTCTCGTCCCTTCCGGATACCCCAAACCTACACCCGACAACAGAATACAAGGGAAAGATAGCATTCATACTCCCTCCCGAAGAAGGAGAAATCCTAGCTTCACACTACCAGAACGCCCTCGTCGGAAAGTTTATCAAAGGGAAACCGCAGATGGAATCGCTACAACAGTCCTTCAAATCAATAGGTTTTAAATCTAAATTTCAAATTGGTTCTATTGATTATCGTCACGTTTTGATTCGATTTTAGGAAAATGAAGACTACCAAAGGTGTTGGATGAAGGGACAGTGGTCAATACAAGGTTACACAATGAAGATGCAAAAATGGACACCAGATTTCTCCCCATCAGTGGAATCTTCGATAGTACCAGTCTGGGTAACATTTCACAAACTACCACTCCATTTCTATAATAACTCTGCTATAATTGGAATAAGTAGTCAGGTAGGAAGGTTTCTTAAGATGGATGCAGCAACAATGGCATTAACAAGACCTTCAGCAATTAAAGTTTGTGTAGAAATAGACTTGTTAGCTCAGCTCCCTAAATCAATAATGGTAGGAATAGGAAACAAGGTAGCTGAATATCCAATAGAATACGAGGAATTGCCAACATATTGCACTCACTGCAAAATAATTGGTCATAGTAACTCAAGCTGCAATTTTTTGCATCCTAATCTGAGGAAAACAGCTAATAAGAAGTTAGAAAATGCTGCCACTATTAAGCTGAGAACTGGCCCTCACCCAACAGAGGAAACTAACTTGGGAGGGACATCAGCTCTAACAGTTTCTCAAAAGGAAAAGGATGTGCAAAATCAAACAATAAACACAGGAATCTTAACTGATAGCAACATAAATTTCTTTAAGGTAAGTCATAGAAAACGTAATGGTCCATTTTACTCACTAGATGATATATCTAAGCCAATAACCACATCCATTTGGAGAAAAAAGAACCACTCCCCTACCCATTCCCCCACAATGGAAAAGGAAACAAATATTAGCACAGTTACAATCTCTAATGCTTTCCAATCCTTGGAAGACAGTGATGATGAACAGGTAGAGAAGGAAGGGGAGATTGCAGAGATCTACCATGAAACAGTTGAGTCACAGGAAGTTACATTACCAAATGATATTAATACTAACCAAAATACTTCCCCTGTGTTTCTTAAAGAACAAGTACAAACGGAGTTGGAAGAGCAAGTACAAAAATGTTCAGCAGAGGAAAGCTCCAGCATAGAGGTTGAACTGAAAGAAAAAACATCAGATAGCTCTGAGATGGTAAGTTTGGAGAAAGAAAGTGAGTAGCCACAGGCTCAGGTAAGACCCTCAGAGCAGAATCTTTCATCTGTGATTACTAATAACAATGGTAAGTCAGGAGAAAAAGGTAAAAACTCAGCTAAGACTAGTAGAAATCTCAGATCAACACAAAAAGCCAACCCCAAAATTTTTAAATGATAACACACACCATAATTGGGAATGTGTTAGTTTGGAATGTAAGGGGAGTTCGTACCTCAATAGAGAGACTTAAGATACTGAAACAAAAACATAAGTTAGACATAATGTGCCTAATTGAACCATGGCAAGAAAACCAGAAGATCATTAAGTTTAAATATGATCTAGGATATCAGAATGCTTACTCTGCTCAAAGAGCTAAAATCTGGCTATTTTGGAACCAGTCTTATAGCATCTCAGTTTTAAGTGAGACAGATCAGTATGTACAAGTTAATATAATTGATTCATCATCTTCTCTGAGCTGGAATTGTGTATTTATTTATGCAAGTGTACATAGATCAATCAGAGAATCCTTATGGCAGGACCTAAAGGCAACTAATATTCCTCATTCTATTTTTATTGGTGACTTCAACACAGTAGCTTTAGTATCTGAGTATAGAGGGAGGAAGTCAACCCCTAAAAAAAGCATGAAACAATTTAATAATTTTATAAGGGATCTGGATTTGCATGATATTCCCACTGTAGGTAACTCCTTTACATGGTGCAATAACAGATATAAGGAACGAGGTAAAGAGTTAATATTCCAAAGGTTAGATAGGGGACTTTGCTCATTAGACTGGTTTGAAAACTTTCCTAACAGCTCAATTCATGTTTTAAATAGACTTTCATCGGATCATGCTCCTCTTTTATTATCCATACAATCATCTGAGGAACAAGCCCCTAGACCATTTAGATTTCAGGAGATGTGGATTAGTAGACAGGACTTTCTAAATTTAGTGAAATCGAATTGGAGCCTGGACACCCCTTACAGAGGAATGTATAGGATGGTTTATAAATTAAAAAGGCTTAAAAAGGAAATAAAGCAGTGGAATATAACACACTTTGGTAATGTTGATCAGAATCTGATTCAATATGAGAATAAGGTTAATGATTTGGAAATCTCTTTTCAACAAACACCAACTGATTCCATATTGACAGACCTGAATAACACAAAACAGCTGCTGATGAGGGCTCAAAAGGAGAAAGTAATCTACCTTAGGCAAAAGGCTAGACTGAATTGGTTTAAATATGGTGATGCTAATACTAGTTATTTTCATCACTCAATTAGGGAAAGAAGAACTAAATCCAGAATCAGTAAAATTAGAGATGAAAATGGAATTTGGATCTCTGATCCAACAAAGATTAAAGAGGAAGCAGTGGGATTTTTTAGAGCTCTATTTAATGAAGAAGAACCACAGAAGCAAGGAACTTATATGAATCATTTTTTAGCTGAAATACCTGGAATAATAACTGAACAAGAAAATGATCAACTGTTATCTCCCTTCCTGATCCATGAGCTTAAGTTTGCAGTCTTCGACCTTAATAAACACAGCTCACCTGGTCCTGATGGATATCCTGGTTTTTTCTATACCACCTTTTGGGATAATGTTAAAACAGATTTACTTGAGGCTGCAAATGACTTTCTGAAAAATGGTAAAATTCCTAATGCTATTTCTAGTACATGGCTAGCATTAATTCCTAAAAGAACAGTACCTGTCACATTCTCAGATTTCAGACCAATAAGTCTTTCAAATTTTGTGAACAAGGTTTTTTCCAAGATGATGATGGAAAGGATTAAGCCTTTCATGTCTCAACTAATATCTCTTGAGCAAAGTGCTTTCATGAAAGGGAGGGATATCACAGATAACATAATATTGATGCAAGAAATGACCAGAATGTTAAAAAGGAAATCAAGGAAGCAGAACCTAATCATCAAATTAGATATGCAGAAAGCTTTTGATAGGGTATCATGGTCTTTTCTTAATTCAATTCTCCTTAAATTTGGTTTCCATGGAGTTTTTGTGAACCGGATACTGCAGAATATAGCCTCAGCCCATTTTTCAGTGATAATTAATGGAGTAGCATCAGGATACTTTGCATCAAATAGAGGAATAAAACAGGGAGATCCCCTCTCCCCATTTCTGTATAATATACTATCTGAGGCCTTTTCCAGAGGAATTAAAAAACTTTTCAAAATAGGCTTTCTGAAAAATTTTGATCTACCTAAGACATGTCCACAGATAACTCACCTAATGTATGCAGACGATACAGCTGTATTTCTCAGTGGAAATAAGGAAAATCTGAAAAGATTTAAAAGATTTCTTAGTGCATATGAGCAAACAACAGGTCAGAAAGTTAATTTCTCTAAATCCAACTTCTATGTTGATCCTGCCACCCCACCTGATAAAATTCAGATTATAAGAAGGTCTTTAGGAATGACTACGGGAGAGTTTCCTTTTCAATACCTAGGTATTCCCATATTCACAGGAAGGAACACTCAGAGATATTACTACCCTATACTGGAGAGATTAGAAAAAAGCATAAATAACTGGAAAAATAAGTGGCTTAGCACAGGAGGGAAGATCATATTAATAAACCATTGCTTTCTTTCAATCCCAACCCACTTGTTTGCTATACTAAGACCTCCTAAGGTAGTTTTGAGGAAGATGGAAAGGATGGCATCTGGTCTGTTCTGGGGTGCAACTGAAAGTTCAGAGACAAGAAAAAAATGGAGAGCTTGGAGTAAAATGAGTATGCCTATACAAGAGAATGGGATAGGGTTTAGAGACCTTCAAGCCACAGTTGATTCATTCTCCTGCAAGTTATGGTGGAAGCTCCAAAAGAACACCACTCAATGGTCTCATCATCTGTGGTCACTACCTGTCTCCTATAAGACATCTCAGGTATGGAAGAGAATCTGCTCCATTACTGAAAAAACAAATAGATTGACTAGAGTAATTCATGGAAAAGGGGAATGCTCCTTCTGGAACGCAAATTGGTCAGGAGAAGGTGCTTTATTTTATGAATGGCCTGAGGATGTGGAAC
This sequence comes from Rubia yunnanensis, assembly GCA_037428765.1. Classification (NCBI taxonomy): domain Eukaryota; kingdom Viridiplantae; phylum Streptophyta; class Magnoliopsida; order Gentianales; family Rubiaceae; genus Rubia; species Rubia yunnanensis. The sequence continues at coordinate 5,615,999 of CM075069.1, forward strand.
TTCCCTTCCCTGATATCACCTTAAGCACCTTCATCCTGAACAAAGACTCTAATATTGCTTCTCTGGAGCCACATTTGGCTACCAATATAGTTACAATATTGCAGGAGGTAGCCATCAAGAATTCACATGAGGACAGACTGATCTGGGAACCTTCTATGGATGGGAATTTTTCAGTCAGCTCAGCTTACAAGATTCTGAGGCAGAGGGGTACAAGCATCAGAAGTTTACACAAGGTATGGTCAAATTTCATACCAGTTAAAATGTCTATATTAATTTGGAGAGCTTTGAATGGAATTTTGCCTTTTGAAAATGTTCTATGTATGCTTGGTTTTTCACTAGCTTCTAAATGCCCCTTTTGCTCGAACCACTCGGATTCAATCAACCACTTTTTTAACTCATGTCATCAGGCAACTGCAGTGTGGAAAAAAGTTAATAGCATTCTGAATTTACATCCACCTGGTTTTAGGAGTTTCTGTCATTTAGTTGATCATTACCTCTCCATTCAGGTAGGGTCTAACAGTCTGAATTATGTATACATAGCTGCACTCATTGTAACAACATGGTCTCTTTGGACACATAGGAATAAACTACTATATGAAAATCTTGCTTTTTCAGTAGAAGCATGTTTTCAGAATATTAAGGACCTGTTGTTCATAATTTTTACTGCAAATCCGTTGAAAGGAAATCCTGACAAACATAAGAAGCTAATTCAGGCAGGAATCATTCCTAGTATAACTCTAAAAAGGAACAAAGAAATCTCAATTTCAGCAGTTAAATGGGAAAAACCAACAAATGGTCTTAAGTTGAACACGGATGCTTCATGGGTAAATGGGGGAGACTCTTCTTGTGCTGTAATAATTAGAGATTGGAGGGGAGATGTGAAACTAATGAGAGTTAAAACCTTTAAATCAGACTCCCCTCTACAAGCAGAGCTGGAAGGTATTTTATTTGCATATCAAATCTGCTTAGAAATGGAAATTAGAGGTAGTGTACTAGAGTCAGATTGTCAGCAAGCAATAAGAGCTATACATGATCCTTACTCTGGCTCATGGAGACTATTTTCTCTTTACTATCATTTGCATGAGATGCATACAGAAAACCAAATCCAATATGTATCTAGGGAAGCAAACACGGTGGCTGATTTTTTGGCAAAATATGCTAGGGAGAATTCCATAACTGGAGATTTAGACTCAAGCAATACTCCATCTTTTCTAAAAGGATTGATTCTGCTAGATAAAAATGGAGTTCATGGGGTCAGAATAGGAACAGCAAGTGATAACATAATCCATACATAATATGTTATCTCAGGCACATGTTTTCTACAGGAACAGATACTGCTTCCTTCTTGTTTACTTCATTGCAGATTAAAAGGCTGAGGAGGAAGAGGTTAACCAGCGTATGATCATTGGAAGAACGGCGACAAATGGCAGTAAAGATCGGACGAAATGGAGAACAACGCAGGAAGCTTAGTGGTAGGATTTTCTAACTCGGGAAGATTAGTGGCAGCCACCCTCAAAGGATTTTCCAAAGTAAAAGCTATCGTATAGCATTGGCAAAGTTTTCACGAAGACTTAGAGGATAGGCTTCTGGCTTAGGTTAAGGTTGTCTCTGACTGACTTGTGTCTCTTTCGATTCACTAACAAGTTCGAGCGCCAACTACTAAGCCATTAGTATTTGTAATCCTCTAGTTCTACTTATGGTTTTTTCAACTATTTTGGAAGCAACAAGGTGTTGCTTTAAGAGCAATATGCTCTCATTTTGTAAACAAACTAAGCCTCGGCTTCTTTATTGTTTATTAAGGGTCTGGGAAGCCTAATATAACTTTCCTCCATCTCAGGATGGTTTAATTTAAAAAAAAAAAAGAGACCAGAGGGTGTGAAGACCTCAAAAACTTTTCATTCTCTTCTTCTTAGCCTCTGGAATTTGTTTTCCTTTTGGGTTTTCTGTAGCCACCACAGAATGCCGGAACGACAACGGTTGAATGATTCTCAGCGGTGTCAAATTGGAGAGTTCATCCTCCAAAATTTGAGCGAAGGCAAGATTGTGACCCATCGCCGTAAGGAGGCAGCCCAACGATGGAACACTTCGGTTCGCACTATAAGCTGCATGGCCAACCTGCATAAAAGACAATATCAGCTGGGGTTATGTACAGATTGGAGCAGCAAGGCCAAAGGAAAAGAAGGAAGGAAAAAGGTTGAAATAAACAAGGAGTTAGCTATGGAAGTTCCCCTCCAATTACGCACAACACAAAGGGGATTTGCAGCTGCAATTGGAGTAAGCACTACGACTATGCATCGCTGGATCAAGAAGGGTCAAGTTCGGAGACATTCAAATGCAATAAAACCTCTGATTTCAGCCACAAACCAGCTGCACAGGGTACACTACTCCATATCTCACTTGCAACATGATACAAGTCTAGAAAAAAACTTTTATGGATATGCATCACATTATACACATAGACGAGAAATGGTTTTACATTACTAGAGTTGCAGAAAAGTACTATCTTCTTCCGGATGAGGAAGAGCCTCACCGCATGGTTCAAAACAAGAGGTTCATAAAGAAAATAATGTTCCTATGTGTCGTATGTCGGCCAATCATCAACAATGAGGGGCAGGTCTTGTTTGATGGGAAAATAGGGATATGGCCATTCTCACATGCAGAAGCTGCGAAAAATACAAGCAAAAATAGACCAGCCGGCACTTTGGAAACTAAACCGATACCATTAATTGATCGTGAAGTTACCAAAGAGTTCATGTTGACAAAGTTGGTCCTAGCTATCAAAAGGAAATGGCCATTACTAGCTAGCACAAACATAACAATTAGGTAAGACAATGCTAGACCCCACATATGTGATGATGATGCTGAATTTAGAATGGCAGCTAGTTCTGATGGCTTCAACATCAGATTAGGTTTTCAGCCCCCAAACAGCCCTGACTTAAATGTTCTAGATTTGGGTTTTTTTAACTCGATCCAAAGTTTGCAGCACCGGTCAACGACACACACATTGGATGAACTAATTTCAGCCACAGAAACAGCATTCGAACAGTTGCAGCCAGAAAAACTAAACAAAGTGTTTCTAACGCTACAGTGTGTCATGGTGGAGATTATGAAATGCAAAGGGTCAAACTGTTACAAGCTACCACATATGGGGAAAGATGCGCTCCAACTACAAGGATTATTACCAAGTGACATAGAGGTGGACACTGAATTGGTTAGAGAGGGCTTACAACACTTGATAGCAGCTAACAAAGAAATGGGACTTGAATATATTGTGCATCAATTAATTGGTTAGCAAGTAGGTTTCAAATGCCTTTGGGTATTTTTTTGTGGTTGGATTGGGCTAGGCATGCCTACAGGTTGCAAACACAATGCTAGGTTTTGTTAGTGTGTTTGCAATCCAACCATGTATGTGTTGAAAACCAATGGAAGTTTACTATTTTTAGAATGAAAGGTGTGATGCAAGTGTGTTCCAGAATGAGAACCTGTTTTATATATTGATGAAACTTTGTTGAAACAGTGTAAGAACCTGTTCTCACAATAACACAATCTAATTTTCGGAAAATGAAATGCATTCACACATCAATACCAACTTGCCCACTAAGGAGAGACAAACAGAAAGATGAAAAGGCAATCACGAAAAAGGAATTCCAGCCCACCTCAAGTGTTAACTTATTTGGTTACGACCATGTTAACGAAATTTCGAAATGCAACAGTTCCAGCCACATACACAGTTACAAGCACATGCCACATACACAGCCAAACATCAAATAGACAGCCACAAACACACAGACATTGCAGCCACATACACACAGCCACGACAACCACAAAACACAACCGCGAGAGCCACATACATAGCCACATATACAGCCTAACAGAACACGATAGCCACAACCACACAGCCACGACAACCATATACACAGCCACAAACATAGTCTTAAAAATTCATACCCAGCCAATCAGAATAATACAAAGTTACAGCATGGAAAATATAAAATATTGTTATTCAATCAACACAGTTGATATTGAAAATCGTACCTACACATGGAAGATGACCTTCCACATTTCCATTAATGCTTTTGGGGGCAGTTTTCCATGTTCGTCGCTCCGATATTGACTCAACAATAACCTGTGCACAGAAGGATGTACCTGAAAATAGTTGACAGCCAATCGGTCAGTGTTTACAAAGAATGGAATGTATATTTAAAGGAATCATGCTTCATAGTTCCAGCCTACAGACTAACACAGAGTATTGACGTTGCATTCACTATCAAGGCAGTGTACCTCAGCTTATTAGGCATCGCCGACACAGAAGATTAGCATGCAAACACAGGGTCACTACCACGGACTAACAAATAGTATTGGCATTCAAAGACAGTGCAGTACTATTGAAGCTGATGTCAGGGACAGTTTACCTGATTATTAGGATGCAAACACAGAGTATTAGGATGAAAACACAATGTCCCTATCACATACTGACACAACGTATTAGCATTAACACTGAAATCACTATGAACGCAATTTACGGAAGCAAACACATTGTATTAGGATGCAAACACAGGGTCACTACCAAATACTGTCACAGAGTATTAGGAACCCTAAAAACAGACTATTAACATTGAATTCACTATCGTTCAATTAGTACCATATCGAGCTGGGAATACGTTTACCTCGGACAAGTCGATTGGTACCCCATTCAGCTCGTACACGAACAATGCTGAAGCTGATGTTGTCGCCTGAATCTCCCTACTCGGCTGTGGAGTTGAAAACGTTGCATCATCCTCAAATAAATCAAGCCCATCCTCCTCGTCAGATTCGTACATGTCGGTGTCGCCCGGTGACCCCTGAGCATCCACAAACTTCCGACAGCCTGACCTGACCCGCCTTGGTGCCAGAGATCTTGTCCTCCGGTGTTGAATTTGTGGGCATCTGGTCCAGGACGAAGGTATGGACACCATGTCTGCCAGTGATACGGTCTTGTCGGCTGCGGTCGCCGTGAAACTTTGTGTTTCGTCGACGAAGGTATCGCCTAGCTGGGACTCGTACGGGAGATGGGGTTCTGAATCACCGGGAACAGGGAGGTGATTGTCGGACATAGACCGATCTGGGGTTCCGACAGAGCCCGCCGTGGCAAATCGATGGATTTCGGACATAGCTTACCGTGGCGGATCGACGGATTTGGGCTGAGAAATGGTGGGCCGGAGGGACGGTGGAAGTGTATAGGCGGGATGTAGGCAAGCTTCGAACGGCGGCGGGATGTAGGCAAGCTTCGTACGACAGAGGGATTTGGGCGAACTTCGTACGGCGGCGGGATATAAGCGAGCTTCGTCGGCGGCGGGATACAGGCGAGCTTCGTCAGCGAGCTTCGTATAGCGGGGGAAGAAATGACTCTGCTAGGGTTCACAATTCCTAGGGAAGAAGAGGCAAACAGAGGCAAACAGGGAAGAAGAGATGAAATCTGATTTTTTGCCTTATCCCATTTCTGCCACATATGTGACCCAGCAAATTGAAAATTCAAAATTGGGTCATACTTTGGGGTCAACCCAATTCGTACTGAGGGAAAGGTTTAACCTGCTGGTTTAGTGATTGGGTTTATTTCCCTAAACTAGATGCTTAAATGAGGAAGCAAGAGTAAATTTTGAAAATAAATGAGGGCAAAATGGGAAAATATATAAGTTGTCCCCCCCTTATTTGACATAAAATTCAGAGGTGCCACAAAAAAAGAAACATCCATTTTTGGCAGGTGTGCCAATATAAATGGAGCGGAGGGAGTATATGTTTTATAACAATATGAGGTCGATTTATTATATTATAACTCTAAAGCTCTAAAAACCAACCAGTCACGCACTAAGCATAGATAACAATCATATAAAATATTTTAGAATGACATTGTTTAAATAATCAAAGAGAAAATGATAAAACTATCCACAAATTAATAATAATAATAAAATTAAATCATAAAAATCTAGGTCTCCTGACAGGCGGCCTGCCCATAAACTTATGGACAGACCACTTATTTCTTACCTTATATACTGTATTTGTTAAATTACATACAAAATTTAAAAATTTTGAAAATATTTTTTTATATCATATATTTTTATTTTTTCACCTTCAAATACATAATATTACTTGTTTTAACTTATAAAATGCAATATTTAAATTTTATAAAAAATTACAACATTTAAGGTAAATGCCAATAACCTTATGAAAAAGCCGTCTTTCCTGAGATTTTCTCAAAATCTTTATTATAGTGTGCTTTAAAATTAAGGAGAAATGACATAATTGCTCCCTAATTTTTAAAATAATATCAAACAAAACCAAAGAATCTTTATTGTTATATGCTCTGGAATCAAGGAGAGAAAAATGAAATACCCTCAGTTAATAATAAGTGCAAAACCAAACAAAAAAATTAGGGTAAAAGCAAAGATTTTTATGTATTCTGAGAATAAAGAAAACTGATATAAATACTTCTCCTATAATAAAATGAAAGTAAAAAAATCTTTTTCAGTGTGTTTAATCTGCAATTAATTGTCGTGGAAAATGAGGGCGAATTACTGAATTAGTGCATTGACTAAGCTTAAAATCAGCCAAAAGTCGAGCTTTCAGGTTTGCTTGGGTGTCCCTGTATGTAGAGAGTATTCCAGAACCACCCTCTTTAAACAATGTGGAAATGGAAAATCACAGTGCCTCTCCACTCATTTCAGTCCTGTCCATCTAGCCTTGATGCAACGTTTTGTGAATTGGTCGTGGTTTAGTGGTAAGTCACACTGTTTATAACCGAGGTTCAATGTTCAAAATATATTCATATTAAGAATTGTGAATATTAGAACAATTTCTTGATGGAAATTACCTAACATTGTGGGATCGTTTCGATGGTCCCTGCTGTGGTTTCCCAACCTGCAGGTAGTCAATGATGGTGAGATAATGATGGTTTCGATTTTGGTGGCGGTGGTTCGTTGGTGGTGCAACGTTTGAGTGTTCTCATATAGGCGTCTCTAGTTATTCAAATAGATGGAGTTTCATGTTCCACTGAGTTTCAACAGATTCAATAGTGGTGTCTGCTAGTTAAGTCATAGATTAAGATTTTAATATGTAACTTTTAAAAGAAAAAAAAAATTCTTGTGGGGATATAACAAAAATCGTCACAAAGTTGGTAGACTCATACTAATCATCTTTCAATTAAGGTCATATTATCCTTTTATTAAAGTGGCTTTATTTCATCTTTCAAAGAAAATGGACTTTATTTCATGTTAATTCAGTCTACTTCCATAAAATTTAGTTTAGTTTATATTTTTAAATATTAATTAATTTAGTCATATTCGATCCCTCTAATTTTCTAATATTAGCTCCCAACCAAATGACACTTTTTTTTTAATGAAAAGTGAAAGTGAGTGAAGGAGATTGTATCTTTGTTTGGCAGGGATTATAAGTGTTTTGGTTTATAAGTTAAGCACATGTTTTGTGTTTGGTAAACAGCTGGAAAAGTGCTTATTTAAGAAGCAGAAGCTATTTTTTTGAGAAAAGCAGAAGCTGGTCTACCCTTGCTTTCAAAATAAGTCAGTTTTGCTTATAAGCACAGCTCTACCAAACGCACTCTGTATTGAGAGAGTAAAAAGCAAATTGAATAAATAAATGATAAAATATAGAAGACTTTATTATGATGTATTGATATCACATCAATGACGCATCTCATCAACGATGAAGATTACAATAAGGTACAACAAAACAAAATTCATCATGAATAGGATTATAAAGTATATAAAGAAATTGTCATCTATAACTAATTCTTATAAGGAAACTAATAAAGTAACTAGCATTTATAACATTTCCTACAAGAAAATGAATTTTATTTCCTTATTAATAAAAATAAACTAAACTTTATCAAAAATAAAAGGAATCAGTCATTGTTATAAGATAAGATGAAAAAAGAAAGGATGTCAATGTTGGTAGATTGGAGGGAGTATTATTATTATTATTCAATTTACGTAATTTTAGTTGAGTTTAATCTAATTTTTAGATATAAAAAAGAAAATGGATTAAGACCTCGCTGGCTTAAAACTTCTCCGTCATTTTCTTCTTCTAATTGTGTCAAAACAGCATCACCGACTAAGAAAATGTCTGCATCCGTAACCAAAATATGGTCGTTAGAATGTAAACAATCTTAAATCTCCCGCCTCACAACCACTGGGTGCTGCTTCTCATCAACGAAAGCTTTGCTTCAAGATTCAGACATCTGAACTCCAGCATGTGTCAATCTGTAATAAATCAACCACCAGTTGGTGAAATGAAACAAAACCCTCCAGCTTTACACTAATCCCTCCCATATTCTCTCTTTCTTTTAGTTCCCATCTCAGTCTTCATCCCAACAGGAATTTGCATGATTTTGCTGCAGAGAATGGGAACATTCGCCGTATCGGCCTGCTTGATCTTCCTTTGCTCTTGTGCAGGTACGCGAAAAAACATGTTTCTCAATCTCGAAACCTTTGATTTGGATCTGTGGTAATGTTTTTACTTCTGTCGTTTTTCAGCTGCATATGATCCACTAGATCCCAATGGGAACATAACTATCAAATGGGATGTAATGTCCTGGACTCCAGATGGCTATGTGGTGAGTATCACTATCAGAATCTTTCACCTTATTCCAAACTCAGAATTTGATCACCTTTTGTGTGTTCTGATGTTCTACCTTCCTAGGCTGTCGTGACAGCGAATAATTTCCAAATGTACCGGCATGTGATGAGCCCCGGGTGGACGCTGGGGTGGACATGGGCTAAGAAGGAGGTGATCTGGTCCATGGTGGGAGCACAAGCGACGGAACAAGGCGATTGCTCCAAGTTCAAAGGCAATGTCCCACATTGCTGCAAAAAGACCCCTACTGTGGTGGATTTGCTCCCCGGAGTTCCCTACAATCAGCAGTTTGCAAACTGCTGTAAAGGTGGCGTTCTAGCGTCCTGGGGCCAGGATCCATCGTCTTCAGTCTCCGCGTTCCAAATCAGCGTTGGCCAAGCTGGAACTTCAAACAGGACAGTGAAACTTCCCAGGAACTTCACCATGTTAGGCCCTGGACCGGGCTACACGTGTGGCCGGGCAAGGATTGTCCCCCCTACCACATTTCTGAGCCCTGATCGGCGCAGAAAAACTCAAGCGCTCAGTAAGCGTGTTTTCAAGACTCCAAGTTTAGATTTTTATCGAATAGGATAAATTTGCATGAATGGTTTTCTTATTCTGCAGTGACTTGGAATGTGACTTGCACATACTCACAGTTTCTTGCCAGGAAGCATCCCAGTTGCTGTGTTTCCTTCTCTTCTTTCTACAATGAGACGATCACTCCCTGTCCATCTTGCGCTTGTGGCTGCGAACACAGAAACAAATGTGTCAAGTAAGGACTTAAAACACTTATGATCATTATTCATTAGGCCATGGATGAAATCTTGACACAGTTTTGCTGATGATGTGATGCAGGAGTGATTCCAAGCTTTTAAGTGTAGTTGGTGTAAACACCCCAAGGAAAGATCATTCACCACTAATCCAATGCACGCACCATATGTGTCCGATACGCGTGCATTGGCACATAAAATCCAACTACAAGGAGTACTGGAGAGCAAAGATAGCAATAACAAACTTCAACTACAGGTTGAACTACACCCTATGGACTCTTGTTGTTCAGCATCCGAATCTCAACAACATTACTCAAGTGTTCAGCTTCGATTACAAGCCTGTCGTACCCTTTGGATCCATCAGTAAGTCTCGTAACAGCTAATACAATCAGCTAACAACCACGATGGCAATATAACACGCATTTTATGTGTAATACAGATGATACAGGGATGTTTTACGGCATGAAATTCTTCAATGATATGCTCATGGAAGCTGGACAGTTAGGAAATGTACAATCCGAGGTACTTCTTCAGAAGAACAAGGACACGTTTACCTTAAAGCAGGGCTGGGCTTTTCCTAGAAAAGTGTACTTCAATGGCGATGAGTGCATGCTGCCCCCTCCAGAGGCATACCCTTTTCTTCCCAACTCTGCAAATCAGAACCTTGTTCATACCGCCGTATGGATGTGTTCAATGATCTTTCTTCTCATCGTATGGATTCAGTGATCATTCAGGTACATTTACCAATTTTTGCACAGAAAAAAGCAGTCTACTTACTCAAATCTCCAGATAATGTAACTTAAAAGCATGCAGACTTTTCTCTATGTACTATTCAGTAGATTCTTGAGATCAGGAAGGCAAAAATATACTGAACAAATGTATTACATGCACGTGTTCTTTCTCTTTTCCTACTTTTGGCTCTAATGATGCAAAAAACTGTCAACAAATGACAATAAATACAGTAGCTGAATACACAAGTAAGATCAGCTCACAACCACTGTTTACTATTCTTGAAACATATTGTTCTCATCATATATCTAAACATACTAAAAAATTTAAATCTATGAACATAATATATTGGTACAACAAACATGAGGTCTGCAGAGATCTGCCAACCTTAGTAAAGAAGATAGTAGAGATGGTGGTTCCATGTTTCTGCACTTTAGCTATATCCATTCAGCGTGTAGTAGGGGGATTTTTAAGCTTTTGATCCATCAGCTGCTCGTATCATTATTAAAACAAGCCTTGCTACCCGTGTGGAGATATTCTTACAAACATCGGAAGAAGAACGCAACAGATGACACAAGAACAGTCACTAGAATAGTAATGGAGATATCTAGCCGAGAACTGGCATTAGGCAAGTAGGGATATGAATCAGGAGGTGGCATAACACAGTTGTCGCCATTGAAGTAGATTCTTCGTGGGAAAGCCCAGCCCTTGTCGAAAGAGAAAGTTGATTTATCTTTTCTGAATAAAAGCTCTGACTGGACATTTCCAAAAGGACCCGCTTGCATTAGGAAATCATTGTAGAATTTAACTCCCCAAAGCATGGCAGTGTCGTCTGTTTCCCAGCCAAGAAGTGCAAAGTTAGCACAAGCCAATCATGAAATCCATTCAACGTGATAGACAGGTTCAGAAAGAGTAAAGTATTTAGGAAATTCAAGCACTGATGCTTCAAGTCCAAATACCAAAACCATCATAGAAATAAGCATCAGAATATACTTACTTATAGCTTCATAGGGAGTCAAAGGTTTGTAGTTAAAGCTGAATAGTTGAGTTAGGTTGTCGAAGTTGGGATGTTGGATTACTAAGTTCCATCCCGTGTAGTTCATCCGGTAATTGAAATTTGTTATAGTGACTTTAACCCTCCAGTATTCTTTGTAGTTGACCTTCACGTGCCAATGAACTCGAATAGGACACATATGACTTGTACATTGAACTAGAGGTGCAAGGTTGACTGGCGTCTTCCCATTAACCGGAACAACAGATGCCAGATGTGGTGATTCCGGGCTGCAAGACCACGAAAGTGAAAAATAAACACTTTAGTGACTTGAAAAATAATAATTAAACCAGTACAACACCATGAGTATAATTAGGAAAGGCACATACTCTACACAGCTCCCTGGATGAGACGTGTTTTGGCAGCCACATGTGCATGTTGGGCAAGGCACAATAGTATCGTTATAGAAGGACGACAAAGAAACACAGCAACTCGGAGTTTTCAGAGCCAAGAACTGGGAATAAGTACACGTAACGTTCCACGTCACTGCATCAGAAGAGTGTGACTGGTAAGAAGATCTTCCAAAGCAACAATCTCACTTTTACCTTAAATGCATGCAAGCCAAATTATTGCCAAATCATATGATGACTAGGCGCTATAGCCTAGTGTATTTCTCCGTTGGTGTCTAATATCACTACTACAGTCCAAACAAAGACATATAATTTTCTACCGGTCTAATTAAACTTAGATACCACGTGAATAGAATTCATTTCTAGCGACTCAACAAGAAATGTATCAAACAATTTAGGAGAGAACTTACTCATAGCTTGTGTGGTCCTTCTACCATCTCCAGTTGTGAATTTGGTAGGTTTGCCAACCTTAGCTGGACTACAAGTATATCCCGGTCCAGGGCCTAACAAGGTGAAGTTCCTCGGCACCCTAACTGTTTTGTTGGTAGTTCCTGCAGCACCAACACTAATTTGGAAAGAACTTACAGCAGTTGCTGGATCCTGTGCCCATGAGTTTACCACTCCTCCCCTGCAACAATTTGCTATTTGTTGATTGTATGGCGTCCCTGGCAAAAGGTCAACTACAGTAGGAGTTTTCTTGCAACAATGCGGTACATTTCCTTTGTATTTTGAGCAATCTCCTTGCTCTGTAGTTTGAGCTCCCACCATGCTCCATATCACCTCTTTCTTGGCCCAAGACCATCCCAAAGTCCAACCCGGGGCTTGAATGTGCCGATACTGCTGGAAGTTGTACATAGTAACCACAGCCTGACCAATTCAACGTCACAATCTATCAGTACAGTTAACATTCCAATGTAGTGAACAATTAGGGAGATTTGCATTACTTACATTATAGCCATCAGCGGCCCAACTGATGACATCCCATTTGAGGGTGATGTTTCCACTCGGATCAAGTGCATCATAAGCTTCTGAAAGAGTACAGAATATAATAGGAGGGCAGTGAGTAAGACAGAATCAATTTCCCACCAAAGAGTGCAATAAATCAATCTTGTGCCAAATAACTTCCACTACATAAAGAGACCAACTTTCCATCCTAAAACCAATCATGCCTAGTGGAAGAACTTAAGCACTTCAGATCACCCGTCCAAGTTAAAGTGCAAAACGATGTCGTTCTATTCCGTATCAATCAATACAGTATTAATCAAAGAACGCTCTGATATCATTATTAGTAAAAAAAGACTATGTCGAATAGCAACTTAGACAGGATTGGACAAGTTAATTTGAAGAGTGGATCCTTACTCCCAACGAACAGGGGCTAGGTTAAACCCGCAGAGGTTAACATAGAACATAAAAGACACAACTTGATCCAACGAGTGTATCTCACTAACTCATGACTCTGCAGAACAAAAAGTTGATTAATTTGCATAAATTAACGAAAATCAGTTCTGGTAGATACCGGATCACCATATGCGACTCCGTTACTTTGAAAAAATGGTCTTTACATCAAGCTCGTATGCGATACCAAGTAGTTATATCAGTAGCATGTAAGGCTACAGAGAATTAGCATTGCAACCAATCTAATCCAAAATTGGTAAATCTTCCCGAAAATCCACTTTCAGAACCAACCCCGTAAAGGAAAGCAGCTAATTACAGGAATACGCAAGGATCTGAAGTCTATATTATCATAAACCAAATCAGCAAGTTTCCAAATCTGTTCAAATCACTACCAAAAACCAATCATTATCTGCCAACAGACGAAATCCCAGATGGCAGAAATGCAAGAAAACACCAAAAATCCACGACTTCGTAAGGATCGAGCACAATTAAGAAGGACCCACCTGTGGTAGTAAAACTGAAGCAGGAAAGAAAAATCAGGACAGTAATGCAAGATAATGGGAGACTGTGCAGAGATCTACAACGGAAAGGATCCATTTCTTGAGATGGAGATCCGTCCGCAGGTGGAAAGCTGAGGAGAATGAGTGATGAGGCAAGAAAGTGGTGGCGGTGAAGGTGCCTTATGAAGGCACTGTTTCGAGTCTTTTGACAGCAACTAACAACTCTACTGCTGTAAGCGTGTGGCAAACAAAACACTGAATTCTAAATGCTAACTATGCATTGATTAAGACTAGGGCGATTACTGATTAGATTTTAGTTATATTGCTTTCGCTCCGCTTTTGACATTTTCTCCCTGGGTAGGAATTTAGAAATTACTTATTGACCAACTAATTTTATACTCCGTCTCTGTCCGGAAAAATAGAAAGTCATGGTTCTGGTATTATTTTTCTTCAATTAATATTATTTTGTTTTATTATTAAATGCAATATTTAATTAAATTTTCATGCTAGAGAAGGTTTGGACCGGCTAATGGTTATACCAAATATAAAAACTTCACTTTTATAATTATTAAGGCCGATTTTATAATTGTTTATACGCTGAAAGTATATCAAATTGCCATATTAATCATGCTAATTATTAAATAATCATGTCTAACCGTTTGTTCATCTAAACCGGGACTTTGGCTCTGTGTTTATACATATCTTCAAAGTGATATTATATATTTATTGAATTAAAATACTTAGTATATGCTTTTCTTGGATTAATGAGGGTTCTCGTTGATGGTCATTAGGTCTTACACGGTTCGAGTAGTACCTGTAGGGGTGGAGGATGGAAAAATGTATAGTGGTGGTTGCTAGATTAAAAGTGACTCTAGAATTTTTTCACATTAAAGGGAAGTGGTAAGAAACAATTTCAAATTTATTTCCGATAATTTCCTTTTTGATGGAGGCTGGAGCACCCTCCAACCCCTTGTATTTCCGACTCTTGGTATTGAAGACGTACAACTGTTTTGGTTTGCATATTCTAAAAGGGGAGGGGTTCTATGCACCCCCTTATATTAACTCAAATCTACACTCAAAAATCCTGACCGTAGGATCACATCAGATCAAACCTCTTTTATTTATTCCATGGTTTGATCTGATGTGATCCTACGGTCAGCATTTTGAGTGTAGATCTGAGTTAATATAAGGGAGTGCATAGAACCCCTCCCTTCTAAAAGAAGGGTAAAGTACACTTTTAATCATAACTTTTAAGTTAAAATGTTAATATATCGGTGCAGAATGAAAAAATGATAAAATAACACTAACTTTAAAATGATAATTAATTAGTTGTAGTATTAATTGCAGTATTTCCAGCTTGTAGATATGGTAATTTAAACTTAGTAGTAGTAGTAGTAGTAATTCTGGTTCCTCATGAGAATAAATGTCCATTTAACACCAAGAATAATCGTCCTACACTCTGCACCCACTTAATACTTTCTCAATTTAACGTATTTTGAGTTCCAGAAATTTCATGAACGTCGCAGTCCCACCGACGCCCTAAAGAGAGCTTTTTTTAATGATTTTATTAATTTACAAATTACCTAACCAGAAACAGCTAGTAATGCATACAGTTGGCTAATACGACGCCGTCAAGGGGTGTGTATGTTCCTTGTTGACCATAAATAATTTTAAAAAAGTTAATCCTAAACTGTCGGTGGCAGCATGTAAACAAAACACTACAATTTTTTTATTTAAAATGAATAATCATCCGGCGGGGCCCTCATTAATCACGTTTGCTATTGATTTGCCATTTTTCCACCCTACGTCACAATAATTATGTGCTCATTATTCTCGCCAATCCAAGAGTATTTATGGTTAAGACAAATGACAAAATTAATCCAAAAGTGTATATTATGGACTGCAAATTCAGTAAATAAATGATTAATTATAAGATAACTCACTTCACCTTACATATCCCAATATAATTATCTATTTTTTATGATTAATTTAGACTTAAAAATATCTGGAATGTACAGTATAATTTATGGTGTGACAAATGACATATACATATCATATAACTTTTACAGGGCAGATAAGTTTATCATGAATTATAAAAACTTAGACAAAATTTCCAAGCCTTTTATATTAGCTCTTGTAATTACAGCATTGTTAAGGCAAAGTTTTTTTAAAATTTTTTTTATAAGTATGTGGAAAGACTGAATTTAACTAAAATAATAAAAAAATAAAAAAATTTAATTACAATATTTAAAATTTATTATACAATGTTTAGTACAATAAAGGTTATAATTGGATTTATGTAACCCATAAAATTTATTTTTATTTCTTCTAATTTGTATTTTAAACACTAGTATTTTCATAACTTGTGGAGATAAACTCAGTTTCTAATACCAAATTAATCTTTTTTAAAATTAAAGGATAAAATACAGAGAGTCCGTCTCTTGAAAGACGGTCTTTCCATAAGTTACGGAAAGACCAAGGTTTAAAGTGTAAATTAGAAGAAATTAACATAAAATTTTCGGGTTGCACGAACCGGGTTATAAATTTTATAACTACTACATGTTTCATACTAAAACTTTAATATTGCAACTAAGACCTTTTACCTTTTATTATTCTAATCAAACCCCGTCTTTCCATAAGCCTATGGAAAGACCGTCTTTCCGACTTTGCCAAATACAGATACAACCTTATATTTTAGTCAAAATTATCAATATAATTTTATAAAACTTGAAATTGTGAGTATAACCATATCTTTTATATTAGAAGTGTCCATATAATTTTTAGCACTTTTTTAACATTGACTATAATTTTTAATGTTGACCAAACACAACATAACTAACACACCCCTAATTTTAAAACTAAACTATTAAAGACAAAAATACCCCTGGAGATCTCCATCATCATATTCAAAACCACCGCCAGCACCACCCCACGCCACCTCCGCCGCATTGCCACCGCCGCCACATCTCGCTGCTCAGCAACTGCCAGTTCACCTTGCAATCCTCCTCCTCTTTACTACCAGTTCTAAAATCCACCGCCAATGAAGAAGAAGACGGATTAATAGAACATTCTAGAACCTCCCAACCAAACCTGCACCCGGAATCCGTATGAATGAAGTTCCACGCGCTGATACGCACCTTCCTGCTGATAATTCGCGGTTGAAAATTGAGCTTGTCGCAGCAAAGTGAGGCGGAATCATCGCTGAATAGGCGTTCTGACGTCATCGTTTTCGTGATGGATCGGAAGGGAGAGCGTTCCGACGAGTGCGGCGGGGCGTTTCAAGGGTTCGAGGAGTTAGGAGGCGGTGTTGTTAGGGCTTGGAGAAGTCTGTGCAGAAGTAGGATTACCTCCTCCCTAGGTTGAACATGGTGAACGCTGATCTCGCAGGGACTATTGTTTTAAACAGAGTTCCGCCGCGGAGTCGGCGCCTCACGGCGGTGGCGCATGACTGAGCGGTCTCTTTGGTGGCGAGAAGAAGAAGATCCGTTGCTCGACGTCCGATCTCCATTCACCGACCGAGAAATGGAGAGGAAGAAGATCCGATTAGATCCGAGAAGAAGAAGAAGAAGAAAGAAAAAGGGAAATTGTTAACGAGGATATAATTGTCCTTTTATTTTTTCTAGAATTTTATTTTCTGTAAACAGGGTATAATAGTTAAATAATATAATTTCATCCAAATTGAGTCCTCTAATATTGGATTAGCATTTTCAAGTAAATAATAAGGTTATAGTTACACTATCTAATTTTATAGGAGTTATTCTTTTACAAGACGGTCTTTTCATAAGTTTTAGAAAGATTAATTTTTAATAAATTAGAAGAAATGAAGATAAAATCTTCAGGTTGCATAAATCAGGCTATAAGCTTTATAACTATTACACGCTGCATAATAAATTTTTAATATTGCAACTAATGCCTTTTACCTTTTATTATTTAATTAAACTTGTCTATCAATAGACTTATAAAAAAATAGTCTTTCCCAAAATTTTACCATTTCATACCCTGACGCTAATACTTTCAACTACTAAAACATAAGTTCACGTGACACTTTGACTCAAAATCAAATAATCGTATCTCTCCGTGCTTACCAACTGCAATAGTATCCGGGATGGGCTTTGTAGTTTAAATTTAGTTGGGTTTGTTGCCCAGTTGTAGAGGACACTTCAAATCCAGCTCAATTGGATCACGTGCACGTTTATCTCTCCACTCATTATGTGATCAAACTCCTTTTGTTTTCATGTTTTGGATACTTAAAAGTTGGTTAAAGAAAACGTGAATACTGATTGGTATAGTTTAGAATGTTCTTTTCATTTCTGTTTGTTATGATTTTCAAATTACGTTCCTTTTAAAGTTCAGATAGAATGATATCTCGCTCCAACTAAAATAATTAAACTATTTTTGACTATTAAAATATTAAGATATAATGTCTCTGGTTAGACCAATTAGCGATAAATTTATTATATTTTTAAGGTTGGGTTATAATTATGCATATGTTAATGATTATTTTAAAATATTTTTATAGGTATTTGATTGCAATGATTAAAAAAAAATACCAAACTACCCTCTTAAGGTTGGCAACATAGATACCACAATGGATTTCATGTCGAGGAAATGGATGGCTTCAACCTTGCCCTCGTTGTACAGTTTATGAGAGATGCACAAATTGTCGTATATTCATATGGTGGTTGTCTTTATGTCTTTGAAACCAATCCATGCACGGTTAAAGCGATTGAGAGGAGATCACTCAAGGATAAAATATCGACATTGCAACTAGTCAATGCTTTAGACAAGATGAGGACTGTGATTCAACGAATTCTAGGTGGGGAGAACGGGAATGGAGGATCAGGAGGGTTTACACCATCAATGGGTTTGCTCGGTCAATGGAGTCTTGTCAAGAAAGTTTTAAGATCGAGCATATTGTGGATCGCTTCACGGCTGTGAGATATGATATTTGTAGGGTAAGCAGAATAGGAAGCGCCCGTCAATTATCATGAAGGCCTATATTCCAAAGAAATACATGCAAGATAGTACACGCCGTTAAACTTTTTTTTAAGCTGGTTAACAATTCCAACACATACTTAGTGTTGAGTCATGATCCAAGAAGACTCGCCCCCTCAGTTATTGTAACAAGTAGATTTCTCTCCTGCTTGTAAATTACTTAGATCGTTAGCTTAGCTTAGTTCTTTCCAAGAGGTCCAAACTTGTGTACCTTTATTTTCGACCTCCTTTTGTTCTTATAGGGTGTTGGATTCGTCCTCTTTTATACCGGTTACCTTTATACAATATAATTGAAAACAAACATTTGCTCCCCAAGTTGTTAGACCTTTATATTGCGCACTTTATTTCCTGGTGCTGCGCATTTGTCCACGTCCCTCTAATTGTTTTGTATAACGAAAGCAATCTCGCTAAGTGCAACACACATGAGAGACATGCGGTAGTCATTGAAATTTATTACGGCTAAACCGCACGGTTAACACGAGAAGGATGTCTCATAACACAAAGTTCATGATTTCCTTCAATAGGAGGGATTCCTTCAATACTAGTAAGAGGTTTATTGTGGGCACTATGTGATTGACTCTTGAATGTCGCGATTTACCTTTTCATCATTTTTTAGTACCAGAATAATAGGATTATGAAATCAAGAGAATTTTCCTTTTACTCGAAATAACCTCGAACTAAAAAAACATGAGTCAAGTCAAGTGGTAAAATTACCCCAACTTTAGGTTGATAGTGCCAATATAACCATGCAAAATAAGAAAGTGACAAAATAACTTTAACTTTATGATCTTTGTGCGAATCTAACCTTGAGCGCCATTGACTTCAATTGTCAATGAGATATTTGACTGGAGTTTAAAGAAATGATAATTTTACCCCTGGATAAAAATGGGTTAAATGGGAATTCAATGTATAGGGCAAGGGTATTTTGTCATTTTAGGTATGGTCAACACCCAAACTGATGAGTTAACGCCGGAATAGTGATAAAAAGTTATAAATGCACATTTTGTCATAAAATCAGGGATATTTTGACACTTTTTCCCCCCATTTTGTAGGTTTATATTGACACTTTTAACATAAAGTTATAGTTAGAAGTGTAAAATTCCAAAAAAAAAAAACATTAAAAGTTAGGCCATGTCCTATTGAGTTTAATCTAAGCACATATTTGCATATAAATTCATCACTATAAATTAAATTCAGCACCAATAAACTAAATTCAACATTGAAATAAAAAGTTGATAAACAAATATTTATTTGGGTTCTCGGTAGTTGCTGGTTGAATAATAAATCTTAAAGTAAAATAGGTTACGAGTAAACATTATTTTGGGAGTAATTTCATTTTAAAAAAAATTAAACTATCGATAAATTCAATTAATTATCAATAAATAAAGTCAACACTAATAAAATAAATTCAGAGCACAATTGGACAGGCCTTAATGAGATTGGAATGAAATGAAACCACAGTCAAAATAAATAAATAAATATAATGATTAATTACTATTTCTGAAATAATAATGATTAATGATTAGTCGCAAAGAAGCTTACCACCTCTCTCCAGAGTGCAACCAGTCACCAGCAAGGAATGGTCTGCGCCCGCCCCACGCCCCGAAGAACCATTTCAGAAACACACCAATTTTAATTTGAACATTTTATTTTGCACGAGTTACGGCTTCACATATAAATTCTAAAATTCAGCCGCGCCAACGCGTTTTTTCCTCCTCTTCTTCTTCCGTCTGGCCCTTGGGATTTTGGCAATCGCACGCAACCAAACAACTATTTCGTCACGATCCTTCTTTCTTAGGGTTTCGAGCTGCATTATTTTTTCCCGAGTTTCTGGAAATGGATGCTGCGCAGTCTCACCGAGGATCGTTTGGTCAAACGGAGATTAACTGGGACAAGTAAGCTTCATTTCGTGTGATTTGATTTCCATTTGTTTTACTAAATTTAATTCGCGATGCACGTGGTCGAGTACATGTTATGAATATGTTTCTCACGCTTTTGTGTTGATTCTGAAGACTATTTTGTAGCTGAATTTGGGGGAGTTTTTGTGTTGTTGGGAATTCGTGACATGGATTTTATTTATCCCTAATTTTCATTTTCGCTAATTAATTGAATGGGCGGTAGAGATTATTAATTAAATGCCTTATTCTGCTTGTGGTTTTCTTAATCTGCCGTAGGCTTGACAAAGGGAAGTTCTACGTTGTTGGGGCTGGGATTTTCACTGGTCTTACGCTAGGACTGTATCCGATATCGGTTGTCAAGACTAGGTTGCAGGTTGCGACCAAGGAAACTATTGAGAAGGATGCTGTTGCTGTCATCAGGGGCCTTTTGAAAACAGAAGGTGTTCCCGGGCTGTATAGAGGTTTTGGTACGGTAGTTACGGGAGCTATACCTGCTAGGATTATATTTCTCACTGCTTTAGAGACTATAAAGGTGTCCGCGTACAAAATGATCCAGCCTTTCAAGCTCTCGGAGCCAACGCAGGCTGCCATTGCGAATGGGATGGCTGGAATGACTGCATCTCTCTGTGCGCAGGCTGTTTTTGTTCCTATTGATGTGGTATGCTCTCTGTACAGTTCTATCTTATAATAATAGGGTGGCTAGATTCTTAAACTTTGAGTTTTGTTCTTTAATCGAGCGGTGTGGATTAAATACAATCTAGACACTCAACTAGATTGTTTAAACACTTTG
Source organism: Rubia yunnanensis (assembly GCA_037428765.1). Lineage (NCBI taxonomy): Eukaryota > Viridiplantae > Streptophyta > Magnoliopsida > Gentianales > Rubiaceae > Rubia > Rubia yunnanensis. Next base: position 5,637,081 of record CM075069.1, read on the forward strand.
AATGCTGAATTATTTTGAACTTATTTTGAAAAGGTTAGCCAAAAGCTGATGGTCCAGGGGTATTCAGGTCATGCTAGTTATAATGGTGGCCTGGATGTTGTGCGTCAAGTTGTCAAAACACAAGGAATTCGGGGATTGTATAGAGGATTTGGTCTTTCTGTTATGACTTATTCCCCATCTAGTGCTGTTTGGTGGGCTAGCTATGGTTCAAGCCAAAGGGTGATCTGGAGGTAAGGCTTCTAATGCAGATTTAACTGTTCCGATGTATGGATTTTAAAAGGCTTCTTAAATCGTGGAATGGCTAGCTCTCGTCTTTTGATTTTAGTTTTTTGATTTCGCTAGTCTGGAAACTATTAGCAGTTATTAACAAATTTGAAGTCTGTTGACCTTATGTGGTCTTTTTTATGGAGGTTATGCTCATGGTCCTAAAATATGCATTTTCTGCCTTAATTTTCAGTTCCTGAATCATACTTTTAGTCTTTTGATTGCTATGGCCTTCATATATATATGGCTGGCAGACTTTTAGGTGAAGGCAGTGAGAATCGTAGATTGACTCCTGGTCAAGGAACAATTGTGCTGGTTCAAGCTGCTGGGGGGATTTTTGCTGGCGCGACTGCATCCTGCATCACAACCCCATTGGATACCATAAAAACTAGATTACAGGCATGCAACTCTCATCACTAGTTCTAAGTACTATGCTATATTCTAGGTGTATTCTTTCCTAATGCGGGATATATCTGATATTATTAAACTGTTTTTTCTTGAGCTACCTGCTCTATGTAGGAGTTGAAAGTAGTCTCTGAGAACAGCATGATGCTCTTCTAGTCTTCTTAGTATAAAAATGTGTGAATGTCAAAACAGGTCATATGTTGACATCAGTGACATAACTGTTTCCATGAGTATTACAATTTGGGCTTAAGTTAAAGATCTATGTTCTGCAATGGGATTCTAAAGATGTTAATTGTGATATCTTTTTGTTATGTACAGGTAATGGGGAACGAGAACAGACCGACTGCTGGGCAAGTCGTTAGGACATTGATTGCAGAAGATGGCTGGACAGGGCTCTACAGAGGACTTGGTCCGAGATTTTTCAGTATGTCAGCCTGGGGAACTTCAATGATACTAGCCTATGAATATTTGAGTAAGCTCTCTCCTGATGCTTGGCATTTTGTGATAAAACAGTCTTTATTTGGATTCTATTCAATCTTCTGAAGCACGACTGATGAATGGTCATTTGTAATCGTTCTGCAGAGAGGTTATGTGCCAAAGAGGAATAGCTCCATTCAGTGATTATGCTGTCGTCGTCGTCTCAGCTAAGACTTTCTGGATTAGATGTATAGGTCTTTCTTTGACTTCCGCCAAGTTTTTGGACACACACTTGGAGGAAATGCGTATCTTTGCTTTACTATGTAAAGGAAGACGCTGATGCAGCTGACAATACCTTTACAAAGCAAACCTAACAATATTTTTGAAAAAAGCCATACATACATATAACTTGGTGCTATTGCTAGTATTCTTTGGGTGGAGTTAATACTCACTCGCTGATAGTGTCTGTACCTCAAATAATTCATTTCTTGTTAGATATGAAAGTTTTGTTACCCGAAACGTTTGCATTATCATTTGTTTTATTCCCACGGGCACGGAGAGGCGGCATTGCCCTAAGCACCATGGATGTTCTTGTGCTTTTCAGCTTCATTAGGTCGATATTAGTACGATATTGCCAACTATGCGGTAAATTTTGTTCTGATACAACGTTTGCCCCAATTTTCGATTCTCAACTTGGATGGGCAACAAAACAATCTCATTCTTGAGAGAAATACTCATGTGAAACAAATTTCATTATTGTGCAAACTGGGAATTGATCAAGAGGTGGGCAAACTTATACCCAACAACATAGACTCTCACTCGTACGAACCGACACAATAGCTTCTGTTTACTTTTTTCTTGGGCGAGCAAAATTGCAGCCACCGACTTATTTTCAAGCTTAAGAACAGAACACCAATGAACACTGAATTAGAATTTACACAAATCATACAAAACGAACAAGAATACGATGAATGCAATTATACAAATCAAACAGTCATGAAATAACCTTAACGAACACAATTCAAACAGTTATGCGGCACGCTTGCACCTATTGTAGTCGGTGCAGCGGCCAGTACCGCCGCCGCTCCCCACGCAATTGGAGTATTTAGATGGGGAGCAAACTGGGCGCGTCTGGAGAGCGCGTTGGGTGGTTTTCCCCCCTGACTGGAGGAGCCACCGAGCGCCGCCGGCATAGTGCCGGAGAAGATCCCCCGCCTCCGCGCCGAGAAACTCCATGTCGCCGCCGGAGGAGAAGCAATCTTCGAGCGTGCCATTGCAGCCCCTTTCACCGATGATCAAGGGGACGGGATCGGATGCTCCTGAAGCCGATCCCAGTCCGAGGTTGACCAATGAAATGATCATCAGTAGGAGAAGACAGCTCATTTTTCTGTTCAAATCCATGGTTGTGTTTCTGTTTACTGTCTTCTTAGAAGAATGGCGTGCTCATATACTAACAGTAATGGAGATTAGGTAGCATGTGAAGTGGAGCACAATTGTATTCATTTCTCTTAAATTTGGTTTGTCAAAGTTTGGATCACAATATTTTAAATTTAAATTTCAGTCGGTTGCCAAAGTCCGCTTTCAACCACCAATAGCGAACCCACCACTAATTTAAGTGTTTACACTTCTACTAATTTAAAGATTTGAGGGAAGTGCATATATAAGTATGTGCATATATAAACGCGGATAAAAGTGCATATATAGGTATGTGATAATTAAAAATGTAAATATAATTTTAGATAGTTAGTGTATATTCAAATATAACTTTTTCTATAGTTTAAGGCTGAAATTTTATGAAAAGACATTTTTATCCCTTTAAATTTTAAAAAAAATAAAAATAAACTAACATTACTAATATACCCCTAACCCAACCCTAAACCAAAAGCAAAAGTTGCTGCTTCTTCTCTTTGCCTTTATTCCAAATGACACAACCCGCCGTCTAGCCCTCATACAACACCAGTCCGTCGTGCACTTTTCACTCATTGTAATTATCGTTGCTGGGCATTTTTCCAAAATTTTGGAATGAACGATTGATTTTTATTAAAAAAACTTCATTTATTAAAAGAGCAATGTAAACCTTTTTCTAGTGTTTTTAATTTCTAGATTCCTTACCTCCCCTAAACCTTCAACTCTTCAACTCTTCAACCCTTCAACCCTTCACTTCTCTCCATTTTATGATCTCTTCAATTATTTGTCCTGAGAATGCTCTATTTCTGAGATGCAGTAAATTTTTTTTAAAAAAATTTCATATCTTGTTTAAAACATCATACATAACATAAATGTAATTTTTATAAAATAATTGTACGTTAAAATATTTATAAGACCTCACTATTTTTACTTAGCACATAGAGTCTCCAAACTGTTGAACACGTCCTCTTTGTAATGAAAAGCAAAATTAACCTATTTGCATATACTCCCCCACATCCCCAATCTAATTTCAAAATGTAATTTAATTATTCGTTCATTTGAAACTTTTAACTTTGACCATACAATTGAGTTCATGTATAAGTATAAAACTTTTAAAAGATATTTAAAATATCAAACTTATCAGAAATTGTCGTGCAAGCTGAGAATTGATAAAGTCAGCATATGAGCAAACTTATACACACAACAATATACAATTGTTGTGCGGAATGGAGAAAGAACAGAAAGTATGAACGAAAATAACAAGACACAAGATTTACGTGGTTCACCAATTTGGCTACATCCACGGGAGACGGATTCACTATAATAGGTAGCAGGTTACAGATGCCAAAAAATTGGCCAGATTTCTACCTATCTAAGTGCATAACAGAATTAATGTTTACAGAGAGAAGAGAGACACTTTATATACTGTCTCTACTAAACCCTAACAAACTGGGATTGGAACAAAACACAATTCGGCCCAAATCAACATCAGTCCAAATTGGAATTGGAATTATATTCTTATCATAATTGTAGATGTAGTTGTATTCCAGGCCAGGGTCGCAGAAGCGGCTATTACAGTATTCAAGGCACACCAACAAATCTCCACCTTGACTTGAATCCTCAAAGTAGAAAACTCCAGATGCACCATTACAGTGCCAGATGAGTAGACTTCGCCCTCCACTCCCGGGACTGCCCATAGAGCACCTAATCAGCTCTGATGTTCAGCAAGTCCAAACAATGTTGAAACTTGCTATGTGGAACAGGTTTGGTGAACATATCAGCGGGGTTGTCAGCAGTTCCCACTTTCTTCACCCCGATTCTCCTCTCACTCCTCAGGAAATGATATCTGACATCAATATGCTTGGTCCTCTCATGATGGACCTGATCCTTGGCTATGCAGATTGCACTCAAACTGTCACAATACACAGTAGCCTGATCATGATGTAGACCAAGATCACTAACCAGTCCTTTCAGCCATATTCCCTCCTTTGCAGCCTCTGTCAAAGCCATGTACTCTGCTTCCGTAGTAGACAACGTCACTGTAGGTTGCAAAGTCGCCTTCCAACTAACCACAGAACCTCCCAAAGTGAATACATAACCAGTCATCGATCTCCCCGTGTCAACATCACCAGCATAATCAGAATCCGAGTAGCCTGTAACTAAGCACTCGGTATCACCTCCATAAATGAGACCCACATCAGACGTACCTCTAAGATACCTGAAGATCCTCTTCACAGCTTGCCAATGTTCCTTTCCCGGTTGCCCCATGAACCTGCTCACAACACTAACTGCCTGTGCTAAATCTGGCCTCGTGCAAACCATAGCATACATCAAGCTCCCCACCGCGCTGGCATAAGGAACCCGAGACATATACTCCTTCTCCTCGTCTGACTGAGGAGCAAACATAGTGGTGAGATGAATATTTGCAGCACTAGGAGTGTCTATAGGCTTGGCTGTAGACATGCCAAACCTAGCCAACACTTTCTGAATGTAGCCTTTCTGTGATAAGAAAAGCTTCCGCTGACTTCGATCCCTAAGAATCTCCATTCCTAGTATCTTCCGAGCTGCACCCAGATCCTTCATCTCAAACTCAGCACTAAGAAGTCCTTTCAACTTCTGAACCTCGTGCTTACTCTTTGCGGCTACCAGCATGTCATCTACATAAAGCACCAGATAGATGAATGACCCATCTCTCAACCTGCTGTAGTAGACACAACAGTCATAAGCACACCTCGTATATCCCAGCTGAAGCATGTAACCGTCAAACTTCTTGTACCACTGCCTCGGAGACTGCTTAAGCCTATATAAGGACTTCTTCAACTTGCAAACATATTTTTCCTTTCCAGGAACCTGGAAACCATCTGGCTGAGTCATGTACAACTCTTCCTCCAACTCTCCATGTAGAAAAGCGGTCTTCACATCAAGTTGCTCGAGCTCCAAATCCTGATGTGTCACCAAAGCTAGCAACACTCTGATGGAAGTGTGTCTGACCACTGGTGAGAAAATCTCATTATAGTCTACCCCCTCCCTTTGACTGAAACCTCTTGCAACAACTCTTGCCTTGTACTTGACTCCCTCTGCAGGTGATATTCCTTCCTTCTTCTTGAAAACCCATTTGCAACTGATTACCTTTCTCCCTTGAGGCTGTTTGACCAATTCCCATGTCTGATTCTTCTGAAGAGACTCCATCTCATCTCCCATTGCAGCAAGCCATTTATCAGCATCAGTACATGAAGTAGCCTCTCTGAAGGTTGATGGCTCTTGAGTATCTACTTCCTCGGCAACTGACAGTGCATAACCCACCATATCCTCAAACCCATATCTCTTTGGCGCCCCAACTCCAACCCTCCTGGGTCGGTCCTGAGCTAAACTGCGGACTGTAGCTCCTGATGGTTGAGGATCTGGTGGTGGAGATTCCGGTATCTTAGATTCTGTCTGTGGCTCTTGATCCACCTCAAATTGTTCCAATCTATTTTCACCTTGAGTGACTTCAAGCTCCACCTGTTTATCAACTCCACTAGTTTCTGGCACAACTGTGGGCTTCACCATAGATCTAAGCAAAGAATTTTCATCAAAGACAACGTCCCTGCTCAGAATAACCCTCTTCTCAGATGGAGACCATATCCTGGAGCCTTTAACTCCATCTCCATAACCCACAAAGACACCCTTCTTGGCTCGGGGCTCTAACTTACCATCACTAATCAACAACTTTACCTGACCACAACTCCATAGGTATTTTGCACTCTATACCCGTGTGAGGCCCGCGGTTGATCAGGTAACAAGCTGTACTCACCGCCTCTGCCCAGAATCTTGTTTCCAAACCAGCATTAGAGAGCATGCACCTCGCTCTCGCCAGCAATGTCTGATTCATCCGCTCAGCTATGCCATTCTGCTGTGGCGTATTCCTGATTGTATGATGACGAGCAATCCCTTCATCCCTACAAAACTGATCAAACTCAGACGAGTAGAATTCCAGCCCATTATCAGTTCGAAGCCTCTTGATCTTCTTCCCGGTCTGATTCTCCACCAAAACTTTCCACTCCTTGAACTTCGAGAAAGCTTCACTCTTATGTTTCATCATGATAACCCAAGTCATCCTTGAGTAATCATCAATCAGAGAAACAAAGTACCTGTGACCTCCCAGTGACTCAACTCGGGAAGGTCCCCAACAATCAGAATGGATGTAATCCAATGTGCCCTTTGTTCTATGAATCGCCTTAGGAAACTTGCTGCGGTGATGCTTCCCAAAAATGCAATGCTCACAGAAGTCCAAGCTCTTCATCTTGTGGCCACCAAGAAGATCATACTTCGACAGAATCTGCATCCCTCTTTCACCCATGTGACCAAGCCTCATATGCCATAACTTAGTCATATCATCCTGGTGAACCTCCGAAGATGCAACATTAACAGAATCCATAACCGTGGAACCTTGTAGAAAATACAAAGTACCATGCAGAACACCTTTCAGAACCAGCCTAGAACCTTTGCAGACACACAAAACTCCATCACTCCCTGAGTAGACGAAACCCTTTCTATCCAACGTAGGAAGAGAAATCAGATTCTTTGTCATCGATGGAACATGCCTGACATCGTTCAAAGTACAGAAACTACCATCATGCGTCCTGATCTTGATTGAACCAATCCCAACTACCTTGCACGCGACACCATTTGCCGTAGTAATGATGCCCTCAGCTTGCTCATAAGTTGAGAAATAATCTCTGCTTGGGCATATATGGTAAGATGCCCCAGAATCAAGAAACCACGCATAAGAATGATTATTTTGCCCAGTAGCAGCTAGAGCAAAATCATCTTCAGAACTGAAATCCCCTTCAGCCACAGCAGCAGTACCAGATGTACTCCCAGATTTACTAGCCTTCTTCGGACACTCATTTTTCCAATGCCCCTTCTCCTTACAGTAGTTACAAACATCATTGGCCTTAGGACCCTTTGAAGATGACTTCTTGCCCTTCTTCTTATTGCCGGTTTCCTTGCCTTTTGTGTTTCCGTCACTAGCAAACAAGCCAGTGGCCTGACTTTCTGTACCTGTATTGTTTGCCTTATGTCGCAACTCTCTACTATGGAGAGAGGATCTTACTTCCTCCAGAGACACAGAATCTTTACCAACAATAAATGACTGAACAAAATTCTCATACGAAAGTGGTAAAGACACTAGCAGAATCAAAACAGCATCTTCATCTTCAATTTTCACATCTATATTTCGCAATTCTAATAACAAAGTATTCAATTGCTCTAGATGGTCTCTAAGTTGTGTACCTTCCTGCATTCGGAGACCGAAGAGACGTTGTTTCAGAAGCAGCTTGTTGGTTAGAGATTTCGTCATATACAAACTCTCCAACTTCAGCCACAGTTGTGCAGCAGTCTCCTGATCTGAGACCTCAGTGATGATTTCGTCCGCGAGACACAGCATAATCGTCGAGTGTGCCTTTTCTTCCAGACTCACAACATCGCCAGAACTGCTCGCGAAATCCTTCGTCAGCGGAGTCCATAAACTGAAACTGTTTCTCCCAGTAAACTTGTCGATCTTCACGTTCAACCCAGACATCTTTCTCCCCGATCAGCCCCGATCTGATGAGCCCAGAATCCGATACACCCACTACGGATCTCACCGGAAAAGGAAACCGCTCTGATACCAGTTTGTTGTGCGGAATGGAGAAAGAACAGAAAGTATGAACGAAAATAACAAGACACAAGATTTACGTGGTTCACCAATTTGGCTACATCCACGGGAGACGGATTCAATATAATAGGTAGCAGGTTACAGATGCCAAAAAATTGGCCAGATTTCTACCTATCTAAGTGCAGAACAGAATTAATGTTTACAGAGAGAAGAGAGACACTTTATATACTGTCTCTACTAAACCCTAACAAACTGGGATTGGAACAAAACACAATTCGGCCCAAATCAACATCAGTCCAAATTGGAATTGGAATTATATTCTTATCATAATTGTAGATGTAGTTGTATTCCAGGCCAGGGTCGCAGAAGCGGCTATTACAGTATTCAAGGCATACCAACAACAATCAAGATTGTGAAAATGATGCAAAACATTCATGAATTCGACAGAAAACAACCTCGATGATCTAGGTGTGGCCGCTGGTATCTCGTTTGGGCCTAATGCAGGCGGTGCTGCTCCCTTTATGCACACAATTATAGTAATAACGGGTAGGGCAAAAAGCTCGGTTCGTCATCAGAGAGTGTTGCGAGGCTTTGCTCCTTGACTGTAGGAGCCACCTAGTTCCGACAGCATAGTGCCGGAGAAGATCCCCCAGTTCCTCCGCACCTAGAAAATCCATGTTACCATCGGTGCCGGAGGAGAAGCAATCCTCGAGCGTGCCATTACACCCGTTTTCAACTCCAAATCCAAGGTTGATCAGCCAAATGAACACAACCACAAGACAAGCTATTTTTCCCATGCCTAATCTTTTCAGATGCATAAGAATAATGCCGCCTTCTCTCTCCACTTATATCAACTTGTTGATGCTTGCAGATAGAATGATTTGCCGTAATGAATTGTATTATTGATATATGAATATATAGAGAGTAAAATAGAGGTGTAATAAGAAAAGAACTCTAATCATAATGAATTATAATTTAATCAGGAGTCTGATTTTTTCTAACACCCCCCTCAAGCGAAGCGTCGGATGCTCACCGACACACAGGTGGGGCCTGAAGAACTCGAACAGCGGACGAGAGAGCCCCTTGGTGAAGATGTCCGCAATCTGAAGAGAAGTCGGAACATGAGCAACACTCAGCTTTCCAGATGACACCAACTCACGAACAAAATGGTAGTCAATGTCGATGTGCTTCGCCCGCTTGTGCGCCACCGAATTCTAAGCCAAGAAGATAGCACTACTATTACCGCATAACAGCAAAGGAGAACTAGAAAGCGGAACCCGAAGATCATGAAGCAAATGAGTGAGACACACCTCTTCTGAAGCAGTGTTGGCGAGAGAATGGTATTCAGACTCAGTGCTAGAGGAGAAACAATAGGTTGTTTCTTGGCACTCCAAGAAAACAGATTCTCACCAAGAAAAACTGCATAACCATAAGTGGACCGACGAGTCTCCAAACAGCGAGCCCAATCAGCATTAGAGTACCCTAACACATCAGGAGTACTAGCAGAACAAAAACTGAGACCAAAATGAAGAGTGCCACGAACATACCGCAAAATTCGTGTCACAGCAGCAAAATGGTCATCTCTGGGATCCTGAAAATACTGACTCACCGTGTTGATCGAGAATGCCAAATTCGGACGAGAGATGGTGAGATACTGGAGAGCACCAACAAGAGAACGATAAAGTGTAGGATCCCAGAATGGAGGACTGGTAGAGCTGTGAAGCTGAGAACCAGTGACAAATGGAGTAGAAACAGGTGCTGCGTCAGACATACTAGCCCGATTCAAAATATCATGAGCATACTTTGCTTGGCCAAGCAGTAACCCCGAGGAGGTAGGCAAAACTTCAAGACCAAGAAAGTAATAAAGATCACCAAAATCCTTGATCGCAAACTCTCTGTGTGTCTGATCAATGAACTGGCGAAGAAGAGTTGAGTCATTGCCTGTAAGAATGATATCGTTCACATACACATGTAGGTACAGTAACAACGACCCTCTCGAAAGGACAAATAAAGAAGTATCAGCTGAGCTGCACCGAAAACCAAGATGTGTCAGATAACTGCCGAAACGCTGGAACCAAGCCCGGAGATCCTGCTTAAGACCATAAATGGTCTTTTGCAAGCGACAAACATAGTCTGGATGAGCAGAATCCTGATAACCAACGGACTGCTTCATATAGACCGGAACATCAAGAACACCATTAAGGAAAGCTTTCTTGACATCCAACTAATGAAGTGGCCAAGAACGCATGGTGGCTATGGCGAGAACCATCCTAATAGTGGAGGCTTTGACCACAAGACTGAAAGTGTGGTCAAAATTAAAACTCGGAATCTGCGAGAAACCATGCGCCACAAGTCTAGCTTTGTGACGCTCAATAGTGCCATCTGGTCGATACTTGATCCCATAGACCCATTTGGAGCCAACAATGTTGACATTCAAAGGTTGAGGTACCAAATCCCAAGTGTGCTGACCACGAAGAGCAGCCATCTCATCATCCATGGCTGAAACCCAGGCTGGATCCTGAAGGGCAGAACGATAATCAGTGGGCTCTGTCTGAGAGAGGAGTGCGGCAGTGAGACCATGAGCAATAATATCTGAATAATCCCGATGCTGAATGGCACCAGTAGAAGACCGAGTAGCCATCCGATGGGTACAAAGCTGGATGAGTTGAACCAGCTGACGACGCCGAAGAAGATCAAGCTGCGCTGACCGGAGAGTGGCCGTCAAAATTCACCGAAGAAAGGATGGTCGATACTGGCTGAGATGTGGTGGTCTGTGGCTAAGGCATGGTGGCCAGTGGCTGAGACGGTGGCTGAGGCATAATGACCGACGGCTGAGGTGTCGTGGCCATTGGCCAAGGAGCTGGGTCCGGGTCGGCCATCCAGTTGGAGCATGGTGATGAAGGAGGGGCGGTTGGAACAGGCACATGCGTGGTGGCCCCAATCGGTGAAGTAATAGCTCCATAAAAAGATGAAATTTCCAGATCCGAAATAGAACGACTGTCCGCAGAAGATGAGACATAAGGGAATAAGGTTTCACCATAACGAACGTGGCGAGAGACATAGATACGCCCAGAAGTGGGGTCGAGACACTGGAAGCCCTTGTGACGAGGGTTGTAGCCAATAAAAACACACGGAATGGATCGCGGTGCAAACTTATCAGTGGCAGTGGCACGCAAACATGGAAATACACGGCATCCAAATGGGTGAAAGAGGGTATAGTCAGGCCTCAAAATGTGATTTTCCACCAAGAACTGAACTAGGAAGACGGTTAATGATGTAAACCGCAGAGGAGAAAGCTTCCACCCAATAACAATGTGGCACGGAAGAGTGAAAAAGCATGGAAAGACCAGTCTATGTGATGTGACGATGCTTCCGCTCAGCTCGGCCATTCTGAGCAAGTGTATAGGGCGATGACATCTGATGATGAATGCCACATGATATGAATTGAGCTTGAAGTCGATGATTAGTAAACTCTGTGCCACCATCGGTCTGAAATTTTTTAACCCTAGTAGAAAATTGGGTCTCAACGACTTTCTGAAACTGGATAAATGTGTCATAGAAGTCCGACTTATACCGCATCGGGAGAAACCATGTGAATCACGAAAAATTGTCGACAAAAATGGCATAATAAGAAAAACCACCTGCCGATAAAATAGGGGCTGGTCCCCACAAATCACAATGCACCTTATCCAACAAGCCAGTAGCGCGCTTGTCACTAGTGGAAAAAGGTAAACGGCTACTCTTGGCCATCTGACAGGGAGAGCAACTAACAGATGCTGGCATAGTGGAAGTGATAGTAGTATGGCCACGTCGACTTAACAACTGAACAATATCATGAGACACATGACCGAGGCGAGAGTGCCACTGCTCTAAAGAAGCCCGAAGCTTTCCAGAGCGTAATTCGCCTAAAAAGATGGAATCACCTGTCTCAAGAAAATAAAGACCTGAACTATGACGGCCTTTACCAATTATCTTCCATGTATGCTTGTGCTCAATGTAAAATGCGTTGGCATCAAATATAACACGGACAGGTAAATCACGAGTAAGCTTACTAATGGACAGTAAACTTCTAGTAATCTTAGGGACCACAAGGACATCATTAACAGAGAAACCAGAGAAATGACACTGGCCAATATGAGAAATAGATAACGATTCAACATTTCCAACAAGAATAGAATCAGAACCACGATAACACTGTACCTTGTCAAGATGACTGGTGCGAGCAGTGATATGAGATATAGCACCTGGATCAACGATCCACGGATTCGATGAAGAATAACGGTTGGGACCATTCAAACTGGCTTGAAACAAAACCTTGTCCGCAATCCAATTAGTGGAGTAGTCTTCCCGAGATATAGGGCCCAAATAAGCCATAGCAAAAGACCAAAAATTGCACAATAGACTGGATCACACAAAAATTGACTGGGTGCTGATGAGAATTTGAGAAACTCGCGAGAAAGTGCTTCAACTCGCGAGAAGTTGAGCAACTCGCGAGAAAGATCTTCAACTCACGAGAAGAAGCTTCAACTCGCGAGAAATTCCAATTCGCCAGGCGAGTGAATTCACGCGCGGGAGATAGGAGATGTGTGTCTGCAACACGCGCGTGTGGGCACACGCGCTTCTGGAAAGAGCCGGGGATCTGGCTGTGACTCAACGGAATGCGTGGCTTGTTTCCAGAATTCGACGAAGTCGAGACGCGATGGATCCAAATTCGACGAAGCCGCTGCTGAAAGTTTTGAATTCGATGAAACCGCCGCACGGCCTTCTCTTCGCACGAAGCCGGTGATGGAAGTTCTGAATTTGACGAAGCCACTGCACGACAGATCTGAATTCGGCGATGATGGCGATGACAAAGCTGGAGGTGAAGGGTTTGGAACTTCGGAAAGAAAAAATTGCCAACGGAGAGAAGGTTGAACGTAGAACACTGCCGAAAGATGGCCGGAAGTTGATCGGTAATTTGTCGGAATATGCTGCCTGGGTCGGCCGGAAAATAAAAATAAATTTATGATTTAGGATCAGAATTTGCTCTGATACCATGATAAAAATGATTTACCGTAATAAATTGTATTATTGATATCTGAATATATAAAGAGTACAACAAAGGTGTAATAAAAAAATAACTTTAATCATAATAAATCATAATGTAATCATAAGTGTGTTTTATTCTAACACTTGCGAAGATATTTCAGTCACCCACATAATTAATGCATTATCCAGACTGGTTGTGTTTCCTCCACAGCTTTTCCTTTTTAGCAGGCGATCACCGCTCGCCCTCAGCGGCCCATACCAGCCGACACCCCAGCCATCGTATGAGAGGTAAATCACGGTAGCCCAGCATCAGGACCAATGGGCCGATCCATAAACTCGGTGCGCACAAGGGAGCCTTGCAAAGCAAGAGCTCCCCACACTGCCGCTGCCGAGTTTCGAACTAGGGATAATTGGCGATCCCACCCATCTCCCAACCACTGGGGTACACCCGTGGGTGTACAGCTTTTCCTTTTTAGTTTGCATCCATGTTTGATTGCTCTATTTCATTTTTTATTTTTAAAAATGAATTTAACTTCTATTATCAATCACACATTTTATATGCATTTGTACTCTCCGTGTACTCATTGCATGTTATTTACTGCACACTAAACCCAATTATTCTTTCTATTTTTCCTTCGCAGGAGGCCAATAAGCTCAGGCTGACCAACAGAATCAGCAACACTACAAAACAGCTACAGAAGAAACCTAAAGGATGTCGAGTTCGAGTCATAGGAGGGCACGGATCTGGTCACTGAGGTGGATCGGCCAGTGTCTTGGGTATAAGCATATCTTCGAGAAACAAAATACATTAAGTAGCCTAGGCGTTGGTCGACTTGTAAAAAATCCAATTTTAAAGATCACGCAAGTACTAGAATGTTTTCGCTTCTAATAAGAAATAGCACTCCCTCCGTTCCACCAAATTCGAACACTTTCTTTCTTGTTTGGGTTGTCACCGACAATATCCTTAAAGCAATTGAAAATTACACCGAACGCCTCACTTACTCCTCACCCCATTCTTCATCCCATCCCTCACATCTCTCCCTCTCTCTCTCTCTCTCTCAACTTTCTCACATTTCCCAATCTTCATCTGCAAATTCCAAAGCCCATTCCCGATCTTCATATGCAAATCTCATTCCCATCTCAGACACAGTCCCTAAGCTGCTAACCGTTGTTAGCACAGAGCCCACCAACCCAGCGGTGGGTTGAAGAAAGAGGCAGTGGTGGTGGTGAAGAAGTCAGGTTAGCTGTTCCAGTGGGAATTGGGCGTCGAGCTCAAGTTGAGGTGGATGAGAGCTGAGGTGAAGATAGAGACGCTGGGGAAAGGTGAGGCGGGGAAGAGGTGGAAGAGGGACAGTGACGGAGGAAGATGATAGGTGTGGCGGAAGAGGCGGCAGATCTGGGGTGAGACGGGGATGCTGGGAGACACTATGAGTGGTGAGGCAAGGGCGCTGGGGAGACATTGAGAGAGGTGAGAGGGAGGGGGCGGCTTATCTGGGTGAGAAGGGGATGCTGGGAGACGCTATGAGTGGTGAGGCAAGGACGTTGGGGAGACGTTGGGAGAGGTGAGGGGGACGGGGTGGCGGATCTGGGGAAGTAGAAGATCAGATGGTGAAGGTAGAAGATATGGGTAATTTCAACTTTTCACACATCAAAAATGAAAACACTCTCTTTCCCTCCCAGCAGAGGGAGTGGGTACTAATGGACAAATACTATTCAACCATCAACCTCAATTATTAGATACCCAATGGCAGACAGCTGAGTAGACAAACCATTGTCCTTCTCCTTTGTTACTGCAAATTTCAACATTACCATATGCTTATTTTTTTCTACTTCATCCGTTCCAATCGAATGTGCACACTTTTTGTTAAATATTTTCATGCCATGTTTGACCATTAATAACTTTAATTAAGTATACTACTAGTGTATTAAAATTTGATATTTAGAAACTACATGATGCATGGAATCTAATAATATTTCACATAATGATATTGGTGCCTATATACTAAGTCAAATTTATGGTCAAATATGTCGTGAGAAAGTTGACCAAAAAGTGTGCAGATTCGTCTGGGAAGGAGGGAGTACTACATCTTCCTATACTTTTTAAATCACAATTTGCGAGCAATAAATTTCACCACTAAGCTACACAGATATGGAGACATTTTCATTTTTATCACTAGGGTTTATTAGTTGTGGTCCTCAATTAAACCCGAGGAGTAAATAATGATTCTCCACAGTGCATCTAATAGTGGATTAGCAAGTGCAAAATATGTGTTTCAAAAAGACTATACAACCGACATTCGGATTATATAGAAACCCAACTAGGACATTATACAATGTATAATCTTTTTGAAATTATATATATAGACACACAGACACAACGAATAGAATTAACATCCAATCTGACGAACCTATAGCAATAACTAACATATTGTAAGGATATCTAAATTACATGTCAACCAGACTAATCATCTATACTATTTTAGATAAGAGATCCAATAAAAATTGTAACATCGCCCTCAGGGATATTAACTTGCTTCTCGCGAAAATCATGACCACTTGGCAGATAAGGGCGATATATTGGATCTTGGGGATATTTGCTTGATGACATGTATAGATGAGTTTGAACTGATTTTCATCTACTGCAGTAAAGATAACATTTAATGCTCTGGAGTTCGGAAACCACCCATTTTTTAGCATGTGCCACGACTCTTTAGGCTTAACTACTGGCTCTTTAGAACTAGATTCTCCTCCTTCAGAACTTCCAACAACTGGGGGTTTCCATTCCGTTTCAACATAGTGTCAAGTCAATTCCTCCAGTGAATTTATGATCACTCGCATGCGAGCCTTCCAGTAGTTGTAATTTGTTTCTTCCAGCAGTGGTGGCCGGGACATAGAAGCTCCTTCTCTGGTCGCCATTGGTAAAACTAGATCACACTTTCCTTGTCAAAACCAAGGTAAAACAAGTGACTTAGCTCTGATATCAATTGAAATTCAGTTATACCTAATTAATTCAATAATTACTACTGTGTTCCAATATAGCCTATATAACCAAGTATGCAGTAAAGTAAAGTACAAACACACAAGACTTGGTAACGCAATTTGGTGAAATCCACCTAGATATGCGGTACCTGGCCCAATTCAAAATGAATCCACTAATCAGAAAGATACTATACAAAGTACACCATATAATTATACTTATCTTATCAAATTATAACACGTGAATTATGCCAGCTCCCCTAGCTACCGATCCACCTTGAT
This sequence comes from Rubia yunnanensis, assembly GCA_037428765.1. Classification (NCBI taxonomy): domain Eukaryota; kingdom Viridiplantae; phylum Streptophyta; class Magnoliopsida; order Gentianales; family Rubiaceae; genus Rubia; species Rubia yunnanensis. The sequence continues at coordinate 5,653,498 of CM075069.1, forward strand.
CAGACTCCCTCTGACATTGAAACTCGTCAACGCTGGATCTCCTCCTACCGAGGAATTAAGGTATACGATTCTGAACTTGATCAACAGTTTAAGTTCATGTTGGAGCATAGACGAATGACTTCTCGAAAGATATGAAAATCTGGATTCAGATTTTCTTCAATTAAATCCGTGAGTCACACAGCCATGTGATATCCATCAATATATATACCATGAGCAGATTGGAATTCTCCACATTTGTCTTCAAAAGATTCCGTTTCCAAATCTGCTTCTGAACTATATCCAAATCTCATAAATAAAGGGTTTTCCCTTATCTCAACTATCCTATAATATTCCATAAATCCAATTCCATAATTGTAGGAATTTATCATAAATCCAATATGCTTCAATCTCCTGCATAATATAATACATTGTGAAATCTTCAATCTTGCACAAACCAATATCCTCACAATATTCTTCAATCAATTAAATCCATTTATGTTTCAGCTTTCTATATGTTACAACATAAAAAGTCTTTGCACGCATGAAGTCATGAGCAAATATAATTTCTTCTCCACATAATATTCTGGTTACAATCAATTACAATGAAATCCTCTGGAGATAGGAATTATCAAATCTAATCCCTTAAAGAAAGAAATCAATATATTCCATCCAACTCCTTTCAACAAAGGATATTTATCAATCAATTCAATTTCCATAAATATAATTTAATCCTATAAATTAGGGTTGACATTTTGAGCCAAATTACCGTACCAACCAATTTACCAACCGAGCCACGTATCATTTGTACCGAACATGTTGGTAACCGATTATGTGATATGGTAATACTGTACCATACACTTATGATGGGACAGTAATGGTATCGAGAAATTATTACCATGGTACTACCGTACCTTACCACACAACTATATATTAAAAATAGAGTGGGTCTCCTGACACGCAGCCTGTCCATAAGCTTATGGACAGACCACTAATTTCTTACCTTATACACTACATTTGTTAAATTACATACAAAATTTAAAAATTTTGAAAATATTTTTTTATATCATATATTTTTATATTTTCATCATCAAATACATACTATTACTTGTTTTAACTTATAAAATGCAATATTTAAATTTTATAAAAAGTTACAACATTTAAGGCAAATGCCCCTGAGGACTATCCATAAGCTTTTGGAAAGGCCGCCTTTCCTGAGACTTTCCCTTAAAAATATAACTAATGTTATCTAAATTTTACATTTTATTTAGTTAAAATTTAGCGATTCATTTTTATTAGAACCAATAGCAATAATTTGGAATATGTAGTTTTTATAATGACAAAGTCTTGGGAAAGACCGTCTTTCCATAGGCTTATGGAAAGACGGAGTTTAATTATATATATTTTTTAAGTTAACCCATAAGAATGAGAGGGATATTTATTAGGTTCCCCAAACCTGAAAATGCAAAAAAATATTCTGTTACAATATGTTGCTTCAAAATTTAATTTGAAAACTTTGTACAAAAAGGTAAGTTGCGGCAGTAAAAAATTGCCTTAGCAAAAATCTACTTAGGGCGATTTTGGCGATGATTCCATTTCCCATGCCTCCACCCCCGTGTTAACATGGTTCAATGACCAGATCGACAAAAAATCTCTAAGCATGAAAGATGACTCAAGGATCGAGGCACGTTGTTCGTTGATTCGAGCCCGGTGTTCGTTGATTCGAGCCTCAGTGCTTGTGTCTTGATTCTTGATGGCTATAGGCTTTTCGAGGGCTGTAGGCATGATGGTCGAGGTTTTATGGCTCGAGCATTCTATTGCTGAAGTTCCTGGGGTCCAGTCACCAGGTTCGAGTACTCGAGGCTCCAAGTTTGAGATGTCGAGGCACCTGGTTCGAGGGCTCGAGGCACCTGGTTCTAGGGCTCGAAGCACCAGGGTCAAGGGCTCAAAGCACCCGGTTCGAGGGCTCAAAGCACCCGGTTCGAGGGCTCGAGGCACCCGATTTGAGGGCTCGAGGCACCCGATTCGAGGGCTCGAGGCTGAAATTGCGCCTTGGATTAGCTTCCCAGTTGATGTCCTTGGTTTGCGGCCTTGTTTGAAGTTGATTCCATGCTTGATTCTATGTTGGAGTATATTCGCTTTGCTACTCTTGGGTTGTAGCCTGCCGAATCCTGTTGTTGATAATTGTTCCAACCTGCATTTTCATTTCAAAATCAGCAGTATCCATTCAAGATTCTAATGGCAGGTATCTGTTCTTTGTCAAGAGCTAGAAGTCCCTTGGTTTTCTGATCAAGGTCATTGTAGTATAGAACTTTTGGTTCCTTATTCCTTCCTAGTTTACTTAATCTATCAGCAACCATATTTCCTTCTCTTAGAGTGTGTGTAATTATGCGGTCCTCCATCCTTTGTTTGATTTCAGATGCTAAATGATACAATTCCCATGGGGATTTGGAAGGGTCTTTCATTACTTCCAGAATATTGGCACAATCCATTTCAAGGGAGAAAGCGTTTAGGCCCAGATCAGCTGCAAAAATTAGTCCTTCTTTAAGACCTAAGAGTTCAGCTTGGAAACTATTTTTTGCACTAACAGATTTATGGCATGCTTTAACAAATGTTCCATGTTTATTCATGATAACTATTTCAATACCACAGTGTACCCCTTGCTTCCATGATGCATCAAAGTTGATTTTGTATTCCAGTGTACCCCCTGCTTCCATGACGGAGTTTAACTATAATAATAGAAATGTAAAACAATTTAGTTGCTATATTAAAATTTTATTATGTAACGTGTATTAGTTATAAGGTTTATAACACGATTAATATAACCCAAATTTTTTATCTTTATCTCTTCTAATTTACAAGTTAAACATTGGTCTTTTTATGACTTATAGAAATACCGTCTTTCAAGAGACAGACTCTTTTATAATTTGGTTCCAATATGTTGGATTTTGGGTAAAATTTAATTTATTTTTCTTAACTAAGATTTTTTACAACTTCATTTTTGTTTTAAGTCTAAGAAATATAAATTAAATTATTATTTTATTTATTTCTTATGACTTACTTATTTTAGTTTTTAATATGATGTTACCTTACTCTATTATTATGTTTAGAGAATATTTAATTTTCTAAAATTATGCTTATACAATAAAAAAAATTAATTTTTTTTGTATGAACAAAAAACCTAATTACTTATATTTTAAATTTGGTGGTATTCTACCATACCGATACAAACCGACTTTTTGTATACCGATGTGTTGGTATACAAAGGATTTGGTACGGTATTGGTTTTTAAAAATAATATACTGACGTTATTGGTATGGTAATGGTATTAGTAAAAAGTGACGGTAACCGTACCGAATCCACCCCTACTATAAATATAGGAATTGATATATTCTGAACTTAAAACCATGGATGAAATATCTCATTGGATTTCTTCATGTCATTCCATAAAACTCCAAACATTCCTTCTTTGATACTTCAACACCACAATTCCATATTTGCATAACTTACACAAATTGACAATTAGATAAATCTAGACTTTATAATTTGGCTGCTAATGGGGTTGATTTTACCATATATTTTGGATTGGTTATTGAGTTGAATGGTTGATTAAATGCTTGGATATTTATGTTATTCGTAATGTTCTTGCAGTTTAAAGATTTAGATGCTGAATTGGCAAGTTGTTGCCGTTTATGATCATTTGTACTTGGAGATGGAAGAGGAAATAATAATGGAGATATTTGGTGCTGAATTATGTCAATTACAAATATAGTTGGAGAAGAATCAAGATTGATTTGAAGACTCCTAAATGTTATGAGAGAATATTGTGTTTATCTCTTTGAGTTCTAATTAGATAAAGAAAGACATTTTATTTATCTTTTGGTTGTAGTAATATTTTGGAGACTTTTTTAATTTACACGCATGGACCGTACGGCCGAAAGAAGACAGACCAGAATTATGTACGCACAGTCCATTTGCGCAAAACAGTATTTGCAATTTGGGTTTTCCTGTATTTTTATTCAGACAATTTTCATCATTTATTTTATGCTTTTGATTGTTAATTTAATTATGTATTCTAGCTAAATTCTTCCTTTCCGGTAAAGATCAAGGAAGCACTGGCGTCGATTCTCGTAAGATCTAATTAGTTTTAATACTTTGATTTGCATAACTTACCCAAATTGACAATTAGATAAATCTAGACTTTCTAGTTTGGGTGCAATGATGCTGCTGTTTAGTTTCGAGTTGAGAACTGAAGTGTTGAATCCTAGTAATACTGTATATTCTTTGTATCTGCAATCTAGTATCTGCTTCGTATATGTAATCCGCAAAACATATGGAATCTTTTCTCTTATTTCTTTCATTTTTCAAGAGCATATGGGAAGAAGTAGCGGTGGTGGAGGTTGGGGAAGAAGAAGGGAGTACCAACGAGCGGTGGAGGCGGAAGGGCACAGTGATGGAAGCTGCAGAGTTTTGAATTAGGGCTAGATGGGTTTTGAAGAAGAAAGATTGATTCGTAATAAGGGTATTTTTGTCATTTCATTTCCTAGTATTATCTAAATTTATTTGGTCAATGCCAAAATTAGGGAGTTTAGCTATATCGGCACAAATTTTTTGAAAGTTGGGGTTAGACTGACACATATAACAATTAGTTAGGGTTAAATTGATACTTTCTAATATTGTAGGGTTATATTGGCACACAACCTAAAGTTAGAGTTATAAATGTATTTATCCCTAATTTATTTAATTCTACTGCATTCAAGATCGACTTTTTATATAATTTATTTGATCCTATTGTAATCAAGATCAGTTTTGGTACAATTCGATAAGAGATTGATTCATAATAGAGGTGAATTACTAAACCATACCATGTATTGTATGAGGTTACGCCTGAATTTTATACTGTTCATATGTTGTCAAATTTAAAATTGGAAAAATGTTGGTGAGGGTGGGGTGGTTCGGTTGGTGGATGGACTAGTGGTGGGTAACGATGGGCTTGATGGCCGGGGAGGTAGGGATCTCTCACATCAGAGAGGTTGGTTTCTCGAGCGATGAAGAGATGAGTTTGTTGTGAGCGGCCCGTGATAGGCCAAGTGATAGAGTTCTCTAACGACACAGTGTTTTGTGTCTTGAGCAACGGAGGGATGGGCTCATCGCGAGGGATAAACTTTTTATAAATTATTGTAAGTTGAGTGCCTTACAATGTACTTAACTTTTCAAAAACTATTCTTGTTCTTAATGAAATATATTAATGATGAAACATTTTTCAATTCAACCTTTCAATTCAAAAATTAAAAATTAAAGTATTCAAGTTAAAATGAGACCGGTGGAATATCAATGAGTAAAGCGGGCATATGCTTGGTTATTGTGCAAAGCGGGAATTGATGAAGTCAGCATATGGGCAAACTTATACACACAACAATATACAATCAAGATTGTGAAAATGATGCAAAACATTCATGAATTCGACAGGAAACAGCCTCTATGATTTAGGTGCGGCCGCCGGTATCTCGCTTGCACCTATTGTAGGGGGTGCAACGCCCTTTACCCCCGCCAGCCAAGAGTACTGACGGCTTCTGCAAACTGGCCGCGTCATCAAACTGCGTTTTGAGACTATGCCCCCTGACTTAACGGAACACTGAATCGGAATTTATACAAATCATACAAAACGTACAAGAATACGATGAATACAATTATACAAATTAAACCGTACTCAAATAACCTTAACGAACACAAATCAAACAGTTATGGGGCACGCCTGCACCTATTGTAGTCGTTGCAGCGACCGCTACCGCCACCGCTCCCCAAGCAATTGGAGTATTTAGAGGGGGTGCAAACTTTGGCCGTCTGGAGAGTGCGTTTGACGAATTTCCCCCTTGACTGGAGGAGCCACCGAGTGCCGCCAGCATAGTGCCGGAGAAGATCCCCCGCCTCCGCGCCGAGAAACTCCATGTCGCCACCGGAGGAGAAGCAATCCTCGAGCGTCCCATTGCACCCGTTTTCAACTCCAAATCCCAATCCAAATCCATGGTTGATCAGCCAAATGAACAGAACCACAAGACAACTTAATTTTCCCATGTCTTAACTTTTCAGATGCAGACGAAGAAGAATGGCGCCTTCGCCCTCCACTTTTATCAACTTCTTGTTGCTTGCGAAGATTATTTGTCACCCACATAAATGGAGCATTATCCAGACTGGTATTTCCTCCGCTGCTTTTTCTTTTTAGTTTGTATCTATGTGTATGATTGCTCTATTTCATTTTTTATTTTAAAAATAAATAAATATTTTTAATTTAAATATCAGTCAAGCCTTTTATATGCATGTGTACTCTCCTTATTGTATTCATTAGTACAAGTTATTTACATCACACTATGCCCACTTATTCTTTTTGAGATACTTACCCCTTCATTCTTCTCCGGATATTCAAATATAATCTTATATGATGGAAAAAATGCAGATATAATCTTGAGTTATTTTTTAGTGCAAATATAACCCTAACCATTATACATAAGTGCAAATATAACCCTAACCATTATATATATGTGCAAATATAACCCTAAAATCATTATTCCGGTATTGATTGACCATTTCCAGCCATTAACCGACCGAAAATGATCAATATGCCCTTCTAAACTAATACAAAAGTTTAAAAGACAAAAATGCCCCCCCCACACACCAATCCACCGTCCTAAAACCACCGCAACTACCATCTCCACCCACTCTCCTTTCTCCCCAAACCCTTTCTCCGTTCGCCGCTCTCTGTCAAAGAAATTCTCAAACCTGACTTCGATTTTCGGAGTCTGAATTCCAACCCCAACCCCACGCACACAGTCACACAAATCAACAATTTGCGCAAAATCAATGCTATTGATAAACATGGAAACAATAAACGAACCTATCAACACGAGCTCGGATCCTTTAGAGAAACTTCTCGGAATCTTCCTCAATGTCCTTCAGAATACTCCGAAAGAGCTCATTCTTCTCCGGCATCTGAAGCCTAGTCAGGTCAATCTCTTCCGCCGAAACGGTTCCGTCGTCCATCACCCGTCGGAGCATGCCTTTCCTCATCCGGTTGTAAGTTGGAGTCCAGAAACCAAAACCCTAAGCCCAGTGGCTCGCGCAGTGGGCGCCGCCACAACTGATTCATGTTCGCCACCAGCCCTCCACCGAAACCCTAGGCCCACGCCACCTCCGCCACCATCAACCACCATTTCTAGCGCTGCTCAGCCAAGTGTCAGATAAAAGGGGTTTAATTGCTTAAGAATTTGGGTTTTACTTAATTAGTTGATTGATGCAGTATGTGTTCAAAATAGTGTTGGCATATTGTATATGTCAGCAGAGCAAATGAAGAAGAGAAATGAAGAAGAAAAAGGGCAGTGGTAAATAATTTTAATACTTTTTTATTTTTATTTTTTAAAGGGGGGCAAAATAGTCTTTTCACCAAATTCCGCTCTAAATTTGCCGAAAAAAGTTATATTTGCACATAACCTCAATATCTAGGGTTATTTGCACTTTCAATTATCGCAAGGTTATATCTGCACACTCTCGTCAATTATGTAGGGCTATATGTGCACTTTGCTCTTCTTCTTAAGATACTCAGACATGGCAGGAAGCCAATAAGCTCAGGCTGACCAACATATTCAGCAATCCACCAGCACTACAAAACTGCTATGGAAGTTCAAGGTTTTCTTAGTCATCCAACTTTGGCTCCGACTCGACAAACAAACACCATTAAGTGGTCTAGGCATTGGTCGACTTGTAAGAAATCAAATTTTCAGGATCACAGAATACTTGAATACTTTCACTTCTAATAAGAAATACTAGGTACTAATAGACCACTGCTATTCAACTACCAACCTCAATTGTAGATAGTGAACCACTACCCTATGGCAGACAGCTTAATAGACAACCCACTGTCCTTCCAATTATAATAGTGGATTAATAAGTAAAGATTGTGTATTTCAAAAAGATTATAAAACCGACATTAGTATATGAATTCAACAAAATTCGGATTATATTGAAAAACCAACTGTGACATCTAAACACACTGCAATATATTTTTTTTTGAAACAGCAGCTTCTGAAGCGGTCTATAGGTGATGCAGGTCAAAAGTTGGACTGAAATTTCACCTCAGCTCATAATCTTAAAACCTCTATCTTCATCATCATCAATGTCATCTCGGCTATTTTCAGCATATTCATCAAGGGATGAGGCTGCAAACAAGTCACCAACCTTGCCATCATCATCCAAGCCCAGCTTAGTCGAACCCTTGGGTTTTCCTTTGTTCATCTATTGACAAAATGCACCAAATTAATCTCCCCACGCATGAAAAAACAACCAAGGAATCTCAGGCGATCAGAAATAAAAAAACAAGCAAGCAAATTACGGCCCAGGGAGCATAATGTTCAAAATTAACCAAGCAAATTGGCAAGAAAATTTGAAAAATATCAATTCATAACCAACTAATGAATTAATTAGTCAGTGTATAGCAAACACTTCCTTACCGTGCGCAATAGAGTCCTCCTGTCTCTCTCTCTAGCATTCTTGATCGCCTGTAAATAACCAACAGCGCAACAATTATCTCTGAATCCAGATACAATTGATAATTCCAAGCAAAAAAACTTGGTAAATAAACCATCATCCATCTGATTTCTAACCTCCTCCAGATCCTTCTGCTCAGCCTCCACCTCTGAAATGTCTCTGTATAAGAAACAAAGCATCATAAGCTCCAACAACTCACGCTCAAACACATTCCCCTCAAAATCACTCCAAATATCATGCTATAAAATCACTCCAAATATCATGCTATATACTGTGATTTCAACCAAACAGGAAAGCTTCAAAATGCACAATGTTACACTACCTTCCAACCACATTGTGAACCTCACATCGGCACTTTGCACACACCCCGCTCTCCTTAGCACAAGCTGCAGAAAACCATACATCACTAAACTTATTTCTCTCCTAAAACCAAAACACAACCAAATTCTAAATGATTATAAGTAACTCAAATTCTACTAATTCGAGATGATCGCCAAGCACTAACCATGGCATAGATTGTGATAAGCTTGCCTGACAGCTCTCTTGGTGCATAGTTGGCTGAACAAATTCAAAAATTGGCCATAATTACGCATCAACATAAAGATATAAATAAAATAGATCAGAAAAGAGAGGTTTAAGATTCGTACCATTTAGCAGGCTCGGTGAGTGCTTTGTACTTTCCGTATTTCCGCTTCCATTCGATCTGCTCTTTGCATCTGTTGCATACTCCGGTGACATCTGAATACGGACGGAATCTTCCGCCTAATTCCTGCAACCATTCCGCCAATATATAATCAGTTTCTACCTTTCTCTATAATTCAGTATCATAAGTTGTGGGGGGAGGAGATTACGGATTCGTTGATCTTAACGCCGGAGTTTGGCTTCCAGGCATATTTGTTCTGGTGCTTGGGCGGACCTTTTCTGGTACTCATCGTCTTTCTTTGTTATTTTCCCGCCGACGACGGCCGTCTATGTGTAACCTAGTCCCCAATTGTACTTCTTCTTTTTTTCCTTGTAAATGAAAAAAAAAAAATCATTGAAGTCCTGCGTTTTTGCTGTATTTCTAGTTCGAGTTCCTTTTTTCCTTGTTATTACACCTTTAAAAGCACAAGTACACTTATATCCCTTACACTAGAACTTCAATGTGTAATTGAAAGTACACTGTTAGTCTTATAGAAATACATGTTTTAAATAGAATAATAAAATGTAGAAGGTCTTAGTTGCAGTATTAAAAAATTATTATGCGACGTGTAGTAGTTATAAATTTATAACCCAATTCATGCACCCAAAAAATTTATCTTCATTTATTTTAATTTGCACTTTAAACCTTGGTCGTTCCATGACTTATGAAAATACCTGCTTTCAAAAGACATACTCTATTAGTAAGAGAAACAATTTTTTGGAGTATTAGTATTATACGTGTATATACGTATTAGGGTGTAAACTAGTAAAATACAGGGCGTGATATAGCAATACCCTTTTCTTCTGCCACATTCGTCTCTTGTTATTCTTCTTGATATGATGATGATGATGATGATGATTCTTCTTCTTCTAGGATTGCTTCTTCGTCTCTTCTTCTTATCTAGGATTGCTTCTTCTTCTTCTTCTGGGATTGTTTCGCGGCAGCTGAGTACTCAATATATGTGATATTTGTATACAGAAAAAAAAACTAAATTACTAATAATGTTGTTGGTAGAGACGATAATAGTGACAAAAATAAAGGTGAAGAAAATATGTACCTTGAGCATCGAATTTTAGAAATAATTTCTTATAAATAAAATTTTCACACGAAGGTTTAAAGAATGACTTGCATTAAATGACTACGTTTAACCGTTAGTCAACAAAAAATAAGACTTTGTATTATGGTTTTCACAATTTATTTTTACATATTACATAACAAATTTTTGTTCTTAAACTCCAAGTAAACTACAACAAATATTTACTGCAGCACTTACATCTTGTAACACCTTTATTGAAACGTAAAATTTACATTCCAATCTTCTGGAGTATCTATTTGATTCAATAAACTCCAGTCCGGAACAAAGCAGGGGAAAAAACAAGAAAAAAAAACCTCAGCAAGAATGAGGCCAGACAATACACGCTTACATTAATTATTCACTCAACAAACACGGTAATTTGCAAATAACATGAATGGAAACACCGTCCTGAACTGGAGTACGGCATCTCAAAAGCAATGAACTGTTTCCCGATCATGAGGAGTGGTTGCAACCGTTATTGTAATCACATTCCCGGTAACTTCCATCGGGGTTCTTAACCAAGCAGTGAATATAAATTTTCCCCCCACAAATCGGCTCCTTGCGTTGGACAGCCCCTAACCCCGCGTATTGATTTGCGGACGCAGCAAGAAGAGGGCCGAATTGGGTATCCATCACAAATTCCTCCTCATCCCAACCGCCGCCAGTTTCGTTCATCCCCACGCAACCGCCGTTCTCGACACTCGAGCCGAGAAGACAGACGACCAGTAGCAGTGCCACCGCAGCGATCTTCATCTCCGTTGCAAATGCTGTTTTCCACTTGGGACTGCAACTTTATACTACGGAGCAGGTATTGTAATGCATGTTGATAAGAAACCAACGGCTATCCTTTGTCGAAACTCGACTTTGGTCTTTTAAGTCTTCTTTCACCTTTTCTGCGATGGACCCCTGTTTTTTGGACGGGCGCCGCAACTAATGGTGACTTGATTTAGCAACGACGGCGAGGTGAAGGGCCCAATTTTGGCGGGTGTTTCGTAAGAGCTGTATTAAGAGCTATACAGCTCATATAATGTGATTTGAGATAATACTAATAGGAATATGTTGCATACAAATTCCAAACTGTACGAAAATTGAAGCACAACACTTGGAATTGATATTATAAAATATTGCAACATTATGAAACTTCAACAGAATTAACGTCCGGAAGGGTTCATGATCTCAGAAAACACACTGGCAGATTTCAACTTATCATCATCAGTAGTGGAATTGGTGGACGTGGTTCGCCCTCCGGTCGTATCACTCTGGCTCTTCAACATGCCCGACGACGTTAAGATACCAACTATATCACCATCCCCTGTGCTTCCGTCAATTTCCGGCGAGAATGGAGCGAAGATGATCGGGCGTTGATGGCGATCGCCGTCTTTATCAGCAGCTTCTTGAAGCTGCAGTGCAAACTCAAGGCTCCATACTACGTCACTCATCGCGGGTCGGTCCGAACCTTGGTCTTTCAGGCAGTTTATGGCTATGTCGGAAAAGCTCCTCAGGCACTCCGGCGCCACCTGGCCCTGAAGGCTGGGGTCCACGATCTGGTCGATGGTTCCCTTTCTGTTGCACCTCCGGGCCCACTCAGCTAAATTCACCTGCTCTCTGGGTGAGGTCGGAACGATGGCCGGCCGGGCACAGAGCACCTCGAACAAAACGACGCCGAATGAGTAAACGTCGGACCGGTCAGTCAACTGCTGCTTCTTGTAATACTCGGGGTCCACGTAACCGAAGCTCCCCTTCACCACGGTGCTGACATGGCTCTGGTGCCCGCCGGTGGGGCCCAGTTTGGACAACCCGAAATCCGAGACCTTGGCGACAAACTTCTCGTCGAGAAGGATGTTCGTGGACTTGACGTCGCGGTGGATGATGTTGTGCTTGGCCTCACGGTGGAGGTAGTGTAAACCCTTGGCGGCGCCGACGCAGATCTGGAGGCGCTGCTGCCACGTCAGCGGCGGGTTTTCCGTCCGGTAGAGGTGGTCCCGGAGGGTGCCGTTGGACATGTAGTCGTACACCAAGATCATCTCCTTGTTGTCGGCACAGTACCCGATTAAAGAGACGAGGTGAACGTGTCGGAGATTGGAGAGCATCTCGATCTCAGTCCGGAACTCGTGGGCCCCCTGCCGGGAGGTGGCGTCCAGCCGCTTGATCGCGACGGTGGTGAGGTTGTTGTCGATTTGCCCTCGGTAGACTTTTCCGAATCCTCCCGTTCCGATCACCAAGGCGGGGTCGAAATCGTTGGTCGCCGTTTTGATTTCCTCGAGAAGGAACTGCCGGCAGAGATCCGACGGCAGGGGAGATGAGCCGATAGACGCGGTGGTTAGTGTTGACTTTGACTGAGTTGACAATGGGGCCCACGATGACTTGGTGGTGCTCTTCCGGTCAAAGTCCTTCGTTCCTCTCCGTCGGCGGCAGATGAACAGAGTCAATAAGAACATTAAGGCACCTCCTCCAGCAACTCCCCCGGCGACTCCGGCAATCATTCCGGCGCTTCTTTTCTTCTTCGACGGTTGTGGTGAATTTGGCGACGAGCTGCCTGGATTCTGGGGGGGATCAGGGTTGACGCCGGCTAAATTACCGCCGGTTGTATTCAGCTTAAATATCTCCAGCCCATTTAAAAATGCGTCAAGGTATTCGGGCCTGGAATCACGGGCCGGACTCATGGCAAGAAATAGGTCGTGTTTGCTCTGTCGGCCGGAGGGATTTGCTACCGAAATTACGTAGTCTCTGAACATAGGGATCCGAGCACCTCCGGCCAAATGTATGACGTCGACATCTGTTTCTGCTAGGAGGCTATCGATGAAGACGTTGAAGATCCTTTGACCGTTCTTGAAAAATATCAGAGGCTGGAATTCGCAAAAATGCAACCTTAGCAGATAAAAGAAGCCGGTATCCACTTGGAAGTTCCATGTCAAGTTAACCGCTGGAGTCTGGTTCCCCATCATCCCCATCGCCCGAGCTGTTAGGTAGACGGCTTCCGGAGCGGAGTAATTCGGTGTCTGTGCAGTGTAATTCAGAAAAATGGTATCATTATTATTCAATGGGTTACCGAATTCACCGGATATGAACGAATCATCCTTTAACCAGTCACGAAACATCCCAGTGTCATCCTTCCCGATAACAGGCCCTCCGCCGACGTTCAGCCTGTAGAGAGTTTCGAAAGCCGTGGCATTTTGATCGAACTCGTACGGGATACTGAGAGAACTGACGAACCTGAGTGGCTTGCTGTCCGTATCGTGGTTGCCCATGTAAAAATTCGCCGGGATGGAAACAACTTCAATCCCGTTGATGAAGGCGGGCGAGTCCGGCAAGGGCAAAAAGGTCAGATTCAGAGCTTGAGTTTGCTGGACGTTGACTATGAATTCCTTGGCAAAGTAGGGGGCTTGGGGTTTCTGGCTGGAAGCGGTCAAAAACGCGCTGAAGTTGGTGAGAAGGGTGTACTGATTAGCCGTGACGGCGAAGAAAGACTGGGATGTATCGAAAGATTGGGTTGTGTTGGTGGTGCTGGAGTAGGCGGCGGGGTAGAAGTAGAGGCGGAGGATCTTCTGGCCGGAGGAGAGCGGGAAGATGTATGAGAATTTGGAGTGGATGATGCGGGCGGTGAGGTAAGGGACTGGGCCTTGGATGGAAGGGACTCCCTCCGCCGTCGCCGGAGACGACAGACTTGGGGTACTGATATCAGGTGAGAATTTTGTGCCGGCATCTCCGTCCCAGCTCTGTTGATCGGAGGCTTGCAGCTTTGTGGCGGCGCCGCAGTTGAGCAGGATGTGCTCGGTAAATATGTACGGCGGATCGGCGGCGGCGGCGGTGATGATCTGAGTAGTGAGGAGAAGGCTGAGGCAGAGAAGAGAAGTAATCATGGTGAATTTCCACGCGAAGTTGGGCCTCCTTTTTCTAATTTTAATTTTGTGCTCTGTTGTTTAATTGGAAGAATGAATTGGTTGGTGATTTAAGAGCACAGACAGTTGGTTTCTTAAAAATTAAAAAATCGCTCTAAAAATTAAAAATATTTATAGTAGTGATTTTTAGACCAATTTCTTGTTAAAAAATTGATCTATAATTTTTAACTAGGAAACCGGTTAAGAAATTGGTTCCGTCAGGAGATGCAGAGCATCTGGCAGAGAAGGGGGCCGCCCATTTCATTTCTGCTGAGTGGGACACGTGTCACCCATAAATTGGGCCACGTGTCCCACTCAAATTCAGCACATATTTTTTTGTAAATGGAGGGTCACGTGGCACCCTCTGGTTGGGCCACGTGTCCATATCTTTGTTTTTAATTTTTTTTAAAAAAAACTGCATTTTTTTATTTTTAAAATTTATTTTTAAAATGTTTTTAAATTAAAAATATTGAATGATTTTTGATTAAAATTTGGAATGATTTGGAACAGTTTTAGAGAAAATTATTGAAGAAAAATTCTGGAATAATTATTGAAAAAAATGAAATTCAATTTTAAAAATTATAATGTATTATTAAATTTTACATTCATTTCATTTTGGGTAGGCAAATATTTAAATTAAATATTAATAATAAAATTAATGAGTAGGATAGAGAAAATCAAGTGGGATACATAAATAGTAAAAAGTGGTTTCTTACCACTGTGGAGAAGAAAATGTTTGGTTTCTTAAATGGCTTCTTAAAGTGAGGTGGAAGAGAAAGAATAAAAAAATAATATATTTAATTGGTAAGAAACCGGTAGCAATTTCTATCATTGCACATGCTCTAAGGTGTCCACGAACAAGTGATAGGCCACTATGGCCTGTGGACCTGAGAATGAAGTCAGGATGTTTATTTGACTATCTGGGTGTGCTTGACGTGAGTGGACTTGCTAGGTGTTCCAAGTCGTAGAGTAAAAACTCTTAGGAAAATTATATTTAACTGTAAATAATTTTAAATCACGTGTGCAAGTTAATACAAGTGTATAATAGCTAGTATTGAGAAATCACTAATTTTGAAAATTTTAATAATATTATTAAGAACGTGTCTCCTGTTAAATTGCCTTGTGTATAATTAATTATACAAAGTATATTAGTTTTAATATGTGATCAAAATTTAATGTCAAAAATAATAAATGTATAATTTAATCTTGGATAGAGAAAGTATGGATGAGCTATAACTTATGGATTGTTACTATCTTATCTTACTAAAATAGAAGAGTACCAAATTTACCTTAATTATTGCCTATTGATATTGCAATCCAATAATTACAGCCTAATGATATCGCAAAAACTCTAAAAACAACTTACCATGGGTAAACATGACTGCGTCCTCTTAAATTTATCCGCATTTCATTTCAGTTTGACAAAAATTAAATTTGATGAAATATAATTTAATTTAGTCTTACATTATTAATTTTTAACTCAATTATTTTAGTTCAATTCGATCCAAATCAGTTCATTTTAAATCAGTTTAGTTCAAATCAAATCAAATATTAAGATAAGATTCAGATAACGGGACCGATATACGTGATTCCATAATAAAATTTGACGTTGAGTTGGGAGAAAGATCAACTGTTAATTGAACGGTTCTTCTCTTAGTTATAGTTTTTTTTATATACTCCCTCTTGTCCTTTTATTATGGCCCCAACTTTTGGGCACAATTTTTTTAAAAAAGATAAATAAATGGTAGAGATTGTATTGAAAATGTAAAAAGTAAAATGAGTGGATGAAAACATTCTAGAATTTACCAAAAGGAAAAGGAGACATAAATAAAATACCATCCCAAAATAGAAAGTAGAACAATATTAGAGGACCCGAGGGAGTATAATTACTTCTTACGTAGGTCCACCTAAATATTTGGTCAATCCTTGTGCAAACTTGGAAAAGCTTTGAGTATTCTAAGTTTATCAGTGACTTTTGTCACTTGGTTGGCCCTTAAAATCAAGAAGAAAGAAATGGCTCAGCCCAGCCCAGCCTCGCCTCAAGAGAAAAGCGGCGGAAAACCAACTTCAAATCCAGCCTTGGTGTGACCATGTGTCACAATTCTAGTGGCTGCAAATAAAATTTATCTAATTTTTAATCTGAAAAGTCCGTCTCTTGAAAAATAATATTTCAATAAATTATGGAAAGACCACGGTTTAAAGTGCAAATAAAAAGAAATAAAGATAAAATTTTTGGGTTGTATGAATTGGGTTACAAACTTTATAGCTACTACACGTTGCGTAATAAATTATTAATATTGCAACAAAGACATTTTACCTTTCATTATTCTAATTAAACCACTTCTTTCCATAAGAGTATGGAAAGACGGTGATTCCCAAGACTTTGCCCTATATGAATATTTGATTTCACGTAATATTTTTTTATTATTTTAAAAAACAAAGTTATTACAATAAATTACATTTTTCATTCCTAATAAATAAAAATTATTTGTTTCCCTAATTTATTGCACAATTCAATATTTCTCTTCTCCTTATTTAAGAATCTCTATGCATTTGTATAATTAGTATTAATCATTTATCATGTAATAATTAGGGTTAGATTGACACATATAATAATTAGTTAGGGTTAAATTGATACTTTCTAATATTGTAGAGTTGTATTGGCACACAACCTAAAGTTAGATTTATAAATGTCTTTATCCCTAATTTATTTGATCCTACTGTATTCAAGATCAACCTTTTATATAATTTATTTGATCCTATTGTAATCAAGATCGACTTTGGTACAATTCGATAAGAGATTGATTCATAATATAGGTGAATTACTAAACCATACCATGTATTGTATGATGTTACGCCTGAACTTTATACTGTTCATATGTTGTCAATTTTTAAATTGGAAAAATGTTGGTGAGGGTGGGGTGGTTCGGATGGTGGGTAACGATGGGCTTGATGGCCGGAGAGGTAGGGCTCTCTCACATAAGAGAGGTTGGTTTCTCGAGCGGTGAAGAGATGAGTTTGTCGTGAGCGGCCCATGATAGGCCAGATGATAGGCCAGATGATAGGATTCTCTAGCGGTGTTTTGTTTCTTGAGCAACGGAGGGATGGGCTCATCGCGAGGGATAAACGTTTTATAAATTATTGTAAGTTGAGTGCCTTAAAATGTACTCAACTTTTCAAAAATTATTCTTGCTCTTAATGAAATATATTTCAGCCTCTCAATTCAATAGTTAAAAATTAAAGTATTCATGTTAAAATGAGACGGGTGTAATATCACTGAGTAAAGTGGGCATATGTTTGGTTATTGTGCAAAGCGGGAATTGATGAAGTCAGCAAATGGGCAAACTTATACACACACCAATATACAATCAAGATGTGAAAATGATGCAAAACATTCATGAATTCGACATAAAACAACCTCTATGATCCAGGTGCGGCCGCCGGTATCTTGCTTGCACCTATTGTAGGGGGTGCAATGCCCTTTACCCCCGCCAGCCACCACATAATTAGAGTATGGACGCCGGCCGCATCATCAAACTGTGTTTTTGAGACTATGCCCCTGACTGGACGGAATACTAAATCGGAATTTATACAAATCGTACAAAATGTACAAGAGTACGATGAACGGATGCCACAACCCCTATTTTTTGGACGGGCGCCGCAAATAATGGTGACTTGATTTAGCAACGACGGCAAGGTGAAGGGCCCAATTTTGGCGAGTATTTCATAAAATCTATACAGCTCATATAATGTGATTTGAGATAACACTAATAGTAGGCTCGTCAAACGGGTCGGGTCACCCATTGGATAATCGTTATCCATATATTATTTTCACTTATTGGATAATGACCCATTGGGTTAATGGATACAATTGGGTTGTAGTTATTGGGTTTAGTTGGGTTGGATAATGGATCACCCATTGGATAATTTTGGGTGGGTCGAGTTGGGTTAGGTAATGGGTGACCCGTGAATAATTTCATATCATAAGATAACAAAATTTTCATAAGTTTGATTACGAATTATTTAATTTTTCCCCGGTATATAATCATTTATTATATTATGTACATTAAATTATATTTAATAAAAATAAAAAAATATATATGATATGCTGGCTTTGTAAACTCGACGAAATTAACGAACAATATTAGTTGGGTTTGGGTTCGAGCTCGAATATGTACGAGCTCGAATATTGTACGAGATTGAGCTTGAATACTGTACGAACTCAAATACTGTACGAGATTAAGCACAAATACTGTATGAACTCGAATACTGTACGAGATTGAGCTCAAATATTGTATGAACTCGAATACTGTACGAGATTGAGCGCGAATACTGTACAAACTCGAATATTGTACGAGATTGAGTTCGAATACTGTACGAGCTCGAATATTGTATGAAACTTAAATACTGCACGAAATTGAGCTCGGATAATTTGTATAATTTGTTAATTATAGTAAATTTTTATGTTAAATATTATACATGCATTTAATTGGGTAATTTTGGATATTTGTTTGGTATTTGTTAGGTTCCATTGAGTTGACATAGTATAGGACACATTGAGATCAAAAATTAATTATTCTCATCTCGCACAATCCCAAAATCTATTGAGTATTTAATACCTGATCCCATTGGATAGTGACAACTTGTAACCCAAATCAGAAGAAAATATTGAATGATAACTTATTGAGTTAATTACATAATGACTTATTGGATAATATATTGTAACACATTGGGTCATATGAGTTATCTCATGAGTTACGCAATGAGTTATCCATTTAATGACCCAACCCATTTATGATCAAACCCATTATGACCCATTAATAAATGGGTTAATGTCATAGCTAGAGGGTTAAAAGAGTAATTCTACTGGGCAATTGTCCTTCACATTAGCAACGGTAGCAGTTTTCAACCTGAGCTAGGAGCTGATGCTGTGAAGCTAACCGGAGAGCTTCACTTGTGATGAAAACAGTTGTAACTTCTCACAAGTTTGTTGAATCTTACAGTTAGATTAGCTGAGTATAAAGGTATCCTAACAATAAGAGTCAGTTATCAAATGGATCATTGTCGTTTTTGGTTCTTGAAACTGAGAAGTTCCATTTCTTTTCTCTTCTAAAACACAAGGTTACTCTGGTGAAATTGCTGTTAATTCCTTTGTTCATGACATTTGGTATCATAGCGGGTATTTCCTCGGCAAAGCATGGCAGAGAGCACTCGTTTGAAGATCCAGGAGAGTCAATTGAAGGACCTCGATGTGAGGGTGACGAATTCAGCTCAGGAGTCAAAGCAATTGGGGATGGAATTGAGGTAGCGAGCTGAATTAGGTCAGAAGAAACAGGAAGAATTAGAGGCATCGATGCATGAAATGAAGGAAGATTTGAATACAAAATTTGAATCAATGATGAGGATACTGAACGATATGAGGAGGGAGGTACAGAGGATAGCTGAAAATGATAACTCCAACAGAGGTAATTCTCGAACTCAGCCTATGATAGATTTGCCTGCTGTTAATAATGTTCATAGAGGATCTGTACCGATCATAAATAATCCTAGGATCATGAATAATAATGCCGAGGATTGGAGGAAGAAAATAAACCAACCTCAGGTAGAATTGACTAATTTCTCACGTGAGAGACCTAGAGAATGGGTAAGGAAGTGTAACAGGTTCTTTAACTACTATCGGATAGGGGGTCCTCAAAGAGTAGAGGCTATTGAGATTTATCTGGAAGGTAGGGCGGAGATTTGGTATCAAAGGGAGAGACAGGTGAAGAACTTGAGTTCGTGGAATGATTTTTGTGAAGCTGCGGTTAAAAGGTTTTCAGAGATTGGTGGTAGGGATGAGATAGAAGAATTTAACAAGTTGTATCAATCTGGTAACGTCCGTTTTAATCAGGAGAGTTTTGAAGAACTGAGATAAAGGATTATTATTAAACATCCAAATTTATCTGAGCAGTATTTTGTGTCCAGTTTTGTCAGTGGATTGAAAGATGAATTACGACCTATGGTGAAGCTTTTCAAGCCTGAGACTGTTCATGAAACTGTAGAAATTGCTGTTTTACAAGAGATGAACTTAGAAGTAATGAATAGGTTGGTAGAGGTTCAGTGAATACTATTCCTAATACTGCCAATCCCAGGCCATCAGTTTCTGCTCTTAACCATGTAACAGAAAAATATCCTAATTGGAGAGCTAATTCTAGGGAGAAGAAGTTTGACTCAGACAGGTTTAAGAAGATTTCACCACAGGAGACTCAGTACAAGAGGGAAAACAACTTATGTTACAAGTGTGGGGATAAGTTTGTGCCTGGACATAGGTGTAAATTCAGACAAGTGAACCATATATCAGCTTTAGAACACCTGGAACCTGGTGAAATATTTGTTGAAGAACAATAAGATGTTGTACCTGAAACTGATCAAGAACAGGAAGAGTTGTCTCTGTAAGCTATTGGAGCTGAGGATAGAACTGATGGTATGGAGATCTATGGCACATTACAGAGCAGAAGAATTTACATCTTATTGGACACAGGTTCTACTCATAGTTTCTTGGATCCAAAATTGTTGGAAGAGGCTGATCTCAGGGTTGTTAATACTAAACCTTTTGTGGTAACAATAGCAGATGGTAGTAGAGTTTATGGTTCATATAAATCCCCTGAAGTAGAATGGAGTGTGAAACAATTACAGTTTAGGTGTGATCTCAGGTTGATGAAGTTGGGAGGAGTCGGCATGATATTGGGTGTTGATTGGATGACTTGTTACAGTCCCCTAACTTTTGATTTCAAAGCTCAACATCTCTCTTTTTATAGCAATGGGTACCACTGGCTGTTACATGGGGAGAAACCGAGGAAGCAACATCATGCAGCCCACTATGTAGCTAATCAGTGGGAACAATTGGAGTTTGCAGAGGAGGATTTCATAGTGCATACAATAATGGGAGACAAAGGGATTAAGAAAAGGAAACATTACCAAGAGTCAGCTGATGTTAAACCTGGTCAGAAGATTAAGAAACCTTATACTGGGATAGCAGGAAGAGAGCAGGAGCATGACAGAATTTTCCAACGACTTAACCCTTTAGCAATTCCAAGTGCCATTAAGCAGGTTCTAATCAATTTCTCTGATGTTTATATGATTCCTAAGACATTACCTCCAGAGAGGAAGATTGATCACTAGATTAATTTGAAGCTTGACTCTGAACCTTTCAAATTAAGACCTTATAGGTACCCCCATGCTTACAAGGATGAGATTGAAAGACAAGTGGAAAAGATGTTGGAAAATCAGGTTATTCAAGTTAGCACAAGACCTTATTCATCGCCAGTTATTCTAGTAAAGAAGAAGGATACCACTTGGAGAATTTGCATTGATTATAAAAGATTGAATGCACTGACAATCAAGGATAGATTTCCTATTCATGTAATAGATAAGTTACTAGATGAATTGTTTGGATCAAAATATTATTCTAAACTAGATCTTCGAGCAGGCTATCATCAAATTAGAGTGAGGGGTGCAGCTATAGCTAAAAACAACTTTTCAAACTCATCATGCTCACTTTGAACTTTTTGTAATGCCTTTTGGCTTAACAAATGCCCCAGTTACTTTCCAAGCACTCATGAATAAGATTTTTTCCAAGTATTTGAGGAAGTTTGGGTTAGTTTTCTTTGATGATATTTTAGTATACAATGACACTTTAGAGCAGCATGAACAACAATTGGCAGCTGTACTTATTGTATTGAGAGAACATCAGTTGTATGCTAAACTCTCTAAATGTGTTTTTGCTCAAGATAGGGTGGAATACTTGGGACATTTAATTTCAGGTTCAGGATTGGAAATGGATATGCAGAAGGTGGAGTGTATATTGAAGTGGCCTGAGCCATAAAATGCTAAACAACTGAGGGGATTTTTGGGACTTACAAGGTATTGTAGAAGATTCATAGAGGGGTATGACTTAATATGCAAACCTCTACATAAAATGTTGCAAAAAGATGGATTTAAGTGGTCTGAGGAAGCCTCTAAGGCTCTGCAAACACTGAAAGAAGTAATGACAATAGCTCCAGTCTTGAGAATGCCAGATTTTACAAAACCTTTTGAAATGGAGACTGATGCTTGTGTGTTTGGTATGAAAGCAGTATTAATGCAGGAACAGAGGCCAATAGCTTATATTAGTAGAGCTTCTGCCAAAAGAATAGGGGTTTGTCCACATATGAGAAGGAATTGATGGCATTAGTCTTAGCTATTGATAAATTGAGGCACTACTTGGCTGATAATTAAGACAGATCATAGACGTTTGAGGTACTTGCTGGATCAGAAGCTAAACAATGCTCTTCAACATAAGTGGATTACCAAGCTACTAGGGCTAAGCTTTGAAATACAGTATAAAACAGGTAAATCAAATGCAGCAGTTGATGCCTTATCAAGAAATCCAGTTTTGATTGAAAGTTGTGGAGATCAGGAACAAAGACTGCATCCTCTACAGGGAAAGGATATTGTGGAATCAGAGGAAGAATGGTTGATTGATAAGAAGGAAGCAGAGTTGAAGGATGATCCCTCTGTATCAGCTCGGGAAAATCACTAATATGAACTAGACAACAGTAATAGAAAAAATGAAGGCTCGCAAGAGGAGCTTAACACCTTGTTGACATGAAGTAATGAGATTACTGATTAACTGTTGATTCAGAAGGGCTGTAACCAGGAAAAGAGAGTTAGTAAGTAGGCACTGGAATCCGAGCAAAGTAAGGTGGAAAAACCTTTGGAGGCTTACAACAGAGTGGGTTCAACCTTTGTTCCACTGTGGATGACACGAATTGAAACAAGCTAGGTAGGTGATCAGTGGGTACATGAAATGATCACTGGTGCCTTACTAAACAATAATGCAAGACATGAGTACACATATGTAAGGGGCTTATTAAAGAAAGGAAATAGGATTGTGGTGGGAGCAACTGGGAACATTAGGGAAGAAATCCTCAAAAGTATGCATTCTTCTCCTATTGGTGGGCACTCAGGTCAATCTACAACCATAAAAAGAGTCCTCTCATTATTCTTTTGGCCACAAATGAGGGAGAAGATTATAGAACTTATCAAAACTTGTGAATCTTTCCAGAGAAATAAGGTGGAGCACTATCAATACCCTGGCTATTTACAGCCACTTCCCATTCCTAACCAACCATGGACACAGATTACTACGGATTTCATAGAAAAACTCCCTAAATCAGGAGACTTTGACACCATCTTAGTGGTTGTGGATAGATTCACTAAATATGCTCATATTTTGCCTATATCTCACCCTTTTACTGCAACTCAGATTGCTCAAGTATTCCATAGTGAAATATGTAAGTTACATGGTGTACCCGAGACAATAACATCAGATAGGGACAAGGTGTTTACAAGCCATTTTTGGCAAGAGTTGATGTCATTAATAGGGATTAAGATGCAATTTAGTTCTGCTTACCATCCTGAAACTAATGGTCAGACAGAAAGGGTAAATCGGGTATTGGAAAGCTATTTGAGATGTTTTTGTGGTGATAAGCCTAATACTTGGAAGGAATGGCTCAGTTCAGCACAGTGGTGGTATAATACCACTCACTATCACAGTATTAACATGACTCCACATGAGGCATTATATGGGATTAAGTCTTTGGCAGTTCATATTGGTACTTTTAGGGATGTTTTATTTCCGGCAGCAGGTGAAGTGATGCAGCAGAGAGAAAAATTAATCAATTGCTTAAACAACATCTTCAGAAGGCTCAAAGTAGAATGAAATATTTTACTGATGCTAAGAGGACTGAGAGGGTTTTAAATGAAGGGGATCTAGTATACCTAAAATTACAGAAATACAAGCAGCTTTCAGTAGCTCAAAGACAGAACATGAAGCTGGCTCCCAGATTCTATGGCCCCTATAAGATTCTGCAGAAGATAGGTACTGTAGCTTATAAATTGGAACTACCAGTGAGGAGTAGAATTCACCCTATATTTCATGTTTCACTGCTAAAAAAATGGCACGACTCTATTCCAGTTCAACGTACTCAGATTTCTGAAACCGATATAGATGAATTGTTGGTTTTGAAACCTTTGAGAGTGCTACAAAGAAGACTGTTCTAGAAAGGGGATGAGCAGATTATTCAATGGTTGATAGAGTGGAAACATCTACCTAAGGAGGAATCTTCATGGGAAGAGGCAACCATGATCACACAACAGTTTCCTCAATTCAAACCTTGAAGTAGAAACCAGTTCTGACTCTTTTTTATTAGCTTGTGGACAAGCTGGCTTTTAAGGAGTATGGATTGTCATAGCTGGAGGGTTAAAAGAGTAATTCTACTAAGCAATTGTCCTTCACATCAGCAACGGTAGCAATTTTCAACCTGAGCTAGGAGCTGATGCTGTGAAGCTAACCGGAGAGCTTCACTTGTGATGAAAATGGTTGTAATTTCTCACAAGTTTGTTGAATCTTACAATTAGATTAGCTGAGTATAAATGTAGCCTAACAATAGGAGTCAGTTACCAAATGGATCATTGTTGTTTTTTGTTCTTGAAACTGAGAAGTTCCATTTCTTCTCTTCTAAAACTCAAGGTTACCCTGGTGAAATTGTTGTTAATTCCTTTGTTCATGACAGTTAATTGGATAAAGACTCATTGGATAATGAATTAATTGAGTTTGGATAATGGGTTAATCCAATTAACTCATTTCGGGCCTAACTAATAGGAATATGTTGCATACAAATTACAAACTGTATGAAAATTGGAGATTACACTTTCTAGCGGTAGCACAACACTTGGAATTGGTATTATAAAATATTGCAGCAAACAAAATTAACGCCCGGAAGGGTTCATGATCTTAGAAAACACACTGGCAGATTTCAACTTATCATTATCAGTAGTGGAATTAGTGGACGAGGTTAGCCCTCCGGTGGTATCACTCTAGCTCTTGAACATGCCTGAAGACGTTAAGATACCGCTGGTAACTGTATCATCATCCCCTGTGGATCCGTCCATTTTTGGCGATAACGGAGCAAAGATGATCGGGTGTTGATGGCGATCACCGTCTTTATCAGCAACTTCTTCAAGCTGCAGGGCAAACTCAAGGCTCCATACTACGTCACTCATCGCGGGCCGGTCCGAACCTTGGTCTTTCACGCAGTTTATGGCTATGTCGAAAAAGCTCCTCAGGCACTCCGGCGCCACCTGGCCCTGAAGACTGGGGTCCATGATCTGGTCGATGGTCCCCTTTCTGTTGCACCTCCGATCCCACTCCGCTAAATTCACCTGCTCTCTGGGTGAGGACGGAACGATGGCTGGCCGAGCACAGAGCACCTCGAACAAAATGACTCCAAATGAGTAAACGTCGAACCGGTTAGTCAACTGCTGCTTCTTGTAATACTCGGGGTCCACATAACCGAAGCTCCCCTTCACCATAGTGCTGACGTGGCTCTGGTGCCCGCCGGTGGGGCCGAGTTTGGACAACCCAAAATCTGAGACCTTGGCGACAAACTTCTTGTCGAGAAGGATGTTCGTGGACTTGACGTTGCAGTGGATGATGTTGTGCTTGGCCTCACGATGGAGGTAGTGTAAACCCTTGGCGGCACCGATGCAGATCTGAAGGCGTTGTTGCCATGTCAGCGACGGGTTTTTCGTCCAGTAGAGGTGGTCCCAGAGCGTGCCGTTGGACATGTAGTCGTACACCAAGATCATCTCCTTGTTGTCGGCACAGTACCCGATTAAAGAGATAAGGTGAACGTGTCGGAGATTAGAGAGCATCTCAATCTCCATCCGAAACTCGTGGGCCCCCTGCCGGGAAGTGGCGTCTAGCCGCTTGATCGCGACAATGGTGTGGTTGTTGTCGATTTGCCCTCGGTAGACTTTTCCGAATCCTCCTGTTTCGATCACCAAGGCGGGGTCGAAGTTGTTGGTCGCCGTTTTGATTTCCTCGAGAAGGAACCGCAGGCAGATATCCGACGGCAGGAAAGATGAGCCGATAGACGCTAACTTTGACTTTGACAATGGGGCCCACGATGACTTGGTGGTGCTCCTCCAGTCAAAGTCCTTCGTTCCTCTCTGTCGGGAGCAGATGAACAGAATAAATAAGAATATTAAGTCACCTCCTCCAGAAACTCCCCCGGCGACTCCGACAATCACTCCGACACTTCTTTTCTTTTTTGCCGGTTGTGGTGAATTTGGCAACGAACTGCCTGGAGTCTGGGGGATCAGGGTTGACGCCTGCTAAGTTACCGCCGGTTGAATTCAACTTAAATATCTCCAACCCATTTAAAAATGCGTCAAGGCATTCGAGCCTGGAATCACGGTCCGGACTCATGGCAAGAAATAGGTCGTGTTTGCTCTATCAGCCAGAGGGATTTGCTACCGAAGTTACGTAGTCTCTGAACATAGGGATCTGAGCACCTCCGGCGAAATGTATGACGTCGACATCTGTTTCTGCTAGGAAGCTATCGATGAAAACGTTGAAGATCCTTTGACCGTTCTTGAAAATTAACCCAGGCTGGAATTCGCAAAAATGCAATCTTAGCAGATTAAAGAAGCCGGTGTCCACTTGGCAGTTCCATGTCAAGTTAATCGCTGGAGTCTGGTTCACCATCCTCCCCATCGCCCGAGCTATTAGGTAGACGGCTTCCGGAGCGGAGTAATTCGGCGTCTGTGCAGTGTAACTCAGAGAAATGGTATCATTATTCAATGGGTTACCGTTATCACCGGATATGAACGAATCATCCTTTAACCAGTCACGAAACATTCCAGTGTTATCCTTCCCGATAACAGGCTCTCCGCTGACGTTCAGCCTGTAGAGAGTTTCGAAAGCCGTGGCATTTTGATCGAGCTCGTATGGGATATTGGGAGAATTGACAGACCTAAGTGGCTTTCTGACCGTATTGTGGCTGCCCATGTAAAAATTCGCCGGGATGGAAACAACTTCAATCCCGTTGATGAAGGCGGACAAGTCCGGCGATGGCCAAAAGGCCAGATTCAGACCTTGAGTTTGCTGAACGTTGACTATGAATTCCTTGACAAAGTAGGCGGCTTGGGGTTTCTGGCTAGAAGCGGTAAAAAATGCGCTGAAGCTGGTGAGAAGGGTGTACTGATTAGCCGTGACGGCGAAGAAAGACTGGGATGTATCAAAAGATTGGGTTGTTTTGGTGGTGGTGTTGTAGGCGGCGGGGTAGAAGTAGAGGCGGAGGATCTTCTGGCCGGAGGAGAGCGGGAAGATGTATGAGAATTTGGAGTGGATAATGCGGGCAGTGAGGTAAGGGACTGGGCCTTGGATGGAAGGGTCTTCCTCCGCCGTCGCCAGAGACGACAGACTTGGGGTTACTGATATCAGGTGAGAATTTTGTTCCGGCATCTCCTTCTCTTGAAAGACGATCTTTCCATAAATCATGGAAAGATTAAGGTTTAAACTGCAAATTAAAATGAATGAAGATAAAAATTCCTAGTTGTATGAATTGAGTTATAAACTTTATAACTACTACACGTTGTATAATAAGATTTTAATATTACAGCTAATACCTTTTATTTTTTTATTATTCCAATAAAATCTCGTCTTTCCATAAGCCTATGGAAAGACGGTCTTTCTAAGACTTTGTCTAGGAAAATTATATTAAACTGTAAATAATTTTAAATCACGTGTATAAGTTAATACAAGTGTATAATAGCTAATATTGAGAAATCACTAATTTTGAGATTTTCAATAATATCATTAAGAAAGTGTATCTTGTTAGATTGTATTGTGTATAATTAATTATACAGAGTATATTTGTTTTAATATGTGATCAAAATTTATGACAAAAAATAATGAATATATAATTTAATTTTGGATAGAGAAAGCATAGATGAGCTATAACTTATGGATTGTTACTATCTTATCTTAATAAAATAGAAAGAGTGCCAAATTTACCTTAATTGTTGCCTATTGATATCGCAATCCAAAAATTATAGCCTAATCATATATTTTGATTCTAAAAACAACTTACCAGGTGTAAAAATGATCCACTTTCTCTAAAACTTATCTGCATTTCAGTTCAGTTTAACAAAAATTAAATTTATGAAATATAGTTTAATTTAGTCTTACATTTTTAATTTTCAATACAATTATTTTAGTTCAATTCAAATCAGTTCATTTTAAATCAGTTTAGTTCAAATTAAATCAAATATTCAGATAAGATTCAGATAACGGGACCGATATACAAGATTCCATAATAAAATTTGACGTTGAGCTGGGAGAAAGATCAACTGTTAGAGTCCGTCACCATCTCATGGTGAGACCAAGGACTAGAGGCAAAATAGGAAAAGAGCAAACTAAATTTTGGGGCAAAAAACTAACATAACTGGACGAAATTGCAAATTATCACAATTACACATTAAATCCCAGAACTTTTAAAACATCAATATGAAATCCCATCTTAAAATCTTTGTAATTTAATCTCTGATGTCATCGTGAGACGGTCTTATACAAGATTTTGTCCAAATGTTAATTGAAACGTTTTAAGTTTTAACCTTCTCTTAATTAGAGTTTTTTATATGTATAATTACTTCTTACAAAGGTCCACCTAAATTTGGAACTTGACTAGTATGTTTATATGTATAATTACTCCAAATGTTAATTGACGGTCTTACATAGTCAATCTTTGTGCAGACTTGGAAAAGCTTTGACTAGTATTCTAAGTTAATCAGTGACTTTTGTCTCTTAGTTGGCCCTTAAAAGAAAGAAATGGCCCAGCCCAACCTCAAGAGAAAAGCGGCGGAAAACCAAGGTGTGACCATGTGTCACAATTCTAGTGGCTGCAAATAAAATTTATCTAATTTTTAATCTCTATATATATGAAGAGTTTGTCTCTTCAAAGATGGTATTTTCATAAATCATGAAAAGACTAAGGTTTAAAGTGCCAATAACAAGAAATAAAGATAAAATTTTTGGATTGCATGAATCGGGTTACAAACTTTATAACTACTACACATTGCATAATAAATTTTTAATATTGCAACTAAGACCTTTACCTTTTATTATTTTAATTAAACCATGTTTTTCCATAAACCTATGGAAAGACGGTGTTTCCCAAAACTTTGCCTTATATGAATGTTTGATTTCACGTAATATTTTTTTATTGTTTTTAAATATAAAGTTATTACAATAAATTACATTTTTCATTCCTAATAAATAAAAATTATTTGTTTCCCTAATTTATTGCATAATTCAATATTTCTCTTCTCCTTATTTAAGAATCTCTATGCATTTGTATAATTAGTATTAATCATTTATCATATAATAATTAGGGTTAGATTGACACATATAATAATTAGTTAGGGTTTAATTGATACTTTCTAATATTGTAGGGTTATATTGGCACACGACCTAAAGTTATAGTTAAAAATGTATTTATCCCTAATTTATTTGGTTCTACTGTATTCAATATCAGCTTTTTATATAATTTATTTGATCCTATTGTAATCAAGATCGGCTTTGGTACAATTCGATAAGAGGTTGATTCATAATTGAGGTGAATTACTAAACCATACCATGTATTGTATGAGGTTACGCCTGGACTTTATACTGTTCATATGTTCAATTTTAAAATTGGAAAAATGTTGGTGAAGGTGGGGTGGTTCAGATGGTGGATAGACTAGTGGTGGTTAACAACGGGCTTGATGGCTGGAGAGGTAGGGCTCTCTCACATTAGAGAGGTTGGTTTCTCGAGCCATGAAGAGATGAGTTTGTCGCGAGCGGGCCATGATAGGCCAAATGATAGGGTTCTCTAACGACACAATGTTTTGTTTCTTAAGCAACGGAGGAATGAGATCATCGCGAGGGATAAACTTTTTATAAATCATTGTAAATTGAGTGCCTTACAATGTACTCGACTTTTCAAAAATTATTCTTGTTCTTAATGAAATATATTTCATCCTTTCAATTCAACAGTTAAAAATTAAAGTATTCATGTTAAAATGAGATAGGTGGAATATCAATGAGTAAAGTGGGCATACGTTTGGTTATTGTGCAAAGCGGGAATTGATGAAGTCAGCATATGGGCAAACTTATACACACAATATACAATCAAAATTGTGAAAATGAAGCAAAATATTCATGAATTCGACATAAAACAACCTCTATGATGTAGGTGCGGCCGCCGATATCTCGCTTGCACCTATTGTAGGGGTGCAGTGCCCTTTACCCCCGCCAGCCACCACACAATTAGAGTACGGACACTGGCCGCATCACATTCCCGGTAAATAAACCATCATCCCTCTTATTTCTAACCTCCTCCAGATCCTTTTGCTCAGCCTCCACTTCTGAAATGTCTCTGTATAAGAAACAAAGCATCATAAAATATTGCATACAATATGTTGCATACTAGGAACATGTTGCATACAAATTACAAACTGTACGAAAATTGGAGATTACACTTTCTAGCGGTAGCACAACACTTGGAATTGGTATTACTAATATAAAATATTGCAGCAGTATGAAACTTAAACTGATATGAATCCCAATGCGAAGAATCTAGATTGCAGAATTAAGATCTTTGATAAAATAAGGGAACTCGCAAATCTTTCAATGTCGCACGAAATTCAAGGTCTAACCCTCGGGGTACACTCAATTTTGACTTGCTCTCCATCTAGCCCTCATGATTAGATTACAAAGTTTATTGATACTTAACTAACCATCGGGATTAAGCAATAATGGATTAGTTAGAGAGTATGAACTCAAAATGTTGTATATTCGATTGATAAAAAGTAATGTCAAAATAATGTTAAAAACCACCCCTTTTTATTGTACGTAGGTATGGTCATCAAAAATACAAATAAGAAACTGAAGAGAATTATGGCAGCTTTAAGAAGCTAAAACCATATTTAACTAGATTACCTAAAATAAATGACTATATTATTCAGGATAAATCTTGAATGAATATTGTCTTATCTAATATTACAAAATCTAATTATAATCAAATCAGAACTGAATATTCTAAACACTAAAATAAATGCATGACCGAAACATTAATTCTTCAAAGGCCAACATGGCTAAATTAATGGGCCTTATTATAAAATAAAATAAATGATCACACTACCTCATTAAAAAATCCAATGGGAAAAAGAGTATAGTGTTATCTTCTAAAAATCCTAACAAATAAAAATAAATAAATAAACCTAATTCGTATCATTCCCTCCGAGGTCGAAAAGTTTGGTCCTCGAAACGTGAACGATCTTAAAAAATAAATGTAGATCAACGTCCCAAGCCATCCCTGTGAAGAACGGCTAATAAAGCGGTGATAAAACGCTGACTAGGCAGTGACTGGATGCTGATGTGGCTTCAACTCGCGATAAAAACGCTGCTTCCGAGAAAACTATTCAACCCACGACAAATTGAAAATCTCACGATATAATGACCAGATCGCGAGAAGAAGAGATGACTGATTGTTTCACGCGTGTCACACACGCTCCTTCAATGGGACGCGCGTGTGAAGCTCACGAGCCCCTGTTGTTGCTCGCGCGTGTGTTCCATGCACCAAGCTGTTCTTCTACACCGCTAGAAATTCTCTGTGCGGATTGCTCTTCGGCCGGAGTTGTGTTGATCCTGTAGCAGCGAACGGAAATAACTGAAAAGGCTAGGAATATCAGCTGCAGAGACGAGGCGTGGAGAAGACAGCGGCGGCGGATTTGAGGCTGACAGAGAGCCGAACGGCGATGGAAATTCGATCGGTGCAATGGCACGATTGGAGCTACAATTGACCGCGAGAAGAACGACGGTAGGTAAAATCTATAGAGGTCGAAGAGTAGAATTGGTGGCTGAAGGCAGTTGGTCGGAGATGGAGAAGAAATCAGTGGTGCAATAGCGGGTTCGTCGGAGATGCTGAGCGGAGGCGGCAGTAGCGGATGGCAGTGACCGGTCGAAGATGGAGCTGAGCGACGGCGACGGCGACGGCAACGGCGAGATGAAACGGAGGTGCCGGAGATGAAGCTTAATGGCGGCGGTGAAGATTACTAGCGGTGGAAGTTTCTGCTTTATGATTGTTTAAAAATAAATTCAAAAATAAATTCAAACAAAACTCGAAATCCCTGTTGATCAACTTGTCCAAGGATATTTTGTTTTGCTCTGATGGCAACTGATATGAATCCCCTAGCGAAGAATATGGATTGCGGAATTAAGATCTTTGACAAAATAAGGGAACTTGCAAACCCTTCAATGCCGCACGAAATTCAGGGTCTAGCCCTCGGGGTACACTCAATTTCGACCCGCTCTCCAACTAGCCCTCATAATTAGATTACAAGGTTTATTGATACTTAACTTGCCATCGGGATTAAGCAACAATGGATTAGCTCGCAAGCAAAGAGTATGAACTCAAAAGGTTATATATTTGATTGATGAAAAGTAATGTCAAAATAATGTTGAAAACCACCCCTATTTATAGTACATTGGTATGGTCTTAAAAAATACAAATAAAAAACTGAAAAGGATTACGACAACTTTAAGAAGTTAAAACCATATTTAACTAGACTACCTAAAATAAAGACCAAAGTGCATATATAACCCTACATAATTAATGAAAGTGCAAATATAACCCTAGATATTTAGGTTATGTGCAAATATAACCATTTTTGAAAAATTCAGGCTGGAATTGAGTGAAAAGTTAAATTTACCCCTCTAAAAACACATTTACTACTTTAACCCCCTAATGCTTCTTTTTCAACGGACGCCGCCACTGAGGTTTCCATCGCCACATCTAGGTCTGGGCAGATTTTATTTTGGAGATGGGAGCTTTGCTAAGGTGTGTGATTTTGCTATTGCAAGTGATGATGTCTATGTATGGTGCCATTCAATTAAATATATCGGGTCACTCACCGTCTGTAATTTTCGCACAAGTTCACATTTTGATTTCGTAACTTTCTGCCTAAGTTTGGGTTTCTTTTGTTATGTTCTTGATTCTTGGACAATTGTATTATGGACAAACAGGATATGGACCAGGATTCAGCGATGGAGCAGGGCTGGGGAGGGGTGAAGGTGGGTGTTTGTGGTGGTGGTCGTGGTTTGTGGTGGCGGGGGGTGGGCGTTTGTGGTGGGGGAGGTGGTGGTCGTGGGTTGTGGTGGCGGGAGGTGGTGGTCGTGGGTTGTGGTGGCTGGAGGTGGTGGTTGTGGTGGCCGGAGGTGTCACTGGTCGTGGGTTGTGATAATTAGAGTTGGTGGTTGTGGTGGTCGGAGGTGGCGACCAGTGTGGTGACATATGGTTGGGGTGAGAGGGGTATAATTAAGAAGAAGAAGAAAGGGTAGTATAGGAAATGAATTTTCAGTTTTGGTCCAAAGGGTATTTTGGTCATTTTGGTTCGTCAATGGCAGAAAATAGCAAGTCATTGTCGGAATAATAGTTTTAGGGTTATATTTGCACTTATGTATAATAGTTAGGGTTATATTTGCACTAAAAACTATCTCAGTGTTATATCTGCACTTTCTCAATTACATATGGTTATATCGAGATTAAGCAACAATGGATTAGCTCGCAAGCAAAGAGTATAAACTCAAAATATTGTATATTTGGTTGATGAAAAGTAATGTCAAAATAATGTTGAAAACCACCACTATTTATAGTACATAGGTATGATCTTCAAAAATACAAATAAGAAACTGAAAAAGATTACGGCAACTTTAAGAAGCTAAAACTATATTTAACTAGACTACCTAAAATAAATGACTATATTATTCAAGATAAATCTTGAATGAATATTGCCTTATCAAATCTAATTCTAATCAAATCAAAACTGAATATTCTAAACACTAAATTAAATGCATGACCGAAACATTAATTCTTCCACGGCCAACATGACTGAATTAATTGGCCTTATTCGAAAATAAAATAAATGATCACACTACCTCATTAAAAATTCAATGAGAAAAAGAGTAGAGTGCTATCTTCTAAAAATCCTAACAAATAAAAATAAATAAATAAACCTAATTCGTATCGTAAACAAAATTAACGTCCGGAAGGGTTCATGATCTCAGAAAACACACTGGTAGATTTCAACTTATCATCAGTAGTGGAATTGGTGGACGAGGTAAGCCCTCCGGTTGTATCACTCTGGCTCTTGAACATGCCTGAAGACGTTAAGATACCGCCGGTAACTATATCATCATCCCCCGTGGTTCCGCCCATTTTCGGCGAAAATGGAGCAAAGATGATCGGGTGTTGATGGCGATTGTCGTCTTTATCAGCAGCTTCTTGAAGCTGCAGGGAAAACTCAAGGCTCCATACTACATCACTCATTGCGGGCCGGTCCGAACCTTGGGTTTTCAGGCAGTTTATGGCTATGTCGGAAAAGCTCCTTAGGCACTCCGGTGCCACCTGGCCCTGCAGGTTGGGGTCCACGATCTGGTCGATGGTCCCCTTTCTGCTGCACCTCCGGGCCCACTCCGCTAAATTCACCTGCTCTCTAGGTGAGGTCGGAACGATGGCCGAGCGGGCACAAAGAACCTCGAACAAAACGACACCAAATGAGTAAACGTCGGACCGGTCAGTCAACTGCTGCTTCTTGTAATACTCGGGGTCCACGTAACCGAAGCTCCCCTTCACCACGGTGCTGACGTGGCTCTGGTGGCCACCGGTGGGGCCCAGTTTGGACAACCCAAAATCCGAGACCTTGGCGACAAACTTCTCGTCGAGAAGGATGTTCGTGGACTTGACGTCGCGGTGGATGATGTTGTGCTTGGCCTCACAGTGGAGGTAGTGTAATCCCTTGGCGGCGCCGATGCAGATCTGGAGGCGCTGCTGCCACGTCAGCGGCGGGTTTTCCGTCCGGTAAAGGTGGTCCCGGAGGGTGCCGTTGGACATGTAGTCGTACACCAAGATCATCTCTTTGTTGTCGGCACAGTACCCAATTAAGGAGACGAGGTGAATGTGTCGGAGATTGGAGAGCATCTCGATCTCCGTCCGGAACTCGTGGGCCCCCTGCCGGGAAGTGGCGTCCAACCGCTTGATCGCGACGATGGTGAGGTTGTTGTCGATTTGCCCTCGGTAGACTTTTCCGAATCCTCCCGTTCCAATCACCAAGGTGGGGTCGAAGTCGTTGGTCGCCGTTTTGATTTCCTCGAGAAGAAACCGCCGGCAGATACCCGACGGCAGGGGAGATGAGCCGATTACCTTTGACTGAGTTGACAATGGGGCCCACGATGACTTGGTGGTGCTCTTCTCTTTGACCGTTCCTCTCCGTCGGCAGCAGATGAACAGAATCAATAAGAACATTAAGGCACCTCCTCCAGCAACTCCCCCGGCGACTCCGGCAATCACTCCGACACTTCTTTTCTTCTTCTCTGGTTGTGGTGAATTTGGCGACGAGCTGCCTGGAGTCTGGGGGGGATCAGGGTTGACGCCGGCTAAGTTACCACCGGTTGAATTCAGCTTAAATATCTCCAGCCCATTTAAAAATGCGTCAAGGTATTCGGGCCTGGAATCACGGTCCGGACTCAAGGCAAGAAATAGGTCGTGCTTGCTCTGCCGGCCGGTGGGATTTGCTACCGAAATTACGTAGTCTCTGAACATAGGGATCTGAGCACCTCCGGCAAAATGTATGACGTCGACATCTGTTTCTGCTAGGAGGCTATCGATGAAGACGTTGAAGACCCTTTGACCGTTGTTGAAAAATATCAGAGGCTGGAATTCGCAAAAATGCAATCTTAGCAGATAAAAGAAGCCGGTGTCCACTTGGAAGTTCCATGTCAAGTTAACCGCTGGAGTCTGGTTCACCATCGCCCCCATCGTCCGAGCTGTTAGGTAGACGTCTTCCGGGGCGGAGTAATTCGGCGTCTGTGCAGTGTAACTCAGAGAAATGGTATCATTATTATTCAATGGGTTACCGTATTCACCGGATATGAACGAATCATCCTTTAACCAGTCACGAAACATCCCAGTGTCATCCTTCCCGATAACAGGCCCTCCGCCGACGTTCAGCCTGTAGAGAGTTTCGAAAGCCGTGGCATTTTGATCGAACTCGTACTGGCCATTGGGAGAATTGACAGACCTGAGTGGCTTGCTGTCCGTATCGTGGCTGCCCATGTAAAAATTCGCCGGGATGGAGACAACTTCAATCCCGTTGATGAAGGCGGACGAGTCCGGCGATGGCAAAAAGGTCAGATTCAGAGCTTGAGTTTGCTGGACGTTGACTATGAATTCCTTGACAAAGTAGAGGGCTTGGGGTTTCTGGCTGGAAGCGGTCAAAAACGCGCTGAAGTTGGTGAGAAGGGTGTACTGATTAGCCGTGACGGCGAAGAAAGACTGGGATGTATCGAAAGATTGGGTTGTGTTGGTGGTGCTGTTGTAGGCGGCGGGGTAGAAGTAGAGGCGGAGGATCTTCTGGCCGGAGGAGAGCGGGAAGATGTATGAGAATTTGGAGTGGATGATGCGGGCGGTGAGGTAAGGGACTGAGCCTTGGATGGAAGGGACTCCCTCCGCCTTCGCCGGAGACGACAGACTTGGGGTACTGATATCAGGTGAGAATTTTGTGCCGGCATCTCCGTCCCAGCTCTGTTGATCGGAGGCTTGCAGCTTTGTGGCGGCGCCGCAGTTGAGCAGGATGTGCTCGGTAAATATGTACGGCGGATCGGCGGCGGTGATGATCTGAGTAGTGAGGAGAAAGCTGAGGTAGAGAAGAGAAGTAATCATGGTGAATTTCCACGGGAAGTTGGGCCTCCTTCTTCTAATTTTAATTTTGTGCTCTGTTGTTGAATGGAATGAATTGGTTGGTGATTTAAGGTGTCCACAAACAAGCGATAGGCCAATATGGCCTGTGGACCTGAGAATGAAGTCAGGATGTTTGTTTGTGTGTGCGTGACGTGAGTGGACTTGCTAGGTGTTCCAAGTCGTCGAGTAAAAATTTCCAAGAAATTGTTTCTAGGATCTTTTAGGAAAATTATATTTAACTGTAAATAATTTTAAATCACGTGTATAAGTTGATACAAGTGTCTCCTGTTGGATTGTCTTGTGTATAACTAATTATACAGAGTATATTTGTTTTAAGATAAAGTTTTATATAAGACCGTTTTACGGTGAGATCAGGGATTCTATTGTAAATATTTTAAAATGGGGTTTCATATTGATATTTTAAAAGTTCATGGATTTAATGTGTAATTGTGATAATTTACAATTTAGTCCAGTTCTATTAGTTTTTGGCCCCCGAATTTAGTTTACTCTTTTCCTATTTTGCCTCTAGTCCTTGGTCTTACCATGAGACGGTCTCACAAGAGACGGACTCTTGTTTTAATATGTAATCAAAATTTAATAGCAAAAATAATAAATGTATAATTTAATTTTGGATAGAGAAAGTATAGATGAGCTATAACTTATGGATTGTTACTATCTTATCTTAATGAAATAGAAGAGTACCAAATTTACATTAATTGTTGCCTATTGAATGAAAAAGGCTAGGCGAACTCTGCTCCAGCCCCGCTAGAGAGCCCAGTTCACAAAGACCGCTGCTACAACGCCGATGGAGATGGCTAGAGCAACTCGTCGGTGGTCCTGAGCTCATCCTGATTCATCGGAGCCATTCTCTCAAGCAGAGATGATGTCGGAACATATCACACCAACTACGGAACAAATGAGTAGGAAAAAAAATTGAAAGCTTATTAGAAACATTACAAAAATAGAGGGCCTTGAGAATTCCAGGAGAAGAGAAAATGTTAGGCAAGTGGTTCAGGGAAATACGAAGATGATAATGGAATTTTTTGAAAATGGTGATGAAATTTTCTGGAAAGGGTGAATGATAATGGATGCTTTACTGACCACATGAACAAAAAAGTGGAGGACGCGTGTACGACGGAGGAAAAATAGAAAAAGTAGATAGAAGGACGTTATAACACACATTAGTGGGGATAGAGAGGAGAAATAAAAAGGAAAAGCCACCGAATTTGCGAAGACAAAAAAGTTACTGTTCATCGAATGGATCTGCACTTTTAAGATATAGAGATATTTTTATCAATATATTATTTATTGTTAATAGTACTTTTATATAAAATTTATTTTCCATCTTTACAAAGATACACACACATATACAGCGGCGGAACTAGGGGGGGCGAGGGGGTGCTGGCGCCTCCCCTAAGATCCGGTGGCCCGGAATTTAGGCCTAGAGCCACCGGAAGCCACCGGATTCCGCCCCCCCCCTTGAGTTGTCGTCATTTTACTGCGAGGGAGTGGCTGGGGAGGCGGAGGCGAGCAGCGGCGTGAGAGGCGGAGGCGTGCAGCGCGGGCAGCGGCGTGCCGGCGTGAGGCGGAGGCGCGGAGGCACTGCTGCACGGCTGCACCTGAAGAAGACGATGGGTTTTTAATTTTTTTTTGGTATAACTAAACAAAACGACGTCGTTTTGGCTAAGTGAAACGACGTCGTTTTGCTTAGCGGGTTGAAAAAAAATAAAAGGCCAATTGGGCTCAGCCCAACTGGCCCAAATGTTTGGCAATAACCTAACCTAACTAAGTAACTAAGGCAGCAAACCACATTTGCCAATTGCCTCTCCAACTCCAACTCATCTGCCGCCACTCGCCAGCCACCTGCCGCCGCCTGCCGCTCCTTTTCGCCCCCCCTAAAATTTACTCCTGGTTCCGCCACTGCACATATATATATAATATTCATCTATACTCCCTCTGTTTCTTTATTAGTGACACACTTTCCTTTTTGGATTGTTTCATTTTTATTGGCACATTTTTCATTTTTGACAAGATTCCTTCAATTTCGTCCACTCATTATACTTTTTACTTTCTACATTCAATTTCATCCACTCATTTCCTTCACCTAAATCCAAGCACCTAAACCTATGGTGCCACTATTAATGAAACGGAGGGAGTACTTATTACTAAAAGAACAACCACTTGCTTAAATGACACTTCCTTCACAAAATTTTGACACATGCTATAGCAAACTTGCTACATCACCTACTTAAAAAAATATTTTAACTCATTGATTTTGGCAGAATTCAAAAGATGAAATTAAAGAAATACTGTAACTCACATTAATTTTGGTTGAATTCAAAAGTTGTAATCAAAGGAAATTATATGGCATGCATCAATTAACTTATATTTATGTTGCCTGAATCAATTAAACCGCAATCAAAGGAAATTTACACTTATGTGTAACAATTAAACAATATTTATTCCTTAATTGTAGTGTCTGATGCATATCTCTTTAAACATAAAAAATGAATCAATTAAATCATATTAATTCCTTCAACGTCCAACCATATCAATTCCTTAATCGTAGCGTCTAATGCTGCTAATATCTTTAAACTTCTTGGCTATATAGTCATTGTAATTGTCACAACAACTGTTTTTTAACACTAAGTAGTTGCTTTTCAACACTGAATGCTAACAAATATTTATCATTTTTCAGTGAATTGTTCAAAAAATATTTTAACTATTTGTTCATTTATTTTACTTTTACATTGTAATACTTATATTAAACACTAAACATTTACAATTAATTAACATAATTTTAAAATTATATTTAGCATTTTTTATATGTAATCGTATACCTTTATTTATAATTAAGAGGATTTATTCAATTTAGTTTTACGAAACACATGATTTTTTTTACTTTAATTTAATAATTATTGATTCATCATCACCATACTAGATGATACCAGTGCCGATGCACGAATTTATGAACCTATAATGTACTCCCTCCATTTCATTAATAGTGGCACCATAGGTTTAGGTGCTTGGATTTAGGTGAAGGAAATGAGTGGATGAAATTGAATGTAGAAAGTAAAAAGTAGAATGAGTCGACGAAATTGAAGTAATCTTGCCAAAAATGGAAAGTGTGCCAATAAAAAAGAAACAATCCAAAAAGGAAAGTGCGTCACTAATAAAGAAACGGAGGGAGTAACATAATTTATAATTTTAATTAACAATAAAATTTTATTATATTTATATGAGAAATATGCACGATACAGTATATACAATAAATTTATATATTTACTGATATATATATATATATATATTTCATTTTAAAAGAAATCGATTCGATATTGGTTGAAATATAATAATTAATAATTAGTATTTAAGTGAAAATAATGTATATGTTTACGTAGGAAAGTATTAACAATTGTATAAAAATACTTTATGTTATAAAAAATATAATAATAAGAATAGGAAAAATAGGAAAAATATATTTGATAATGAATCAACAATATATTTAATTAAAGTTATAAAATTATGTACACTTTAAAATACATTTGTTAATTATAATTTTTATATTAAAGCATAAATAGTCATAAATGAGAGTCGGTATCTGGTAATGAAACCATTAAATTATAACCAAAGTTGTCCAATAAGTGATTTTTTTTACTACAAATTTTAAATTTGCCAACAAATCATTCTGATTTCTTTTTTTTAATGGCACATATGGAAGCATAAATCTCTAGAGATGTATGGAGTTGGAAATGTGCCAATATACAGGAAATATAATCAAGGAAGAGATATGCATTTTTCAAAAAGAAAAAGGAAGAGATATGCATTAATTGAGATAGGTTGAAGTTATTTAATAAATGAATGCTACATTGAATTAAATTACAAATGAGGCTTATTAAATAAGGGAATATTATTTTTGAATTTGTTACCTTTAAAGCTAATCTAGCAAACGTCACTTGTCCAAATGGTTGCTCTTTTAATT
This sequence comes from Rubia yunnanensis, assembly GCA_037428765.1. Taxonomy (NCBI): domain Eukaryota; kingdom Viridiplantae; phylum Streptophyta; class Magnoliopsida; order Gentianales; family Rubiaceae; genus Rubia; species Rubia yunnanensis. Next base: position 5,694,269 of record CM075069.1, read on the forward strand.
ATAAATATAGATATTTCATATTTTATACTCCCCCTTTCACTAAGAGTGGCACCCTAGATTTATGTTCTTGGATTAATGTGAAGAAAATGAGAGGTTGAAATTGAGAATAGAAAGTAAAAAGTAGAATGAGTGGATGAGATTGTAGGAATCTTGCCAAAAATGAAACGGGTGTCATTTAAAAAAAATATAACAATAAGGCACGTATGCCACTCTTAGTGAAATGGAGGGAGTACAAAAATTAATATTATTCTATATAAAATTCATATATATAATATTTAAGAGTCCGTCTCTTGAAAGACGGTCTTTCCATAAGTTATGGAAAGACCAAGGTTTAAAGTGTAAATTAGAAGAAATTAAGATAAAATTTTTGGGTTGCATGAACCGGGTTATAAATTTTATAACTACTACATGTTTCATACTAAAACTTTAATATTGCAACTAAAACCTTTTACCTTTTATTATTCTAATCAAACTCCGTCTTTCCATAAACTTATGGAAAGACCGTCTTTCCCAAGACTTTGCCAATATTTAATTATTATATATCAACAAAAATTGTGTTAATTTTTGAGTCCGTCTCTTGAAAGACGGTATTTTCATAAGTTATGGAAAGACCAAAGTTTAATAGGTAAATTAGAAGAAATGGAGATAAAATTTTTGGGTTGCACGAACCGGGTTATAAATTTTATAACTACTACATATTGCATACTATAAGTTTAATATTGCAACTAAAATCCTTTACCTTTTACTATCTAATTAAACCGAGACAGGACTTTGCCAACAAAATACGGGGATAAAAAAAAACATACAAGGAAAGAAGGAAAAACAGTTTGGACGTCCTAGATCCGGGACGACGGGGGCTTGGGGATAGGAGGGTTAACGCCGGCTAAGTTACCGTCGGCGGAACTCAGTTTAAACACCTCCACTCCATTTACCAACGTGTCAAACGTGTCCGGACTCACCGCAAGTTCGATGTCACGTAATTGCCCGGGGGGATCACTTGATACCAAAACCACGTAGTCTCTGAACATGGGGATTCCGATACCGCCGGCGAACTCTACGATGTCGACCGTGTCAGCCTCGAGCCCGTCGATGGTGAGATTGAAGACCCTTTGACCCCCCTTGAAGACTAAAGAAGGCTGCAACTCGCAGAAATGCAACCTGAACAGATAAACGAAGCCGGTGTCCACTGCAAAGGTCCAATACAGCTTCGCCGGCGGCGGCTGCTTGGCATCCTCTCCCATCACCCGCGCCGTCCGGTAGACGATCTCCGGAGCGGAGTAACTCGGCGTCTGTGAAGTGTAACTCAGGGAAATGGAATCATTACTCACCGGGGTACCTTTTAGCAGCGATACGAGGTATTCATTATCCTGCTTCCATTCTCGGAACATTCCGGTGTCATCCTCCCGCTCAACCGTCGGCCCACCCATGTTTGATCGGTAGAGAGCTTCGAAAGCTGTCTTGCTGCTGTCCAGATCGTACTGGGTGCCCGGGGAATTCACGAATATGAGTGGCTTGCTTTTGAGGTCGTGGCTGCCCAGCCTGCCCATGTAGAAATTCTCCGGGAGGGAAATGACTTCGATTCCGTTGATGAAGGCGTAGGATTTGTCCGACGGCGTGAAGGTCACGGTCAGAGATTTAGTCTGCTCGTCGACGTTGATTATGTATTCCTTGATAGCGTAGGGCCCCGCGGGTCTCTGAGCTCCGGCGACGGCGGCATAGGCGTTGAATTCTTTCAGCAGAGTGTACTGGTTAGCCGTGACGCTGAAGAAAGACTGGGTTTTGTTGAAAGTGAGGAGATATTTGTCGGCGGTGCTGGCGTAATTGTTGGGGTAGAAGTGGAGGCGGAGGATTTTCTGGCCCGGGGAGAGTGGAAAGACGTAGGAGAGTTTGTAGTGGATGATGCGGGCGGTGAAGAACGGGGCTTGGTTGATGAAGGAAGAGTCAGGATCCGCCGTCGCCGGAGTTGAGAGTCCCGGCGTGTTGACGTCCGGCGATAGGTTTGTACCGGCATCGCCGATCCAGTCCTGGCCACCAACAATGCTGTTTATGTTGGTGCCGCAGCTGAGCGTGATGACCTCTATGGGTTTGTATGCTGGATCATCGGCGGCGATGATCTGCGGAGTGGCGAGGAAGATGGGGAAGAGAAGGAAAGGAATCATGGTGATCTTGATCATGATCAAATTATAATTTTTGAAAACAAGAATGAATTGGTTGTGATTGGCTAGTTAGTGAGTATCGCAATCCGACAATCCTAGGATTCAATGAAAAACTATACTTCCAAAAAGGAAGATATGATGGGATCAAATTATACTGCTACCTCACTCACATAATAAATGACACACATGATTTTTCCAAACTAAATTTGGCAAAATTTGACCCTAATTATTAAACTAATATAGATATAAAACAAAACCATGATATTGATTAACTTGAGATATTGTTGATCAAATATGATTATTGAAAACTCTGATAAAATGGTTGTGTCATTTATAATGGGAAGTAGTATAATTTAATTTAAATAATACTTGGGATAAAGGGAGTATTTATTGTTGCAAATATTACACCATATCCTAATTGTTTCTATCTAATGACTTCGTAACTACTACCATGTAAAGAAAATTTGTTATGGAAAATGTGTATGATGAGGTGATGGGCTAATGAATTTTTAACATGTATTAAGTGAGTGAATACAAAAAAATAGAAAAATACATAAAATTAACTTTTGGCCCCACCCACTAGGCTCGTCAAATGGGTTAATTGGATCAACCCATTATCCAAACCCAATTAACCATTATATAATAAGTATTTATCCAATTAACTCATTTATTAATAGGTAATAATGAGTTTGATCATAAATGAATTGGGTCATTAAAGGGATAATGACCCAATGAGTTAAAATATATTATCCAATAAGTTATTATGTGATTAACCCAATAAGTTAACATTCAATATTTTCTTCTGATTTAGGTTACAAGTTGTCATTATCCAATGAGATTGAGTATTAATACTCATTAGTTTTTGGGATTGGGCGGGATGAGAATAATTAAATTTTGACCTGAATGTGTCCCATATTATGTTAACTAAGTGGGAACCTAACAAATACCCATAAAAATCCAAAAATACCCAATTAAATGCATGTGTAATATTAAACATAAAAATTCACTATAATTCAAAATTTATACAAATTATACAAATTATAATTCACAAATTATTCGAGCTCAATCTCGTGAAGTATTCGAGTTCGTACAGCATTCGAACTCAATCTCGTAGAGTATTTGAGTTCGTACCGTATTCGCGCTCAAACACGTACAATGTTCGAGTTCGTACAATATTTGAGGTTAATCTCATACAGTATTCGAGTTCATACGATATTTGAGTTCGTACAGCATTCGAGTTCGTGCGATATTCGAGTTCGTACGATATTCGAGTTCGTATAATATTCGAGCTCAATCTCGCACAATATTCGAGCTCAATCTCGTATAGTATTCGAGCTCGTAAAACATTCGAGCTCGTACATTGTATGAGTTCGAGCTCAAACCCAACTAATATTGTTCGTTAATTTCGTCGAGTTTACAAAACCAACATATTATATATATTTTTATTATTATTAAATATAATATAATATGATGAACATGATATAATAAATGATTATATATTGGAGAAAAATTAAATGATTATATGAATTATCCACGGGTGACTCATTATCCAACCCAACTCGACCCACCCAAAATTATCCAACGAGTAACCCATTATCTTACCCAACTAAACCCAATAACTACAAATCAATTGTATCCATTAACCCAATGAGTCATTATCCAATAAGTTTCATCCAGTAGTGAAAATAATATATTGATAACGGTTATTCAATGGGCGACCCGACCCGTTTGATGGGCCTACCACCCACTTAAAACATGTTAAAAATTCATTGGTCCATCACCCTATTGTACACATTTCCCTAGAATAGAGTTTTTTTTATTCAATGCATGCTTCAAATACTACTCGTATCTTAGTAAAAATAGTACATTTTGACTTTTGAAATCAAAAGAATTAATTTTCAATATCTTTTTGACAAATTTTCGAGAAAAACTGTCTTTCCATACACTTATGAAAAAATTAGGTTTAATTCGAATAATAAAAAGGTAAAAGATTTTAGTTGCAATATTATATTAAAATTTTATTATGCAATATGTGGTAGTTATAGCATTTATGACCTGATTAATGCAACCCAAAAACTTTCTCTTTATTTCTTCTAATTTGCACTTTAAACTTTGGTCTTTCCATGGGTTATGGAAAGACCATCTTTCAAGAGACGGATCTATCTTTATTTATGAGTGTAAAATCTTTTTTTTAAAAAATAATTTAAAAATATACAGGATAAATCCAACAACATACTACCATTATAATAGTCTTGCATACATAATACTAGTATTAATGTCTCATTTCAAGTTGCAATTTAGCTATTCATCTAGCAAAACTTATTAACTTTGACCTAAAATTTGAATTGATATGTTATTATAAATGCTATTGTGTGATACTTTTTTGGATTCGTTATAACATATATTTTTAAACTATATGTGCGCAATAGAGCTAAACATGACTAGTTGAAAAACGACCTTACAGAACATCTTTACCAGTATTTGGGTGGTCAAAATTAAGATGTCGATATAGTTTCGTCATCCATGTTTTTTTGGTCAGACTAGATCAATATTTATTTTTTCCTATTTTTAATAATTGGTCACATTAGATCAATATTTTGATTTTCAAATTGTAATAATTGGTCGGACTAGATCAATATTTTATTTAGTATTTTCTGTAATTTTTATATTTGTTATAATTGCTTTTTGCACTTTTTATGTTTTTCATATTATTTTATAAAAAAAATGAATTCTCATAGTATTTATTTGTTTAATTTCGTTTTAATAGTTTCATAAAAAAAATTGAAATTAATTTTATTTTTTTACACTGAAGCATGGTATTGACAAGAACGAGAAAAAAAATTTATTTAACATATTTTTAAAAAACGAATTTATATTTAAATATTTAAACATTCTATTAAATTTTGCATTCAACTTATTTTTGGTGGAAAAAATTATGTAAAATAATATTTAATGGTCAAATTTAATGAGTAGGATAGAGAAAATCAAGTGGGCTCCATGAATAGTATATAGTGGTCTCTTAACCATTGTGGAGAAAAAAAAGAGTTGTCTCTTAAATGGTCTCTTAAGCTGAGGTGGAAGAGAGAGAGAAAAAAAAATATATTTAATTGGTAAGAGACCGCTAGCGGTCTCTACCACTGCCCATGGCCTTACTAACTATTTATTTTCTTTTCAATGAATCGTTCAAACAAGTATTTTAACAATTTATCCATTTATTTTATTCATAAGTTGTATTACTTATAAACTTTTACAGTTATTTAACATATTTTAAATTAGATTTAGTATTTCTTTTATATGTTGTATGTTATCGTATACCTTTATTCATTACTAAGAGTATTTTTTGCTATTTATTGTTACTATACCCATAATTTAATACCTTCAATTTAATAATTATTGATTAATTATCAACATATATTTCATATTTTATCACTATATTTTTTTTATCGTAAAGTATTTTTATATAACATTTAATACTTTTCTATAATATATATTATTGTTTAAATATAAGAAAAATAATTATTATGTATCAAGAAATATTGACTTAATTTTTTAATAAAATAAATATATAAATTTATTCTAAATATTAAATCATGTACATTTCTCATTTAAATATTACAAAATCTTATTAGTTATTAAAATTAAAATTATACTTCCTCCGTTCCAACTATTTTTGCACTTGTGCTTATTCATTTAGTCAAATTTTGTTACTTAGAAAAGTAAATTTCAATTAATGCATAAATTAATATATTATCATATGCGGTATCATTAGAATCATGTTAATATCTATTTTTAATATTTTTCATTATTTTTAAATATGCACAATTAAAGATATTAATGGTCAAAATTAGTTATGGTCAATCTGAAAAAGTTAAAATTTACAGAAATAACTGAGACGGAGAAAGTATCATATTAATTATTTTCATTTATAAATTCGTACATCAACACGGGTATTATCTAGTATACTAATAATCTAGTAAAGTTGCATGTACAGAGTCTTTAAGTGTACTTGTACAGACTACATATTGTCTTTAATTGTATGAGTGAGTACATAAGCTTATGGACATACCACTTATTTCTTACCTTATACACTACATTTTTTAAATTACATAAAAAATTTAAAAATTTTTAAAATATTTTTTTATATCATATATTTTTATATTTTCACTTTTAAATGCATATTATTACTTGTTTTAACTTATAAAATGCAATATTAAAATTTTATTAAAAAATTATAAAATTTAAGACAAATGCCCCTGAAAACTGTCCATAAACTTATGAAAATACCGCCTCTCTTGAGACTTTACCTAATTGTATTACGCCAGTTAACATCTACTAGTAGTAATTGGCCAATTACACATGGCCAATTTGTTAACATATCTTTAATTGTATTCGTTGGATAGTATATGCATATAATATACTATGTACAGTACACTTTGGAAAATGTCTTACCTCTCTCTTTCTAACAACCCATCCTCTACCTTCTCACTACAGAAACCCTAACCATACATGTCCCGTGGGGGAGCTGCTGCCGTGAAAACTTCTGCCTCCAGTGACTCCCCCTTCCCAATCTCACCCCCCAATACCCTTATCCCTTGTTACCCCGTAGTACCTGGACGGATCCGACTCCAGATCCAAAAAAAGGCGGTCAAAAGTTGGAGCGCCGGATTTTGAAGCGCCGGTGAAACACCAGTGTTGAAACAACGATGAAACGCCGGTGTTTAAACGCAGGGATGGGACCATCTTTTGAAGCGGCGTCGAAGTGCTGATGTTTGAAACGCCAGTCACGCAATCGGCTTTGAAGCGCCGGTCAAACAGAGGTCCTCTTTCACTGCAATGCTTCTTCTCCGGTGGTGCGCCACGCGACGGTGGTTCTCCGGCAGCGTTGCTCCCAGTGATGCGGCAGTAGGGCCATTTTTGCTCTGGTGTTGCTCCCGCCGGTGATGCTCCACGCGAGATTGATTTTTTTTTCAAACAGAGGTCGAGTTTCTTCAAGCGGGGCCGACGGTTTTGTTCGAGCCAACCTGATCCTTATTTCATCTCGCCGTTAGCCCTTCAAATGTGAGGTTATATCCTCAACGTCACAAAGGTAAGTTGCTAGCCTGGAGGTTTTTCCGAGTCTACTCGGATCTGAGTCGGCCAACTTAGATCCAGAGTGGCCAACTCGGTCTCGACTCAGGACAAGTTTAACTCAACTCAGTGACAAGTCAATAGTGAGTCAATTTGGGCCAGGGACTCAGCCCAAACAATCTTTCGGGTCAACCAACAGCCGAGTGCTGAGTTATATTCCAGAGGAATCAAGGTCATGAGGGGGTAGATCTCCATTTTTATTTTATTCTTCGACCTTTTATTTTCTCTTTTCGGGTGGTAGGCTATTAATTTATGTCAGTAATTTATTTTATTTTTTCTTCTTTTCTTTTATTTTTTAGTTTTAAAATTGGGCAGTTCTTAAATGTTTTTTTGATTTAGAGTGTCGGAAGGAATTATCTCTGTCAATGTTTATTTTTTCGGCAGCTTGAGTTGTTAAAATATGATTGACTTCAGATTTGATATCTAAAGAGACGATGAGGAGAAATCCAAGTCAAAGTTGTAATATACGAACTTTTGGCGATACTGTCTTCCAAGGAAGTAAATCAGATTTTTAGATTTGATCCACAGGGAGGTTGAGGCCATTTTTACTGAGAAATCGATTCACCTGGTCCCTAATATCTTTTGGAGTCAAGTTAGATGATTCTACGTATTCGAAGTTATTTTAGTATACCGATGAATTATATTTTCGGTAATTAAATGACGGGTCTTAGTCTACTAGATGAGCTAAATGGTCTTTACGGGTTATATGGAGGCGGACTTGATCTTTAGTTGGGGACTTTCATTTATTTTGTTTTGGTTACCTTAGAGGTTTAAATCTATCTGATTCATAAGGTAAGAACTTGCATCAGTATCGCAATTTCAATTCAAACATGGGTTTGATTCACACTCCATGTTCTGAGAAATATTTACCATCCGAAAAGAGGAAAAAACAGAGTCTTTGTCTAAAGAAATGCGTCGAGAAAGGGCAGTTGTATAGAACTTTTCAACGAGATAGTTGTGTTCCCCAACTGGAGAAGTCATTTTTGGAGGAGAAACGATGCGTTTTTGGGATCTGCGTGCTCCCTGGTTAGAACCCTTAAGGGGTCCAAATGGGTTGGACTTGAGTAGGTTGAAAAAGGACATACAGAGGTGTTCATGGTCATTTTGTGTGCATATCTTTCGATACTTCACCGTATTTGTTCTAATGGTAGTCTTGGGTCGATTTATTGTGACTACACTATGGCAATACAGTAGGAATCATTTATCCTCCACGTGCACTTCTCATTGTCACATAGGCTTTTGCTCAGCATTGTAATATTAATTAGGGCTTATGTGTATACTCTCTTTATGCCACTGAGACCTTAAATCATAAATGTAATATTTAGCTAGTGTTTTAGTGTACCCATATCATATGTTGTAATGGCACATTGTGCAAATTTGAAATTAATATAAAAGGGATGGGAACCCTATAAGCCCTCGTTCTAGTGACGATTTAATTAAAAATAAAATAAAATATTATGCACAGAACACAATTACTACTAATATATACTCACTAATAATTACAACTATCTAGTTACCTAATATGTAATTAACATTTAATTACCTAACACAATATAATATATTAACATTTAAAAAGTCTATTACCGGTCCATTCGGCCTGGACCGAAAAAGATATGGTTTTAGACTGAAACCCGGAATATTGAAAAACCTTGGACCGAGGATCAGTCTGGAATTTTATAAATCTGGTTCCGGTCCCCTTCATTCTGGTCCGGTCCCGTCCATTTTTTCGATCCAGATCGGTTCATGAATGACCCTAACATCAATGACACACCTCATTAATGATGATGATTACAATACATATGACTACAACAAACCAAAGTATAACATGAATACAATTCTAAGTCTATAAGGAAATTATCATCTATAACTAATTCTGCAAGAAAACTGATTTTATAGGGTAACTATCACTTATAACATTTCCTACAAGGAAATGATTTCTATTTCCTTAACAATAAGAAATGGAAAGACCAAGGTTTAAACAGCAAATTAAAAAAAACTAAAGATAAAATTTTTGGATTGCATTAATCGGGTCAAAAACTTTATAACTATTACACGTTGCATAATAAATTTTTAATATTGCAACTAAAACCTTTTACCCAAAAGGCGATATCCCTCGCTCTCAGGGCCCCGGCCACAACGACACCATGCCCATAACCGAGGAGGTAAATCACAGCACTCCCAGCTGTCAAACACATGGACCTCGAACATTCTTGGTGCTAAGACCTTTTACCCTATGTCACCCAGACTCGTCGTGTCCGAGTAAGTATCAGATACGGCGACACTTGAATTTGATATTTTAACTGACACGCTGACTCGATCAACTAAGTGTCTTGACTATTTTTTTCGACACGTCTACCATATAAAATATCGTAAAATATATTCGGACACGCCTATATTTTATTATTTTTAGGGCTTTGTGTATATTGACGTGAGTATGGAAGCAAAGAAAGTTTATTCATTTGGACGTTTATCTTTTCTTTCAGTACATTAATTTGTTTTTATATTTCAGGAAGTTAAATCAAACTAATGAATTGCAACGTATTTTGCGTTCAAATTCATTAATTAAATTTACTACCTAGAATTTAGAAACAAATCAATTAATTAAAAAGATAAACAAATAAGTTTCCACAACTTTCAAAATCATCTGTCTCCCCTTCTTCCAACACCCACATCTTCTTTTGGATTCGTCGATCGATACGCAACTCGGTCAAATTTTGACGCTTGTCGTGTCAAATCGCACGCGATTATCGACCTAATCTTAGGTGTCGGGGTAACACAACTTTTACCTCTCTATTATTTTAATTAAACTCCATCTTTCCATAAGTTCGTGAAAAAACGGTATTTCCCAAGATTTTGCTTAATAACTATGCTACACTATGGTACTAATACATTTTATTTTTTAATGTTATTTATATTTTTATAATTATTTACAATCTAATCGTAAAAGAATTAAAGCCTAATTTATATATTATCACATGGCTTTTATATATTTTTTGAGCCTGCCTTGATATAATAAGTATTTATTTGCTTTAAAATTCCCTTAACTCGATTCTATAACTTTTATTTAATAAAATTCTATAGATGGTTTTGTGTGAGGCAGCCTAAACTTTAGGCAGTAGCCTTTCTACAATTCTAACAATATTCTAGCTCGAGGAACATTTAAAAAAAAACAGTTAAAACTACCCAGGGGTGGGGGAGATGAATAAGGTCTCCAACCTTTTTAATAAAATATGTACAAAGTTTGAGTCCCTCGAGAACTAAGGCAACATAATTGCCTCCAAAAGATGATGTAGTAACACTACTGTTTGATCTATACATAATACCTAGAAAGAAATAATTAGGAGATGCGTTTCCAAAAAAAGCAATCTCCATCACTAGTGTTAATTGCTTGATTTGGCCGGGCATCTCCTAATTTAAACATTTAAAACTCAAGAGATGAGCATGATTCTGATTCCATGAAGATGCCAAGAGTCTGATTCCATTTGACTTTGCATATGATTCCATGAAAATGCCAATAGCCTGATTCAATCTGATTTCCTCTTGTACATTTATGGTTTGATTTTTCAACCCTGATGTCCATAATGTCCAACATGATTCAACCAAAGTCCAGCTAATGATCTTCAAAACATTTTCACATTTGGTTTGATCATGAAACATCCTGCAAATGAAAGTCCAGCTTCAAAATCCAACCAAAGTCACCATCTTCACATTTGGTTTGATCTCTTATTTTGCCACCATCTTCACATTTGATTTGATTTTGAAACAACCAAAGTCCAGCTCCAAACTTGCAAATGACAATTCCCAAGTTAGTGTGTATCATGCTCCAACCCGAGTGATGGAATACCCTGTTTATCTAATAAAATTAGTCCCCTGATTTATTGATTTAGAGAATTCCAATTGAGGGTCTCTTCACCATCATTTTGGATAGCAATTTTTGAGAGTCTATCAGCCAGTTGATTAGCCTGTCTCTTTACATGCTCAACATGACATCCAAATTCAGTAATACGAGAGTTAATCTCCTAGACAAGATCGTATAGATTCCATGGAAATTTAAGTGGTTGGTAAACACAATTATTTGCCACCAAACAGTCAGATTCTAAGGTGAAAAAGTTAGAAATAGACTTCCCTAATCTGATCCCCTCGAGAATAGCTAACAATTCAGCGAGGATTGATGTAGCTGGTTTTTTTTATCCTCGCTTGGATCATATCCCCATTACTATCCCTGTCAATAATATCAAGACCAGAAATGTTTGCACTTGACTTCCAAGAGGCATCTGTGTTAATTTTGAAACCTGAAATACGTTTCAACCATTTAATCACCATAATTCCTGGGTGGCTTTGGTGCAAGGATCAGCCCCTTCTCATACCAAGTTAAATCACGTGCATTGCTAGAGTGAACAAGATTGCAATAAAAAGCCAAGAAAACTTCATCTCTGATAGATATAGTTAGGTGAATGAGATTATTATTTTTACTCTCGTAAATCATTTTGTTCCTTGTTTTCCAAAGGGACCAGCATAAAGGATGTCATAGTTCTAACTAAATGAGTGTGGGTCTTTGTTAGACCCTCGTAAGTCCAAAGCACTGACAGCCTATCCCAAATATTTGAGAAATCCTGAATATGAAGAGTCAACTGATGAAACATAAAATTCTATATGTTCAGTGCCAAATGACATTCATTAAAAAAAATATTAATGGAATCAAAATTGCACAAGCATATATAACACCTAGAAACAACTGAGATGTTCATGCATTTCAAAGTATCATCAAACGGCAGAAGTCCATTTATTATTTTCCACATAAAAATGCTGGTCTTTCTAGGTATTCTGCAACTCCAGATCTGATAATGGACCCTAGATGACACTACCCTATTCCTAATCAATTCATATGCAAATTTAAAGGTAAAATTTCCATCAACCCGAGGCTTCCAAATGAGCCTCTTATCTCTGTTCTTAATTTTAGCTGAGATCAAGAACTGAGCTATATGAGTAGGGATTAAAGCTACAATGGATGACAGAAAATCATTTTTATTTGAAATGATTTTGCAGGAACCTATCTATAGTTATTTTACAAAGACCTATCACTAATAACTTTTCAGGGGCTTTTTCATCCAATTTTTTCCCATCATTTTTCCACCACCTGCAATATACAAAAAAAATCCTAAAAAATCTTTTAAAAATGCAAAAAATAAATTAAAAAATGCACAAAAAATCTGCAGCAACATTAGCAAAAAAATAGCTGAACATTAACGAACAACATAAAACATCAACTAAAAACTGTAACCGAAAATAAAAGAATCAAATAAAACAACAAAAAATTGGGAGAAAAAAGTCAACTATGACTAACAAAAAATCAACTGGAAATCATAAAAACATCAACATAGCCAAATTGTCATTTTTTTTAAAATAAAAAGACTAGAAACATCAACGTATATCACCCAATCAACGATTGAAGCACTTACAAGTTGTACTATAAGCACCAATTTGGTTTCATAACACACAAATTATAAAATAAGCACCTACAACCTACATTTGAAGCACTAACAAAAAATGAAAAAATACTACAAAAAATCAACAATATCATAAAAAAAGCTACAAACATCAACTCCTAACAATTAACGATTGAAACACTTAGTTACAAGCAACGATTGAAACACTTAGTTACAACCAACGATTGAAGCACTTACAAGTTGCACTCTAAGCACCACTTTGTTTGCACTTACAAGTTGCACTCTAAGCACCAATTTGTTTTCATAACACGCACATGTTATAAAATAAGCACCTGCAATCTACATTTGAAGCACTAACAAAAAATGAAAAACGTCAACATAAGGAAAAACACTACAAAAAATCAACCATATCATCAAAAAAGCTACAAACATCAACCCCATCACCTAAAACTCATCTAGAAAATGAAAAACATCAACATGAGAGAAAACAAAAACTAAAAACATCAACAAAAAAGTTTCAGTACCTCAAGAGTATAAATTATTCACTCTGATATCATAAAACATCAACGATTTTTTTTATAAAAAAAACTACAAACATCAGCTCCTAACACGTGAACCTCATCCGAAAAATGAAAAATATCAATATAAGAAAAAAGACACTACAAACATCAACTCCTAATGCCAAAACCTCAGTTGGAAAATGAAAAACATCAACATAAGAAAAAAAAACAAATATCAATCCATATCACCCAAAAAACTACAAAACATCAACTCGTATCAATTAAACCTCACCCCAATAATAAAAAAAATCAATATACAAGAACAAAAAACTACAAACATTAACAAAAAAATAAATAAATACAGTACCTCGAAAATAAAATTTCTTAAAAATAAAAGACATGAGATTTGAACCCCAGTCTCTAGCCTTAAAAGACGAGAGCAATTACCACTCCGACAAAGACTCCTATTCAACCCAGTCAAATACGTATCATCACTCATCACTATTAATACAGTACTCTATCATGGAACCCGACCCGGGTTCACTCAGGCATCTACCCGGATGGCGGGTATCTTCATCTGCACGCCCCTTTAGTACCAACATCACCGTCCCAACTTCACCCGTCGGAGGATTTCAACATTAAGGTGGCGATGCAGTTGAGTAGGACAGGCTCTGTAAATTGCAAGCTGGATTGGCGGCGGTAGCTATGGTGATTTGTTGTATTTCTCTTCTTGATGGTTAGTTCTTCTCATTTCTACAGTCATTTACACTAATTTTCTATTCCGAGTGATTTCTTGATGACTCTGTTGAATTTCTGGGTTTTTATTTTCTCTGAGGTTTATTAATTTTTGAAATAAGACATTTTCTGTTTGAACTTTTAGTTCTGGCTGGAATCAAGGAGAAGTTCCTCGAGGCGATGAAGCGAGATGATGTTAAAGCTATCGTTGCTTACGGTAACTTATCCTTCCCGGTCTCTCTGTGTGCGTGTTTAAAAGGAAGTTTACTTTACAGCTTTTAATTTTTGCTGATGCAGAAGTGAATGCTTGCTTGAATCTCTGTTTTGAAGCTGTTGCGTTATCTTCTTTGAAAATTAATTGATCGTCGCAGACTAGACTGATTGAGTTGACTGACTTTCAAAAGAGCTAGAGCTTCAGGATTAGGTATAGGATAATTAATCAATGTTTCTTTCTGATTCTAGGATTAGGATTTGTTAGCATTTAGCTTTGATGATTCTTGTCATTCTTGTGGTTCTTGTCCTTTAGCAGGCATCTCATTTTACTCTAATTGGGAATCAAATTCCTGCTATTATATACTGAAACTACATTTTTTGTTTTGTATAAACTACTTTGATGGCTTAAAGCCTTTTACATCTTGTGCAGCTTCTTGCAGCTGTAATGCAGCTTCAAGACTTGCAACCATGTCGCTCAATGATGGCCGTTGGGCGCCTTCATCAACCAGACATTTACCGGCTGCTTCTACAAACTTGCTCAAGCTTTCTGGGAATATTTTACCCTGCAAGACATGGAGGAATACCGCCAGAGAGGTTATTCCTTAAGCCGGCTCTTATCCATTGTGCAAGACTAACTTGGTGTTCATCCAACCACAGCGTTGAGCCTTTGGTGCTGCACAAAACCTCAAATAACATCAAGCCAAATGAGAATACCCCAGTGGCCACCAGTAAGTGCTTCGGAACCTCAAATCGTGGCAGCCCAGTTATTGTCTAACAATATGTCGGTGGACGTCAAAGTGCAATGGAGATTAGAGTGCTTAAAGGTGGATTGGTGATGGGACAGTCCTTTAGCAATGCCAATGCAGATTTGCAGTCTCCGTTTCCATGGGAGATGATCCCTGTAAAGATCAGACAAGTGATCATGCAGGCTCCCGTTGGCTACAGGATCATAAATGAAGATTGTTTCAGTTCCCTGTTGGCAGTAGCCCATAAGCGAGACGAGATCATGTGTACGTGTTGTCCTCGACTGCCTTACAGCCACTCGCTCTATACCATCAATGTGGAACTTGTATATGCTGTCACAACCCCAAAAGCCAGTAATACAACTGTCATGGAAATGATTTGTTGCATTCAGTTGAGGAGATCCTTAACTGAATGTAATCAGTTGCATTCAACAAATCAACAAATCAGTTGCATTCAACAAATCAACAAATCAGTTGCATTCAACAAATCAACAAATCAGTTGCATTCAACAAATCAACAAATCAGTTGCATTCAACAAATCAACTGAATCAATGATTTGTTACTAATCAGTTCCATCCAATCAAGAGGGTATGTAAATACTTCATCTGAAGTCGTTGGATGGAACTGATCACAAAGCTGGATGTCGTTGGATGGAACTGATTACAAAGTTTTTTTTTATTTACTGGCACAACATTTCTACACCCTAATATTGATTCCATAGTATGTTTTTCCCACCAAATGCTTCCGATAAGAAGGGTGAAATTAGTCCCGGCTGACTTTTCTTTCATATTCACGAATAATGACTAGAGCTTGTTGAAACTTTTGTTGTATTTTCTGCAGCCTCTTGCAGCTGTAATGCAGCTTCAAGACTCGCGACCATGTCACTCATTGATGGTCGATGGGCGCCTTCATCAACCAGACATTTACCGGCTGCTTCTACAAACTTGCTCAAGCTTTCTGGAGATATTTTACCGGTAAGACATGGATCAATACAGCCAGAGAGGCTATTCCTTAAGCCTGCTTTTATCCATTGTGCAAGACTCACTTGGCCTTCATCCAACCACCGTGTTGAGCCTTTGGTGCCACACAATACCTCAAATAACACCAAGCCAAATGAGAATACATAAGATTTTTCTGTTGTTTCCTCGCCACGTAAGTAGTCTGAGTCCAGAATCCCCCAGTTGCCTCTGACAGCCACAGGTCCATCATTCACGGCTCTTCTTCTAGATACCTCAAAATCTGAAACCTTGGCAGCCCAATCTTCGTCCAACAAGATGTTGGTTGACTTCAAAGTGCAGTGGAGATTACTCAGATTAACTGTGGACTGGATGTGGGACAGCCCTTTAGCAGCGCCAATGCAGATTTGAAGTCTCCGCTTCCATGGAAGAGGATCCTTGTTAGGATCAGACAGATGATCATGGAGGCTCCCATTCGCCATGGAGTCGTAGATGAGCATGGTTTCAGCATCCTGTCTACAATAACCAAGGAGAGAGACAACGTGACCATGTCTTGCTGGCGGACCAGTTTCCATCTTTGTTTGCAGCTCCTGTGTCATCCAATGCTTAGACTCTCTTGTGCTCCACCGCCTTACAGCTACCATTTGTTGAATACCATCTACATGGCCCTTGTATATGCTGTCAGAGCCCACAAAGCCAATTATGTTACTGCTATGGAAATTACCGGTGGCCTTCCAAATCTCCTGAAAAGAAAATCTATGCAGCCCTTCTTGTAGAAGCATTGTGTACCCTTTTCTTTTTGATGATGATCTTAGCTTAAACACATCCCGCCACCACGAATTGCTATCCCTCCTTGGAGTCTCAAGATCTGGAGTTTCTTTATTGCCATTTGGATCTGTTGTCGCATTGTTAGGACTGATATTGAGATCTTCGAATGAGAAAATGCCATCACTCCTGTCACTGTTACTTCCAGCAGCATTCACATTGTCCTCTTCATCTCCTGCTTCACCTGAAGTTGGATTCTGTTGCAGCCCCAATGCCAGCTCAAGGCTCACCACGACATCAGCCATGGCAGGGCGTTCATGAGGGTGTGTATTTATGCATCTTCCTGCAACTCCCACGAACACCTTCAAACAAGCTGGGGAAATTTGCCCTCTCACATTACTGTCAATGAGCTTGTCAACTTTCCCCTTTCTTATGCAGTATCTTGCCCAGGTGGCCAAACTGTGCTGCTCCTCATCGAGGCGTATATCCACAGCAGCCCTTCCAGAAAGCACTTCAAACAGCACAACTCCAAAAGCATACACATCTGATTTTCTGGACAGCTTTTTAGTTAAGAAATAATCAGGATCCAAGTAGCCAAACGTGCCTTTAACATTGGTACTGATATGGCTGATTGACTCATTGGGTGCTCCCATCTTTGAGAGGCCGAAGTCAGAAATCTTGGCCACCCAATTCTCATCCAGAAGAATGTTTGAGCTCTTCACATCTCTGTGGATCACCCTTTGTTTAGAGGTGTGAAGAACATACAGGCCATGTGCAGCGCCAATGGAGATCTTGAGCCTGTGTTCCCAAGGGAGAGGTGAATGATTCGCAATGCGTCTACCAATCTTGTATAGATGATCAGCAAGTGTTCCTCTGCTCATGTATTCATAAACCAGCACTCTTTCATGGCCATCATTGCAGTAGCCGATCAAAGGAACAAGATGCTCGTGGCGGACCTTGGATAGCATTTCTATCTCTGTCCGGAACTCCATGTCTCCATGCCTTGACTCTAATTTCAGTCGCTTGATCGCCACACTCGTACATCCTCGATCAATAGTTCCTTTATACACTTGCCCCTGGCCGCCACGGCCTATCATGCACTTGGAATCGAAGTTGTTGGTTGTCGAGCGTATTTCATCAATTGAAAACTGCCGGCAAAGATGGCTGTGGGAAGATGATCTGAAGCTCCTCAAATCTGAATTTGTTTCTGAAAGGCGCCTGATATAATAAGCAGCGATACTCAACAAGGTAATCACTAAAGTTACTGCATCTGCCACTACATTCTTACTGCGAAATGACAGCATTTTCTTGTGCTTTCTTGACCTAGATGATGAGCTAGGCTCATTTTCAGCCGGGTTAGAGCCGGCAAGATTGTTGTCAGGGTTGCTCAACTTGAAAATCTCCAAGCCATTCAGGATCCCACCTGTTTGCTTTTGCTGGAAAGTGATGTTCAGACAACGCTTTCCTTGCATTCGATCTCCCTCCATCAGTACAATGAAGTCCCTGTACAATGCCACCCCATGTTTTCCTCCCCATCTGATCAAATCAGCACTGTCTTCAGCAACCTGATTGTTCATGAGAATTGAAAACACCCTCTCCCCTGGCTCGGTTATTCCGAGTTCGAGCTCACAGAAATGAAGCCTAATCAAGTATCTAAACCCCACATCCAAAGGTATGTTCCATGTATTTTCAGCAACTATAAACTTTGCTGTCTGGTAAACTTTCTTGGGTGCAACATATGAAGGTGTGAAGGTGTAATTGATTGGGATGGCTCTTTTGATCAAAATACCTCCAGTTTCTGGCAAGTGCTCGATGTCGCCAATCCATTCGCGAAACATGCTCCCATCTTCAACAGAAGGAATGGAGTTCCCACCAACGTTCACCCGACGAACCACCTCCAGCGCAGTGCTGTTGTCGACATAGAACCTGTACTTCTGGCCAACCATGAGGGGACCGTGATCACCATCCGGGGTGAAGTAAAGACCGGATGGCATGGAGACAACTTCAATGCCATTGACAAACGCATAGTTGTCCGAGCAACCTGTCTTTCCTTGAACTGGAGAGAAGGTCACACTGATGGAACCTTCAACATTAACGCAGAATTCCTTGCTAAACGGCCCTGAGCCCGGAGAAGCAGCAGTGAAGTTGGTAACAAGAGTGTAGCCTCCTGCTTTGACAGTGAAAAGGGGCCTGGAGTTCTTGAATCCCTTGTATGAACCCGGGTTGAAGTGGAGGCGGACGAACTTGTGACCAGGCTTCACCGGGAAGGTGTAGGTGAATTCATGCCTAGATACCCGAGCGGTAGCGTAGGGAACATCAGTTGCAGCACCATTGATGGATCTGGTCTTGGTTGATCTCCCACTCATTTGTGAACCCATGTCGGTGATCCAAATGCGTCCATTTGGCGCAGTTGAATTGGCGGAAGAACCGCATGAAATTGCAATGTTTTCGAGAACTGGTTGCTGATTGCTGATGAAACAATGGGCAAGGATGTAGAAGACAAGAATCTGAACCGAGGGTCTACAGGGAGGCATGTTTTGTTTTGGTAGTCTTAGCAACTAGGAAGCAAAGCAAGTGTTATTATCCAAGTTTTTGCAGAAGAACTGGCTGCTCAAAAGGACGAGATGAAACTCGCATTATGGCGAAGTCTTGGTCGTGGCAAAAGTAGCTTTTGCCTTGTTTACATTGTACAGTCATTTACTCACTCATCCTCTTCTTCTCATTATATTCTGGGAAATTCAGCGGAATGTTCGAACGTCGGCTGGATTGAGACGCGTATGTAGCTCGGTAGCTAGGGAAAAAATGAGGATCAGGCTTCTAGAATCGAGTGGGAGGAGTATCATTGTTACCGCTGCCTTTCAAATTCACTTCTTGTATTCAGTCAAAACATATTATATTATCAAGTCATTTGTCTAGCTGATGTTATAATAAACCCAACAAATGAACTCATCTTTTTTTATGGATGCAGTTGTTTAAGCTGTTATTGTGTTATAATTTTTTTTAAAAAAAACTGTTATGGTAAATTCAGTACTTAGTACATCAACTTGTTTGTATATTGCTGCACTTGTTTGTACACTTGAGACTTTATTCAAGTTCAAGTTGTCTCACACAAAGTGAGGCTTCTACACCTACCACGGTTTATACGGAGACTTAAATCTCATAACAATGCAATTCCAAGGAGAAGGTGAGAGTCGAACTTGGGTTGCAACTAGGGCACACTGCCCTATTTATCATTGAGTTTTTTTTTCATTTATCTTAACTAGATTTTCAGAGGTTGACTTTGATTTAAACATGACCACACTTGCCCACCATCTCGATAGTAATTGATTACTTTTGAAAATAAGAAGATTTGGATAAGATCGTTCCACCTAAAATCACCGTGAAACAGAGGTCTTCGCAAAGCATCATTTAATGAGGAATGCTTGCCATTAATATTAATTGAGGGTATTTTAGTAATTTGACTTTCCTACACTGAGAAAACGGCACCGTTCTGCATTCTATTCTATTTCCCTCTTCTTTTTCTCCTCTGTTCCTCTTCGTTCTTCTGGGATTCCGAGAGAATGGATTTTTTGGACACAGTTTTCGATCCGTTGTTGAGTTTGCCAAGCCCGATCGAAAGGCACCTTCTTCTTAATCTTTTATTTTGTCCTCTTGGCAGGAATGTATGGATGTATGAAGTCTGCAATTTTTTCCAAGGTTGCGGTGAGTACCGCAATTGGGCTCGTGGTGATGGTGTTCGTGGGCTTCTTCGCCAAGCTCATCTTCATCTCCATCAATAGCATTATCGTTGGATCCGCTTGAGCCGCAAGTGCCGCTCTCTTTCTCTGCATAATTGCTTTGATAGTGTTTCAGTAATGTGTTAAGCTTTATTTCGCAATCTTACCTTGCAGTACAACGATCAGATTCGGTTTAGCTCTATTCAGTGCATTAGTAGCTGTTTATGCACTTAATTCTGGAATAGCTGATCATCATGCTTGGCTCAGAGCATAAAGGTGTGTCTCTTTGGTTGGCTCAGTTTCGTTTGATTATTTATTTATTTATTTATGAGAAGTGATTGTTGTGATGAATTTATATGGGTGGTGGGTGTTTTTTGAGTATCTGATGGTTGTTTATATGTATTTCAGTATTTTTGTTTTGTTTTTGTTACATCTCAGTACTCTTGGTGTTAGGCTTCGAGTTTTGGCTGATAGTTTCAATTTTTTCTTGGCATGGGTTGTTGGCTGAAGCATTGGTCTGGATTTGAAACCTAGAAAGATATCTAAAGAAAGTCGTATTATGTTGTTGTACTTACTGTCTTTGAGTACAGAATTACCAAAGTGAGTACAGCTCTGAAGTTGTTGGGAGTGGTCGGGATTGAGGATAACTTTTGTCAGTGGACGAATGGGGAGATTGGTTACCTTGCAAGGAAGAAAAATAGTTCTTCATGGGTACATGGAAAATGCTGTGCTTCTGTTGTTCAGTTAGATCGCGGAACATGGATTCTAGAGTACCAGAGGACTTTGATAATGGAGAACGCAAGATTGGTTTCTGCTGCATTACAGAAGTTGAGATTTATCAGGGATTTCAATCATATGCAGAAGGAGTTCTGACTTCTTTTTTTTTGTCTTTGGGAACCAGTTCTTCAGCGATGTAAGCAGGACCATACCATCTTCCTATCTTGTTTCAACATAGAGGTTCTCGGATCTCGGCTGATTTCTTGTGAAAGGTTGTATGGTTATGGACTCCCTCTCTATTGAACCTGTTATCCCTTGTGTTAAGATTATGATGTGAATTGTACCTGCAATTAATTTTCTGCCACCATTTCGAAAATGCTACTAAAATGAACACATCTTTCTTCTTGCAGCAACTTGTTAATTATTTCACTTACAATGCTGTGAGTATTGGGCTACATCATCTCTATGAGATGAACACACAGTAGGTACATCATCTGTATGAGAATTGTGCTACATCATGGTTTTATAAGTAAGTTTAGGTCTTTCTGGAGTTTTATTGAGTCATTGTTTCTGGAATTCTGATGATCTTGTTTGATTTTCACTGCTACATTGATGATAATAAGCCTAGAGACTGGAAGACATTCATTCACAATCTCGCGAAGGTACTCCACAAGAACATTTCAACTCACAAGTTTCTAATACGTTTAAATCACGAATTCTTGATCAAGCTTCAGGGTCATGTTCACCATATTAATTATGTTTTCGACTGGAAAGGTGCAAACTGGCTGAAGGACTGATGGTGACGCGTTTTCTACCTCTATGGAAAATGGATGAAGGTACAGCAAAATTTTCCATCTAACCCATCATTTTTTGCATGCAAAAGAGATTCATTTGTAATTGTATATTTGATTGGTTGTGTCAAAAATGTGACCACGCTGCAATGTATATGGTTGACTAAGTAAGTGGTTTGGACACAGTCTTTAACACTGCGTTCTAAGTTGTTAAAAACTGAAAGTCGAAAACTGAACTTGTTATCACATGTAATCTGAAAATGTATTGCCGTATATGTGATATCATCATCTTAGAGAGAATCATACACTCTGTTTAGTTTATGGGAAGTTCTTCCAATTTGCCTTCTCTTAGTTTTAGGCCTATATTCTGGGTCCGATGGTTGTTTCCATCATCTCAGAGTTTACATATACGAGTGCTGTTTCCATCCGCTGAGTTATTTACACAACCCGGTTGGTTGATAAAGTTTGTTGTTCTTATTGAATTCAGTTTTAATAATAACTCACTCTAATCTATTTAGTTTCTGCGGAGCTGTGCGTATTTGGTTTGGTATGATTCCATTAAGATTTCCGTTAACAGAGGTTTATCAATGTGTTTGAAGATTTTAGCTAGTAGATTTTTTTTTCCAGGTTAATATGTATGTTAATGGAGGCTGATGTAACGATGTTCGTTCTGTTCATATTTTATTAGTCATTTTTCCTGTTTGTAATGTTGTTAAAAGTGCCGGGATTGATGTTTTTTTTTTTGCTGTAAATCTCCATTGTTTCAGGGCTTTGAGTTACCCCAGGGGCGGATGCCTTACGCTCCGGCAGCGAATATGTTCCTACTTCTTATTCAATGTTTTGTTTGCCAGATTGCCAGGACATTTGGTTTGCCGAGGATTCTGATTTTCATGGTAAAACCAACAATTTTGTGTTGATCTTCACACGGGTTAATATTGATACCTGGCTTGCTGCAAAATCCTTATTTATTTTTTGCAATTATTGCAACTTTTTGTTTATCTGGTCCAAAAATGTGATTGTAGCGTTCTTATCTGGTCTTGGGTTTTAAAAAGCGCAAAGTGCAGCGAAGCGCTAACGGTAAAATTTACCGAAGCGCTGAGCGCAAGCGCTCGCTTTTCGGAAAAAAGCGCTCCCAAATCATATACTAGGATTATTTCAATAAAGACACAATATAGAACTTTGAATAATAACACAATATCATAAAAGACAAATAAAGCATTCAACACATTAATAACACAATCGTTTCTGTCCGATTTCTGTCTTTTTTTTGTTTAATCCATAAATAAATTATATAATCCTAATACTATTTATTACCGCCCAAAACTTCAGCCCAAACTCCTTTCATTTAAGAAAAAAAGGGTCCATTTTAGCACAAAAACGAAAAGAGCGCTTTGCCAAAAGCGCTCGGAAGCGCGCGCTTTTATTTGGCGCTGGCGCTTTTCAATACAAAGCGCTCACTTGAGCGCTTAGGGCTTTTTTGTGCTTTAAGCGCACTTTTTTAATCCCAGGTGGGGTCATGGCGAAGTGGCGGCATTCTGCAGTCATATGCTGATGCTGATGGGAAGACTACCATGTCTGTTTATGAAAGAAAAGCAAGCGTAATGGAATTTTATGGTGAGTGGTCATATTAATGATTTGGCCTTAAGGTAAACTTGATTGATGTGATTTGGGACTAATTTACGAAATCGTAAAATAACAGGTATAATATATCCTTGTCATTTGCAACTCCAAAGAGGGATTACTGATGTGGATGCGAAGAAACAAAAGAAGACATGTTCGCTTAGGTTCTCAAAAAGGAATTTGGATAACGTTTCTGACATTGATTTAGAACGAGAGATGGAATGCTGGATTTGCATGGAGCACTGCCAAGGTTGTACTGCCTGATTGCCACCGTTCTCTGTGCTTGAGGTGTTACAATGAGTGGTAAGTCTCTTATAAGATAAGATAGTTTAAACTTTAAAATAATCTCGAATGACTTGATGATTATTAATAATGAATCAATGATAGGTTACTGTTCTTTTAAATCAGAATATGTCCTGTCACCCACATCCAACCTCAACTTTTGTCTTAATTTTCTACAATCCTGGAATCAATGTTAGATAGCTAAACATAGAATAACATTGACTTCTTTAATGCAATAATGAATTCCTCTAACCTGTTTTTCACCTTGTGGTTATGCAAATAGTAGATTAATGTACACTCTTTTCTATCCCAATATTGTCTGGGAGCAAGGAATTTCCCTATGCTTTCGGCAGATTTAGAATACATGCATGCCTGTGAGCTTTTGCTCGTTTTTTGTGATTTCTGAAAGCTGTATAAGTTTTGCTAATGAGCTGGGGTGGTAAATTGGTGAATAGCAGATACTTTGCAGATGTTAATATGTATATGTATCTCTTCACTGGGAGGATTTGAACCTTAATTGATCTTCTTCAGGAGGCGGCGCTCTTATTCTTGTCCGTTTTGTCGGAACAATCTCAAATGGGCGAACTCAGAGGACCTCTAGATCTGCATAGATAAAAGTGAGGCGAAGGACTTACCCTTGATTATGGAGGAGAACGTACAGAGACTGTTTATGTTAATCGAGAAGTTGCCACTTATTATGCCAGATTTCGAGTTAAGACTATTGCTTGTCTTTTCTAATTCGGGTGCCGGATATGTTTGCTCCATGCTTGTAAATTCATCGTCTCTGTGAAAATTATATTTTTACCTCTCTAGCTGCAATGTGATTTTGTTGCCTTTGTTGGACGAAAATTAAGACAGAAAGGACAAGAATCGTAAAACAAATGCATAAAAATGAAATTTTCTTTTCGTTGATCACTTTCAAACATATTTATGGTGAAAGAGAACAAAGTGGCTCATTGTCTTGCTAAAAAAAAAATCATAAAAGATCGTCTCACCATAACTTATGACGATACAAAAATTGAAATAAATTGTTGTTCCCGATCTCCCCTGATGAAAAAATGGGGAAAAGATTGAAGAAGAATGAGGACGGCAAGATTAAAGAGGGCCGCAGGGTTTTTGTTAAACCCTAAAGAGAGCGCTTGATTGTTTGGTGCTTGATACCAAAATTTTGGATGCAATTGTGCATGGTCTGGTATTTGGAAGCAGTGGTGGAGGAATACGAATGCGTCCTCATTCTTCTTTTTTTTTTTAAATCAGTTTAGAGGACGCATTCTATGAATGTGTCATCTGATTTTTTAATTTTTTTTTAAAAAATCCGTATGCATCCTCACCATAATTAAATTTATTTTTATAAAATTTTCAGAGGACGCATTCGAGAGCTTGAGCAAGGTAGGAGGATCGAGCGCTCGAGGCAGGAGGTTCGAGGGCTCGAGACAAGGGGTTCGAGGTCTCGAGGTAGGGGGTTTGAGATCTCGAGGCTGGGGTTCGAGGGCTCGAATGCGTCCTATGAAAACTTGATTTTAAAAAATTCCAACAACCATGAGGACACATTTCGTAAATGCGTACTCATATTTTCACGAGAAAAAAATTCTAAAAACATGAGGACGCATTAGGCAAATGCGTCCTCCACCTTCGCGTCCACCGTCGGTTACTGTAGCCGTAATAATATAATCCCCCCTAGAGAGAGAGAAGACACATGTGTCGGAAGTAAACTTTTAGGATTTGAGATTTGGTTTTGAGGCGGCGTAACATTTAAAAAGATGTTGGGAATGAAGTTATATGGGCAAAGCTAAGTAAAAGTACAGAAATCATAAATGCAGATAATTTTAATAATTAATTTACTATAATATCCTTACAATTTGCATTTAAAAATTTTGGGCCTGCATTTAAGATTTAATTCTAACTATAATTTTTTAGTCCTCGACAATTTCCGAATCTTAAAAACATTTCTCCCACAGTCTTGATAAAAATGATTAACTGCCTCATATTACAAAAATAACCCTGTAAAAGCCATCCTCCACTAGAAGGGCGAAGTTTCGCTCAGGATGGAAGGTCGGCGGCGGAAAGCACTCGCTAGCCTTCTCATTTCTTGGTTTCCATTTTGCCTCACTTGGGAACCAAAAAGGAATAGAATCCAAATGGCTCTCAATCTGCATGTTCTTGATTCTGTCTATTGAAGCTGTGCATGGCTCTGTAACCTACTAATAGAAAGCTTTCATCATCAATGGTCAAAGGAGGATTGCTCTGCAATCTATGACAAGAAGATCTGATAGACCTTTAATTTGCAGCATCTCCAGGCAGGCTGATAAGGAGAAGCTGCACGCTCTTTTGGCCCATGAATCCATGATGCCTCTTTGGCGTTTAGGAAAAAATTGATAATTTTTATCAAGATTATTGGGGAATTTTTAAGATTTAGAAATTGTTTAGCACTAAAAGTATATAGTTTGAATCAAATACTAAATGAGGTCCAAAATTTCTGAGTACATGTAATGAGGATAATATGACACTAAAATCACCTGCATTTGGAATTTCTTAGATTTTGTGAAATATAATCAAGAAACTGGACTTTTGAAGCCCGAATGGATCCATAGTTGAATAACAATATGGGCCTATCTCGGGTCCAAAACTGGACTCCCGCACAAAGAATCAAAAAGTGGAATGGGAAAAAAACGGTACGAGTCATTCTCTGGAAAGACCGCCCCTAAATAATGTTGTCTCGAACTCTCGATGGAACCGATGCATAGATTCTGGTATCAATAGATTCTGCTTCTTCGAGTTACGCAGAGGTGACGCGGACGTATTACCAATTTCAAAATTGCGACTTTTAGTTGAATTGGCAGTCAAAAATGGATGACTTAATTGATTAATTGATTAATTGATTAATTGAAGAAGAAGAAGAAAAGCATGGTTTTGCTAGTCTGAGTCTTCGCCACCAGAATATATGTTTCTTTCCCGAAAAGAAAAAGAAATGAAAAGTCTTTGGAGTCGTGAGTCAACGTTTCTTCGGCAGTAAGGTGCTGACAGCAGTATAATCCAAAGGCTGTGGAGGGATTGGATGGGAAAGAAGCAGCATTTGGAGTCGTCCAAGTCAATCATGTCCTCTGGAAGCGAAAGAGTCTCCCTTCTCAACAAACAGGCAGCTTTTCTTTCCTTTCTTCCTCTTACTGTGATTCTGATTGTGTGTGTGTGTGTGTGATTGGTTCTGTTTAACGAGTTTAGCAGTTCAAGATCGACTTGTTTATAACACGAGTTTAGAAGTGCGTGATTATACTGCTAGACTCGCGTTATAAAACGAGTGAGTGTGTGTGTGTGAGTATCAAAAATTTGACTTTCGTGGGTCCCATCATAAACCTAGTACGATTCTCCTGTCTTGATTTGAGGTTCTTGCTATGGTCTATGCTGATTGGCTGCTCGAGCCTTTAAACATGTTATAGAGGAACTGTTGTAATAGAGACGTGAAGGGAAAGGAGGGATGGTTGAATTTGTTAAGCTGCATTTCTTTGTGTAGGATAAGCAGAATGCTAATGGGGATGCTTCACCTTCTGATCCTGTTACGGATTTGGAGCTCGGCGCTCCGGAGGTAGCTATTATGGCTGTTCATTAGTTTTTCCTACTTCTAGTGTAGCGTTTTTCTGAGATGTGTGCTTTTGGTTTCCCAATCCAGGCAGCTAATGTTGGGTTCGGCCGAGTCTTTCTTCTGGTGAATTTTAAGTTTGGTTGTCGAATCACTGTTTGGATTCCTATTGTTGCTTGTACTTACATTGTGATCTGCTTCTCATATGTAGGCAAAACCTGATGCTGGGAAGATATTTATTGGAACTATAGCTTTGTTAATATCATCAACTTCAAGTCTTCTCATAGTATGGTTTTTCTATACTCAAGCATAATCTTGCCCGCAACCGTTAAATCCATTGTATAATTCAGTTATTCTCTAAGGATTTTAAATTTGCTCAAGGATTTAGATGCTATAGTTTTTGCTTTTAAAGGGGAAAACTTAGACTTTCTAAAATTGCATACTGAGAGCATGTAATGTGGTATTGCAGCCTAAATATGGTGGTATGATCATTGATATTGTTTCAAGGGATACAAGAACTCCTGAACAGCAAGCCGAAGCATTGGAAGCCATCAAGAATACAGTACTAGTTATTGTCTCCGTAGTTGTCATCGGGTATGAACAGCTTATTCATCTGCCGGTTCTGTTTCTAAGCAGTTCTAAATTTATCTGATATTGTGATTGTCCAGTGCCGCATCCACAACAATTCGGTCTTGGCTATTTTCATATGCAAGTGAGAGGGTAGTTGCTCGACTAAGGAAGAATTTATTCAGCCACCTCATCAAGCAAGTAAGGCTTCCTCCTTTATATACCTGCATTGCTGCTACTGATTACTGATAGTTTTATAGGAAATAGCTTTCTATGATGTTACTCGTACGGGAGAACTCTTGAGTAGGCTATCTGAGGACACCCAAGTAATAAAGAATGCTGCAACGACCAATCTTTCTGAGGCTCTACGGAATGTAACCACTGCAATGATCGGCATCGGATTCATGTTCTCATCGTCCTGGAAGTTGACATGTAAGTGATCTTTCTAGTCCAGGTGCTGCACTACCAGGTTTGCTTTAAGGGGCTTTCTGACTGATGGATGTTACTGGATCTTGTACAGTACTGTCTTTGGCAGTTGTGCCTGTTATTTCAGTAGCAGTTCGTCAATTTGGTCGCTATATCCGTGAACTATCACATAAAACTCAGGCAGCAGCTGCAGTTGCAGGGTCAATTGCGGAGGTTTGTCTTTATTCTGTGTTTTTATGTGAAACCAGTTTTCAAAGTTAACTATTTTGTTACTCAATGAGTAAGGAAATTATGGAGGAATTGAGTTTTACTAGTTTTGTTCGATGTTTAGGAATCATTTGGGGCGATTCGAACAGTCAGATCTTTTGCTCAAGAACAGTATGCAATCTCATGTTACTCAGAGAAGGTTGATGAGACCCTTAAGCTTGGACTCCGACAAGCGGTAAGTGATACGATAGAAAATGTATTTAGAAATGGTTTGGTCATCTATGTCATTTTCATCTTCTTATCCACTGCAACTTATGGTTTTCCTTTTTCATTAATTCATCACAGAGATTGATCGGACTATTCTTTGGGGGAATGAATGCAGCATCTACATTATCTGTCATGGTTGTAGTCATATATGGAGCTTATTTGACAATAACAGGCTCCATGACTGCTGGGTCTCTTACATCCTTCATTCTCTATAGTCTCACAGGTAAACTATATTTGTTCTTGATTTACTATGATCCATATTGAAGACCGGACATTGTGATAAAAGGAATAAGATTGCCTCCTTAGGTTTGGCATTTTTTTCGTGAAAGTTCTGTAGAAATGAAGATTTCTACATTTAATTAGTCACTGCCAGTTTGTAAGATGGAAATTTTATGAGGTTGGAGATGCATGAAATATCATTTACATAAAGGACACCTGATGGTTTTAAAGTATAATAGTGCAAATGTAATATTGAATGGTTTCCTTCTGTTTTCGACATGTTAACTGAAAGCTGAAATATTATTAGTTTCAGACTTAGTTGAAACTAGTGGATCAGTGCAGTTAAGTTCTTGAATGTCCGAGTAGCTTCATGTGGCGCTAATGACAATGATACCTCGTATACTGTCTTGTATTTACACCATGCTAACTAAAAGCTCCCCAAGGAAGTCCTCAATTGGTGATTTATGAGTTTAAAAAGTTATAAAGGATAAAACCGTGTCCACAGTCTAGCAGCATGATCCAAAATTTTGAAATGGTTTTAACTACGAATTGCTTTTGAGCATAGTAACATCCAGGACTTCAAATATTAGCTCTTTGGTGACTCAACCTTCCATGTGCAGTTGGGTCATCAATATCATCGTTGTCCGGACTGTATACTACAGCAATGAAAGCAGCAGGAGCAAGTAGAAGAGTTTTTCAAATTTTGGATCGCGTATCTACCATGCCTGAATCTGGAAATAAATGCCCAGTGGGGTAAGCTGCTTCTCTTTAGACATATAAGATTATAGAAACTTAACTAGACCAACTATGGAGATTTAGTGTTCTCTTCAGATCCCAGAAGTTTTATTTAGTCTGATGGTATATTTATGAGAGGAAACCATAACCCTTTACAATCTTCATAGCTTTTCTCCATTTTTATTTGTCTACTGATGAAGTTAAATAATGTGACCAGTATGCATCTCTAGCGATTGTTTCTGTTTGATATTTGACTTTTTGTATAGCTACTAATGTGATCTTTTTGCTCTGTGCTCAGCGATCCAGATGGAGATGTTGAATTAGAGGATGTCTGGTTTTCTTATCCTTCTCGTCCAAGTCACATGGTACTCAAGGTAAAGCTTCTTGATAAATTTTGTAGGCTACAATGTGCTTGAAACAATGGCATAATGGATATTTTCTCTTGTTTAATTCTCTTCATCGACATTCATTCTTGAGAAGAAAAAGTTACAATTCACCTTAATAAACAGTTTTTAGAATTTACCATTTTATGATGTAGAGTTGATGGAATACTTTGTTTTGATGCCTATAATTGAACACCTCTTATCGAAAATCAGGGAATTTCACTGAAGTTGAGGCCTGGATCTAAAGTAGCTCTTGTTGGTCCAAGTGGTGGAGGGAAGGTACTCTATGATAAACCTTTTCTCATGTTTCCCGAATATGGAACCCTGTTTGAATTTTGAATGGTTTTTCATCTGGCATTTCATCCTACCTATAATCAAACTTCCATTCGATTGCAGACAACTATTGCTAACTTGATAGAGAGGTTCTATGACCCGATTAAGGGAAAGATTTTGCTTAACGGGGTTCCGTTGGTTGAAGTCTCACATTCATATCTGCACAGAAAGGTAACTTTTTAGTCCAAGTATCACTAAGTTTGCTAAAGATTCTCCTGGGCATTGTTTTCCAGCTGTTTCTGTTTTAACCGGATTGTTTTCCTGTCACCAATATATGTATAGATCAGCATAGTGAGCCAAGAGCCTATTCTGTTCAATAGCACAATTGGCGAAAACATAGCTTATGGGTTTGATGGCAAAGCAAGCTCTGAAGATATAGAAAATGCATCTGTAAGTCACTATTTGCCATTTGCTGAATACACCTGCTTAATTTTTGATACTTGGATTACTAAAGAAGAGTGGTCATAACTGTAGAAAATGGCTAATGCTCATGAGTTCATCGAATCATTTCCTGATAAATATCAAACGGTTGTTGGAGAACGTGGATTGAGATTATCAGGAGGCCAGAAGCAAAGAATAGCAATAGCAAGAGCTCTACTGATGAATCCAAGAGTTCTGCTCTTAGACGAAGCAACAAGTGCTCTAGATGCAGAGAGCGAGTACCTTGTTCAGGTGAGCTCCTTAACTTACGTGTTTTACATAGCGATTCCATCATCTACCTGACGATTAATGCACATTGTGTTAATTTAGTCATCTGAACATATTTCTACATTTGTCCCCTATCACTAAATCATGGTCGATTCTTGTCTTAGTGCCTGTGTATAACTCACGTCTTTGGACCATTTGTCACAGGACGCGATGGAATCTCTAATGAAAGGCAGGACAGTTCTTGTGATAGCGCATAGGCTTTCAACTGTGAAAACGGCAGATATAGTTGCTGTGATATCCGACGGACAGATTGCAGAAAGCGGCACGCATGAAGAGCTTCTGAACAGGGATGGGATTTATACTGCATTAGTGAGGAGGCAATTGCAGGAAACAAAGAACGATGTTACTATTTCAGAAGATTTGAACTAAACAATTTACTAACAATTGAAGCCTCAAACCACTGCTTGAAACCTGTAATTCGTATACTGAAGCTTATAGATGGATAAGATAGCAAGATAAATCATTTATAGATGTAATCTTAATGAAATGAGATTCTCTGTTACATACAATTTTCCACTTCATTAGCTCTAAATTGACTATAATGTGTATCTATCGGTACTTGTACAAGTAACAAAACATTTACACAATGGAAGCTTAATCTAAACTAGCTGATTTTCAATCTCTTAGCTTCGCGAGGGGTATCAGGACATTCTGAAGTAAATTTTCCATTCTTCCGTTTCGTATGAGCTTCCAACAGTTGGAAGAACTGGTCAATTTCCGATGTTGGATGCATTTCTCGCCGGTATACACGCCTCTGATGATTTCTGCTGTTGTAGAAATGCTCAAATCTAATCCTTTGAGGCAGGCAAATCCAGAAGATACCTTCCATAATCGCCTTGGCAGAGTCTTGAGAAAAAAATGGCCAAATTGTCTCCACGAAAAATTCCTTAATCGCAGATTTTGCAGAAACTGCATCAGGCCTACTGAAGTCGACTCCGTTTTTGAAAGAAATGGAGACTGAAGTTTCAGACCCGTTCAATTCAGACAAGAACTCATTCAATTTCACGAACCATGACGTATCTACGTCGTCTTTGCATTCGAAGCCGATGGAAGAGATCCATCCGCTCGAGTTACCTTTAAACGACAACTTGGGAATGACGCCGAATCTACTGCTATACACGAAACGAGCAACGTTAGGCACATCAAAACGCGCTTCCTCCAGTTTATGCGTTTTCAGCAGCTGTATTTTCTTGAGAGACCGACTGGATATACTGATTCTTTGCAAGACTCTGTTAACGTCAACGCATAAATCCTCGAGCCGGGGAAATTTATGTTCAAAGTCAGTGAAAAAATCGCCATCGGCGCAGACAGAATAGAGCGATAGAACCCTGAGATTTTTGCAAGAATGTTTGAAATTTAAGCTGATTGGACGTCTGTTACAGCAATTAATCTGCAAGTTTTCAAGCAATGGAGAGTTCTTCATCATATTCTCGAAAACTCCATCCTCCATGCATACAAATTCGAGACGAAGTCGTTTGAGATTAGGCCACATTATCATTCCCTGTGGTCGCAAAACACAGTCCTTCAAGCTCAGCTCCGTAACTGATGCAGCTCCGAAAACAGATTGCGGAACGTTGTCGGAAAAACGGTTTGATAACAACCTAAGACTGAGGATCTTGGGGCTTAATCTGGTGGCTAGATTGATACATTCGTTTCGAAAAGCCTCGTCGGATGGATCACCTCTAATCTTGAACGAGAACACATCCAGATCGATGTTTTCCTTGTGGTACATTGTCAGAGTAGAGTGCAAGGAACTGATTTCTTCTCTGTATCCATTGTTGCTCCCCGAATGATCGAATACGAGGATGCGGCGGCTCCGAACTGCGCTAAGGAAATCCTTGGACACGAGGCTTAGGCGAATTGCTTGTTTCTCTGTAAGGCTCATGTAAGAAACTATTTTGTGGATTATTTCTTCTGGTAGCTCTGAAAGGCTTCTCGTGATTTCCCCATCTGCCATTTTTTATGGAGTAGAGGGTTTAAAGGAGTATGGTGTTTGGATTTTGGATCAGGTGTTTGGCTTATATAGAGCGTAATCGTTTACTGAATCCAAGTAGGAAAATGTTTTTCCAGTATGCCACTGTTGTTGACAGGTTTCCTTTTTTCTGAAACCTGTTATGAATCGGAAAATGTTTACAGCAAGAGGATGTCTTAACAAAGAGGCTCCTCACTGGGCCCGATTGTTTTTTGGCCCAAAATAATATTTTACCTTTTCAATATTTATATTTTACATTTTTTCTTTATTTCTGTAAAGGTAAAGTTTTGGGAAACACTGCTTTTTCATAGACATATGGAAAGACGGGGCGGATTAGAATTATAGAAAGGTAAAATGCTTAACTTGCAATATTAAAATTTTATTATGCAACGTGCAGTAATTATAAGTTTATGACCCGACTAATGCAACCCACAAATTTTATCTTTATTTCTCATAATTTGCAATTTAAACCTTGGTCTTTCCATAACTTATGGAACGACCGCCTTTCAAGAGACAGACTCTTTTGTAAAATCTAAGCCATTTATCATTTAATTTAAATCTGAGCCATTTTAAAATTTAAATTATTTTTGATCTACTAGATCAAACTACTAAATTACTCTTCAACTCATTTATTTCCTAAGCTTTTTTAAAATTATAAATCTGTTTTTCTAAATCCTTCTTTTCTTATACTTCCTCCGTCCCACTAAAACTTGCTTATTTGCTTTTTCAAAGTCAAATTATCTAAACTCTGACCAGAGTTTTCAACTAATATATACACTATGAAAATATCATACTCCCTCTGTCTTAACCATTTATGCAATTTAACTATTCATTTAGTCAAAATTGTTTATCTTTAACCTCAAATTTTAATCGATAAATAAGTTAGGATATTGTCATATTTGATCTTGTTAAATTTGTAATGGCATGAATTTTTACAATATCAACCTTTTATAACTTGTATTTATACACAATTATAGATATTAGTGATCAAACTTTTTTTGAGCCAACTGACAAAAGTCAACTTGTGCAGAATTAGCTGGGACAGAAGGAGTAAGAGATTTTGTTAAATTCATCTTAATATCTATTTTTTTTAATATCAAAATTTTAGTCGAATTTATTATACATAATTAAATATATTAACGGTCAAAAATTAATAAGTAAGCAAAAATTAGTATTGCGTATAGTATAATTTCTAGGTTGAAAAAGAACGGTGAATTTGTTACTTTTCATTTACCTTGCACAGATCACCACCTACTACTCAATCCAGAGAACATTTACCTAAATTTGTATATTTTCTATATGAACATGACATTATTTCCTTCTAATACTAAAAATCAAATTGAAAATCGTTTTAATTTTTTTTGAAGTTCATCATTTAACATGATCCAAACAGAATAACAGTACATCGAGTCAAAATTTAACCCCCATAATAAGTTTGGAATGCAAAACCAGAGCCAACAAATTTTGCAGCGTGCACTCTACATATTCAACATTTCAATCCATCAGTGGCCAAAACTGAATCTAAGATGAAGCTAGTCTAGTGCAAGATATAATCTCACTCATCGATCATATCTCTCAGCGAATCATCATCCCTTGAACTCCCTGTGCAGTATCTTCTGTTATCCTGTTAGCTTGCATAGAACTAACTACATTTGCAATGTTGGACTGCAAAAACAGTTTAGCCAAGCAACTCGAATTAGATGGCAATCACATTAATGCAGCGCAGTTCATAAAAAATATAGAGAAGATCACAACTTACCTTCCAAGCCGAAAGCTTTGTCCTGAGTGCCTCCCACTGATTTGGTCCAAAGACACGCTCCGTGCAGCGCCTGCACCAAATTTCACATTAGTACACTTGGATGCCAAAGTAATGACTAATTCATTCATCTGATCAATACGACTTTCATGCAACTCTTTACCCTACCTCACAATGACTATTTCATTCATCTGATCAATCTTGCAGTCAATTAACTTGGCTGTGATTGCTTTAACAACCCAGGGTTCCACCTCATCATCACCAATCTGCAAGATGTCAGTGCCAACATGTTAGGCACGACTAATTGCAGAATCATTAGATTTAAGCAGAGGGAAAGAAAATTTACTTGAAGGGTGTCCTTGATCAAGGAGTAATGAATTCGGCCAGATTCATCAGAAGCAAGATCAACTAATGACATCAACCTCATTTTAACTACACAATCTTCATGAACAATCCCTGTCAAACCCCAATAAGAGATGTAAGGAAAATCTGTACTCATAAAAGCATGATGAAAAGCCATGACCAAGAACTGCACAAGCTTAATGATTACCGTGGTTTTTCAGCAAAGCAGAATCTGTAGTATGTAATTCTAAATAAGAATCCAGCCTCTGGGTCAAGAAAATCTTAAGAAGCTGATAGACTGGAGCATGTTGAGCATCTTTCTCCAATTGTGCCACAGCAGGCATGTCTAGCAAGTCACACTATAAAGTAAAACATGAAAGAACCATAAATTAGCAGGATGACTTTAGTGTCCAACAGCGTCTTGAAAACAGCCCAAATGACATGAAACAGTCATATCACACTCAAAATGTAATATGTTTTAATATTTTCCTTTAGTGATGTAAGTAAATCCATATTATCAGTGTACCATGTATCCTTACACACATGAAGACTATAAAACACAAGGCCAGAAAAAAGAATATCCAGTGCCAATAATCAGTTGTTCAATGACCCTATACTAGAGAAAAAAATGCTTTTAAAGTGTAAGATGCACAATATATATACTATTATGATCGAACTGAAGAAAACTGCTTATCAGGAACAAACAGCATACGCTGTAAAGCCTCTTCTAATCATAGAAACACGGGAGAAGGATTGATCTCACAATAACAGAACAGCAAGAATTTAAACCTAAACGCAGTAGAAGAATCTCAGAAGTGATAAAAAGACTAAAGTTTGATCCATCAGTAAAATAAAATAGCAAGGGCTGAGAGTTATGAAAACATGAAATGGACAATACGTGCACCAAACAGCTTTTCAAAAGATGTAAACTGTGATACCTGAAACATGTCAGGTGCCTTGACAAAATCAACAATTGCATGAACCGCTTCTTCCTTTGCTTCAGTCATGATTGATGCATCTTCATCAGTATATGTTGCCAGATATCTAGTAAGAAACTTGAAAGAATCCTTGGCAGAGCTGAATCCCATTAGATAGGAAAATATTAATCAACTCTGCTAGAGAGCACAATATTAAAAGGGTGAAACTTTGTATATCTCTTACCCCTTATTTTCTTTCAAAATGTTAGAGACGGTGAGAAAGAGCTCCCTCTGATCCTTAACTCCAATATTCCATTCCTTCAAAAAGCTATCAATATTTTTAAACGACGGTACTACGTGTTCAATAACTTTTCCACTGAGTGCCACATTTAGAGCTTTCGAATACACCAGGAACCGGCTGTATGAGTCCTCCAACAGGTTGTAAAGGTTAAACAGACTGCAGAAACATACTTCAGTGTAAGATAGTAAAATGAAGCCCAGCCTTCACAAGCTTTAAACGAAGTACACAGGTATACATTACATTTTTACTCGTAAAGCAGGCTTCTCAGTCGGCTGTTGGGTCAGTTTCGAGGATATGAGATCGGCCATCTTGAACACCTGATCAGGGGTCGCAGGCTTCGTAACAAGGTTGCAAATCACAGTGAAAGCACACTCGAGATCTGGAGATAAGTTCACGATTTAGAAGTTACATAATGATCAAAACTCATCACAATAACCCCCAAGAGGCTACGAAAGTACAAACACGTGTCTTTAATAACACACAAAGCACGCATTACTATTCACAATGCCTGATTAATATGTAAAAAAACGAATTCCAGAGAACAGAACAATCAAATAAGCAGCTAAACTAATTGAAATTCTACCTTTCTCAGAGGCTTTGGAGAATATCAAATCCGCAGAAGTTAGCATAAGAGATGCCAGCTCGAGCCATCTCCCCTCCACCATGCACTGCTGTGCCTCCACGCACAGCCTACTCACCTGCGGCTCCGCCACCTAAATTCCGACGAGCAGTTCAGAAAGACTATCCGGCACAAAGTTCAATCACCAAAGCACAATTTAACCGGAAAAAAAAGCGCGGAGAGATTACCTCGGGTCCGGCATCCGCCCAGGACAGGTCGGCGGTGAATTTCACGACGGCGAGCGCGGGATCCTCCTCGGAAGTAGGCACAACTGTCGTCATTCTGAGATTATGACAGCTAATGTCCGATCGGAAACCTAGTTTTGCTGTCGGATAACGTGAACGTGCGGTGTTAATGGGACTGCTACGGGGAGAAGGATGAGAAACCCTAACCTGAGTTTCTACCGCGGCAAGTGAAAGACCAAGTTTTTCCTCTCTTTTTTTCCCGTTACGCCCTATTGAGAATCTATAATCTTATATTGACCCCTGCAGTTTGGTAAATAACTTTTACTTTCTCTGAGTTTCAAAGCTTATACTTTTCATCATCAATTCTAAGTAGTAAAGGATTACTACTTCCTCCCACAATTACCTTCTTATTTAATTTTTAAAGTCAAATCAAACTACAGTTAAACCTCTATAAATGAATACTCCTGCGACCAGGAAAAAATATTCGTTTAGCGAGATTATTTATTTATCGATAAATGAATATATTATTTATTTATCGATAAATGAATTTTTATTCATTTAGAAGGATTAACGGATGTTCCTGAAGCACTCGATGTTCCTGAAGCAGAAGCTGATAAATTAGAAGAAGATATCGAAGAATTAACGGATGCCATTTCTAAGTTACACTATAGAAATGTGATGGACGTCGAACATCTTTTGAACTATCCTAACGAGAATGATGTCGTTATGGAATTGCCTACCGACGATGAAATTATTGAGTCTGTACTGAACGATGAGAATGATCCAGAACCAGGTGATAGTAGTGTCACACCAAATGTGTCATCAAAAGAAGCATATCAAGCAGTAATCACCTTACGGAACTACTTTCTACAGCACGAGCAGAATACTCCTAAGTTTTGTCTGCGCTAGGAAAAATCAAGGATGATATGAATTTTGGTGGAAAAAAAAAGTAAAAAACTATAGACTCTTTTTTTGTAAAAGAATGACTTATTGTATGAACATTGTTGATTGAAAAAAAAATCTTTTTTAATATATATATATATATATATATATATATATCTAATGAAATGTGATGATTGTTCATTTATATTTACCTAGGGTCTTTAAGGATTTCAAAAAAAATATTTATTAATGCATTTAGCGAGGTTATTCATTTAGCCCCTTAGCCCAAGTCGGGATCAGAAAAAATTATTCATTTATCGAGGTTATTCATTTATCGAACATTCATTTATCGAGGTTTAACTGTAGTTTCACAATAAATTATATTAATATATATGTGTGCTTTTTTCATTATGTTATGTGACGTTGGAATAATAATAATATGGATCTTTAAATTTTTAACTTTTATTACATACATATCGAAAAAATAATAGCTAAACAATTATACGATTAGTGTGTAAGTATGAATGAATTCATTCACTCATATGGAATATTATTAGTAGTGTTTAACTTGGTGTTTATTTTCATGTGCTGTATGTATATAATTTTTAAGAAAAACTAAAAATGAAACAGTGAACAACTTTCTACTTGCTATGTTCCAAACATATAATTTGATTGTTTATTTAGTTTTTTTTTTCAATTCAAACAATCAAATCTTGTAAAAGTCTTGGGAAATATTCATAAGTTTATGAAAAATGAGGTTTAATTATAATAATAAAAGATAAAAAGTCTTAGTTATAATATTAAAATTTTATTATGCAACATATAGTAGTTATAATATTTATAACCCAATTTATGCAACAAAAAAATTTTATCTCCATTTATTCTATTTTGTAATTTAAACATGGCAAAGTCTTGGGAAAGACGGTCTTTCCATAGGCTTATGGAAAGACGGGGTTTAATTCGAATAATAAAAAGTAAAAGGTTTTAGTTGCAACATTAAATATTTAGTATGCAACATGTAGTAGTTATAAAATTTACACTTTAAACCTTGGTCTTTCCATGACTTATGGAAAGACCGTCTTTCAAGAGACGCACTCTTTAAACATTCATCTTTTCATGTCTTACGGAAAAGAGGCGAACTCCAAAATCTTATTCTAATTGCTTCAAAAATATTTGACTAAAGAATAAAAAAAAATATCCGCAGTTTTACTTGCTCTCAAAGGGCCATATGGCCTATATTACAACTTTCAGGCCCAAATAAAAATAAAAGCGAACCTACGAGTAAAATGGGCCAAGACCAGGCATCTCCGAACCTTTATATATTAAATCGGAGGATTAGGGTTTTAGACGCCAGTATATTCACATTAGGAGCTCCAGAGTGCAGCCGAGTCCTTGCCTCCGTTTCAACCGAAAATGGTACGGCCGCCGCCAGATTTCCCTGAGATTTCCCCCCTTTTCCGGTCATCTGTAGATCTTCGTTTTCTCTGAGATTCGATTTCTCCTCTGTTAATGCCTAATCTGCCTTTTCTGTTTGTGATGTGATTCCAGCCGTCCCACAAGAGCTTCATGATCAAGAAGAAGCTGGCGAAGAAGCAGAGGCAGAACAGGCCCATCCCGTACTGGATCCGCATGCGCACCGACAACACCATTCGCTACAACGCCAAGCGCCGTCACTGGCGCCGCACCAAGCTAGGGTTCTAAGCGGTTTTCGCCACTTGCCTCCATCGAGATACACCCGTCTTTCATTCTGTTTTTATGGCTGTTTTTTAGTGATGTAGTGAGATGTTATCTTGGATTATGGATTAAGATTGTGATATTTAAGTTTTGGGATCTCTTGCGTTTTATGTAGAAGTTCTGGATGATTTAAGGATGGTTTGAATTTGATAACCATTACTTTATTTTGATATCGTAGTCCACTGTGTTGGTTATTATTATCGTGTTGGTTGTGTTGGTATACTGTGGCTGTGTGCTATGTTAGTGTCTGAGTTTAGAGTGGCAACGAGGAGGACATTTACTAACAGCTTCATTGAACCTGTTATTAGCTAGTGTTTGAAATGTTCCTTCTTAAATGGAGAGATTTCTCAGTTCATGCAAAAATCTTATTGATTTGCCTGTCTATTATTCCCCATGTGTAGTTTTTAATAGCAGCGGGGGGTTTCTGTGTGCTTTTGATCCAGTAATTGTATATAGTTCTGCTACTTGTTGTGTTTCTGCTGTTGCTCTGTTAATTACAATAGGTTTGTCATAAGCTTAGGTCACTGCATGTTCCCAACAAAGCATATGAAATTTGTATACAACTAAGTGTAATGCAGCATTGTTGTTCCCAACCAACCATATGAAATTTGTATATTCATACATGCCATGAAGTCTGGATTTGTTTGTGGACTTTTCTTAATTTTCACTACATACAAACAACTTTGTGCATGCAGTATTCTGGCCATGAAAGGTTTTAAGATTACCTTTGATGAATGTCCCTGCCTTGGCATATCTTGTTTTTGTTCTTCATCTAGTATATTTTTTAATTTAACTGGGTTCGATTAGTGGCATGTAGGTGGCAGTATCCTTTGTCGAAGTCAATGTGAAACTATAGTTCTTACTGTTTTAGTATCCATTTTGACAAGAAAACGGTTTGATGTGTAGAGGTGTCGTGTAACTTCTGTGGTTCAGGATCCTTGTTCTTATAAACGAAGGGAATGCCATTAGCCATCTTTTTTATGATCCATCATTGCTTTATTTAGGCATGGTTCTTAGTTATCTGTTTTCTTCTAAGCATTCATTATGTCTGATCAAACCTTCCAATATTAAATGTACACCTGTGAAGGAATTCCCTTAATGGATTAAGTCTAGCTGCTGTTCTTCCAATATTAATGTACCAGGTCCTTTTCACTATAGCTTAGTTTGATTGATCAAACAGATTTTGCCAACAAATCTGTTATAAATGTAATGCTTGCATAAGT
The DNA here is from genome assembly GCA_037428765.1 of Rubia yunnanensis. Lineage (NCBI taxonomy): Eukaryota > Viridiplantae > Streptophyta > Magnoliopsida > Gentianales > Rubiaceae > Rubia > Rubia yunnanensis. The sequence goes on from CM075069.1 coordinate 5,735,388, forward strand.
GGTTTGTTAGTTCATCTATTCGGTGGATTCTGCTACTAATCTATTGTGGTAATTCATAGTATTTTGGTGTTGTAATTATTTCTCCCATATGTGCCAAAGATTCACTTTCACTCAACAAGAAAATGAGTTTGTACCCAAGGGCTGTTGCTTATAAAAACAATATCGTATGCTTGACTATTTCCGGAATACAATCATATGAACTGCAGAGAAATCATAATGCCCACTCTGTCAATAACTTTGTAGTACTTCTGATGGTTCTAACATGGTGTGAACGATTCCCTCTTGTGGTTCAAACTGGGCATATGAACCCTCATTTTCCTCCCAATTCCTTTGCAATATTTTCAGTTTGTTGACATTTAACATCACCTCGATTGCTGTCTGTATGGGGCGAGTGCAGTTGCGACTATATTTATTCCTCTCATTTCTCTCAATGCTATTTATCTCGGATGTTTGTTTGAGTAACACATTATTTGGGTTGTTTTTCTTAGGTGCTTCATCAATACTTACCCCGAACACATTCCTTGCGAGCAAATGTCAAATGATTCACTTATGATTAAATTTTACAGTAGATATGCTGTTTTAGAATTTGTTCTTAAACGGGATTTCATTTCTGAACCAAAAAGATATTTTAATCAAAAGTGTGCACCATTTCAATACAATTTTGATTAAAATGGCATTCTTTCAAATTATGAAAACATGTACTTCCTCTAGACCAGGTCAAATTTTATATAATTTGTTTCATGATTACCAAGAGATATATTTGATCGCTAATATATTTATATCTATTTAAATATATCACGTATGATAATAATATAATATGTGTTTTAAGTTGGCTAGTATACAAATTTAAAATAGGACATTAAACGGAAAATTTCAATTAAATGGATACCATTTTAACTATTTTCTCCATTCCTTGCATTATAAATGCTCTCGTTCATATCACCAATTGAAGGCCACGCAACTTTACTAGTTAAAAGTTGACAATTGATTGTTATCCTGGGAATGAAAGTACTAGCATTTTAATGAATAGAAAAAGACAAATTTCACAACATCTAATACAGAAATTGCATTGTTTCTGCAACTGTTTGTCAAGATGATTCGTACACAACAGAACACATAATGATGAAATCAAATGTTTCACACAAATTTGAAACTTTCAGAAACTGAAACGGAGGACTGGTGCAAGTTTATAACCCTGCCCAAACAACTGGGAGGGGACATACTTGTAACGTACAATATTACTTCTTGCCATCACCAAACAGGTAACCAAGTGAAGAGTCGCCACCAGGAGCAGCATGAACCTTAGTTGATGGCCTCTCCTGCAATTAGAATAGTTTCAAAATTTTCCGACATGTATGATGAAAACTAGCCAGTGTCTACATGTTAAAAAAAAATTGTTGATGCATGCTTTAGCTTTCAAGTATTCACAGAGGCTAGAAAGAAAGGGCTTCGCCATTCAAGATCTACATGGGGAAGGGACAAAGTACAAGTTCCCTTTGCTTCCTAAAATTCATAAAATGGTATTGATACTTCGACTTCAAGAGATCAATTGATCCACACACTTGTTGCAGGACATCCAAGATAGACAACATAAGTCATTTTAGAATACCCTAACATGACTTATCAAATCAATCTATATAGGCTACAGGAACCATCCACAACAAAGATTGACATAAATGACATCCGTACAACTGAATAGAAAGTAATCAATCACAACTAAACAATAATTTTGTAGTAACAAAGAATACTTGCAACAGAACATAATTTGCAATATGAACTGTCATGCTTATTGTGCAACACAGAAAATGTGAACAAACAAAATATAGTAATGACATCTCGTTGTGTAACTAAAGATAAGAAATCATAACCAAACACACAATTTGCAGTTGAACTGTCATGCTTGTTGATGCAACACATTAAATAGAGCAATTGTCCAATAAGTCACATTCAGATAAAGGGAGATGGGAGCCATGTAATCTGTAGCCAGTATCATACCGTCAGAAAGTTTCCACAGTTTTGTCCATCTGCCCGAGAATAGTTGTTTGCGTTGCTACTATGAATGCCCGCCGGAATTTGGGGTCTCGCATCCACGGGTGGTGAAACGGCAGCAGGCTTTGGGGCAGCACCACTATTTGAAGCCTTGGCCTCAGTTGGAGGAGGAGCTTGAGGATTACTTGGGGCAGGGGCCTCTCCACCTCCAAACAAGTAACCCAAAGAGCTTTGGCCACCACCAGCACTGACTCCACGACCCATTCTCTCTTAATGCTTCCCTACAAACAAGAAAGCACAAAAGGTTTATAGCAACACAAATAATACCAAAACCTTGTGTCTAGTATTTGTCCAAACTAGGCATGCTTATACCCAAACTTGAACTTACATCTACTGTCTAATACATCAATTTGCAAAGTTAACGTACATGACCATTAGCACAGACACACAGTGATACAAGTTACAATACAACAGGTACTTAAAATAAGATGATCATTTGTCATATATAGAAAACAATGAATAAAGATTAACAATGTATAGTAGCCAAATAGCTGCAGTGACCGTAAAAGTATTCTGTCTGGCTGTAACAAGTATTCTATCAGGTAATTTTGCCAATTGAAGTGCAGTGTTGTAGTCAAAGAAACTTTGGTTAAAAATTATCTGAGAAATGGCAAACAAGGCATACCAAAATTTGATGAGAAATGGAAATGCTCGACAAGCCACACCCTATATCAGCACACAATCAAAGTAGAATTGTAGGAATGCTTTTGGATACCCAAATTTCATCAGAAGCCCTATCCACTTTGTTCTACATATCACTGAGCCAATGCAATCAACTTTCCCCACACGGATCTTTAAGTCAATTATCCTACATCAAAACAACACTTCGCACAGAAATTCTACACCTATCTACAACGGTTCACAAATCGAAGAACTGGTAAACTAAAACACGGAAATACAACATCGACACTGAAAACAAAGAGCGCAAGATCTAATAGAGCATAAAATTTTTTTTAAAAAAAAACAGCTCCGAAATTAGGTTTAAGCTGCCAAACCACCGCATTATGAACCGATCTACTGGAAAACGAACAGATCATTGGGGAAAATAGAACAAACAGCACGAAATCAGCAAAAGATGCATCAAATAAACCGGAGCATGGAATTGAAAGCATTAAACATCAAAATTTTCGAATCGAGGAACAGGTTAAAGACGAATGAAACCACAAGACTACAAATCCAGAGGCTTACGGGGAAATGAACAACGGATCGATAAGAATGAGGTCGAATCTGTACCTTTAGAGTGGCTTAACCCAGACGCTGCAAGGAAATGGGGAAGGAGAGATATGGTAGGCTTCGTCGATTGGGAGGAGTGAGGAATCGAGTGAGCTTTAAATCGAAACCGCTATTCTATTTTTGTTTATTTTTTAATATAATAATTCATGTTCCTTTTACAGTCGTACCTGGTCGTCGCGGTACATTGACTCCATCCATTCCAGGTTCCAACAAAAAGATTTTCTTACCCAAATGAGAAAGTTGTGATTGATTTTTTAACACATTCGATTGGTTTTTTTCCAATACATTTAACTGAAATGTTTACTAATAAATGCACCTAAGAAACCTAAGAATCAGTTCAATTCTTTTTTAATTTCATTTTAACTCCGTTCAATTCGCTTTATTTTAATTTCATTTTAACTCATTTCAATTCACTTTATTTTAATTTGATTACCTAAATAAACTATTCGACTTTATTATGTGTCACTATGCATGTATTTTGTTTTTATGAGCAAACAAACTCCAAATAATATCTGGTTTTATTTGGTACATATGAAAACTTGCAAGAAATGCGTGATAATTCTTGGTTCTATTGAAAAGAAGATGATGATGATTATTTGGGGGGTTAGATCAATTATAAAAAATATCATTTCAATAAATTTAGAGTTAAATTATAATTATATATAACATTGTAACATGTTTTTTAAAACAATTCACAATTATAGAAAGTTAATTGCAATAAATAAAAATAAACATCAAAACACCACATCAGCTATAGTATCATTATAAAATGGTAGTTCAACGATTAGTTATTGTAAAACAAGACGTTGTGTATGACGATTTTAATATACATTTATTTATTGAAATAAACGGTTGAATTTATAATAGGTAGGCTTTTAATATTATGGTCTCCAATTTTAAAGACGTGTACTCAAGATAAGCATTATTTTTACGTTAAAAACGTATATTCAGCTGTGGCATTCAGGAAATGGGAAATGGGAAATGCGCGGACAAATCTCTTTTCTCTCTTCCAATTTACAATTTCACGGGAGAAAAGGTGAAGGAACAAAAGAAGGGACTGTGCAAGATGCCTGTCGGTGACATTATTTGTCATTTGCTGTTCCTGTTCTGCGTCGTGTTTTTCGTCGGTGTGTTTTCTTTACCACCATGAACTTGGACTGCCGATGATTATTTGTAAAATAAATGTGCGATCTCTGTATTGCTTTCTTCGTCTTAATCTCAATACCCCGTTCCCAACCACACAAACCGTGTGAGGAGTAACTCACGTTAAAAAAACCAAAGAGTCGAAAGATAAAGGTTTAAAGTGTAAATTAGAAAAAATTAAGATAAATTTTTTTTGTTGTATGAATCAGGTTATAAACTTTATAACTACTCCACGTTGCATAATAAATTTTTAATATTACAATTAAGAGTTTTACTTTTTATTATTCTAATTAAACTATGTCATTTCATAAGTCTATGAAAAGATAATCTTTCCCCAAACTTTGTCAAAACCGAATGCCAACCAGTTAAATTTGACCAAGTGATCAGGGTATTATGTCCCGTCAAACCACAAACAGGTCATTATAAATACTGATATAATGATTTGCTGTAAGGATTTGTATTGTTGATGATTGAATATATAGAGAGTACAATAGAGGTGAAATACGGAAAGAACTCTAATCATAATAAATCATAATCTAATCAGGAATCTGATTTATTCTAACACCCCCAAGCGAAGCGTCGGATGCTCGCTGACGCACAGCTTGGACCTGGAGAACTCGAACAGCGGACAAGAGAGCCCCTTGGTGAATATGTCCGCAATCTGAAGAGAAGTCGAAACATGAGCAACGCGCAGCTTTACAGATGTCACCAACTCACGAACAAAATGGTAGTCAATGCCGATGTGCTTCGCCCGCTTTTGCGCCACCGGATTTTGAACCAAGAAGATAGCACTGCTATTGTCTTATAACAGCAGTGGAGAACCAGAAAGTGGAACCCGAAGATCACAAAGCAAATGAGTGAGCCATACCACTTCTGAAGCAGTGTTGGCGAGAGCACGGTATTTAGACTCAATGCTAGAACGAGAAATTGTGGCATGTTTCTAGGCACTTCAAGAAACCAGATTCCCACCAAGATAAACCGCATAACCATAAGTGGACCGACGAGTCTCCAGACAGCGAGCCCAGTCAGCATTAGAGTACCCTAACACATCAAGAGTACTATCAGAACGAAAGTTAAGACCAAAATGAAGAGTGTCACGAACATACCGCAAAATCCGTGTTACTGCAGCGAAATGGTCATCTCTGGGATCCTGAAGAAACTGACTCGCTTTGTTGACCAAGAATGCCAAATTCGGGCGAGAAATGGTGAGATACTGGAGAGCACCAATAAGAGAACGATAAAGTGTAGGATCCCGGAACAGAGGACTGGTAGAGCTATGAAAGCTGAGAGCCAACGACAAATGGAGTAGAAACATGTGCCACGTCAGACATACCGGCCCGATTCAAAATATCACGAGCATACTTTGATTAACCAAGCAGTAACCCTGAGGAGGTAGGCGAAACTTCAAGACTAAGAAAGTAATGAAGAGCACCAAGATCCTTGATCGCAAACTCTTTGTGTGTCCAATCGATGAACTAGCGAAGAAGAGTCGAGTCATTGCCTGTAAGAATGATATCATCCACATACACAAGTAGGTGCAATAACAACGACCCTCTCGAGAGGACAAATAAAGAAGTATCAGTTGAGCTGCAACAAAAAACCAAGCTATGTCAGATAACTGCTGAAACGCTAGAACCAAGCCAGGGGAGCCTGCTTAAGACCATAAATGGCCTTTTGCAAGCGACAAACATAGTCTGGATGAGCAGAATCTTGATAACCAACAGGCTGCTTCATGTAGACCGGGACATCAAAAACACCATTAAGAATCAATTATGGGGAGATGACGAGGATAGCCACTGGAGGCAGAGCCGCTGCTGATGAAGATGAATCTGATGCCAGAATTGTCGGTGGATACGACGTCGGAAGTTGGCCGGGACTTGGACAGAATTCGCCGGTTTCCGGCAAGATTGATCGGCCGAAAAAAAATTAGGGTTTAGGAGAGAGACTAAAAATTAAAAGAAATAATTAGGGTTTAGGATTAGAATTTGCTCTAATACTATGATAGAGCAACTGTAAATTTTAACTTTTAAATTTGACCAAATGATCAGGGTATTATGTCCGGTCAAACACAAATAGAGCATTGTGTCTGACCAAACACAAACACTCGATGTTCGTTTGTTAAAGTTGCATTATTATAGTATTTCAAGTCTCCAATACATCATATTAGCGTGGAGCAAACTTTTATACATCATATTAGTGTGTAATTGTAATTCAAGTGAGAGTCTCATTCCACTCTATCTGATCTACGTAAAGATCTAACCCCACCTTTGTTCGAAACATAATTAATTTGAATGAATGAAATGGATTAACAACTTCTTAAAAAAGCATAGGGAAAGTGTCAATATAACTATTTCTATTTGAGTAAGTGCTAATATAATCCTATGATAATTTTTAGTGCAAAAATAACCCTAACTAGTTAATGAAAGTGCCAATATAACCCTCAGACCCCATTTTCGGCATTGACCTCAATTTTCTGGCGTTGACTTTATGCAAATTGACCAAAATACTCTTAGGCTAACTCTGAAATTTGGTGGACAATTTTACCCTCATAGTTCGCCGGACCACCACTGGACCAACACTGGGCCGCCGCCATAACAGGTAGGGTTATATCAGCACATTATGAAATCTTATTGGGTTATATCAACACATTCCTAATGTTTCTAGGATTACATTCTTAAAACGTATAGTGTTATATGAGCACATATTATAAATATTAAGTGTGTGGTACTCATCTGGCCTTAACGGACGACCACATCATCATATAAACCATTATAACATCATAACAATATTTTATACAACATAAAATTTGACATCATGACACCATCATTAATATTAAACATCATTATCACATACCATAGCCCAATTTCAAAACTTATCAACATTAAAAACCCTATGTCGAATAACATAGCAAAATAACAATCACACACAACACCAAAGGTCATCCAATCATCAATCCAGACTAAACACAACAAAGCAAACAAAATATCATTAAACCTATAATCCATAGTATGTGCTGATATGACCCTACATTTGTTACTAATGTGCTGATATAACCCTATAATTTTAGCAATGTGCTGATTTAACCCTATTAGTTTTCATAATGTGTTGCTATAACCCTACCGGCGGTCCAACAGCGGCAGTATTGATGAGTTTAAGGGTAATAACGTCATTTTTTGTATTTTAATTTTTTCATAAGGGCAAACATGTAATTTTATAAAATTTTGGCTAAAAGTTGCCACCCTACAATCCGATCTTTCTTTTTATATGAAACTAAAAGTAGCTGGCACTTTCACTGACTAGATAGAATTATATTGGCACTTTCAACTATTGAAAGGTTATATTGACACTTATTTCAACTAGGTAGGGTTATAAAAACATTTTTTTCAAAAACATATTACACTCTCCTTTACTTCTCAAGAAATTAGTCTCTACCATGAGGCCATTCCAAAACCCAAAGAGCATAGATTTCTCATTTAAATCTACACTCATATCATAACTTAACACATACTTTCTTTACAAATTACTACCGGAAGAAACAAAAAATGTACATAGAGCCTTTAGAATCAGCTTTCTGAGTCTGTCTGCTTTGAGCAAATCTAACGCAGAATGGTGCAGCTTCATCATCTGTTTCAATTCTTGGGTCAAATGATTAGGGCAGAATGGACTTCCGAAAACGACTGTCTAAGTCCTACGATAATGGGGGGATCTTGGCAATCTCTATCAATATTTTGTGCAGAGCTTGAGGTTTGGAGAAAAATGGAGAGTGGTCCGCACCTTTAACGCGGAAAACTTTTTCCGGAGGACTTTGGTTGATCATGGTCTCCTGCAGAAATATGGAAATTGCATTGTCTTCTGGAGTTTCGATATAGAACCGCCTCACAGTCCCATACTTGGCCTCCGAAAGAGAGAGCTTCTCCAAAACAGGTGCAAATGGGATTGGCCTCATTGAAACAGAAGCCAGCGCGACATCCTGTCAAAAAGAACACAGGCCCGATTAATGAAATTTCATTTCAAAACCAAATTGTGCCAATGTATAGTGCACAGTACCTTAGAAGGACTCTGGTTAAATAGCAGTTCCTTTAGAAGTGACTTATCCAAATCAATAGCGGTTGGAGGGCGAGTATTCCCATTTGCATAGATAAAAATTTGTGCCTGCCGCATTAGATCATTTGATTCTGTCTGCACAATGTAAAGAAACTCAGTCGGACCTACAATGTAAAATGCTAAGTTGTCGATAAATCAAACTGAGGGAGAACACCATCACAGCTTAACAGCCAAACCTTTTCTGAAAACATGTCAAGAATACTCTGCCCACTAGTCATCATCACTGCTGCAATAAAAACAGCTTTCGCAATTTTAGTATGGAAAAGCTCCATTACATATGATAGACATGCACCACCAAAATCATGCCCCGCTAGAATCACCTGCATGTTGATCAGAACGGGTCAAGAAATGAAGCCTATAATGCTGCGTGTGTAAATACTTCACTGTATCACAATATTATACTGATACTACCAGAAAACTACCTTCTCTCCATCTGCGAGTTTTTCGAGGAATTCACTAAGCGGCTTCACATACTGCGAAAGACTTGTAATACTGTTTGTATCGAATGAATCTATTCCAGAACCACTCAAATCTATAGCAGTTACTTTGAATCCAATATCTTCTAGAAGTGCTATGCTTTTGTACCAGCACCATGCTCCAAAACCACCGCCATGAACAAGGACAAAATGGCTTGTCTCAAGTTCCTCAAGCTTTATCTCCTGTAAAACATCACATGAACTAAGACTCGGGAGGAAGACTGAAAAACCATATTCACTATAATGCAAAATACCCATTCACCATCATCTCAGTTAATTGTCCAAAAGGATTTATAATCATTCAGAAATATATTCAAGGGCTAGTTTCTCATAACAAAGAGGGAAAGGCATGAGGTAACAAAACAATTTTCTTCCCGTTGGAATTTCACATGCATCTTAGGGAGATTGACCGCACACAGATTCCATATACGTAGAGGGTGAAATTCAATGACCTCCAATCCTCAACACATATTTGTATCTTTGTAATAAACCATATCAAAGCTCCACCAAATGAAGGTAAACCAAGGACAAAACAAATTCAATCAGAGTCTACACACCATTAAAACACACACAAAAATTGACTGAAAAATTCTGAATGCTACATGTAACTAATTTATATTGATTTCAAATCTCATTAGCCAAGATTGAAATAGCATATTGTAAATTCACAAGCTAGCAAACTGAAATAGCATATTACAAAGATAGATCAACAAATGTAAGCTGGAATCATCAGATTACTGATCTTATACTAGCAATTTATGCTTAATCACATACTTCCTCCATCCCATTGTCGAGTTCAAATAACCTAATATTACCTAACAAATTAACTACGTACAAGAAGAAAGTGAATAATTTGAAAATTTACACTGTAACAATTCTAACCAGATCACACAATTCCTAATTATATACTAATTGAGTTTTATACAGCAAATGAATCAATTTTGACCACAAAATTGTAAATGTGCAAAGTTGACTGGAGAACGGAGCTGACTCAGCTGAGTACAATTTTATACCAGGTAGCAAAACAGAGCTGAAAAACAAAACCCCAGACAGCATGCACAGCCCAACTAATTAAAACATCATGAAATCAAACTTATGAACAACGTAATTTTAAAAAAAAAACAGAGATTAAATTGAGGAGTACCGGATTCAGGAGCTGGTGAGGCTGCACCAGCGGATCAGTCAAAGAGCGGGCCCTGGAGCTCGAACTCCGCGGCAAAGTCTGACTCTTCTTGGAGCTCCCATTCGAATACCTCAGAGAAGTGGACCGATCAAACGATATGCCGCCGTTCTGCAACTGTTGCTGCAGGAGGATCGCCGCCGCCAGAGCTCGCTCGTGAATAACCGCTTCCTCCTTCTTCGTGGACCGAATTCGGGACCACCGGTGGCTCCCTCCGGTGGCGGCGGACGAGGAGGAGGACTGGTGGATCAGGCGGCGCGGCGGCGGCTTGTCCCGGGCGGCGGAATCCCACGAAAAGCACAGCCCCATCGCATGCAACGGTGGAGGTGGAAAGTTTGGGAGAAATGTGAGCTTTGTGTGAAAAGGGGGGAAATTCAGGTATATATAAAGGTACTTGGGGAAGATGATGTTTCTTTTGCTCCACTTTTCAGGTGGAGGAGGAGGAGGAGAGATGTTTGATTAATGCTGGTATAATTAAGGAAAGGAAAGTTGATGCTTTAATTTATTATGACGGAGATTATACCTTCATTTTCAAAGAAAGTACGCTTGGAATTTATTGGTTGGCAAATGGGGCGTTACAAAAAAATTATTCCGTTTAGAAAATAATAATTAGGACATGGGATGCACTTAAAATGTACTTTTTATACAATACTTCATCAATTTTTATAAAAATAAATTCTAAACAGTGGACAATTTTAGGCAAAATTTTGGGAAAATGTATTTCCATATGCCTATGAAAAGATATGGTTAAATTGAAAAAATATTATATAACGTGCAGTAATTATAAGTTATGACCCGATTAATGTAACTCAAAAGTTTTATCTTGATTTTTATCTAATGTATAGTTTCAATCTTGGTCTTTTCATAGATAATGAAAAAACCACCTTTCAAAAAACGGACTCACAAATTTATTCTAAAACTTCAAGGAATTCATATTCTACTAAGAAATTATGGTAAGAGACAACAAATTTGATCGAATGAGTTGTAACACATGCAACCTTGCATTTGTAAAAATTTTTCAATCTGATTTTTCCTAAACCAGATTTAATTAAATTGAATTATCTTAAAATAAAGATAACTATAATCAAAATGACAATACTAGATTAAAATTAGATTAAATCATATTAATTTAAAACTTAATAAATTGAATTAAACTAAGATAAAATATAGATATTTATAAAAAGACAGTCAATTTTGGTAAAGTAATTGGGTAAAGTCTTGGGAAAGACGGTCTTTCCACAAGCCGTCTTGGGAAAGACGGAGTTTAATTAGAATAATAAAAGGTAAAGTGCTTTAGTTGCAATATTAAAGTTTTAGTATGCAACATGTAGTAATTATAAAATTTATAACCCGGTTCATGCAACCCAAAAATTTTATCTTCATTTCTTCTAATTTACACTTTAAACATTTATCTTTCCATGATTTATGGAAAGACCGTCTTTCAGGAGACGGATTCAAGTAATTGTGTCTTTTAGAAAAAGACAAAATAGAAAATTGAAATTTTGAAATGGGAGGAATGAAATATTTGAATACATGGCAACGTTTTTACTATGCAATTTAGAAATCTGATTAAGGAAGATGGACTATTCAGTCCTATACTTTTCTAGTCGTGGAAGTTCAATCAAAGACGAAAGTTGAACCAGCATTTCAAATGTGTGTCAAATTAATTTATACTGTATTTTACTAACGCTTGTGTAATGAAAACAAAAGGACTGCAATTTGATTCCCTGAATGTATTATTGATTTGTAGGCAGCTTCAAAGGCAAATCCATACCGACTCTAATTCTTCAACCAACATCCATAAAATTTGGCCGTTTCCTCGTATTTGATTCATCGTTTGGCAGAGAAATCAGAATGTGTCGATTCTGTAGATGCTTTGACCATTAATATAATCCAGATGTTGGGCTTCTTATCTTCGTAATTATGCATTCATGACTCGACTAAATATATAGATTAAGAACTAATGTAGTTTTGTCAAGTAGCACAATCATACGATATGGCTACGGATAATTACTTATGGAAAGATTAAGTTTTAAACTGTAAATTAGAAAAATGTAAAAATTTTGGATTATGAGTCATAACTTATACCTACTGCACGTTGCATAATAAAATTTCAATATTACAATTAAAATATTTTACATTGTTAGAGTAAATCAGCTTTCTTATTAGTTGATTGATTCTTATTAAGTCCTGTTGACTAAGTCAGAGTCCTAGTAGTACTATATCAGAGCAGTGTTCTGATTCACCTTCCTACAACCCAAATTTTTGGCCGCTCTCTCTCTCCCTCCCGCGGCCGATTGCAAATCTCCCCCCTCTCCATTCCGATGAATTTTTTTCCAGTGCCACTCTCATCATGGCCAGTGAAAATTACCGTTCAATACCCTTCGCCAAATGATGCAAATCAAGCTTAAAAAGTCCAACTTTCATCTCTGAAAACATCAGATGGATACGTCATCGAGCCCCAGAAGCTTTGTAGTTATCTTGATGGGTCGACTCCATGCCCACTTCTCCCTACTCCGCCGCCGACGGCTTCTCGTCTCCTTCGTTCGCCGTCGCCCTCTGCACTCCTCCTGTTGGCTCAAAGACCGATCGTGCGACGACTCAGGTGGCCGACAAATTGGCCAAGGAAGTCTATTACCTCTGGATTGATGAAGACCAGAGGGTTTGCATTCTGTTGTTCTCTTCTCTCTCTCTCTCCTGAAGCCCTTTCTGAACTCACAGCCTCGTGTGTGACTGCCAAAGACATATGGGACAACATTTGCGCCACTTTTCATAACAGTAGCACATCCACCATCCTGCGTCTTCGTGTCGATGCCCACAGTATACATAAGAGCGGTACTGTTCATGAATTCCATTTACGATTTAAAGATATTTTTGAGCAGTTATCTCTTATGGTTTCTCCAGTCTCTAATGATGATCTATTAATTTGGTTTTTAACTGCTCTTGGGTCTGAGTTCAGAGATTTTTCTGCCCCGTTGATTAATTCTTCCCATACGCCTATATATGCCGATGTGTTATCTCGTTCCAAGAACGACAAGGCATTTTCAAAAAATTGCAAGGCAATTCAGCGCCGACGTCTGGGCCTGTCGCATTTGCTGCGGGATAAAAACCCCTCAGCCGACCGTGCGGGGATCACGCACCAGTGAGGGGCGGCGGCATGTTTGGTGCACGCGCCGCCAGAGGTGGCCATTTCGGTGGGCACCATGGTGGCCGGTTTCCTGGTTATGCTCGACTGGTTGCCTTGGGCTCAGGTTGAGGTCGAGGTCGGCCACACTGCACCTAGTGTGGCCGGACTAGTCATTTTGCTGCTACTTGTTATAAGATGTTGGCTCAGACTCGTCGTATAGACTTAACCCATTTGGCTGAAAACTTTCAGGCATCCATGAAGCTGAACCCATCTGTGAGCATATCAGACTGGTATCTTGATTCTGGCGCAACCAGTCAAATGGCGTATTCAGCCTCTAGCTTGGACAATGTTTCTCCACATTCTGGTAATTCTCAAGTTTCTGTTTGTAATGGTACTTCTATTCAGATTTCGCATATTGGTGATTCTCAAATTTCTAGTCATTTGAAACTGCGTGATGTTTTGGTTGTCCCTGAGATTACAAAGCATCTACTGTCTATTGGTAAACTGACCTGAGATTTGAATGTGCCTGTTACCTTTGATGATCAGAACTTTGTTATTCATAACAAAGTATCCAAGGCAGTCGTGGGTAGGGGCCACAATGATGGAGGCTTGTACGAGTTAGACAAATAAGACGCGGCAGTGGTTTCATTTTTGCAGCAGAATAAAGGACGGGCATCCTTCGAGCTTTGGCACTCGCTTAGGATATGTGCCGACTGCAGTCATTTTTGATTTGCAGAAGTCCGGTTTACTTTCAGTTTCCTCTTTATTGCCTAAACCGCATACTTTTACTCCTTGTGTTATGGCAAAGGTGCAGCGGTTATCTTTTTTTGAAAACACTAAACGTGTTGCGCGTTCTGGATTTGGTACACTGTGATTTATGGGTCCCTCCCCGATTTTATCTGGGTCTGGCTTTACTTATTATGCCTTATTTGTGGATGATTATTCTCGTTTTACTTGGTTTTTTCCGATTCGTCGTAAATCCAAGTTTTTTGAAACATGCTTACAATTTGAGGCATTGGTGGAGAATCAATTTACATCTACAATTAAGGTTTTCAGAGTGATGGAGGCACTGAGTTTTTGAACATGCGTTTGCTGTCTAATTTTGCCTCAAAATGCATTCACCACCAAGTTTCATGTCCATATATTTCGGGGCAAAATGGACAAGCAGAACGTAAACATCAACATGTTGCAGAAATGGGTCTTACGATGCTATTCCATTTTTCCTGCAGTGGGTCTTACGATGCTATTCCGTTTTCCTGGCTCATAAATTGGTTGCTCACAAGCGGACAAAGCACATCGACATTGATTACCATTTTGTTCGTGAGTTGGTCTCCGCTAGCAAGCTCCAAGTTGCACATGTTTCCACTGGTCTTCAGATTGCTGACATCTTCACTAAGGGACTTTCTCGTCCCCTGTTCGAGTTCTTCAGGTCCAAGCTCTGCGTCGCTGAGCATCCGACACTTCGCTTGAGGGAGGGTGTTATTGTAAATCAGGTTTATGATTATTTGATTGATTATGGTAAGTCTTGTTGACTAAGACAGAGTTCTAGTGGTACCATCTTTCCTTATTGTACTCTATTTAATCATGTTAGCAATAAATTATTTCCTTACAGCAAATACATCATGTCATGCATTTTTATTATTTTAATTAAACTAATCTTTTCATAAGTGTATGAAAAGACGATATTTTTCAAAAAGTTGACTTATATAATTTATTGTTGATCTATTATTTTTATTTTTCACCATTTTAAATTATAATTATTATTTTTTAAAACCCTTCTTAAAAGAATAGGGTATTATTTCTTGTAGATAAGAATTAGGTCCTTGTTTGACGTTATATTAACTCGATCACTTTGAATTTTCTTGTAAATTAAACACTATCCATTATAATTTAACCGCAGTTTGATTAAGTTCATATAATTTAACTTACTTTATTAATAATAAAAATTATTTAATTTATTCATTTTTAATTAAATTCAATAAAGTTGACCTTTTCTTATATCGCCAATGGGTTAGTTTGTTAGTTCTTATTTTCTTTTTTAAAACTTTCATTGAACACTACTGCTCTCTATAATAGAGATAACAGATGCGATGTGAGTAGCTTAGTTTTGGACAAATTGACTTATTAATCAATTAATCAATTGGCAAAAGTCGAAGATCCTTTCGCCCTCAGCGGCCCATATCAACCGACACCCTGACCAACGTATGAGAGGTAAATCACGGTAGCCCAGTACCAAGACCAATGGGCTTGGTATGGACTCGGTGATCAATTAATCAATTGGGTTGTGTTGTCAGGTGGTAGGGTATTAATTCCAAATTCAGAAGGCAATTAAATTCGTTTTATATGGTGGGGTACCCGCTGCCAAATGTTGGCGGGAGTCGGCGGATGAAACTCAAATACTCCTTCACGCAGCCGGCAGCCGTCTTTCGCTGGCCATAATTCACGGATGGGCATGAAAAATTAGTCTTAATTTCTCTACAAATCATAAATTGGTGAATCGTGCACTATTATTATTTCTACACTTTCTAATATTAATGTACAAATGTAGATTTCAAGGCAGTGAATCCACAACTTCATGTTTGAAATTTTGCAAGAAATATTAGCGGCAAGTCATCTACGCTGGCTATCGCCTGAACCATAGATTTACTCCGAGCGCCACTTGTAAACTGTAATGATCTGCCTTTTCGTTTTTCCTTTTTTGCAAGCATAGTCGAAAGATGTTTTCTATCACGAGTGTGTGTTTTAGCCACACTATGGTTTGGATCTGGCTCCATGTTTGGCTCTAATGTTAAAAGTTAATTGAAAGAGAGGTGGATGAATCGGTGGAAGAGATTAAAGGCATGGGAAATGGATGGTGGACAATGGCACGTCCAATGTGATAATGCGACCACTGTACTCTGTATTTTGCCTACAAAATCTGTTTGATTAGGACAACTCCAACAAGAAATATTGTGAGGAATACTCGTGGACGTGAAATCGGGCAATTAGGGGCGAGTGGTTGCCATGGGAGGAGGTAAGAGGGGACCAGGGTGCTTGTTGGGAGCATGTGGAATGATTCCATTCTTAGTTTTATTTTTGGAATCGTGTTCGATCCGCTTGCTAGAAAATTTTGTGGGTTAGCCGGTTAGGGGATTAAATATGTTAAGGTGATGGTTCAATAGTATTTTAACGAGTATTAAATAGTTTAAGAAAAAAATAAGAAAAGAAATTAGAAATAAAAAACTACATTTAACTTCTCAATCCATATACACTTATCATGATGTTCTTAACATGCTTAGTCATCTAACATACAAAATTTTCTGATCTTCTTGTGACTAGGTAAATTTAACTAAAGTCTTTTTAAAGTTTTAAAAACTTAATTTAATAAAGTAAGTTAGAGGGGCATCTAAAATGTAATTTCTAATGCTCTTTAATTTAATATACATTAGACTAATTCATCTTTTAAAACTAACATATAAAATTTTATAATTTTATTACGTCGTTCACAAGCCTATTGAGTTGAGCACAATTTTACTTGGCTTCTTCTATTCACAAATTGATTTTCAGCCGATTGGTGTTATTTCTTTGATGGCGTTGATTGAATTTGACCCGTCTGCAAGTATGCCGATTTTCAGAGAATGCGTTCCCTTTTAAAATTAAAATTCAATGTGATATTCAGTAAAAAAAATGGAAGAAGAGTTTTTAAAATATAAGGGAATGAAGAGGACGCATTTTCTGAATGCGTCCTCTAGTTTATTTATTCTATTTTTTCGGACTTCATAATTACTGGAATAAGTGTATTGAAAGAATTTGAAGTCCTCTTTTAAATTTATGATGATAAATTTTGAACATCCTATTTACTAGAATAAAGTAAATGGAAAATTTTGAATTTTCTATTTAAAATTTATGAGAATAAATTTTGAATGTCTTATTTTCTCCAATATTGAACGTCTGTGTTTCATTCTTTAAAATATTCCGAAATATAGAAAATGAATGAATTTTAAAAATAAATCAAAAGTAAAAAATGTATTGAATTTTTAATTTTAAAATTTAGACTTTTAAAAATTTGAATAAATTAGAGTTGTATGCAATTTTTTTCAAAATTTTCTACTTTTTCCACTGCTAACTATTTTAAATAAACAAAAATATAACAGTAGACGCATTTAATGTTTATGAAATAAGAGGACGATAATGAAAACAAGATAAACATGAAATGGAGTAACAAAAATATGAATTGATTCAGTGATACTGTATTTGAAGAACATGTGCAAAATAGATAGGTAGAAACGTAATGAAATGAGTGCCCAACGACATGTAAGGTACTAATAACGCCCTCCACATGGGGGCGGACATATGGTACGGGATGTGCGTCGAGGAACAACCATATGAGCATAAACAAGTACGTCATCATGTCAAACTCCCCCTGTAAAATCCTCCTCCATTCCGTCTCCTACGTCCTCATTTAAATCATATTGGACGTGAGGAACGATACCTGTATGTAATGGAGCAGTAGGCGATATATACGCATGACTAGTAGTGGGAGTACGGTATGCAGTAGAATCAGTTGGAGTAGTGTTGTCGTGTGAGGGTCCGCCATCTGATGGTCCTTCATATGTTGGACTCGCATGTGGGGGTCTGGCTTGAGATGAACCAATGTGTGCAATAGGTCAGGGAGCACAGGGTCGTCGACCACCCTGTTGGCCAGGAGTAGTTGTACGGTGGCTTCCGATTTCATTGTATCTGCACCAGGGTCCCTCGGTGTGTGCATGTGGTTGATAATAATGCAGTCTGGAGGGCTCATGCGCATATTCTAGAGTACGTGTGACAACACTATATACCCCCCTGATAACGTCTTCGAAACGTGGGAGACATTTATCTAAATTAATATCTAACATAAGGTGCATCTCGGATATTGCCTGCAACTACATAAATGAGATAAACAAGTTAGATATTAAAAAAAAAGAATCTGAAGTATTATTTGTTGATACTATGAGAAATATAGTAAATACCATATACTCCAAAGTCGCTCTATCTCCATGAAACCCCCCCTGTAACCGTTTGGCGCCATCCTGGCTGATCAATCAGGGCCACAGTCCTGCGAAAATACCACTCCATGTATTCTCGATCGGGTGAATATGGATCTGCTAACCCAAGAGCATTAATTCGGTGCTCTGCTCGATGTTCCCACTCAGCAAGATATCCTCTCAGTTCAACACGCGCAATCCATGCCTGACCTCCCATGACAGTCTCTAGTATGAAGAAGTTTGTGTTCATCCTTAGTTACCAACTGCGTGGGTATTGAAGGAAGATGAAAGAGAAATGGAGATGAGAGAGAATAAGGAAATTTGTGTGGTGAGAGAAATGGAGTGGAGTGAGAATAATGATATTTGCATTGAAGAGAAGAAAAGAGAGTAGAGAAAAAATTTCACAAAATATGATAGAATAATGAGAAAAAATTGATATTTATACGTGGAATTAAATGTAAACTAGTAACATTTCACATCTAACCCCTAAACTTTTAAAACTTTTACTAGAAATTCCATTTGCAATAAATCCCTTATCTACTACGAAGGCTTTATACTCCCTCCGTCCTAGCCGAATGTGCACATTTTTTTGTCAACTTTCTCAAGTCATGTTTGACCAATGATAATTTTAGTTACTTAACAGTGCGTTAAAATTTAATATTTAAAAAGTACATCATGCAGAGAATCCAATAATATTTCACATGATGATATTGATGCTTATATCATAGTTAAAATTTATGGTTAAACATGTCTTCAAAAAATTGATAAAAAAAAGTACAAATTCGACTTGGACGAAGGGTAGGACTTTGTCCTCCTTTAATAGCCTGTTTGTTGGTCACCGATGGTTGTTACATGTTCAATCAGTTGTCACGTTTCTACACTAGTGGATCACTATATCTCGCCCTGTATTTTACTATCCTCGCCCTAATACGTATACAGTATATATTTTTAATTTAATTTAAATAACTAAATTAAATTATATTTTAGTTTTAAAAATTTAATTTTTAAAAAAACAAAAATCTGGGGGAAAAAAAAAAATTGCGCCGGCGCCGGACCGCCGGGCGCCGGCGCCGGACCCGGTTCGCCACCGCCTGGGCGCGAGGCGCCACCGGTCGGCTCGCCACGGCTTGGGCGCGAGCCGTGGCGGAGAGTCACCGGCGGTCCGGTCGCCGCGGCATGGCCGCGTGCCGCCGGCCATCCGGTCGCCACCGCGGGACGGCGAGCCGCCGCCGGTCGGCTCGCCACGGACAGGCCGCGTGCCGCCGGCGGACCGCTCGCCACGGTCCGGGCGCGAGCCGGACCGGCGCCGGTCGCCTGCGCCAGCGCGCGAGCCACCGCTCGCCGTTCGTTGGCCGCGAGCCGGACGCGGTCCGCTCGCCAGGCCGTGGGTGCGAGCCGGACGCGGCTCGGCTCGCCGTGGCTTGGGCGCGAGCCGAGCCAGGCTGTTTTTTTTTTTTTTTTTTTTTTCAAAAATCTGACCTATAAATGTGCTCGGATTCCATTCTTCCAATGGCACTTGAATTGTTTTGCAGTCCTAGTTTGGTGAAAAAAAACTCCAAAAAGGGTGTTGCAAATTCCATGTCTTCGGAGGTAATTTTACTAATTAGTTTTCTGTCCGTAAGTAGTTGTTGAATTTAATAATTTTTGCTGTAGAAATTTGTGCTCGTCTTTGTGTTTTAATTTGTTAACAGTTACGTAGAAATTATTGCACATTTATCTCCTTTGAATTTAGCTCCTATCAGTTGCAGTAACGTTAATTTTGTTGTTAATTTAGCTACATAATGCTGTTTTGAATTTATCTACAGTAATTCATGGCCTATTAATTATTGTAATGTTAATTTTGTTGTTCCGTTAAAATTCTTAAGCATTGCTGTAGAAATTTATGCCCGTCTTTGTGTTTTAATTTGTTAACTGTTACGTAGAAATTATTGCACATTTATCTCCTACGAGTTTATCTCTCATTAATTGCAGTACCGTTAATTTTGTTCTTAATTGAGCTACGTAATGGAGTTTTGAATTTATGTACAGTAATTTATGTCCTATTAATTATTGTAGCGTTGCTTTTGTTATTCTGTTAAAATTGTTAATTATTGCCGTAGAAATTTGTGCTACTCTTTGTGTTTTAATTTGTTAACTGTTATGTAGAAATTATTGCGCATTTATCTCCTATGAATTTATCTCCTACTAGTTGCAGTAACGTTAATTTTGTTGTTAATTTAGCTGCGTAATGCTGTTTTGAATTTATCTACAATAATTTATGCCCTATTAATTATTGTAACGTTAATTTTGGTTGTTCCGTTGTAATTCTGATTGGATGGAAAATACTATGTTAATTTAACTACGTAATGCTGTTTTGAATTTGTGTACAATAATTTATGTCCGATTAATTACTGTAGCGTTGATTTTGTTGTCCTACTAATTACCTGATGTTTATTGCTGTTTCAGGATGACAGTCAGTCATGTGAAGCTGCTGCAGGGCGGAATGGATACTCTCCATTTGCCACCTCAGCTGTGTTCCCAGATGTTGACGAGGCTTATTCGTACCTGCAGCGGATTGCTCTGCAGGTGGGATTTGAACTTGTGACGGGGTCCTACAAGCAGAACAGGAATGGTCCGCTGAGGTTATATTGCATTTGCAATCGGGGCCGGAAGGATAAGGATGTAGATACGAGCGAATCTGATGTAGTCCGACGGAGTAGCAGCTCGACCAGCAGTTGTGGCTGCCCGTTCGCGATTGTCTTGAAACAGAGCATCACGGGGAATGGTTGGAATGTAGTGCCGTGCAAGGATCCTAGACGAGGGATGCACAACCACCCTTTCTCAGTGTACCCCGAGGGTCATAGACAGAGCAGCAAGCTCCATGCGGACGCGAAGCAAATGATCAGAGACTTGACAGATTCAGAAACAGCTCCAAGGCATATCAATGCCAGCCTCAGTAATTCGTTTCCGGACCTGCATCAGAACATTAGGCAGGTGTACAATGAGAGGTCGGCATATGCAACAGAAAGGCGAGGCGGGCGCAACACGGCGGAGAATTGTTTGCATCTGGCCACCGAGAAAGGGTATGTCACTAGTCACCGCTCAGCAGGTGATGGCACTCTGACTCATTTATTCATGGCCAATCCCGATGCTGTTGTGGCATTTCGCACGTTTCCGTGGGTTGTGGCCATCGACTCAACATACAAGACCAATCGGTATGGCATGCCATTCATTGAGATGGTTGGGATGTCCCCTTGCAACACAAACTTCTTGATCGCCTACGCAATTGTTGTTGACGAAACGGCAGACACCTATGAGTGGGTGCTGAACGCTCTGAAGAACTTGCTTGTGGATGGACCGTTCCCTGAGGTTGTGGTCACCGATCGGGAGATGGGACTGATTAGGCCACTTCGGACTGTGTTTCCAGAATCGAAACATCTGCTCTGCACCTGGCATATCAACAAGGATGTGGAGGCACGTGTCACCGTGCTGACGGGGAGTAAGAGGAACGGGTCAGGGTTCAAGAACGGTGCATGGTTCCGGATTTGCAATGCGTCCACCGTTACAGAGTACGAAACCGCCGTGGTTGATATGAGGGCTGCATGGGCTTGGAGCCCATCTGTTATTAGCTACGCTGAGACGACGTGGCTCACACCCCATAAGGAGAAATTTGTGAGGGCATGGACGAACAGATTTCTGCATTTCGGGAACACAACTACGTGCAGGGTCGAGAGTGCACACTCGTCACTGAAAGGGTGGTTACACACGTCGACTGGTTCACTGGACACGGTATGGAGGCGTGTCGACCTGCAGATAGCCCAGCAGATTACTATGATCAAGACCGGCCTCGAGAAGTCAAGAACGCGTATCGGAAGATTGCACCGTATGGCCGTTTTCAGCAACTTGATCAACAATGTGTCCAAATTCTGCCTGGATAAATTGAGGGTCGAGTACCGCAGGATTGATGCACTGGGAGCACAGGTATATGCTTACTGCGGCTGTGTGCTGCGCTCGACATACGGAATACCGTGTGCATGCGTCATGGCCGCGGCAGTTGCTGAAGGAATCCCCTTGTACTTGGACGACATTCATCCGCTGTTTAAAAGCCTGGCATTGGGTGATCACTCGCAGAGCACGGAGAACAGCTCGAGGGCCGAACAGGATCAGTCGCGGTTCGACACTCTGTTGGAGGAGTTGGCACGCAGCGACCCTTCGGTCCGACGATGAGTTGCATCCTACGTAGATGCGCAGTTGCATCCGGAGGAGAGCGGCATTGGCGAGCCGGACATCTGTACCAGTGCACGTGGGAGACCAAGCGAGCAGGTCCCCCGATCAAGATCAACCCGACGTTCACCGAGCTACCACGAGCACGTGAACAGGCGATACGGGAGTAGTTCAAGGTCCCCGGGGCGTGCTTCAGGGAGCGGTCGCCGCCACGGTAAGTACAACATGTTTATCTTATTGTTTATCTAAATGTATATCGCCGCCTGCACAAGATATTTATGTTAATGTGTTGTCCTGCAGCGACATTCCCGTTCCTCGAAAGTGTCCCCCACATTGTCAGGCGTTACATCCAAGGCTGGAACGATGTCGTGAGTGATGGTAACTGTGGCTTCAGATGCGTTGCTGATGCGTTCCACGTAGACGGTGAAGGTGAATGGTCCACAGCGCGTCGGGCAGTATTTAACGAGATATCAACTCATTGGCCTGACTACGTTCCCATTTACGGTTCGCAAAATGACGTTGAACTCGCCAGAGCCCGTATACACCACACCAGCGGTCCATGTGGTCCAGAGCATTGGTTCACGGTCATTGCGGACATGTTTCCCGTCGCCACCTACTACAACACGGTCGTGGTTTTATATTACATTTTAGAGAACGGGTCGGCGGACCATTGCTGTACAGTCCTTCCACTGAGGGCAGGTGGGGGCGAGGCTGGAACAAGTAGGGAGCTGCACATTGTATACGTTCGCAGTGCAAGCCATTTCGTCCGGGTAAACATGAAGGAAAACTGTCCCATGCCCCCCGTGGTTAATCTGTGGACCACGCTAAGGAAGCCTGATGTCGTAGGTTGGGAGTTACCCTTTCGTAGGAGGCTAAGCGCTTGGAGGAGAGCATACTCCCAGAGTAATTAACTGTTGTTATTAACTCGGCATGTACGCAACCGTTACAGTTATTGCCTACGCGTCGCGTAATTAATTTTGAGAGCGTTGTCGATGCAAAAATGAATGACGCATAAATGTGATATGCAAAAACATAGCTGATTACATAAATGAGCAGAATATGGCACAACTGTGAGCTCACACATAAACAAACATTCGACTAAGGAATGGGTCCATAACCGAGCCTCCGATACTCATCGCGAAGACCGAGCAGAGTCGTCATCAACTCCCTCACGCTGGGGTCGCCGAGTCCATCAACGGTCGCCGAGCCAAACGGATCCAGTGCGCTCATCACGTCACTCAGCATCTGTTACACAGGAAACGGAGTTTACAATAACGAGACAGTAAAATGTAATATAATTACTCGAAGCAAACAGTTAGTGAAAACTTACCGAGACCTGATGCTGTGTCCTGTCCGGGCCACTCGCGGCAGCATGTTCAGGATTTGCGATCACTGGGTGCGAATGAGTCTCGTACCAGTCCTCGTAATCCATGGTACACTCTGATTGGGGCGTGGCTACCGGGAACGCCGCAAGCCGTTCCTTGTGCCAAGTGTGTGCCATCTCCCATAGGGTCAACTGCAGCCTCCCTGGGTAGGTCACTGAATAGCCGGCTGGATCAGCCGGGCGGAAACAAGGCTCCGGCGCAATAGCAAGACCCCGCGGTATACCCTGTAGGAGACCGAACTGCCGCACAACGCGATCTGGCATGTACGCCTCCATTGCGTCGAGGTATCGGATCACGCCGCGGTAGTGAGTCCTCCCCCCCGCAGCCCTAACCACGTCCACTCCATATGGCAACCAATCCACCTGCAAAAAGTTTCACAGACATGTTACGTTTCTATGGAATCCGATCTATCTACTACTGTCAGAATAAGAGTAAAAGCATGGAATTCATACTTGGTCGGGCTGTAAGGCATCAAACTGTCGCCTGATGGCACCGAGCCTCCCCTACCCCTCCCCGATCTAACCCCTGTGTGCCACCGACTGGCGCGACCCGGAAGAGCTGGCAACGTACTCGGTCCCGGCCGAAACATCGGAAAGTACTCGTATATCCATGCTTGGAGCAGCGTGCAACATCCGCATAGGCCGCGCGCCTTGGACCGGGACGCAATTCCCAACTGCAGATACAAACTGGCCAACGTCGCCGAGCCCCACGACAACTGCGACAACTGCGAATCAAGCAGGGGTAGAAGGTTGGCTCTAACCTTATTCCCAGTTTTATCCACAAAAAGCGTGGATGAAAACAGGGTCAGCATGTAGCACATGAATTGGAAGTTCTGGCTCTGCCCCCCCGCTACACACCTCGCCATCAAAGATTGGGCATCTATGTTACCCCCGTTCCAGTCTTCCGCGAGAAAGGACTCCACGTCTTTCCCAAACAGTTCGGCGCACGCTTCCTCAATAGTCTCCGCCGAAATGGTACTCGCAACAGCGCCACCATCGATGGGAATGCCAAGAATCATCTCAACGTCATGCATCAAGATGGTCATCTCCCCAAACGGCATGTGAAACGTGTTCGTGTCCGGCTGCCACCTCTCGACAAAAGCGGATATCAGTGCCATGTCAAGGAACTGGAACATAATCGCAGGCAGGTGGCCCAACCCGGTCGCATGTATCCGGGCCTGTGCAACATCGCTCAGTTCGGGGAGCGTGTCGACTAGCTGCTTGCATAGCGGCGACCGAGCATGGCATCTCAACACACCTCGCTCTATACCATTCCAAACGTCAAGCGCGACGTGTCCTCCGAAGCTTGGTATGACGAGGTCATCCTGCGGGCCACCAGCCACTGGTCCCCGCACTAGCCACGTCTCATCGGCGGCGGGTCGCTTCCTCCTATTCCTCCGTGCCATTCCGGTGCTAGGCTCACCGGCATTGCACGATCCACCAGAAGACTGTGCGAATTGACCAGCTCTGTTCCTCACGGTGTGCCTGGCTCCAGCTTCAGCATAACGTTCGATCCCGGCATCCAATGGAACACTCGAACCAGGTTGGCCCACCGGGGGGACATCTGCGGGCAGGTCATAATTCATCTGCCAATCACTTTCATGACGAATACCACCGGGCGGGAGGAT
This sequence comes from Rubia yunnanensis, assembly GCA_037428765.1. Lineage (NCBI taxonomy): Eukaryota > Viridiplantae > Streptophyta > Magnoliopsida > Gentianales > Rubiaceae > Rubia > Rubia yunnanensis. Next base: position 5,760,918 of record CM075069.1, read on the forward strand.
GTTAATCTCCGGACCGTCCCATGTCGGCATGGGATCGAATGCACGAACGCTCGGTGGAGAAGGCTGCTCCGCTCCTACATCAAACTCCCGCGGGCGAGGCGACGGTTCATCCTCGACCACGCGGCCTCTAGCCTGTCTCGCCGAGGCACTAACACATCTTCGTCGTATGGAACGACCATGACCGTCACGTTGACCACCAGTGCTCATCTACGACACAAGATATGTAATTAGTATAACAACAAGTGAATCAAACTGATATGATAAGATAAATTAACATACATTTCAACAACGTGTGAACTGATTTTCCGAACAGTGCATCAACGAACTGGAACATTTTTTCTAGTTACAAATTGGAGATTACATAACTAAATAATCTTATTTTCTTACCACTATTATTAACATTCAAGGAAACAATAGTTAAAACATATCGTAACAGTTTACTACACAATTGTTTACATCGGATTACTAAAGTTTGTTTACATTGAACTATATTCTATTATGTCACATAACTAAATAATTTCCAAAAAACACAATTCCTAATCAATAATTTCTGAATAATTTCTATTACGTCACATAACTAAATAATTACTAAATTACCCAATTTCTAAAAAATACAATTTCTAAAACAATATGTCCAAATTTAAACTAAGTAATTTCTACGAAACACAATTTCTTCGTTTTAATTCCAATTACGTCACATACCTAAATAATTTCTAAATTGGCCAATTTCTACAAAATACAATTTCTAAACCATTATGTCCGCATTGAAACTAAGTAATTTCTACAAAACACAATTTCTTCGTTTCAATTCCAATTACGTCACATAACTAAATAATTTCTAAATAACCCAATATCTAAAAAATACAATTTCTGAAATATTATGTCCGAATTTAAACTAAGTAATTTCTACAAAACACAATTTCTTCGTTTTAATTCCGATTATGTCACATAACTAAATAATTTCTAAATAACCCAATTTCTAAAAAATACAATTTCTGAAATATTATGTCCGAATTTAAACTAAGTAATTTCTACAAAACACAATTTCTTCGTTTTAATTCCGATTATGTCACATAACTAAATAATTTCTAAATAACCCAATATCTAAAAAATACAATTTCTAAATAAATTCTATTAGGTCACATAACTAAATAATTTCTAAATAACCCAATTTCTAAAAAAAACAATTCCTAAAATATTATGTCCAAATTTAAACTAAGTAATTTACACAGAACACAATTTCTTCGGTTTAATTCCAACTATGTCACATACCTAAATAATTTAGAACATCACAAATTCTAAACAAATAATTCCTAAGTAATTTCTATTATGTCACATAACTACATAATTTCTAAAAAATCAAACTTCTAAAAAATACAATTTCTAAAATATTATGGCCAAATTTAAACTAAATAATTACTAAAAAACACAATAAGCTTCCGGCGGGATTCCGGCGAAATTCCGGCGAGATTCCGGCGTCGGCGGCGGGCGGCGGTGCCGGGCAGGGGCTGGAGGCGGAAATGGAAGGGAAGGGGGAGAGGGAAGAGGGAGAGGGAAGGGGGAGAGGGAAGTGGGAGAGGGAAGGAATGGGAGAGGGAAGGAGGGGGGTAAGGGTTATTTATAGAATTTTTGGTGGGTTTTGTAATATTTTTTATTTCTTTTTTCTATTTTCTTAAAATTAAAAATTATTTTATTTTAATTCAAAATACGTGTATTTATACGTATTAGGGCGAGAATAGTAAAATACAGGGCGAGATATAGTAATACCCTTTTTATAATTTTCGACGCATACCATATTATTTTATTAGACTACAAACTAATTAATCGGTTGCAAACGTGGAAATAGCGTGGTCGGAAAAGTCAAAATGAATGCTTTGGAGTAGGTAAACCGCCAAGAACCAAAGGCTAGTTATGGACCACACAATGGCCCGATGCCATTCTGTAGAGATTTGAGCCACCCAGTTAACCGCCGTAGACTAATTAATTCGGACTGTTTATGAATGATTCATTTATTTCGAGTATTCCAATCAGGGCACTTTCATTTTCTCCTACAAATCCTCTTTTACTAATATTTTTTAAGGAATGTTACGTTCACTCAACAAAATTAAATGTAAACTTCATATTTACTATAGAGTTTAATTAGGGGTTACCACAATCCAAATCTATTAAAACTCATTGAAATCTGAAACTTTATAAAGAGACACTGCCATTTGAATCCATTGAAACTTGAAATTCTATCATTTCATATAATTAGTGATGTCCTAATGTAAAATCCCAGCTACAACACCACCAACAAATATGGAGCCACCACAACAGAATTACATCATACTCTCTAATGATATGATTGAATTAGTGGACATCGCTGTTTGACTCTATTAAACCTCACTAAGGTCGGAAACTCCAACAGACACTGTCACTTGAATCCATAAAAACCGCATTAAAGATAGAAACTCTATCATTTTGAATAGTTAGAGACGTGCTCATGTAAAATCCCATCTACAATTTAAATAGTCATGGACATGCTCATAATTAGCGCTGATACAATTCATATTGTACCTCCACTATATTGTAATTAGCTCTGATACAATTCATATGGTATCTCTACTACAATTCATATTGTTTCTACCTGTTATGGCATATCTTAAAAATATTTTCATCCATTCATCAATATTTTTTATATATTTTTTGTCATTCTATACAACTGTAGTACCAGCTAAATTTAGTGCTTAAAAGTAAAGTGTGGAAACATGTTTTATGGACCATTGATTGTGAGCTCACGTAACTATTATCCCTCACTTTCCACCCGTTGGTTCATTCCCCTACTTTAATTTGCTCTGCGGTCTTATTGGTAATGGGGGAGGATCAGCTTAGAAGACAGGGTCCTGGACCACAGTGCGCGGTACTTTAAATCCCTTTTACTTTCCGGCACTTCCCATCATAATTTCCTCACGTTCCTTCCAAATCAAAAGTTTAAAATAAAGTACATTCCCCTCCAATTTCGATCTATTTTTAGCTTTTGGAATGTTATTTTTTTATATCTAAAATAATTGTGGTTGAAAAAATATATTTTAAACTACAGGTAAGCCAGATTGATCATCATAATGTTGCAGGTTAGACATTTAATAAAACTGTAACATCGCTTTTGAAAATATTAACTCGCTCCACAATGAAAATTATGACCACTTGACCGATGCTCTGCAAATATATCTACCGCTATGCATGTGTTGCTGCATTGGTAGTATTCTACGACATGCGGTTCGTATTTTTCATTATATACAAATATATTTATTTAAAATCAATAATTATATTGTTACTAATATATTTTAAAAATATATTAATGCTTATGAATATAAATTCTCATAAGTATATTGAGAACGTATTTGTTTATTTTGAATGCATACACTATACAAATAGCCCCCAAAATATCTACTTCCTTTGTCTCGGCTAGAGTTGTACTTTTGTTTTGTTCACGCCGTTCAAGAGACATGTTTGACCGTTTACATGTTCATATTAATGACAAATAAAAACTTGATATTTAGTTACGGCAAATTGAACAATATCATATATGATAATATATTGCTCATATACCTATTCAAATATGTGATTAAATTTTGATAGAGAATAGCGTTAAAAAAACAAAAGTTCAACTTCAGATGAGCCAAAGAGAGTACAAAGCTTGGGCTCCAAATTTCAAAATGAAAGCATTTGAAATTTTAATAAGAGTATCCTGGATTAGAGCCCAGATAAATTGGGCCTGACAGTAAGTTCCATAACGGGCCATTCACTCCCCATCTGTTGGCTCACACAAAAGTCGTTCTGTTGGCTCACACGATTTGCACAAAACGTACGGTAAAGAAATTCAACGAATATTTCAACTAACTTGCAAGTTACAACAAACACGCGAATCCTATTTCAGGAGGCGCCTTACCGAATTAAAAAAGTTCACCTAAATTGAATGTTCAACCCTCGGATTGGTAAGCCAGCTCCCGCTTCATATTCTCCTCTTCCGGTAGTCGCCGCCGCCAGCCTCCGCCGTCGTTTCAGGTCGCCATCTCATCCTTTTGTATGAAATATTACATCTGCTCGCTGTTTATGTCTTAGAGACCTGTCATCTCTTTTTATTTTGTTGTTTCTGTGTTGCAAAGGCATTCCAGTGGTACATTCCGTGTAATTGATTCTTTAACGAGCGAGCTGTTTTAAAATTCGTGCAGCGATTTAACGGACTGAGATTCAGAAATCACCTCTGGTTTCTTTGTCTGGAATCATTGATTCACAGCGTATTGCATGCTCAAGTTATAGCATCGTCCGTTTGAAGACTTTACGAATGATATTTTGTTTTGAAATTCTGTTTTTGTTAGGATCCTATGGCTGTGATTGTGTTATTACTGCAATGGAACAGTTTTCCTCAATACTAGTTGTAAATTGTTTATCAATCTGGTAGTATTTGTTAGGATTTGACTGAGTTTGTATAGGATGAGTGCTGGGGGGATTTTTGAATGGTTTCTGATTGATCGGAAGTGGATTATAAGTATTCTTGTTTGATTCTCTGATGTTTTATAATAGGCTGGTTTGTTCACCTGTTTTTTAAATATCACGCTGCCTCCATTCTTTATTTACACGCGTAGTCTGTCAAATTTGTAGCTGATTTGCCGTGATTTTCTATTCCAGCGGCTACTTTTCTCGAGGTGATTGATGAATGGTGTACCAGGGGATAATACCTTGTAGGTGCACATTGAACTGTTTGAACTGCTCGACAGTTGTTTGAATGGGTTCAATTTCTGATGCAGCGCATGCTGCAGTTAATATAGATAATGGTATGCCAAAAGTTGGTTTAGGCTCAGGAAAAAGAAGGCGGAAGAGAAGTAGATCGAGGAAGGGACTGAATGTTGGTACATCATTGGTGCAAAACATAAACCAAGCTAATCAGGATTTGGAATATTCGGTGCGTCCAATATGCATGGAAGTTGGGGGTAGAATTCAGGGGAACATTATAAATGTGGATTCTGCTGCTGGGTTGAATGCAGAACGATGTTCAAATACATTTCCAACCACACATCCTCTGGAGAAGTGTCAGAAGACTGTGCAGTCTGGAAATGAAAAAAGTAGAGGGATTGAGATGAATAAAGCTGATTCAATTAGTGGATCTTTAGGCTTGAATCATGAAAGTGTTCTGTCAAATTTGAGTTCACGACATGGATCTCATGAATTAACAGATGATAAGTCTACACAAACAACGGCTTCACAGCAAGTATCTAGATTTTCCGCTGGAAAAGAATGTTCTGTCCTTATCGAACAGCATGCTAATGGTGTTGAAGGACCCTCTGAAAACGTGTCTCAGGATGTTACTAATGGAGCGAACTTATGTTTTTATCCTCGCCCTCTTGCCCCAGCTGTAAATGGGATGACAGGTCCTTCTGAACTTATTTGTTGGGATGTTCCCTATGAAGCTAACCCATATTTTGCTCCTCACCCTCTTGCCCCAGCTGTCAGTAGGAGAAGCCAACTATATGTAAATGGGATGGCAGGTCCTTCTGAACTTATTTGTTGGGATGTTCCCTATGGAGCAAACTTGTGTTTTGTTCCTCGCCCTTTTGTCCCAGATTTTAGTATGAGAGGTGAACAGCATGTAAATGGTGTGGAAGGTCCCTCTGAAATGATGTTTTGGGATGTTTCATATGGAGCGAACTTCTGTTTTATTCCTCGCCTTTCTGCTCCAGTCCTTGGTTTCAGAAGGAAGCTTCTTGTTCTTGATATAAATGGGCTTCTTGCAGATATCGTTATGCCTGCACCTAAAGATCGCAGAGGAGATATACATATCTTAGGACGAGCAAGTGAGTTATTGAAATTTAAAATTGTTCACTTTTATTCCAGTGCAGTTCATCTGTCTGAGCTCATTCAAAAGTAATCTCATGTTTCGTGGCTGATATTCAACGATCCGCCTTGTTCTATAATGCAGTTTTCAAGAGACCTTTTTACTATGAGTTTCTAGTGTTTTGCTGTGAGAGGTTTGATGTTGGGATTTGGTCTTCAAGATCTAAGTATGTTTCAGATACTTATTTGTGCTTATATCTGATTTATCTTTGTTCTGTTTGACTTTCCATGGAAAGTTTTCTGCTTCTAACAAGTTTGTGCTGGTCTTGAAGGATTGGGATGTAATAATTATTTGATAATTGCAGGAAAGTAATTGATAAAGTGGTCGACTATTTGTTGGGAGATCTTCAGAACAAGTTGCTATTTTGTTGGGTAAGAAATTTATATTGCAAAGTGACATGTTGCGTTCTCATAAGAGTTCCTGTGTTCGGTTTCTATGCTTGTTTTTCTTTGAAAATCTGAACTCGTGGTGGAACTATCATGTAAGGGTCAATTAGTCATCAAAACTGTTGGTCTGATTAAATTTCTATCAACATACTTGGAGTACATTTCTAGGAAAGTAGATGCAGAACCTCAGAGTCTTAGTTGTGGGTGCTAATCTGATTGATGCTTAGTCCCTAAAAGGTTCAGTGAGTACAGCGATTAAGCTTATGAGAACCACAACAAGCGGACAAAATACAGTAGTCATTGATACCAAAGTGCTTAAAACCCCCCAGGACCAGGTTTAATCTGTTCACCGAAGAGTGTCTGGTTGTACGAATAAGACCAATGTTACTGCCTTCTAGATTATGAGCAACGTTCAACGTACTATCATATCTTGCTATGTGAGTTGATGTTCAGGGGCTAACAGAAATTGGGACGATTATGTGTTGAAATTGGCAGAATATGCTCCATTGTACTGAAACAAAATTCAAAACGCTAGAAAATAAGCACAAGCCCTTGGTATTCAAAGAGTTGAGAAAACTGTGGGAAAAATGTGATCCTGATCTACCATGGGAGAGGGGATATTATAATGAATCGAACACAGTGTTGCTGGATGATTCTCCTTACAAGGCCTTACTGAATCCTGTAAGTGATTGACATTTTGAGTTTTTGTCCAAGCACTTGCTACTTATTTCAATTGTTTGTGCTGACTCTGCTGTGAATGTGAATGCGAATGCAGCTGAATACTGCGATCTTTCCTCGTTCATTTCAGTATGGAGATGAAAAAGACAATTCATTAGGTATTATTTCCACATTACCAGGACACTAATACTTTTGTCGTGAAAAATTCATGATGAAATTCTTTACACTACTCTACACTCCATGTGATCTCAAAGCGCAAATGCTACATATGTACATCATGTTGGTTTTGCTATGATGACTGAGACATCTTTTCACTTTCTATTTTCTCTGGGGAGGGGTGGATGCCCTTTGCTATGGTTGTTGGTTTTCATGTTGAGCTATTAAATACTAGGTCTGTTCAAGTCTTTATACAACTCAATGCAGGACCCGGAGGCGATCTTCGAGTATACTTGGAAGGATTAGCAGCAGCTGATGATGTACGAAAGTACATTGCACAATATCCATTTGGTCAAGGTGCTATTGATAGAAGAAGCCCTTTATGGGGCTTCTACTCCAATGTGCTTCGTAGCTGTTCTGTTCAACATGCCCAAAGATGGTGATGCCTTTTTTAACCTTGTTTATTACACCTTTCTTTTGCGTCATCACACAGTAGGATACAATTTTAGTTGCTGTTATACCATACATTTATATGGCCCGATCCCACAAGAAGGGTCCCTTTTAGTATTATTACGCACAGGACTCTTCACCTGGGATGGAACGAGTATTAAATTTTGTCGTAGGAGCCGATTGGTGACAAGTCCTTGCTTGTAGGATGAAGTAAAACTTTAGTATTTTTCGAACAGGATCGATTATTTTTTAGCCTACTGGTAGTTATTGTGGTGTCAATGGTTGTTTTGTCTCTTGATGTTACATGGTTATAGTATGCTAGCTGTACCTACTTTAGTTCGCACTGTCACTCATTCTTTGGGCTTTACCTTATTTGGTGCTTGAATACGGTCTATTTACCTCTCTTGGGCTGGCAGATTTTCCCAGCTGAAAAAGATAGCACCATCCAGTACACAAGTTCTTGTTATGGACTATCTTCCAACAGTACATCTTGGTAGTGTCATTATTGCTTGCTCGGGGCATCTTGTAGGGAGTTTAGTACAACTAGGAAGACACCAAAAGGTCATGTGATGAAATTCTTGATCAAATTATTAGAGTTTTTGGCTTGTAAAGTTCAATTATTAGAGGCCATCCCAACGTGTAAGTTGGATAAAGGAGAGAAGAAGTACATGGATTTGATGCAATAGATGAGAATTATAATGATGGTAGGGCTTTACCACCTTGGACACATGAACTCAGAGGAAGATAAGATAAGAACGAAGGGCACATCCAAATGAATATGAATAATGTGTCCACCTCCCTTTGTCTACAAATTATAATCGAGTTTACTCGTCATATCTCGTCTCCCCTTGGAAGACGGGTAATGCCGAGAATGTCCTGCGGTAAAGACAGAGAGACGGTAAAGGCAGAGTGACGGTTTTCGAGAAAACCTGCGCTGGATTTAGTACATGGCATGGGGGGTTGCTTGTGCAATGAGGCCATGACATTAACAAGCCATCATTGTGTCCTTACACCATCATTTTCATTTTAGTGATGGTATTATGTTACCGTGTGCAGTAGGTATTTCACTATTGTTGTTGTTCCGATGGTCCGAAGTTGAGATCTCCCACATGCAAGTTTCCGGGCCGTTGACTAGTGACTATACGCAGTGGCGGAATTAGCATGAACCGAGAATGTGGTGCCACTTGTACGTTACGTGAGATGCTGCTACTTTTTAAAGGGAGTTGGTTAAGATTGTGTTTGGTTTTGTGAAAGGGAACCGGATCACAAAACCATTGGATAAGGACATAATAATGAGGGGATTAAGGGTGGGATTATTACAGCCTTACAGGGAGATTTGATTTGGATTAGTTTAAGCAGGTTTGAGATCCCTAGGGAAAGAGTACAGGTTGCATTAACCGACTGAGCACGTGCCCAACTGGATGGTTTCTGATTCCAATGACCTGGCTCCTTCATTGTCTGAAATCTCCATGTCCTGATAATATACTCAAAGCCTTAAACTCAAAGCCAATTGCCAAATGTCAAACGAGATTTCTGATGGAACATGTGTTTTCCTTGAGGAGTAGGTGTCGATTCACATCTTTCTTCTTTAAGGAGTTTATGAAATTAACTCGCTAAATCTAGTGGTACAATTTCAACTTTTGTGTGTGAGGAATATGATTATCTTCATTTCTCTTCATTTGCACTTTAAACATTAGTGTTTCCATGACCTATAGAAAGAATATTTTTCAACAGACAGACTCAAAAGTCATTTATCAAAATATTAAAATTTTAATTTCTATTACTAACGATCTTATTTTATTTGATTACGTTTTCTTTTGGAATTATCCATTTTCTCTGCTTTCCTTACACGGACGCATCTAGATACTAACGTCATACTGCAACAATTAGCCAAAAGAAATTAAATAAATGTCCACGATCCCTCTAATTTTGGACAATTCGTATATCGTATTTATGATGTATTATAGGTTTACATTTTTGTACTCATTCATCCCAACAAATATGTGACTTTTTAAAATGTATTAAATTCAAATTTAACCGGATTTTTTTTCAGGTGGGGCTGGTCAATACTACTCAAATTTAAAATTTAAAAATTAACTAAAAAATAATTAAAAATAGTACATAATTTAATAAATCGAGTACGATACAATAAATTTTTCACAAGTTCATTAAACTACTAAAATAACTACTTTCTAATGCTCGAACTACTAGAAGTAGAACTAGTAACAAGTGGGGGCAACAAATACCTATGGGACTCCATGCCTTGATAACGTTGAATAATCGATTCATTCTCGATCTTAACAAAAATACCTTTCTCAATATACACCGTCATAACATCATTCAATCATTCATCTCCCATTCTATTACGAAGATCGGTCTTGATATTATTCATGGCAGGAAAAACTCGCTCAACTGAAACTGTTGCAACTGGTAGAACTAATGCTAACTCAATAAGACGATATAACTCAACTGAAACTGTTGCCTCTCTTTTTGGATTTTGGCCCAATACAAATACCCAAATTTTAAGTTTCGGTATTATTATTTTTCTTCTACACTAATCAAAACGACGTCGTTTTGATGTATTATGGACAAAAAAAAGCCTTCAGCGGCCTTCTTCCCCGGTTGCTTATGCCGGGAAAAAATGCCGAAAAAGCCTTGCTCCACTGCCGAGAAGCGCTTTTAACCACTACTACCATGGCGTCGGAATCTCAGGTAGAGCTGGAGCCCTACCATGCGCCATGGTAGTTCCGCCCCTGATTACATGCTATTGGTATATAAGTTTCTAAATATCAACTTTTTATTTGCCGTTATTACATGTACGTAGTTAAACATATCCAAGAATACCCTACTCCCTTCGTTCAGTTTATTTTGACACACTTTTTAGCTAGTTTTCTCAAGGCATATTTAACCACTAATAACTTTTGCTACATATACGAATATCATATAAAATTTTAATATTTAAAAAGTACATGTCACGAAGCATTTAATGATACCTCTATAACAATATTATGATACATGAAATTTATGATAAAACGTGATTAGAGAAAGTTAACTGAAAAACAAAAAGTGCGTGAATATTAGTTAAAGGGGGGCGAAAAGAAGGGGCTTTGCTCCGTGTAGATCTAAAACTCATCGTCATCGATAAAAGTGGACTTGCTGCCGCCTAATTATATTATTCGTCGTACTTTGTTGCGTACGAATTCTCGCTTATCATCGTGCTTGTTCTTCTTCGTGATAACAAACCCTAATCAAACTACAAAAACAGCCATTATCACTAAATTATTGGCAAAAACCCATTCTTTATTCAGCTTTCGCAAACTGACCTATTAATGCATTGTTGGCCATATTGAGGAATTAGGATGCCTCTAAAACAAGCTTAGATCCGTCGCTTTTATGCTCTTTTCCTCCTTCCCATGTGATCCACTAATCGCCATCCAAACATGGAATCTCCGCTTCTTCAAGAAATATATCCCCCAATTTCCACAAAATGAAATTAAAGTATATCTCCAAAACTAAAGTCGTTGTCCCTGTTTACCAATTGCTAAGACCTATAAAAAGATAATACAAAAAAGAGAGGGAGCCGTTGACACTCTCTTTTCTACCATTTATAATGATGCCTACCAAACTGTTAGAGATCCTACATTGATATATTAGATGCAAATTAACAATTTTTATTTTTATTTTAAAAGAAATCATACAACCCCTTGGCTTTTGATTAACGTAATAATTCTCATGTGAACTGGGTTAGTTTTGTGGTAACTCACACTCTCTACAGCAAAGATGTCCAATGTTCAAAACAAACCCCTATCAAGAGTCGTAAATATTGGAGCAATTTTTTGATAGGGTCTATCATCGAAATGAGACCGTGCCAGTGGTCCATGCTGTGGTTTCCCAACCTGCAGGTGGCGCTGAAGGGGAAATCATGGTGGTTACGGATTCGGTGGTGGTGCAACGTTTGAGTGTTCTTAGGAAGGTGTCCCTAACTTTTCAAATGAATGACGTTTCAGGCTTCATTGAGATTCAATAGATTCAATGCTGGTGTCCCATAGTTAGGTTATATAGAGTAGGATGTTTGTATGTAATTTTGTTGGTTGTATGTAGTCTTTCAAAATAAAAATGCAATAACTCTCATTTCGTTTGAAATCCTAATCAGTAACGACTTTTGCCAAATTTTTTTTAAAAAAAGAGCAAAATGCCCCCTTTGATTCAAAACAGGAAAAAAAATGTAAAAGGCACAATCATATCGGCAAACTTTCTATTTTGACAATATTATTTCAGTTTCATTCGGCCATTTTACATTTTATTTGCAAAACCTACCCTTATTTACATAAATCTAAGCATTTAAAGTTACGGTGTCAAACACGGGAAACAGGCGGGAGGAGGACTTGGTAAGGTAGGGGGCCATTGGCGGATCTATTGATACGCGAGGTAGGGCTCCAGCCCTACCTCGGTCGCCGGCCGGAGCTAGGAGGAGGCGAGACGCGCGGCTGAGCGCGTCTCCGGCGCGGGCCGCGCTGCTCGCCGGAGAAGAAGGCCGCGCTGCGGCCTTCTTTTTTTTTTAATTCATACGACCTAAAACGACGTCGTTTCACGTTAGTGAAACGACGTCGTTTCGTTTGGCTTTGTTTTTTTTAAACCGAATTAGTAAAACGACGTCGTTTCACGTTAGTGTTATGAAAAAAAAAGGGCATCAGAATTGGATTGGGCCAAAAACTGAGCCCAATCCAATATAGCCCATTCCATTAATTATAAAAGCTGGAGGCGCGAGAAGGACAGCAAGCACAAGCAGCGCTCCTCCTTCCTCTGCCTCTCACTCGACACTCTCAGCCTCAGGCCTCAGCTCGTCGCGCCGCCGCCGCGCCACCGCCATCCGCCACCGCCGCGCCACCGCCATCCGCCACCGCCGCGCCACCGCCATCCGCCACCACCGCGCCACCGCCTCTCCAAACCACGGTAAGTCTTCTCTTCTCTAATTCTCTTTATGCTAAATTGCTAATATTTATTAATTTTAGGGTTTATAATTTATTGTCTTTTTAATTTATTTCCTCAAAACTTAAGTATATGTATAATATAATGTGAACATGATTTTTAGATTGGATGTTGAATTGAATTTATATGGTTGTATTATATATGATTGTTGAAATTTAGTTGAATTGCATAAATTGATTTAGTTGGAATTTAGTTGGAATTTAGTTGAAATTTAGTTGAAATTATAATTGTTTGATTTATTTTGTATAATTGTATGTGACAATGAAATTGTCAATTTGTCATAATCGGTTTATGGAATTATCAATTAGGGATATTTGTTAAATTGAATTTGAGTCCGTCTCTTGAAAGACGGTCTTTCCATACGTTATGGAAAGACCAATGTTTAAAGTGTAAATTAGAAGAAATTAAGATAAAATTTTCGGGTTGCATGAACCGGGTTATAAATTTTATAACTACTACACGTTGCATACTAAAATTTTAATATTGCAACTAAGACCTTTTACCTTTTAATATTCTAATTAAACCCCGTCTTTCCATAAGCCTATGGAAAGACCGTCTTTCCCAAGACTTTGCCATTGAATTTAGATGAATATGATTTTTTGAACTTTTTATTTTCATTTGTTAATTATCAATTAGGGATATTTTATTAAATTGAATTTGAATCGATGAAAAATAAATCAATTTACATAAACCGGACGCCGGACGCCTCTGCACGCCGGGCGCCGAAAATTTTTCAGCCTCCCCTGAAAAAATTTTCTGGTTCCGCCCCTGTAGGGGGCAAGGTGTGGGCTAAGGCAAGGGAGAGTTGAGTGGGAGGGGGGAGGAAGCACATGGTGAGTGGAGGGAACATCATGTGGCAATTATGGATAGCTGATGGGGTTGCAATTTCTTGGAACATAGTATTCGGATGACTAACTAATCGCAATAATAAGATAAGAGTTTAGTGACAGTTGGCTTCTGCCTCTCCGTTTTCAAGCATCCCTCGTGGCTTTCCCCCTTCACTTTATACACGTGATCTCGCGCCTTCCTCTCCTCCCCTTCGCAACTATCACAATCACTATTTTTATAATCATTCCTTTCATTTTCACTAGCTAATTACAACGCAGCACACTGGGAAAAGATAATGTCTTATACTGGTGGTGCGTGACTCGATGGAAATTAATTGTGACACATTGATCGAATCTAAGTGGCACTTTTTTACCGTTTGAATGGTTAAAAGTGATGACAAAATGAGTGATCGAATGTGAAAGCTCAGTGGTCGTGGAAACATAGCAATCATAAAAGTTTTCATAGTAATCAATTGATACATGTATTATTATTCTAAATATGTGTTTAGCATAGAAAGTCCACATGGGCTGTTATCTTATAATTTTATATAAAATTTAAATATTGTATTTTATAAGTTAAAATAAGTAATAATGTGTATTTGAAAGTGGAAGTATAAAAATGCATGATATAAAAAAAATATTTTTATACATTTTGTATGTAATTTAACAAATGCAATGTATAAGGTAAAAAAAAGTGGGTTGTCCATACGCTCATGGACATGCCGCATGTCAGAAGACACACCCTATTTAGTATAACTGTATCCAGGTGTTGGTATGCCTTGAATACTGTAATAGCCGCTTCTGCGATCCTAGCCTGGGGGTCCGGGGGGCGGCAGACGCCCCCGGCTAAACGGGGGTCTCTTTATTGGACTGCTGTTGATTTGGGCCGAATTGTGTTTTGGCCCAGTTTGTTAGGGTTTAGTGGAGACAGCATATAAAATGTCTCTCTTCTCTCTGTAAACATTAATTCTGATATAGTGGAATCCGTCTCCCGTGGATGTAGCCAAATTGGTGAACCACGTAAATCTTGTGTCTTGTTATTTTAGTTCATATTTTCTGTTCTTTCTCCATTCCGCACAACAAACTGGTATCAGAGCGGTTTCTTTTTCCGGTGAGATCCGTAGTGGGTGTATCGGATTTTGGGCTCATCAGATCGGGGCTGATCGGGGAGAAAGATGTTTGGGTTGAACGTAAAGATCGACAAGTTTACTGGGAGAAACAGTTTCAGTTTATGGCAGATCAAGGTGCGAGCTTTGCTGAAACAGCAAGGTTTGTGGACTCCGCTGACGAAGGATTTCGCGAGCAGTTCTGGCGATGTGGTGGGTCTGGAAGAAAAGGCACACTCAACGATTATGCTGTGTCTCGCGGATGAAATCATCACTGAGGTCTCAGATCAGGAGACTGCTGCACAATTGTGGCTGAGGTTGGAGAGTTTGTATATGACGAAATCTCTAACCAACAAGCTGCTTCTGAAACGCCTCTTCGGTCTCCGAATGCAGGAAGGTACGCAACTTAGAGACCATCTAGAGCAATTGAATACTTTGTTGTTAGAATTGCGAAATATAGATGTGAAAATTGAAGATGAAGATGCTGCTTTGATTTTGCTAGTGTCTTTACCGCTTTCGTATAAGAATTTTGTTCAGTCATTTATTGTTGGTAAAGATTTCGTGTCTCTGGAGGAAGTTAGATCCTCTCTCCATAGTAGAGAGTTGCGACATAAGGCAAACGGTACAGGTACAGAAAGTCAGGCCTCTGGCTTGTTTGCTAGTGACGGAAACACAAAGGGCAAGGGAACCAGCAGTAAGAAGAAGGGCAAGAAGTCATCTTCAAAGGGTCCCAAGGCCAATGATGTTTGTAACTACAGTAAGGAGAAGGGGCATTGGAAAAAGGAGTGTCCGAAGAAGGCTAGTAAATCTGGGAGTACATCTGGTACTGCTGCTGTGGCTGAAGGGGATTTCAGTTCTGAAGATGATTTTGCTCTAGCTGCTACTGGGCAAAATAATCATCCTAATGCGTGGTTTCTTGATTCTGGGGCATCTTTCCACATATGCCCAAGGAGAGATTATTTCTCAACTTATGAGCAAGCTGAGGGCATCATTACTACGACAAATGGTGTTGCGTGCAAGGTAGTTGGGATTGGTTCAATCAAGATCAGGACGCATGATGGTAGTTTCTGTACTTTGAACGATGTCAGGCATGTTCCATCGATGACAAAGAATCAGATTTCTCTTCCTACGTTGGATAGAAAGGGTTCCACGGTTATGGATTCTGTTAATGTTGCATCTTCGGAGGTTCACCAGGATGATATGACTAAGTTATGGCATATGAGGCTTGGTCACATGGGTGAAAGAGGGATGCAGATTCTGTCGAAATATGATCTTCTTGGTGGCCACAAGGTCAAGAGCTTGGACTTCTGTGAGCATTGCGTTTTTGGGAAGCATCACCGCAGCAAGTTTCCTAAGGCGATTCATAGAACAAAGGGCACATTGGATTACATCCATTCTGATTGTTGGGGACCTTCCCGAGTTGAGTCACTGGGAGGTCACAGGTACTTTGTTTCTCTAATTGATGATTACTCAAGGATGACTTGGGTTATCATGATGAAACATAAGAGTGAAGCTTTCTCAAAGTTCAAGGAGTGGAAAGCTTTGGTGGTGAATCATACCGGGAAGAAGATCAAGAGGATTCGAACTGATAATGGGCTGGAATTTTGCTCGTCTGAGTTTGATCAGTTTTGTAGGGATGAAGGGATTGCTCGTCATCATACAGTCAGGAATACGCCACAGCAGAATGGCGTAGCTGAGCGGATGAATCATACATTGCTGGCGAGAGCGAGGTGCATGCTCTCTAATGCTGGTTTGGAAAGGAGATTCTGGGCAAAGGCAGTGAGTACAGCTTGTTACTTGATCAACCGCGGGCCTCACACGGGTATAGAGTGCAAAATACCTATGGAGTTGTGGTCAGGTAAAGTTGTTGATTACTCCAAGTTAAAAGTTTTTGGTTGTACATCTTATTATCATGTTAGTGATGGTAAGTTAGAGCCCCGAGCCAAGAAGGGTGTCTTTGTGGGTTATGGAGATGGAGTTAAAGGCTCCAGGATATGGTCTCCATCTGAGAAGAGGGTTATTCTGAGCAGGGACGTTGTCTTTGATGAAAATTCTTTGCTTAGATCTATGGTGAAGCCCACAGTTGTGCCAGAAACTAGTGGAGTTGATAAACAGGTGGAGCTTGAATTCACTCAAGGTGAAAATAGATTGGAACAATTTGAGGTGGATCAAGAGCCATAGACAGAATCTGAGATACCGGAATCTCCACCACCAGATCCTCAACCATCAGGAGCTACAGTCCGCAGTTTAGCTCAGGACCGACTCAGGAGGGTTGGAGTTGGGGTGCCCAAGAGATATGGGTTTGAGGATATGGTGGGTTATGCACTACAGGTTGCTGAGGAGGTGGATACTCATGAGCCATCCACCTACAGAGAAGCTGTTTCAGGTACTGATGCTGACAAATGGTTTGTAGCAATGGGAGATGAGATGGAGTCCCTCCAGAAGAATCAGACATGGGATTTGGTTCAACAACCTCAAGGGAGAAATGTTATCACTTGCAAATGGGTTTTCAAGAAAAAGGAAGGGATATCACCTACAGAGGGAGTTAAGTACAAGGCTAGAGTTGTTGCTAGAGGTTTCAGTCAGAGAGAGGGAGTAGATTACAATGAGATTTTCTCACCAGTGGTCAGACACACTTCCATCAGGGTGTTGCTAGTTATAGTGACACATCAGGATTTGGAGCTTGAACAACTTGATGTGAAGACCGCTTTTCTACATGGAGAGTTGGAGGAAGAGATATACATGACTTAGCCAGATGGTTTCCAAGTTCCTTGCAAGGAAAAATATGTTTGCAAGTTGAAGAAGTCCTTATATGGGCTTAAGCAGTCTCCGAGGCAGTGGTACAAGAGATTTGATAGCTACATGTTTGAGTTGGGCTACACAAGGAGTTCATATGATTGTTGTGTCTACTACAGCAAGTTGAGAGATGAGTCATTCATTTATCTGGTGCTTTATGTAGATGACATGTTGATAGCCTCAAAGAGTAAGCATGAGGTTCAGAAGTTGAAAGGACTTCTTAGTGCTGAGTTTGAGATGAAGGATCTGGGTGCAGCTCGGAGGATACTAGGAATGGAGATTCTTAGGGATCGAAGTCAGCGGAAGCTTTTCTTGTCACAGAAAGGCTACATTCAGAAAGTGTTAGCTAGGTTTGGCATGTCTACAACCAAGCCTATAGACACTCCTAGTGCTGCAAATATCCATCTCACCACCATGTTTGCTCCTCAGTCAGACGAGGAGAAGGAGTATATGTCTCAGGTTCCTTATGCCAGCGCGGTGGGGAGTTTGATGTATGCTATGGTTTGCACGAGGCCAGATTTAGCACAGGCAGTCAGTGTTGTGAGCAGGTTCATGGGGCAACCGGGAAAGGAACATTGGCAAGCTGTGAAGAGGATTTTTAGGTATCTTAGAGGTACGTCTGATGTGGGTCTCATTTATGGAGGTGATACCGAGTGCTTAGTTACAGGCTACTCTGATTTTGATTATGCTGGTGATGTTGACACGAGGAGATCGATGACTGATTATGTATTCACTTTGGGAGGTTCTGTGGTTAGTTGGAAGGCGACTTTGCAACCTACATTGACGTTGTCTACTACGAAAGCAGAGTACATGGCTCTGACAGAGGCCGCAATGGAGGGAATATGGCTGAAAGAGCTGGTTAGTGATCTTGGTCTACATCATGATCAGGCTACTGTGTATTGTGACAACTTGAGTGCAATCTGCCTAGCCAAGGATCAGGTCCATCATGAGAGGACCAAGTATATTGATGTCAGATATCATTTCCTGAGGAGTGAGAGGAGAATCAGGGTGAAGAAAGTGGGAACTGCTGATAACCCCGCTGATATGTTCACCAAATCTGTTCCACATAGCAAGTTTCAACATTGTTTGGACTTGCTGAACATCAGAGCTGATTAGGTGCTCTATGGGCAGTCCCGGGAGTGGAGGGCGAAGTCTACTCATCTGGCACTGTAATGGTGCATCTGGAGTTTTCTACTTTGAGGATTCAAGTTAAGGTGGAGATTTGTTGGTATGCCTTGAATACTGTAATAGCCGCTTCTGCGATCCTAGCCTGGGGGTCCGGGGGGCGGCAGACGCCCCCGGCTAAACGGGGGTCTCTTTATTGGACTGCTGTTGACTTGGGCCAAATTGTGTTTTGGCCCAGTTTGTTAGGGTTTAGTGGAGACAGCATATAAAGTGTCTTTCTTCTATCTGTAAACAGTAATTCTGATATAGTGGAATCCGTCTCCCGTGGATGTAGCCAAATTGGTGAACCACGTAAATCTTGTGTCTTGTTTTTATTTTCGTTCATATTTTCTGTTCTTTCTCCATTCCGCACAACACCATGCGTTCGGATTGCGCCGCACCTTGAAACCTAGTGGTGACGACACTGATCGAAATAAGTAGCTTCCAAACATCTATGGATCTCTTATGCACCAATATTAAATACAGTATAGTATAGTAGCTAAACATGTGTTTCTGAAGATTGGAAATAGATTCGTAACTAAATAGCATAAAATGGCTTGTCGAGCATTTAAACTCCTACCCAGCATTTCATGTGTAAGAAATTGCTTTTCAATCTCTCCCAATTGATGTAATAGACTAGACATTGTAGTAAATTATTTCCAAAAAAACAAGTGATCTAGAATAGTGGGGAGCTGGAGGATAAAGATGCATGTCAATTAATTTGACCAAAGATAGCAGTAATCCAACCTAATTATACCTAAATGCAAGCCAAACCAAGCACCGGAACATGCACCCCATGTTGCTGGTTCGATTATCAGGTAATATGTCAATCAAACAGTGCCCTTCTTCTCTTATAATTAAGTGTCCCGTTTTCTAATTGGCTAAATTGTAGAATATGCAGCCTACTTTTTAAATTAAATATTTTGGCACCCTCCAGCACTTTTAACCCGCTCCCTCACGTGTGCATGCAAGTGTAAACAAAAATCAGTGAAAATATTCGATTTACTGGGCCAGGCTTTGATACTAAATTATGGTCCATAGGTAATTTTATTATAAAACTAATTGATAGTACTATTTAAAAGTGGTTCAGTACTATATGTTAAGCTAATGATCTGTCAACCACTAATATCATACTGTTAATGTAATAAACCAAAAAGTATGATAGTTTGTTCATAACTTAAAATAATATTCGAGAGACACTTTCTTTATAGAGTCCGTCTCTTGAAAGACGGTCTTTCCATAAGTTATGGAAAGACCAAGGTTTAAAGTGTAAATTAGAAGAAATTAAGATAAAATTTTTGGGTTGCATGAACCGGGTTATAAATTTTATAACTACTACATGTTTCATACTAAAACTTTAATATTGCAACTAAGACCTTTTACCTTTTATTATTTCAATCAAACCCCGTCTTTCCATAAGCCTATGGAAAGACCGTCTTTCCCAAGACTTTGCCTTCTTTATAACTTAGTCTGCATTTGTTTCCCAACAATTATACTCTTTTTATTTGAATTGTTTTATTCAACATATCACAAACCTTTCTACCTCTTCATTTAATTCCTCTAATACATATAGATTCAAATAATAAAATGATGAGGAAGTTTCAGGAAAATGGTCTATCCGTAAGCTTATATATAACCCCTAGCTATTTATCATAAAATTTCTAATTTTTTAAAATATTAAAATAATTAATATTGTGTATTTGAATGTGAAAATATAAAAGATTATAATATAAAAGGTTTATGTCTCTTGAAAGATGATTTTTCTATAAGTTATGCAAAGACTAAAGTTTAAACCATCAAGGGGGACGATGGCAGCGACACCGTCACTTTCATGTTCGAAAGCCCCACTCAGGATAAGATTTCGGATTTTGAGATGAAGCTGATGGACATTGACAGCGAGCATCTTGGGATTCCGGAAGCCGAGTATCATGCTATTGTCAGAATGCCTTCTGCCGAGTTTGGCAGAATCTGCAAAGATCTTAGCAGTATTGGTGACACAGTTGTGATATCTGTGACAAAGGAAGGTGTCAAGTTCTCTACTAGAGGTGACATTGGAGCTGCTAACGTTGTTTGCCGTCAAAACACTACTGTAGATAAGCCTGAGGATGCAACTGTGATTGAGATGAATGAGCCAGTCTCCTTGACCTTTGCACTAAGATATTTGAGCTCATTCACCAAGGCGACACCATTGTCTAACCAAGTGACCATCAGCCTTTCTTCTGAGCTTCCTGTGGTTGTTGAGTACAAGATTGCAGAGATGGGCTACATCAGGTTCTACT
The DNA here is from genome assembly GCA_037428765.1 of Rubia yunnanensis. NCBI lineage: Eukaryota > Viridiplantae > Streptophyta > Magnoliopsida > Gentianales > Rubiaceae > Rubia > Rubia yunnanensis. The sequence continues at coordinate 5,781,621 of CM075069.1, forward strand.
TGGCACCTAAGATTGAAGAAGATGAAGAAGAGGCTAAATCTTGATGTTATGGTTGTGTAACCTACGTTTTTCTGAAGAGGAATTGGATATAGTAACTTTTATGTTTGCATTCTGGCAGTGGTAGAAAAAAAAATAAATAAATAAACTGCAAATTAGAAGTAATCAAGATAAAATTTTTGGCTTGCATTAATCGGGTCATAAACTTATAACTACTGCACGGTGCATAATAAATTTCTAATATTGAAACCAAAATATTTTACCTATCTATAATTCTAATTCGACTCTGTCATTCTATATGCCTATGTAAAGACGGTCTTTCCCAAGACTTTTCCATATAAAAAATAAATTTTGAATTTGATATATAATTTAACAAATACAATGTATAAATGAAAATATACAGTGGATCGTCAATAACTTTAAAATAAGAGTAAAGTGCTCATATAACCCTATATTTTGAGGGTTTGTGCTAATATGACCCTCATATAACCCTATATTTTGAGGGTTTGTGCTAATATGACCCTGTGAAGTTGAAAAGTGCTATTGTAACCCTGTGTTTTTCTAGAATGTGCAAATGTAACCCTGGAGGCCTGAATTTAGCCGGAAATACATGAAATGACTATAATACCCTTGTTCAAAAAATATTTTTAAAAATGTAAAAGGGCAATTATGCCCTCTATTTTCTTCTCTTTCCACAATTTTCTCCTTCTTCCTCGATTTTCTTCTTTCTCCTTCTCCTCCCCCGATTCCACTTTCTTCTCCTCTCCTTCCCCTTCTTCCATTTTCTTCTCTTTCCTCGGTTTTCTTCTCCTTCCCTGATTCCATTTTCTTCTCCTTCTCCTTCCCCGATTCCATTTTCTTCTCCTTCTCCTTCCCCGATTCCATTTTCTTCTCCTTCTCCTTCCCCGATTCCACGATTCCATTTTCTTCTCCTTCTCCTTCCCCGATTCCATTTTCTTCTCCTTCTCCTTCCCCGATTCCATTTTCTTCTCCTTCTCCTTCCCCGATTCCACGATTCCATTTTCTTCTCCTTCTCCTTCCCCGATTCCATTTTCTTCTCCTTCTCCTTCCCCGATTCCATTTTCTTTTCCTTCCCCGATTCCATTTCTTCTTCTCTTTTCTTCTCCGTCCTCGATTCCTTTGGCGGGGCTTAGGTCTGGCTCGGATATTTTTGCGATGGGTTTGGGTTGGGCTGGGTGCCGGTGCTTGTTGCCCAGTGGGGCTAGGGTTTAATCGGTGGTTGGGGAAGAGCTGTGGGCTAGGGTTTCCGTCGATTGGTAGTGGTGGTGGTGGAGCGATGATGGAGTCTTCGTCCGATGTGCCCTTAGTTTTTCAATTTGTGTTTAAGAGTTTTTCAATTTGTGTTTCTTTTGTCCAATTTCTTGTGTTTGTTTGAGTTTTGATTTGTGATTCTTTGTTGATTGGTGGGCTCTGTTGATGATCGATGATTTCTGCTTTTTTTGTTTCTGGCGGCGGTGGTGGAGTGGTGGTAGTGGAGTGGCAATGGCGGTGTCGGTGGTGGTGGTGGAGGAGCGGTGGTGGAGGAGCGGCGGCGGTGGAGGAGCGGCGGCGGTATTGGTGGGGCGGCAATGGTGGTGGTAGTGGAGCGGCGACAGCGTGGTGGTGGAGCGGTGGTGGTGGAGCGGCGACAGCGTGGTGGTGGAGCGGCGGCAGTGGTGGTGGAGCGGCGGCAGTGTGGTGGTGGCAAGTCGGTGGTGATGGTGGTGGTGGTGAAGAGGAAGAAGAACCCTAGGGTATTTTAGTCTATCTCTTTGTAATTTTGATACTATGGGTAGTTTAGTCTTTTTAATTTAGGTCAACGCTGGAAATTACTAAGTCAACCTTAAAATAGTGCCAAAAGGTTATATCGGCACTTCTGATGCAAAACATAGGGCTACACTAGCACTTCTGATGCAAAACACATGACTATAATACCACTTTTAATTTCACGGAATCATATTAGCACAAACTTCCAAAACATAAATATTTTACCCTAAAAATAAGCCATCCATCGCTCAGATAAGACCTCCTCTGAAATGATACTTATGGACAAATATAAAGAGCGCGTCAAATTTGAATTTTAAAATCACGTTTTTTGGCATGCAAATTCTTCTAGCTTCACAGCATACAATTGAAGAACTGTGGAAACTCAATCATGCATTTTTTTCATTGGCAGTTTGATAATTGTATTTGGACTACATCCAATATAAAAAAACAGCTGTGGCTTGTCGGAAATTTCATAGACTTTTAACGCTACCAATCATTTTACATCGTGGTCCTTCTTCTTGGATTTTATTTCAACCAATTTGACTGCCGAAATTTGAGTTTGCTTTCAAAATCATATTTCTGCAAATGATTTCTTTTTTTAAATTAAATGCGTTTACACTTCAAAGAATATGACGTTTATTTTTAATAAGATATTCCTGTGATTATTACCACAGATTGTTACTAATTATTATTTTGAGAAAATGTGAAATACAAATTACTTTTAGTTGTAGTTTATGGCAATTTGGTTACTCTCTATGCTAGTTTAATACTTACATGTGTTACTTAAGTAGACCCAATTAAGGGCTACACATCATTAGGTTTCCATCCAGATATTCCCGTCAAACGAGTCGGGTCACATGTTCGATAACCGTTATCTATATACTATTTTCACTTATTGGATAATACTTATTGGATATAATAACTCACTGGGTTAATGGATACAATTGAGTTGTAGTCATTGAGTTTAGTTGGGTTGGATAATGAGTTTCCCATTAGATAATTTTGGGTGTATCGAGTTGGGTTGGATAATGAGTGACCCGTGGATAATTTCATATAATAAGATAACTAAATTTTCACAAGCTTGATTACGAATTATTTAATTTTTATAATCATATTATATTATATTTAATATATATATATATATATATAATATGTTGGCTTTGTAAACTCGATGGAATTAACGAACAATATTAGTTGAGTTCAAGCTCGAGCTCATACAATGTACGAGCTCGAATATTGAACGAGATTGAGCTCGAATAGTGTACGAACTCGAATACTGTGCGAGATTGAACTCGAATAATATACGAACTCGAATACTGTACGAGATTGAACTATACGAACTCGAATACTATACGAACTCGAATATTGTACGAACTCGAATACTGTACGAGATTGAGCTCGAATATTGTACGAGCTCGAATACTGTACGAGATTGAGCTCGAATATTGTACGAGCTCGAATACTGTACGTACGAGATTGAGCGCGAATACTGTACGAACTCGAATACTCTACGAGATTGAGTTTGAATATTGTACGAACTCGATTACTGTATGAACTCGAATACTGCATGATATTGAGCTCGAATACTGCATGAGATTGAGCTCGAATAATTTATGAATTATAATTTGTATAATTTGTGAATTATAATGAATTTTTATGTTAAATATTACACATGCATTTAATTGGGTAATTTTGAATATTTATGGGATATTTGTTAGGTTCTCATTGAGTTAACATAATATGAGACACATTGAGATCAAAATTTAATTATTCTCATCCCGGTCAATCCCAAAAACTAATGAGTATTTAATACCCAATCACATTGGATGATGACAACTTGTAATCCAAATCAGAAGAAAATATTGAATGATAAGCCATTGAGTCAATTACACAATGACTTATTGGATAGTATATTTTAACTCATTGAGTCATATGAGTTATTTTATGAGTTACCCAATATGTTATCCATTTAATGACCTAACTCATTTATGATCAAACTTATTGTGACTCATTAATAAATGAGATAATTGGATAAAGACCCAATGGATAATGAATTAATTGGATTTGGATAATGAGTTTATCCAATTAACCCATTTGACGGGACTACATCCACAAAACACATCTGCTCTGCTGCTAATGCTACATCAAATTTAAAATTAAAATTAGAAAATCCTACATCAAAGCTCTACCCTCTCTTTAAAATCCCACTTATTATTTTTACAATTTATTATAGAAAGATGGAAAATCATAATATTTTCAATTAATATTCTTTCAATCATAGTATTAAATAAGTGTAGAATTTATCTCAAATTATATTAATTATATATTTTGACTTTATCGATTCCATCGCTGAATTTATAATGATAACTCGATTTATTTGTTCACACCGATGTATTGTTCACTATCTGATTGTACAGATTGCACGTTCGTGATTTTCTTTGCATTTTTGTGTTAGGGATTCCATTTATTTGAATTTGTTTTTATGGTGTGGACAACATAAATTGTGCTTTGGATCCAGTAGTACTCCCTCCGTCCCAGACTAACATTCACATGATTTTTTTCACGGTCTTCAAGAAACATGTTTAACCGTAAATATATATTAACTACGTATAATATATAACAACAAATAAAAAGTTGATATTTAGAAACTACTTACTACGAAGAATCCAAAAATATCACATACGGTGATATTATTGTTTATATATCAATTTAAATATGTGGTCAAAATTTGACAGTGTTGACTGCAAATAGTAAGTGCGCAGCTTAGTTTTGACAAAGAGAGTACTTATTACAATTGTTGAACATTCTTATTTGACGTGATAATATTGATACATAATACGCTTCTCTACCAAGTGTTCATGAATTTCACTTAGAAGTAAGTTAATATCCCGATGACAATATTACATTTTTATTAGATCTCTAATATGTATGTAATACTACTTGTAAAATCAAGGAATTATTTAATTGGCAATTTTGTGTTAAGTATTTGTGAACTAAAGACCATGTTGGAACATGGTGCTGGAGCAGAACTGGAGCAGGTTTCACGCCATAGGTTTAACGGATTCAAGCCGAAACATTGATGTGTTCTAGAATTTATGGTATCTGTATATTTGGCTATATATTGGGCGTGTGAAGCATATATGGTTTATGGAAAAATCCCTACTTATATGGAGAAGATTTATTCGAATATATGGGAGAGTTTGAGATAAGGTAAATCCCTTTATTTATGGGATTGGGATATGCTTCAACAATCAGATTTGGAATAGGAATATTGTGGAGATAATCATGGATATTCGGATCTGATTCGTGGATATAAATATGGGACAAACACGGCTCCAAACTAACGATTTTACAGAGCAAAATCTGCACCCAGATTTTGAGATCTTACGAAACTTGCAAGAGCCAATATACTGTGTTCCAACACTGTCCTGCTGCACTAAGTTCAGAATCGTATACCTTAATTCCTCGGGAGGAGGAGATCTTGCGTCGACGGAGTTCGAGGTCAGAGGGAGTCTGATCAAGGCAGATCGGTAGCTAGGGGAGCTAGCAGAATCCACACGTCATAGTTAGTAAAGATAAGTATTTTGTAAACTGTACTCTGTACTGTATCTTTCTAATTAGTGGATTCATTCTGAACTGGGCCAGGCCCCGTAGATGTAGGTGATTTACACCGAACTGCGTAACCAAGTTGTGTGTCTTTTACGTTTTACGTTATTTTACACTTGGTTAAATTAAGCATGTTGGAACACACTAGTAAGTACTAGAAAAAGTGGTAAAACCAAATTTCAATTGGTATCAGAGCTGAGTCACTTATTGTTCCCTTGGTTGTTTCAGGGAAAGTGAGATCCGGTTTTACCATGACGACAAGAGAAGGAGCTTCAGTCTCTCGACCACCACTGTTGGAAGGAAACAACTACAATTATTGGAAGGCACGTATGAGGGTCTTTATCAATTCACTGGATGAACTGGCATGGTTCTATGTTGAGAATGAATGGAATCATCCTACAGAAGATGCTGACACAAGTTCTAAGGCTGTGGACGGGGAGTCGAGTCAAAAACCCAAAGACAAAGCTAAGTGGACTCCAGATGATCTTAAAGAATCACTGGCAAATTCGAAGGCCCTGAATGCAATCTTCACTGCTGTTGATGAAAATCAGTTCAAGCTTATATCTACATGTCACCAGGCAAAGAAAGCATGGGATATTTTACAAACTGTTCATGAAGGAACCGATCGGGTGCGGGAATCCAAACTTCAGATGCTGGCTACCAAATTTGAAGAACTAAAAATGGAGGAGGATGACACCATTCCTTCATTCAATGGAAAGCTCAGAGATATATCCAACATGGCTTATCAACTGGGAAAGGTTTACAAGGAAACTAAGCTAGTGAAAAAGACATTGCGATCTCTTCCCAAAAGATTTGCAATGAAAGTAGCAGCAATAGAGGAAGCAAGAGACGTAGCCACCATGAGCCTAGATGAACTGATGGGTTCGTTACAAACTTATGAGATGACGTTCCAGCAATCTACAAAAAGAATCTCCAAGGATCTAGCGTTCAAAGTTTCTCCGGTCAAGGCAAGTAATGAGTCTGATAGCGATAATGAGTTTGAAAAACTGGCACTTATTACAAAGAATTTCTCAAAGATGCTGAAGAAGGTGGTTAATAAGAAATCTCAGGAGAGGTTCGGTGGAAACAGACAAAAGCCACTAGATTCGAACAATAATCGTGGAATGAGATTTGAACAAGGAAACATACAGTTCGGGAGGAATTAGAACAACGAACCAAAACAGGCTGGACGAATTCAATGCAGAGAATGTGAAGGATTTGGTCATATTCAGGCTGAATGTGCTAACACCCGCAAGAAACAAGGAAGATCATATGTCACCTCTTGGAGTGATGATGAAGATAATGAAAAGGATGAAGAAGAACTTACGAGTAATTACGTAGCTTTTGGAGCAAAGGTACATGAGACATCAGAAGGTCAGTGTTCCAACACACTGAACAAAGGTAAGGATGTATCTTCTAACAAGAATCTGAACGATGCTCGTAGTGATGAAGATGATCTATCTGTAAGTGATGAAGAGATCTATAGCACATACGAACAAATGTATGATATGTGGATTCAAGTAGCTGACAAAAACAAAGAATTGAATGAAGAAAAGGAAAGCTAATTGAAAGTGGAAAGGAGCTACGATCCACTATTGCAGAACTTGAAAAGAAAAATAAAGAACTGAGTCAAAAATTGATAGCAGCAGTCAAGAGAGCCGAGATGTCTGAAGCAACTATCTCTAAATTAAATTCCGGGAAAGCAAAGCTTGATGACATTCTGGATATGGGCAGAACTGCTGGTGATAGACACGGGATTGGATACAAGGAAGAAATAAAGACTGAAGTCTTTGAAAAACCAGTTACTCTCAAAGCTAGGATTCGAGAAGTAAAACGGAAGTATGGAAAGCCATATCAAAGAAATCCTCTAATCTGCAGATACTGTACATACCAAGGTCATGCTGATCATCAGTGTAAAAAACTGATCAGAGATCAAATAACTGGAAGACAACTGTGTTCCAACACAGTCGATATTCAAACAAGAATCAGGAAGGTATGGGTCATTAAAAAGTCCAGTAAGTGTCTGGTGGCACACACTTCTTTATCAGCATATTCTAGTGATTCTTGGTACTTTGACAGTGGTTGTTCTCGCCACATGACTGGGACTCCAAAATACCTTACAAACATTACTCCATATGATGGCGGATATGTAACTTTTGGTGATGGAAAAAGAAGCAGAGTAATTGGCAAAGGTGAATTAAAGATTGAAGGGTTTCCAGTTCTCACAAGTGTACTATTTGTTGAAGATCTAAAAGCAAATTTGCTTAGCATAAGTCAGCTATGTGACGACAACTTGATAGTGGAATTTCAGAAGGACAAGTGTGTAGTGAAGCATGGTGAAAATAAGGTTCTTTCTGGAATACGATCTTCAGACAATTGTTACTTGCTGGAACAAGAAGTTCGATGCATGCTTTCAAAGCAGGATGAAGGAATTCTCTGGCACAGGAAGCTTGGACACATCAACTATAAAACACTGGTGAAAATCGCTAATATGAGAGCTGTACGAGGAATGCCAATCTTGACTAGCAAGGATGAAATTGTGTGCGGACCATGTCAACAAGGTAAACAAACTCGTTCTCCTCATTCTTCAGTTCAGTTTATTACTACTTCTAGAAATCTGGAATTGCTACATATGGATTTAATGGGGCCGGTTAATACACCTAGCATAGGAGGAAAGAAATATATTTTTGTGTGCGTTGATGACTTCTCCAGATTCACTTGGGTAGCCTTCTTGAAAGAAAAATATGATATGATTGAGGTATTTCGAAGCCTTGTAGTAAAGTTACAAACTGAAAAGGGAAGTCCTGTAGGAAAGATAATCCGAATTCGAAGTGATCACGGCAGAGAGTTTGAAAATGAACAATTCAGTTCCTTCTGCAATGAGCTAGGAATCCAACATGAGTTTTCGGCTCCTATCACTCCTCAACAGAATGGCATTGTTGAAAGAAAGAACAGAACTTTACAGGAGATGGTTCGAGTTATGTTGGCAGAAAAGGATGTTCATAAGAAATTGTGGGCAGAGGCGATCAATACAGCGTGCTATACGATCAACCGTGTGTATCTTCGACCATTCACTGACAAGACAGCCTATGAGATCTGGAAGGGCAGGAAACCAAACGTATCGTATTTTCATGTGTTCGGAAGTACATGCTATATTCTCAGAGATAGAGAACAGTTGGCTAAATTTGATAATCGGAGTGATTCAGGAATGTTTCTCGGATATTCCATCAATAGCCGTGCCTACAGAGTTTTTAATCATCGAACCAACACTCTCATGGAATCCATAAATGTTATTGTGGATGATTCAGAAAAGGAACAACCTCCAGAAGTTGTAGAGGAAGAATCTGCCAACACTCATGTTCCAACACAGTCTCAACCTTCAGACAAAGCAAAGTCTTCAGCCGATTCTACTGAACCAAGTGATCACCACAACCCTAACTCTACTGAAGCTGACCATGTTCCAACACACGACCATGTTCCAACACAGTCCCCTCCTACTGACGAACATGTTCCAACACTCGATCAATCTGGATCCATCATGAGAAGTACTCGATCAGTGCCTCGAGTTGATTACCGACGACTGGCTGGTCTACACTGTTTCGTTTCTCTGATTGAGCCCAAGAACTATAAAGAAGCCTTACTTGATGAATATTGGATTGCTGCAATGCAAGATGAACTCGGTCAGTTTACCAGGAATGATGTTTGGTATCTTACTCCCCGTCCCAAAGGCATTAATGTCATTGGTACGAAATGGATCTTCAAGAACAAGTCCGATGCAGATGGCTTAGTCACCAGAAACAAAGCCAGACTTGTTGCTCAAGGATATACTCAAGTGGAAGGTGTTGACTTTGATGAAACCTTTGCACCTGTTGCCAGGTTAGAATCCATTCGTATTCTACTAGCTACTGCCTGCTCTTTGAACTTTACTTTGTATCAAATGGATGCTAAGAGTGCGTTTTTAAATGGAGTGGTGAATGAGGAAGTTTATGTGGAACAACCTAAAGGTTTTGAAGATCCCCATTATCCACATCATGTATATCATCTCAAGAGGGCCTTATACGGACTAAAGCAGGCACCTCGAGCATGGTATGAACGACTTACTACCTTTCTACTTCAGAAAGGTTATCGTCGAGGGGGAGTAGATCGCACTTTATTTGTGCTTGACAAGTCCTCAAAGATTCTAATTGCTCAAATATATGTTGATGATATAGTGTTTGGCTCAACTTCACCATCTATGGTACAAGAGTTTGTCACCACAATGCAATCTGAATTTGAAATGAGCATGGTTGGAGAATTGACCTACTTTCTGGGATTACAAGTCAAACAAGGACGGAATAGTTTATTCATCAATCAAAGTAAGTATGCCTTGAACTTGATTAAGAAATTCGGACTCAGTAGTGCTCGTGCAGTTCGAACTCCTATGGGAGTTTCTGATAAACTTGTGAAAGATGAAAAAGGAGTTTCAGTCGATCAGAAGTTATATAGAGGCATGATTGGAAGCTTATTGTATTTAACCGCAAGCAGACCAGATATATGTTTCAGTGTTGGAATATGTGCGAGGTTTCAAGCTGATCCTAAGGAATCTCATCTTACTGCAGTGAAAAGGGTTATTCGATATGTAAGTGGAACTTCAGAATATGGTGTCTGGTATTCTAAGAATCAAGATTCAGAGTTGATTGGGTACAGTGATTCTGATTGGGCTGGTAATGCCGATGATCGAAAAAGTACTACAGGTGGATGTTTCTTTATTGGAACAAATTTGGTGTCTTGGTATAGCAAGAAACAGAATTCAATCTTTCTATCTACTGCGGAAGCAGAGTATCTTGCAGCAGGGAGCTGTTGTGCACAACTGCTATGGATGAAACAAATGTTGAAAGATTATGGAATTCATCAAGAACCTTTGAAGATTTTATGTGACAATACAAGTGCCATTGATATTTCAAAGAATCCAGTTCAACACTCAAGAACCAAACATATTGACATAAGGCATCATTTTATTCGAGATTTGGTGGAAAGAAAAGAAGTGGAAGTGGTCTATGTTCCAACACACGAGCAGCTTGCTGATATATTTACAAAGCCACTTGATGCTACCACTTTCGAGAGCCTTCGACAACACTTAGGTGTTTGTCAAATCTGAGGTAACTTTTACCTTTGATTAGTTTTTCGTGTAAATAATTTTTGCCTTCTGTTATTTACGTCAAAAATTTTAAAAAAAAACAAAAAAAATATTTGAAGGAAGTATAAGACTTACCAAAATAGGAGTAGTTAAGTAAGGTGTGTTGGAAGTTAATGAAGGAAGACAAAGTGATGTGACAAGAAGAAAAAGGGATATCATTGCAATTTTTGGGAAATCTAAAAAGGGGACTTCGCGGGAAAAGAGGTAAGTTCATGAAGAGTTGAAAGTTGTCTCAAACTCTAAAAATCCCTTTCGCATTCTGTTACCCTTGGCCCCGATTTTTCCCAAAACTCTCCTCCCTCTCGGCATTGTTCCAAATAATGTCAAACTCAAATTCTCCGATAAAAGAAGCTTCAGTGCCGGAAATTATGGAAGAAGACCGGAGCTCAGTGAATTCGGAATTGGTAGTGTTTGATGAGCCGAGAAGATATGTTGAATTGGGTGAGTCACAAACTCAAGATCAGAACAAAGAAAGTGCTAACCATGAAGAGGATGAGGAGATGGCTGAAGCAGAGCCTGAGAAAGCTGAAGAGAAAAAGGAAGAGGAAGAGACATCTGTCAAGAAACAGAGTGAAGATTCGGATGCTCAAGAGCATGCGTCTGGAGACAAGAAACAGGAAAAACCTAAGGTAACTGGTCCTGACCCTCGACCATTGAAATTCTTGGGCTTTGAAAGTAGAAGTGTGGATGATATTTTTGAGTGGTTACAAGCTAATAGATATTCTGTGGATCTGAGCAAAATCAAGAGTATAAGAAAGGATTTAGAAGTGTTGCATGTCAAAATTAAGGAGATTGTGTCTGGCCACTTTACTGATGTCTGGGATATTGAGTATAAGACTGTGAATTTTCTGAGAGGGATGTACGGTCAGCTGAATGGGAAAAGGAAAGACAAATTTCATGTTTTCTGTCGTATGACTGCTCATAGTTATGTGTGGATAAGAGAAATTAATGAGGAACAAGCTGTTGGGTTGAAGACAGTAAGGTATGGAGACAAGCTACAGGTTGGATTTTATGATGAGGAGAATTCAATGAGGATGGAGAAATTGAGAGAACCAGTGATTATTGAACTGTCTGATGATGATGACAGTGTTCCAACACAGGAAGAAGAATCTGTGTATATGGAGGAAGAATCTGATGCTGATCTGGGGGGTACACAAGGTGAAGAGGTTCAAGAAGAAATGAATGATGGAGTTCCTGATCAATCTGATAATGAAGGGAATCAGGAGAATAAAGAAGCTGAAGAAGATCTGCAGGATCAAGGTGTTGAGTCAGAAGAAGAACAAGTAGGAAGAGCTGACAGTGTTCCAACACAGAGTGCCCCAGACCTGACATACTCCAGTGACGAGGTCCTGGATGAATTTTTCAAAAAGGCAAAAGGAAAAAGGAAGGCTAGCTCTGCCTTGAATACTGAGGCAGCAAAAAGAAGTAAGAAGAGACAGGATAGCAAGCCAAGGAAGGCTCTGCCACCCCCATCTATCACTCAGGCTTTTTCTGCAGCTTATTTTGACAAGAAGGGAGCTGGGATGGAAGAATTCTTCTCTGAGAAGAAGTTTATTGCTGAGAGACCCCTGGACTTGAAGGCTTATCAGGAGAGTGGGTTCACAACTTTTCTAAAGGCAATGGGGATGATGAAGGCGGCCACAATTCAAAGGCAATTCAATCGACAGGTAGTTCTCGAGGTATATGCTAATCTCATGCCTGAGAATCTAGATATTACTTCTCAGTGGTTCGATAGAGTATATGTTCGTGGAAAGATTGTAGAACTGTCTGCTACTAGAATTAATATTTTATTTGGGCTGAAAACTCCGGAGATAGGGGGAGTGTTTCCGGAAGATTTGGAGATGACTGATGATGAAATTTTGGCTGTGATTTCTGGAGGATACAAGAAGCAGTGGCCGGCTGTAGGATATTCGCAAGCATCATGCTTGACTTCCAGATTCTTCGGACTGTATCAGATAGCGGTTCACTGTTGGTTACCATCTAGCAATACTACTGCATTGACCAGGGAAATGGCCAAACTGCTCTACTGTGTTGGAACACAGCAGGAAATAAATCTAGGGTTATTAATTCAGCAACATCTGGTTCGACAAGCCACAGCTCCTAAGGTGAATGATGCTGTAATATACCCATGTCTGATCTCAGCGTTAGCCAAAAGTGCAAAGGTGAAGGGGAAGGCCTCTGATGTAATCATTGATACGGAGTTCTTGCGGCCTAACAAGAAGACCTTCGGACTCCGTCATGTGCATGATCTTCCTTGGACAGCTTCGGGATCAACCTCCTCATCAGCAACAGCAGACAAGAAGACTCGATTGATGGCTATTAATGCTAGACTAGGAGCTTTGGGTATCCAAATTGTAGCCTTACAAGCAGAGCAAGCACGGTTGGAAGAAGAAAAATCAAGTCTGGAAGATTGATTATCTCAGGGGGAGTTTTAAAGACAATGTTTCATTTTTCTGATTTTGTGATGATGTTTCTTTGGCCTCTGTGTGGTCCCAGGGGGAGTAATTTTGGATAATCCTGGATATTTGGTTTTCAATTTGGTTGTATAATTTTCGAATTTCTGCCATTCTGGCACTCTGGATTTCGGCTTTCATTTTTCTGGTATTCTGCTCGTTGAATGTAGTTGATTATGTGATTGCAGTCCAAAATATTATGGGTCCACAAAAATGCCAAAGGGGGAGATTGTAAAGTCAAGGAATTATTTAATTGGCAATTTTGTGTTAAGTATTTGTGAACTAAAGACCATGTTGGAACATGGTGCTGGAGCAGAACTGGAGCAGGTTTCACGCCATAGGTTTAACGGATTCAAGCCGAAACATTGATGTGTACTAGAATTTATGGTATCTGTGTATTTGGCTATATATTGGGCGTGTGAAGCATATATGGTTTATGGAAAAATCCCTACTTATATGGAGAAGATTTATTCGAATATATGAGAGAGTTTGAGATAAGGTAAATCCCTTTATTTATGGAATTGGGATATGCTTCAACAATCAGATTTGGAATAGGAATATTGTGGAGATAATCATGGATATTCGGATCTGATTCGTGGATATAAATATGGGACAAACACGGCTCCAAAACTAACGATTTTACAGAGCAAAATCTGCACCCAGATTTTGAGATCTTACGAAACTTGCAAGAGCCAATATACTGTGTTCCAACACTGTCCTGCTGCACTAAGTTCAGAATCGTATACCTTAATTCCTCGGGAGGAGGAGATCTTGCGTCGACGGAGTTCGAGGTCAGAGGGAGTCTGATCAAGGCAGATCGGTAGCTAGGGGAGCTAGCAGAATCCACACGTCATAGTTAGTAAAGATAAGTATTTTGTAAACTGTACTCTGTACTGTATCTTTCTAATTAGTGGATTCATTCTGAACTGGGCCAGGCCCCGTAGATGTAGGTGATTTACACCGAACTGCGTAACCAAGTTGTGTGTCTTTTACGTTTTACGTTGTTTTACACTTGGTTAAATTAAGCATGTTGGAACACACTAGTAAGTACTAGAAAAAGTGGTAAAATCAAATTTCACTACTGACGATGAGTCTGATTAACATGTAATTCAGATACCTTTAGATTAATTATTGTTGAAGGCTAGTTAGATTAGATGTGAATTCTACTCACGAAGATTGTTTAAAAGAAAAAGATCTGCGCGTGATTTAGACTAGGTCCAGAGAATGAAAGAGAATGACGGCAATAAAAGGAGGAGAGGAGCATTGAATCTTGAGCGGTGAGAATGCAGGCAATTCTGACAACCATTTAATAAGGTGGCCGGAAAGTCATGTATTAATGTCCTTAACTAAGGGCATCGGCAAATTAAGCGTGACGAAACAGAAGAACCAAGTCCGATGTGACCATCAATTAGACAGAGATGGCAATTGAAATTCATGAATCACAACCCAGCGCATTTTGTCTTCGAATCCCCATAGTTTTGGGACCCTTCTCATTTCTAACCATATTATTCGATGGCTTTTGAGGATCACAGTGAAACACCAATGCATTTATATGACAAGAGGCTGCACGTTATCTCCGATTACAACTTGATTCAGAATCTTAATTTGTTTTGTCAGAATGCGTGTTTTCAATTTTGGATTAGAAAGTGGATTTAAAATAAGTTTTGTCAAAATACGTGGGTCCGGCTGTGGTGCAACGGTAATAATTGGGTCATTGATGACGCCAAAACCAATAACTTCATTCTTTTTTTCCCAAAAGGGGTAAAAATACCACTTCATGGAATTCCGGCTAAAAGTTGTTGGAAAATGTGTTTTTATGCTCACTTATGATTATATTGATCATAAAGTTATATTGGAACTTATGTAAATTATATACGGTTAGATTGGTTGCTTTGGAGGTCTTGTTAGTATTTGACTTTTCATCTTATGATATACCCCTTTCAATTTGTTTAGACATTCAGGCAATCTAATGTAAGTCAGTTTTTAACAACACATGTGCTTAATGAAAAGAGAAGGACGCCCTCCAAGGCTTGTCCAAAACTGTTTGATTATTATTTATTTTTTTTAAAACCCAAAGTTACATGCATACACAATGCATTAAGGAAGCTTGGTTTGGTTAGATAATAATGGAGAATGGAGGGTGAAATAAATGTAAAATTTAGCGTTACATGTAAATTGGAAGAAAATGGTAGTGTCGGGAATTGAACGACCCGGAAAGGGAGAAGTCATTTTCCACAATTTTGAAAACAAACAGTCGCACCCCACGATTGCTTACTGTTACAAGTTACAATCATTCTATCTCCTCCTATATTTGGACCATTGCTCCTCTAGTTTAGCCGTTAAATCACACTCCAAATTTACCTAAACCGGTTCTTTCTCAATTAGATCCAGAAAACTAAGTGAATGTATAACTCAAGATAAATACTCCGAACAAAAAGAATTTAACGTGCCTCTTTCATTATAAGAAAATATAATGTTATACTCTATCACTGCTGCTATTATTGGAGACTAGAATACGACAATTTACTCTAGATTAACTCCAATAATATTTGAAATGAACTTTTAGATTCTAACTAAAAATGTATAAATCTTTTATTTTAATAACTTTTAACTGTGGGTTTCGAGTTTGGGGGGTTGCCGTTTTAACTTTCATAAAAAAAAAGATTCTCAAGCAAATGATATTTTTATTGGATTTCTTTTCCCCCCTTTTCTTTTGCCTTTTCCCTTTTGTTCCTATACCTAGTGCTCATTTTTCCGACATCATCGCATAAATCATCACCAAACACCACATACTGACATATGTCACCACCGAAAGTACCCACTACCACCGAACACCAGCCACCATCATTGCACACCAATGCATGCACTCACCACCACCGCACATCCGCCATACCCCACGCACTACCATCAAACTGCCACCACCATCGAACATCAGATTTTAAACTTGACGATTGAAAATTGTGATGAAAAAAAATGCATATTTTACTTATCATAGGTCAAAATGAACGTTCAGTACATGAATGGAGGTCCAAATAAACCCATTTGACCAAAAACAACTAATCTACTGCATAAAAAACATAGCAGTCAACACAGCTAATCTCATAGACTACCCATGCCTAATAAAGTATCTACATTGTTATCAAGTTGTAGATTTACACTTTTGCAAGGAAGGGGGAAAGTGGTTATTGATATCAACCAAAGTTATCAGTGCCACAAATGGACTTAAAATAATGACTTCATTAAAAATGTCCAAAAGGTAGTTCTAATTTGTAAACCAAAACGGATTAACGCATATGATATAATGGTGTACTTTGGAGTTTTGCACTCAAAAGCCAGGTCAATTTGGGCTCCTGGACCAATTCCGATCGCCATCAGGCACTATGAAAAATGGTCCTCCACCAATGAATAAGAATGGACATGCGACTTGCTACATCATTCGGATTCGCATTTATACTTGCCGCCATTTCATGTACAGAAAAGTAGACATGTTTGATCTTTAATACCTTTCCCTAAGGATAATTAAAACTTGTGAAAATTGATATTTTGAAAATGCATACTATAGCGAATCTAACAATGTATTACACAGTAGTATTTATATTTATATAAAAATTCAATTTTATGGTCAAAGTTACGAAGTTTTGACTAAATGAATAGATAAATTGCAGTTTGAAATGAGAAAGAAGGAGCGAAAAATTGTACGGGTAAGAATTGTGGACTTCTATCATAAAACCAATAGTTCATTGGCTAGTGTTAAATATGTAGGTGCGAGTCGAGTGACCCGTCATCTTCTTATACATTAAGCACTTGCTTGCTTTGTCAGCCATTAATGTAGGACTCTCAGCACATCCCATCAGCTGCAGCGATGTTATTTATCGTGCAAACGTGAATAGAAATGGGTCACTGATCTATCATTGAAAATATACGCCCACTGTGTCAATCAGCCCAATCTTAAACTCTGATACTATTTAGATCATCTCAATTTAATGCTTTTTTATTCTCTCAACTTAATTTTCTTCTCACATTTATAAAAATCGATCTAAACAATAAGATGTCAATCTTACCGGAACCGATGAGGTGAAATAAGATTTGAAATGGTTGAAGAAAGTGGGGTGTAACCAAACACCACTTTCTTTGATTAACCTGACAGAATCCACATGAACCATGGAACCCCCCAACTCTATAATTTTACGTCCAGGATCAATTTATAAACTTCCCAGTCCTAATGGAGCCCCAGGAAAATGACCCAGTTCAGATATTGCCCCACACTTTCACACTAGATCTGTCCCACCGAGAAAAAATATTAAACAAAAACAAAACCTTTAGCTATAATCCTTCTGGAACAAAATCTCTCTATAATACAGTACTCGACATTTCCTACCGTAAAACTCTGCAACCTCAGCACCACCTCTGTACATTCTTATAATCCCCTCTGCCAAAAATCCCAACCCAAACCAACATTTATTTCCTCTCTCTCTTTCTCTCTGCATAATTTCTCATCATCAAAAACACTACTTTCAGTTTCTTCATCATCAACCAAGAACACAGACAAATACAAACAGCTGTATAGTTTTTTTTCCTTCTTTTTTCTGGGTCCATAGCTTTATTTCCTGCAGAAGTGGAGTTACAGTGCATGTTGTCTGAACTGCACTGTTGCACAGAAAAGATTCGATTCTCTGAGCCATGCCTCCAATGATTTCCCATTCTTCTTTCTTGTCAAGAACCTTAAAAAAGGGAATTTGAGGGACTGATTGAACATAGTATAAACATAAGAGTATTTTTTTTTATACCATAAGAAAAAAGATGTCTTCCAGAACTCACAGAGATGAAACCAGAGATCTGCAGAAGCATATAGGATGCATGAGTGGCATCTTTCAGATTTTCGACCGCCAGTATTTCATCGTCGGCCGCCGCTCCTCCGCCGCCTCCGCCCACGACCGCCGCAAAAAGCTACTTCTTTCACCAGGTACTGCTTCCATCCTGCATTTGCACATCTGTTCAGCTTTGATCCAAATGAAAGGAAAATGATAATATTGTAGATTAAACTGTTGATCCCGTGTAATTAGTACAAATACAGTTCCTGTGTAGGTAAAAGGAAGCTTCCTTAAATTAGAAAGTAGCATTTCCATACGTTCTTGTCGGTTTACAAAACTGATTACCTCCAGTTTCTGCAATTTTAACCCTCCATTTGATTTGTGACAATTTAGTGTTGTTTTCGTGTTCAGGTCCCGACACAGAAAAGGAAACCAACACTGTAATAGAGAAGAAGACAAATGCAAACTTCCATGTGAGTTTTCTTGAACATAGTAGAACTAGTCTGAAAATAAAAAATTCAGGGAAGATAATTGAGGATTCTTGCTATGAAATTGCAGTGTAAAAATGTAAAGGAGACCGTACAAGAACAACCCCGAGCTTCCACCGAATCGCTTGGAACCTCCTTTTCATCGTCCTCTTGTTCATCCACCATTTCCTCAAGTGATCACAGCAAAACGGTTCAGACCAGGCCATTCCAACCTCGGACGCCTTCATTGCAATCCTCTGATATCCGGGATGTGGTTAAGGACTCGATGCGAAGAGAACAGCGCGGCGTGTTGGTGAGAACCTCGGTCAGAGATGAAGGAAGAGGGCGCACACTGAAGCACATTGATTCTCCCAGGCCTGTCCCGCAGTTCAGACCTGGAGAAATCGACAGAGCAAGCCGAATGCTTGTCAAGGAAGACAGGGGTGTGTCCCTAAGGCAAGTGAGGAGGGATCTTCCTCGATTCTCTTACGATGAAAGAGAGACACGAGAGATTTACAAGCCCTCGACAAAGCTCAAAGAGATGCCGAGGTTATCCCTAGACAGCAGGCAACGTTCTCTGAAAATTTCTGCCACTGAATCTAGGCTGAATAACTTGATAAGAGAACTCCGAGGTGGAAATGAAGAACCGGGGAGCAACAAACGACCTTCAAATGTGGTTGTTAGACTAATGGGGTTGGAAGCATTCCCAGATAATGTTCCTCCCCCTGATCAAGAACAGACCACCATAAGGGATCAAGATTATGGTGTAATCTCAATGAAGAAATCAGAGAAGAGTAAGAAAATCGCACCTAAGGATCCCGCCTCCCCAGTGTCAAAGAGGGCTGGCTCGGGCATTAAACCAGCTTCCAGTCCACGGTTTCCGCTAGAGGTTGCTCCCTGGAGGCAAGCTGATGCCGGTCAGGAGTCTCCCAGAACACCTCAGAATGCGTGGAATGGAGGCAGAAATGCCACAGAGACATCAACCTCAGTTTATGGTCAGATTGAGAAGCGGATAAGCGAACTTGAGTTCAAGAAATCAGGCAGGGATCTCAGAGCACTTAAGCAGATACTTGAAGCAATGCAAACTACAAGGAAGAAGCTAGAGTTTCAAGAAGAACAAACTGATGTCATGTCTCAAATAAGCAGCCAATCTGAATTGCAGAAGGAGCAGTCAAATCAATTAGCTCCAATCAAGGGATCCAGTTCTCCGAAGAGGTTCCACTCCCCAATGTCGATCTCAAAGACAGCACGAGTGGCAGACAGCAGAAGGATTTCAAATGCCTCGGCAGACAAACATGTGACGAAAGATGTATCACCAAGGAAATGCACTCCACCAGTTCCAAACAAACCCATGAGTGGAGACAGCTTAAGGTTGGGCCGTCCAACAAGAGGCCTTCAGCTGGTGAAAGTAGAAAAATACACTGCCTTTGGTAGGAATTCCGGGAGTGTAAGCCCAAGGTACCGACCGAACCCTTCCACTTCTACGCCTGAGGCTGGGAGGGCAAGCAGAAAAGTCTGTAGACAAGTCACAGAAAAGGAACCCTCGAAGAGAAAACAACTGAGACAACAGTCTACGTCGAACCACAGCAAGGACAAATCAAGAAGTGTCAATGACAGCAACAACTTCAGCTTCCTAAGCGACACAACGTCCATCCAGTCAGAAAGTAATTGTAGCTTAGCCTCGCTGACAGAAACAGAAGCTACAAGCTCAGAGTCTTCCTCTGATATCAGAGCCAAACAACAAACGAAACAAAATGAAAGGGTAAGCATTAGGCAATTATGCTACTTCTTATTGTCTTTTTGGCGTTTGTATTGTTTTGGGATGTGAGGTGGATTCTGATGTTTTGTGAATTTTGTCAATCTAACCTAAGAACTCTATGTCTTTTTAATTCATTCAGAATGGTTCAGCAAGGCTGAATGAGGACGTGCAACTTGCTCAACTTAAGATAGTTCCACCTGAACAACCAAGTCCAGTGTCTGTTCTTGATGCTACATTCTACAGAGAAGATTCACCATCTCCGGTGAGGAAGATATCGACAGCTTTTCAAGGTGAAGTCCAATTTCTCAATATATCCACAAATCATCTCAAAATTTTAGAAAACATCTTTCACGATTGCATTTCTTATCATTGGTTCCTCCTATATCAACAGATTACGAGACCTCGAATCCAGATGAAGCTGAATGGCACTTTCTTGATGAGGAGAGCAAGAAGAAATTGGCAGGGATAAACCATTTGGTTAAAAAGCTCAGGTTGCTCAACGCCGTACCTGATGAAGCTAGCATGAACCAAGTAGCATCCATTTGCAAGAGTCCCAGCCCTGATCATAAGTACATTACCAAGGTACTTCTAGCATCAGGGATGCTCAAAGACATAGGTCCCATTACAACTGCTATCCAGCTCCAGTCACCTGGCCATTTGATTAATCCCGACCTGTTCTATGTCCTGGAACAAACTGAGCAAAGCACAAAAACAGTCAGCCAGAAATTTCACAGGAAGGTGCTATTTGATACTGTAAACGAGATTCTCATCCGCAAGTTAGTTTCAGAGTGTCCCATTGTGCCAAGAAAGAGAACCAAGACAGGGCAAGAGCTCTTAAGGGAGCTCTGCTCAGAAGTGGATCACCTCCAAGTGAAAGCTGAGTGCAGCCTGGATGATGTCGATGGATCGATAAACATCTTGAATGCTGACCTGATGCAACAACCTGATGACTGGGCAGATAACTATACTGTGATCCCAGAAGTGGTGTTGGACATTGAGAGATTAATCTTCAAGGACCTAATTACCGAGGTTATTGTTGCTGAGGTTTACAACTTCGCAATATAATTATAACTAGCAAATATTAGTAAAGCTTCTTCAGTTCTATTAACATCCTTTTCTCTTCCATTGTCTGAATAGATTAGCTACCGATGGATGTAACTTTTGATTATTTGTTGGAGAGGCAAATGTAACATATAATATAGCTGCCAGTTAACCAGATTTTTATGAGGATATATCTTTATGCCAATAGAATCCCCTCTTTACTAAAAATAGACTTCAATATTTAACATATTTTTTTCATTTTTCTTGGACAATCCAGGAAACATACCCCCTACAGAGTAACTAGGATTCAAAAGAAAACTTAATATATGCACGGTAAAAGCAAAGAAATCTTCACAATCATCTCATCATAAATAGATAAAAAATATAGTAACAAACTAGTTTGGGCATGGTTCCTTGAAAAAAAGTAATCAGTAACACAAGTTCAGAAGAGCAATTGACGACAATGTACCTCAAATCCTCAATAACGTGGTTATATTGGGATGCTCTAGCATGCCCATGTACAAGCAACTCTAGTATTTCCAGTCTGCCTAGCCTGAAACTAACATCCACTTCCAGCTTGCTAAACAAGTCTACTATTTCAAATGACAACACACCTAGTTTACAAGTGATCCTGCTCCTGTGGACTCGAATGACTCCTTCAGAATTTGCTCCGCCCTCCTTTTCTTTCCATCTTCAGTGTCATCATTAGCAAACCAGGAGATAGTTTTCATATCGTCATGCTTCTGTGAGTTTACACCTTTATGGAAAGACTTCCTGTTATTGATAAACCTTAACTTGACTGCAGAACTCCTGTTTAATGGTATGACATCCTTCTTTCCATCTTCTGACTCAATTTTTGGTCCACTATTCAACCCCTCAATGGCAGGTGCAAATGTGTCCAAGACTGAGATCTGATTATCGAAAACACCGTGATCATTAGAACGGAGGAGCGCTTCATCCCAAATTTTATGTGGAAGAACAACAGGAGAAACACCCTCCATATCCCCAAGCTGAATAGGAGGTGCCAGAAATGGATTACATGCCAATGAACGCTTTCGATTAACTGCATCCTTAAAGTTAACCGCAACAGAAGGTTCAGACACAGACATCTTCTGCTGCAAGTTTGCCAAAGGCCTAACCCCATCAGCTTCCTTCTCAACCAGAGCAGCTTCGCCTTTACCCTCTCCATTCTGAACAGGTGGTGCCAGAAATGGATTACATTCCATTGAACTTTTTTCTCTCGTTGCAACGGGAGGTTCAGAACCAACACAAGTCAAATCCTGCACCAAATTTACTTTATCCTTCTCAACCAGCTCAGCTTCAACCTTACCCTCCCCATTCTGCACTTCTTTCTCAAGTCCCAAATGCACACTTCCACAAGCCTCAGGGTCAGGAAACACAGGCAACCACGAAGGTATATGTTCCGTGGGTGGCTTTACACCCGCCTGAGCAAAACTAGGACGCTGCGGCTCCCATTTCTTCACAACCGGAAACCTAGGAATCAAATAAGCAAACTGGATCTGCTTTGCTTCCTCAACATACCGCTCCACCTCCCTAGCCACACCAGAACTAGAAACACAGCGATGAACATCAGAAGCACCAGGAAACCCCTGAGCAGACCCCAAATCCTCCAGCCCCTGGATCACATCAAACACATTGCACTCACTCCTGTTAGCTGAATTCGCATACGAGCTAGCATTTCTCCCAATCTCACGAATGTAACGAACTGCCACATCAGATAGTGCAGACAGAGCAGACAATTGGAAGCCCTGGAAACCGGCATCCTCGCATAACTGCGCCGCAACGGTTTTCGTCAGCGAATCCGTGAAGTCAACAACACCAGATCTCTTCTTCTTGGACTGGCGGCAGTTAAAGTGATTATTATCAGCTTGCTTCATGCTATCGCCGCCCATATTCGCCACCACCGCCGCCGCAGCGCCACCAAAACTTCATATCACTAAATTTCCTCAGAACCTAACATGCCTACATGAAACTTTAACCTATAGCGTTGAAGCCAAACTATAATCTCTCAAACGAAGTAAAAACAGAAGAAAATACAAATAATTACGAGATTGCAGCAGCAAAAAGGGGGAGCTGAGCTAAACAAGAACTAAAGGAAAGCTAGCACCTACTGAATCTTGATTAGGGTTTAAGAAAGAGGACTTACAACTTCAGCAGGCGTTTGTTTGTAATTTTCAGGGGAGATGCGGTGGCGGAGCGGCGGAGATTCAGATGGAGACTTGATTAGTTCGGCATGTGACAAAAATAAGTGGTGGCCTGAGGAAGCAGACATGGCCGGTAATGTGGCGACACGTGTCCCTCCATTGGCTCGATGTCTCATTCAGCTGAAAGTATTTGACTAATTTGGCTACGCTGAAAATTTTAGACTTTAGAGTAACTGATTAGTTTCATGTTTTGAACATTTAGATGAATAACTGGTAATAAAACGTTTAAATAATTTTATACGCCGCTAGTAACCAAAGATGGCTTCCGTAGCATAGTGGTAGTGCGTTCGCTTCGTAAGCGAAAGGTCGCGAGTTCGATCCTCGCCGGGAGCTTCTTTTATTTAAAAATTCATTATCCCTGTTTCTCGTTGGCTGGGCTTTTAAATATAGAACATTGGCCAAAGAGGGCCACTTGAGTTTTACAGGGCACTTGCAATCATAACATTTCAAACAATACTTTGCTTACGGCTCTCAATGTTGGGCTGTGAGTTGTTCTTTAGGCATAGATCCAACACCTGAAAGGGAGTTGGGCGGTGTAAGAGGAGGCAATTAATCCCAATAACTATTGGGCCCATTACATGCAACTAATGGGATGTGAATTTTCTCTATTTTTTAGTTTTAGGATTATGATCAAATGAGTTTTGTAGTATTGAATTACATGGAGAAATGGGATTGGAATTCCAATCTTCCTATGTATCCATTTAAAATTGGGTAGTTATGGGTACCAAATTAATATCCGATCAAATTCCATTTTTTATAAGGATATTATTTAGTGTAATTAGACTACACTTGAATATTTTTTACTCTTTTATGACTATTTTTATGGTTACATTTTCCAAACTTCAACATATTCCTAACTACAACTATAAATGAGTAAGTTCGAGTTCAACTTGTTTAAAATATTTTGAACTCAGTTCGATTGGATTGAACCTGTAAAATCATGATTCACATCGAGGACAAGTGAAATTAACTTAGTTCAAGCTCAAACTCGAGCCATGAATAAATATATTATATTTAACAAAAAAAAATAATATGTTGGCTCTGTAAACTCCACGAGATTGACGAACAAAATTAGTTGGGTTCGAGCTTGAACTCGAATTTTTTTAAAAAATTATAATCGCCAGTAGGACGAGGGTTTATAGGGTTCCCCTCCCTTTTATATTAAGCTCAAATTTGCACAACGTGCCATTACGACATATGATATGGGATTAACTCATTTACATTGAGTTTGAACTCGAATATTAAAGTCGTACAATATTCGTGCTCGAACTTGAATATTGTACGAGTTTGAGCACGAATACTATACGAGCTCATGCACAAACACTGTACGAACTCAATCTCAAATACTGTATGAGTTTGAGCACGAATACTGTACGAGCTCATGCACAAACACTGTACGAACTCAATCTCAAATACTGTACTAGCTCAATTTCAAATAATGTACGTGGTCGATAACATTGGAATTCAAGTTAAGATTTGACTGAGCTGTTCGCAAGCAGTTTGCTTCGTTTACACCAAAACTGTTCACGAGCTCGAGCTTTGTCACATCAAGGATGTAAACGAACCGAACTGTTTATGAGCATCTCTATCAAAACTCGACTCAAATTCAAGTTTGACCGAATTGAGCCTGCTTAAACCAACTCATACACTATTCGAGTTCGAGCTCGAGCTCGAATTCAATTAACACTGGTTGTTAAACTTGTACGACTTGTCGAGCCAACATAATATATATTTACTAAAAAAATATTAAAATGTATATTAAAAGAAAAATTATATTTAATCATGACTCTAGTGCAACATTAAAATGGAACTCGAGTCAAACTA
Organism: Rubia yunnanensis; assembly: GCA_037428765.1. Lineage (NCBI taxonomy): Eukaryota > Viridiplantae > Streptophyta > Magnoliopsida > Gentianales > Rubiaceae > Rubia > Rubia yunnanensis. The sequence goes on from CM075069.1 coordinate 5,806,747, forward strand.
ATTTTACTCAAAAAGGAACTCGAGTCAAACTAATTTCATTCGAACTCGAGCTTGAGCCAATATACTACAGGTTCGCACGAGTTTGAGTCGAGTTGGAACTCAAGATAGTTTAAACAGGCCGAATTCAAATTAGTGGTTGTTCGAGTTCAGCTCGGCTCATTTATGGTCCTGAGTGTTATAGAAGTAAAATGAAAGGACACGAGTTGCACCATGTCCGACGGCATATTAGAATATAATTTAAGCATGTGAATGAGTGACGGTTTGTCTAATAACATCGAACTATTAGGCTACTAATTTATACATGCGTTAAAGATGTATAGTTTGTGAATTATAGTGAATTTTTATGTTAAATATTTCATATGCATTTAGTTGGATAATTTTGGGTATTTATTGGGTTCTCATTAAGTTAATATAATATGATACCCATTAAAATCCAAATTTCCCCTTAACATAATCATCCCCATCACGGCCAATCCCAAAAGTTAATGAATATTTAATACCCGATCCAATTAACTACCCATTTATTAATATTCCATCCCACTAATTTCCAATCCCATCTAATTAACCCCTCTATGTGGTGTACTGCAATGTGGTGGTCCCTTCATACAAAACTTACATTTTTCTAATAATGACTCCCTTCCATAGATTTCTACTCCCTCCGTTTTTTTTTCATTGGCACACTTATTAAAAGTGGTATTTTTTTTAATTGACACTTGCTATTTTGGGCAAGTTTAAGGTTTTTACATCCACTCATTTTACTTTCTCTTCTTTCAATTCAATTTCATCCACTCATTTAGCATCTCCTCAATTCTAACACCAAAAGAGAGGTGCCAATGAAAAAAAAATGGAGGGAGTACTTTTCTTCTTCATCAGTTTTTAAAAGGAATTTTATTTTTATATAAATGAAATTTGATCAACTCTTTTCAAACCTTTATTTCTTCTACCACGTCAGCTAAGTAAATGCTCATATGAAAATGTGATAGAAATCTTATTCTGGAATACTTGAATACGGAGTATATTTTTAGTGAAATGAGTGCAGAAAGTTTAGTTGGAAGAAAAAGGTAAAATGAATGTAGCTAAATCCAACCATAAAGTAACTGTGTTGTAATTAGACAGTCAGAATGAGAGTTGGAGTTTCCCATTCGTTGTTTATAAAATTATATTCCGTCCCAGTTCAAGGTCACATTTTGAATTTTAACAGTTAATTTTAAAAAATATTTGATTATTAATATTTTTTATTAACGATAACTAAAATTTGTAAAAAATTAATATTTTAAAAATACATGTTACAAAGAATCTAACAATGTATCACTCGATAGTATTTATACTTATATACCAATTCAATTTTAGGGTCAGAGTTAGAAAGTTTTGACTAAATAAATAGTTAAATTGGACGTTAAATTGGGATTGAGGGAGTAACTCAATATATAAGATGAATCACTTCTATATGATACAAATTAATTTTATAAAAGAAATTTGTAACTCTGATACTTCCTCCGTCTCATTTTCATTTCAAAATGCACACTTTGACTTTATGGTTGTTGACTTGAAAATTATTTGATCATTAATATCGTTTATTAACGATAATTAATACTTGTGAAAAGTTTATATTATGAATATATATGTTATAACAAATCTAATAATGTATCACACAATAGTATTTATACTTATATATCCATTCAACTTTAGGGTCAAACTTATCAAATTTTGACTAAATGAATAATTATACTGCATGTTGAAATAGGAAAAATTGAATATGGTATCATAACCGAAGGTTAACCTAGTGGACGCCTATTCCTACTTTTGGCCTCTTATAGGCAAATGTTAGCCCAACAGAGGCATTTATATTCCTACTGTTTGACACGTGATAGCCGAAGGATAGCCCAGTTAACGCACATTCCTATTGTTTGACTCGTGATTCCATTTTGTCCACATTTACTTATTCTCGTTGTTTGCTCATGACCCCATGTGTTAGAATTTCACATTGATGGACAACAAAATTATAACTTTATCAGTTTCATAATAAAAGTCCGTGACTCTAATATGGTGCGCATTGAATAACACGGTCGTATGCAATTTGATGAATAATATCACTGCATGTGAGGGCGTGTTAAAGGGAACCCACAAATGGAGCATCACCATCTTTCTTTCCGTCTTGTTCCTATAGCAGTACATGCTGCTGCTACTGTTGTTTCTTTCCTTGCTTCCAAGGACCACCTCCTCCATCTTTTCTTTTGATATGCCTCGCTTTTTTAAGGGCACCCCACCCCATGTTGGATCTCGTGCAAAGGTAGCTACTATCCCTCTCACTAGGGCTGCTCTAACCTCCGACCCGACCCGATCCTATTCACACACACTCCCGCCGGCATGCATAACATGCACCCATTGATCGGTGCATGCATGTACATACTGAAATCCTTTTAGTGAAAGGTGGAGTAACATATTTTACATGGTCGCTTAACTACGTAAGTATCTTGTAATCATTAATCAAGTTGTGGTGGATGATTGATGATGAGACTTTTGTGATCGACTTCCCATTAGTGATAAGTGGAGTAACTCATCGGTTATTATGAGTGGTGTCTGGTGGGGCTTATAAGCTGATTTTTTTATAAGCTAAGCTATTTTTGATGTTTGGTAAACTCTTTAGGGTGTGCAAGTTTGTAGTGTTGTGTTTATAAGTCAAATTAACTTTTTTTTTAATAAGATGGAGATTAGCTTCTATTTTTTCCCAAAAAATAGTTTGTACTTTCAAAATAAACTGTTTTTTAGCCTATTATTGAACTCCAAAAAGTGCCGCTTATAAGATCTATCAAACAAAGCTTTAAAACCAGGTTATTTGAAAGCAGACACTATTTTTGGAGAAAAATAGAAGCGGATCTCCTTTTCTTTTAAAATAAGCTGCTTCTAAAGTAAACTGCTTATTAGCACAACGCCGCGAAATCCACCCTATATCATCCGGATTCAACCTCGTAACTAAACCATAATACAACAACGTAAGGCATCGACTGCTCCACTGGTACTCATTCTTCGCAACACTTTACCGGACAACATTTCTATAGAAAAACATGATAACCTAACCATAAATAACAGATCTTTGAAACAATGGTTGCATCGATCTATATATGATATCCACCAAAGTATCAGAAATCAAAATCAACAAACATATATGACAAAACAGCTGCCATGTTACACTAATCAATCAACTACAATATCTCTATAAGCCTTAAATGGCAGCTCAATCTTCAATGAGGAAAGCTGGCCTTTGCAGTATGAGAACTTGGAATTGATCATAATTCACAACACAAGCAATACTATAGTATATGTTAAGATCAGCTGACCTTGATCAATTAATTAATTCGTCCCTTCAAAATGCTCTACATTGTCATCAAATCATGATTCATAACCACAAGACGTGTGACAAAAATTACCTTGATTGAAAGCCATTCTCTCCATCTTGCTTCTCCTGATGACCATTCTGAGAAGGGTGGAGCTTCGTCGCGGTACCGAGCAAGTGAAACTGCCTTCCACCACCGGCGCTGTAGTCCGATGCAGCCGCGATATGCGACGGAAAGTAAGGCTGTGTCGCATGAGTCCCTCCAGGTTGATGATACACAAGAACTTGCTGAGACCCCGTCGGAATGGAGGGCACGGATGATGGCAGCGGCACAAGGCCGAAGTTGTGGAAATCCTCCGCCGCCATTCCAGGGCTTCCGGATTGAGATAAGGAGAGATTGGAAGGATCCCACCTGATCAAAGAGTTGTACTGCATTGTGGAGCTGTTCATCAACCCTAAGCTCGAAGGGGAAGAAGAATGATGATCCAGTCGAGAGAAGAAATTGTTTGAGGAGAAATAACTACTTTCATTTCTAGTCCAACTTTCTTTCTCCTCCGATGAATCCACAGCTCCCTTGGATGATTTAGGCCGGAAAAGCGCGTCCGAATGCCACGCATTATTCGATCCAGAAGGCTCCGTTTGATCCAGAAGGCTCGCTAATTCGCTGTTCGATTGATGAGGAGGAGGAGGAGGAGCCACGATTGGCTGTCCGAGGTTAGGGCCAAAGCTGCCCGGAGGAGGGATGTCCGGCAATGGCGGAAGCTCATCTATTTCATTCTTTGCTACGTTTAGCAGCCAATCAACAACTTTACTCGGCTGGTTAAGCCCTAACCTGTCTTGAAGATCATAAAGCTGTATCGCGGTGGGCACAGAAAGCCGAACTCGCCGGTCTCTCAGCCCTCTCACTGTGCAAACTTTGCTGTGCCGGTCTTTGCCGCCGAACGCCCGTGACACCCTCACGATCCTCGGATCTTTCAGCCGCGACCACGACGATCCCGGGGCGGCGGCGGCCTTCGCTGTTGACCTAGTTTCATGGTTTTCTTCTTGTTTTGCTTGGACCCGATCTTCATCCGCTTCTCTTGTAGTCATCTTATGTTGTTTCTCATCACTGTTGGGGTGAAAGTGAAACCTTATGAGCCCAGAAACTGTGAACGTGAAATGGAGTTCATCACATCTTACAAAATCAGCAGTATATAACAAGAAAATATAAACCAACCTGAGTACCGAGTAGCGTAGAATTGGGGTTTTGCTGTTGGTTGAGGAGGTTGAAGATGAAACAGTACTTATGAAGCTGTAAGAATGTGTGACGATGGATTGAGGTAGCTTGCAGGGGGGAATGCGTGTATATATATGTGTGTGTTAAGGAGAGATTGGGGTGATTTGTGGGAGTTGGGTTTTGCAGGGAGAATATTAGTTAATGAAGAAGGTGGTGTTAGGGAGATATAGGAAGATGCCGGAATTCGACCGACCATGGATGAAAACAAGAACAAAGGAATGGTAAAGAGGATGCCACGTGTGCATTTGGCATCTCACCCGCTGAAGATAAATAGTGCAAGTCTGTATCTTATCAAATTTCTCATCACGCCTCTTGTACTATCTTCGATGGCTACGTTTTCTCCATCTAAATTGCACGCTTATTGTTTTCAGTTGAAAATGATAATTAAAAAAAAAATATAAAGAATAATATTGCTGTAAATGTTAGCAAAGCTTTAATGATGTATTGGTGCATTGGGGTGAATTTATTGAATTGATTATGTGTAAGTATGTTATGTGTTTTTGCAATTTTGTTTGTGTGTTATCTATATCTTCTAAGGTGTTTACATCTTGGACTATGTAGATTATTCTTTGGATAAAGTGGTGGTGCTGTTCTTAAAAATCTATGTTTGGCTAAGTGATTGATGTGAGATACGCACCTCTCTGCCAAGTGATTATGATTTTCTCAGGAAATGAGTTAATATCCCGATGACGATATTACGACTTATATTGAATCTTTATTCTGTGATAGTAGGGATGATTAGTCTGGTTGACATGTAATTTAAATATTCTTGCAATAAATTAGCTATTGCTAGAGATTATTTGAGTTGGATGTCAATCCCACTTATTGTAACCGTTGTTGGGCATTTTCCCCAGTACATATGAATGATTATTTTCAAAAACTTGTGGCCAGTGTACTATTTTGGTAGTTTCACTTTGGCCATTCAATTTTTTTCAATCACTTTTAACCATCAAACTAGTTATGAGACAAGTCGACCCCTCTAATGGGTGGTCAAACTTGAGCGATTGAAGATTTTCAGTAGCAACAATTCATGAAGGTAAAAACATGAAGGGACAAAATTTTCAATGACTTTGTCATGCAAGTGACACGTGACAAGATGAAGTCACTAGTAGGGGTCCGGAAGTGTGGAATCACCTTTAATAGAGGTCCGGAAGGGGTTCCAAGGCCCCGACACACAACACGGGAACGTTGAAGGCCAACAACACTCATCTTTCTTCATCTTAGGGGTGTATATGGTAGAAGCTGTTGCACCTTTGGCGGTCCTGGCTTCACTTGGATTACGCACCACCGGCACTGCATGCCGACCATTTAAGACCCGAGTCCACGGCACTCGGCTGCGCTTCATGCCTAGCACTGGCTGCTCATTCACCACCACCTCCTCTTCAAGACCCGAGACCCACATCACGGCTGCGATGAGGAGACCATTTGAAGAGCCAGTACACATTTCTGGTTGCTATGTATAGGCCCGGATTTAAGTTTCAATCTTGACTTGCATTTACTTCCCTAGGCTTAGCAACATCTAGCTTAGGGTTGGTGGGGGTGTCCATTGGACATCCCCCTCCCCTCCCCCGGGCATATCAGTTCTCCCTAGACTTTTCACCATTTAGCTTAAGGTTTGCATTACTTTTGTATTAGATGAGGTCACCTGAATTTTCAATGGGCCTCATCAAATGTTTCCACCGCATTTCCTATTTACCATATTTACCCCCGGAAGGGGTTCCAAGTTCGAAAGATCACTTTTTTAAGGGCTGAAAGCGCTTCCAAGTTACTTTCCCAAGTTACTTTCCGTCACTCTCGTTTACCCTAAAGCCCGGATCTAGAGATCTCTTTCTTCACTCACGTCTTTACCGCCGCACCACATCGTCTTCACTCACGTCGCTCGCGCCTCTTACTTCTCCTCCATCACATTGTCGCTTCTCCCTCTACCGCCACCTCACCCCTCTGTCGCCTACCTCCCTCTGCCGCTCCAGCCCCGCTTCCGTTGTTCGCTCCACCCTCTGTCGATTGCTTCCTCCACAGATCACTCCACCCTCCGCCGATCGCTTCAGCCTTGCCTCTGCCGCTCGCTCCAGCCTCGCCCCCAGCCCTTCCTCCACCGCCGCCGTTCTCGCCTCCCGCCCTTGCCTTGTATATTGCTTTTGGTTAGGATTTGATGTTGTTTGTATTATTGTGTATTGCGTACATTGCCCGTTGTTGTAAGATTGAGGTGGTTGCTGAAATTTGATTGATTAATAAGCCGTTGTTGCTCCAGATGTGTAGGTTTCCGGCAGCTATTTTTTGGAAGGTCCGAAATAGGTTCTGAACTCAGAACCTATTTTAGACCCTATTAAAAGCGATTATTTAAGCCATCTGTGATCGATTTTGAACAAAGGTGGAGCCAGAGAAGGCGGTTCTAAAGTGCCTTCTTTGGTTCGATACAACCGCCTTTAATTGTCTTTCCTCCACTAATGAGTTGAGTTTTGACAAAATGACCTCGACTCTTATATTTTGAAAGTTCTATGATGAAAAGTGACCGAAAATATTCAGTGACAAAAGCGAAACGTTTATTATCAACAAACTTTCACATGTTACAATTAAAGTGGTTTTATAAACCCACAATAAGAAAAAAATAAATGGTGAGCCAAAGGGTCCTTATTAAGGGGAGTAGTTTAGTGGAAGGAAGCAGCGTCATGTTGATGTGTAAAAGAATACTAAGAGAAAGAGGAGAAATGGGAAAGAGAGGGTTTTTTGTTTTTATTATGGGGTGTAGGGGTAGCCCCCCCAAAGGTACAACGTTTAGCAGAGAGTGTGAATAGGGCTGGGACCAATATTGCAGCACGTCTCTCCCGCCTTTATATCAACCGCCTACACCAACAACAATGGCAACAAGGACCACTCATCATCATCTTCTTCTTCTCAACTTTGCATGTTTTGTTTTCTAATGAATTCCACACTTTCTTCATCATCTAATCCCGCCTATCCTTCAACTTATCCTAATTTCTTTTCGAATCAATGCATTTATTTTCGTTCAACATGTGATATGCTTATTTCTATCGACGGCTCATAATTTTCGTGGGAAGTAAATTAAAATTTCGATGATGATAATATTTTTTTGGGATAAATACCAATATAATCATTTATAGCAGCGAAAGTGTCGATATAACTCTAAATTGTTTGAAAGTTAAATAAAACAACCTTAACTATTTTACGACAGTGCCAATATAACTCTTGGGTGACACTTCTGGCATTGACCTTGACATTCCTGCCATTGACCACACTTGAAATGACAAAAATGCCCTTGAGACAAAAGCTGAATGTGTGCGAACAATTATATCCTTATCCACTGCCGCTTCTTCGACACTTCTGTCGCCTTTACCGTCGCTGCTCCACTCCGCTATACCGCCATACTACTCAATCTGGGCATGAAAATCCCCCGCCACCAACCATCCCGGCTGAAATCCTAGTGCCACTGCTCGCCAACTCGAATTAGAAACCTTAGCGTCATTGGCAGTGGAGAAGAACTGGGCGGCAGCGTGCGCGGGGGTTGAGAAGTATTGGGTGGGGTCACACGCTGGAGTGAAGAATGAATCAGGCGCGACATTAGGTTTAGAAGACGAAGAAGAAGGGTGTGGCCGCCAAGAAGAAGAGACATAGAAGAAGAACCAAGAGAAGAGGAAGAAGAAGATTATGGTTTAGGGCTATAAACGCATTTTCTCTATTTTTATGAAATCTATAATTATAATAATACAGATGAATAATCTAGTTAATATGTAATTTAAATATCTTTACAATATCTAGTTATTGAGTTTGTCTCTTGAAAAACGGTTTTTTCATAAACTGTGGAAAAACTAAGGCTTTAACTGTAAATTAGAAGAAATCAAGATAAAATTTTCAGGTTGCATTATTCGGGTCACATATAAATTTATAACTTTTGCACATTGTATAATAACATTTTAATAATGCAACTAAAATCTTTTAACTTTGAATAATTTTAATTCAACCTCATCATTTCATATAACTATGCAAAAGACGATCTTTTCTAATATTTTGTCCCAGTTATTACAAGACGTACGCACCTTGAATTAATCTTTGTTTGATTCAGAAACGTCTTCATAAGCACGGTCAATACGTTTTAGAGTGTTTGTGTGCTTAGGCAAATTACCTACTTCACTTATAAATTAAATATCTTTCAATTTTTGGCAAATCATTAGAAAATGTTTATTTTAAGGCAAAGTCTTGCGAAAGACAGTCTTTCTATGTGCTTATGGAAAGACAGAGTTTAATTATAATAATAAAATGTAAAATGTGTTAGTTGTAATATTAAAAATTTAGTATGCAACATGTAGTAGTTATAAAATTTATAATCCGGTTCATGCAATTCGAAAATTTTATCTTCATTTCTTCTAATTTACACTTTAAACCTTGGTCTTTCCATGACTTATGGAAATACCGTCTTTCAAGAGACGGACTCAAACTTCATATGGTTAAATTTTATTCTTTACATTGTTTAACATATAGAAAATGATAGGAGAAAGTATATCCATGTCTCCAAAGTCTTTGTTTTGTGCACATACACTCCAGGGGAAGTCGGAAAATTTTTATGGCGGGGTTAATTATTTAATTTTTAATAAAATAATATTCAATAAAAATAATTTAATTTAATATAATGGGATTGAAGGGCAGTTTTTAAAAAAATGATAGCCACAAAAAATTTCTGACAAGAACTGAAAGATAATTTTAAAAAATATTATCCTAAAAAAATTATCGGTGAGGCTGGATCCCCCTCCAGCCCCCTTTGTCTCCGCCATTGATACACTTCTCAATTTTTGTAAAGTGCATATATAACGGCCATGAAGAGGTTACATGGGAGGAAAGTAGAAGATGGTGATGAGGAAAGACTATTTTACCCCTACATTTATCACAAATTATGCATGTTAATAGTAGACATTGGTCAGCTAACAGCCTAAACTGACAGAAGGCTTTGACTCGCTTATATTAAAAGTGATCGAATTAAAACAAATGAACGATCAAGGATGAATGAAAGTGAAAATTTAGTGCCCACAAAAATTCTCTCTTTTCCATTTCACGCTTCCTTCGGTCACTACATTATTTCCTTATGTATATATATATATATATATATATATATATATATATATATATATATATATATATATATATATATATATATCAACTTGTAATATCAACTTCCTTCGATTTTAGTTGTAATATTAAAAATCTATTATGCCACGTACAATAGTTATAAGTTTATAATCCGGTTAATTGCAACCAAAATTTTTAATCTAGATTTCTTATAATTTGCACTTTAAACCTTGATCTTTCCACAACTTACGTAAATTTCGCCTTTCAAGAGACGGACACTTCACTCTTTCTTCATCACATGCTTCAATTTGGTTTTCAAACTGGAGCATGCGTTGCACATGTACATCTTTTTAAACTCGCATATCCCCGTTAGTGTTCGAACCTACAAACACTACTCTATAATGGTTCCACGGTACTTCCGCTACTAATTGACTCTGATGATGAATTAATTGAGTAGAATAAGAGATCAGAAAATTTGGGGACCATTAACTGATGGATTTAGCAGCAATGATAGGAATGCAGGCCCCTAATAGATAGTATTTACCGGAGTTACCCCAAAATCTCACTGCCTCTCCCCCTGCTCTTGTTTCTCGAGATCCCCCCTCTGCCCTCCTGTCACTGAAACATTTGTCTCATTTGTCTTCTACCATATTCCGGAGCAAGGGTCTTCCACCTTTTTTTCTAATGTGTAAACTTGAAAAGAATATTTATTGCGTGGTGGTACGCATGAATCCGCCTAACCAAATCCCGGCTGTGAATTTCATATTCATCATGTGCTGCTATATTCTTCAAATTCGTAGTTATCCTCGTCCATGCATGCTTATCTTCTCAGCTCAAACCTCTCCATGTCACCTTCACTCCTTCAATTATTGAGCCTTTTGGATTTGCTTCGCTTCCTCTTCCCTCTTTCCCAAAATATTCTGTAAATTCTTGATAGATTTATCTTGGTGTATGTTTTCACACCATTAAATTGGCAGAGTATCAATAGGCTTATGAAAATATGAGGTTTAATTATAATAATGAAGAGGTAAAAAAAATTAGCTGCAATATTTAAAAATTATTTTGCAACGTGTAATAGCTATAAAGTTTATGACCCGATTAGTGCAACCCAAAAATTTTATCTTCATTTCTTCTAATTTTCGTTTAAACTTTGGTCTTTCCATGACTTGTGCAAAGACCGTCTTTCAAGAGACGGACTCTATTGAATTACATTTTATTTAAATATTTAAAGATAAAGTCCTGGGAAAGACCGCATTTCCATAGGGTTATGGAAATACGGCTTTAATTAGGATTATATAAGGTAAAATGTCTTAATTGCAATATTAAAAATTTATTATGCAACATTTAATGGTTATAAAGTTTATAACCCGATATATGCAACCCAAAAATTTTATCTCAATTTCTTATAATTTACACTTTAAACCTTGGTATTTCCATAGTTTATAGAAATGCCGTCTTTCAAGAGACGGATTCACATTTAAATATGTAAATTGTTTTTTTAAAAATAAATTGAGTCCGTATCTTGAAAGACGGTATTTCCATAAGTCATGGAAAGATCAAGGTTTAAACTGGAAATTAGAAGAAATAAAGATAAAATTTTTGGGTTGTATGAATCAGACTATAAACTTTATGATTACTGCATGTTGCATAATAAATTTATAATATTGCAACTAAGAACTTTTACCTTTTATTTTTCTAATTAAATCCCGTCTTTCCATAAACTTATGAAAACACGGTCTTTTCCAAGAGTTTGCCAAATAAATTAGTTCTTAAATTGGGATGGAAGAAGTATAACAACATCATGATTCTCGGAATTATTATTGTGTTTTGAATTATTGATATTGCTAAAACCTCCAAGTCAACTATTAGTCACGATCGAGAGGAAATGCAGCTATATTGGCAAAAGAATGGGAATTTTGTGTGTGCGTTTTTGTAAGACTAGCGTGGCAAATTAGAGCTCAAAGAAGAAGAAAACATAAGTACTAGCAAGAAAGCCCTAGCGTGTCAATAAATATTATGATGGACCTAATAATATCACACATAATAAAATTGTGATTTATATTTTAATTTCGGCAAAGTCTTGGGAAAGACGGTCTTTCCATGGGATTATGGAAAGATGGGTTTAATTAGAATAATAAAAGGTAAAAGGTCTTAGTTGCAATATTAAACTTTTAGCATGCAACATGTAGTGGTTATAAAATTTATGACCCGGTTCATGCAACCCAAAAAATTTACCTTCATTTCTTCTACTTTACACTTTAAACCTTGATCTTTCCATAACTTATAGAAAGACCGTCTTTCAAGAGACGGACTCTTTAATTTCAAAAAGAATTTATCACAGACACTCTAGAGATTAAATTGAATTGATTTGAACTGAACTAAAGTGCAAGAGTTTCAAGGGAAAGGAGTATACTCCCTATCTTTGTTGTTTCAAGTATCACAAAACTTCATAGGTAAGCTGGTCATAGATTGAAAAGCGTGATTAGATGATAAAAGCGAACAAATAAATAGACAAGTCAACAAGTCTTTTTTCAGTTACAATTGTGGGGGGAAAGTCAAAATTAACGCCTCGTGAAGGCGACGTAACATAATAGAGCGGGTCCGTTAAATCACAATCTTTCTCGTGGATGAATGTCTGATGCACTCAATTATTATCATTAATATTCACTGTTAAATATTTAACACGCCCAGACGCCCAGAATCCTCCACTTTTTAATGCTCCGTATATCTCTCTTACATTTTCTAACAATGTATTTGCACATAAGAAAGAAATTTGATTTTGTGTAATTATAAAGTTAAATACTCCTTTCATCTCATGATTTATTTTCTAATCCTTGAATTTTGTTATTGTACATGTAAGATTATTATCGTGTCGTAAATTGTTAGATTCATCATAAATACTTAAATGGATGGAGTATATTTTATCAAATTTTACTATTCCCTCCGTCCCAGCTATTTCTGCACTTGTCACTATTCATTTAGCCAAACTTTGTTACTTAGAAAAGTATTTTTCAAGTAATTTATAAAATAATATATTATCACATGTGATATTATTAGAATTGTCGCGCCTCCCTCTCTCCCTCTCTGAACCTTTTCTCCCACGTCCCACTAAAAACCCTAATTTACATACTGTGGGGGAGACGCTGCTGCCGGAAACTTCTGCCTCCGGTGGCTCCCCTTTCCCAATCCCACCCCCAAGCACCTCCACAACACGTGTTCTTAGGAAGAACCAGACGAACTTGGCCAGATCCGGCGAACGAAGTTTTAAATTTTATTTTTTTGGAATGTCGGAGTTTACTATAGTGATGTGTCACCCGGAGGCGGTGCTCCTAGGGACGCGACGACGGTGCTCCGGTGATGCTCTCAGGGGTGCAGTGGCAATACTTCCAGGGATGCAGTGACGAAGCTTGCTCTGGTGGTGCTCCTCTTGCCGGCGACACTCTACGGGACGGAGGTCCTTAGGCTGATTGCTCCAAACCGGCATTTTTCAAGTGGTGCCGGCGGTCTTAACTCTTAGATGCTTCCGGATCCAAGGTTTCCAACACCGAGTCTTTTCGAGTCTACTCGGATCTGAGTCGGCCAACTCAGATCCGGTAGTGGCCAACTCGATCTCAACTCGGGTATGGGGAACCCAACTTAGAACCGAGTCGAGTCAACTCGGTCACAACTGTGAGTCAATTGTGATTCAACTCAGCCTGAACGACCATTTAGGTCAGCTGAATGCTTGATTATATGTCAGAGATGACAAAGTCACGTGGGGTTATTCTCCATTTTACATTTATTTTTCAACATTTTGTTTTTCTCTTTTCGGGCGGGAGGCTTTTAATTTATTTCGGTATTTAATTTATTTTATTTCATGTTCTCATCTTTTTCAAATTTTAGAATGGGCTATTTTAATAGGGTTTTTTGACTTAAAGTGTTGGAAGGAATTTTTTCTGTCAATGTATAATTTTCCGGCAGCCTAAGTCGTGAAAATATCATTGATTTCAGATTTGATATCCATAGGAGACAGTGAGGAGAAATCCAAGTCAGAGTTGTATTATACGAACTTTTGGCGATATTGTTTTCTCTATGGAGGCATATCATATTTGTAGACTTTGGTCCAAAAGGAGATTTAGGACATCTTTAAGTTGGTCTCTAATATCTTTTGGAGTCAGGTTAGGAAAAATTCTACGCATTATAAGTGATTTCACTACACTGATGGATGATATTTTTGGCAACTAAAATAACGGGTCTTAGTCTCCCACATTAGGGGGTGATGGAGGCGGACTCGATCTTTAGTTGAGGGACTTTATTTATTTCATTTTGATTGCCATAAGTGTTTGATCAAAGGTGTTGTTGGCTCATTTTGGATGCGTATCTTGCAATACTTCATTGTGTTTGTTTCTGAAGATAGCCTTGGGTCAATTTATTGTGGCTGCACTATGGCGACATGGTGGAAACCACTTACCTTATACATGCCCTTATCATTATCAGATAGGCTTTTGTTCACTATTGTAATAGTGATAGGGTCTATGAGTATAGTTTAGTTGATTTGCATTCCAATTTGCCACAAGATCTATATTTTAATATTTTATTTTTCGTGACCCTGTGTAAAAGATCTCAGTGATCTTCAAGTGTTCGGATGTAAGCCTACGGGCACTGTATCATGTAAGCCTTCGGGCAACATTTGATCTTTAATAGAAAATGTTCGAAACCCTATAAACCCGATTATCTTTAAAAATTATTAGAATTGTGTTAACCTCTATTTTTATAATATTATTTTTTCATCATTTTTAAATATATACAATTAAAGATATTAATGGTCAAAATTAGTTTTGGTCAATCTAAAAAAACTGAAATTTACAGAAATAGCTGGAATGGGGGGAGTATTGTTATTATTAAAAATTATCTTAAATAGAAAATAGTGACAGAGTTAAAAAACGGGAGGGGAGAGGAAGAAGTTTGCAGGAAGATGTTTGGGTGCCAGGCTTTTAGTGTCATGACCAGACCGGCGCCTTTTGTTTTCGTTTGTGGACTGCAACAAACACCCACGAGTGTACCCCAGCGATTGGGACAAGTTGATTTAGGGGGGAATCCCGAGTTCGAGGCTCGCAAGCGACCATGTGGGATGTCCTTGTTCAAAGCATGACCTTCTGGGCCATGTGACGGGTGGGCTCCTGGTGCGCGGTGAGTACAGGCTCTAGCTTGGATCCTGGCGTTGGGCTACCGTAACTTACCTCTCACATGTTGGCTGTGGTGTCGACTGGTGTGGGCGGCCCAGGACTAGCCGAAATAGCCTTTTGTGGACTGCAACAAACACAAACGCCCAGTTAAGCAAACAATTGTCCGGTCCGGTGCCAAGTTTCAGAAACTTGACCCTCCTGCATGTATGTAAGAGTGATTAGAAATTCAAGTCACATGAGGCCTTTTCAAATTGAAGGTCTCACAACTAGGATGTGAGAGCATTTACGTAAATTATGTTAATTGTTAACTGTTTTAAAATATTAATATTAAAAGTTGACAAAAAATGCTAAAATATAACATAATTATTAGAGTGTGTCTCTTGAAAGACGGTCTTTCCATAAGTTATGGAAAGACCAAGGTTTAAAGTGTAAATTAGAAGAAATTAAGATAAAATTTTCGTGTTGCATGAATCGGGTTATAAATTTTATAACTACTACATGTTTCATACTAAAACTTTAATATTGCAACTAAGACCTTTTACCTTTTATTATTCTAATCAAACCCCGTCTTTCCATAAGCCTATGGAAAGACCGTCTTTCCCAAGACTTTGCCTAATTATTATAATAAAATTGAGAGAATTGACTTAGTAGGAATATAATTGCTATAATATAATAGTAGGAAGATTAAAATGAAAAGTATGTCAAACTCGAAGAAAACAGTTACTCCCTCCATCTCAATTTAAGATGCACACTTGACTCTCATCGATTGACTTGAAAATTATTTAATCCTTAACATCTTTTATTAAAGATAACTAAAACTTGTAAATAAGTTGATAATGTGGAAAAATATGTTATAACGAATCTAACAATATATCACACAATAATATTTAGGGCAAAATACTGATATGACCCTATGTTTTGGTGGTTTGTTCTAATATGACTCTGTGAGGTTGGAAAGTGCTATTGTAACCATGTCTTTTGCATCAAAAGAGTTGATATAACCGTTTGGCACTATTCCGATGTTAACCAAATATAAAAGACTAAAATACCCCTAACCTTCAAATTACAAATCTATTGACTATAATACCCTAGGTTATCTTCTCCATAACCATAGCCACTGCCACTTTGCACCTCTGGCGGCGCCCAGAATCTGAAAACGAGCCACTAACGCCACTGCAGAAATGAGACCACAACCAATAACAAATTCAACGCCACCGCCGGAATCTGGAAACAAGACCATGACCAACAACGACTTCACGCCACCGCCAAAAATGAGCCACCAACGCCACTGCCATAAATGAGCCACCACCACCATCCCGACTTCACGCCACCGCAAAAAATGAGCCACCACCGCAGGAGCTAATTGACACCACCCCGACGCCACCGCCACCATCAAATCCACCACCACTGCCACCATCAAATCCACCCGTTGCCGCCCCGCCACCTGACCAACACCATTGCCCAACGCCACCAGTCCCAAGCCATTGCCCTATCATTTTTCGGCACCAGTCAGCCAAGTGCCGAAAAAGACTGATGTGCTCGGTCTAATTACACAGGCCTCGCCGTCCTGTCACCGAAAAATTGTGGCAATGGCTTGATGCAAATCCTCTTTGCCCCTTTACCGCGATTGAACCTAATGAACTCGACGCTTCATTCTTCAGCTTCCAGGAGCCACCCATCGCCCACTGCAACGACCTCCCGCCGCTGCCGTGGTGAACATTTCCGACTTGGTCATCCTCTGCTCCTGTTGCTGCCGGGCGGAAGTCTTGAAGCAAAATTTTTGAAGTTTTTGTGCCCGCTGCTGCAATGAGGCGAAAGCTTTGAAGTTTTTGATTAGGGTTTACAAGGGCAAGATGCCCATATAGTCTTTTACACATTTTTAATTTTTTTAAAAAAATAGGGGTATAATAGTCAATTCACAAAATTCAGGCCAAATTCAGGCCTTCAGGTTTATATTAGCACATTCAAGCAAATCATAGGGTTACAATAGCACTTTCCAACTTCAAAGAGTCATATTAGCACGGACCACCAAAACATAGGATTATATCAGCACTTTACTCTAATATTTATGCTTATATACAAATTTAATTTTAAGGTCAAAATTATAAGATTTTAACTAAATGAATAATTAAATTAAAATTTGAAATGAGACGGAGGAAGTAGAAACTTATCCCGGAAGTGTAAAAGTAAATCTCACCAGCAAACAAAACTCTAAATTTTTACACCAATCTAATGAGATTAAATTAGTTATAGTAAATGATACACTTGATGTCTACTGTGTCCCGTGGGTGAAAGAAAGGGACAGTGGGCTGCCACATTCATTCCGGAGGGACCCTTCCTGAGGGATAATCACACTACCGGACCAAGAGCATCTTTCCCTGTGCAATTTACCTCAAGTTTTTACCCAAAAGGCTACAGTGCAAAAGCCAAAATGTCAACAGAAGAGTTGCTCAAAACTAACACCAACGGGACAGCTCAACATGTTTCCATTTAAGGCAAGTAAATGAACCAGAAAACCCAACACAGAGCAGTAGGCATGCGTAAAAAAGCCTACAAAGAAGGAAGTAAAGCCACAACCACTGATGCTTGCTTTATGCATACAACTGTGTTTCAGGTTATTCAATTTCATTGTCCTCAACAGGCAAAGGCTGCCTGAATAATGTTCTGCAAAATGCGTTGAATCCGTCGATACATCAACTCTTAAGTGAATGACAAAACTGCTAAAAATACCCTATTCCATTTCACTGATTTGGAAGACTTTATATCAAGAAGCTTCCTCCTGTAATCCTAACTGTTTGTCAATCTACTGATATGTACAACTGTAGAATTCCTATCAGTACTGTAGAATGGAGAGCAGGTGCCACTTATGAAGAAAAACCCTTTCTATTCCTAATTTCCTGCTCTCCTTTTGGGCTTCCAGTTCTTAATTGTGTTTAGGTAAAATGCACTGGACTTCAAAATGGAACGAGAATAATTCGGCTATGAAGAAGAAGCCCAAGTACTTCACAAATGAATCCAACATAAATCAACACAAGTACTATGATCTAACCCAAAACTATCCAATTCCGTATGAAGCTACGTAGTTGAGTCTTAAAAATGAAGGTTAAACTCATTTATGCACATCCTATAGCACACAAAATATGCAGAGGGCAAACAAAAATCATCATACTCTGTTGCAGCTTCTTATCATTCAGTATCACCCTTTCTCCCCTTTAGTTTAGACTGTAAAAACCAGTGACAACAACAAAATGTTCCTCAAGTAGTCCATTAACAGCTAACAGTTAATCACTATTACAACGTTTAACAGCATGGAAAACAGCATCCTAAACATAGAAATAACTCAAATACTAAATTTTGTTTTCTAATTATCACGTCTTAATTCATTCTTTTAACCAGGTTTAGACCTTGCAGCTTAAACTGAAAATAGAACAATTACACATCCACAACATGTAACCAAAGTTGGAAACTCATTGGTGAAGATTCAATTTCAGATCTAGAGTCAATTGCAACTTCCAGCCGTAATTTTAAGAATGCACAAAAGTTTAAGCATTCAATATAACAGTTATGAAAAAGGTACAGCATCCACAATATAAACTTTTGAATAATTGGGAGAATCAGCTTATCTTACATAGTAGCAAAAAAACTGCTGAAATTTGTAGTCAACCGACCATTTTATTAATGCAAAATACTTCTAAAAGAGAAAGATAAACATAGGAGGAATTACAAGTAGAATACATCAGATATTGCTGCCAGGTATAAGAGAGCCCAACTGATGAAGCTTCGTTTTCTTCAATTAAAGGGGAAAAATGTTTCTTTCACAACAGCTCGCAAACCTAACAAGTACATCATAGAAGAAAACCAAACATCTCAGAGTAAAGCGTGAAAATTAAACAGGAAGAATGTGGTTATGGGCATATGGTTGATAAAAAGATCACAAATTGATCTCCAACAGAGTGCTTGACATGAACCAGTAGCTAAATAGATTATAAAGTTATTTACAAAATATATTCATTGCCTGGGTTGTTACACCTCTATCTCGTCTCCTTTTAAATGTCTCCTCTACATGAAAATTTATGCTTGCTCTTAGTATAATTCAGTGTTCGTGATAACATGAAGCTTGTGGAGATTGTACACAATATCATCTCAACAACTTAAGCAATTATGGACAATGACAAGTACCAGAAGAATGTTCAGAACTGTGTATCAATCCACACTGCCTTGTAGATCAATTCAACAGACTATGATCATAATAATAATATCAATAGCAAATGTAAAAATAACTGCATATAGCTTGTAGTTGTAGACAAGGTGACAAGCCCAAGAACAAATTAAGTTGGAACCAGTTTATCTTCTGAGACTACTAAGTGAAGAACCAGGATGTTGACCTTATAAACATTTCCATACCACCAAAGAAGGATCCAGTTAGCACGAGCTGCATGGCCCTTATAACAGCATGCCCAACTACACCCATCATATCAAGACCACAAGCTAGCACCAACTTCATTCCTAGCTAAGAGACTTTCAAGCACAACTCACCGAAGGAATTCTAAAGCGAGTTTCCAATTGACAACATTTTTTCAGTAATTGAAATAGCATAAAGAAACCAAACAACACATGAATGATTGTCGGTCAACACTTCCACTGATATATCGTTCCACTTAGTTGGATCAAACCACACATGGTCCAGCTTAAAGGCAAAGCCACTCGAAATCAAACCATTCTCCCATCAACTCAAAGTAAAACTTCGCCACAAACTGCAACTGCCTACCGGATTTTAAAGAGCATCTTATCAACAACATCTATCTTTATTACTCATAGCCAAGCTACAAATACAATCTACCAAAATGTTAATATGTGGCATGGATCACACATAACAGAGAGCTAACCCTAGCTCAAACAGCAACCAACCAAAACCCTAATTACAATAATTAATCAGAACAAATTGCAAAAGTAGCATCGATTTATACCTCTATTTCTGATATCCGCCGCCAATGGCATCGAGCTCCTCAATCACCGTGGTAGTCAGGTAGGGTTTTGGGAAATCACTGACATCATAGCTCGTCTCCTGCACCATCTTCACCACATCAGCCTTCTTCAGAACGGTGCGTCTTATGGGAGGGCGGTTGCGGCGCTGGTCGCGGGAGAAGTACTTGATGTCGTAAACCGTCTCCGGGTTGGCGGTGGGCACGATCGCCCTGGTGGGGATGGAGGCAGGGGAGAAGACGCGGCAGTCGGTGGCCTTCGGAGTGGCTTCCAAGAACTCCGGCGAAGCGCAGGGTCCTGTGATCTCCCACGGCTTCTTAACGTAACGCTTCAGCGATTGGAGAGCGGATTTCGCAGCCGATGCCATTGCAATTTGGTAGGAGCTCGAAATTTATGTTCGTTCTGAAGAGATGTCAGTCTTTACGGATCGTTCCGGGAGAAAGATGAAATTAATGGGGGAAAATTGAAAATATTTTCAGCTCTTTGGCACTATTTTCGAATTATTTTTCCCAAACTGAGAAATTTGATCCCACAACTGATTGATGGTTCGGCCCACATCAGGTTTTTGGGCTAAAGTGCAAAACCTTTAGTGGGCTAAATCCAGGAATTCGGAAGGGGAGATTATATTTGGGTGGTCTAAACTAAACAAAGCTAACAGAAAATTGTTACAATTCAGTCAGGGTTTGAGTAGTTTGTCTCATAAAAAATATTTTATTTAATCTAATTTATAATTTAAATTTAAACAATATCATAATAAATATCAGTAGTGTCTAAGATAAAATTTTATATGAAAATATCAATATATTTAAATGAATAATCTTGACACGTTTATAGCATTTATGGGTGCTTCTGTTTTCATCAAGTTATTTGTGTTGTAAGTGTATAGTTTTTGCTACTGGTTTGATTGCATGAATAATTTTTGACACGTGTCCTCAATAGCATGACTGATGCACGTGACACGTGTCCTCAATAGCATGACTGATGCACGCCTGTTGGACGTCCATGACATTGCAAAATCTCACCTTAACCAAGTTACAACTCTGTAGGACCATTGTACAATTAGTAACCCATGGTTTGTACCACTTGCAATTCTTCCTTATCTTCTCTACTTGCGTAAACCACTTGCGCCCACCTACTATATTTTTAATACTCTTTCAAGTTTTCAAGACAAGCTGACTAACAGAAACTATGTTATTTTAAGATTAAAATCTTATTTTATTCCAATCGAATCCAGAGTGTTTTCGTTGTTGTTGTTTGTAATTTTTTTTGTTGTTTCCATACGTGTATCTAATTTCTCAAATTTTCACTCTAATTAAATTTTCAAACTCTAATTTAAGTTGGATTTTTCAATAATATTAGAAAATAAAGCTATATATGTAATTTAAAAAAAGATAAAGTTGTGGGAAATACCATCTTTCCATAAACTTATGAAAAAAAGAGATTTAATTATTAAAATAATAAAAGGTAAAAAGTCTTAGTTGCAATATCAAAAATTTATTATGCAACGTGTAATAGTTATAAATTTTATAACCCGATTCATGAAACCCGGAAATTTAATCTTCAATTCTTCTAATTTGCACTTTAAACTTTGATCTTTCCATGACTTATGAAAATAACTTATTTCAATACACGGACTCATTAAAAAAATCGTTAAAATTATTTTAAAAATAATAAATTTTACCACTCACGATATTCAAATAATCAGTACACAAGGTCAATATAATCAGTTCATGATTAGCTAAACAAAAATTGACAATAAGAATTACGGATTAACAACAGAACTATGGTCAAAGTGTTTTTTCCTTTTAATTTAAATCTAATTAATTTTAGGCAAAGTCTTGGGAAAGACGGTCTTTCCATAGGCTTATGGAAAGACGGGGTTTGATTAGAATAATAAAAGGTAAAAGGTCTTAGTTGCAATATTAAAGTTTTAGTATGAAAAATGTAGTAGTTATAAAATTTATAACCCGGTTCATGCAACCCGAAAATTTTATCTTAATTTTTTCTAATTTACACTTTAAACCTTGGTCTTTCCATAACTTATGGAAATACCGTCTTTCAAGAGACAGACTCTTAATTTTAATTGAACTGAATCAAAATTAATTATAGTAAGTTGAAATTTTACAATGAAATTAGATAAATTTTAGTTTCATTTGAATATAACTCGAACGTAATAGAACTCGAACGTAATTAGGTTGAAAAGAATTACACTTAATTCATTAAAACAATTAAATGGTCAACTTAACCACCACCTTTTGTAATAGTATAAATAATTACAAAGTTTTGGGAAAGAGTGTCTGTCCGTATGCATATGGAAAGATAGATCTAAATTAGAATTATATGAAGGTAAAAAATTTTAATTGCAATATTAAATTTTATAATCTAGTAGTTATAAGTTCATAACCCCATTAATGCAACACGGAAATTTTATGTTGATTTCATCTAAATTGTAGTGTAAATATTGATTTTTCCATAATTTATGGAAAGACTGTCTTTCTAGAGACGGACTCATAAATAATATTTCTTCGTTCCTAATTGCAATTCAACTATTCATGTAGTTAAAATTTTATAACTTTGACCTTAAATTTGAATTAAGATATAAGTATAAATACTATTGAGTGATACATTGTTAGATTCGTTATAAAATATATTTTCAAATGGTCAACTTTTATAAATTTTAATCATCCTTCATAAAAAATATTAAGAATTAAAATATTTTTTTAGTCAACTATTAAAATTCAAAGTGTACAACGATGGAGGGAGTGAATGATTCAATTAATCAGTAATCAACCATAATCACAACAAAATAAATTTCAATATCTCTTTTTAATTGAAGATATTCTAAATTACAATAATCTCAGTGTTTATACTACATTTGTCCCACTTTAAACTACCCACTTACTTTATAACACTATTTTCTATCAAAGTTTGACCGCATATTTGAAAAGATATATGAGATATAAAGTTCATATTTGTTAATTGGCAATTTGTGGTAATTATGCAAATGTGGTACTATTATGTTGCAACGTCAAAGAAGGAAGTTTTGGTGATATAAGGAAAGTTTGAAGAAAGAATCCGAGAAGAATTATAACTTGTCCAATGTGTTCGATTTGAAGAATATCCCAATTCCTATATTTGTGGGATTTGATTAAGATTTGTAGAGTTGAAATTGAGTTGGGTTTCGGCTATGGTAAGGCTAAGGACGAGAATATTCTAATTCCTATCACCAAGGGATTAGATTTGATAAATCATATGTCCAAAAGATTTGATTGTGATCAGGATATTTTGTGGATATAGGATTTAAGTCGCACAAGTTGTTGAAGACTGCGACTGTACTACATATTGTGGACATACTGGCTAAACTACTTACAGATTACTACAGAGAAAATCTGCACTAAGGTTTTCGTAATTCAGAGAGTAGCACAGAGCTATACATTGGTGTTCCAACATGATTAAACTTCTTTGATCTAAAAGTTCAGAACGTAAGCATTAATTCCTCGGGTGGAAATCCAACGCTGATGGGTTTCGAGGTCAGAGGGAGTCTGATCAAGGTGGATCGGCAACTAGGGGAGTTAGTAGAATTCACGTGTTGAATTAGAAAAAGGATAAGTATATTGTATGGTGTGCCTTGTACTATCTTTCTGATTAGTGGATTCATTTTGAGTTGGGTCAGATCCCGCAGATGTAGATGACATTCGCTGAACTGCGTAACCAATTTGTGTGTCTTTAAGTTTTTACTTTATTACAAACTTGGTTAATTAGGGTATGTTGGAAAATGGTAATCACAATTGAAGTTATTAGGTAAAACCAAATTTCAATTGTTATCAGAGATAAGCCACTTATTCTTACCTTGGTTGTGTTAAGGAAAGTGCTGATCCGTTTTTACCATGGTGACCAAAGAAGAAGCTTCGGTGTCTCGGCCTCCACTGCTAGAAGGAACAAACTACAATTAATGGAAGGTCACTTGATGAACTGGCTTGGTATTTCGTTCAAACTGAATAGAATCACCCTATGGAAGATGTTGAGTCTAGTTCGAATGTGAAGGAAGGAGAAACAAGTACAAAGAAGAAAATACTCAAAGACAAGTCAACATGGAGATCAGATGAGTTGAAGGCCTCGATGGTAAACTCCAAAGCCTTAAATGCTATCTTCACAACTGTGAATGAAAATCAATTCAAACTCATTTCAAACTGCTTCCAAGCAAAGAAAACATGAGATATTCTACAAACAGATCACGAAGGAACAAGTCGAGCACGAGAAGCAAAGTCGCAAGTGTTGGCCACAAAATTTGAAGAGTTGAAGATGGAAGAATATGAAATTGTTGCTATATTCAATGGCAAGATAAGAGACATCACTAATATGGTGTATCAACTTGGGAAAACTTACAAAGGATAAAAATTTGTGAAGAAAACATTAAGATCACTCCCCAAACGTTTCTCTATGAAGGTTGCTGTCATTCAAGAAGCAAGAGATGTGGAAAACATGATGCTTGACGAGTTGATGTGATCATTGCAGACATATGAGATGATGTTTGACCAACCATCGAAGAAAGCCCACAAATAGTTAGCTTTCAAAGCATCAGCATCAAGGGATGATCATGAAAGTGATAGTGATAGTGAAGCCGGAGAACTTGCACTTATAACTAATAATTTCTCAAAATGCTGAAAAGGGTAGTGAATAGAAAATCACAAGACATATTAGGTGGAAATAGATCTCGATCAAAGGAGGTTGGAAACTCTCGAAGTCCCCAGATGGAACGAAACATTCATTAGTTTCTGAGGAATCCAAACAGTGAATCAAAACAAACAGGAAGGATTCAATGTAGAGAATGTGAAGGTTTTGGTCACATCCGGGCTGACTCGAAAGAAATGGGGTAAATTGTATGTCACTTAATGGAGCGAAGATGAAGAAGAAGAGGTAGAAGAATAACTCAATAGCAACTATGTAGCCTTCAGAGCAAAGATGAATAAATCTGACACTGCATGTTCCAACACCGAAAAGACAAAGAAGTTGGGATGTTCCAACACATAGATACTGAGTGGAAACTCCTCAGGTGATGATGATGGTTAAGAAGTGAATGATGATGAAATTTACAAAGAGTATGAGAATATATATGCAATGTGCCTTAAAGTTGTTGAGGCAAACAAAACTCTGAAGTCTGAAAAGTGCCCGCTTGTGGAAAGAAAGACGGAGTTAGTGAGTATGATTGAGACATTGGAGAAGGAAATTGAAGTACTGAAACAGAATCTTAAATTAGCAACTATCAGAGCTGAGACAGCTAAAGCTACACTCATAAAGCGGAATACAGGAAAGGCAAAACTCGATGATATACTAGCTATGGGAAAAATGCTGGAGATAGACAAGGATTTAGGTTTAACGAAGCTGAGAAAGGACCAGTTGATTTTAAATTAGAGGTGCATGCCATGAAGAAAAATATCATGAACACTATTTTATGCCACTAATGCTCCTATCAAGGTCATGAAGAGGAACAATGCCTCAGGCTACTCAAAGATATTATGAATGGGACAAAAAATTTCACCATGTTTCAACATGAATGATACCCAACGAGCTAGATTGATCAGAAAGATTGGATTACTAAACGAAGTATTGTATGTCTTGTTGCTCACACATCTCTTATTGCACACTCTAGAGATTCTTGGTACTTCGATAATGGTTGCTAGGCATATGACAGGGACTCAAGAATACTTGAAAAACATAACCATACGACAATGGATTTGTTTCTTTTGGTGACGGAAAGAAGAGTTGTTTCGTTGGTAAAAGAGAACTACAAATAGAGGGATTCCCTAGCTTCACAAGCATCCTTCCGGTAGAAGATCTGCAGGAAAATCTCTTGAGTATCAGTCAGCTTTGTGATGATAATATGATAGTCGAATTCCAAAAGGATAAATGTATTGTGAAGCACGGAGAAAACAAAGTATTGTCTTGAGTGCATTGTCAGACAATTATTATTTTTTTGGAACAAGAAGTGAGGTGCCTAAGCTCTACAGAGGATAAAGGAACCTTGTGGCACAAAAAACTTGGTCACATTAACTACAAGACACTGGTAAAGATTGCAAATGCTAAAGCAGTTCGATGTATGCCTACTCTTACTAACAAAAAGGGTATTGTGTGTGAACCATGTCAACAAGGTAAACAAATTCAATCTCGCCACTCTTTTTTTCAGTATATTACCACTTCAAGAAATCTTGAATTACTTCACATGGATTTGATGGTTCCGGTTAATACTCCTAGTATGACAAGGAAAAAGTATTTTTGCATACATTGATGATTATTCCGGATACACTTGGGTGGCCTTTCTCAAAGAGAATTCATATACAATGGATATCTTCAGGAGTTTTGTGGTCAAGTTACAAACAGAGAAAGGGAGTCCTGTTAGAAAGATTGTGAGAATTCATCATGACCATGGAAGAGAATTTGAAAACTCCCAGTTCAGTGATTTATATGATGAGATTGTGAGAATTCATCATGACCATGGAAGAGAATTTGAAAACTCCCAGTTCTGTGATTTCTATGATGAACTTGGCATCCAACATGAATTTTCTGCTCCCATTACTCCTTAGCAAAAGGGATTGCAGAACGGGAGAACAGGACCTTGCAGGAGATGACCCAAGTTATGTTGGCGGAAAAAGGAATTCACAAAAAATGGTGGGTCGAAGCAATTAACACGGCATATTACACTATAAACAGGGTGTATCTACGTCCATTCACAAGCAAGACCTCCTATGAAATATGGAAGGACATAAAGGAAAATGTTGCATATTTCCATGTGTTTGGAAGCAAATGCTACATTCTTAGGGATAGAGAACAATTGGGAAAGTTTGACAACCGCAGTGATTAGAGAATCTTTCTGGGTTATCCAGTGAACAGTCGTGCATACAGGGTTTTTAATCTCCATACTAAAACTCTCATAGAGTCAATCAATGTGATTGTTGACAATTCAGATGACAAACAAGTATTAAGAAAAGGAGACGATGAACCTACTCCATCTCATGTTCCAACACCGGAAACTCGACCAGCCAGCACGTCGATGTTGGAACATCTCAG
Organism: Rubia yunnanensis; assembly: GCA_037428765.1. NCBI lineage: Eukaryota > Viridiplantae > Streptophyta > Magnoliopsida > Gentianales > Rubiaceae > Rubia > Rubia yunnanensis. The sequence continues at coordinate 5,833,649 of CM075069.1, forward strand.
CCTTCTGAGAATCCTGATAACCCCGATGAGATACATGTTGGAACATCAACCCCCGGTGCTCTACCTCATGTTCCAACTTAGGTTGAACCTGAACCAAGTGCGAAGAGAACTCGAACTTTACCACGAGTTAATTACAGGGAACTTGCAGGATTACAATGTTTCATTTCACTAATCAAGCCAAAGAACTATAAAGAAGCTCTACTTGATAAGGACTGGATTGCAGCGATGCAGGAAGAACTTGAATAGTTCGCCAGGAATGATGCGTGGTATCTTACTCAGTGTCCAAAAGGGGTGAATGTCATTGGCACCAAGTGGATTTTCAAAAATAAGTCTGATGTTGATAAGCAGATTACTCGAAATAAAGCAAGGCTGGTGGCGCAAGGGTACACTCAAGTAGAATGAGTTAATTTTGATGAGACTTTGCACCAGTTACCAGGTTAGAATCTATTCGGATCTGACCTGTTATTTTGTGTACTATGAACTTTACATTGTACCTGATGGACATGAAAAATGCTTTCCTAAATGGAGTGGTGACTGAAGAAGTCTCCAAAAATGATTTAAGGATCCACACTATTCACATCATGTGTATCGACTCAAAAAGGCACTGTATGGGTTGAAACAGGCGCCAAGGGCATAGTATGAACAACTGACTAGCTTTCTCATTCAGATAGGTTATCGTCAAGGGGGTGTAGATCGCATTTTTATTTGTGCTCAACCGGTCATCAAAAATTTTGATTGCTCAAATCTATATGATGGCATTGTTTTTTGCTCCACTTCACCATCTATGGTGCAAGATTTTGTAATTCTTATGCATGATGAGTTTGAGATAAGCATGGTTGGTGAACTTACTTACTTTATAGGACTTCAAGTCAAGCAGCAAAAGAATGACTTGTTTATAAATCAGAGTAAGTATGACATGAATCTGGTGAAACAATTTGGCTTGAATAACTCTCGATCAATCCAAACTCTTATGGGGGCCACAAACAAGTTGGCGAAAGATGAGAAAGGTGTTTCACTTTATCAGAAATTGTACAGGAGTATGATTGATAATCTTCTATATGTTACAGCCAGTCGACCAAATATCTGTTTCCGTGTTGGAGTATGTGCGAGATTTTAGGAAAATCCAAAGGAAATTCACTTGACGTAGTAAAGAGGATTATTCGTTATGTAAGTGAGAAATTCTTATTATGCTATCTGGTATTCTAAAAATCAAGATTCAATTCTATTTGGCTATAGTGATTTTGATTGGGTTAGTATTGCAGATGATCGAGAAAAAGTACTACTGGTGGTTGTTACTTTATTGGCACGAATTCGGTATCTTGGTATAACAAGAAGCAAAATTTGCTTTAGAAGGAATTCTAAAAGAGAAAATTCTATTAGTACGACTACGGTAGCCGGAACTAGATGCAAAGGTAGAGAACGCATTCGCTACCTGGAAAATTCGCTACCTTCGCTGAATGCGTTTTCTAGGTTTAAAAATTTTTTTGCATGAAAATTGGAGGACTCATTTACAAAATGCGTTCTCGTGATTTTTTATGGAGGATGCATTTTGTGAATGCGTCCTGACGGGGCCGATTTTTTTTTAAAAAATCAAATTTTCAGAGGACGCATTTGGTGGATGCGTCCTCATGTTATGTTAATTTTTTTTAAAAGAATTCAATGAGAATGGATTTTAATATTTTTATTTTCGTGAAAGTCCTCAATATTGGGTATAATTTTTTTTCTCTTGGTTTTATTAAATAAATTTTGATTTGCATGTTATTAAAAATGGGTCCTGAATTAAACAAATATTTTTTTAATCAAGCATTTTTAGAATGCGTCTTCAATATAAAGTCAATATTTTAATCAGTCTATTATTTAATTTATCAATTATTATTTTTTATATTTTTGTTTTGGGTGAAAATAGTAGCTTGTGTTTTTCCACATGTATTACACACACCATAGCAGTCGAATAAGTAAATAGATGTACAGAATTATAAGTCTCAATTATTCAACTATAATATAAGAATATTTTAGATATAATCCACCTTCTCGTGCTTGCACAATCCACACTATCGTGTTAGCAACAAAAGTAGAGTTTTACCGACTTAATTTAATGGCTTAAATATTCTAATATCTAAAATATTCCAATTTAATGATTATATCTAAAATATTCTTATATTACCGTCGAATACACGTATAAGTGAGACTTATAATTTTGTACAACTATTTACTTATTCGACCACTATGATGGGTAATACATGTGGAAAAACACAAGTCTACTTGTGCGCTATTTTCACCCAAAACAAAAATATGAAAAATAATAAGGCAAACTTTTGGGAAAGACGGCCTTTCCATCTGCTTATGGAAATATGGGTATAATTAGAATAATAAAAGGTAAATGATCTTAGTTGCAATATTAAAATTTTAGTATGCAACATGTAATAGTTATAAAATTTATAATCCGGATTCATGTAACCCAAAAATTTTGTCTTTATTTCTTCTAATTTACACTTTAAACCTTAGTCTTTCCATAATTATGAAAAATCGTCTTTCAAGATACGGACTCAAATAATAATGGATAAATTAAATAATAATAGACTGATTAAAATATTAATTTTATATCGAGGACGCATTATGAAAATGCTGGATTAAAAAAATAATTTGTGAAATTCAGGACCCAATTTTAATAGCATGCAAGTCAAAATTTATTTAATAAAACCAAGAAAAAAAATAATTTAAAGTCAATATTGAGGACTTTCACGAAAATAAAAATATTAAAATCTTGAGGATACGTCCTCTTCATGAAAATTTTTTAAAAAAATTAACAGGACGCATTCCTCCAAAATGGTGACCCATTTTTGCACAATTACATCCAAAATCTTTATATTATGCACACAAAAATAAAGCTCTCATTCTAATGCCAATGGCGTCGAGCTCCTCAATCACCGTGGTAGTCAGGTAGGGTTTTGGGAAATCACTGACATCATAGCTCATCTCCTGCACCATCTTCACCACATCAGCCTTCTTCAGAACGGTGCGTCTTATGGGAGGGCGGTTGCGGTGCTGGTCGCGGGAGAAGTACTTGATGTCGTAAACCGTCTCCGGGTTGGCGGTGGGCACGATCGCCCTGGTGGGGATGGAGGCAGGGGAGAAGACGCGGCAGTCGGTGGCCTTCGGAGTGGCTTCCAAGAACTCCGGCGAAGCGCAGGGTCATGTGATCTCCCACGGCTTCTTAACGTAACGCTTCAGCGATTGGAGAGCGGATTTCGCAGCCGATGCCATTGCAATTTGGTAGGAGCTCGAAATTTATGTTCGTTCCGAAGAGATGTCAGTCTTTACGGATCGTTCCGGGAGAAAGATGAAATTAATGGGGGAAAATTGAAAATATTTTCAGCTCTTTGGGCACTATTTTCGAATTATTTTTCCCAAACTGAGAAATTTGATCCCATAACTGATTGATGGTTCGGCCCACATCAGGTTTTTGGGCTAAAGTGCAAAACCTTTAGTGGGCTAAATCCAGGAATTCGGAAGGGGAGATTATATTTTGGTGGTCTAAACTAAACAAAGCTAACAGAAAATTGTTACAATTCAGTCAGGATTTGAGTAGTTTGTCTCATAAAAAATATTTTATTTAATCTAATTTATAATTTAAATTTAAACAATATTATAATAAATATCAGTAGTGTCTAAGACAAAATTTTATATGAAAATATCAATATATTTAAATGAATAATCTTGACACGTTTATAGCATTTATGGGTGCTTCTGTTTTCATCAAGTTATTTGTATTGTAAGTGTATAGTTTTTGCTACCGGTTTGATTGCATGAATAATTTTTGACACGTGTCCTCAACAGCATGACTGATGCACGCCTGTTGGACGTCCATTGCAAAATCTCACCTTAACCAAGGTACAACTCTGTAGGACCATTGTACAATTAGTAGCCCACAGTTTGTACCACTTGCAATTCTTCCTTATCTTCTCTACTTGCGTATTCCACTTGCGCCCTCTACTTGCGTATTCCACTTGCGCCCATCTACTATATTTTTAATACTCTTTCAGGTTTTCAAGACAAACTGACTAACAGAAGTTATGTTATTTTAAGATTAAAATCTTATTTTATTCCAATCGAATCCAGAGGGTTTTCATTGTTGTTTGTAATTTTTTTTTGTTGTTTCCATACGTGTATCTAATTTCTCAAATTTTCACTCTAATTAAATTTTCAAACTCTAATTTAAGTTGGATTTTTCAATAATATTATAAAATAAAGCTATATATGTAATTTAAAAAAAGATAAAGTTGTGGGAAATACCATCTTTTCATAAACTTATGAAAAAAGAGATTTAATTATTAAAATAATAAAAGGTAAAAGGTGTTAGTTGCAATATCAAAAATTTATTATGAAACGTGTAATAGTTATAAAGTTTATAACCCGATTCATGAAACCCGGAAATTTAATCTTCAATTCTTCTAATTTGCACTTTAAGACTTATGGAAATACCGTATTTCAATAGACGGACTCATTAAAAAATCGTTAAAATTATTATAAAAATAATAAATTTTACCACTCACGATATTCAAATAATCAGTACACAATGTCAATATAATCCGTTCTTGATTAGCTAAACAAAAATTGACAATAAGAATTACGGATTAACAACATAACTATGGTCAAAGTGTTTTTTTCATTTTAATTTAAATCTAATTAATTTTAATTGAACTGAACCGGAATTAATTACAATAAGTTGAAATTTTACAATAAAATTAGATAAATTTTAGTTTCATTTAAATAGAACTCGAACGAATAGAACTCGACCGTAATTAGGTTCAAAAGAATTACACTTAATTCATTAAAACAATTAAATTATCAACTTAACTACCACCTTTTGTAAGAGTATATATAATGACAAAGTTTTGGGAAAGAGTGTCTTTCGGTAGGCATACAGAAATGTGGGGTTGAATTAAAATTATATAAAGGTAAAAGATTTTAATTGCAATATTAAATTTTATAATGCAACATTTAGTAGTTATAAGTTCATAATCCAATTAATGCAACACTAAAATTTTATGTTGATTTCATCTAAATTGCCGTGTAAATATTGACCTTTCCATAACTTATATGAAAATACCGTATTTCTAGAGATAGACTCATAAATGATACTTCTTCGTTCCTAATGGCAATTCAACTATTCATTTAGTTAAAAATTTATAACTTTGACCTTAAATTTGAATTAGGATATAAGTATAAATACTATTGAGTGATACATTGTTAGATTCGTTATAACATATACTTTCAAAATATCAACTTTTTAATAAATTTTAATAATCCTTCATACAAAATATTTTGTAAGTCAGCTATTAAAATTCAAAGTGTACAACTTAAAATGGGATGAAGGAAGTAAATGATTCAATTAATCAGTAACCAACCATAATCGCAACAAAATAAATTTCAATATCTCTTTTTAATTGAAGATATTCTAAATTACAATAATCTCAGTGTTTATACTACAGTTGTCCTAGTTTAAATTACCCACTTACTTTATGATACTATTTTCTATCAAAGTTTTACCGCATATTTGAATAGATATATGAGATGTAATGTTCAGATTTGTTAATTAGAAATTTGTGGTAATTATGAAAATATGGTACTATTATGTTGCAACATTGAAGAAAGAAGTTTTGGTGATATAAGGAAAGTTTGAAGAAAGAATCCGAGAAGAAGTATAACTCGTCCAACTTGTTTGATTTGAAGAATATCCCAATTCCTATGTTTGTGGGATTGGATTAAGATTTGTAGAGTTGAAATTGAGTTGGGTTCCGGCTATGGTAAGGCTAAGGATGAGAATATTCTACTTCCTATCACCAAGGCATTAGATTTGATAAATCTTATGATTTGATTGTGATTAGGATATTTTATGGAGATAGGATTCTAGTCGCACAAGTAATTGAAGACGGCAACTGTACTATATATTGTTGACATACTGGCTAAGCTACTTACGCATTACTACAGAGAAAATATGCACTCAGGTTTTCGTAATTCAGAGAGTAGCGCAGAGCTATACATTGAGAGCTATACATTGGTGTTCCAACATGATCAAACTTCTTTGCTCTAACGGTGTTCCAACATGATCAAACTTCTTTGATCTAAAAGGTTAGAGCGTAAGCCTTAAGTCCTTGGGAGGAAGAGATTCAGCGTCGACGGGTTTCAAGATCAGAGGGAGTCTGATCAAGGCGGATTGGCAACTAGGAGCTATAGTAGAATTCATGCGTTGAATTAGAAAAATATAAGTATATTTTATGGTGTACCTTGTACTATCTTTCTGATTAGTGGATTCATTCTGAACTGAGTCAGATCCCGCAGATATAGGTGACAGTCACCGAACTGCGTAACCAATTCGTATGTCTTTAATTTTTTTAACTTTATTATGAACTTGGTTAATTAGGGTATGTTGAAACATGGTAATCACAATTGAATTAATTAGGTAAAACCAAATTTCATGAGACATAATATTATCGTATGTGATATTGTTGAATTCGTCGTAATAAGTAGTTTCTAGAAAGTAACTTTTTATTTGCCGTTATTATACGTAGTTAAACATGTTAATGGTTAAATATGTTTCTTGAATGATGTGTAATGATTAAATTGTAATTTAAGATGGGCCAGAGGGAGTAACAGAATTGGGAAAATATAATTAATTTAACAAAAATATTTGAGAGTAAGGAGGAGTTGCGTTTGACGGAACAAGACGGCTACGGTGGGAAATTGGGTAAGGGATTAAAATAATGTTTGGATTAATTTATTAGTTATGACAACAATTCTGTTGAGACACTTTAATTAATTATAAGGAGATTCTAGAGTTACTCACGTATGACATTTTGTTACTTTGTCATCAATAAATTCACTTGCCTCTCGATTTTGCTTCTTGGAATGATAATGGATTATCTAATCCTGGTCAAATCTGTTATGCTATAATTCTAGTCCATCCCATGTTACCTGCTAACCATGCGCGCTTTAAATGTTTTTAGAAAATTTAGGATTTTAGTTGGATAAATTTTTGGGAAAAATCGTTTTTATACAAGCATATGGAAAGATAAGTTCAATTAGAATTACAGAAAAGTAAAATGTTTTAGTTGCAATGTCAAAAATGTATCATGCAACGTGCAGTAATCATAAGTTTATGACATGATTAATGCAACCTAAAAATATTATCTTGATCGTTCTAATTTGCAGTTTAAACCTTGGTATTTTCATATATTATGGAAAGAACGTCTTTCAAGAGACAGACTCTCAAAACAAATAATTAATAAAACAACATTCCATAAAAAAGATACAAAAATACAACAATATCCTATAGGGCGAACAACTTCATGTGCCCTCAAACTCTTACCATCGTTTACCTTTGGCCCCCCATTTATTTTTTGAATACTTTTCCCACTGGACTAACAAAAGTGTTGAATCGTATCCCTTTCGCCCAGTCGACTTTCTCGAAACCCATCGATGCTGGATCCCCCCCTCCAGTGGCTGTGATGTCCGGTTGACTTTCAAGAAAGGGAAAGGTGAGGCGCCGGTGATGTCGCTGATATAGTTGCTCTTTTATTGCTTGTGGCGGTGATGTCATTGGAGGTTGGAGATGAGTTGGTGGGGCGACGGAGTCGAGAGCAGAGTGGAGCGGATCAAAAAGTGGAGCGGATCAAAAAGGGAGGGGGAAAGAAAAAAGAAATGGAAAATGAAAATGAAAAAGGAAAATGGGAAAAAAAGGGAAATGGAAAAAAAAGAAAAGGGAAAACATAAATGGAAAAAAGAAAAAGGAAAAATGAAAAATGATCATTTTGCCCTTAAATTTAACGATTTTGACTGTACTTGACTCTTTGACCGGCCGAAAGGGCTATGACTCACCACTTTTGTTAGTTCAGGAGGCAAAAGTTTTCAAAAATGAATGGGAGGCCAGAGGTGAACGATGAGAAGAGTTGAAGGGCTCATGAAGTCGTTCGTCCTATCGTATAATATATTATTATTAAAATAGTACTTATTAGAAAATCATGTTACACCATGTTTTTTTACATGAAAGTTACATTTCAAAACTATTTCATAATTGTAAATTTTTGTAAACATGATTATTTTCAGTGAAACCAATTAAATTTATAAGGAAAGTTATATACAAATCAGATTTTAATAAACAAACTTAACTAAAATATAAATGAATATCATTTTTTATTTCATAAATAATAGTTACACATTACTTATATGGGAAAGGCTTTTGCTGGAATGTTTAACAGATAGACCAGTCATTAAAAACCTTACTTCAATAACTTTTAGGTTCATGTTATAATTACATATTTTTTGAGATAAATTCTTAAAGAGAAAGTCTCCTATTAGACCTAGGGATTAGTTTCATTGGGGATAATTGGTTTGATTGATAGATGGTATTTAACGAGCCGATCTGTTATGTGAAACGATCACTTTACCGCTTAGATTTAGTTGATTAAGGCTAGATGGATCATATATACAGCATAAGACCCCAACCATGGAGTTATGATTAGCATAGTGTATCGTGGTTGGTTTAGCGAGGTGAGGGATGTGTTTGTTGAAGCAAAGTAAATGTTACGTGAGCATATAAATGTGAAAACAAAATGGTGGACGCATATAAATGGCTTCGTGGGTGGAAATGCCAGCGTAAGAATTTGCTGCTAGTTTGAAACTTTTGTTCGTAAATGGATTGAAAGTAATTTAATGTGACCGACAAGGATTCCATTAATTTTATTAATTTTTAGGAATGGTGAGTAGTGTCTTGAAAATCGAGGGAAAACTTTAAGTATAAATTAAACATGCACAGTAATCATTACTAAGAGTGCATTTTGAAATAGATGAGTGACTACTTCAATTCTTAACTGACACAAGTTATTGTTTTTCTCGAGATGGTGCATTTACTAGAAAGTAAATTTACTGGATTGAATTCCTTGGTAAAAGGCGATCAATCCGCTCGCCCTCAGCGGCCCATACCAGCCCACACCCACGCCATCGTATGAGAGGTAAATCACGGTAGCCCAGCACCAGGACCCATGGGCTTGGCATTGCCTCGGTGCGCACAAGGGAGCCTTGCAAAGCAAGAACTCCCCACACTGCCGCTGCCGAGGATCGAACCTGGGATTATTGGCTTACCCACCCATGTCTCAACCACTGGGGTACACCCGTGGGTGTGATTGAATTCCTTGGTGTTTCTATGTAGGTGATGTGCATTAGGGAAACTTACCTCTTGTCTCTTTGTTCTTTTAGGATTGTCAAAAGTCAGTCAAATTTTTGAGAAGGATATATTGTGCCAAAGGTAAATTATTTGCCCCAATCCTTTCTACTTAAAACGAATGGTGGATGTTCATCTTGATTCGTCTTCCTGCATTGCCATTTATATCAGCAGTGACGTAAGTGATAATGAGACGCGGGTTGGTGATGATGTGATCCTCGGGGAAGATAATGTTCTTTAAAAATGGAGTAGTCAAGAAGGTAATGATTACGATAGTGTTATCACCGCAGATGATATAGTTGCTGTGAAAGAGCAACATTCCTTTTTAAATGAACGTGAGATTAGGATACTCGGAACTGGTGAGAGGGAGCATGGCCTTTTTGTTAGGTTCTTCTGTGTGTATGAGCATCATGTTTTGTATAGGTTGATCGTACTCGTCCTAGATTACGTTATGGGCGTGTTGGAGACTTAAAGTGTTTCTCTTTCCCAATTTCATCCTTGGGTGTGGCCATGTTTATTAGATTTAGGGAGGTGTGCAGGGGTTCAGCTTGTGGGGGGTTTCCTAGTTATTGTGAGGTTTTGAAGGATAAGTTCATGTTTGTCCGGCGTGTGGATGGCCCACTGATGCTTTTTCGGAATGATGCGGTGCATGTAGATAGACAAGCAAAATAGAAGAGGGATCGTAGTTTTGTGAAAGAATTGATTGTCCTTCGTTAAAATAGGGAGACCTAGGGTGGAGCGAGGTTTCCATCTGACCCTTGTTTGCATCGTTGGTGATTTATGGGAATTGTGTCAATTGTTTGCTAGACTAAATTATTTTTTTGTACCCTAAATAACATCTTACAATTTGTTTGGTCCCCAAGGAAAATACCGCGTTTGTTCAGCAAAAACAAATACAAAACGATTTGTTTGGTCCCCAAAGGCGGTTTTTATGTAAAGTCAATTGTAAAAATGGTAAAAATATGTAAAATGATCATTGTACCCCTAAGTTTTTTTATTAAAAAAAAGAAAAAGAAAATGACGCCGGTCATCATGCGCTCATCTTCAATAGGTGCCCAATAATTTTTTTCCAAATTGAGCACGTGAATATCACGCGCTCATCTTCCTCCTCAAGCCGCCAATTATCTTCCTCATCTCCAAGCCGCCCGTGGATGCCGCCGGTAATCTTGCTCATCTCCAATCCGTCGACTCTGCGCCAATCCCTAATCTTCCACCTCCGTTTCCAATCTTCCTCGACCTGCGCCAATCTCTAACCCCCATCTCCAATCTGTCAACTCTGCACCAATTCCTAACCCTAAATCCATCGCGGCCCTCATTTTTGCCGGAGATGAGACCCTCTGTTCGAGTTTGAAGAAGAAGAAGAAGGCGACACTGGGCAAATGGTGATCGGTGGCGCGGTGGTGATTAAAAATGGTGGTCGGCACGGTGGGCTAGTGGTAATTACAAATGGTCGGCGACATCGGTGGTGAAACGCTGGGCAAACAATGGTGATTACAAATGGCGGAGGTCGGCGGCGGCGGCGACGGTCGGTGGCATATTAGGGTTTCAAAGAAAAATGGTTAAAATGAAAAGTTAAATGAAAATTAAACGGAAAGGAAATTAAAATGTTTTTAATTGGTAAAGTTACAAAAATACCGCATGCTATATCGGAAAATGACTCCGGTTAACCTGAAACCACCTCTGGGACCAGTTAAATCATTTTATATTTGTTAGTTGCTGAACAAATGCAGTATTGGCCTTGGGGACCAAAGGATGGTATTGGATCATATGTAGGGGACCAAAAAAATAATATAGTCTTGTTTGCTATACATTGATATTGTGGTTGTTTCCATGCACAACTTTGTCGTGTATACAAGTGAAGGCTCTCAGTACGCCTGGAGGGAAGGTGGGGGATTGCTATGTCAAAGACATTGGGTTGGATCATGGGCACCGTGCGAGTGGCAGTGGTGACCAGAAGTTTACAATGAAGGAAAATAAAGGGCAGCCTAATGAGAAGACAACTGCAGATCTCCAGTGGTGCCTAACTTAGATGGCCTAATTGGGTGCCGAGAGCAGTAAGTGCAAGCCTTACGAAGGAGAGGCTAATGTGTCGAGAAGACTAATGGTACCAAGGAGGTTGATCCTCCAACAATTTCGATTATATCTGAGCGAACTTTATGCTATACTAGCTAGGCGAAGAAGGGCAAGGAAGTTGCCAATGGCATGCCTATCACTCGTGCTAGCGGGTCAACTAGTGAAAATGTAGGCTAGCATTTAGATCATTAGTTTATTGATGTAATGGATGGTGATGAAAATATTTAATGGAATTTAGCTGTGTTTGGGACTTATGACCAACGTGTGAAGACATTTTTGGTAAGTTTGTGTGTTTTCATGTGTTTTGGTGAATAGTGTTTTGCGTCAAGGATGCTATGTCGGGTGTGGACACTGCTATGGGTAAAGGTTTGTTGTCAGGTGATCGCGAGGGTGACGTGTGCTGGAGGGGATATAATTTATCCCGCTGGGGGAGAAAAATATGGGATTGTTGCTAGGTATGATCACAATGGGATGGGTTTAAAGGAAGTGCCAATGAGGCAACATTAGACATAATGGGTTCGTCAAAGGGTATCTGATAGTTGTGGAACATTTCCATGGGTCGTCATGCTTGGGTTGAGGTGAAGATGTAGATAACGATGGCGGGTCTCCTACCGTCACGTTCCAAGGTGACGTTGATCGGGGTACCAATGTGCCATGTTAGTCTTTAATGGCGTGTTAGTTTGTCCTACAATATAGGGCGTTAAAAATTGAACGACTCCAAAACTTTCAAAATTATTTAAAAAGAAATTTAATTTAATTTAATTTGAAGACACAATATTTTTTAAAAAAATCATAAATTGAAAATAAAGGTTTAAAATTTTAAATAAATAATTGTGAGTTGCATACTATTAAAATATATATATATATTTATGTTTTAAGAAATACCTGTATTCTAAATATATACTCTCTTCGTCCCTCAAAAAATTGCATATATACCTTTTCGTAGTATTCAATGATCATGTTTGACTCTCAATATCTCTAGCTATATATAACAATTTCACATAAAAAATTAATCTTTAGAAAATAAATGTTAAGATGATCTAATAATATTCCACATGATATTTTTATTAAAAGTATATTAATTTATATTAAAAAAAAGTAAGCATACATTTTTTTCATGGAACGAGGTGCAATAAAATTAAGGACCTTATTTATTTATCATAACAAGCCTCTGTATTTGATGAGACACCACATACGATGCTGGTAGTATTGGTGGAAAAATATAGTCAACAAATGCACTTAAATACTGCATTTGGTGACTGGATAAAAGATATTGTTTATTGATAACTAAGCAGTAGTTTTGTAACAAAAATTGAGAAATTCAGTGGAAATAGATTAAACCACTATTAAAATCTAAAAGTGCGGTACACGTAGCATAAAAATGCAACTTTACTAAGAGTCACGGTTTAATGCAGTGGTGGTTTGCTGAAATGATGCTTAAGGTAATTTCTCGCACTATATATATTCATAGTTAGATCTCCCTAAAACACATATCCTCGCTTTGCCAACTAATCTTTTCTTCTTTAGATCTCAGAACACATATTTTCACCATATAAGAACTCTGTGAACGCGCAACTTCCACCTTATCTCCACCTTCAGAACGAAAGACATTATCGTTCTTCTTCAGTTTCTTATCTTTCCCAACAGGAAGTTTAATCCTCATTTCCCTCAAATTTCTTTTCCAAAATCATTCTTCTGATCAGAAAAAAAATCATTTAAGCTCAAATCACAGGGCTTAATTTGTGAAAGGCTTTTGCCATCGACAATCTTCGAACGAGCAGAAACAGGGAAGCGACAAGTGTGAATTTGGGGGTGGAGATGGTGGCCATGGCTTTCATGGTAATTCCAAAAACACTGAGCGACGCTTTAATCTAGTCAACTGAGACTCATGGCGAATATAAATCGTGGTAAGTTAGTACAAACTTATTGATTTTTCTATTTTTCTTTGTTGAATCGTAATTTTTGGGTTCGACCCGACTACTACATAATTTTATTTGATTATGTGAGTGTTGTTGTGGTCAACTGAACTTAGTGAATGAATAGATTAAATTACTATTCAATTATAAAATTGCGATACAATATGACATTAAAATGATAATTTTACTAAAAGTCATTGTTTAATGCTTTAATAAGCGGTGGTTTATTGATATGATGCTTAAGATGATTTCTTGCACATAATTGTCTTTCCGTAATAAGCGGTGGTCAAAGACATACATATCCTCGCTTTACAAAATATTTTTTACTTTCAATCTTGAATGCATATTTTCACAGAACACTATGAACACAAAACTTTCACCCACTCTCCATTCTTTGAAAACGGGGGGGGGGGGGGATTCTGTAATCTTTTTTTCACTTTCTTCTCTTATTTTGTGGGAAGGTTGACCCTTATTTCAATGAATGGTCATCAGTTCGAGATCATATTGGTCTAGATACTAATCGATTAAGATCGGAGCTGGAATGACTAAAAACATCAGATCGTGGATCAAGTCCATTTTCGACATTTAAGATGGGGATTGTTCTAGAATAGTTTCAATTTTGGATCAATTCCGATTAATTAGACCAATTTAAATGTACTTTTAATTTATTTTTTCCCCAAAAAGATGTGGTGAATTGCAAGTCAAGAATCATTTCCAGCTTCTCTTCCAAAAGCACTCCTCTGATAAGATAAAAACTCTCTTTAAGTATGACTCATGTGACCTGATTTGTGAAAGGTTTATGCTGTTGAAAACATCTGGAAGAGTTATATAATGGAAATGGCATGTGAATTTGGGGATGGAGATGGTGACCATAACACTGACAAGGTAAATTTAGAAACGTCAAACGGTCTTTGGAATGGATTCAACATTTAAGCTTGCGAAAAATTTGGGAATATAAATCACGGCGAGTTAGTATAATCCAATAATTTTTGCATTCTTCAATACCAAATTATAATTTTTACTTCAATCGTTCTACTATACAATTTTTTTTTGCTCACAGTGGTTCATAAATGTTTTTAAAAGACATTTTAAATTTATTTTTCTAATATTGAGCCTTGGTTAAATTGGGCTACAATTTTTATTAAATATTCATTATCGCCTTTAACTTTCAACAAATTACTATTTTCATTAAAAATGGTGCATTAGTAGTTTAGACCTTGGAATATTTTTGGGAAAGTGTCTTAGAGAAAGGTTTTGCAACCCTTGTCTTACAAGGCTAAAGTGGGTAGGGAATAGGGACCCATGAATGAAAGATAAGTCATTGACATATCTTACTCCTCGAGCTACAATTTAAAGTACTCTGTTGCAAGATAATTTTAATTTGTTTTCCTAATATTGATTTTTGGTTGAATCGGGCTACATTTTTATTAAAAAATATTCATTATTGTCTTTAACTTTCAACAAATGACCGTTTTCATTAAAAAGGGGCATTAATAGTTTAGAACTTGGAATATTTTCGGGAAAAATGTCTTAGAGAAAGGTTTTGCAACCCTTGTCTCACACTGCTAAAGTGGGTAGGGACTAGGGACCCGTGAATGAAAGTTTTACTTTATCCAATATCGGTGTATGTGACCACTGTAAGTCATTGACATATTTCACTCCTACAGTAGTATTGTAGTGATGGAAACATAAATAGGCAGTGAAATCTTAGAACGAATTAAACTAATACATACAAATTCAAATATTCAGATGAAAAATTGAACATTGTTCAGTTGTGATAGTAGTTTGCGGAGTTCATGGGATCTTGAGAAAGACGAATGTGAGAGTTAGGGATAAGAAGGAAAATGTGGGTAGGTAGTAACGAAAAGAGAGAGAAAACGATGATGTTGAGATTTATGATACTCTCTTATCATAATTAACATTGGTTACATTCCTTTTAGAAATGTTCCTATCAACTCATTAGTCGTCCTGCAAACTTGGTGAATGATGAGTAAGGATTGATAATGGGTATGGTGTGAGATTCAGTTTAAAGTTTTAAGGTTGGGGTGGTGACTAATCTTAAGGAAGTGGTGGGAGGGCTGGGAATAGTGGTGAGAAGGAAGTCAGGTAGTTGAAGAGATTGTGACTAGGTTGGAGCCGGTGGTAGTGGGGAAGGGCGGGTTTGGGGAATCAAGGGGTGGTGGTGTGACTGCTAATACAATAATAGATAGGGGGTTGCAAAAAAAGGGAGCCGGGGGTGATAGTCGGTTGGTGGTGGTGATATTTAAAAATATTTCTAAAAAAGTATAAGCACACTAACAGTAGTATAAAATATATGACTTTAGTAAGTAAAGTACATGATGATAAATTTTAATTTGATTCTTAATTCAAATTCTTTTGCTTTGTAATTTTAATTACAATTTCATAATGAAACATGAAAACTAGCGTGTCATCCATAATCCACATGCCCAAAACTAATGTACTGCTTGTACAATCTTTTGAAGCTAATATGTAAATAGTTAGAGGTGGCATAATACTAAGAAGATAGTTGGAATTAAACTTAGCTTTCGCTGCTCTAATTTTATTTAAAACTTTAACCTTAATGTAAGATCAATATTTTTATATTCCTTATACTTCTATCACAATATTTAGTTTTTTTTACATTTGTTATACTTTTTAATAAAGGCTTAAACAACGCAATGGAAATGGAGAAAAACAATATGGTGAAGAATACTCAACCCTATACCGTACGCCTCATCGACTGAAGCTCCTTCCTCTTTCTCAACTTCTCTGCCCGCGTCTCTATTGGCAGCGAGTGCGCCCTCGCCGGAACAGCTACCGCCGGCGCTGGAAACTGGTTGATGTTGTCTGCATCGAACGGAGGAAACACCGATATCGAAGAACGGGT
Organism: Rubia yunnanensis; assembly: GCA_037428765.1. Taxonomy (NCBI): domain Eukaryota; kingdom Viridiplantae; phylum Streptophyta; class Magnoliopsida; order Gentianales; family Rubiaceae; genus Rubia; species Rubia yunnanensis. Next base: position 5,849,745 of record CM075069.1, read on the forward strand.
TATATGGGGCCCCTCTTTGCTAGTGTCTGTACCGAACTTTCCATTGAGTGAGAGTCCCAGACTCAGCTCTATTCCAGCATCCTCCACCACCGCCTCTGACCATTGATTCCGGGGAAAGAGTCTCATGTCGTTCGTGAACAAAATTCGTAGTCATCACGGAGCAGGTAAACTTATATAAATAGAGTAAGGAAAAAGATTCTTAAACTCTACAATTCTCAGAGAACTGTAGGAGATAATGTGATTAAGGATATTTCTAGGGATTTATTAACAAGTGGCGCTTTTTTTCCAGTTTTATGGATATATTCTTACAAAGAAACGTAAGAAGAAGAAATGGTTAAGTAGTGTTGGTTTAGAACTCCGGAGAGTGACGGGAATAATGGGGTCCCGAAGTCAGTTACTTCATTTAATCAAATTATAGTAATTTTTTTAAAAGCCACGTGGGCTCCCCACAGTCCTCCATTCCTCCACGTGTCTCATTCTCCGTCTTTTACATCCATTTTGATACATAATGTCTATCTATTTTTGTCTTTTCATAAACCCAATTCATCTTATTTAAGGACCCCATTATTCCCATCACTCTCCCGAGTTTTAAGCCAATACTACTAAACCTTTTTCGTTTGACGTTTCTCCACAAGACTTGATTCAATAAAACTCAAAATAGCGCGGCTTGTTGATAATTTCTCAGTACAAATCTAACTCACATTGTTTCTGAGAGATTTTGTGGGTTTAAGGAGTCACTTTCATTCCTCCATATATAAGTTTCCCTTAGTTCTTGTATTCTTGGTCACTGGAAATCAAGAAATTTTGTGGGGTTTTACCGAATCACTTTCATTCCTCCATACTAAAATAAGTTTCCCTTGGTTCTTGATCACTGGAATCTGGAAATCATGTTCGCTAACCACGTGGGAATGGGAAGTGACAGTGGAAACTCTTCCGGCGGAATCAATGGCCGGGAGTCGGCGGCGGAGGAAGCCGGTATTGAGCTGAGCCTGGGGCTCTCGCTGAACGGAAGGTTCGGTGCGGACCCGAGCAAGGACGGGCCCCAGATAACCCGTTCTTCTTCGATGTCGGTGTTTCCTCCGTTCGAAGCAGACAACATCAACCAGTTGCCGGCGCCGGCGGTGGCTGTTCCGGCGAGGGCGCAGTCGGAGAAGTTGAGAAAGCGGATGGAGCTGCAGTCGCTGAGCCGTTCGGAGGCCAGAAAGAGGAGAATGGATAAGCTGAAGACTCAGGCTCAGACTCCGATACCGGCACCGACTCTGGGGAATGGGGCGCCGCCGGGGACGCAGAACTCTGTGGGATCACTGGGTAGAAGCTTCTCTGCACTCTCCCAGTTGGAGAGCCCACCGATTACAGGTCTATTCTTTTTCTCTGTCTCCATCTTATGTTCATTAAAGGATTTTAGCTGTACAACATTGTCATATAATTTTATTTTCTTAGGGCCTGATTTGATCTGAAAATTGCTGCAAAGATCATGTTTTTGTGTTCGTTTACTGAGTATTTTAATGGGTAATCAACCCTGATTTCTTTTTTCCTATTCGATGCTTTGCTCTTCCGGTTACTGCAGCTGTGAATCCTGTGATTGCAAATGCTGATCAAGCCGCCGGTAGCTCGCAACCGGCTCAGGGAACTAACGATCCACCGCCGCGCCGCCGGATCCAGCGGCCAAGAGCTGATAGCGCAGCCGCAGAGAAAAAGGCGGCAGATGCCCGGCAGACGCTGACGAACATGATGATGGAGATGCCTCGCGTCACCACAGTCGGGAACGGGCCTAACCGGCGGTAGGTCGACGGCCTCCTCTACAGATGCACCCGGCGGGGAGAGGAGGTGAAGATCTTGTGCGTCTGCCATGGGAGCTTCATGTCGCCGGCGGAGTTCTGGAGGCATGCCGGCGGCGAGGATGTGGAGAACCCATTGAAACACATCGTCGTCAGCCCGTCGCTCGTTCTATAACCATGCATCAACGTAAGAATCTCCGGCTTACTTATTCCGATAGTTATCTTTCTTGTTTTTGTTTTCTCTTCTGATTTAAGTTAATGCACCGACTTCAACACGTCAGGCTTCTTCAAAATGGTGCGGTTTACGATCGCCTTGGTGGAGATAGTGGCGGGGGATGGCGGCGGTCGGTGGCCTTCGGGGTGGGTCCGGTTTTTTATGTCATTTAAATGGAGGGGGAATTGTAAATATTTTCACATTGTGGCGCTGTTTTTAAATTATTTTTGTCTAGTTGAAAAAGTTGTCCATTAAAATGTGAAGTTTTTGGTGGGCTAATCCAGGAATTTAGAAAATTATTGAAGAGTGAGAGAAAACAATGGAACAGTGTAAGATTGGTTCTTTTTTACCATTTGTTTTTTTAGGTGTAGATCCGTTTTTAATTTTTTTTTCTAATGAAGGCCCGTTGTTAAGGAATTAGAATATTACTTGTAATTGTATTTATATTCTATAACTTTTCCTAGCCATGTACTACTATATAATGTATCATGAGTTCATTAATAAAGACACAGATTATTACCCTTATTTCTCACGTGGTATCAGAGCCTAAAATCCTAAAACCTTAAATTTTCCGCCGATCCGGACTCCCTTTCTTTTACCCTTAAAAAAAAATCACCATCAGCCCGCCGACGGTCCTCACCACCACCACGCCTCCGAAGATGTTCTTCTTCCGCCGCCGGTTCTACTCCAGCTCCGCCGGCCTGCACCTGCTTCCGCTTCCAACTCCGTCCGCCGGCCTGCACCTGCTCCGTCCGCCGCTCCCGCCTTCCAATTCGTCCGCCTGCAACGTCTTCCGAATCAATCCAGAACCCGATTCACCACTCCGGCCTTCGATTCATCCGGTCTACTCGTCACTCCGGCCGGCTAGTTCTACTCCGTTCTCGACTACGGCCGGTTCCATCAGCTTCGACCGGGCAGAGGGAGACGCCGTCGGCAACGTGAAACGCGCGTGAGATTCACGCGCTCGACCTTCCAGAAGTGCGTGAGTCCACGCGCGGGTGCACCAAACGCGCACCTTTGCCTTCACAGCGCGTGATCTGCACGCGCCGACCAGGAGGCGCACGTTTGCCTTATTTTTGGCTTTGGTTCAGCATATTTTCTCCTTTCTCTTACTTTAATTGTACTTGCCATTTGTTTTATGGCTCTTTTTGCCGGCGTAGTGACGTCGCCGCAAGGGTTTGCAGTGGCCGCCTCCTCTGGCTTACCTACACGATCTGATTTTGGTTCTACTCTGTCTGACGACCAATGGAGTACGACCGTACATTTATTTAATCAGTTTGATTCGTTATCTGACCATGGGTCGGGTAAGTCTACTTTACCTTGGATTCTTGATTCGGGAGCCTCATATCACATGACTAGTGACAAAGGTTCTCTTACTGATATTACTACTGCTACCACTACTGTGAATGTTATACTGCCTGATGGTTCTGTGTTGTTTGCTACACAATATGGGTCTATTTGTTTTGGTGATGTCACCCTTACTCATGTGCTCTACATACCTACTTTGCGATGCAATTTATTATCATGCTCTAGATTGTTATCTACCTTAAAATGTCTAGCTTTATTTACTGAAAATTATTGCATTTTACAGAAAATCAGTACGGGGATTGTGATTGACGTGGGTGAACAGAAAGGGGGGGTTTATTGGCTTCGTCTGTTGGATACTCGCATTCGTCCTCATGTCCTGCAATCTATTCGAACAGTTGTTTCGGTTTCTTCATCTGATTTATGGCATTAGCGTTTTGGTCATCCATCATCTACGATGTTGTCTTCTATTCCTACTCTTGATTTTAGCACCCATAATACTACTATACCTTGCTCTGTATGCTATAGAGCAAAACAGACTAGACATAGTTTTCCATTGAGTTATACAAATGCTACTGCATTATTTCAACTAGTACATTGTGATGTTTGGGGACCTTATCGAACTCCATCGTCTAGTGGTGCATTTTATTTTTTGACAATCGTAGATAATTTTTCCCGAGCTGTTTGGGTTTATTTGTTAGTAGCTAAATCTGAAGTAGCTTCTAGATTTTTAGAATTTAGTGCCTTAGTCAAGAACCAGTGGGGAAGAACAATTCAACGAGTTCGGGCTGATAACGGCACTGAATTTTTGCCTCTCCGGTCTCACTTTACTGCATCTGGGATCATTTTTGAGACATCTATGGTTGATACTCCGCAACAGAATGGGCGAGTTGAAAGAAAGCATCGTCATTTACTCAATGTGGCACGTGCTTTACGGTTTCAAGCCAATCTTCTTATTGCATTTTGGGGAGAATGTGTTCTTACTGCTGCCTACCTGATCAACCGAACCCCGACTCAGCTTCTCAACGGACGTACTCCCTTTGAGTTACTCTATGGCCAGGCGCCAAATTACTCTTCTCTACGGGTTTTTGGTTGCTTGTGTTTTGCTGCTCGTGTTCCCAGATACCGTGACAAGTTTGCACCAAGAAGTCGGCGGTGTTTGTTCCTTGGTTATCCTGCCGGAAAGAAAGGTTATCGTCTTCTCGACTTGGAGTCTCGAGTGATCTTTAATACCCGGGATGTTGATTTCTTTGAAGACCAGTTCCCGTACTCTGCTTTATCCGATGAACCTGGCGGTGCCACTACAACACAGTCGAATTCCTCCTCCTTCTCACCCGAGATGAACAGATTTTTCGATCCGCCTTCTGCAGCCAATCAGCCACTGCCAGTCAACGCCAGCTTTTCGATGCCAGCTGTCATTTTACCGATCACCGCCAGCCATTCACCACTGGTCGACGCTAGCCAGTCAATGCCGGTGGGTCAACATCGGTAAATGCCGGCCGGTCAACGCCATCGATTCACCGATGACAGTCACTGACCAACTCTCAGTAGTTATCTCCGACGTCACGGCGTCGGCATCCATCAGTCGTGCTCCGCCGCCCGACGTCGGTTCCTCTTTGCCGGCCGTTGTCGGTCTACCTACACCGTCCGTCACCGGTACTTCTCCGCCAGTTGCCGTCGATCCACCTTCTACCAGAAAGAGTGTTCGATCTCGTCGTCCACCGTCGTATTTGACAGATTATGATTGTGATGATTATGCGTGTGCTCTTACCACTGAAGACCCCCCCATTCGACTACGTTCCCTCATGCTTCATCAATTTCCTCAGGTGTTCTCTACCCTCTTACTGATTATGTAAATGGTGATAATTTTTCTAGTATGCATTCTAGATTTTTGGGTGCTGTAACTTCTAGTGCAGATCCCACTACTTACTCTGAGGCTTCCCGTCATTCTCATTGGCGAGATGCTATGGTTGAGGAACTTACTGCACTGGAGAGAAATCAGACATGGACTTTGTCTCCTTTGCCTGCGCACAAGAAGGCTATTGGATGCAAATGGGTTTATCGGACGAAGTTTCGGTCAGATGGTACTATTGAACGTCATAAGGCGCGTCTCGTGGTTCTTGGGAATCTTCAGGTTGAAGGAATTGATTACACTGAGACTTTTGCTCCAGTTGCGAAGATGAGTTCTGTTCGCTTGTTTCTGTCAATTGCAGTTATTCGTGGTTGGGAACTGCGTCAGATGGATGTTCATAATGCCTTCCTCCATGGGGATTTGCATAAGGAAGTGTTCATGCATCCTCCACCTGGCTACGCTGTACCGCCTGGTCAGGTCTGTCGCCTACAGAAATCTCTTTATGGTCTTCGACAGGCTCCTAGAAATTGGTTTGCTAAACTGGCTCAGGCTTTACGAGCATTTGGATTTGTTCAGAGTAAGGTCGATTACTCTTTGTTTGTTTTTTCTCGTGGATCAACTTCTTTACATGTTCTGGTTTACGTGGATGATTTGGTTATTGCTGGTAGTTCTTCTTCGCTCATCTCTGAGTTCAAGAAATACTTAGGTTCTTGTTTCCATATAAAGGTCTTGGTCTGCTTAAGTATTTTTTGGGCATAGAGATTGCTAGAAGGCCGGAGGGGATGTTCCTTTCGCAAAGGAAACATGCTTTGGACATTTTATCGGACACCGATTTATCTTCCTCTAAGCCGACTGACTTTCCGATAGAGCAACAACATGATCTGGCACGTGTTGAAGGTTCAGCCTACCATGACCCGGAGCAGTATCGACGCCTGGTTGGGCGCCTGATCTACCTGACTATTACTCGTCCTGAACTGAGTTATTCAGTCCACACTCTTGCGCAATTCATGAAGTTCCCTTGTGTTCCTCACTGGCAAGCTGTTGTCCGTGTGTTGCACTACCTGAAGAGTCATCCTGGTCAAGGTTTATTTCTCTCTTCTCGTAGTACGTTACAGTTGACTGCTTACTGTGATTCTGATTGGGCTGCTTGCCCTATTACTCGGCGTTCTCTTTCCGGTTACTTTTGTGATGATTGGTGATTCTCCGGTTTCTTGGAAGACCAAGAAGCAACCTACAGTTTCTCGGTCTTCTGCTGAAGCGGAGTATCGTGCTATGGCTGTTACCTGTTGTGAGTTGTTATGGCTTAGGTCTTTACTGAAAGATTTAGGGGTTGCGCATACTACTCCTATGCGTTTGTTTTGTGATAGTCAATCTGCTCTTCATATTGCAGCAAATCCAGTGTTCCATGAACGTACGAAGCATATTGAAGTTGATTGTCATTTTGTCCGGGATCTTGTGCAGTCCGGTGCTATAGTTACTCATCATATCCGTACTACAGATCAACCTGCGGATTTATTTACCAAAGCTCTCGGCCGTAACCAGTTTCATTCATTACTTGGCAAGTTGGGCACTTCTGATCCCCGTGCTCCAACTTGAGGGAGGGTGTTAAGGAATTAGAATATTACTTGTAATTGTATTTATATTCTATTACCTTTTCCTGGCCATTTACTACTATATAATGTATCCTGAGTTCATTAATAAAGACACAGATTATTACCCTTATTTCCTACACCCGTTTTTACAATTAGTGCTTCTAAGCATGGTTTGATGAATGTTTTATTGAATGGTTTTTACCAACTGCTATACTAAATATGAATGTTATCAAATTGTCCTTGTATAGTGTTTGGTAAAAAGTTTTTAAATGCTATTTATTTTTTACAAAATCAAATTATCAATATTAAAATATCAGAAGGTAGTCAAAAAAAATCTAGAAAAACACCAAAAGCCAACTCAAACCCTCACCCTTATTAAATTTTTTACTTCCTCCATTCAAAAAGTAAATTGTAATATTTTTATTTTTAGTTTTCAAAATTAGATTAAAAAAACCAAATTCTAAAAATTAACTAAAAGAAAAAATTCAGACATCACAAAATACAAAATAATCTCACTTTAAAAAAAATCCCACTTTAAGCCAGTGAATATGTCATTTGAAAAGTAATCTAATTTGAAAATAATCATTTGAGAAAACCTGAATATGTTGTTATAGTTAATTTGTGTGAGATTGATTTTGGCTCTGGTGAATATTTGTGTATGTGATTACCAACTACTCCATGTTTACTGACTAAATAAGCAAATGGATTGTTCATCTAGGAACTATCAAAAGAAAGCTTGTACTTAAACTAATTTAATTGATGGCACTGAATTGCTTCCACGAGGAGAAATTCACAAAGTTTTGTTTTAAACCGACTTACCATTAGATAGGGTCATTTTATACTTGATCTAATTAACGTGGTGATTTGATGTTTGTTTTATTTAGAGATTCTTATAACTTTGATTTTTTATTAAATATATCGTAATGTATAAATAAAGTCAAAGTCTTGGGAACGACAGTCTTTCCATAGGTTTATGGAAATACGAAGTTTAATTAGAATAATAAAAGATAAAATATCTTAGTTGCAATATTAAAAATTTATTATGCAACGTGTAGTAATTATAACGTTTATAATCTGATTAATGTAACCCGAGAATTTTATCTTTATTTTTTATTATTTGCAGTTTAAACTTGGTCTTTCCATGACATATGGAAAGACCGTCTTTCAAGAGACGGGCTCAATAAATAATTATGATTTAATTCTAAAAGTTATTGAACAACGTTTTTTTTTATGATTTGTCTTACCATTAATTGATCTCAAGAAATTTATCCACTATCTTGTTTATATGGATTCTTTTAAAAAAAATGAAGTTTATCTAATTTTAGTGACACAAATAATTGTCACCATGCAACACAAATAATAGTTTAAAAGTTTTTCAAAATCATAGGACCTCGTTGCGATAAATAAAAACAAACATCAAATCACTTTATTAGTTACATTAACTATAAAATGCTTGCCATGCTTGCCATATTTTTCCTCATCTCGATCATACTTTCATAATTGAATTTGATTCTAAAATGACGGTTCAGATGATTAATGACCCTTATTCTGCACATTGGCAAGTTTTTGATATGGTTTTCAAGGTGAAGTCTCTCATTGGCAGAGCTGAACTCAAACATGCATTTCGAGAGTGCAATTCTATAGCTAATGCTATAGCTAAGCACCATTTTAATCAAAATCAATACCTCCACCTAACTAATATCCCCATGCATATCAGAGGCCTTATTACCTTGGACAAAAAATACACACCACATATTCCAGTATTTAAAAGGGCAAATGCTTTAGAATAGATACTGCTAAGATGTGGTTTGTTTACGCAGGTTTGCTGATCAATTTGCTGTCAAGCTAGTACTTTAATGATAACTGAAGCGGCCTATGCCTATTGATGTTTACCAAAGGAAAACCGCAAGAAATCTCCATCTACTGGTTTTTATTTCTTCAGCTCTTGGGCTTGAATGAAGGTTTTGGATTTCAAGCTCATCTCAGTAACATACTCATGGACTCCCAACTCAAGTTTTTTGCAAAGCACCTAATCGGGAGCTGATGTTAAGTACTCCTCAGCTGCAATTCAGTTTAACCATTAATCTAACTTCGGTTTTTGAAGCTCTTTAGTTTAGGCTTTGAAATTTTGAGATTGAAGTTGTCTGGCCAAAGGAGAGAATTAACACAAGGGGTGGAGATTCTCTCTTTTGGATCGCAACTTCAATAATATCTATACTGTTCTTCCTGGATAATTGCTTATACATCCTAGGTATAGATAGGTAGGACTTTTGGAGGCAACTGTGTTGCTTCATCGCTCATTATGAACAAGTAACACTCTATATATATCCTATTGATCCTTGACTAAGGCTTGGGGAACCTTAATATATATTCCCCCACCCTCGGGTGTTTTCATTAAAAAAAATAATTAAAAAAATACATTAACTATAAAATGATCATGTTTAACAGTTAGTTGACATAAATGTCATTTTTTTTTTACTTGAGACGCTTATAAATGTCCTCATATGCATCTTTTGGTACGCTTATGAAAGTCCCATTTACAAAAATATATTGGACCATTTTATAATGTTTTATTTGCATATATATTGGGTCACTTTCAACATGTGTTACACAACATTGAAACATTTAGTCTACAAGTGTACTAATATACATTTATTTGAACGCTTTTTTTTATAAACGTCCCTATATTAGCGTCATAATAAGACCATTGTATTATAGTGGACTCTAATTATAAATATAAACAAAGTATAGCATAAAATTTTAAATAATAATAAATGGAAATGGATCCTTGAAAAAATGGAATGGGAATGTATGTATCATTACGGTTGTATTTTCTCTCTTGCAAGTTGTTGATGTTGTAATTTTTGCTAACAATTTCGACACGCGCCGTTAAAAGCATAACTAATGAACACGTGTTGGATATCTACGATTTTGTAAGATTTCAGCAACTGCACAACTTCATCGGGTCCTTACACAATTAATTACCCACAGTTTTGCACAACTTGCCCTTTTTTTATTGCAAATCTCATTTACCATTGCGTCCACTTGCTATTATTTTACTCCTATTTTAATTTCCAAGACGAACTAACTAACAGAAAGCTGCATTATTTTAAGATTCAAACCTTATTTGGGTCCAATTGAATTCAGAGTATTCCGCATTATCCTCATTGTATTTTTGTTTTCCTGTGGGTATTTCTAATTTTTGAAATCGCACTCTAATTACATTCTAATCTCTAATTTGTGCAGAAAATATATAAAGCCCTGCAAGTATTATATAATTGTTAAATTTATATATAAAAAAATTATTAACCACTCATAATACTCAAATAACCAACACACAAAATCAATATAATCAGTTGATCAGATTAGCTAAACAAAAATTAATAGTTTATAAAATCTCACATTAACTAATTTACAACTCTGTAGGACCTTGTACAGTTAGTATCCCACCGGTTGTACCACTTGCATTTCTTCCTTATCTTCTCTCTCCTTGCGTATTCCACTTGCGCCCACATGCTATTTTTTTAATACTCTTTCAAGTTACTAAGACAAACTAACTAACCGAAGATTTTCTTCCTTATCTTCTCTCTCCTTGCGTATTCCACTTGCGCCCACTTACTATTTTTTTAATACTCTTTCAAGTTACCGAGACAAACTAACCAAACGAAGATATGTTATTTTAAAATTAAAACCTTAATTTATTCCAATCGAATTCAGAGTATTCTCCGCTATTATTTGTAGATTATTTTTTTGTTGTTGGTGTTTCCATACGTGTATCTAATTTCTCAAATTTGCACTCTAATTAAATTTCAAACTCTAATTTAACTTGGATTTTTCAATAACATTGGAAAACATTGGAAAATAAAGCTATATGTATTAAAAATAGGTAAAGTCTTATGAAAAGTGGGGTTTAATTAAAATAATAAAATGCAAAAGGTCTTAGTTGCAATATTAAAATTTTATTATGCAACGTGTAATAGTTATAAAGTTTATATCTCGATTCATGCAACCCAAAAATTTTATCTTTAATTTTTCTAATTTGCACTTTTAACCTTGATCTTTCCATTGGTTATTGAAAGATAGTCTTTCAAGAGACGGACCCATGAAAAAAACGTTGAAGTTATAAAAAAACAATAAACTTTACCACTTATAATATTCAAATAATCAGTACACAATATCAGTTCATCCGATTAGCTAAACAAAAATTGACAATAAGAATTATGGATTAACAACAGAACTATGGTCAAAGTGTTTTTTCCCTTTTGATTTGAATCTAATTAATTTTAATTGAACTGATATTTTACAATGAAATTAGATAAATTTTAATTTCATTTGAATAAAACTCGAACGTAATTATGTTGAAAAGAATTACACTTAATTCATTAAAACAATGAAATGGTCAACTTAACTACCACCTTTTGTAAGAGTATAAATAATTGCAAAATTTTAGAAAAAATCGTCTTTGCGTATGCATATGGAAAGACAGAGTTGAATTAAAATTATAGAAAGGTAAAAGATTTTAATTGCAATATTAAAATTTTATAATGAAACATCTAGTAACTATAACTTTATTTCCCAATTAATGCAACGCAAATTTTTATGTTAATTTCATCTAAATTGCAGTTTAAGTCTTAGTCTTTTCATAACTTATGAAAATGCCGTCTTTCTAGAGACGGACTCGTAAATAACACTTCTTTGTTCCGAATTGCAATTCAACTATTCATTTAGTTAAATTTTATAACTTTGACCTTAATTTGAATTAGGATATAAGTATAAATACTATTGTGTGATACATTGTTAGATTCGTTATAACATATACTTTCAAAGTGTCAACTTTGTATAAATTTTAATTATTCTTAATAAAAATATATTAAGAATTAAAATATTTTTAAAGTCAACTATTAAAATTCAAAGTGTACAACTTAAAATGGGATGGAGGGAGTAAATGATTCAATTAATCAGTAACCAACCATAATCACAAAACAATATATCATAATATCTCTTTTTAATTGAAGATGTTCTAAATTACAATAATCTCAGTGTTTATACTCCCTGTCCCAGACTAAATTACCCCCTTACTTTATGACAATATTTTCTATCAAAGTTTGACCGCATATTCGAATAGATATATGAGATATAAAGTTCATATTTGTTAATTGACAATTTGTGGTAATTATGCAAATATGGTATTATTATGCTGCAACATCAAAGAAGGAAGATTTGATGCTATAAGGAAAGTTTGAAGAAAGAATCTGAGAAGAAGTATATCTCGTCCAACGTGTTTGATTTGAAGAATATCTTAATTCCTATATTTGTGGGATTGGATTAAGATTTGTAAAGTTAGAATTGAGTTGGGTTTTGGCTATGGTAAGGCTAAGGATGAGAATATTCTAATTCCTATCAAGGGATTAGATTTGATAAATCTTATCTCCAAATGATTTGATTGTGATCAGGATATTTTGTGGAGATAGGATTCTAGTCGCACAAGTAATTGAAGACTGCGACTGTACTATATATTGTGGACATACTGGCTAAGCTACTTACGCATTACTACAGAGAAAATCTACACTCGGGTTTTCATAATTCAGAGAGTAGCGCAGAGCTATACATTGGTTTTCCAACATGATCAAACTTCTTTGATCTAAAAGTTCAGAACGTAAACATTAATTTCTCGGGAGGAGGAGATCCAGCGTTGATGGATTTCGAGGTCAGAGGGAGTCTGATCAAGGTGGATCGACAACTAGAGGAGGTAGTTAAATTCATGTGTTGAATAGAAAAGATAAGTATATTGTATGGTGTACCTTGTACTATCTTTTTGATTAGTGAATTCATTATGAACTGAGCTAGACCATGCAGATGTAGATGTCATTCACCGAACTGCGTAGCCAATTCGTGTATCTTTAACTTTTTACTTTATTACAAACTTGGTTAATTAGGGTATGTTGGAACACGACAATCACAATTGAAGTATTTAGGTAAAACCAAATTTCAATTGTTATCAGAGCTAAGTCACTTATTCTTACCTTGGTTGTGTCAAGGAAAGTGTTGATCCGGTTTTACCATGGCGACCAAAGAAGAAGCTTTGGTGTCTCGACCTCCACTGCTAGAAGGAACAAACTACAATTATTGGAAGGCACGAATGCGAATGTTTATCAGCTCACTTGATGAACTTCCCTGGTATTTTGTTCAAATTGAATGGAATCACCCTATGGAAGTTGTTGAGTCTAGTTCAAAGGTGAAGGAAGGAGAAACAAGTACGAAGAAGCAAAGACTCAAAGCCAAGTCAACATGGAGTTCACACGAGTTGAAGGCCTCGATAGCAAACTCCAAAGCCTTAAATGCTATCTTCACAGATGTGGATGAATTCAAACTCATTTCAAACAGCTGCCAAGCAAAGAAAGCATGGAATATTCTACAAACAATGCACGAAGGAACAAGTCGAGTACGGGACTCAAAGTTGCAAAAGTTGGCCGCAAAATTTGAAGAGTTGAAGATGGAAGAAGATGAAACTGTTTATATATTCAACGGCGAGATAAGAGACATCACCAATATGATGTATCAACTTGGGAAAACTTACAAAGAAAAAAATTTGTGAAGAAAATATTAAGATCACTCCCAAACGTTTCTTTATGAAGGCTGCTGCCATTGAAGAAGCAAGAGATGTGGCCAACCATCAAAGAAAGCCCACAAAGAGTTAGCTTTCAAAGCATCAGCCTCAAGGGATGATCATGAAGGTGATAGTGAGAGTGAAGCCCAAGAACTTGCACTTATAGCCAAGAATTTCTCAAAAATGCTGAAAAAGGTAGTGAACAGAAAATCACAAGACAAATCGGGTGGAAAAGATCTTGGTCAAAGGAGGTTGGTAACTCTCGAGGACCCCGGATGGAATGAAACATTCAGCAATTTCTGAGAAATCAGAACAGTGAATCAAAACAGACAGGAAGGATTCAATGTAGAGAATGTGAAGGTTTTGGTCACATCCGGGATGAATGTGCCAACACTAGAAAGAAACAGGGTAGATCGCATGTCACTTCATAGAGCGAAGATGAGAAAGAGGAGGTAGAAGAATAACTCACCAGTAACTGTGTAGCCTTCAGAGCAAAGATGAACGAATCTGACAATGCATGTTCCAACACCGAAAAGATAAAGAAGTTGGGATGTTCTAACACAGAGATACTAAGTAGAAACTTTTTAGGCGATGATGATGGTCACGAAGTGAATGATTATGAAATTCGCCAAGAGTATGGGAATATATATGCAATGTGGCTTAAAGTTGTTGAGGCAAACAAAATTATGAAGTATTAAAAAATACCAGCTTGTGGAAAGAAAGACAGAGTTAGTTAGTATGATTGAGACATTGGAGAAGGGGATTGAAGTGCTGAAACAAAATCTTAAATTAGCAACTATCAGAGCTGAGACGGCTGAAGCTACACTCACAAAGCTGAATACTGGAAAGGCAAAACTCGATGATATACTAGCTATGGGAAAAAACGCTGGAGATAGACAAGGAATTTGGTATAACACATATGAGAAAGGATCAATTGATTTTAAAGTAGAGGTGCAGGCCATGAAGAAAAAGATCACGAAGACACGTCGCCGCAAGCCTATGTTATGCCACTATTGCTCCTATTTTATGCCACTATTGTATATTAACTATAAAATGATCCTGTTTAATGGTTAGTCGACGTGAATGTCCTCATTTTTTTTACTTGGGACGCTTATAAATGTCCTCATATGCATCTTTTGGTACGCTTATAAATGTCCCAATTTTATATATATATATATATATATATATATATGTATATATTGGGCTGCTTTATAATGTTTTATCTGCATATATATTGGGATGCTTTCAAAATGTGTTACACAACATTGAGACATTTAGTTTACAAATGTACTAATACATTTAATTGAATATTTTTTATAAACGTCCCTGTATTAGCGTCTTAATAAGCCTATTGTATTGTAGTGGACTCTAATAATAAATATAAACAAAGTATAGAAAACTTTAAATAATAATAAATGGAAATGGATCCTTGAAAAAATAGAATGGGAACGTATGTATCATTCCGGTTGTATTTTCTCTCTTGCAACTTGTTGATGTTGTAATTTTCGCTGAGCTATTTTCTTGCATGAACAATTTTGACACGCGTCTTAAAAACATAATTAACGAACACGTGTTGGATACCTGCGATTTTGTAAGATCTCAGCAACTGCAAGTTGCAACTTCATCGGGCCCTCAAACAATTAATTATCCACAGTTTGCATAGAAGAGGGATACCTTTTCGGTGTGTGGATGGCTCACTGATACCTTTTCGGAATGATGCAGAACATGTAGATAGACAAGCAAAATAGAAGAGGGATCGTTGTTCAGTGAAAGAATTGGTTGTCCTTCTTTAAAATAGGGAGACCTAGGGTGGAGCGATTGTTCCATCTGACCCTTGTCTGCATCGTTGGTGATTTTTGTGAATTGTGTTAATTGTTTGCTAGACTAAATTGTTTTTTTGTCCCCTAAATAGCATCTTATAATTTTTTTGGTCCCCAAGGTCAATGCTGCGTTTGTTCAGCAACAAACAAATACAAATGATTTGTTTGGTCCCCAAATGTGGGTTTCAGGTAAAGTCAATGGTAAAAATATGTAAAATGACCATTATACTCATGAGGTTTAAAAAAAGAAAAAGAAAATAACGCTGGTTATCACGTTCTCATCTTCAATCGGCGCCTAAATTTTATTCTAAATTGAGCGTGTGAATATCACACGCTCATCTTCCTCCTCAAGCCGCCAGTCATCTTCCTCATCTCCAAGCCGCCTGTGGATGCCGCCTATCATCTTCCTCATCTCCAATCTGCCGACTTTGCACCAATCCCTAATTTAGTCTTGTTTGCTATACATGGATGTTGTGGTTGTTTCCAGGCATGACTTTGTCGAGTATACAGGTGAATGCTCTCAGTACGCCTGAAGGGAAGGTGAGGGATTGCTATGTCGAAGACATTGGGTTGGATCATGGGTAGCGTGCAAGTAGCAGTGGTGACCAGAAGTTTACAGTGAAGGAAAATGAAGGGCGGCCTAACGAGAAGACAACTGCAGGTCTCCAACGGTGCCTAACTTAGATGGCCTACTCGGGTGCCGAGAGCAGTAAGTGCAAGCCTTATGAAGGAGAGGCCAATAATCCCGAGTCTTCGAAGGTGTTGTAGTTGTCGAATCATGCTCAAGTGAAGGGTTCAACATCCGTAGTAGTGGTGAAGCCTATACAGAAGTTGAAAAATGACGTCGATGGATTGACTTGTCAGGGTCAACTATGGAGGTATGTTTGTTGCGAATGTAGATGTTGTTAGCATCTCGTATGCTAGCTATACTGATAAGGGTGTTTCTTTGGTTCGCAGGTGGCATGTGCTATGACTTCTGTAAGGCAACATGTTGTTGACTATGCGCCAGAGGTGGGGGTCATTCCAAGCACGTGGAACCGTGGAATTGCTAGAGGCTAATTTGAAGCACATTGTAGAGGCTCGGGAAGAGCTTGAAAATCGCAGGAAAGTAAACATGAGCAGAATCCTAACTTGGTATCATTGAGTTAGAAGACCAAGTTTCCATAGCGGAGACATTGGAGAAGGTAAGGCGATAGGCGGATGAGGATTTTGCAAAGAAAGTGAGGGACGTTGGCCATCCTTTTCCTTTGATCCTGGATTTGGGCAAGATTGTTCTCTACCGTCCATAAAGGAGGATGAAGAATGTAGGCTAGATCCTTTTCCGGCTAAGGCAAGTGTCAAGAAGACTAATGATACCATAGAGGTTGATCCTCCAACAATTTTGATTATATCTAAGCGAACTTTATGCTGCACTAGCTAGGCGAAGAAGGGAAAGGAAGTTTCCAATGACATGCCTATCACCCGTGCTAGCTGGTCAACTAGTGAAAATGTAAGCTAGCTTTTAGATCATTAGTTTATTGGCAAAAGGCGATCAATCCGCTCGCCCTCAGCGGCCCATACCAGCACACACCCAGGCCATCGTATGAGAGGTAAATTACGGTAGCCCAGCACCAGGACCCATGGGCTTGGCATTGCCTCGGTGCGCACAAGGGAGCCTTGCAAAGAAAGAACTCTCCACACTGCCGCTGCCGAGGATCGAACCTGGGATTATTGGCTTACCCACCCATGTCCCAACCACTGGGGTACACCCGTAGTTTATTGGTGTAATGGATGTTGGGGAAAATATTTAATGGAATTTAGTTGCATTTGGGACTTATGACCAACGCGTGAAGACATTTTTGGTAAGTTTATGTGTTTTCATGTGTTTCATTGAATAGTGTTTTGCGTCGGGTGTGGACACTGTTATGGGTAAAGGTTCGTTTTCAGGTGATCGGGAGGGTGACGTGCGCTGGAGGGGATATAATTTATCCCGTTGGGGGAGAACAATATGGGTTTATTGCTAGGTGTGATCGCGATGGAATGGGTTTAAAGAAATTCCTGACGCGGCAAGTTGACGGAGACATTAAACATAATGGGTTCGTCGAAGGGTATCTGTTAGTTGTAGGACATTTCTGTGGGTCGTCATGCTTGGGTTGAGGTGAAGATGTAGATAACGATGGCGGGTCTCCTCCCGTCACGTTCCAAGGTGACCTTGATCGGGGTACCAAGGTGCCATGTTAGTCTTTAATGACGTGTTAGTTTGTCCTACAATATAGGGCCTTAAAAATTGAACGACTCCAAAACTTTAAAAATTATTTAAAAAGAAATTTAATTTGAATACACAATACTTTTTTTTTAAAAAAAATCATACATTGAAAATAAAGGTTTAAAATTTTAAATAATCATTGTGAGTTGTATACTATTAAAAATTAACTATATATTTATATTTTGAAAAATACCTGTATTCTAAATATATACTCCCTTCGTCCCACGAAAAATTGCATATTTACCTTTTCACGGTATTCAATGATCGGGTTTGACTCTCAATATCTCTAGCTACATACAACAATTTCGTATAAAAAATTAATCTTTAGAAAATAGATGTTAACATGAATCTAACAATATCTCACGTAAAGCTTTTATTATAAGTATATTAATTTATATTTAGGGTTAAAGTTTACAAAGTTTGACTTGAAAAAGTAAACATACCATTTTTCATGGAATGGGGTGTAATAAAATTAAGGACCTTATTTATTTATCATCACAAGCCTATGTATTTCATGAGACACCACATACGATGCTAGTAGTATTGGTGGAAAAATATAGTCGACAAATACACTTAAGCACTGCATTTGGTGAATGGATAAAAAAAAGATTAAATTATTTTTTGGTCTCCGACAAAGTATCTTTTACTATCTTTAGGTCCCCAGTTGCAAAACAACCCTTAGACGGTACCCTACAAATTCAAAACATTGTTTTTGGTCCCCAAACCCAGTTTCCGGCCAGATTTCTGGTTTTCAGGCTCACGTGCCATTTTTCCGGTAAGCTCAGGGCTAATTTGGTAATTTCACAAATTAAACACATTTAATTTGGTAATTTCACAATCAAGTTCCTATCTACATTAAATTACATTCCAGCCCCTGTTCTTCTTCAACCAACATTTTCTGAAATTACATTCCAGCCGCCGCCGCCTTCCGCCACTACCTTCCACCGCCGCCTTTAATTCAATTTTTCATCTTCCCAACACCGCCAGCCAACTGGTGGCGCCGCCGCTACTCAAAAATCATTGAAGAAAATTTTCAGACAAGAGAAACAAGAACACCAGCTCCAACCCACCATATATAAGTAGACCTTTCTGGCCTGAGGTAAGCGCATTGGCACCAAGTCCAAGCTGCTGATTCTCAGCAAAACCAGCATTTCCACTCTCTTACTCACGAAGAAACTCTGCGAAGCTCCACAAGAAGGGCACCGCCAATCGTCGGGAAGTTTATCGAACGGCAGCCCAGGTGGGATGTGATACGTGGAATCCCCAGAAGACTCATCGTACTTATGTCCGCTCAATCGACACTCATGAATGCCTGTGTTCAGAATAGAAAACTTCTCCTTGGGTCTTCTCTTTGGAGCCCCGTCCTCGGCTGCTTCGACTACGCCATTGGTGGAAGCCTCTTCTGTGAGCTTATCCTCTTTGTAAACATCAATGGATTTTGGAGGGGGGAAATGGGATTTTGAAGCAGAGAGGGGTTTGGAGATGATTTATTGAGGAGGATTTTTGAAGAGCCTGGGATGGTATGATGGTTCAGTGAGTGGGGAAGTTGGGAGGTTGAATGTGAAACAAGGTCTTGAGGTTGCTGATGCCATTTTTGTTTGAGATAAATTGGTTTCGAGGAGATTTTGTTGGCGGCGGCAGAGACGACTAAGTGAAGAAGATGAAAGTTTTCTTTTTATTTTTTATTTTTAAAAATCAGGGGTATAATGGTCATTTTACGTATTTTGACCAATTTTACCGTTGACTTCCCCTGAAAACCACCTTTGGGGACCAAACAAATTGTTTTGAATTTGTAGGGTACCATCTAAGGGTTGTTTTGCAACTGGGGACCAAAACATGGTATAAGGTACTTTATTGGGGACAAAAAAAATAATTTAGTCTAAAAAAATATTGTTTATTGATAACTAAACAGTAGTTTTGTAACAAAATTGAGAAATTCAGTAGAAAAATAGATTAAACCACTATTATAATATAAAAGTGCAGGTCACGTTGCATAAAAATACAACTTTACTAAGAGTCACAGTTTAATGCTGTAATAAGTAGTGGTTTGCTGAAATAATACTTAAGGTAATTTCTCGCACTATATATTCATAGTTAGATCTCCCTAAAACACATATCATCGCTTTGCAAACTAACCTTTTCTTCTTTAGATCTCAGAATGCATATTTTCACCATATAAGAACTCTGTGAACGCGCAACTTTCACCTTCTCTCCACCTTCAGAATGAAGACTTCATCGTTCTTCTTTAGTTTCTTTTCTTTGCCAATAGGAAGGTTAATCCTCATTTCCCTCAAATTTCTTTTCCAAAATCATCCTTTTGATCAGAAAAAAAAAATCATTTAAGCTTGAATCACAGGGCTTCATTTGTGACAGACTTTTGCCACCGACAATCTTCGAAAGAACAGAAATAGGGAAGCGACACGTGTGAATTTGGGGGTGGAGATGGTGGCCATGGCTCTCATGGTAATTTCAGAAACACTGAGCGGCTGCTTTATCTAGTCAACTACTCATGGCGAATATAAATTGTGGTGAGTTAGTACAAACTTATTGATTTTTCTATTCTTCTTTGTTGAATCGTAATTTTTGGGTTCGACCCGACTTCTACATAATTTTATTTAATTATGTAAGTGTTGTTGGGGTTAATTGAACTTGGTGGATGAATAAATTAAATTACCATTCAATTATAAAATTACGATACAATATGACATTAAAATGGTAATTTTACTAAAAGCCGCCATTTAATGCTTTAATAAGCGGTGGTTTATTGATATGATGCCTAAGATGATTTCTCGCACACAATTATTTTTCTGTAATAAGCAGTGGTCAAAGACATACATATCCTCGCTTTACAGAATATTTTTTTTCCAATCTTGAATCCATATTTTCACATAACTCTATGAACACGAAACTTTCACCCTCTCTCCATTCTTTGAATGTGGGGTTTATGTCCTCTTTCTTTCAGTTTCTTCTCTTATTTTGTGGGAAGGTTGGCCCTTATTTCATTGGTCACCAGTTCAAGATCATATTGGACTAGATACTAACTGATTAAGATTGGAGCTGGAATGACTAAAAACATAAGATCATGGATCAGGTCCATTTGTGACATTTAAGATGGGGACTGTTTTAAATAGTTTCAATTTCTAATCAATTCCAATCGATTAGACCAAATTTAGATGTATTTTTAATTTATTTTTTCCAGACAAATGTGGTGAATTGCAAGTCGAGTATCATTTCCCTATAGTTTCTCTTTCAAAAGCACTCCTCTGATAAGATAAAAACTCTCTTTAAGTATGACCTCATGTGACTTGATTTGTGAAAGGTTTATGCTGTTGACAACATCTGGAAGAGTTATATAATGGAACGACATGTGAATTCGGATATGGAGACGGTGACCATAACACTGACAGGGTAAATTTAGAAACGCTAAACGGTCTTTGGATGGATTCAACATTGAGGCTCGTGGAAAATTTGGGAATACAAATCACGGTGAGTTAGTATAATCAAATATTTTTTTGCATTCTTCACTACTAGATTATAGTTTTTACTTCACTCGAGGGGTGGTGATGTGACTACTAATACAATGATAGATAGTGGGTAGTGAAAAAAGAGAGCCGAGGGTAGCAAAATAAAGGGAGTCAGGGGTGATAGTCATTAATGGTGGGAGGAGTGATGGTGATATTCAAAAATACTTCTAAAAAAGTATAAGCATACTAACTGTAGTATAAAATATATGACTTTAGTAAGTAAAGTACGTGATGATAAATTTTTAATTTGATTCCTAATTCAAATTCTTTCGCTTTGTAATTTTAATTACAATTCCATTATGAAAAATGTAAATTAGTGTGGCATCCACAATCCACATGCTCAAAACTAATGTACTGCCTGTACACTCTTTTTTAAGCTAATACGTAGAGAGTTAGAGGTGGTATAATACTAAGAAGATAGTAGGAATTAAACTTAGCTTTCGCTACTCTAATTTTATTTATTTTAACTTTGACCTTAATGTAAGATCAATATTTTTATATTCCTTATATTTCTATCACAATATTTAGTACTTTTTTTTTACATTCGTTATACTTTTTAATACAGACTTAAGAAATTGAATGGAAATGGAGAAAGACAATACGGTGAAGAATACTCAACCT
Organism: Rubia yunnanensis; assembly: GCA_037428765.1. Classification (NCBI taxonomy): domain Eukaryota; kingdom Viridiplantae; phylum Streptophyta; class Magnoliopsida; order Gentianales; family Rubiaceae; genus Rubia; species Rubia yunnanensis. Next base: position 5,871,303 of record CM075069.1, read on the forward strand.
TATACCGTACGCCTCATCGAGTGAAGCTCTTTCTGCTTCCTCCACTTCTCCGCCTGCGTCTCTATTGATAGTGAGTGTGCCCTCGCCAGAGCAGCCACCACCGAGGCAGGTAACTGGTTGATGTTGTCTGCACCAAATGGAGAGAACACCGATATCGAAGAAGAACGGGTTATCTGGGGCCCCTCTTTGCTAGGGTCTGTACCGAACTTTCTGTTGAGTGAGAGTCCAGACTCAGCTCTATTCCGGCGTCCTCCGCCGCCGCCTCTGACCATTGATTGCGGGGAAATGGTCCCATGTCGTTCGCGAACATAATTCACAGTGATCACAGAGCAGGTAAACTTATATAAATAGAGTAAGGAAAAAGATTCTTAAACCCTACAAATCCTAGAGAACCGTAGGAGATAATGTGACTAAGGATATTTCTAGGGATTTATTAACAAGTGACATTTTTTTTCCCGATTTTATGGATGTATTCTTACAAAGAAACGTACAAATAAAGAAAGAGTTAAGTAGTGTTGGTTTAAAACTCCGGAGAGTGACGGGAATAATGGGATCCCGAGGCCCGTTAATTCATTAAATCAAATTATAGTAATTTTTAAAAAGACACGTGGGCTCCCCATAGTCCTCCATTCCTCCATGTGTCTCATTCTCCCGTCTTTTACATCCGTTTCGATACAGTGTCTGTCTATTTTTCATAATCCCAATTCTTCTTATTTAAGGACCCCATTATTCCCGTCACTCTCCCGAGTTTTAAGCCAATACTCCAAAACCTTCTTCGTCTGAAGTTTCTCTACAAGACTTGAATCAATAAAACTTAAAATAGCGCCGCTTGTTGATAATTTCTCAGTACAAATCCTGCTCACATTGTTTCTGAGAGATTTTGTGGGTTTAAAGAATCACTTTCATTCCTCTATATATAAGTTTCCCTTGGTTCTTGTATTCTTGATCACTGGAAATCAAGAGATTTTGTGGGGGTTTTACAGAATCACTTTCATTCCTCCACACTAAAATAAGTTTCCCTTGGTTCTTGATCACTGGAATCTGGAAATCATGTTCGTGAACCACGTGGGAATGGGAAGTGACAGTGGAAACTCTTCCGGCGGAATCAATGGCCGGGAGTCGGCGGCGGAGGAAGCCGGTATTGAGCTGAGCCTGGGGCTCTCGCTGAACGGAAGGTTCGGTGTGGACCCGAGCAAGGACGGGCCCCAGATAACCCCTTCTTTTTCGATGTCGGTGTTTCCTCCGTTCGATACAGACAACATCAACCAGTTGCCGGCGCCGGTGGTGGCTGTTCCGGCGAGTGCGCACTCGCTGCCAATAGAGACGCAGGCGGAGAAGTTGAGAAAGCGGAAGGAGCTGCAGTCGCTGAGGCGTTCGGAGGCCAGAAAGAGGAGAATGGATAAGCTGAAGACTCAGGCTCAGACTCCGATACCGGCACCGACTCTGGGGAATGGGGCGCCGCCGGGGACGCAGAACTCTGTGGGATCACTGGGCAGAAGCTTCTCTACACTCTCCCAGTTGGAGAGCCCACCGATTACAGGTCTATTCTTTTTCTCTGTCTCCATCTTATGTTCATTAAAGGATTTTAGCTGTACAACATTGTCATATAATTTTATTTTCTTAGGGCCTGATTTGATCTGAAAATTGCTGCAAAGATCTTGTTTTTGTGTTCGTTTACATAGTATTTTAATGGGTAATCAACCCTGATTTCTTTTTTTTCCTATTTGATGCTTTGCTTTTCCAGTTACTGCAGCTGTGAATCCCGTGATTCCAAATGCTGATCAAGCCGCCGGTAGCTCGCAACCGGCACAGGGAACTAACGATCCACCGCCGCGCCGCCGTATCCCGCGGCCAAGAGCTGATAGCGCAGCCGCAGAGAAAAAGGCTGCAGATACCCAGCAGACGCTGACGAACATGATGATGGAGATGCCTCGCGTCACCACAGTCGGGAACGGGCCTAACCGGCGGCAGGTCGACGGCCTCCTCTACAGATGCACCCGGCGGGGAGAGGAGGTGAAGATCGTGTGCGTCTGCCATGGGAGCTTCATGTCGCCGTCGGGGTTCTGGAGGCATGCCGGCGGCGAGGATGTGGAGAACCCATTGAAACACATCGTCGTCAGCCCGTCGCTCGTTCTATAACCATGCATCAACGTAAGAATCTCCGGCTTACTGATTCCGGCAGTTATCTTTCTTGTTTTTGTTTTCTCTTCTGATTTATGTTAATGCACCGACTTCAGCACGTCAGGCTTCTTCAAAACAGTGCATTTTACGATCGCCTTGGTGGATATGGTGGCGGGGAATGGCGGCAGTCGGTGGCCTTCGGGGTGGGTCCAGTTTTCGATGCCATTTCAAATTGGTAGGAGTGCGAAATTTGTGTTCTGAATAATTGTTGGTCTTTGTGGGTCGTTTAGAGAGAGATGGAATTAATAGAGGGGGAATTGTAAATATTTTTAGCTTTAGCCGCTATTTTCGAATTATTTTTTCTAAGAAAGTCGATCCAATAGCCAACTTATCAATATTAAAATATCAGAAGGCAGTCAAAATAAATCTAGAAAAAACCCAAAAGCCAACTTAAACCCTCGCCCTCATTATATTTTTTACTTCCTCCATTCAAAAAGTAAATTGTAATATTTTTAGTTTTAGTTTTCAAAATTAGATTAAAAAAACCAAATTCTAAAATTTATCTAAAAGAAAAAACTCAGACAGCACGAAATACAAAATAATCTCACTTAAAAAAAAAATTCCACTGTGAGCCAGTGAATATGTCATTTGAAAAGTAATCTAATTTAAAATAATCATTTGAAAAAACCTGAATATGTTGTTATAGTTAATTTCCGTGATATTGATTTTGGCTCAGATGAATATTTTTGTATGTGATTACCAACTACTCCAAGCAAATGGATTGTTCACATAGGAACTATCAAAAGAAAGCTTGTATTTAAACTAATTTAATTGATGGCACTGAATTTCCATGAGGAGTATAATCTCTCATATTTTTTTAGTTATCTCACTTTTAGCGTGTCATGAAATTCACATAGTTTTATTTTAAACCGACTTATTATTAGAGATTGTGTCATTTTATACTTGACGTAATTAATGTGGTGATTTGATGTTTGTTTTATTTGGAAATTCTTATAACTTTTATTTTTTATTAAATATATCGTAATGTATAAATAATTATGATTTGGTCCTAAATGTTTTTTGAACAAGATTTTTTTATATAATTGATCTAACCGTTAATCGATCTAAGAAGAGACTATCCCCAATCCACTATCTTGTTTATATGGATTTTTTTTTAAATGAAGTTTATCTAATTTTAGTGACACAAATAATTGTCACCATACAACACAAATAATAGTTTAAAGGACCTTATTGCGATAAATTAAAATAAACATCAAATCATCTCATTAGTTACATTAACTATAAAATGATCTTGTTTAACGGTTAGTAGACGTAAATATCCTCATTTTTTTTTACTTGGGACACTTATAAATGCCATCATATGCATCTTTTGGTACGCTTATAATGTCCCAAATTTTTTTGATACTGGGCCGCTTTATAATGTTTTATTTGCATATATATAGGGACGCTTTCAACATGTGTTACACCAACATTGAGGCGTTTAGTTTACAAGTGTACTAATATACATTTGTTTGAATGCTTTTTTTTTATAAACGTCCCTATACTAGTGTCATAGCCTATTGTATTATAGTGGACTCTAATAATAAATATAAACAAAGTATAGCATAAAAATTTAAATAATAATAAATGAAAATTGATCCTTGAAAAAATTGAATGGGAATGTATGTATCATTCCAGTTGTAGTTTCTCCTTGCAAGTTGTTGATGTTGTAATTTTTGCTGAGCCGTTTACTTGCATGAACAATTTCGACATGCGTCCTCAAAAGCATAACTAACGAACACGTGTTGGATAACTGTAATTTTGTAAGATCTCAGCAACTGCAAATTGCAACTTCATCGGGCCCTCACACAATTAATTACCCACAAATTGCACAACATGCCTTTTTTTATTGTACATCCCATTGCGTCCACTTGCTATTATTTTACTCCTATTTTAATTTCCAAGACGAACCAACTAACAGAAAACTGTGTTATTTTAAGATTCAAAATTTATTTTAGTCCAATTGAATCCAGAGTATTCCGCATTATCCTCATTGTATTTTTGTTTTCCTATGGGTATTTCTAATTTTTGAAATCATACTCTAATTAACTTCTAATCTCACATTTGTGCAGAAAAAGTATAAAGCTTGCCTATATAATATAATTGTTAAATTTATCAAAAAAAAATAATAATAACCCTCATAATACTCAAATAACCAACACACAAAATCAATATAATCAGTTCATCAGATTAGCTAAATTTTTTTTAACAATCATGCATTTTTTCATCTGATTCAAATTGAATTGAACTAAAATTAAACAATAATAAATGGAAATGGATCATTGAAAAAATAGAATGGGAATGTATGTATCATTCCGGTTGTATTTTCTCCTTGCAAGTTGTTGATGTTGTAATTTTTGATGAGTTGTTTACTTGCATGAACAATTTCGACACGTGTCCTTAAAAGCATAACTAATGAACACGGGTTGGATGCCTGTGATTTTGTAAGATCTCAAAAGCTGCAAGTTGCAACTTCATCGGACCCTCACACAATTAATTACTCGCAGTTTGCACAACTTGCCTCTTTTTTTTATTGCACATCCCATTGCGTCCACTTGCTATTATTTTAGTCCTATTTCGATTTCCAAGACGAACTAACTAACAGAAAGCTGCGTTATTTTAAGATTCAAACCTTATTTTGGTAATTTAGGGTATTCCGCACTATCCTCATTGCATTTTTTTTCTCATGGGTATTTCTAATTTTTTAAATCGTTCTCTAATTACATTCCAATCTCTAATATGCGCAGAAAAAATATAAAGCTTTGCATATATTATATAATTGTTAAATTTATCAAAATAATAATAATATTAACCACTCATAATACTCAAATAACAAACACAAAAAATCAATATAATCCGTTGATCAGATTAGCTAAACAAAAATTAACAATCATGTATTTTTTCATCCGATTTAAATTGAATTGAACTAAAATTAATTAAATTTATAGTAAAATTAAATAAACTTAAACTTGAAGGAATCAAACTCGACAACAATGAAATTGAAAAGAATTAGACTTAATTATTAAAATAACTAAAAGATACATTTAGTTGCCACCGGATATAAATAATAATTTTTTAATATATTTATTAAGGGAAATGATTTATTTAATTATTAATAACTAATCATAACTAAAACAAAGTGAATGGTAGTGTCTCTTATATTTAAAATAAGATGTTAGAGGTGCATTCAATAAATTACACTGTAATCTCGAAATTTATGATTAGATTATTAGCAAAATAATTCCATCAAATAATTTAGAAATATTAAATTTTTATTTAAAAATATATTGCTTGTGAGGAGTTATGCTTGATAGAACATGACGCTTACGGTAAACTGTGTAGAGCATTAAAGTGATGCAAGTTGAACCAATTTAGTAACTATAATCATTCTGTTGAGACTTGAGTAAATTCTGAACTCGCTTTATGATATGACCCTAAAATATTTTGAACAGAGTTTTTTTTGATAATTGGTCTAATAGTTAATCGATCTAATAAGAGACTATCTCCAATGAAGTTTATCTTGTTTATATGGATTTTTTTAAAATGAAGTTTATCCAATTTTAGTGACACAAATAATTGTCACCATACACACAAAAAATAGTTTAAAAGTTTTTCAAAATCATAGGACCTCATTGCCGATACTGATAAAGTAATTTCCCATAATGATTCTGATTAATGATCAGGAGTATATAAAGAGTACAAAAAAGACTAGCCTAAATACAACCCTAGTACTAGTCATCACCATGGAATAAAATATTATCTAATCATCTACTTGCTTTATTCTAACACCCCCCTCAAGCGAAGTATCGGATGCTCGCCGACGCAAAGTTTGGATCTGAAGAACTTGAACAACGGACGAGAGAGTCCCTTGGTGAAGGTGTCAGTAATTTGAAGAGAAGTAGGAACATGTGCAACACGCAGCTTGCCAGAAGTCTCCAGCTCACAAATAAAATGATAATCAATATCGATATGCTTGGCCTGCTTGTGCACCATCAGATTCTGAGCCAAGAAGATAGCACTACTGTTGTCACATAACAACGGCGAACTAGAAAGCGGAACCCGAAGATCACGAAGCAAATGAGTGAGCCAAACAACCTCCGAAGCAGTGTTGGGAAGAGCACGATACTCAGACTCCGTACTTGGACGAGAAACAGTGGGTTGTTTCTTGGCACTCCAAGAAACAAGATTCCCACCCAGATAGACCGCATATCTATAAGTGGAACGACGAGTCTACAGACAGCAAGCCCAGTCAGCATCAGAATAGCCTAACACATCCGGAGTGCTCGCGGAATGAAAAATCAAACCAAAATGAAGAGTACCACGAACATAACGCAAAATTCGTGTAACTGCAGCAAAATGATCATCTCTAGGATCCTGAAGATACTGACTCACCGTGTTGACCGAGAAGGCCAAATTCGGACGAGTAATGGTGAGACACTGAAGCGCCCCAACAAGAGAGCGATAAAGAGTAGTATCCCTGAATGGGGGACTAGTGGAATTATGCAGCTGAGAACCGGCAACAAATGGTGTAGAAACTGGCACAACATCAGACATACCAGCCCGAGTCAGAATGTCCCGAGCATACTTCGCCTGACCGAGAAGCAACTCGGAGAAAGTAGGGGAAACCTCAAGACTAAGAAAGTAATTAAGAGAACCAAGATCCTTGATTGCAAGCTCCTTGTGCGTCCGAGCAATGAACTGACGAAGAAGAGCTGAGTCATACCCAGTAATAATGATGTCGTCCACATACACAAGAAGGTACAACAAGGAGGAACCCTGCGCTAGAACGAATAAAGAAATGTCAGCCGAGCTGCACCGAAAACCAAGTTGGGTAAGATAATTGCTAAACCGCTGAAACCAAGCTCAAGGAGCCTGCTTAAGACCATAAATGGCCTTTCGCAAACGACAAACATAGTCCGGATGAGAAGAATCCTGATAACCAACTGGCTGCTTCATGTAGACCGGAGCATCCAGGAACACCATTAAGAAAGGCGTTCTTGACATCCAGCTGATGAAGTGGCCAAGAACGCATGGTGGCAATAGCAAGAACTGTCTAAACAGAGGAGGCTTTGACCACAGGACTGAAAGTATGGTCAAAGTCAAAACCCGAAATCTGCAAAAAACCTTGCGCCACAAGCCTGGCTTTGTGACGATCAATCGTAGCATGCGAACAATACTTGAGCCGATAGACCCATTTGGAGCCAACAATGTTGACATCCGAAGGGCAAGGCACCAATCCAAGTGTACTGGCTACGAAGAGCAGTCATCTCATCGTCCATAGCTGAAACCCGGGCTAGATCCCGAAGAGCCGAGTGGTAATATGTGGGTTCTGTTTGAGATAGAAGTGTAACAGTAAGACCATGTGCAACAATGTCCGAATAAATCCCGTCGCTGAATGGCACCAGTGGCTGATCGAGTGGCCATCCGATGAGGACGAGGCAGAGGCAGAGGCGGCGAGGCCTGAGGAGGAGAACTAGTGGACGACACTGGAGAAGTCTCGGAAGAGCTGTCCAAGCGGTGAGCTATGGACAAGGTCGGTGAAGACGCGACCGAGGCTGGCTGCGGGACCATGTCCAACAGTAGAGAAGGTGGAACTGGCGGCGGAGAAGCTGATTCTAGCGGCGGAGAAGCTGGTTCCGGATCCAGCGAGCACATGGTGCATGGTGGCGTGTGAGACGAAGTCGAAACTGGCACAGAGATCACAGGGTCGCCATCAGGATCAAGAAAAACAGAGACATCAAGGGTGGATGCGGAAGATCCCGAAGACGTAGAAGGAGCAAATGGGAAGTATGTATCATCAAAACGAGCATGACGAGTGATGTAAATTCTGCATGTAGAAGCATCAAGACACCAAAAACCTTTGTACTGGGAACTGTAACCAAGAAAAACACATGGAATACTGCGGAGAGATAACTTATGATCAGCACACGGTCGAACAAATGGAAAAACCCGGCACCTAAAGGGATGAAAATTTGAGTAGCAAGGAGCACGACCATAAAGAAGATCATAAGGCGAAGAACCATGTAAAACCGGAGTAGGCAGTCGATTGATTGTATATACAGTTGCAGCAAATGCATCACCCCAGTAAGAAATAGGTAGATGCGAATGAAAAAGCATAGTAAGACTCATCTCAGTAACATGCCAATGTTTGCGCTCTGCACGACCATTCTATTCGGGAGTATAAGGACACGAGATCTGATGATGAATGCCCTTAGATGCAAAATGACCCCGTAGGCGAGTGTTCAGGAATTCAGTACCATCATCACTTTGAAACACCTTAATTTTGGATGAAAACTAATTCTCCACAAAGGCCTCAAACTGTAAGTAAGCATCAATGAAATTTGATTTGCGATGAAGTGGATTTTGCCAGGTGAAACGAGAATAGTCATCCAAAAATAAAGCATAGTATGAAAAACCATGTGTCGATAAAATAGGGGAAGGTCCCCATAAGTCACAATGAATCAAATCCAGTACATGTGTAGCATGCTTATGGTTCTCAACAAAAGCCAACCGTTGACCTTTCGCCATAACACAGGGGGCACAGGGAACAGGTTTAGGCAACAAAGAAACTAAACCATACTTCTGCAAACTGGAAATTACTGATGCCGAAGCATGACCCAAGCGAGCATGCCACAACTCATAAGATGTCCGTCATTTATTCTACTGTAAATGTGAGAAAAATGATGAATCACCTTTATCCAAAACATAGAGACCACCATCACTGTGGCCCCTGCCCACAGCCACCTTGGAAACTTTGTTCTAAATGACAAAGTTCTGATCATCAAAAGTGACAAAAGCGTTTAAATCTCTGGTCAGTTTACTAATAGACAGTAGATTCTTAGTAATATTGGGAACATTTAGAACATCATACATGCATAAATCATCAGAAATTTTAGTATCACCAACATGAGATATTCGAATAGAAGCTCCATTACCAACAGAAACATGAGAATTACCAGAATATGGGGAGACAGACTCCAAGCCTGAGGCAGAGGATGCCATACGACTGGTGGCACCGGAGTCAACATACCAATCGGAGGACCGTGCAGTAGGCTCTAACTGCAGTGATAACTGAAAACGCTCAGCCAGATGAGTGGAGTCTGTACGATTAACTGGACCCTGAGAACCAGTCTGAGCAAGCATCTTGTAACAAGTCGCAGCATAGTGACCGGGACGACCACAACAAGTACACTGCGGCCGACCACGACCAGCCCCTGCCATGAATTGACCGTCAGACCTGCCACCTTGCCATCCGCTGAAACGGCCTCCCCTGGCGGCGTGTGAACCAGACGCGCCGCCACCTCTCGCCGGCGAGTGATCCCACGCGTGGCCGGCTGAGGGAAAAACGTCTGTTGTGAAGGCGGCAGGCCCAGTGGCTAGGGCTGAATGGTCCTGTAAATTTTTCAGAAAAGCCTCGTGGTTTTTGGTACGAGATAAAACATCGGCGTGCAACAGAGTAGGGGAGGAATTAATTAATGGTGCAGAAAAATCCTTAAACTCAGTTCCAAGAGCAGTAAAAACCCAAATAAGTTGATCATCATTTGATACAGGAGAACCCATTATAGACAACTGCTCAAAAATATCTTTACATTGGAGATGGAGTTCATGAACTGTACCAGTCTTACGTATACCATGGGCAGCAACACGAAGACGAAGGATGGATGAAGCACTGCTGTCGTGATAAATCGACTGAAGATTGTCCCAAATTTCCTTTGAAGTGGCACAGTGAGACAAAACCGCCAAGGCCTCTGGGGTGAGAGAAGAAAAAAGAAGACTGCATACACGTTGATCTTCATCAACCCAAATCTCATAATCAAACTGGGCCTTCAAGTAAGCCTCTATGGGATCAGTCTTGGTGGAGGAGCCACGAACTGGAGTGGAACTAATGGCCCTAGCGTAGGAGACGGAAGAGGCGAAAGCCGGTGGGCGAGGAGGAACAGCCGGACAGGGCCTGGATCCATCAAGAAAACCATACAGCTTCTGAGGTCGGAGAACATAACCAGCTTGACGCTTCCACAACAAATAATTGGGTGATGACAATTTGATAGTCATCATGTGGAGCAAGGTATTATAAGATAATTTCTCATCAGACATGATGAGAGGAGAAAAATAAAAATTTCGGCAATGAGGAAGGGGGAGAATTTTTCGACTGCGGAAGCAAGGAGGAGGGAGAGGCTGCAGCCAAAAAAAGAGAGGAGGGTTTTAGAACCAGCTTTGCTCTGATACCATGATAAAGTAATTTCCCATAATGATTCTGATTAATGATCAGGAATATATAAAGAGTACGAAGAAGATTAGTCTAAATATAACTTTAGTACTAGTCATCAACATGGAATAAAATATTATCTAATCATCAAATTGCTTTATTCTAACATGGTTTTTCATACAAACATAAAAACAAACATCAAATCACCTCATTAGTTACATTAACTATAAAATGATCCTATTTAACGGTTAATCGACATAAATGTCCTCATTCTTTTTACTTGGGACGCTTATAAATGCCCTCATATGCATATTTTGGAACGCTTATAAATGTCCCAATTTTTTTATATTGGCTCGCTTTATAATGTTTTATTTGCATATATATTGGAACGCTTTAAACATGTGTTACACAACATTGAGACGTTTAGTTTACAAGTGTACTAATATACATTTATTTGAACACTTTTTTTTATAAATGTCTCTATATTAGCGTCATAATAAGCCTATTGTATTATAGTGGACTCTAATAATAAATATAAACAAATTATAGCATAAAATTTCAAATAATAATAAATGGAAATGGATCCTTGAAAAAAGAGAATGGGAATGTATGTATCATTCCGGTTGTATTTTCTCGTTGCAAGTTGTTGATGTTGTAATTTTTGCTGAGCTGGTTACTTGCATGAACAATTTCGACACGTGTCCTCAAAAACATAACTAACGAACACGTGTTGGATACCTGCGATTTTGTAAGATCTCAGCAGCTGCAAATTGCAATTTCACCGGGCCCTCACACAATTAATTACTCATAGTTGGCACAACTTGCCTCTTTTTGTTATTGCACATCTCATTGTCCACTTGCTATTATTTTACTCATATTTCGATTTCCAAGATGAACTAACTAAGAGAAAGTTGTGTTATTTTAAGATTCAAATCTTATTTTGGTCCAATTGAATCTAGAGTATTCCGCATTATCCTCATTGTATTTTTTGTTTTCTCAGGGGTATTTCTAGTTTTTGAAATCGTACTCTAATTTCATTCTAATCTCTAATTTGTGCAAAATATATATATATATATATATATATATATATATAAAGGTTTACATATATTATATAATTTTAAAATTTATCAAAAAAATAATAATACTAACCACTCATAATACTCAAATAACCAACACACAAAATCAATATAATCAGTTCATCAGATTACCTAAACAAAAATTAATAATCATGTATTTTTTCATCTGATTTAAATTGAATCGAACTAAAATTAATTAAATTTATAGTAAAATTAAATAAACTTAAACTTCAAAGAATCAAACTCGACTACAATCAAATTGAAAAGAATTATACTTAAGTATTAAAATAACTAAATGATACATTTAGTTGGCACCGGATATAAATAATAAATGTTTAATGTATTTATTAAGGGAAATGATTTATTTAATTATTAGTAACTAATCATATTTACAACAAAGTGAATGGTAGTGTCTCTTATATTTAAAATAAGATGTTAGAGGTGCATTCAATAAATTACACTGTAATCTCAAAATTTATGATTAGAAGGAAAAATAAATTTAATTAAGTAAAATATTTCCATCAAATCATTTAAAAATATTAAAATTTTATTTAAAATATATTGCTGGTGAGGATTTATGCTTATAGAACATGATGCTTACGGTAGAAAACTATGTAGAGCATTAAAGTAATGCAAGTTGAACCAATTTAGTAACTATGACCATTCTGTTGAGACTTGAGTAAATTTTGAACTCGCTTACCTATGATGTTTTGTAAGTTTGTAATCAATGATTCCACTTACCCGGATTATGCTTCATGAAATGATAATGGATGATCTAACTATGTTCAAATCAGTTATGCATTTAATCTCGCTGCTTTTACTCTGTTACTAACCAACTATATTCACTTTAAATGTTCGTGGGAAAATTAGGATTTCTATTACGATACAATATAAATAAAATAAAATATATATGTTCATGTTTAAATGAATTGGTATATGGTTAAATTAAATGGGATAAAATTAAAATATTTTAAGAATGAAGTTCATTAATTTTAATAATGAAATATCTTTCATTAATCAAACATTGTACTCCCTTCGTCCCAACCCTTTTTACCCACTTTTTGATCAAATTTCTTAAGGCACAATAAGTACTATTTTAATGATAATAATATATCATTGTAGCGTCATTTGCATACTTCTTGAAATATTCTTTTATTAATATTTAGGTACTCCCTCCGTCCCAACCCTTTTTACCCATTTTTTGATCAAATTTCTTAAGGCACATTTAACCCAAAAGTATGAAAAAATGGTTGGGACGGAGGGAGTACCTAAATATTAATAAAAGAATATTTCAAGAAATATGCAAATGACGCTACAATGATATATTATTATCATTAAAATAGTACTTATTAGAAAATCATGTTACAAAATATATTTTTACACTAACTTTACATTTCAAACTAACCTATTTAGCTATTTTTGGCCGGAATTCAAAGTAATGATGTTTTTGCCACTCGTCCACAGAAATAGAAAGTAGAAAAAAAAGAATGACCATTATACCATTCTTTTTTGTTCCCTATTGCAAACCTTACTTTTCAATTGCAACGCCACTTAATTTCTTCTCCACGGCATAATTTCGCAAACCCTACTTTGTTGCATCTTGGTTGAGGGTAATAGGGTCCGGGTAAGTCGCTTCGCCGACTAATGAATCGGGTTGACGATTGATGTGGTGGTGTGGAGTGCTAGAGAATTGGAACTTCGTCGACGATTGGCACAATTTAAGCGATGCTTTGGGCTGAGTGACTTTGCTAGTTGTTCACCGGCAATTGTCGCGGAATGAGCTCTGGTGGTGGTGATTGACGCAGATCAACGAGGAATGAACTGTGGTGGTTGCGATTGATGTCGATCAACGCGTAATGAGATATGACGGTGGTGGGTGGGATTGAGCTTGAGTGGAGGAGGGTATGGGCTGAGTTGGGCTTTTTCTGGATCTTAACGGGAGGGAGTGAGGTGGGGTGGTGGCGAAGCTGGGCTGGGGCCGGTGGTGTATTGGTGATGAAATTGAGTGAAATTGGTGATGAAATAGGTGGCACAACGGTGACGTTGAGTAGGGGCGGGCCAAAATTTTTAGATTTAAAACAAAATTTATATGGAGCCCACATTAGTAATGGTAACATAGCCCTAAAAAATCATATGTTCAGCTGAGGGTTATTTTAGCACTTTCATTACAAACTTAGGGTTGTTTCATTACTTCAAAACTTTAAGGGTTATATTGGCCCTTTCGAAATTATATATGGTTATTTGGTATTTTTCTTAAAAGTAAAATTGCATTAAATGAGGCATCAAAATGCAATTTTACTAAGATTTACGGTTTAATGTAATAATAAATGCTAATTCACTTAAATGATGCTAAAGGTAATTTCTTGCACTATATATTTAGAGTTGTGTTTTCCTAAAACGCATATCCTCATTTTTCCCAATGGATTTTTTCTTCTTTAGATCTATGAATGTAAACATTCACCATGTGAACACTGTGAACGCGTAGCTTCCGCCTCCTCTCCACGGTCACATCGAAAGTCTTCCGTTGTTTTTCTTTCAATTTTTTCTCTTTCCATATGGGAAGGTTAGTCCTCATTTCAATCCAGTTTCTATTCCAAAATTATCCATATGATCGGACAAAAAATCCATTTAAGTTTGAATTATGGGGCTTGATTTCTTAAAGGTTTATGTCACCGGCAACATTTAGAAGAATAGAGGTATAGAAGCAACATCTGTGAATTTGGGCCTTATCAGAAGGAAAAAAAACTGCGAATTTGGGGGTGAAGATGGTGGTCATCGCTCTCGGCATAAATTTTGGAACACAAAGCGACGGCTGGAATTTATTCAACTAACACTAACGACGAATATAAATCGTGGTGAGTTAGTATGAACTTACTATTTTTTCTACTCCTTTATTGGATCATTAATTTTTGGGTTCGACTCTGCTACTACGTGATTTTATTCAATTATGTAAATGTTGCGGTGGTTAATTTGGTGGATGAATAGATTATACAGTTATTCAAATACAAAATTGTGGTACTATGTGACATTAAAATGGCAATTTTGAAGTTGTAATAAGCGTGGTTCACTCATATGATGCTTAAGGTGATTTCTTGCAGTGTATAGTTATAGTTGTCTTCTTTTCGGATGGTTGACCCTTATTTGAAGAACCGTTCGTCGGTTCGTGATTAGATCGCACCATATCCAAACAGATTAAGATCGTAGCCTACCTATAATCACCCGACATGGATCTAATCCATTTCAGACATTTGAGATTTGAACTGATCATTCTAATTTTGGATTGACCCTGACTGATTGGATCAAATTTATATTTCCTTTTTATTTTTTCCCACAAAAACTTTGTGAATCGTCAGTCAAGAATCATTGCCCCCAATTTCTTTTTCAAATACACACTTCTGATTAGATAAAATACTCCACTTAAGTTTAACTCTTTTGACTTGATTTTTTTAAAGGTTTATGTCCTTGACAAAAATTGGAAGAATTAATGTATAAAATGAAAACACCAAATGAATTTGGGGTGTAGATGGCAGCCAAAACATTCTCGGAGTAAATTTGGAATAGTGAACGACCTTTGAAACAAATTCAACAATGACGCTCACGGAATATAAATCACAGTGAATTGGTATGAATTTATTATTTTGTTGCATTATTCACTCTTGGATTAAAATTTCTGAGTGCATCGTGCTACTATATTACTTCTTTTTTTTATGTATATGGTGCTTCAGGTATTTTTTTTTCCAAAATGATTTGAATTTACCTTATATTGAGTTTTGATTAATTTAGTTGGGCTAGAAATGTTGATTAAATATTCATTACCGTCTCCAACTTCCTTAAATGATTTTCTTTTTAATTTTAAAAAATGTTGCATCAGTAGTTTAGACCTTGGAATAATTTAAAGAAAAATATCTTAGACGGGGTTTTGCAACCTCTACCTTACACTGCTAGAGCGGCTAGGGACCTAGAAATGAAAACTTGAGTTTACCCAACATCATTATGTTTGCTTGTTGTAAGTCCTTGATATATCTTAAACCTCTACCAGTGTAGTGATGGAAACATTAATAGCTAACATGATCGCAGGAAGAATAAGATGATATAAGTTCAAATTCAAATATTAAAATGGAAAACTGATCATGTTCAATTGTTCAAGCAAGTCGAGGTGTTGGGATCTCGAGAAAGACAAATGTGGGAGTTAGGGCTAAGAAGGAAAATGTGGGTGGGGTAATAATGAAAAGAGTGAAAAAAAAGGATGAACGTTGAGGTTTATGATACTCTCCTACCATAATTAACGCTAACTAATTTCCTTTTTATTACGTACTAAATTCTTAATACGTAGTTATTAAGTATTTCATTTCATATATTAATTTTATGACTTGTCTTTTCCCGACCACTACCCATACTTCACCACCTTCCCAAATTCCATCTATCACCATAATCGAATGCCGGAAAAACCCTTATACCACCACTTACGACTGGCGACAAAGTTTATTTATAACCATAACCAAGAAAATTTTAACGATTGATATTTTCGGTACCGACGAACCACAACCTGAAACAAATTTTCGTAACTCACCCACCCCTATGAGAAATACCTTCGTAGCTCTCCTTACCCCATAAAATCTACTTTGATTTGATGGGGTCCTTAAATAAGTAGAATTGGGATTATGAAAAGATTAAAATGGACAGGCATTGTTTATTGAAACAGACGTAGAGGGCGGGAGAATGCGACACATGGAGGGGATAAAGGACTCTGAGGAGCCCACGTGGTTGTTTATTCAGTGAGGAGTTTGGAGGCGCCTAAATTACTATAATTACTAACATTTCATTTAAGGAATTAATTGAGTTATAGGAGATTGAATGTCCTAAGGAATTAATTACTCTCTTTTTTACCCAACACAAAGTTGTACCAAAATCTGAAATGTCAACCCCAAGAGAAAATCCCTCACCTTATCGGTGGTGGTGAGTTACAACCGAAGATGGTGGAGGGAGATTGGGATCTTTAGTAATGACAAGGCTAGAGAGAGTGGTACAAAATTGGGCAAATTTGGTGGCATATAGGTAAGGGGTGTTGTTGAATAGGTATATGAGATATGGTTTGAGGGTTCAAGGTTGGGATGGTGACAGAGCTTGAAGTAGTAGCGGGGCCAGAAATGGTGGTGAGGAGGGAGTCATGTGGTTTAGAAAGTGGTGACAAGGTTGGGGCGAGTGCTGGTGATGTGGCTGCCAATACATCATTTGGCTAGGGTGGTGAAGGGGGGAGTGAGGGATAATGATCGTTGGTGGCGAATGAGTGGCGGTGGTGATAATTTTCAAATTTTCTAAAAGAATATTAACATACTAACAATACATAAAAAAATATACGACTTTAGTAAGTAAATTACATGAAACAACCTTATTCGTCAGTCATGAGACTAATGACTATTCCTTCCTCAATTTCACTCTAATCATCTCACTTATCAAAATTATAGTTTTACTAAAACTATTTTTATTATATAAATTATAAACTATGATTGAAATTCGAACATCAAATAATATTATTACGCGAGCCCTCCTCGGGTTGATTCCTCATTTTGCTCCTTAGCCTACGGGGTATTAGCAGCCATTTCCACCCATTGTTCCCCTCCCAAGGGCAAGTTCTTACGCGTTACTCACACGTCCATCACTTGAAACACCACTTCCCGTCCAACTTGCATGTGTTAAGCGTGTTGCCAACGTTCATCCTGAGCCAGGATCGAACTCTCCATGAGATTCATAGTTGCATTACTTATAGCTTCCTTATTCGTAGACAAAACGGATATCTCAAAAATGATCCCAAATGCAGCAAAATGAGATCTCAAAGGCAAAAAATTCAATCTCATTGTCAGCCCGGACACGCAGTATAGTTCGGCCCCATTGATTCTTGACCAGAGCACAAAATTTCAAAAATCTAGAAGCTACTTATGACTTAGCCACTAATAAATAAACCCAAACAGCTCGGGAATAATCATCAACTATTGTAAAAAATATATAATGCACCACTAGAAGATGGTGTTCTATAAGGACCCCAAACATCACAATATACTAATTCAAATAATGCAGTAACATTTGTAGAACTCAATGGAAAACTGTGTCTAGTCTATTTTGCTCTATAACATACAGAGCAAGGTATAGTAGTATTATTTGTGCTAAAATCAAGAGTAGGAACAAAAGACAACACCGTAGATGATGAATGACTAAAACATTGATGGAATAAATCAGATGAAGAAACTGAAGCAACTGTCGGAATATACTGCAAGATATGAGGGCGAACACGAGTATCCAACAGACGAAGCCAATAATCCCCCCTTGTTCACCCACGGCAATCACAATCCTCGTACTGATTTTCTGTAAAATGCAATATTTTTCAGTAAACAATGCTAGACATTTTAAGCCAGATAACAATCTAGAGCATGATAATAAATTGCATCGCAAAGTAGGTATGTAGAGCATATGAGTAAGGGTGACATCACCAAAATAAATATAACCATATTGTGTAGCAGATGACACGTATCCACCAGGCAGTATAACATTCACAGAATTGGTAGCAGTAATAATATCAGCAAGAGAACCCATTGTCATCAGTCATGTGATATAAAGCTCTCGAATCAATAATCCAGGGTAAAGTAGACTTACCTGAGCCATGGTCAGATAACAAATGAAACTGATTAAATAAATATATGGTTTTACTCCATTGGTCGTCAGTCATAGCAGGACCAAAATCAGATCGAGTAGAGGTGTCAGAGGAGACGGATGCCGCAAACCCTTGAGGCGACGTCGCTACACCGGCGAAAATAGCCATAACATAATTTAATTTGTTTAATAAACAAATAAAATAGGTAGCTCACATAAAGAAATCACATGGAAATAGGCAGTTTCACAAAAACAAATCGCGCCCCTGGACTAGCGCGTGGGAACACGCGCTGCTAGGGAGGGCGCGTCTGATACTCTACCACGCGTGATGCGTGACTTCACACGCCATTGATGGTCGCGTGCGTGAATCTCACGAGCGCCTTCTTCCTAAGCAAAGAACGAAGCAATCTGCTCAAGCTCCGGCCGGTCACAAATGGCGCCAGTCGAGCAAGAGGCAGATGGCGCAATTGGAGATGCCGGTGGACGACAGTTGGTGATGGTAGCAATTTGGTGATGACAGACAGTTTTTTAAGACCAACGGTAGCAACAGATCGATTGGTGACGGTCAGCAATTGGTGATATGAATCTCCTTGCGAAGACTCACGATTTGCGGAATTAATATCTTTGATCTAGTGAAGGGATCTGCAAACCTGCACTATCTCGCACGAAATTCGGGAGTCTAGCCCTCGGGGTACACCTAACTTCGACTTGCTCTCTAACTAGCCCTCAGGATTATATTACAAGGTTTATTGATACTTGACTAGCCCTCGGGGTTAAGAAACAATGGAATAGCTCGCAAGCAAAGAGTATGAACTCAAAAGGTTGTATATTTGATTGATGAAAAGTGTAATGTAAAAATAATGTTGAATACCACCCCTATTTATAGCACATAGGTATGGTCTTCAAAAAATACAAATAAGAAACTGAAAAGGATTATGACAGCTTTAAGAAGCTAAAACCATATTTAACTAGACTACCTAAAATAAATGACTATATTCTTCAAGATAAATCTTGAATGAATATTGGCTTATCTAATCTTACCAAATCTAATTCTAGTCAAATCAGAATGGAATATTCTAACACCTAAAATAAATGCATGACCGAAACATTAATTCTTCCAAGACCAACATGGCTGAATTAATGGGCCTTATTCTAAAATAAAATAAATGATCACACTACCTCATTAAAAAATCCAATGGAACAAAGAGTATAGTGTTATCTTCTAAAAATCCTAATAAATAAAAATAAATAAATAAACCTAATTCGTATCAATTGGTGGCGACCAACAGTGGCAATTGGTGACATGGACAGAAGGAACCGACGGTCAGCAATTGGCGGCGATAGTTGGCGGACGGCGGCGGGTTGGTGGGTTTTTTTTAATAGCGTAGAAACTCATCTTGGATCGACGGAAAATTTAAGACAGAAAATTTAAAGTTCTGGCTCTGATACCATGTAGAAAATAAGGGTAATGATCTGTGTATTTATTTATGACCTCAGAATCCATTATATAGTAGTACAAAATATCTATACAAGCTTGGAAAAAGGAAATAAAATCTAATTATAATCACAAGTAATATTTATATTCCTTAACATTTATAACTACTACATGTTGCATAATAAATTTTTAATATTGCAATTAGGCAAAGTCTTGGGAAAGACCGTATTTCCATAGGCTTACGGAAAGATGGGGTTTAATCAAATTAATTAAAGGTAAAAGGTTTTAGTAACAATATTAAAAAATTATTATGCAATGTGTAGTAGGTATAAAGTTTATGACCCGATTAATTCAACCCAAAACTTTTATCTTCATTTCTTCTAATTTACAGTTTAAACCTTGGTCTTTTCATGACTTATGGAAAGACCGCATTTCAAGAGACGGGCTCTTGCAATTAAGACATTTTACCTTTTATTATTCTAATTAAATCTTGTATTTCCATAAGGTTATGGAAAGACGTTATTTCCCAACACCTTGCCCAATAGTAATCACATATATACTAATTTAATTTTATGGTCTAAGGTTTAAAAAAAAGACTAAATAAATAATTAAATTATATGTAGAAATATGATAGGAGTAAAAAAAATTCACCCCATTTTGTCATGTCGCGTCTCAGAGAGGCCAAAAAACATAAACTCACACCCACGGGTGTACCCCAGTGGTTGGGACATGGGTGGGTAAGCCAATAATCCCAGGTTCGATCCTCGGCAGCGGCAGTGTGGGGAGTTCTTGCTTTGCAAGGCTCCCTTGTGCGCACCGAGGCAATGCCAAGCCCATGGGTCCTGGTGCTGGGCTACCGTGATTTACCTCTCATACGATGGCCTGGGTGTGGGCTGGTATGGGCCGCTGAGGGCGAGCGGATTGATCGTCTTTTGCCAAAAAACATAAACTCGTAGAGGGGATAAATGACCTTATCCTCTTATATGTCGACACGTCTACGTTAAAGTTGATCCGTTATACTCAATTAATTCCGTAAATCAAATTATGGTAATTTAGTCGCCTCCGAACTCCTCACTGAATGAACAACCACGTGGGCTCCTCACAGTCCTTTATCCTCTCCACGTGTCGCATTCTCCCGCCCTCTACATACACAGTGTCTGTCCATTTTCGTCTTTTCGTAATCCTAATTCTGCTTATTTAAGGACCCCACTATTCCCGTCGCTCTCCAGAGTCTTACGCCAACACTGCTTAACCCTTCTTCTTCGTACGTTTCTCTGTAGGAAAACATCTATAAAACTGATAAAAAGCACCGCTTGTTATCTTACTCGCATTTTCTTCTACAATTGTGTGAGATTTTGTGCGGGATTGAGGATCTTTTTCCATCTTTTATTTGTATAAATTTCCCCTGTTTCTCTATCTCTGGAACTGGAAATCATGTTGACAGACCATATGGGATCGGGAAAAGACAATGGAGAGCCTTCCGGCGGACTGAATGGCCGGGATGCGGCGGCGGAGGAAGACGCCGGTGTTGAGCTGAGCCTGGGGCTCTCGCTCAACGGGAGGTTCGGGGTGGACCCCAGCAAAAATGGTCCTCAGATTACTCGTTCGTCTTCCGTATCGGTGTTCCCTCCGGTGGTTGGTTTAGACCTCAACAACGAGTTTCCGGTGCCGGCTGTGGCTGCTCTGGCGAGGGCTCAATCTCTGCCGACGGAGACGCAGGCGGAGCAGTGGAGGAAGAGGAAGGAGCTGCAGACGATGAGGCGCTCGGAGGCCAGGAGGAGGAGAATGGAAAAGATGAAGACTCCGACTTCGAGCCCGACCCCGACTCCGACACCGCCTCCAACTCCGAGGCCCGGGAAGGAGAACTCGAACTCCATCCAAGGAAATCTTATTATCATTGACGGCGACGAGGACGGCGGAAACGGGAGTGGAGCGCCACCGGGGACGCTGAAGACGGTGGGATCACTGGCGAGTGGTTCCTCAACGCTCTCTCAGCTGGAGAGCCTGGCGAATAAAGGTCTAATCTTTATCTCTGTCTCCATCGTATGTTCATTTAAGGCTTTTAGGTGTACAACGTTGTCGCATAATAATCATGTTCACCTGTATGAATTTCATTTTCCTGATGCCTTATTTGATCTGCAAATAGATCTTTCTTTTGTGTTCATTTACTGTGTAATTTTATGGGTAAGGTGTGCTTGGTTTCTGCTCCTCGGTTCTTGCATCATTGTTTCTTGATAGTTGTAATAACAAATCTGCAAGTAATCTCAGTTTTGTTAGATTAGTTGGGACTTTTGATTACTGTATGTTTAAGTTTCGATCTGAAGGATCTGATCTATAGTTCTATACTGTTTTCTTATTTCTCCATTTTGTGTAAGCTTTTCAAGTATTCTAATGCTTTGATTCTCCGGTTACTGCAGCTGTGATTGCTAATGCTGATCAGGCCGCTGGTAGCTCGCAACCGGCGCCGGGAAACAATGAGCCACTGCAGCCGCGCTGCCGGATCCCCCGGCCGAGAGCTGATGCTGCAGCCGCCGAGAAAAAGGCGGCGGAAGGCCGGCAGGCGATCCAGAACCTGATGATGGAGATGCCTAGTGTAACCACGGTCGGGAACGGGCCGAACGGGCATAAGGTCGATGGGCTTCTGTATAAGTACGCCCGCGGCGAAGAGGTGAAGATCCTCTGCGTGTGCCATGGAACCTTCATGTCGCCGGCGGAGTTCTGGAGGCATGCCGGCGGCGAGGATGTGGAGAATCCTCTAAAGCATATCAGTGTCAGCCCGTCGCTGATCCTATAGCATTAACGTTAGAAACTGCGGCTTACTGATTCAGGCTAATGTTATCATTTTTGCGTTTATTTTCTGTTCCGACTTTAAGTTGAGTTGAGGTGAACCGAGGAAGATGAAGGTTTTAGCTATTCGTTGTAGTTCTTACATGCCGGTTTTAATGTCTTTTACAGATTATGTCTTGATTATCGTGGAATTTGGCGGTGGCCATTTCCGGTGATGTTGAGGCTGAGAAATGTGATGAGATTTTATGAATAATTTAATTTTCATTATCTTCTTTGTGACGGTAGTTGTGAATTCATAACATTTATTTTTCCAACAGATATACTTTTATAATTTGATTAATTTTTTTGTTACGGGATCAGAAAAACACAAATATAAATGATATACGCTGGGTTGTCTCCTCCTGCAATATGCCAGTCGAGGAAATGCACATCGTTGCCAAACTCTTTTCAGCGCAGGTGACACTTAAACGGTGTCAAACTATTTTCAGTGCAAGTAGGTAGCACTTGGACAATATAACGTACTTATGTAACACTTGAACGATATAAAAGTATTGAGTAAACTGCTCATATAATCCTATGTTCTGAGGGTTTGTGCTAATATGACCATGTGAAGTTGGAACGTGTCATTGTAATCCTGCGTTTTGTTAGAATGTGCTAATATAACCCTGTCGGCCTGAATTTGGCCGGAAAGATATGAAATGACTATTATACCCTCTGTAATAAAAAATAAAAATTATAAAAGCTATAAAAACATTCATACCCTTGTTCCTCAATGGACAAAGCCTTTCTTTTTTCCCCTCTTCTCGTCATATCTTTCTCCCTCTTCTTCTCGAGCTTTCTTTTCTCCCCGGTAATGCAAACTTGCGGCAGTGGAGGTGAATCGAAGGCGGCGGTGAGTCGAAGGCGGTGGAGGTGAATCGAAGGCAGAAATGGTGGTGGAGGTGAGTCGAAGGCGGCGGTGGAGGTGAGTCGAAGGCGGCGGTGGAGGTGAATCGAAGTGGCATTCCATTCATGTTTCCAATCGGTGTTCTAGGGAGAGGTAGAGTGCGGTGGCGGGGCTAGGCAAGGGGGAGAGGTGGAGCGCGGTGGCGCGACTAGGTTAGGGTTGAGCGGTGGCGGTGATGAGGCTGGGGTTGTGCGGTGGTGGGGTGGGGCTAGGGTTGAGCGGTGTTGGTGGCGGTGGTTGGGACGAGTAGTGGCGGGGCTAGGGACGAGCGGTGGCGGGACTAGGTTGAGCGGTGGTAGTGGTGGTTGGGACGAGTGGTGGCGAGGCTAGGGACTAGCGGTGGTTGGGACGAGTGGTGGCGGGGCTAGGGATGAGCGGTGGCGGGACTAGGGTTAAGCGGTGGTGGTGATGGTTGGGACGAGTGGTGGTGGGGCTAGGGACGGGCGGTGGTAGCGGTGGTTGGGATGAGTGGTGGCGGGGCTAGGGACGAGCGATGGCGGGGCTAGGGTTGAGCGGTGGCGGTGGTGGTTGGGATGAGTGTTGGGGCGGGTGGTGTTAGTGGTGGTTGGGACGAGTAGTGGCGGTGGCTAGGGAGAGTGATGGCGGTGGTGGCTGTGGCTGGTGGTGGTGACGGAGCTAGGTTTAGGTTCTGCTGTGGCGGGTGGTGGTGGCTGTGGTTGGTGGTGGTGGCTGTGGTTGGTGGTGGTGGCGATGGCTAGTGGTGGTGGTGGAGCTAGGTTTAGGTTCTGCTGGGCGGATGGTAGTGGCTGGTGGTGGTGACGGAGCTAGGTTTAGGTTCGAGTGGTGGTGGTTGGGACGAGTGGTGGTGGTGGTTGTGGCTGGTGGTGGTGGCAATGGAAGGTGGTGGTGGCGGTGGCTAGTGGTGGTGGTTGTGGCCGGTGGTGGTGGCTGTGGCTGGTGCTGGTGGCTGTGGCTGGTGCTGGTGGTGGTTGTGGCTGGTGGTGGTGGCGATGGCTGGTGGTGGCCGGCGGTAGTGATAATGGCGGAGGTGGTGATAGTGGTGGTGAAGAGGCAGAAATCTAGGGTATTTTAGTCATTAAATTTGTAATTTGAAGACTAGGGGTATTTTTTAGTCTTTTTATTTTTGGTCAATGCCGAAAATTACAAAGTCAACACCATAATAGTGCCACAGAGTTATATCGACACTTTTGATGCAAAACACAGGGCTACAATAACACTTTCCAACTTTACAGGATCATATCAGCATAAATTTTCAAAACATAGGGTAATATCAGTATTTTACCCAAAAGTATTTGTTCTTTAAAACACAAGTTGTTATGTTATACGCACACGGTTATCAGACTCCACTCTTGTAATGTGAAAAAAAGTCAAGCCACAATCTTTATTATTCGGAATATTGAATTATTGTTTGTTGACGTACGGCAAATTTATGTTTGTGAATCTGAAAAATATATGGCTAAATTTATATACAAATACTTTTACTACCTCCGTCCCAGTCGAATCTGCACACTTTTTGGTCAAATTTTTCAAGATATGTTTGACCATAATTTTCAACTAGTATATAGACACCAATATCATATTGTTGGATTCCCTGCATGATGTATTTTCTAAATATCAAATTTTAACATACCGTTAATATAAGTAACTAAAGTTATCGTTGGTTAAACATGACCTGATAAATTTGACCAAAAAATGTGCACATTCAGTTGGGACAGAGTAATATGAGATGGTCTCACACAAGCGTATGGTAAGACAAAGGTTCTATTATATTAGATAAGTTAGAAGGACTAATCTGCAATTAATATATAGTATATTGTATTGTTTAATTTTATTTTTTATTTCCAGAGAAACTATTCCTCCCTCTTCCTCTCAACATAATCTCTCAGCCCTAGATTTCAAATCCATCAATTTTTCATCTTCAATCAACGATTGCGCCGGTGAATTGTGTTGAATTTCGTTGTTCCGGTGTCTAGAAGGTATGATTTCTAATTTGTGGTTCATTTTTTTAGAGGTTAGCGATTTGATTTTTTTCTCGTTTTCTCCACTCTAGCTCCGGTCAAGTCCCAAGCTTTCACTGGATCGGACCTCGTCACCCCGTTCACGGTAGGTTCTTCTCCAACGGCTTCGATAGTTGACAATTGTTTGGGAAGTCAAGTTTATTACATATGAAGCACTTACACACTCACATGAATTGTTCGCTTTATCGAGTTTAATTTTACCGATTATCTCATTTGCGGGGGTTTTAGAATTTGAAGAACTAGGTGTACTAAACTTGATATTGTGATTGTGTTTTGTTAGTTTAATATTTTTAATACTTTGTTTAGTGTATTTTTTCTGATTTAATGATAATATTATACATTAATAACACCAAAGTCATGTTTCAGATACGCATCAGTGTTTTAGGCTAAGTGTAGAGGGCGAAGAGCCATAGAAGTATGTAGAATTTGGGAATGTGAAAATGGATGAATAAGTTTCGGTGTGTGATGAACTGTGATTTATGTTCTAGTTTTGATGTGTGTTGGTATTGAAGAGACTCGTACAACATCGAAAAGTGTGATGGAGAGATTTCAGAGGAGGAGGTTGGTAACTTGGAATCTGAGATCGAGATGCTCTATTATAAGGTCAGGAAAATGAGTGAAATTGTCTAGATAACTCTTATGTCTATTTTTCCATTTTAATGATATTTAATGTCTGAATCAGAACTTGTAAGTCTTTGGATGATTCTAAATATCCGGTTGGTTGTTAGATGTCGAGCAAGTCCTTCAATAGTTTTGAAACTTTTGATACAGAAGAGAAGATCAAGATGGCCATCTATAGAATGTAGTTATTCTCCTTCTTTACTGCTATAGTTACCAAAAGGATGAGTTAATGTCCTAATTGTAGTCATGTTACAATGCGGCAGTAAAAGCAGTACTTCTTGGAACTATTATAATCACCTGATTAATGTATCATTCGTACTCCATGCAAGTTTAGGGCTATGTTTGTTCATCTACATCTGATGAACATTAGTAGTTAAGAATATGTGTGTATGTTCATGTATACATTATACATTAGTAGTTTAGAAGTTTAAACTGGTGTGGTATTTGTATTTGTTTTTTCAATGCATACTGTGGTAATTTTTTTATCTTTTTTATTTGTTCTACTTCTTATATATTTAGTTCATGTATTAAATGTCTTTGCGTATTCGGTTATACAGGAAAAAGAAGTGAGAATATCGTGAGTGATTCTAGTTGTTATTTGACATCTAAAAAGAAACAATTTAACCTTTTTTAAATGCTGTGTTTGTACTTTTCTTTATATCTTTAGTTCAAGTATTTAACATCTTTGTTTTTTTTATTGTAAATGTAGAAATTGAGAAGACTGTAATCTTCGTTGGTTGTGCTTTTTAATTGAAAAAGGAACGGGTATTTGTTCTTGTTTTTATGTCTGTAGTTTGAGGCATTTAGTGTATTCTGGTAATTTATTAACCTGGTAGTTGTGTTGTAGATATGGTTGAACCAGTTGTATGAGATTGATCTATTCAATATTTGCTGTATTTTAGATTTGGGCAGAACAGAGAACGGAAGCATGGAAGCAACATAATTATGAATTATTTTGTGCCTCAATATTGCATGCAAATCTATTCATGTGCAAAATTATGAATTTTCCACATCTTTTGTGAAAAAACTGTCCGTGAAGGTATTTTGCGTGGAAACATTATAATGACTCCTGCGTGCAAATACCTGCATTGGAGGCTTGGAGCACAGTGCTACGGCCGTGTGAACATTGTAATGGTGGTTGCTTTTTTGACATTCGGATTCGGGTCGGATTTTGTTGCTATTCTGAAGAACAAGGGATGTGAACACGAAGATATATGAGATCAAGAGGTTGACCAAGACAATATCTATGTTGAAAGTGTTAGCTTGTATATTTAGATTAACATTCAACGGCCAAGAGGCTTTAGATTAGTATTTAAAAGTGTTAGCTTGTGTATTTAGTCTATTGTCACTGTACTTATATAAAGTAACTTCTATGATATCAAAAAAATCTTTATATTCATTACCATTTAGTTTGATGGTTTAAAGATTTGAGTGGGTCTCCTCACAAGCGGCCTGGCCATAAGTTTATGGACATGCCACTTATTTCTTACCTTATAAACTGCATTTCTTAAATTACATATAAAATTTAAAATTTTTGAAAATATTTTTTTATATCATGTATTTGGCAAAGTCTTGGGAAAGACGGTCTTTCCATAGACTTATAAAAAGACGGGGTTTGATTAGAATAATAAAAGATAAAAGGTCTTAGTTGCAATATTAAAGTTTTAGTATGAAACATGTAGTAGTTATAAAATTTATAACCCGGTTCATGCAACCCGAAAATTTTATCTTAATTTTTTCTAATTTACACTTTAAACCTTGGTCTTTCCATAACTTATGGAAAGACCGTCTTTCAAGAGACGGACTCCATGTATTTTTATATTTTCACCTTCAAATACATATTAGGCAAAGTCTTGGGAAAGACGGTCTTTCCATAGACTTATGGAAAGACGGGGTTTGATTAGAATAAAAAAAGGTAAAAGGTCTTAGTTGCAATATTAAAGTTTTAGTATGAAACATGTAGTAGTTATAAAATTTATAACCCGGTTCATGCAACCCAAAAATTTTATCTTAATTTCTTCTAATTTACACTTTAAACCTTGGTCTTTCCATAACTTATGGAAAGACCGTCTTTCAAGAGACGGACTCTACATATTATTACTTGTTTGAACTTATAAAATGTAATATTTAAATTTTATAAAAAATTACAACATTTAAGTCACACCCATGAGAACTGTTTATAAGATTATGGAAAGATCGTCTTTCGTCGTCCCAACTATTTTAGTTGTAGACTTGTGATGAGAGTTTTAAAATTTTACGTCTGTGCTTGCTTAACATCAACGCACGCAGTAAGTCACTTCAATTATAGTTCAATTCACTTTCTACAAGATAATGATAGGCTTACAACCAATAACCAATAACCACATATTAGTTTGTGTGTTTATAACGTTGGTTAATCATTTTAAAGACTTAGTTTAAACTTTAATTTTTTAATGACTTGCAACTATTATGTATAATAATAAAGTTTATATCTGACAAATGTACAAATTAGTTTATATGTTTAGGATGTTTGTTTATTGTTTCAAAGATTTAGTTTAAACTTTTTTTTTCAGAGATAAACATATATAGAAACAAATATATTAATTAGTTTATGTGTTTAGAATGTTTGTTAATCGATAATGACTTAGTTTAGGCCTCTTATTTTTTAAAAGATAATAATAGAACTTAGAACTAACAAATATATTAATTAGCTCATATATTTAAAATGTTGGTGGGTATGTTTAAAAGGTTAGCTAATCATTTTAAAGACACAGTTTAGACATTCATCTTTTCTTTTAAAAGATAATGATAGAACTTACAACTAGCAAATATATTAATTGTTCATATGTTTAGAGTGTTTGTTAATTGTTCTAATGATTTTGTTTAGACTTAGACTTGTGCAAGATAATGATAGAACTTACAACTAGAATATGTAGATTTCACAATTAGGACATGTATAATTTAGTTCGTATGTTTAGAATGTTTGTTCATCAGTTTAATGATTTAGTTTAAACTTTCATTTTTCTACCTGATAATGATAGAACTTATGGCTAAAAAATGTATAAATTAGTTCATATATTTACAGTGGTTGTTAATCGTTTTAAAGACATAACTTAGACTTACATATTTTTTATAATACAATGATAAAAAAAAAAACTTACAATTAACAATATATTATTTATTTTATATGATTAAGAACCTTGTTAATTATTTTAACGACTTAGTTTAGATTTTTTTATGAGATAATAATAGAACTTACAACTAAAAAATAAATAAATTAATTTATATCTTTAAAATGCTTGTTATAGTTTTAATGGTTTTGTATAAATTCCACATTCTCTTTTGATCCCTTTTGTTGTCTTCAGGTGCATAACCATGGCATTTGAGCCGCTATACAGCCCTGCGAACATCTCTCTGTATTTTCTTGAAAAGAAGAACCATAATATGATTTCATATCAGAGAACAAGTGTGATTGAGATGAAAACGTTGCTGCTAACTCCAACACATCCTTGTAAGTATGATTGAGATGAATAATACATCCTTCAAACCACATTTGGCACACATATCTATAGTGTTAATTCCACCCAACTTTCTGCAATTCTCCTTCGATGGCCACACTGGAAAGCAGACAAGCCTCGGTAATCTTCAAACCACGAAAGAAAAGGGGAAAGCAACGAAAATGGAGGAAAAGAAATTATGTGATACTGTTCCAAATCACCGGCTATCACAGGTGTGTGGAGTTCCACAGCCTCCAAACCAGCGCCGCCGTTGCCGGAGCATTGGAATAGCTCGGCTCATATTTGCAGAGGTTTTACGGAGAAAGGGAGCGCCATCTCCTCTCCAAATTGAGAGAACCAAATATTACTATGACCCGATTTTGCTCCACTCAATTGACCAGCGAATTTTCCTCGTGTTGTTATAAATTGCATTCAAGTCCCTAGTCTCACCACGGTCTCACGGGAGATTTTCTCAAGTTTATAATACAAGAATTTATTAAATGGTGCATTGATTAGAAATTTTGGTGATTTGATCTGACTTGATGTATTGTGCTTTTACCTCCCGCTATGCTAGTTGAAGATATACACATTCTTGCCAAACCCTTCTAGCTAGAGGCAACACTCCAAAACAATAGTTATATTTGCTCCTTGCATCACGAGTTGATATGTTAGTTGAAGAGATGCACACGATTGCCAGACTCATCGCACCGAAGGCAACGGTACTTCAAAGATCTAATTGTGTCTCTGAAAAAAAAATGAAAATCGTAATTGAACATTCATATCTTAACCTCCAACAATCTAAGTCTATTATTTGGCTTATTGCTAATGTTTCACCAATTATCTGCGAAAAGATATTGTTTTTAGAGCTCTATCTTCATAATTTATAAAGAATTATATCTGAAAATTATTATTCAAGTCCATTGTAACATAGTCCAAAGCGACGCATGTTTCAAATAATCCAAACTTAAAGAAAGTCAATCACTTATCTTGTTAACAAGGCCCATTATATAAAAGCTCCTTTAACTAAGTTGATTAATATTGTAAAAGAGGCCCCAAACTTGAGTTTATTAGAAAAGCCCATATCTAAAAGAAAAAGGCACAAATAAATTGACGATTTGATCAGACTTGATATATTGTGTTCTTTCCTTCAGCTATGCTAGATGAAGAGATATGTGTTGTTGTCAAACCCTTCTAGCTATAAATGTCCTAATTATTATTATTTAAGTCCATTGCAACAGAGTCCAAAGTGACGCATGTCTTAAAATAATCAAAGCTTAAAGAAAGCCAATCACTTATCTTGTTAAAAAAAATCCCATTATATAAAAGGCCCTTTAAATAAACTGATTAATATTATAAAAGAAGCCCCAAACTTGAGTTTATTAGAAAAGCTCATATCTGAAAAAAGAAGCACAAATAAATTGACGATTTGATCAGACTTGATGTACTGTGTTATTTCCACTATGCTAGTTGAAGAGATATGCGTTGTTGCCAAACACTTCAAAAATCAAAACTATAATTGTGTTTGTTCCTTACATCATTTGTTGATATGTTAGTTGAAGAGATGCACACGATTGGCAGATTCATCTCACCGAAGGCAACAGTAATTCAAAGAGCTAATTGAATTTGTTTCTTATGACATGAAAAAAAGTGAAAAGCGTATTTGAACACTTATCTTAACCTCAAAACATCTAAGTCTATTCTTGGCTTGCTGCTAATGTTTCACCAATTATCTGCCGAAAAGACATTGGTTTTAGAGGATGGCAAAGTCTTGGGAAAGACGGTCTTTCCATAAGCTTATGGAAAGACGGGGTTTGATTAGAATAATAAAAGGTAAAATGTTTTAGTTGCAATATTAAAGTTTTAGTATGAAACATGTAGTAGTTATAAAATTTATAACCCGGTTCATGCAACCCAAAAATTTTATCTTAATTTTTTCTAATTTACACTTTAAACCTTGGTCTTTCCATAACTTATGAAAAGACCGTCTTTCAAGAGACGGACTCTTAGAGGATTATCTTCATAATTTATAAAGAGTTTTATCCAAAAATTTTTATTCAGCTCCATTGTAACAGAGTCCAAAGCAACCCATGTCTTAAAATAATCAAAACGTAAAGAAAGCTTGTCGTTTATCTCGTTAAAAAGACCCCTTATATAAAAGACCTTTAAATAAACTGTTTAACTTAAAAGAGGGCCCAAACTTTAGTTTATTAGAAAAGGCTATTTTTTAAAAAAGGGACAAATAAACAGGACTCGTTCAAATAGATACTCCAGCTCCAGTTAGATTTGATTTTGTGTACCAACTTTTTCCAGTATAAAGGTTTGGGCTTTGAATTAATTGTTGAGATTTTAAAATTGCAGTCACTGAAACTATATCAGGAGATTCAGGATTCATGAAAGACAATTGAAGCTTAAAAACAAAGATTCTTTACATTCATTCAGTCATGCATAAAACTGAAGCCACTGAAACAACATCAGCACTTCTGAGTAAAATGAATACTATCCAAAATGTCCTAATGACGTCTACAAGCTCTCTCGCCATTGGAGCCCAGTTTCCTCCTCTTGTTCGACGCGCCGCTGCTTGTTTCACCGTCCTCGGCCCCCATTAACGCATCAGGCTGCTCTTGCTCAGTGGATGAGCTCCCTTTTCCTCGGAACACCTCCGAAATAGTGTTCTTATCGATGTGGTCGAAAGTGTGCTCTTCAGGTCTGAAATCAGGAGTTTTCTTCAAGATCTTCTGGCACATGCTAGTGTCATAAAAGTCGAGTATATTGCAGCCAACAAAGTCCAATCTCTCGGATTCATTCATCCTCGAGAACCCGAATTTCTTCTCCCATGTATCCACCATGTATGAAGTAGCTGGTAAGATCATCCTCTCAACTCCCAGCTCCATCAGCTTCTTCTCAAGCTCATTCATCAGGATTCGGCACATCCCAAGTCTGCGGAACTTGAATCGCGTGGCGACGAATGGGATCTCTGCAACTTTCTCCCCGTGGACCCTCACAACCACTGCAGTGTAGAACTTGTTCGTTCTCCCCAATGCCAGTGTGTAGAATCCCTCAAAGTTCAGCCGCGGAAGATCAGACCCTTTGTTGAAGATGATATCTTTCACGACATCCCTTCCTGTTCGCGACTCGATCACTGGTCCGAAGCACTCACGCATGATCTTCATTGCAACGTTGAGCCTTTTGTTGTCGGGACCATTGTTCGGGTCGTGCTTCAGCAGTGTCCATGTTAGACCATCTTTCCCGACGGGATTCGGTTTCCCGAGGAGATTCTGAAGGCCTGAATGTATGCGTCCGCATCTTGTTCCGCAACACCAATCTCCTTCCGGCTTATGATCTACAAGACCCTTACTTCTCAAGCATTGGACGTGATACCGATTTTCGCATTGAGCGCATTTCAGATAACTGTTCTCGGTTGCTACCAGGTTGCAGATTCTGCAACAGCATGAGCTGCAAAACCAGTCGCCCGAAGGAATTTCGGATAAACCTAGGCATTTCGTGTGAAAAGCTGATGGGCACTGGTCGCATAGGAGGAGATCGCCGCCGTATTGACATGCTGAACATGTACTATCGCTTAAACTTTCTACAGGTTTCTTTTCTCCACGTGGTTCCGGCGGCTTCGCGATCTCTACTTTCTCGATTTTCTTCTTGATTTTCTTGTCGACTTTCTTCTCCACTTTCTTCGCTCTATTCAGGCATTCTTGGATAGATCTCCCGTCCTCCAAGAATATGTTCGCCGACGGCCGGTGGTTCGTGCTTCCGGCATGCTCTTCGAATTTGGACAGAGTGAAAACTTTCTTACAGCAAGAACAAACGACTCCTTCGCGACTTATCGTTCCATCTTTCATAGAGTGCCCGCCTTTGCTTCTGTAGTGAACCTTAGCCCCGGCGGAAACTACCTTCCCGCCGATCAACCTCGCCAGGAGGCTCGGGGCAGAATAAGGCGCCTGCCTAGGTTTCTTCTTAGTCGGCTGAGCACATGAGACAGATTTCCTTTTCTTGATTTTTTTCGGCTTTCGGATATCTTCAGCTTCCTTCTCGGAAAAGGCTTGTTCCAATTCTCCCGGATTCTTGTCGGTGATAGCTTCCGCCATAACCGCCGCCTTTCTCTTGGTTTGATCTCCAGGGCCTTTCTTCGGTGCCATTTTCTTGGTTTGATTTCCGGGCCCTTTCTTCGGTGCCATCCTCTTGGTTTTATCTCCAGGGCCCTTTTTCGGCTTTCCGCTTACTCGACCTTCCTTGCCGGAGAAGAAAGACAGTTCTGATTTTCCGGCATCATCGATGTGTTCATTCGCGACGTACCATTCGCAGGCTGTAAGAAGAGAGTAGAATTTCCTCCCGGCGGGAGATTCATATCGCAGCACTTTCCGGTCTTCCTTGATCCTCTGGTAGTAGAAGGTCCATCCTACGGCGGACAAGTGCTTCTTCGCCATTGAAACCAAATCGCAGCCGTTCTTGGACTTGAAACGACCGCATGTGTATGTACCTCTGAGTTGAGAATACTCAACAGCAGCTTCTGGGAAATATTCTTTTCCGACAATCACAATGTCGTTGAAGATCGGCATTTTTCCGACGATTGCCGGAACAGCGGGACGAGGAGAGCGATTTATGCTAACCTCGGGGAATTTTGTTGTGTGTAATGCTACTGTGACGACTTATCCGTATTTATAGATTTAGGATTTATCCTAAATCCGAACACCAACGGATTCGGTAATCTCGAAATTATCCTAAATCCGAATCCTGAATGGAATCGGTAATTTCGGAATTTCCTATTTCCTATTACTTCACGCGGATTTTAAATATCAATCCGTTACTCCGGTTTCCTTTTTCTAATTCTAAAGAAAATAAGCGTGGATTTCCCGGTGGGCTGTTGTAAAGGGTCCAAAAATCTTATAATTGCAAACTGTATTTAGGTGTGCCTTTTAAAATTTTCTTTTCTTCTTTTAACTACCGAAATGAAATGAGTCAAACGGCCTAAACAAGTGGGTTGGGCTAATTTTAATTAATTCTGGGCCATT
The DNA here is from genome assembly GCA_037428765.1 of Rubia yunnanensis. Taxonomy (NCBI): domain Eukaryota; kingdom Viridiplantae; phylum Streptophyta; class Magnoliopsida; order Gentianales; family Rubiaceae; genus Rubia; species Rubia yunnanensis. Next base: position 5,905,697 of record CM075069.1, read on the forward strand.
TTGAGATTCCCACCTTTTATTGAATAAATTTTCTTTTAAGAAATTTAGAAAAGTATTACCCTTTTCTTTTAATTAATCTGGGCATTTTTTTTGGACTTTTATTTAATCAATATGTGGAGAATGTAAGGAATAGAGGGCATCGGTTACTACATGATATTACCTTTGTCCTTTCTTTATTTTTGAAGAAGCCCTTTGCCTTTTTATAATCACATTTTGGTAGTATTTTATTTTCTTCCCACATAATAATTTAGATAAGAGCGCGTCTCTTGAAAGACGGTCTTTCCATAACTCATGGAAAGACCAAGGTTTAAAGTGTAAATTTTATAACTACTACATGTTGCATACTAAATTTTTAATGTTGCAACTAAAACCTTTTACTTTTTATTATTCGAATTAAACCCCGTCTTTCCATAAGACTATGGAAAGACCGTCTTTCCCAAGACTTTGCCTTTAGATAATTACTCATTTTTCACTTGATTTACATGGAATTAAAATAGGCACTGTATCTACATTTGAAAGAATCTGTTGAGGATAAATGTTCAACTTTGAAAATAGGAGTATGTTTGTCGGATTCAGTGATAATTTTAAGTATCATTCATTAAAGAAAAAGAAAAAAGTTTGCAATGATAAATACTCCAGAAGTCATTATCTAGGCCAGTAAACTGATACGATGAAATTTGAAATGAAATTTAAAAGCTGTAAGAAATCATAAACTCTCGAATCCTAGTACAATCCTGAAAATCCTACTTCAAAACTCCAATAAAGGGCTGTATTTTGACGGGGAAACAGGAATGAGATACAAGTATAGAATCATCGGAACAAATATCTGCACTCTTCTGCAGATCCATCAGCGAACCCCCTTAACCAGGAACCTCAGATATCGAAAAATGGGGGAACATAAAGAAGCTATACTACAAATTTACAAGTCGCCTAACCCTTTAAAATCACCTAAGCAACATTCAGTTCATCATCCCCACTTACAAATGCCTCTCATTTCACTTCTCTGTCTTTCTATGTCCATCTATGTCGAGCTCGAGCGCTACCATGGCGGCGGCTGGAGCTGCTTCAGCCGCTTCACGACCATCTTCATCGTGGGCCGGGTGGAGAGTGAGTCCACGGTGCACATGATTGCCAGGTGCAGCACTTCAACCAGGTCGTCGTGAGGGCCTCCGTCCCACAACCCGGCCGTGAAGAACTCCTTAGCCTGGCCCTGTCTCAGTAGCATGCATGCCCAGGCGACGATGTTGAAGCCGTTTCCATAAGGAGAGAATGAGGGATCGAGAGCCTTCTTGTCGGAGATCAGCTCGAGTAGTACGACGCCATAGCTGTAGACATCCGCCTTGTCGGATACGCGACATGTCATTGCATATTCTGGTGCAACATATCCGAAGGTTCCAGCCACGCCAGTTGTGGCATGAGTCTCGGAAGTTCCCAGAAGCCTTGCAAGGCCAAAATCAGACAAGTACGCATTGTGTTCTTCGTCCAACAGGATGTTACTAGGTTTCACATCGCGATGTAGAACCCGAGGGACACACTGATCGTGAAGGTAAGCAAGCGCTCGAGCGATGTCCAAGGCGATCTTGTGGAGCACCCTCCATTCCACGGCCCGGGTGGACCTCTCTTGAATGAACTTTTCCAGATTACCCCCTGGGAGGAAATTGTATATCAGAAACATCTCTGCTTCGCTGGCGTGATATCCTATCAGAGTTACCAGATTGGGATGATGGAGCCTCCCGAGAGTTTTGATCTCTGCGTCGAACTGTTGTATGCCTTGGAAACGTCCCACTGAAAGCCGTTTAATCGCTACCAAGACTCCCGGTGCAATCTCAGCCTTGTAAGTTGCTCCAAATCCTCCATTTCCAATGCAGTTGCTGGCGTTGAAGTTTGCAGTTGCTCGCACCACGTTCTCGAATGACAATGGAACTCCGATATCAGTAAAGACTGTGACCTCTTTTCTAGTAGTCCCGCCAACTCTAGACCTGGGGTTGTACTTTCTCGTGTACAAGAAGAGGACGATGAGGGCAATTAAAACTGCCACAATGGCAGCAGCAGAAGCTACGGACGCTATCTCAATGGAGTTGAAGCCACTGTTGCCATTGTTCTGATCTTGAGTTCCTGATGGACCGGTGGCATAGTTTTGCGAATCCCCATTTCCTCCTTGCTGATCTGTAGACGAGGGAGATGTTAAAGAAAACATATGGCAGGATCGAAGAAGAGGATTTCCAAGGACACTGCTACACTTCTGTAAGTTATCATTCAGAGGTAATGGCCCCGACAGGTTGTTGAAGGAGACGTTGAATAGCGAGAGAGTGGTCACATTGGCCAATTCAGGGGGAATCTCTCCAGATAGTTTGTTGTTGTTGAGAAGAAGAACGGACAAATTCCTCAAACTTGAAAGATCTTTGGGAATCACACCAGTGAGCGAATTTGATGACAGTTCAAACACTCGAAGGAACTGCAACTTCCCCAAACTCGCCGGTATGGGGCCAGTCAGGTTATTGCCAGCTAGTGAAAGAACTTTCAGATTCACCAATTGGCCTAGACTGTCTGGAATCGGACCTTGAAGAGAGTTCAAGCTCAGATTAAGACCAACAATGGAATCCAGTTTCCCGATACTTGAGGGAATAATCCCAGTAATCTGATTCCCAGAGGCATCAAAGAGTTTCAGAGACCTGCAAGCAGTGCCGAAATCAGTAGGAATTTGGCCAGATAACTCGTTATTGCTCACGTTAACAGCCAAGCCACTCAATTCACCACATTTCTCAAACCAATTCCATGGAAACTGCCCAGAAAGCTTGTTATCACCAGCAAAGAATGCATACACAGAATTCCGCAATCTTTCAGGTGCAACAGGCAGATCTTGTAAGGCTCCTGTAAAATTGTTACTGCCAAAATTATGAAACACCAAAAATCCTTCACTACCAAGAAAAGGCTCATAAGGAGATTCAGCTTGGCTCCTCTCAGCAAAATACGACAAGTATGCCGATGCTGAATTTGCGGTATCACTAACCACGGCTGGGACATTGCCACAGCCATTGTAGTGGAACTTTGGAATTGAGCCGGACAGGGAATTTACACTGACATCAAATACACTCAAGCAAGGTACTGGGAGCCTCTCAACAAGTTCCCCAGTCAACCTATTGAAACTCAAGTCAAGAAACCGGAGGTTCTTGCAGCCGCTGAATGCATCCTTAATCCCTCCAGTGTGATAATTCTGAGCCAGATTCACCATCTCCAAATTGTTACAGCTCCAATTACTCGGAAAATCCCCATCGAGAGTCGCCCTTGGCACCCATATCATCCTCAAGCTTGGAAGAGCACTGATCTCAGGTGGAATAGTACCCTCATAGAAATTGAACTCTTGTCTCGCGACTGCTAGATTCCCAGAATATCCATCCCCTTCTGAACTGGAAACATTAGGAGTAGGATCCCACAAGTTAGATAACACAAGAACAGATAACTTAGAACACTTCCCAAGCTCGGACGGAATCCTCCCACTCAAACTGTTCCTCGACAGATCCAAAACCTCGAGCTGCCATAACCGACCTAGATCAGCTGGAATAACCTCCTCCAACATATTCGCATACAGGACAAGCGACCTCATCCCACTACAATTCCCCAAACTTCTAGGAATTGCTCCAGTCAGCACATTCCCAGCTAATTCCAAGCGCTCCAGCTTAGAACATAGTCCAATATCCTCTGGGATCGCACCAGTAAGCTGATTGAACGACAAGTACAGCCCCCTAAGATCCTTAAACCCTCCAACAAACCTAGGAACAGTTCCATTAAGTTCATTTCCAGCTAAGTTCAGAACCTGCAAACTGGAACAGTTTGACAACGAGTCTGGAACATCCCCAGCAATCGAATTAAACCCCAAATTAAGCACCCTGAGACTCCTCAAACCTCCAATTCCTCGAGGCAGGGACCCAGACAGCGAATTCCCTTCGAGATCAAGAACCTCCAGCTTTTCCAACCCGAACACATCATCATGGATTTCACCAGAGAAATCATTAAAAGGCAGTGATAAGACCCGAAGCTCAGAGAGCTTCGAAACAGAAGCCGGAAAATCACCCGAGATTGGAACATTACTATCCGAACACGCCCTTTTAATGCCAAACCCATACAACGGAAATTGAGAAATTCGAGAACAAGAAAGAGAACCCGAGTTACCTCCACCGCTGATATTCAGAGCCACAACGCGGGACCCAGCGTCGCACGACACGCCGCGCCACTCAGAGCAGTGATCAGGGTTTGCTACCGAGTCCCAGCTGGCGAGCACTCCGGAAGAGTCCAGAACCGAGGCCTTGAACTCCAGAAGAGCTGATTTATCCAAATCTGGCCCAAAAACAGCATCTTTCTGGGGAATAAAGCAGAGCCAGATGAGAATCAGGAGCTTCAAATGGTGCCATTTCACGACAGAAGAACGACGACCCATCACAGAATCCCCAAAAGGGTACCCGAAAAGCCCTAGCTTCCCCAAGTTGATTCAGAGCTTTTCAGCTGGGTGGGGGAAATGGAGGTAAACCCTAGCCCGGTCGCTTTTGGTTCTCCGTTTGTGAACGAGGAGGAGAGAGAGAGGGGGGGAAATGGAGTTGTAGAGAGAGAAAGCAGAAAAACACAACAGTGGGCTGCTGTTTTTGTTGTTCTTGCTTCTTTCTTTTTCTCTCTTCGCCCAATCAGAGAAAAAGAAAGCGCGTCGCTCTTTCCAAATTCCAACATCCTCTCTTTTCTTTTTCTCTCCTTCGTGTCCTTTACTTGGCCTGATTCTTGTTTTTCACCCCCACTTTCTCTCCAATTTCCGTTTGGGGATTATTAATTCTCCTTTTTATGATATAGTGTTTCCCATACAGGTCAAGCCAACAATGCGATGGATCCTTTAGCTTCATTGATTATGTGGTTTTCAAGTTTAATTGTATACTTCTAGTCTATGTTTTCCTTTTGAAATTGAAAACAATTAAATACATGGAGGATGAAGGATGGTTACAGAGAGGCGGCTGCATAACCAGACTAATTTACAGTGAATATAAGGGTTTTCTAGTGATCACATAAAAAGAAAATTCGCCAGCATATGACTTCAAATTGACTGACGATTAAATTATACAATTAGTATAAGTGAGAATCACCTTGATCAGGTGTTGGTGGCGGTAGGATGTTGGTGATGGCAGAGTGATGGTGGTCTGTTGATCGGCATGATCACAAGAAGGGCCATTCGAACAACAACAGAAACGAGATCGGTGGGAGAAATTAGGGATGCGGAGTTGAGAGTATTGAAACTTAAAAGATTATGCCAGTAATATACTGATTTTTTTACTCGTAGTAAAGCAAAGTCATTTTACGGTCGCCTACGCATTTATAAATTTGTAGTGGTAGCCCTTTGCCGTTGCGATTTCATTTCTAAAAAAAGATTTTTATTGATAAGCTTAAAGGGCTGTTACGACATTTTCACTATCTTTAAACACATAGTCTTGTTTTGACTCATCTAAACTTTAGTCAAGGGTCTTTCTGCAATTCTTTTTCCCATTCCACTCCACATTTCCTCTCCTCTTGGAAATAATTGGGGAAAAGTCCTTGCAAAAAATGTGAAGAGGAATGAAGAAAGAAATGCAGAAAGACCCATGCCACAAATGTAGGCTGTCCATCTCATCTTTAACAAAGATAATTAATTTGTAGTGTATATTTTTGAAGGACCGATGATATAACTAGACTCGTGTATGAAATAAAAAGGGTTAAGAATGATTGTGTTAAATAAGAACTTCATCATGTAACCTAAAATGAAATCATAATTAAATTATACAATCTATACAAATGAGAAGTACCTCGGTTAGGGGTTGGTGTTAGATGCTGGTGGTGGCAACACGATGGCAGTCTGCTCACTGTTGATCGTTTGTAGGGGAAGATTCGTATAACACTGAAGGTTGGTGGGAGGTATTAAGAATAAGGTTGAAAACATTGAAACCTAAAAGATTATGCCAATTATATACTGTACATTTTTAACTGGTAGTGAAGCGACGTCGTTTTACTGTTGCCGAGATATTTAAAGGGTTGTTACGGAAATTCCACTATCTTTAAGAAAGATAATTAATCTGTAGTGTATTTTTTTGAAGGACTGTCACTGCAATTTAGCTAATATTAAAATTTTTAAAATTTATTGCAATAGTCCTCAAATGGCTGCCTCCACACAATTAAATGTATTAGTGTATATTATTTTAGTTTAGATTAACGAAATGAAAATATTTTTTTTCTAAATGTCCACGGTATGGTTATTCTTCAGCTTGCGGTCTAGTTGATGGAGTTTTCGATTAAGAAATGAGTAGTTGGGAGGAAAACGCTCTCCCACACTTTATTGGTCGGTGGACAATTAAGATACGAAGTATTTTCCTGTGTCGTCTTGTTGGTCCAAATCTACCATTAATTAAAAGATGATAAATAGGCCATTTTAAAATAAAATAGAACATAAAATTAAAGTATCAAAATTCCCAATTAATAAAAATTTGTCAAAAGAAAACAAGAATCGGGGAATGGATATGAAGCAAATTAATTACTCGAAATAAGTACAACCACTGTCCAGAAATGGAACATCTCTTCGTTCAACTTTATTACTCCATCTGTTTCTCTTAGCACATTTTTTATTTTGAGTTTCTTTTATATTGATACATTTTTTATTTTTTGGCAAGATTCCTTCAATTTTATTCACTCATTATACCTTTTACTTTCTACCTTGAAATTTATCCACTAATTTTCTTCACATAAATCCAAACACATAAACTTATGGTGTCACTATTAGTGAAATGAAGGGAGTATTAAAGTTCTTGTTTTTATTTTGAGGGTACGTCTCTTGAAAGATGATCTTTCCATAAGCTATTGAAATACCAAAGTTTAAAGTGCAAAATAAAAGAAATGGAGATAAAATCTCCGGATTGTATGAATCGGGTTATAAATTTTGTAACTACTAAACGTTGCATAATATTTTTTTAATATTACAACTGAGACCTTTTAACTTTTATTATTTTAATTAAACACCGTCTTTTTATAAGTGTATGGAAAGATGATTTTTCCTACGACTTTACCTTATTTTGATGAATTATTAAATAGTAATATATAACAAAATAAAACTTCACCTTCTATCAATTTAACATTAAAATTTTATATTTTTTTATAAAAAAAACAAATTTTAATAAAATATAAATGAATACTCAAGGCTTATGCCTTATTTTGATGAATTATTAAATAGTAACATATAACAAAATAAAACTTCACCTTCTAACAATTTAACATATAAAATTTAAATTAAAAAAATATTCAAAATTTTAATAAAATATAAATGAATACTCCAGCATTTAAACTTATGAAAACACTCCTTCGATCGATAGGTATGAAATATGAATGTGATGTTATGAGGGTGGGCCCGGATTTTAGAGGACAAGTGATGGTGGGGTCCATTGGTTCTAGACTTTTACCATTAAAAAAATATTAATTGGGTGAACCAGTGGGGACCGTTGCCGGTCAATTAATGCATCACCCCGTCAAGTGGTCAAGTGTCTCCTCCACAGTCTTCCCTTCCCTCCTAACCGGCTGAACCAGTCTTGGTTCAATTTTCGTACACCTTTGACTAATACTAAGATTATATAAATTATAACTATTTTTTATTAAATAGAATTAAAATAAATTTTATTTAATTATATCATAAATAAATAAAATAATGCTAATTTCGAATCTGTCTATATCAAAGGAATGTATGATAAATTAATGAGACTAATAAATGTCTCGGATTAAATACTTTAAGGACTCCTCCACATTGTTAGATAAACGAGGGTTCTATGAAAAGGGGCCTACTCGTGCACGGTACGGTAAAACTTTTCTACTGCTAGGCCGTAACAACATTGGTGTAAAGTAAGTGGTGTACGAATGAATTGACTCGTGCTCTCTGATGTTATTCATTTTTTAGAATTATTGCATTCATTGATTTTAGGGCAAAAGTGTAATTTGGCCAAACCAATGTTTAACAAACAAAACTGATTCCGTCAATTTTGTTAATTTTGAAAACTTGACTGGTAAAGGAAACTTCTGAAGTTTTTTAAAGTTTCATTAAAAGATATGTGGAACATCAATTATAACAAAGTAGAGATTATAATTCTTTAAGAAAACGTAGAGATTAGAATCAGTGTCTACTCCTCCCGTTCCTCCATTAGTGGTGCCATAGGTATAATTGCTTGAATTTCGATGAAAAACATAAATTGATGAAATTAAATATAAAAATAAAAAGTAAAATGAAGAGATGAAATTGAAGGAATCTTGCAAAATCAAAAGAAAATAAGAGATAAGTGTACAATATACAAAAAACATCTCATCGAGACAAATGTGCAACTAATAGAGAAGTAGAGGGAGCACATCCTTCGTTTCACGAATAGCGACTCATTAGACTTAAGTGCTTAGATCTAAGTGAAGAAACCGAGTGAATAAAATTGAATGTGAAATGTAAAAGGTAGAAGTATGAAAATTTCCTTTATTAATAAAGAAGTTTTTTTAAAGTAAAAAGGCGAAATTCCTCAATTTCAAACCTCATCTTTCCACTGCTAAGGATTAATGAGAAGGTAAATGAGGTTAAATATTTTTTTAAAGTTTGCATGTACCAAGAAATGATCACTAAATTACTAATTCTTCTCGTTTACCTTTTCATCAACTTTAGTCCCAAACTAATAACACTAACAGCAAGAAATATCACCTTTAGCCCCAAAGCTCTGAAAGTAATCTTCATGCACAAGTGCACAACATCATCATCACTCCATCATCACTCATCACCATTCATCAACATTATTATTCTGCAACGCAAATAGTGCGTGGCGCCCAATTCCTTTATCCTGGTCAGCAAACAATACCTCAATCTAGAAGCAACAGGGTAAAAGACGAGGGTAGTTTTTTCCTACGAGTCCCATTCGTTCACTGAAAAGGTCAAACTAGCTTAGTGTTCCTGGTCTTACTTTGGCTGCAGACTTTTCAACCTTCACTTCCATGTTCTCGCTCAGTCACTCGGTACCTCCTCACAAGTAGCTTAAGTTTGAACAGTGAATATAGATTTGGCATAAAGCAAACACAAAAGCAAGGAATCGGATAATGCAACAAACTGTCGATGTATAAAAAAGCACTAATCTTCAGCATTTCTAAGGAGATCACAAGGACAGAATCCAGAAGAAAGGGACAAATGCCTCTTTCATTCCGATGCATCTGAAGTTCTTGCTATAGCAATAACATTAACAGTATGTTATTCAAACTATTAGCATACAGTGCCTCAGCAACATCGCATCCATGCCGGACAACAACAAGCGCAACTAAACCAACTGGCTAGGCCGGCGGCCGGAGGAGGACTTGTCTCGGTTTTCTCCGGTTTTGGTGACCCCTGAGGGTGTGCCTCAGGTCTTTCAATAGGTGTTTTAATCGAACCCCCCCTCGCTCCATCCATCCCTAGAAGCCTGCAAATCACGTGAAACGGTGTTACAAGCATAATTCGTATAAAACAGCATTGCAAACAGAACTCTTACGAAAGCGGTATCACAATCAAAGCGATTCAGTAAACAAACAAGAACCTGAAAAGGGAAAAGCAGCATCGCACACACAACTCTTACCAAAACCACAACGCTTCAGCGTTATAAACACGACTCTTTCACTTACACAGGGAAGGCGAAGGAGTCGCTGCTTCTCACGCTCTCATTAGAAACACGAGGAGCCTTTCCATCCGACAAAGGTGATGAATTCGACAGACGAACACCAATAGGAGCAAGACCAGACATTTTCTCCTTGCAACGATCACCTCCTCCCCCTGTCTCCTTCCGTGCCATTTCCGGGGTTTCGTCGACCTCTTCATCCTCCAATCCAGGCCTCACGTACACGTGGGGACTGACATCGCTCTTCCGCGGCGTCTCAGCATCGCTCTTTCGCGGCGTCTCAACGACGGGGTCGAGATTGGGAGTGAAACTCCCAGGATCATCCTCCAGCCCCATTCCAATGTCCCTGGAAAAGCTGTTGTTCCCCATGTGAATGCTGAACAGCGATTCATTCGACGCGACGCTCCAATCCATGGGAGTCGCGGGCTTGCTGGAGAAGATCGACGAGGGGATGCGATTCGGATCGTAGCCTCGCCCCATCGCCTGAAGCGGCGGCGATTTCATCGGCGATGACATTACCCATTCCGGCGTCCGGGAAAACCCCTCCGTCGATGAGGACAGGACCCCACTGCCGCCGCGCGGCGAGGCGCTCACCATGCTCCACATCGGCGCGTCGGGCGGCTCCGGCGTGAGAAGCGACAGGTTTCTGTCTTCCGTGGCGGCGCGTGGTTTCTCGTTGTCGGAGCTGGACGATGAAGATGAAGATGAGGACGAAGGTCGCGATATAACAACGTTGGATTCACTGCCATTGCTTTCAGGTTCTGGATGCGAATTTTCTGTGTGTGAAATGTTGCTGTTCTGTGTCTTTGGTGATGATGTTTTCTCCTTGTCTTCTTCCCCGGGATGCATTTTTAAACCTGGAAGTGGTGGTTCCATTGTTTGTCTGATTTAAAACCAAGTCTTTTGTTTGATCGGACTTGGACAACCTCAAGCAATATCAACCGTATCCTCCTTCCTATAATCCTGCATTCGACAGTACGAGCATGGTTTGTTTAATAAAAATCAATTGGTACTACCGTGATCTTGTATATTAAGTTATAGTTTTGTCGTTCACGTATGTCAGATTCTTTGACACACTCCTACGTGCATGCATCGGTGGTATTCACCGATGGAAAGTGGTTATGGACCGAACGAGCCAACATTGAATTCTAATACCTCGTGTACACGTATCATGTGATAATCAAAAGTGCAAGGATATTTGTTGCAAATTCATGAGTTTGATCAACCATGCAATCTTTTTATAAACCTAAACCATGATGCATTCAACATTCATAACTCCTAATGGATCTTAAACATTGACAATCAAAATCTGGGTATCTTGAAACAGAAATGGAGCATTTTGTGCAACATTTATAACCTGTACCTAAATCATTCAGAAAATCCTTGAATACCAACAATTTGCGGGGATTTCGGATGGAGAAGAAGAGTAGGTAGATTTGATCCTTATTTTGTCTTGTAACCCAAATCCACGTCCCAGGTTATGGGTTCATGAAAATGGAAACAAAACAAAGGGGGAAAAAACAGGAATATTTGAATGTGTTTGGGCAAACTCTGGAGTGCCAAGGAATGAGGGATTCAGTGAAGATGAGGGGCTGTTTAGTTTTAGGGTTTAATTCACCAAAAATAAATTGATCAAAACAAATGCATCTTGAAGCAAAGGCTACCCGATCATTTCGGGTTCAAGCCTCCGGGAATGTTTGTTATGTTGAGCCAGCTTTTGCTTTCTGCATATTGGTGGACGTTCTATTTTAGTCCCTTTTCAAATTTCATCTTTACAGCTTCATCTTTGCAAATATTAAAAAATGATAACCCCCGTCCCACTCAAACTTACCTAGAATATTTTTTCATGATCTCCAATAATATGTTTGTCGGTAAATATGTGTTGTCTCGGACAATAATGATGCATAAAAAATTAATATTTAAAAACTACCTGTGATAACGAAACTAACAATATCTCATACAAAAATTATTGATTCAAATATGTGGTCAATGTTTAATAACTTTGACTGAAAAATGGATTTTGTGTTGCTGGGATGGAAGGAAAAATAATAAATAAAATAAAACACCTTGAGTATTTAGAATTTACATACTCCATGTGTATTTTTTTTAAGTGTCACCATATTCCTGAGTTTTTAATAGTGTGATACTTGATCCCGGTGTTTGAAATGTAAATTGGAAATTCAAGGATGATTTAGCACCCAAGTTAAATCAGGAATTGTTCAGCTCTAACACTTTCAAAAAACTAAAGTAGCAAATAAATTGAAGTACTCCCTATGTTTTATTAAATTTGACACAATTATCTTATTAGTATGCTTTCCAAGTTTTTCACTTTTCCTTTTACGCTAAAACAGTACATTATTCTCAATCACTGCTTTTTAATCTCATCACTCTATTCCCTCCACATATTTCAACTTTTAAAAAAACAACACATAAACATATGCACTACCCTAATAACTAGTTTTTAACATTTTTGTACAGTGATTCTGTCGCTCGTCACATATGCCAAATCAAGAAATTTGAGGCTTACATTCATCGTCTTATCTATCTTGCTTTCATTTCCTCGATTACAATCAGTACTTTTCCTCCAAAAGCAAACAGATTGAACCATTACCAGAATGGAGGGCGTTCTTGAAATGCAGATATTCTGCAATGGAGGGCTCCGTCTAATCGGTGAGCTCTATCTCGACACACACCTTCTTTGAATCCCATGCTCGTATGAATGAATGAAATCCAACCTTAAGCTACCCAAAACACAAAGTTGCTCATAGCCTTAACGGTGGCTTTGAAAATTGCAGGAAAAGGAGGTATCAAAAATGATCCTAAACATCAGTTCCGTCCACTTCATTCAAGAAACCGAGTGGCCGAATTGAAAATGCAACAGAGAAGAAGCAGAACACTGCATATCAGCGCGGTGAGGCGGCGGAGGAGAGCGGATATTTCGACCGGAACATATGTACTTCTGGAACCAGGAGAGGACGAGGTGTTCGTGTCTGAAGAAGAACTGAGGATCAGATTGAAGGGATGGCTGGAGAATTGGCCGAAAAATGCCCTGCCTTCTGATCTCAGCCGATTCGGATCCTTAGATGATGCCGTTGAATTCCTAGTTAAGTCCGTTTGCGAGCTCGAGATCGATGGCGATGTAGGTTCAGTTCAATGGTACGAAGTTCGCTTAGATGATGAAGAATGATATCTTGAATGCCGCAAACAGCCTGTCTATCAGCTTGGGTCTGTGAAGATTCTAAACTCAAGCATTCATTCCCTTTGCTGATAGATTTTCAGCTCAAACTTTTGGTACAGAATGGTTACATAAATTTGTGCAAAACAATATGAACAGAATAAGCTCCTGTACTCAATTTCTCGAAGTTGAAATTGCATAGATTGTACTTAATCTCTTGAAGCTGTGGTGAGACGAGAAGTTGGGAGCGCGCATTTGGGCGATTTCTTGAAGTGCAGAAGAGGCAATGGAACCATTGTCTTCTTAGTTTTAGCCATAAGCTCTCTCGAAATCGGAGACATGATGAGATCAGTTGGACTAGTGTACCTGCAACAGATGAGGCAAATGAACAACGTGCTAGACATTTCAACACTTTTGTCCTAAATTAAGGTGCACAATTGTTTTCGAAAGCATTGCAACACACTTTACGACCTTTTTATGCAATGTCGCGGTCATAAATTAGAACACGAACCTTTCCGGATACTTGAAGGCCTTGGGAAGCCTAAGGCGGTCGGGTGTCGCGGGTTTTAGTATGTTCGACAGAGAACTTGCGCGATTACTCACTAGGAGTTGGGTCTGAGGAGGTTTGGTGTCTGATATGGTAGTTGATTCCATTTGTTCGATCATTTTCTCCATCGCTGGCTGAGTGTAGGAATGGAGATTTCTCAATTCTATCGTGACAACAATGATGCTTTTGGATATTCTGACGAAGGATGAAGAGGGTTACTTAGGCTTATAAAGTTACTAGTGAAGTGATCAAGTGACCGTTGGGATTTTTAAGGTACAACGGTCGGAATATTGGAAAATGTTTGTGCCGTAGGTGGCTTTTGTTTGTTTAACAAAGTGTGGGTGACTTTTGTTGGGTTCTGAACTGGGCTATCCTAGGAGTTGGCCCATCTCTTAGCCCATTTAGGGCCCACAAAAGATGCCAGCCATATCAGTATGACAAAGCCATCACTGCTTATATAATGAGTATCGGAAATGATATCTCCGACCACCGCTGGACAACCTTTTTGCTTTTTTATAAACCGTCAGAATGTTTGGGAATCCAACAATTTTCATTTATAAGAATGATCAAAAGATCTAAGTGAACATCAGACTGTGGGATAATCTCATTTACACAAACGCACTAATTAAATATTACAATTTCAATATAAGGCATTGGTGGCAATAAGATGATACATGGGCACTAATCTCTAACTCAAACCCAAAAGGACACCAAATAAACGATCTAAAGACCAATTCAATATATTATGATTGGCCTGAAAATCCTAAGAGGACACCGAATAAGCGATCTAGAGACTAGTTAAATTGGATTAACAATATAATTGGCCTAAATATCCTAAAAGGATACCGAATAAACGATCTAAAGACCAATTCGATCGTGATTTGCCTAAACATCCTAAGAGAATACCGAATAAACGATCTAAAGACCAATTCGGTCGTGATTTGCCTAAACATCCTAAGAGAATACCGAATAAACGATCTAAAGACCAATTCAATCGAGTTAACGATTTGAATGACCTGAAACATCCTAATGGATAGAGTTCTCTGTAAATATGAATGGAATAGTCAAAGGTAAGTTGTTGTAACTATCTTGACTTGAATTTCTCATGTTCCAATTAGAAGGTAACACCACTAAATATCCCAACAAAAAAACCGAGTTTGATCCACTACCCCAATGATGAAAAAGAAAAATAAACTAAACAGTGAAAATTAAAATAGCGCCCACCTCAAAAGATAAATAAAAGAGTGGGAAAAAATGGAGAATAACCCCTCGTATCCTTAATACCACCGGAGTATGAATCTGCTATTGGTTGACCTGATTTGGACCATTCGGCCATAGTCACACCATTTTGACTCATTTGTGAGTGGAAACGACCTGATCTCGTAGTTGACCAGAGTTGACCCAACTGGATCCGAGCTGGCCGACCGATTTGAGGTTGTTGCACTTTTTATTTTTCCAAAATAAAGCTATGTTCAATTACTTAATTAATTTTTCATATTTCAAATTGTTTTATTCTTAAAAGAATGTGTCTATTGAAAAACGGTATTTCCACAAGTTATGGAAATACAAAAATTTAAACTGCAAATTAGATGTAATCAAAATAAAAAAAATTGGGTTGCATTAATCGGGTCATAAAGTTATAACAATTGTACGTTGCATAATAAATTTTTGAGCAATATTGCAACTAAAATATTTTACCTTTCTATAATTCTAATTCAACCTCATATTTTCATATGCCTATGTAAATACGGTCTTTCCGAATATTTTGCCTTCTTAAAATGAGCATGTCTCTTGAAAGAAGGTATTTCCATAAGTTATGGAAAGACCAAGGTTTAAAATATAAATTAGAAGAAATTAGAATAAATCATAATAAAATTTCCAGGTTGCATTAATCGGGTCATAAACTTATAACTACTGCATGTACATAATATTTTTTGAGAAAAGTGCATATATAACCCTACATAATTGATGAAAGTGCAGATATAACCCTGCAATAATGAAAGTGCAGATATAACCCTACGATAATTGAAAGTGCAAATATAACTCTAGCCAGTCAATGCCGGAAATAATGGCTTTAGGGTTATATTTGCACATATGTATAATAATTAGGGTTATATTTGCACATATGTATAATAATTAGGGTTATATTTGCACCAAAAAACAACCCAGGGTTATATTTGCACTTTCTCCAACATATAGAGTTATATTTGCATATTACCCACATTTTTTTAATATTCCAACTAAAATATTTTAACTTTGTATAATTCTAATTCAACCTCATATTTTCATATATATTTGACTAGACTAGTAGTTGAGTGCTCCTTTGTTGTTCGGATCTTGACCGGATCCGAGCTTGTATTTCCACTCGCGAGAAAGTAGAAGCAAAAGCCTAGCCTAGTATGAGAGGTAGTTTCACAAGTCCAGGGACGGGCTCGTTAGGCTTCCGAGGGCCTTTTTTTGAGGTGAGATTCTAGAGTTTACAGTTTTGTAAAGAAATTTTCTTGTTCATGCTTGGTGCCGGATTGGATGCAAAGCAGAAAAGGAAGCAAGGGAAAGCTGGTGAACCGCTTCTTCTTCTTCCACGAAGATTCAGACATGTTGGTATGCCTTGAATACTGTAATAGCCGCTTCTGCGACCCTGGCCTGGAATACAACTACATCTACAATTATGATAAGAATATAATTCCAATTCCAATTTGGACTGATGTTGATTTGGGCCGAATTGTGTTTTGTTCCAATCCCAGTTTCAGTTTATGGCAGATCAAGATGCGAGCTTTGCTGAAACAGCAAGGTTTGTGGACTCCGCTGACGAAGGATTTCGCGAGCAGTTCTGGCGATGTTGTGAGTCTGGAAGAAAAGGCACACTCGACGATTATGTTGTGTCTCGCGGACGAAATCATCACCGAGGTCTCAGATCAGGAGACTGCTGCACAACTGTGGCTGAAGTTGGAGAGTTTGTATATGACGAAATCTCTAACCAACAAGCTGCTTCTGAAACAACGCCTCTTCGGTCTCCGAATGCAGGAAGGTACGCAACTCAGAGACCATCTAGAGCAATTGAATACTTTGTTATTAGAATTACGAAATATAGATGTGAAAATTGAAGATGAAGATGCTGCTTTGATTTTGCTAGTTTCTTTACCACTTTCGTATGAGAATTTTGTTCAGTCATTTATTGTTGGTAAAGATTCTGTGTCTCTGGAAGAAGTAAGATCCTCTCTCCATAGTAGAGAGTTGCGACATAAGGCAAACAGTACATGTACAGAAAGTCAGGCCACTGGCTTGTTTGCTAGTGACGGAAACACAAAAGGCAAGGAAACCGGCAATAAGAAGAAGGGCAAGAAGTCATCTTCAAAGGGTCCTAAGGCCAATGATGTTTGTAACTACTGTAAGGAGAAGGGGCATTGGAAAAAGGAGTGTCCGAAGAAGGCTAGTAAATCTGGGAGTACATCTGGTACTGCTGCTGTGGCTGAAGGGGATTTCAGTTCTGAAGATGATTTTGCTCTAGCTGTTACTGGGCAAAATAATCATTCTAATGCGTGGTTTCTTGATTCTGGGGCATCTTACCATATATGCCCAAGGAGAGATTATTTCTCAACTTATGAGCAAGCTGAGGGCATCATTACTACGGCAAATGGTGTTGCGTGCAAAGTAGTTGGGACTGGTTCAATCAAGATCAGGACGCATGATGGTAGTTTCTGTACTTTGAACGATGTCAGGCATGTTCCATCGATGACAAAGAATCTGATTTCTCTTCCTACGTTGGATAGAAAGGGTTTCGTCTACTCAGGGAGTGATGGAGTTCTGTGTGTCTGCAAAGGTTCTAGGCTGGTTCTGAAAGGTGTTTTGCATGGTACTTTGTATTTTCTACAAGGTTCCACGGTTATGGATTCTGTTAATGTTGCATCTTCGGAGGTTCACCGGGATGATATGACTAAGTTATGGCATATGAGGCTTGGTCACATGGGTGAAAGAGGGATGCAGATTCTGTCGAAGTATGATCTTCTTGGTGGCCACAAGATCAAGAGCTTGGACTTCTGTGAGCATTGCGTCTTTGGGAAGCATCACCGCAGCAAGTTTCCTAAGGCGATTCATAGAACAAAGGGCACATTGGATTACATCCATTCTGATTGTTGGGGACCTTCCCGAGTTGAGTCACTGGGAGGGCACAGGTACTTTGTTTCTCTGATTGATGATTACTCAAGGATGACTTGGGTTATCATGATGAAACATAAGAGTGAAGCTTTCTCGAAGTTCAAGGAGTGGAAAGCTTTGGTGGAGAATCAGACCGGGAAGAAGATCAATAGGCTTCGAACTGATAATGGGCTGGAATTCTGCTCGTCTGAGTTTGATCAGTTTTGTAGGGATGAAGGGATTGCTCATCATCATACAGTCAGGAATACGCCACAGCAGAATGGCGTAGCTGAGCGGATGAATCAGACATTGCTGGCGAGAGCGAGGTGCATGCTCTCTAATGCTGGTTTGGAAATGAGATTCTGGGCAGAGGCGGTGAGTACAGCTTGTTACCTGATCAACCGCGGGCCTCACACAGGTATAGAGTGCAAAATACCTATGGAGTTGTGGTCAGGTAAAGTTGTTGATTACTCCAAGTTAAAAGTTTTTGGTTGTACATCTTATTATCATGTTAGTGATGGTAAGTTAGAGCCCCGAGCCAAGAAGGGTGTCTTTGTGGGTTATGGAGATAGAGTTAAAGGCTCCAGGATATGGTCTCCATCTGAGAAGAGGGTTATTCTGAGCAGGGACGTTGTCTTTGATGAAAATTCTTTGCTTAGATCTATGGTGAAGCCCACAGTTGTGCCAGAAACTAGTGGAGTTGATAAACAGGTGGAGCTTGAAGTCACTCAAGGTGAAAATAGATTGAAACAATTTGAGGTGAATCCAGAGCCACAGACAGAATCTGAGATACTGGAATCTCCACCACCAGATTCTCAACCATCAGGAGCTACAGTCCGCAGTTTAGCTCAGGATCGACCCAGGAGGGTTGGAGTTGGGGCGCCCAAGAGATATGGGTTTGAGGATATGGTGGGTTATGCACTACAGGTTGCTGAGGAGGTGGATACTCATGAGCCATCCACCTACAGAGAAGCTGTTTCAGGTACTGATGCTGACAAATGGCTTGCTGCAATGGGAGACGAGATGGAGTCTCTCCAGAAGAATCAGACATGGGATTTGGTTCAACAGCCTCAAGGGAGAAAGGTTATCACTTGCAAATGGGTTTTCAAGAAAAAGGAAGGGATATCACCTACAGAGGGAGTCAAGTACAAGGCTAGAGTTGTTGCTAGAGGTTTCAGTCAGAGAGAGGGAGTAGATTACAATGAGATTTTCTCATCAGTGGTCAGACACACTTCCATCAGGGTGTTGCTAGTTATAGTGACACATCGGGATTTGGAGCTTGAACAACTTGATGTGAAGACCGCTTTTCTACATGGAGAGTTGGAGGAAGAGATATACATGACTCAGCCAGATGGTTTCCAAGTTCCTGGAAAGGAAAAATATGTTTGCAAGTTGAAGAAGTCCTTATATGGACTTAAGCAGTCTCCGAGGCAGTGGTACAAGAAGTTTGACAGTTACATGCTTCAGCTGGGATATACGAGGTGTGCTTATGACTGTTGTGTCTACTACAGCAGGTTGGGAGATGGGTCATTCATCTATCTGGTGCTTTATGTAGATGACATGCTGGTAGCCGCAAAGAGTAAGCACGAGATTCAGAAGTTGAAAGGACTTCTTAGTGCTGAGTTTGAGATGAAGGATCTGGGTGCAGCTCGGAAGATACTAGGAATGGAGATTCTTAGGGATCGAAGTCAGCGGAAGCTTTTCTTGTCACAGAAAGGCTACATTCAGAAAGTGTTGGCTAGGTTTGGCATGTCTACAGCCAAGCCTATAGACACTCCTAGTGCTGCAAATATTTATCTCACCACTATGTTTGCTCCTCAGTCAGACGAGGAGAAGGAGTGTATGTCTCGGTTCCTTATGCCAGCGCGGTGGGGAGCTTGATGTATGCTATGGTTTGCACGAGGCCAGATTTAGCACAGGCAGTCAGTGTTGTGAGCAGGTTCATGGGGCAACCGGGAAAGGAACATTGGCAAGCTGTGAAGAGGATTTTCAGGTATCTTAGAGGTACGTCTGATGTGGGTCTCATTTATGGAGGTGATACCGAGTGCTTAGTTACAGGCTACTCTGATTCTAATTATGCTGGTGATGTTGACACGAGGAGATCGATGACTGGTTATGTATTCACTTTGGGAGGTTCTGTGGTTAGTTGGAAGGCGACTTTGCAACCTACAGTGACGTTGTCTACTACGGAAGCAGAGTACATGGCTTTGACAGAGGCTGCAAAGGAGGGAATATGGCTGAAAGGACTGGTTAGTGATCCTGGTCTACATCATGATCAGGCTACTGTGTATTGTGACAGTTTGAGTGCAATCTGCATAGCCAAGGATCAGGTCCATCATGAGAGGACCAAGCATATTGATGTCAGATATCATTTCCTGAGGAGTGAGAGGAGAATCAGGGTGAAGAAAGTGGGAACTGCTGACAACCCCGCTGATATGTTCACCAAACCTGTTCCACATAGCAAGTTTCAACATTGTTTGGACTTGCTGAACATCAGAGCTGATTAGGTGCTCTATGGGCAGTCCCGGGAGTGGAGGGCGAAGTCTACTCATCTGGCACTGTAATGGTGCATCTGGAGTTTTCTACTTTGAGGATTCAAGTCAAGGTGGAGATTTGTTGGTATGCCTTGAATACTGTAATAGCCGCTTCTGCGACCCTGGCCTGGAATACAACTACATCTACAATTATGATAAGAATATAATTCCAATTCCAATTTGGACTGATGTTGATTTGGGCCGAATTGTGTTTTGTTCCAATCCCAGTTTGTTAGGGTTTAGTGGAGACAATATATAAAGTGTCTCTCTTCTCTCTGTAAACAATTAATTCTGTTCTGCACTTAGATAGGTAGAAATCTGGCCAAATTTCTTGGCGTCTGTAACCTGCTACCTATTATAGTGAATCCGTCTCCCGTGGATGTAGCCAAATTGGTGAACCACGTAAATCTTGTGTCTTGTTATTTTCGTTCATACTTTCTGTTCTTTCTCCATTCCGCACAACAAGACAAAAACGAGTTATGCCACTTTTTAAGCGCGCCATAAGCAGCCAAGCATAGCGTAGCACTCCTTGCTCGCGGAGCGGCATACCTATTTGGTCAAATACCTAGTGACTCCTCTCGTTAGACCATCTGTAGCACTCATAGCTACAGCTCTAACTCTATTATTTCCAAAATAGGAATCCGGGTTATCGAAAGACGATATCAACTTAACTATTTCATCGGTAATGGGGATGAGTTTCTGTCCGCCTTCTGCTTTCACTATCGATCCCCGGATAGGCCCCCGAAGGATCCATCATGTTACACTCTCCTGAAATGATAAATGGAATAAGTTTTTTTTAGTATGGCCTATCTGAGCGAACTACTCCTTTAGCAATCCAATTTTCCCGGCCTTTGCCAGCCCGTTGTCGGAATAACTGCTTTTGGTGGTACGGGCATGGCTTAAGCCAGCTCCAGCTTGAAAGTGAAGTCGGTCTTACAAGTGATAGAAATGCTTGAGATTCCTTGCATGAATGTGATGGACCAAAAAATATACGGTTCCTAATGGAATAGGGGTGAAAGTCGTTCTAAAGTAAGAACATGTAAAGATGATCTTTTCAAATATTTTGGCACCTTAAAATTTGCTCATTATTAACTAATTTTTAATGTTAACCAAATGGGGAAATTATTGGGCTGCGGCCAAGATTCTCACGAATGAGTTATGAGCATAATAATTAATCGGGTCAACAAGAGCAGTTGTGTGCAGCAAAATCCAGAAAGTAACATCTTAAATTTGAAATATCCGATGGATTTGATCAAATTAAAAACACTGGAAGTAGGAGTAGTACTTTGTCTATTTTTCAAAATAAAAAACTGATGGAAGTTGAACCTGTAGTTCTGTATCAAATGAATGGAGGAGGAGAATTTCGCCCGCATTTTATATTTCTTGCAATCGGCACTGGTAGAAAATATTCGGATTCATTACATTACTTAGATTCTACTCATTCGAATTTTCTTCTCTCTTGTCCGTTTTCTACCGCTATTTTTTTTTCTGGCAACGTGCAAATCAAACATATATCTCGACCTAATAAACCAATTCAAAATGCAGCGATTCAATTTGTGTGTTTTGACTCACCGCACATAATGATTTAATCTGTATTTGTAGCTAAAAAATGTTCGACGGGACACAACAGTAGCAATGACATTTTGGATGTGACAATGCCTTCTTACATTTTGCTATCGTCACAGAGGCGGTACAATACAAGTTGTGTTTTCGGGGAAAGAAGTTCAGTTTGAACTGTTTGTAATTGTATTAGGGCAAGTATGATCAGTGACGCAATGCTTAAGAAGCCCTTTCTTTCTTTCTTATGTCCCAATTCTGTCATATGCTGGGAAGGGACTTCTACGAGAAATTAATCGCTCCTTTCATCCTAGATTAACTTTTGAACAGCATCATCATTACATTTTTTAAATAAATATGTTTACTCAAGACATTAATGTTTTGAAACTATTTGTTACGATAAATTTAATAATATTATACGTGATAATATTATTTCTTATATTTATTGAAATGTGGGGTTCATATTTGATAGAGAAAAGTGTCTGAAAAATAAGTGTGCAAATTGAATTGAGATGGTGGAAAATCATCAAAAAATGGAAGAAGAGAAGGAAAATAATTGAAGATACTTCCTCCGTCCCACAAGTATGAAATATTTATTCAATAAACGTTGACTATTAATATAAATTAATATATTTATAATAAAATATCACGTGAAATATGATTAGATTCATCTTAACATCTATTTTCGAAATACCAATTTTTTTATTCGGAATTGTTATGTGTGGTTAGAGATATTGACGGTCAAATATGATCATTGAACACCGTAAAATTCATGATGTGGCACTTAACCATGGGCGAAACTACCATGGCGCGTGGTAGGGCTCCAGCCCTACCGGGATTCCGGCGCCATGGTGGTAGTGGTTAAAAGCGCTTCCTGGCGGCGGACCAGAGCTTTACCGGTGTTTTATTCTTGTTAAGCAATCGGGGAAAAAGGCTGCTGAAGGCCTTCTTTTTTTTGGGACCTAACACATCAAAACGACGTCGTTTTGGCTCAAGTTGAACGACGTTGTTTTGATTAGTGCAGAAGAAAAAAAACCAAATTTTGCGTTGCCACAAACCCAAATTGTGCACAAATCCAAAACACTCTCACTCTCAGCGTGCCCAACATTCCAGGCTTTCTGCCTCCAGCTGTGGACACCACCGCCCGGAGACTCTGGACGCCGCCCCACCATCGTCCGTTCGTCCCTCCTCCGGCTTCACCTGAAAAAAAAAATCTTGATTCCACCACTGCCCTCAACAAATGCTCCTTAATTCCACTCGCTGTGAATGGTCTTAACTGAGCAGCACGTGTGGGTCGGTAGAAGCAGGAGATGTAATGGTGGCGTATAAACGTGAATCTGAATCCTGATGCTATTGTACGCAATGTTGCTGTACTTCATCTGTCTTCTGCGTTGCAATTATGTTCATCTGACCTCTGTATTTTTCTTCACTGCTACTGCTGTTGGATGGGCCAATGCTCAACAGTCCATACAATCGACTTTTTAATGTCGTTAATGCCAATTATACGCTCCATTCAAATGCAGCTAATACCAAGTCAAAGAATTACGCTATTCCACAATATAAATTTAGACAACGGCCATTAAATCTGGGAGTTTTGGAACTTCCACCTCTCTTCATTGATTGCCCGTTCCAATTCAATTTACTCTTACTTTTAATTAAATCTTAGAGGCTGTAATAGGGTTATGTCCTCCTCTTATAAGACCAACCGCATACTATGTATGCGTTATGTACGAGGTTATACATTGAGTTATAATTCTGTCAATTGAGACTCTAATGCGTTCTTTCGCGTGTAGCGGTATAATTCATCGTACAAACGTGAGTAAAGTCAACCATGAGCTCTGATATCATAATAGAATCATAAGCTTCTATCATAACTTAATTATAAGTCTGTCAACCACAAATGTAAGACTTTAACTATCTTTTAATATGCTAGAAATAGATAATTCCTCTACTTCTCTTATTTGGGGTACAATAGTTCTAGACTCTTAAACTAGTGCTAAATGTAAGAATAGAGATGAAGATGATAGCAGTGATTAGGTTGGATTATTGGTTTATTTTCTTGGCAATGATTAGATTTTAAGATTTTAAATGAACAAAATGAGAAACAAGAAATGTGTCCCTTGATGCAAGTGTGCCACTGTATAATACCCACTCCGTCCCAACTATTTTGCACGGTTTTTTTTAAATGTCTCATCTATTTTTGCACCCTTCACTTTATTCTTTATTTGGCAAATTTTTATTCATTATTTATGCTAAAATGAAACAAAAAAAGAAAATAAAATTAAGAAAATAAAATTAAGATATCCCACAAACACATCAGGACATCAGGACAAAATTACAGAAATGTAGAGCCTGCTCGCCTCTGTTTGCCTTGTTTCTTCCGATACTTGGTCAATACTTTATCTTCAATTGATTTTGGTCCTAATTTTGTTTGCTTGTCTGAATCTGGAAATCGTAGGCTTTTGGCCGTAGCCTTCGCCATTAGCTCCCTTAGAATTTGGAGCTTAGCGAAAGCTTAATAAACACAAAATTGCAAATAATAGTACTGTTGACCAGAGTATTTGATAACATTTTGAGTATTAGTACGTCTCCTTCCAAAATTCATACTCCCTCCGTCTCAGGTTTAGGTTCATATTTCTTATTTTCGTCCATTCCTGTAAAAGTTGATATTTTTACTACTCCTATCTGGACCGAAATTTAGTCAACTCATTTTAGTATTAATGATCTTTTGAGCTTTTGCTGTAAACTTAGAGCAGTCAGTTTAATCCTTCATCTAAATCAAGCTAGAAAAAGTAATTCATCATAGCACATAGTTGCCGTAATAACTATTTACTATTTGTGGAAGCTCAAACTAAAACAGGCAAGCTGTTTGATTTGGAAGGACGGTCACGTTGGATGATTTACACACATTGCCAAACCAATTTAATTTCAGCATGTTCAAAATCAGTGTTTTAAAAATGAAAAATGTGTAGTATTTATGTCCAACAGTTCCTTATTTTGTGCACATATATCGCTAATTTTTTAAAAGTGCATTTGTACCCTGAGTGACATATGGAAAATTGGTTAATTTTGGTCATTATCAAACTCAAAGGAAATTATTGTATTGCCCCTAAACAAAGAAAAACAAAAAATTAGAAATCAATTTTAGATTTTGCCCCATATCTTGAATCCGTTCGAGTAATCCGACACAAACGAGGAAAATACGCTGGAATTAGGGTTGGAAACCTGAACTAAATCACGTCTGGCAAAGTCGCAGATGAAGAGCTTCGAACCCTGGTACGGGTGGAAAGCTTTGCGGAGGGTGTCATTAGTACCTTATATGTCGTTGGACATTCATTTCATTACGTTTCTACCTATTTATTTGGCACGTGTTCTTCGAATATTGTATCACTGAATCAATTCATATTTTTGTTACTCTATTTCATGTTCATTTTGTTTTCATTATCATCCTCTAATTTCATAAACATTAAATGTGTCTACTCTTACATTTTTATTTATTTAAATCAGTTGGTAGTGGAAAAGGAGGAAAATTTTAAAATTTTGCATACAACTCTAATTTATTTAAATTACAAAAAATCCAAAATTTTGAAATTAAAATTTCAATACATTTTTTACTTGCAATTTTTTTTATAATTCATTTTCTATATTTTGGAATACTTTAAAAAATGAAATACAGACGTTCAAAATTAGAGGAAATATGACATTCAAAATTTATTATCATAAATTTTAAAAAGGGCGGTCAAAATCTGCACCGTAAAAGAAAGCAGCCGAGGAACATTTTAAAAAAAGAAATACAAACGTTGGAAATCTGCATAGTTGCAGCCGAGTCTCATTCAACATGCACCATAAAAGAAAGCACTCCTAGATGCTAAGCGATTGTCAACTAAGCACCAATAAATTAAATATGGCACTAATAAACTAAATACCAACTTATAATATTTCGAACTTATAAGTTATTTTGCTCATGAGCAAAATAAATTTTAATATTAAAACAATTCATTTTGAAAGCAAAACTCATTTATGGTAAAAATCGAAGCTGATATTACCTCGCTTTCAAATTAAGCCACTTTTACTTACTCCTTTTGTCCCTGGTCAAACTGCACACTTCACTTTATATCATTATTCCCTGTCCAACTTTGACCACATATATAAATAAATATATAAACAATAATATTATCATATGATATCGGGTTGAATTATCGCAACAAGTCATTTCACAAAATCAACTTAATTAAACATATTAACGATTAGATACATTTTTTGATGATCGTCCCATTCAATTTGATCTTCCGACAGAGGGAGTACCAACACAACTCTAGCGAAGGGAGGCTGTATTAGTCAGAGCAGGGTGCGCGTGCGAAGCGTATAGATTGATTCATGCATGATGCTCATAATAAATGCACCTCAAACTCTCTCCCTCCTATTTATTCTCACCGCTCTGTAACTCCTCAAAGCACACGTACTCATCTATCCACTCCCACTCACACTGCCACCTAGCTGCAAGTCATGGCCGCCGGAGAATTTCCCCTGTTTTCTCTGCTCCTAGCTCTCTTGCTGGTGGCTGCCGCCGCCGGTCAACACGGCGGAAATCAGGGGGAGGCGGGCGGCGGAGAAGCCGAAGCTGACAGGATAGCGGCTCTTCCCGGGCAGCCGGAGGTGTCGTTCCGGCAGTACTCCGGGTATGTCACGGTGAACCAAGTCGCCGGAAGAGCCCTGTTTTATTGGCTCACTGAAGCTGCTGATGGTCCCCTGTCTAAGCCTCTGGTTGTCTGGCTTAATGGAGGTAGCTTTTCTGTCCCCTTTTCGCTCATAATGGAAAGGATATTCTTGTTCTTGGGTAGTAATATGAATTTGAAAACAGGGGAGATGGAATAGGAAGGCTCAATTAGTGAAAATATTTGCCTTTTTAATTCAAAAAATGGCTCTTTTACACTACTGATATTTCTCCACCAGTAGCATAATTAGTGTTCAATGAACAAAGTGTTTTCTATGAGTGAGGCCATTCTTATTGTTTGGCTAATCAGTTTTCACTTCAGAAAGCTGCATTTTGAATTCAGTAAAGAAGTTTTAAGAGTTTTTTTTTCTATAAATGATGATATGGTTGGAACGTGGAGACATCCAATCTACCAGAATTTGTTTGATTATCATCATCTGGTCAAAACCTTGCACCCTTGGTCAAATTACGACAATCTAACCATAATTAGCACAGCTACCGACGAAAACGTTAAAAACTGGAAACCCCATGATTCCTAAATCACGAATGAAGTGATTGGTCGGTCCCTGTAGCTACTGCAAGACAGACGCATTTAGGTTTGCATGCTTTATTACCCGATAGCAACTCCTGATAATTCATCATTTATTACGCCTTCTGATTTTGACCTCTGTGAAAACAACATCAATACGCTTATCTCTAGCAATCATTGCAATTGTTTGGTATCTCCAAGTAATGGGCCTTATTTTCCAGGTCCCGGATGTTCCTCAGTTGCATACGGTGCATCGGAAGAAATCGGTCCGTTTAGGATAAACAGAACTGCTTCTGGTTTGTACCTCAACAAATTCTCGTGGAACAAATTGGCGAACTTGCTGTTTTTGGAAACTCCGGCCGGCGTCGGATTCTCTTACACCAACACTTCTTCCGATCTGCTCAACACCGGCGATCATCGGACTGGTAATGACAGAACTGTTGATAGTGTGTTTAAAATTGTAGGCCTATAGCTTATTGAATGAACCATAACGTATTAGGCCCTGTTGTGTCCTGTTGGTTTTGTTTCTTTTGGTGGCGTGCCAAAATTGTCCGATTCTGTCCAATCAATCGTGTAGATGAACAGAACTTGGCACTATATGGCCAACTCTGGTCCGTTGACAAACTACATTGCACGTTTGTTTTTTTTTGTTGGATTCGCTGTAACAAGATTGTCGGTTTTGTTTCCAGCTGAGGATTCTCTCAAGTTTCTGACCCGATGGATGCACCGATTCCCGCGCTACAAGAAACGGGAGGTTTATCTCACCGGAGAGAGCTATGCCGGCCATTATGTCCCTCAGCTGGCCAGTGCAATAGTGCACTACAATGCCAAGTCCAAGAGCCCAATTAATCTGAAGGGATTCATGGTATGTTTGATTCCTCATTAGCTAATTTAACACCAATCATAGGATTACTGAATATGTTTTGTTTACAGGTTGGAAATGCGGTTACAGACAACTACTACGACAACCTAGGAACTGTAACATACTGGTGGAGCCATGCTATGATCTCGGACAAAACTTACAAGCAGCTGGTGAACACTTGTGACTTCAAGCGACAGAAGGAGTCGGACGAATGCGAATCGCTGTACTATTACGCCATGGATAAAGAATTTGGCAACATTGATCAGTATAACATATATGCTCCTCCCTGTAACCAAACTGAAGGCAGTCGCAGAACAACACGACACGCGATGCGCTTACCACACCAGCCATTCTCGGTATACGCATCAAACGTCTGCAAACACAATGTGTACATTAGTTATGCAACATTTTTCCAGTTTGATAATTAAGGTTTGGTGTTTATGCAGATGGTGAGGCAGTACTCAGGATACGATCCCTGTACTGAAAAGTACGCTGAAATTTACTACAACAGGCCCGATGTTCAGAAAGCAATGCACGCTAACACGACAAGGATTCCATACAAATGGACAGCCTGCAGGTAGAATAATCAACTGTGGCATTTTCACAAAGATTCGTTGATATCAGCTGTTAATGTGATGCATTGTATTTGTAGCGAGACACTGAATCGGAACTGGAATGACACGGATAACTCTGTACTTCCAATATATCGCGAAATGATCGCAGCTGGTTTGAGGATTTGGGTGTTCAGGTTAGCAATTCACTATCTGCATCATAAATTAGTTTAGTGCTAGACGTTATTTGTCACGGTTTTGTTGATTTGGTTGCTTGTGTTATTGCAGCGGCGATGTAGACTCTGTCGTGCCTGTTACTGCGACACGTTATGCCTTGGAACAACTCAAGCTCAATACTGTCGTTCCATGGTATCCTTGGTACGTCAAGAAACAGGTCAGTAACGCTTTTCGCATTGACTCTGCGAGTTTTATGATAGAAGCCTATAATTCTGATAACAACTCATAATCAAAGTTTATCGCACGTATTTTATATTTTACCAACATTGTAATCGTGTTTGCGCGCATTGTGTAAGGTGGGGGGATGGACAGAGGTTTACAAGGGGTTGACATTTGCAACAGTACGAGGAGCGGGTCATGAAGTGCCACTTTTGAAGCCAAGGGCTGGTTTTGAACTCTTCAGGTCGTTTCTTACAGGACAGCCTCTTCCGAAATCCTGACCGTTGGGGGAATTGGGCCCCTTGTAGTGACATTGCAAATAGGTTCATGATCACTGGGGCAATAAAAGGGAAATTGTAGCTAAATTAAAGAACGATGTTATGTTACCTAGCTTGGTTTTAAATTTTTAGTTGTCATTTAGCTTATTGGGATTTTCTCATCGCGCAATGTCTTTGAAAAGAAGTCATTAAAAACATCTGGCATTTTAATTGACATGTTCTTAGTTTAGCAATATACTTTCGGCCTTTCAATTATAAAAAAAATCCCCCAAAGCATCGTACGTACTATTTCTTGTTATTGGCGATGGAAAGTTGCAGGATAGAGAAAAGAGTCTACAATCCTCTTTTCTACAAGGTTACAAAGAATATCCGACTACACAATTTATTTGAAAAGAAATCCTCAAAGCACCTGTCAATTTAATAAATATGTTCTTAGTTTTAACAATACATTCTCGGTCTTTCAGTTATCGGGAAAAAAGCCACAAAATGTCGTACTTACGACTTCTTGTTTTTGGTGACGGAATGATGTAGAATAAGGGAAGGAGTCTATAATGCTCTTTTTTACAAGGTTACAATTCTGACTACGCAATTTGATAAGGTTTTAATTAGTCAAATAAGTGTGCTGTTTTTCAGCTTTGTTTTGTTAGCTGATTTAGTCAAGTTTGTTTCCTTATTTCTAGCTAGAACGTTGGTCGTAGTCTGTTACGGTGAGTCCATTTTCTCTATTTATTTGCTGCACTTTCATAAGGAATAGATAAGTCATTCCCAGAACTGTTATTTGCATTCTCTTGAGATCTTGTTGCATTTAACAATCTGGTATCAGAGCAGTGACTTGAGAGATTGAAAGTAGTAAGAAAACACTCGAGTGAGTGAAGAGAGATGGGTTCGGAAACGAACTTTGCAGCAGCGTCCATCCCGATGTTCGATGGTGACTACGATCATTGGAGCATGCTCATGGAGAATCTCCTTCGATCCAAGGAGTACTGGGTTGCTGTCGAATCAGGCTACACGGAGCCGGGGAGCATGGATGGGATGACGGCAGCACAAAGAAAGAGCTTGGAAGAGATGAAGCTGAAGGATTTGAAGGCTAAGAATTACTTGTTTCAGTCACTTGACAAGTCAATTCTGAAGACGATCACGCAGAAGGAGACATCTAAGCAGCTCTGGGATTCTATGAAGTTGAAGTGTCAAGGAAATGCTCGAGTAAAGAGAGCTCAGCTCAATCGTCTTCGCCGAGACTTTGAGATCTTAGCGATGAAACAGGGTGAATCAATCACTGATTACTTTGGTCGAGTAATGACGATTGCAAATGACATGAGGAATTATGGAGAAGATATAGATGATGTCAAGATCGTTGAGAAGATACTGAGAACCCTCACTGACAGGTGGAACTACATTGTTTGTTCCATTGAGGAAGCCAAAGACATAGATCAGCTCTCTGTGGATGCCTTGCAAAGTTCTCTGCTCGTTCATGAGCAAAAGTTTAAAGCAGGTGGAGAAGATGAACATGCTTTGAAGGTGACTCATGAAGAGAGGTATGGTGGAAGAGGACGAGGAAGAGCGGTTTTTCGAGGAGGCCGAGGACAAGGCAGAGGCAGGGGTCGCCAACCATGGAGTAAGGAGACGGTTGAGTGTTACAAGTGTCATAAGCTTGGACACTTTCAATACGAGTGCCAAGCAAATTATGCAGATATGGAGGAATCAGAAGAGATGGTGCTAATGGCGTATGTCGACTCGCTTGGAGGCAATCAAGACGTTGTGTGGTATATTGACTCAGGGTGCAGCAATCACATGTGTGGTGATTCATCACTCTTCTGTGAGTTAGAAGAAGGGTTCAACAAGGTGGTAAGATTGGGGAATTATGCAAGGATGAATGTTGTTGGAAAAGGAAGTGTTCGGTTGAATGTTAATGGAGTGATTCACCTTGTAAGGGATGTGTTTTATGTGCCTGGTCTGAAGAATAATCTTCTCAGTGCTGGGCAGCTGCAAGAAAGGGGTTTGGCTATACTGATGCAGTCAAACGAGTGTAGAATTTATCACCGCACAAAGGGTTTGATCTTCCATACCAACATGAAGGCCAATCGAATGTTTTTGTTGTTGTCGAGCACTCAATCGAACAAGCAGGAGAGCAAGGAAGAGTGTTTCCAAGCAACCATTGAAGACGTGGCTTACCTTTGACACCGGAGATTCGGCCATCTCAGCTACAAAGGGTTGAAGACTTTGCAAATAAAAGACATGGTGAAGGGGTTGCCAAGTTTCTCAGAGGGTGAAATCATGTGCACTAGTTGCTTGAAAGGGAAGCAGCATCGAGATGTAATCCCAAAGAAAAGTACATGGAGGGCATCGACGAAATTGGAGCTGGTTCATGCGGATATTTGCGGTCCGATTTCTCCATTTTCAGAGGGCAACAAGAGGTATTTCATCTGTTTCATTGATGACTTTAGTAGGAAGGCGTGGGTGTATTTCCTTTTTTCTAAGTCAGATGCATTCCGTATCTTTAAACAATTTAAAGCTCTTGTGGAAAAAGAAATGGGCTTGTCTATTAAGTGTTTAAGAACGGACCGCGGAGGAGAGTTCACTTCAGATGAGTTCAAGGAGTATTGTGAAGAGAATGGGATCAAGAGGCAATTAACTGCTGCATATACACCGCAGCAAAACGGAGTTGCCGAGCGGAAGAATAGAACCGTGATGAATATGGTGAGGAGCTTATTGGTTGAGAAAAATGTTCCAAGAAAATTCTGGGCAGAGGCAGTGAACTGGGCATTCTATATTCTTAATAGATGTCCAACATCATCGGTGAAGGAAATGACGCCAGAGGAAGCTTGGTGTGGGGTGAAGCCTTCAGTGTGTCACTTAAGAGTCTTTGGTTGTAAAGCACATGCTCATGTACCTGATGCTCGGCGAACGAAGCTTGAAGATAAGAGCCGTTGCTGTGTTCTTTTTGGTGTAAGTGAAGAATCGAAGGCATACCGACTATATGATCCTACCTCCAAGAGGATCATTATCAGTCGGGATGTCGTCTTTGAAGAAGATAAGCAGTGGAATTGGGAGAAAAGTTCTAAAGAAGATGTCACGTTTGATTTGGAATGGGAAGAAGAGAAAAGTGAAGAGATGGAGGAATCGGGTGATGGCAATGAAGAAGAAAATGAAGATGGTGCTATTGGAGATGAAGAGAATACAGTTGGAAATGAAGATGAAGAGAATGCAGCCTCTCCAGTGATGGAACCTCGAAATAGAAATGAACCAGGATGGATGAATGACTATGTCACCGGTGAAGGTCTTTCCAGTGAAGAGGAAGAGGTACAAACCCACTAAGTCTTGTTTGCTCCTGCAGTTCATTCTGATCCTACTTCATTTGACGAAGCAGTAAAGGAGGAGAAATGGAGGGTAGCCATGGATGCAGAAATGAGATCAATTGAGAAGAATGGAACGTGGAATCTTACGGAGCTGCCGGGAGGAGCGAAAAAGATAGGAGTCAAATGGGTGTACAAAACAAAGTTGAATGAGCTTGGAGAAGTTGAAAAGTACAAAGCTCGTTTGGTCGCCAAAGGGTATGCTCAGGAATACGGAGTTGATTATGAAGAAGTATATGCTCCTGTAGCTCGCATGGATACGGTTCGAATGATCTTGGCACTTGCTGCACAAAAGGGTTGGTGTGTGTTTCAACTGGACGTGAAGTCGGCATTTCTTCACGGGAAGCTAGCTGAGAATGTGTATGTGGAGCAGCCAAGAGGTTATGAAATAAAAAATGAGGAAGATAAGGTATATAAGCTTAACAAAGCTTTGTACGGACTCAAGCAGGCACCGCGAGCATGGTTCAGCCGAATTGAATCATACTTCCGTAAAGAAGGCTTTGAGAAGGAGGATAGTGAGCAAACTTTGTTCACCAAAGTCAGAGAAGGTAAATATTTGATCATTAGCTTGTACGTTGATGATTTAATTTATACTGGAAATGATGAAGATATGATGTCTGAATTCAAAGAGTCAATGATGAAGGAATTTGATATGTCAGACCTAGGTAAGATGAAGTATTTCCTTGGTATTGAGGTGATTCAGTTTGATGGTGGTATATTCATTAGTCAAACAAAGTATGTGATGGAAGTGTTGAGAAGATTTGGAATGGAGCATTGCAATTCTGTTGAAAATCCAATGGTTCCAGGATTTAAAATCTCCAAAGATGAAAATGGCGTTGAGATGGATGGTTCATTTTTCAAGAAGCTGATTGGAAGTTTGATGTACTTGACCGCTACGAGGCCAGACATAATGTATGCGGTTAGCTTACTGAGCAGGTATATGTCAAGACCTACAGAAGTTCATTTTTCGGCGGCGAAGAGAATCCTACGTTACTTGCAAGGTACAACAAAGTTTGGCATTCTTTACAAAGAGAAAGGAAATAGGGAGTTGATTGGCTTTACTGATAGTGATTATGCTGGATCGGTGGAGGATAGAAGAAGTACTTCAGGTTATGTTTTTATGCTAAGTGGAGGTGCAGTAGCTTGGTCCTCTCGAAAGCAACCGATAGTAACGTTGAGCACGACGGAAGCCGAATTTGTAGCAGCTGCGGGCAGTAGTTGTCAAGCAATATGGATGCAAAGGGTGCTGAGAAAGATAGGCTACAGGGGCGATGAGACCACTATCATCTTTTGTGACAATAGCTCAACAATCAAGTTGTCGAGGAATCCAGTGATGCATGGTAGGAGCAAACACATTGATGTACGCTATCATTTCTTGAGAGAACTTGTGAATGATGGAGTTGTGCAGCTTCAGTTTTGTGGTACAAGGCATCAGCTAGCAGACATCCTCACCAAACCGCTGAAATTGGAGTCATTTCGGGAGCTGAGAAGGAAGCTTGGAGTTTGTGTTTTTCCAGGAGTTAACTAGCTGCAAATGCATGCAGTCTAGTTCAAGGGAGGGAATGATAAGGTTTTAATTAGTCAAATAAGTGTGCTGTTTTTCAGCTTTGTTTTGTTAGCTGATTTAGTCAAGTCTGTTTCCTTATTTCTAGCTAGAACGTTGGCCGTAGTCTGTTACGGTGAGTCCATTTTCTCTATTTATTTGCTGCACTTTCATAAGGAATAGATAAGTCATTCCCAGAACTGTTATTTGCATTCTCTTGAGATCTTGTTGCATTTAACACAATTTCCTTGAAAAAATGTCCAAAAACCACCTGTCATTTAAATTGACATGTTCTTAGCTTAGCAATATACTTTTGGTCTTTCAGTTACCGAGAAAGAGTTGCAAAACAAGGCGTCATACCTATGGCTTCTTGTTTTGGTAATGGAAAGTTGCAGGATAAGGGAAGAGTCTACAATCCCTTTTTCTACAAGGTTGCAAGGAATATTCTGACTACACAATTTCTTTGAAAAAAAATCCTCAAAACACCTGTCATTTTAATTGACATGTTCTTAGCTAATCATTACACTTTCGGTCTTTCAGTTACCGGAAATTTTTTTGCAAAGCGTCGTACTTATGACTTCTTGTTTTTTGGTAAAGGGAAGTTACATGATAAGGGAAAGAGTCTACAATCCTCTTTTTTACAAGGTTACAAAGGAAAATTTTGACTATTCAATTTCTTTGAAAATAATTCTTCAAAGCACTTGCCATTTTAATTGACATGTTTTTAGATTAGCAATACACTTTTGGTCCTTCAGTTACCTGAAAAAAAGCCACAAAGTGACGTATTTGCGAATTTTATTTTTGGTAATGGAAAAATTGCAGGGTACTAGAAAGATTCTACCATCCTCTTTTCTATACGGTAGCAAGGAATATTATGATTACGCAAAATGCAATTAACTCATTGAAGACTGTGAAATAGCTAGATATATTGATGGTCAAACATGATCATTGAACAACGGGAAAAAATAATTGAGCTAAGTTTTATGGGATGGATGGAGTATATTTTTATGTTATGCAGAAAAAGGAAATACATGATAAACAAATGTATTTGATAGTTCATTTTAAATTCTTAAGGGATTCATTTTTATACTTATCACATGACTTTCAAATTTTCGGACACGGCCTTGAAAAGATTCTATTGTTGCAATCTTTTTTTCTAAGAGGCTGCAAGGAATTTTTCA
This sequence comes from Rubia yunnanensis, assembly GCA_037428765.1. NCBI lineage: Eukaryota > Viridiplantae > Streptophyta > Magnoliopsida > Gentianales > Rubiaceae > Rubia > Rubia yunnanensis. The sequence continues at coordinate 5,940,710 of CM075069.1, forward strand.
ATTGAATTGACACTGTTTTGAACATAGCAGTATACTTTCGGTCTTTCACTTACCGATTTTTTTTTTTTGCAAAGTGTCATTTTCCTTTTGATTGAGTAACAGATAGTTGTAGGGTAACAACAAGAGTCTTACACTTACAAATCTCTTTCGGGGAAGGTTGCAAGGAATTTCCATTTTAATTGATACCGTTCCCAACATAGCAATGCACTCTCGATCTTTCAGTTATCGAAAAAAGTTATAAAATGTCATTTTTACTACATTTTAATTCAGTAATAGTTGTAGGATAGCAACAAAAGTTTTACTCGTACAATTTTCTGTTCGGGAAGGTTGCAAAGAATTTTTTGACTACGCAATTTCTTTGAAACCATCTGCCAATGACACCATATTTTAGCAATGCTCTTTCGATCTCTCTATTATGTTGAAAAGAAAACATACATAATTGGATTTGCGCTTTCTTTAAAAAAAAAATTGTAACGAAAATTTACATGAAAAGTGAAAGAGTTTACCCCAAAAGTAGCTGGTTCAGTGGTTCTATATTGTTTCATAACTTGTTACAAGGCAAAAACATGTACTCACAACCGTTTTCTCTGCTCCGGTCAAAACAACCTCACAGAGCCATAATCAATTTTTACAACATTGATTAACCTCACTCACATCATAACAAAGAACAAACTTCACGACTTCCTCCAGTAAAAAGTAAAACATCAGAAGTCAAGAAATGAAAGTTTCACACACACACAAATTCACCCGACGAATTCAATTAGTTTCTAGGATTAGTGTATTACCATGTTCATATCTGACAAAAACTCAACGGTTCCCCGACTTCCGACCATGTTAGAACTGCAGAGTAGGCTGTGTCGAACCGCCGACATAAACCATGGAAACGAATTCAATGCAAGTAACTACACTCGACGTATATATATATACACACAAAACTCCTGAGCTGCTCATTGAAGAAAGAACGGAAGCTGAAGAATCTGTACGACCGACAATGGCTGTTCTCTATCCAGACATCTCATCACAACTTCCAGAAAATCCCTCGAGAACGATCTCGCTGCAGTCACCGCCAAAGACGCCACCGCACTCTCAACCTCCAGGAAAATCTTCACAATGCCGCCGGCGTTCTTCTTCGCCGCCAGCTTCCGCGCCCGGCGGCTAACGTAAGCCTCATCGAGCAGCATTTCAAGCCGCGCCGGCAGTTTCTTGATCTTCTTCGGCCCATTAGCTCTCTGTAAATCCACCTTTTGGGTCAGCACCCTCATCAGATTATCCCCCATGGTTGCAATCTGCTGTGGGGTGATGTTTTCCGGCAAGGAGCCGTACGCCATTTCCAGCGCGAGAATGCCCACCCCGAAAAGCCCGGCCTGGGGGTCGTCCGCGCCGGGGGGGACGGTGGAGTTGCGGTGGTAGACGAGGCGGCAGCCGTGCGGCACTCGGTGGCGCTGCCAGGTCTGCCAGAGGAAGAGAACGCGGTCGGAGGTGACGACGGGGCGCGCGCCGCCGCTCTCGGCCTGGACGACCTGGACGCCCTTGAGGACGCGGTTGAGAGCGTAGGCGATGGCGCGCTCCGGCATGCCGTCCGGGAGGAGGCGGCGGAGGCAGTATCGCAGGGTGGAGTCGAACATCACGGATTCGGATTCATGGACGAAGGATTCCCGGGTCCACATGATGGTGATCGTTTCTGCTGTTGAAGCATGCGGTTTTGTGAATTCCGGTTCGATTTCTTGATTCTGGTTTTGTGAATCTTGAAGGAGTCGTTGGAACTCGGCACAGCGGGTTTTCGAGTTTTGGTTTCGATCGCTGTAATCTGCGATGGTAATGCGTTAGTTAGCGGTTATCTAACTGATCTTTGATTGCTACTAGCTTATTAATTGCCTCAAGACTTGATCAATGCACTGAAACATAATGTTCTTTTTAGCGCATTTCGTGACACTTTTTTCCATCATTTATTACTTTTAGCTCATTTTAAAATTGAAGTTAACACATCATTATATTTTGTGATTTTAATGTTCTGCCACGTGCTCCACAAATTCTATATCTAACGGAGTTGGAGGTTTCCAAAAAAGAAGAAGAAATGAGTGATTAGTGGTGACACGTGGCAAAATCTGGACAGATTTATGAAATGGTTCAATGAGATGGGTCACCGGCCAGGTTGCCGACGAAGAATGGAATTGGATCGGTGAACCTGTTCCTGGAGATGTCGAGGCGAGTCAGCCGAGTCAACCCGGTCAGACTTTGAGGGAACTCTCTCTAGAACTGATTGTGATTCTCTGTAGTTTGCTGATTTCTTCTAGGAATCTTAATTCTATAAAACCTTAAACAGGGAAATGAAATGGGTTGTGATAATGACGGGAGTGTGTGGAGGTGGAGCGTCAGCAGTGTTTAGTGTTGGAGTGGCGGTGGTGGAGGTGATGGAGCAGTGATGGGGCCAAGGACACTGTCTTTTAAATTTTTGTATTTCGTCCAAAGGGCATTTAGGTCATTTCTGATCGATCAATTGTCAAAAATGGCGAATCAATCACGGAATATATTCTTTACGATTATATTTGCACTTTCATTAACCAGTTAGAGTTGTTATTGTATTTTAAATTATCTTAGATCTTTGTTATATGCTCATGCACTTATTGAATTATATATGGTTATATTTGTATACATCCCTGATTTTTATTATTCCCTCTGTCTCAGATTAAATTTCACAAAAATTTTTTCACAGTCACCAATACACACGTTTGACCATTAATATATTTAACTACATATAATATTGGCAAACAAAAAATTACTTTCTAGAAACTACTTGTTATGACGAATCCAATGATATCACATACAACAATATTATTGTTTATATATTTATTCAAATATGTACTCAATATTTTTTTAGTTTAACTGAATCTTTGATATTGTATAATTTAATCAAGGACGGAGGGAGTATCATATTTGACACGTGTCTTACACTAAAGTGATGTTATTACTTGAGAAAGGAAGCGAGCAGTTCGATAACCTTACTACCTCCGTTTCATTTGAGATGTAGCACACTAAATTTGCGTGCTTGGATTTAGGTCAATAAAATAAGTGCATGAAATTGAATTTAAAAAGAAAAAAAATAGATAGGATGGATGAAAATGAAGGAATCTTACCAAAAAGAGAAAGTATTCCACATTCACAAAAATAGCCAAAAAAGGAAAGTGTGTCACATCCAATGAAACAGACGGAGTACATTTTTTAAAGTATAAAATCATTAATATATCTAATTGAATATAATTACAATTTATCATAAATTATGCATCATAATACTAGTAATAACATTTCACTTGATGATATATTTCTTATATATTAATATAATTTTATAGCCGAAATTTGTTTGAACCCTGAAAAAAAGCCATGAAAATATGCCAAATTTTAACTTTTTCAAATTGACCTGAAGTAATTTTGACCATTAACATCTTTAATTGTGCATATTTTAAAATAATAAAAAAATAGTATTATAAAATATATATTAGCACAATTCTAATATATCATAGGCAAAGTTTTGGGAAAGACGGTCTTTCCATAGGCTTATGGAAAGACGGGGTTTGATTAGAATAATAAAAGGTAAAAGGTCTTAGTTGCAATATCAAAGTTTTAGTATGAAACATGTAGTAGTTATAAAATTTATAACCCGGTTCATGCAACCCGAAAATTTTATCTCAATTTCTTCTAATTTACACTTTAAACCTTGGTTTTTCCATAACTTATGGAAAGACCGTCTTTCAAGAGACGGCCTCTATATCATATATGATAATATATTATTTTATGCATTAATTGAATTTTACTTTTTAAAGTAACAAAGTTTAACTATTTTTTTTAATAAAAAAAATAGTTAACTATTAATAAAATTAATAGTGACACACATTACAGTTTTTCATTAGACACCCCCCCACCCCCCCAAAAAAATTTACAGTTTTTCATTACAAATCATTTTTTAAAACAAAATACCATGCTCCTCTGATGCTAAAAAAATATGATGATATTTTTTTTCGTTTTACTAACCCTCATCACATACACTTTCTGCCTCTGCCAATTATATGAAAATATTTTTTTTATGGGAAAGCATTAGGAAAGGCGGCATTTCCATAATTTGCCATAATTTTACGCACAGTCCATGGGGCATTTACCTTAAATATTGTAATTTGTTTAGAAAATTTAAATATTACATTTTATAAGTTAAAACAAGTAATAATGTGTATTTGAATGTGAGAATATAAAAATATATGATATAAAAAAATATTTTTAAAATTTAAATTTTATATGTATTTTAACAAATACAGTATATAAGGTAAAAAATAAGTGACTTGTCCATAACCCTATGGACAGGCCGCTTGTCAGAAAACCTACTCTTTTCTCATTATAGCGTGGATAGAGAGGAAGAAGGATGAATCAATAATAGTGTGAGTTTTTATAATCAAATTAATATTGCAAAACAAATTTTGCACTGGTAGTTAGCACCGTTATCCTCGGATGTTTGATAATTCGAAGTTACACCCACACGATTGGCCAAGTGGTTAGACCTTTGGTTTCAATCCTGCTATTGCGAATTTGACTCTATCCAGTCGCAGCGTGAAAATTTCTCCAGTGGAGGGGGGGTCCCTTGTGGGTAGCGAGTACAGTCGTGGATCAGGGGTTTGACCCTGGTGTCTATTGTGATTTACCTCCTCAGTGATGGTTGTGGTGTCGACGTGGCTAGGGACCCCTCAGTGATGGCTATGGTGTCGGTGCGGCTGGGGCCATGAGGGCGAGAGTATCGCATTTTGATAATTGTTTGATGAATTTTCCAACTTAAATATTGTTGGTGGAGGTGGGCAAACAAATCGAAAACCAAAAATCGAATCGAAAATCAAATTATCCGAATCTGAATAGGTCAAACCAAATTTAATATACAGATTTGGATATCCGAATTGAATAAGTCGAATTATAAATGGTTTTTGATTCGGTTTTGGATATTAAAATCCAAACCGAAACTCGAACTGAATATCGAATTGTAATTAATTAAATATATAATAATAATTAAATTTTAAAACAATATAATTAAATTTATAAATAAATTTAAGTTGGATGACCAACCTATAAATTTTAAAATTAATTATCCCCAAATCAGATTGTTCCAGAATGAGCACCAAGGTACTGTTTTTACTAAAGAAAACGATAGTAAATCATTTTTACGGATGTATGGCCACGGTAGTAAAAATGCCCGTATCCAAAGCACATACTTGGAGCTGAGGGATTGTTACGGGATGTTACTTGGTTTGAGGAGATGTACTATGATTGTGGTGTGTTGTAGCAAGAGAGTTGGAGTAAATGAATTATGTATGGGTAGCAAGATTGTTCCAGAATTAAACGTTCAAGTTTGTGGTGTGTTATTTTCGTTGTTTCAGAATGCGGAGTGCTTGAAAGCTTGAAGGATGTGGATGTTTTGAAGATAAATATTAAAATGAACATTTTTCTTCGGTAAAGTCTTGGGAAAAATTGTCTTTCCATAAGCCTATGGAAAGACGGAGTTTAATTAGAATAATAAAAAGGTAAAAGGTTTTAGTTGCAATATTAAAAATTTATTATGCAGCGTGTAGTAGTTGTAATGTTTATAACCCGATTCATACAATACGAAAATTTTATCTACATTCCTTCTAATTTGCACTTTAAACCTCCTGGTCTTTCCATGTCTTATGGAAAGATCGTCTTTCAAGAGACATACTCTTTTTCTTTAATCTTAAATGTAATGCTAAAATTGTCATGGTTGAATTTGTATTGTGTTTGTTGAATTTTTATTTTGAAAACTTGATTTTGATGATGTGGAAATTAGATTGCATACTTTTATTTCATTTAAAGTTAATTTATATGATTTTAGTAAAAAAAATTAAAATTTTAAAATCAATTCAGTTTATTTGGACCGAAACCAAATTCTGAATTCGGTTATGATAATTCAGGTTATTAGGGCCGGATTAGATTTTTGGTTTTTTAGGGGTAAAATCGAATAACCCGAATCGAATAAATAAAAAATTGATTAAACCGAACCGATGCCCACCCCTAATTGTTGGTTAGTTTGTTGGTTATTTGTGCTGCACGGACGTCTCCGCGTTTTAAAGTTGTTGCTTTGTCTCGCTCGCAGCTCAAATTGAATTGAGTGAAATGCATGTATAACCCTAATTAATTCAATAAAGTGCACATATAATTCTGTGATAATGAAAGTGCAAATATGGTTATATAATTAATTTATGTGCAAATAAACATTTTCCAGCAGTTTGAGGCTGAATTATGATGGAAAAACTATTTTACCCTCAGTAAAAAAATGAAATGTCTTTAATGCCCCCAATCCTAATTTTCTTTCTCCTTCCATTTATTTTCCCTTTTTCTTTCTTCTCCGCATTCGTTTTTCTCTTTATCTCCATTTCTTTTCCTTTTTTTCTTCTCCGGCATAGTCTCCATTATTCCATGTTTGGGTTCTTCTTCTTCGATAGCACTACGATTTTGTACTTGATTCCGCCAGTGGCGGAACCAATGGATCGCCGATCGAAAGTAGCAAGAATCGAACCGGTCGTCTAACGCATCTTCCGCCGGAGTACGCGCGTATTCCGGTTAACTGGAACTGGAAGCTCGGAGAAAAGGCCGCTCCGCGGCCTTCTTTTTTTGCCAATGAAGTAGTAAAACGACGTCGTTTTCACTTTAGTGAAACGACGTGGTTTCATTTGTAGTAAGCAAAAACAGAGCATTCCAGTTTCATTCCTTGAGAGTTTGAAAATCTGATCAAGATCATCATCATCACACATGTAGGGAACCTAGACCAGAATAAGAGGTAGCTGGTGGGCTTCCCTCACAGCCTTGAGGACATTTACAATGTCAACCCATGGACAAAGTATGTCTCTACGAATCTGGAATAAAATTGGAAATGAAACGACGAGCAGAGCATCTCCCGACTCCCGCCACCGCCAGGTCCGCCACCACGCCGCCTCCTAACAGCCTCCCCTAGAAATTTTTTCTAGTTTCACCACTGGATACCGCCGAGGTTGGTGTGAAGCGTCACCGACTGCCAAGAAAAGTGAAAAAAGGTGTAAAAGAATAAACTGAATGTGTTCGATGAATTGCCGCGAGGAATTCAGAGCATTAAATCTGTTGGTATGCCTTGAATACTGTAATAGCCGCTTCTGCGACCCTGGCCTGGAATACAACTACATCTACAATTATGATAAGAATATAATTCCAATTCCAATTTGGACTGATGTTGATTTGGGCCGAATTGTGTTTTGTTCCAATCCCAGTTTGTTAGGGTTTAGTAGAGACAGTATATAAAGTGTCTCTCTTCTCTCTGTAAACATTAATTATGTTCTGCACTTAGATAGGTAGAAATCTGGCTAATTTCTTGGCGTCTGTAACCTGCTACCTATTATAGTGAATCCGTCTCCCGTGGATGTAGCCAAATTGGTGAACCACGTAAATCTTGTGTCTTGTTATTTTCGTTCATACTTTCTGTTCTTTCTCCATTCCGCACAACAAACTGGTATCAGAGCGGTTTCTTTTTCCGGCGATATCCGTAGTGGGTATATCGGATTCTGGGCTCATCAGATCGGGGCTGATCGGGGAGAAAGATGTCTGGGTTGAACGTGAAGATCGACAAGTTTACCGGGAGAAACAGTTTCAGTTTATGGCAGATCAAGATGCGAGCTTTGCTGAAATAGCAAGGTTTGTGGACTCCGCTGACGAAGGATTTCGCGAGCAGTTCTGGCGATGTTGTGAGTCTGGAAGAAAAGGCACACTCGACGATTATGTTGTATCTCGCGGACAAAATCATCACCGAGGTCTCAGATCAGGAGACTGCTGCACAACTGTGGCTGAAGTTGGAGAGTTTGTATATGACGAAATCTCTAACCAACAAGTTGCTTCTGAAACAACGCCTCTTCGGTCTCCGAATGCAGGAAGGTACACAACTCAGAGACCATCTAGAGCAATTGAATACTTTGTTATTAGAATTGCGAAATATAGATGTGAAAATTGAAGATGAAGATGCTGCTTTGATTTTGCTAGTTTCTTTACCACTTTCGTATGAGAATTTTGTTCAGTAATTTATTGTTGGTAAAGATTCTGTGTCTCTGGAGGAAGTAAGATCCTCTCTCCATAGTAGAGAGTTGCGACATAAGGCAAACAATACAGGCACAGAAAGTCAGGCCACTGGCTTGTTTGCTAGTGACGGAAACACAAAAGGCAAGGAAACCAGCAATAAGAAGAAGGGCAAGAAGTCATCTTCAAAGGGTCCCAAGGCCAATGATGTTTGTAACTACTGTAAGGAGAAGGGGCATTGGAAAAAGGAGTGTCCGAAGAAGGCTAGTAAATCTGGGAGTACATCTGGTACTGCTGTTGTGGCTGAAGGGGATTTCAGTTCTGAAGATGATTTTGCTCTAGCTGTTACTGGGCAAAATAATCTTTTTAATGCGTGGTTTCTTGATTCTGGGGCATCTTACCATATATGCCCAAGGAGAGATTATTTCTCAACTTATGAGCAAGCTGAGGGCATCATTACTACGGCAAATGGTGTTGCGTGCAAGGTAGTTGGGATTGGTTCAATCAAGATCAGGACGCATGATGGTAGTTTCTGTACTTTGAACGATGTCAGGCATGTTCCATCGATGACAAAGAATCTGATTTATCTTCCTACGTTGGATAGAAAGGGTTTCGTCTACTCAGGGAGTGATGGAGTTCTGTGTGTCTGCAAAGGTTCTAGGCTGGTTCTGAAAGGTGTTCTGCATGGTACTTTGTATTTTCTACAAGGTTCCACGGTTATGGATTCTGTTAATGTTGCATCTTCGGAGGTTCACCAGGATGATATGACTAAGTTATGGCATATGAGGCTTGGTCACATGGGTGAAAGAGGGATGCAGATTCTGTCGAAGTATGATCTTCTTGGTGGCCACAAGATAAAGAGCTTGGACTTCTGTGAGCATTGCATTTTTGGGAAGCATCACCGCAGCAAGTTTCCTAAGGCGATTTATAGAACAAAGGGCACATTGGATTACATCCATTCTGATTGTTGGGGACCTTCCCGAGTTGAGTCACTGGGAGGTCACAGGTACTTTGTTTCTCTGATTGATGATTACTCAAGGATGACTTGGGTTATCATGATGAAACATAATAGTGAAGCTTTCTCGAAGTTCAAGGAGTAGAAAGCTTTGGTGGAGAATCACACCGGGAAGAAGATCAAGAGGCTTCGAACTGATAATGGGCTGGAATTCTGCTCGTCTGAGTTTGATCAGTTCTGTAGGGATGAAGGGATTGCTCGTCATCATACAGTCAGGAATACGCCACAGCAGAATGGCGTAGCTGAGCGGATGAATCAGACATTGCTGGCGAGAGCGAGGTGCATGCTCTCTAATGCTGGTTTGGAAACAAGATTCTGGGCAGAGGCGGTGAGTACAGCTTGTTACCTGATCAACTGCGGGCCTCACACGGGTATAGAGTGCAAAATACCTATGGAGTTGTGGTCAGGTAAAGTTGTTGATTACTCCAAGTTAAAAGTTTTTGGTTGTACATCTTATTATCATGTTAGTTATGGTAAGTTGGAGCCCCGAGCCAAGAAGGGTGTCTTTGTGGGTTATGGAGATGGAGTTAAAGGCTCCAGGATATGGTCTCCATCTGAGAAGAAGGTTATTCTGAGCAGGGACGTTGTCTTTGATGAAAATTCTTTGCTTAGATCTATGGTGAAGCCCACAGTTGTGCCAGAAACTAGTGGAGTTGATAAACATGTGGAGCTTGAAGTCACTCAAGGTGAAAATAGATTGGAACAATTTGAGGTGAATCAAGAGCCACAGACAGAATCTGAGATACCGGAATCTCCACCACCAGATCCCCAACCATCAGGAGCTACAATCTGTAGTTTAGCTCAGGATCGACCCAGGAGGGTTGGAGTTGGGGCGCCCAAGAGATATGGGTTTGAGGATATGGTGGGTTATGCACTACAGGTTGCTGAGGAGGTGGATACTCATGAGCCATCCACCTACAGAGAAGCTATTTCAGGTACTGATGCTGAAAAATGGCTTGCTGCAATGGGAGACGAGATGGAGTCTCTTCAGAAGAATCAGACATGGGATTTGGTTCAACAGCCTCAAGGGAGAAAGGTTATCACTTGCAAATGGGTTTTCAAGAAAAAGGAAGGGATATCACCTACAGAGGGAGTCAAGTACAAGGCTAGAGTTGTTGCTAGAGGTTTCAGTCAGAGAGAGGGAGTAGATTACAATGAGATTTTCTCACCAGTGGTCAGACACACTTCCATCAGGGTGTTGCTAGTTATAGTGACACATCAGGATTTGGAGCTTGAACAACTTGATGTGAAGACCGCTTTTCTACATGGAGAGTTGGAGGAAGAGATATACATGACTCAGCCAGATGGTTTCCAAGTTCCTGGAAAGGAAAAATATGTTTGCAAGTTGAAGAAGTCCTTATATGGGCTTAAGCAGTCTCCGAGGCAGTGGTACAAGAAGTTTGACAGTTACATGCTTCAGCTGGGATATACGAGGTGTGCTTATGACTGTTGTGTCTACTACAGCAGGTTGAGAGATGGGTCATTCATCTATCTGGTGCTTTATGTAGATGACATGCTGGTAGCCGCAAAGAGTAAGCACGAGATTCAGAAGCTGAAAGGACTGGTTAGTGATCTTGGTCAACATCATGATCAGGCTACTGTGTATTGTGACAGTTTGAGTGCAATATGCATAGCCAAGGATCAGGTCCATCATGAGAGGACCAAGCATATTGATGTCAGATATCATTTCCTGAGGAGTGAGAGGAGAATCAGGGTGAAGAAAGTGGGAACTGCTGACAACCCCGCTGATATGTTCACCAAACCTGTTCCACATAGCAAGTTTCAACATTGTTTGGACTTGCTGAACATCAGAGCTGATTAGGTGCTCTATGGGCAGTCCCGGGAGTGGAGGGCGAAGTCTACTCATCTGGCACTGTAATGGTGCATCTGAAGTTTTCTACTTTGAGGATTCAAGTCAAGGTGGAGATTTGTTGGTATGCCTTGAATACTGTAATAGCCGCTTCTGCGACCCTGGCCTGGAATACAACTACATCTACAATTATGATAAGAATATAATTCCAATTCCAATTTGGACTGATGTTGATTTGGGCCGAATTGTGTTTTGTTCCAATCCCAGTTTGTTAGGGTTTAGTAGAGACAGTATATAAAGTGTCTCTCTTCTCTCTGTAAACATTAATTCTGTTCTGCACTTAGATAGGTAGAAATCTGGCCAATTTCTTGGCGTCTGTAACCTGCTACCTATTATAGTGAATCCGTTTCCCGTGGATGTAGCCAAATTGGTGAACCACGTAAATCTTGTGTCTTGTTATTTTCGTTCATATTTTCGGTTCTTTCTCCATTCCGCACAACAAAATCCATGTCTTACCATTATACTAAGCTCGAAGTATGGTGGATTTTGTTGCTTTATTTGAATTGCAACCCCTACTTCTTGGCTATGGTGGAAGGAGCCGTCGTGGGACCAGCCATGAAATATTGGAGGAGCAGGTTGATCATTTCCCCTGTCTTCGTCCCTGGGTTGCGGCGGCGTTGCTGATGTTGGTGGTGGTGGGGTGGCGGCGATTGCGGGGAATTCGTCGGTAAAATGGCACCATGAGGCCCCTTCTACCACCAGCTCGAATGTGGGCTCTAAATCTGAGCTCCAGCCAATGCTATCGTCTCAGAGATAGTGAGAGGAGGAAGCAACGGTGCCGTGGTGGAGGAATGGGAGAGCGTGATGCCAAAGTCGGTGGCGGCGTCTCCGAGTCAGGAGTAGTCTATCCTGCGGTGGATCATGGGTGATGTGGAAAACCCTTCCATGGCCAACATGAACAAGGTGTTGCAGATTTGAGGCGACAACAGTCCCACGATGGCGGAGTACGAGTTCAACCCTGGTTTTAGAGTCGTAGATTAGGGTTTTGGTGGTGTTGCCGACCAGGTTGGTCAACAAGGGATTAATTTCATGCCTAATAATTTCTCCAAGACTAAATTATTTTTTTAGTGCTATACAAAGTATCTTATACCATATTTTAATCCCCATTTGAAAATCAATCCTTAGATGGTACCCAACAAATTCAAAACAATTTGTTTGGTCCCCAAAGGTGGTTTTCCGGTAAGATGAAATGATTTTTCAGTATATCCAATGGTATAATGGTAATTTTACTAAGTAAAAATATTTTCAATTAAAATTTCCCAATTTAAAAAAATATATATTTTGTCACTGCCGCCGCCTTCCATCGGCGGGCCACGTTGCCAGCTTCCATATATACATCCTCGTCTTCCTTGTCTTCATCCTCAACCATTAAACCCTAATCGCATTTTCACTCCTCGCTTTTCTTCATCTTCGCACCGTCGATTAGGGTTTCACTCCGCCTTCAGACTGCTCCATATATGGTTTCCTCGCACCGCTTTTCTTCATCCTCGTCGCATCCTCAACCATTAAACCAGACTGGTCCAGATCTGGTTCAAATCGAGTTTCTTCATTCTCGATGGAGGCTGCTCCAGACGAAGCGGCGGCGACGAAGACAAACTGGAGCAAAGAAAACCGAGTTTTTATTTATTTTTATTTTTTAATTTCAGAGGTATAATGATCATTTTACATATTTTGACCAATTTTACCCTGAAAACCACGTTTGGGGACCAAACAAACTGTTTTGAATTTGTTTGGTACCGTCTAAGGGGTGATTTGCAAATGGGGACCAAAATATGGTATAAGATACTTTGTAGGAGACTAAAAAAATAATTTAGTCTTTCTCCAATGTTTAGGTCTGAAGCTAAGGAGCAGCAGTTAAAAGTCACCTTCCACTAACGCGGGGTGTAGGGTGGTGTTTGTGGTGGAGTTGGGTGGGGATAGGGGTGAAGCGGCGACAACCTGGGGGTGGTGTAGCAGCGGCATCAGTGAAGGTGGCGACGGAGGAGGTGGCAAGGAGGCAAAGGTGGTGGTTATTCAATGAGTTAGGGTCATTTTTGTCTTTCAGCTTTTTTAATTAGGTCAAAAGGGCATTTTGGTCATTTTCAGTCGGTCAATGCCCGGAAATGGTCAGTCAATACCAGAATACAATCTTTAGGGGTATATTTGGACCTGTGTAAAGTAGTTAGGGTTATATCTGCACTAAAAATTATCTCAGGGTTATATCTACATTTTCTCAATTATACAGGGTTACATTTTTATGTTTCCCAATTGAATTTGTTAAACTAGGTACTTCCTCTATTCCAACTTAAATTGTCCACCATTTTTTATTACGTTGTTCAATAAATGTGTTTCATGTTTAATATGTTTGTTTACATATAATAATAGAATATCAAAAATTAAATATGCAATCAAACTTTGAGTCCGTCTCAAGACGGTCTTTCCATAAGTCATGTAAAGACCAAGGTTTAAAGTACAAATTAGAAGAAATGAAGATAAATTTTTTGGGTTGCATTAATCGTGTCATAAACTTTATAACCATGGGATGTTGTATAATAATTTTTTAACATTACAACTAAAATATTTTAGATTTTTATTATTTTGTTTAAAACTTATATTTCCATAAAAATATGGAAATACGTATTTTCTCAAGACTTTACCTCAAACATTAATATAAATAGTATATAAAAAAAAGTTTGGGTTGGGACATATAACATGCTTACAAATAGAGCTAAGGTTATATGATAGAGAGCTTATTCAATATCATTTTCTAACGATTTAATTAATTATAATGAAGTTCGTTCTTTCTTTTATTAAGATTAAATTCTAATTTTATTTAATTTTAAATATTTTTTAAAGAGTTCGTTTCTTGAAAGATGATCTTTTCATAAATCATGAAAAGAGGAAGGTTTAGATGTAAATTACACTAGTAGAGGCAAGCCAATTAAAGACACCTATTAGAGGCAATTTAGGGCAAAAAAGCGTGGAACCGCCTTGGTCAAGCGGTTCTGAACTCGGAACCCTTGTTCTGGTTCAGCAAAATTGTATTCAATGCAGTTTTTTATTATTTTAAGGCGGTTCTCGAATAGCCACCTTTAATTAACATTAATTAAAGGCAGATTTAGTTAAAACTACCTTTAATTAGCCCTAATTAAATGCAGTTGTTTCTAACTGACTTTAAAATAGACTGGTTTCGAGTTTGTAACAGGGGACGATCAGCCTTCCGAGTTTGTAACAGGGGACGATCATACGTTTATATATCTATTCTAATTTATTCTAACCTAATTTGGGAACAAATTGAAATCCATACACGATTTTTCATAAAAATATCACCCGAAAAACATACTCTGACACAAACAATTTAATCTAATGATAAGATCAATATGAACCTAATATTACATATCCAATACTCCCTCCATCTCATATTAAATTATAGTCTAATTATTGTACATCGTTTAAAAAATATATTTGACCGTTAATATATTTAGCTACGTATAATAACGGCAAACAAAAAGTTACTTTCCAGAAACTACTTGTTACGACAAATTCAACAATATCACATACGATAATATTATGTCTTATATATCAATTCAAATATGTGATCAAATTTTCATAAAAAATAGTGTCATGAATTAAGTAAGTAATTTAATCTGAAATAGTGGGAGTATAACAATTTTTAAATGCTACCCGTCCTTTCCATTTTCAAACTGAAAGGAAATAAAAACAAATTTTCAAGAAAAGCTGATAAGAAATCAGACTTTTGACTTTCGTGGTTCAGTTAGGGAGGTTCATGGGTTGGGGCGGGTCAGCTGATCCGGTTCAAATTAACTTAAAATTTATGGTCAAATGGGTCGGATCAAAATTTCCATAATTTTGAGTTCGGTTGGGTTATGAGTCGACCCAAATCATATAAAAATAGTAAACTCATTTTTTAAAAAATATATATTTAGCTTTATAATTTTTTTCCAACAATGTTAAAATTGTTTATGAAGTAAATTAATAATGAATATATTGTATTAAACTAACTCTTTTTTATATTTTTTTAAATAAATTGGGACAAAATTATAAATGGATCAAAATTGATCGATTTGAGTCAAAATCCAACCCGACCCAAATGGGACATTGACCTCACCCGATCCAAGTGGGCTGGGTCAGAACGAGTCGGGTTAAGTCGGCTAATTTGAACAGCTCTAGTTCCAGCGGTGAAGCGTCTAATTGTAGTGGCGCGTGAGCTGTACCGAGCAGATGAATTGGCGCGTGTGTGGGCAAAAAACAATCGTGTATACACATCTCCGTTGACGCGTGTATCTCAGGCATTTGTCATCGAAGTTTCTCTGTGGAAGAAAACTCCCTAAATCCTCAAAAGGCCATCTGTCGAAAAATGAAAAACTCTAGTCTTTCTGGCGTGCTACAACCATTCAAATTAAATAGGGCAAAATACAGATATGACCCTATGTTTTGGAGGTTTGTGCTAATATGACCCTGTAAAGTTGAAAAGTGCTATTGTAACCCTATGTTTTGCATCAGAAGTGCCGATATAACCATGTGGCACTATTCTGGAATTGACTTAGGAATTTTCGGCATTGACCAAACCTAAAATGACTAAAATATCCCTAGTCTTAAACCTAATAATATAATGACTAAAATACCCCTACATTCTTCTTCTTCATCATTTCCATGACCACAACCATGGCTGTTTCGCCACCACCTCCGCCGCCCACTACCACCGGAATCTGGATTTCCGTCGCCACCGCCGCTCCACCACCTCCGCTCCACCACCTCCGCCACTGGAGTTCGCCGGAATCTGGAAAAATTCCTTCGGCGAACCCACTCCAATCCTCCCCCACTGGTTTGAAATTAACCCACTCCTAACTCCACTTATTAGAATTCCGATTACTGAAGAAAAAAATGTTGAAATCCAGCAACAAATCTAGAAGCTCAATCTGTAACACAGTAACAAAATCCAGTAACAAAATCCAGCAACAAAATTCAGCAACAAAATTCTGATTCCGTCTGTAAATAAAAAGCTCAATCCCTACTCAGCACTTCCGGGCTTCTCCAGCAACCGTACTCGCCTTATCCCAGTAATTCAGGTTCCAAAACATATTGTTAAAGTACCCTCTCCAATCCACCTTCTTAAAATCCACCACCGCCTACCTCCGCGGTCGGATCTTCGGGATCGAAAGCACCATCATTGCTACAAACGGAACAGCGAAAAACACGCTAATAGAATTGCAGAAAAGCCCACAATATGCAAACCTCTATAGTTCAGATAAGTTACCTACACCGCCATTCCCAACAGCACCGGAATTCTGGCGATTATGTTGTTAAACGCCGGAATTAAATGCTTTAAGTAATCGAGAAACAGTTCTGCCACCGTTCTCTCATGCTCGATTCACCGTGCTCTCATGCTCGATTCACCGTGCCTCACCATCCACAGCCTCAAACACCAATCCTGCCCAGCTCTGCCACCACCACCCCGTCCCATCGACCACCACCACTAAACTCAGCGAATCCCATCCGACACCACTACAACGCCCTAGCCCGCCAACTCCATCTGATCAGACGGAGATGGATCTTCCTCCGCCCCTAAACCCTAGCTCCTCCTCTGGTGGCGGAGATGGCAGGAATCGAGCAGGAGAGAATGGGAACGGTAGGAATCGAGCAGTGACACCTGCAAAAAAGCTGTGGGAATTGAGTAACGACACCTCCGCCTCCGCTGCTCCGTCACCTCCGCCGGCGCCGCTACCGATGCAACGCCTCGACGGTAGGAATCGAGGCACTGATGCGACGCCTCGATGTGGTGCCTCAACGATGCAGATTCTGGGCCGGAGGCTAGTGGAGGAAGAAGAAAGAGAAGAAGACAAGAGGAAGAAGAAAAGAGGAGAAAAAAAGAGGAAGAAGAAAGAGAAGAAGAAAAGAGGAAGAAGAAAGAGAAGAAGAAAAGAGGAAGAAGAAAGAGAAGAAGAAAAGAGCAGAAGAAAAAAGGAAGAAGAAAGAGAAGAAGAAAAGAGCAGAAGAAAAGAGGAAGAAGAAAAGAGGAAGAAGAAAGAGACAACGAGGGCATAATTATCTTTTAATATTTTTAAAATTTTTATTTTTTAAAAAATAGGGGCATAATAGTCATTTCATGTATTTTCGGCCAAAATCATATCTATAGGATTATATTAGCACATTTCGACAAAACACAGGGCTATATTAGCACTTTCCAACTTCACAAGATTATATTAGTACAAACCCTCAAAAAAACATAGCAAGAACTTGACTCAATTAAATATAATACTGGTATTGTTTTATCGGCTAGTCAACATACCCTCGCAAAGGACTATTTGACTTTCTTGAGTCCTTCAATCTTTTCTTTCTACTCCTACAGATGGGTCAAACACACTCCTCGGCCACCCCAGTGGCAGTTTTAGTCAATCATCGATAATTGATTATTCTCGGTCTGAAATCACTGATATTTAATATTTAATTCTGCTAACATAGTATTATTCTCTATTAAATAAATGATAAAACTGCAATATAGACATAAATATTTCTAAAGCAATGGATCTACTCTGATGATATTGATCTACTTCTAGCGGATGCACTAAAATTTTAGTGTAGCCGTTACTTCATTAGACTATAAAAAATTTACTGTATTTATTAACGCACACAAATATATACTATAACATTTGTTAAATTAAATACTACATGTTAAAATTTAAATACTTCCTCCATGTTATTTCAAATTTCATCTTTTGACTTTTAATAGTTAACTTTTTTTTAAAATGATCCTTAATATCTTTCATTAAGAATAATTAAATTTTTTGAAAATTTGATATTTCGAATATAACAATGTATCATACAATAATATTTATACTTATATACCAATTAAATTTTGGAGTCAAAGTTAAGAAATTTGACTAAATAAATAGTTAAATTGCATTTAGGAGTAACTGTTTTAAAAGTTATATATCTAGTGAAACGTACGGAGGAAATTGAATTGAAAATTAAAAACTTTAGAAAAAAAATCAAATTTTAACATAAAAATAAGTGTGTTACATTTTAAAAAATCACAGTCATAAAAGACTTGTATTAAAAAGGGTGTTGCTATATCACACCCTAATACGTGTATACACGTATAATACTAATATTAATCTTTAAATTTAAAACAAAATATCCTTTCCCTGCCCTAGCTGCGTCACCGCTGCCCGCAGTCGATGGATAATCAAGTAAAATACATGACATCGATTAACTTAAATTTTTTTGACTGTTTTACCAGCCAGTCAACGGGCTCTTACAAAAGGCCGTTTGACTTTCTTCAGTCGTTCAATATTTTCTCCACAAAACATTGTTCTATAGATAGGTCAAACAATCCCCCCCAGCCACCCCAGTGGCAGTTTTATTCAATTATTTGCTGACAGAAATTAATAGTTTTTTATTTGAAAGCACAGATATTTAATATTTAACTCTACTACTAACATACAATTATTCACCAATAAATAAACTATAAAACTGCAATCTAGGACCTAAATAATTGTAGAGCTACATAAGGGTTGGAAAAGTCGGCCAATTAGCACTTGGGAAGCATCACACACAGAACCATTTGTACTGTTTGCCCTAATCCTGGCCTCAGAAACCCTCCCCATGCTGTTCCCTTCCTTTCTTGTTCCTACCAGTTTCCTCTTTGGTGCCAGAATCCTATTCATATGCACTTCTTTGGGAGAAAAGGTACACCTCTGAAGCCTTCAAGCTCTTCACCGGAGCTGTTCTTGGGGTCGGAATCAGCAGATCTTCGTAGGAATTGACCTTTTGGGAGCTTCCTTTTGGTGGGTTCTTGTTATTTTTTGTTTTTGCTCCTGTTCAAGTGTTTCTGCTCATCTTTCTAATTTGGGAAAGTGCCCAGTGTTTTAGTTTTTGAGTTTTTGAGTCTTGATGATGCTGCTATGATGAATATATTGCTGGTATTGCTCTCAAGATTGGATTTTTAGAACCCTTTGTAGCTCTAGTGTTGATCTAGTTTGAGAATTGTTGTGAGAAATGGGTGAATGTGAGACTTCTGGTTCTGGTTCCGGTTCTGGGTCTCCAAGTTTGGAGGGGGAGGAAAACCTAATAGCTGCAGCTCAGAACATAATGAAAGCATTAGGGAGCAACAAGAATTTAACTGTTGATGCTAGGAAAATACTGGCTGATCTTGGTAGTCAGCTGTCTAGTATAGCTCGGGTGAGTGACCGTGAAGAGGAGGTGGAGGGGGGTGATGAGATTGAGGAGCAGCTGATTTCGGTGCAAGATAGGGTTATGAAATGGGAGGAAAGCCAGTCTATGATATGGGACTGTGGTCCTGAAGAAGGGTATGAGTATATCAAGGCTATCGATGAAGCTCATAAGCTGATTGAGAGCTTGGAGAGTTTGAATCCCGCGAAAGACAGTAAGGAGGACGGGATTCTGCAGAGGGCTCTTGCTATTCTTCAGATTGGGATGGTTAGGCTTGAGGAGGAGTTCAAGCATCTTCTTGTGCAGAACCGGCAGCCCTTTGAGCCTGAGAACATGTCATTCCGTTCGAGTGAGGATGATGGGTTGGATGATCGATCTGTTGCGTCATTTGGGGATGAATCGGTAGATGATGTAGTTCAGAGGGACAGTGTTAGTAGAGGGTCGGAGGATTATATCATTGAGCTGGTGCATCATGAGGTTATTCCTGATCTTAAATCGATTGTGAATTTGATGTTTGAGTCGAATTATGGGCCTGAATGTACTCAGGCGTATGTTAGTATCCGTAAGGATGCTCTTGATGACTATCTCTACCTTCTTGTGGAGAAACTGAGTGTTGAAGATGTGCTGAAGATGGACTGGAACACTCTGAACTCCAAAATCAGGAGATGGGTTCGGGCAATGAAGATATTCGTTCGGGTTTATCTTGCCAGTGAGAAATGGCTGAGTGATCAGATATTCGGGGAGCTTGAATCAGTCAGTTCAACTTGTTTTGCAGAGTCATCCAAAGCTTTGATCTTGCAACTGCTGAACTTTGGCGAAGCAGTAGCCATTGGTCCCCATCAGCCTGAAAAACTGGTTCGCATTCTTGATATGTACGAGGTTCTAGCAGATCTCATGCCAGACATCGACGCTTTGTATCTGAACGACAATGAATCCAGCGTTAAAATGGAGTGCCAGGATGTTTTAAGGAGACTTGGGGACTGCTCAAAGCAAACCTTTCTTGAATTCGAGAATGCAGTTGAAGCAAACTTATCAGCAACTGCTTTTCCTGGTGGCGGAATCCATCATCTCACGAGATATGTTATGAACTACACCAAACTTCTCGCTGACTATAGCAAGACTCTTGATATCCTCCTCAAGGATCATGACAAGGCAAGCCAGGAATCATCTTCACCCGACACCAGCCCTTTGAGCGATGAAGATGACAGGAGCAGCGACAGCTATTCTTCCCCGGTGGCATTACATTTCCGATCCCTCCTTTCAGTTCTGGAATCCAACTTGAACGTTAAATCAAAGCTATACAGGGATGATTCGCTGCGCCACCTTTTCTTGATGAACAACACCCACTACATGGCTGAGAAAGCAAAGAGCTCTGACAAGCTCAGAACCATATTGGGCGATGGATGGATTCGCCAGCACAACGGGAAGTTCCAACAGAACGCCATGAACTACGAGAGGGCTACATGGAGCTCGATCCTGGCCTTGCTGAGGGACGATGGGTTACATAACCCGGGCTCAAATTTTGTCTCGAAAACTCTCTTGAAAGAGAGATTGCAGACTTTTTATGCCGCTTTTGAGGAGGTGTACCGGAGCCAGACTGGATGGACAATCCCAGATATCCAGCTTCGCGAGGATCTTCGAATCTCGACTTCCCTCAAGGTAATTCAGGCCTACAGGACATTTGTTGGAAGGCATGTAAACTACATTAGTGAAAAGCACATAAAGTACAATGCTGATGATTTGGAAGATCATATCTTGGATCTGTTTGAAGGATCTCCAAAGTCCTTGCATGGCTCCCATAGGAAATGAGTTTGAACATGTTCTTATTTATGTGTATTTATCCCACTGATAAAATCATCATCAGTGAAGCATTTCAGTTTTGTAAGATGTATTTTTGGTGGTGGCGATTGTAGGAGGGGGTGGTGTTATTACTATGTTTGAGGTATAGATATATCGCAGTAAGAGTATGTGATTTGTTTGCTGTGTTCATTATGGTACATCTCTGGTGTAGCTACTTGCAAGTTTTTTTCCTGCTACTCCTTGTTCTCTCCGTTTTCAAAGTTTCTAAAAGTTATGGGACTTTCGTTGTAATAAATAAAAACAATCGTTGAGTCACTTTATTAGTCAAGGTCATGTGCAGGTCACTTGTGGGTTTTTTCAATTAAGTATTCAATTTTTTCAATTACTCCATTTTTACTCGCACAATAGTAGAAATCACTTATTTTTCTCTATCATACTTGGCAAAGTCTTGGGAAAGACGGTCTTTCCATAGACTTATAGAAAGACGGGGTTTGATTAGAATAATAAAAGGTAAAAGGTCTTAGTTGCAATATTAAAGTTTTAGTATGAAACATGTAGTAGTTATAAAATTTATAACCCGGTTCATGCAACCCAAAAATTTTATCTTAATTTCTTCTAATTTACACTTTAAACCTTGGTCTTTCCATAACTTATGGAAAGACCGTCTTTCAAGAGACGGACTCATCATACTTACTAATTTTACCTTCAATATCTAATTTAAATAAATTTTCTAGGCAAAGTCTTGGGAAAAACGGTCTTTCCATAGGCTTATGGAAAGACGGGATTTGAGTAGAATAATAAAAAGTAAAAGGTCTTAGTTGCAATATTAAAGTTTTAGTATGAAACATGTAGTAGTTATAAAATTTATAACCCGGTTCATGCAACCCGAAAATTTTATCTTAATTTCTTTTAATTTACACTTTAAACCTTGGTCTTTCCATAACTTATGGAAAGATCGTCTTTCAAGAGACGGACTCAATTTTCTAACCCAAAATAAATTGAAATGTGAAATTTAGTAGGCAAAGTCTTGGGAAAGACGATCTTTCCATAGGCTTATGGAAAGACGGTGTTTGATTAGAATAATAAAAGGTAAAAGGTCTTAGTTGCAATATTAAAGTTTTAGTATGAAACATGTAGTAGTTATAAAATTTATAACCCGGTTCATGCAACCCGAAAATTTTATCATAATTTCTTCTAATTTACACTTTAAACCTTGGTCTTTCCATAACTTATGGAAAGACCGTCTTTCAAGAGACGAACTCAATTTAGTAATACGTTTTTTATTTTAAAATTGGATTTCATTAATTTAAATTAATTTTTTTAAAATTTAGTTTAGTTTTTAAAAATTATTTTTGTTTGATTAAAACACTGGACGTCTTTGAAATATAAATTTTATAAGTAATTTAGCTTTTGAAATTATTTTATCAACTAAAATCAAAGAAGAAATAAAATTGAAAATATGACATTTGTAAATAAAATAGAAATAGAATGTGGGAACAAGGCCCCATACACGTGGGATAGAGTCTTGGGAGTGGTCTCTCCATGTTGCGGTTTCTTCATATACAAACCACAAAGAGATCCCCACTGCACATGCCCTAACGGTTAGTCGATATATAAAAACTTTGTATCAAAAAATTATTGTCCATATATATTAGAATGACACAGTTTTGGGAAAAATCGTCTTTCCATAGGAGGGTTGAATTAGAATTTCATAAAGGTAAAATGTTTAAGTTACAATATTAAAATTTTATTATGCAATGCGTAGTGGTTATAAATTTATGACTCGATTAATGCAGTTAAAAAATTTATCTTAATTTTATATAATTTACCATTTAAATCTTAACGTTTCCATAACTCATTAAAATATCGTCTTTCCACAAATCGACTTTAATGGAAATTCTTTTTGGACGAAAAAGAGAGTAGAAGGTAGATAACACGGGGATACTTTTAAAACTAAAATAATCAAGGAAGCATACTCCGGTCCTCTAATAATAACTCACTTTTCTTTTTTTATGTTTTTTTATATTGACTTTTTTTCCTTTAATAAATCCTAGACTGTTTTCATCCACATATTTTTTAATATACTTTCAATACAATCTCTCTCACTTATTTATTTTTTTAAAAAAAATGTGCCCGAAAATTGGAACCATTAAAAAGAGACCAGAGTGAGTATTTTGTGTGTGGTGAGATGTCCGTGCTATATTTTTCGGAGTCTGTCTCTTGAAGAAGGTCTTTCCATAAGTTATGGAAAGATCAAGGTTTAAAGTGTAAATTAGAAGAAATAAACATAAAATTTTTGGGTTGCATGAATCGGGTAATAAATTTTATAACTACAACATGTTGCATACTAATATTTTAATATTACAAGTAAGACCCTTTTACCTCTCATAATTTTAGTTATACCCGCCTTTCCATAAGGTTATGAAAAGACCGTGGCTATTTTCCGAGTCAAGACATCGAAACAAATATATTACTGTAGTATATACTCTCGCTATTGGAGCATTGAAAATGTAAATATAATAAAATATCTTCGAAACTTAATAACGAGAATAGGATATTATTGAATTTAACTTTTATTAACAGCCATCAGATTTTAATCCAACGGCGGAGAATCCGCTTAGCCACACAGCGATGGTGTACTATGTGTGGGCCTGCTTTTAGCTGTGTGTATTATATACAACGCCCTTCTCAACTTCAACTCTAAAACCCTCGCAGCAGAGCAACTCTTTTGCAACCAGTGTTTCTTCAGAAAAGGTTCAGCTAAAACCCAAAATCTTTTTTTTTGTCAATTAGAGAAGAAGAAATCGTCGTTCTCTATTGTACGCAAGATGCTTACTTTTGTGTGTCTAATCTTCTGATT
Organism: Rubia yunnanensis; assembly: GCA_037428765.1. Lineage (NCBI taxonomy): Eukaryota > Viridiplantae > Streptophyta > Magnoliopsida > Gentianales > Rubiaceae > Rubia > Rubia yunnanensis. The sequence continues at coordinate 5,964,509 of CM075069.1, forward strand.
TAGCGATTTATTTTGTTTGTATCATGATTCATGAATCTTTTGCTTGCTAGCTTGTTCGTTTGAGTTTTAGATTCCTTTTTATCGGGTTGGCTTTAGGGTGATCATAAAAAATTGCTTCTTGGATAGTACTAATTTGTGGGAATTAGCAAAGTTCGGTTCTTTTGGTCTTGGTTGCTAATTATCAATTAGGGTTTTGTCCCTTTGACTGAATGCACTATAAGTTTGTGTGAATGCGTTTAAATGGAGTTCATGAATAAAGAGAGTGTCTGTTTTCAACAGGTAGTAACAGTATGCATTTTATGTTCTAGGTTCAGCATGGCTTTCGTCGGCCGAATCGGCAGTGTGCTTAAACAGGCAGTGAGCAAGAATGCTAATGCTAATATGGAACTATGCTCATCAAACTCGATGCTCTACCAAGCTGTGAGAAGCATGTCATCGAAGCTCTTTGTTGGAGGTCTGCCATTTTAGCTCACTGATTCACTTTTGTTAGTTGTTATAGTACGCTGTGGACTTGTAGTGAAGCTTTCTATCTTATGTTTGTTTGCTGCAGGTCTGTCTTATAGCACCGATGATCAAAGTTTGCAACAGGCGTTTGCTCAACATGGTGAAGTTGTTGAAGGTATTAAATCAGCTGTTTGTGTCCTACAGTTTAAAACATTACTTGGTCTGTTCAACACCATTTTGAGCTGTATGTTTATTCACCTCCTGGGGATCTTGCTGCGGATCATATCTCAAGGGCTCTGCATAAAAGATTGTGTCTTTGTGTTTCCCCTAGTTGGTTACATTAACTTGAAAGCATCCAAATATTTGAAGTCATGGAATTCTGAAGTACTCGTGTGAACTTGAATTTTCAAAAACTGATACTCATTCTGTTTTCGGACAGGTTGAAGATTCTCCTCTATCTTGTTCCCCTCTCCTCCATGTAGTAAAGATTGCTAGCACGTGCATACATTAGTTTTTAAAAAGTGCAGGAGAAAATTTGAGACCCCTCATCAAAATATCTTCAACTAATTTTAGTGATGCCACATGACACAGGCAATTTAACTATAAGTGTTGCATCTTTTCCCTGCCACAGCTAGAATTATTATTGATCGTGATAATGGAAGATCTAGAGGCTTTGGGTTTGTTACTTTTGCATCAGAAGATGATGCTCATAAAGCAATGCAGGCATTGGATAATCAGGTACTCATATCTTATCATATGCCTTTACTAATTTTTGGATATCAACTGACAAAAACATGAATGAGGGAATGATGAGATGTTACACAGACTGAGTTTTTATACTTTCTATGCTCATCATCTCTGGATATGATGCTGGTACTCCATTCACATGGATACATAAAAAATATGTAACTCTGGTTATTAGAAATGTACATTATTTTTCTGAATTCAGTGTAAGTGCCATGTTTCCTTGTACATATTTTAGTGGCTAGCTGTTGAATCTTCACATAGAATTTTAGTCAGACTGATTTTTTTTTTGTGGTCTCCGTAATTGAATAGTTCCCTTTGTCAAGTTTGCTTAATTGATTCATTTACTTCATTACCGCTGCCCGGTGGTCTAGACTTGGATCAGTTCTACTTCTCTTCATCTTAGTAGTTTAATACAGAATTAACAGTATATGTATGTTATTCAAGGAACTTCACGGGCGACGTGTAAGGGTGAACTTTGCAACTGAGAAGCCTCGTCCAAGGTATGACAGCGGCGGGTATGGTGGTGGCGGGTATGGTGGTGGCGGGTATGGTGGTGGTGGGTATGGGGGCAGTGGAGGCTATGGCGGTGGTGGCAGCTATGGTAGCGGAGGCTATAATAGTGGGGGTGGTGGGTATGGTGGTGGTGGATATGGTGGTGGTGGATATGGTGGTGGAGGTGCTGGCGGAGGGGGTGGATATGGAGGGAACTTGGGAAGCAATGACTTCGGTGGTGGTGTTGGCGGTGGTGGTGTTGGCGGTGCTGGTGCAGGTAATGACTTTTTTGGAGATGCTTCAACTAATACTGGTGGCTTTGGTGCCGACGGAATTTCTTCACCACCTGGATATGGGAGTGCAAATCTAGGTGTTGATGGTCCAGAGGCGGTGGATGGAGATTTCAAGCAGGAGGATGGTGATGAACCCAGTGATTTTGCGAGCAGAAGCGGCTGAATAAAACTGTAAACCCAGAGATACTTGCAAGAATTAATTTCATTGTAATAAGAAGTATGGTACCTTGTTAGCATTGTTAGGCACGAAGCTGTGTTTTCTGAGTTCACATCAGGATGGTAAAGCTCAACTTGGTGGATGTATGGATTTAAGAGTCCAGGTAGGATTTATCAAGGCTAGCGAGCAACTATTTTGTTTTGTTCAGTGGTATTGCGAATCCTTGTTATAAAAACAAAATCCTTTTTTCCCCAACCTAACTCACTTGGCAAGTTGGCATGCTATATTCTGTACCGGTAGAGTTGAATAAAATGCTACGTATGTATGTGCATTTTGGTTTCCTTTGATAAGAAATGATAAGGGTAAACAATTAAGAAGACATCAAGATGCAATGTCTATTTAACTGTTCACATTATGGCGTAAAACTAAAATAAAGGGAAACACGCATCAAAATTTAAAAGTGTTGCTAGCAATTACAATGAAGATGTGTAACATGGCCCGTGTTAGTTGTGATATTGTAACGTACAAAGCCTATCTATAAACAATTTCATTTCCACTATCAATGTACTTGCTGAAACTAAGAACAAGGCGTTCAGATCAATCTATATGGCTCATCAGCGAACTCTGAAAGCCACCGAAAAGAAGAAATATAGCTTTTGCAACAAAGGCATGGCCTCGAGAAGTATTATGCCCAAAATTTGAATCTCCATGGAGGATCAAGAATACAACTAAAGCATTTTGAAGTTCAGACAGACCAGAACGGTTTTGTAGCCATACACGAATTTGAACTTTTACTGGGCTCCCCAACCTCATCACCATCCTCCCCCTCATCATCATCATCATCCCCGTATTCCATCAACTTGATCAGTGTATCTAAAAGCGAAACATGAACAAACACGAGTTAATGAAGCAGATGTATGCTTCAAAATTCAATGAACATCTGAAATGCCTCAAAAACATGCCTCAAATAATGAAATGAGTACGATGAAGTGAAGATTACCAGGCACACTCTTAGGTATAGACTTGTTGTGCAGACTGTGTCCATTCCCTTGGACTCCAGGTGACAACTCACTGAATTTTGGTGGAGGTGGCGGCATCACTTTATGGTTTGGAAGCAATCCATTTGCTGATGGGTTACTGAAGACTCCAGCTGAAGATGGGGTGAATTTTGGCGGAGGAGGTGGCATCACTTTTGGGTTTAGATGCAGTGGATTTGCTGGTGTGGTACGATGGACTGTAGATGACAATGCTGCGAATTTTGGTGGAGGTGACGGCATCACTTTTGTTGGGTTTAGAAGTAGTCCATTGGTGGAGGTGGCAGCATCACTTTTGTCGTCGTTTGTACCTACATCTGAGGTTAGTTCACATGGCTTGGCATGCTCAGATACCTGCAACAATGTCTGAAAAGAGTCCAACATAAACCAATGAGAAACAAAAAAGATGAAAATTCTTGTTGCCTTCAGGTTTCACTAGGTATCATGCTACAACCCATGCCAACTTTAAACCATTAAACCCTGTTTAAAACATTAATGGCCAAATAGAGAGTTCCAATATCAGCCAGTTAGTGTCAGAGGAGAAAATACCTGGAAAAAAAAAAGCGGTAAAGTCAGACAATAAATTCAAGTTAATAATCATTTTAATACAATAAACTTCTAAATAAGACAGCAAATTCCTTTCTCTGTAAATGTACACAGGGATAGAGTCCATTGCAAAAAGCAGGTAGTATAAACTTGAAGGCCATCAAAATGTAGTAACAACTCCTAATCAAAAACACTTCAGAAAATGATGCAATACCTGCTTTAGATTTACATCGCCTTTTTCTACTGCAGGTGACTCCTTGAACTTTCTCTTCTGTGATGAACGCATTTCCTTCTCCAGTGAGTAGCTTGTACTAGCATACGATGTTGAGTATGCAGTTGCAACAGTTGGAGGCATTAAAGTGGTGGCAGGTGAAGTTGAATGCCTAAGGGCCGAGGCAACTTGTTGCAAAGGTGCTACATGGGGGTATATTCCACCATAACCATCATAACTTGTTCCTTGAGACAATGAACCATGGGAATAGTAACCTGTGTTTGCTGTAGACTGCCCTGAAACTGAATGAACATGTGGTACAATCCCAGGTGAAGCAATCATAGATGTAGCAGGAACAGGTGAAGTATTACACCCAAGAGCTGAAGCCATCAAGTTGCTCGCTGGTTGCATATATGCACTTGAGTCATCCATGGAACCCCTGACTTCAGCAAGTAACTGTGGTGGCGGAGGAACAGCACCATAAACTTTAGATGAGGAAAACCTTTGAAATACAGAACAGCAAACAAGTCATTCACAATGAGACAGAACTGAGAAGCTTTGCATTTCACAGCACAAACAATTTACTGAATACTTTGCACAGTACACTTCAAAAAGTTGCACAGAAAGAGGGGAATGCATAAGAGTATGCTTGAAAGAAAGAATTCTAAGTTATTAATATGTCAGAAACCATCATATCACGAGTGGAGTTTGTGAAGAAAAACTCCCTTCATCTTGTTTAATGTGAACATTATCTCACAAGTTTGTCATGACAGCAAAAGACTATAGGAGTATATGGGATGGATAAACTTATTTTATTCATGTTCTTGATAAATACTTGAACAGAAAATAAAGGTTCAAAGGGTTGGTATGCGACTGCTTCACCACTCGCATTAAGCACTGTGTCATGTAACTCTGCTTCTTGACTTCTTATTTTAAAATCACTCTGATGTTTAATTATGCCCAATTACCTCTTTGTGGAACACTCTGCACTGATCGTGTCCAAAAGGTTCTCTGCCAAAAGCTTCGCACGTTCAAGGCTTTTCAGGTTATTACTCGACAAGAATAAATGCAGAGGGTGTTCGCCTTCTGCAACAGCATGAAAACCGTAGACCAAATTAATATATTCATGAACATTAAAAAAAAAGGATGAATCAGAGACACTTAAACTAGCTGAATTCAACAAGTACCTTCTGCTGAAGCACTTTCAGAATTTCCTGAACCCTGCCCTCTTAATAAAACTGTGACTCCTGTTTCATTCATAATGTGATTTACATACTGGTCCTGCATATAGGAAAGACAACCAGAAGAAACAAAAAGAATCTCTCCGATGTATTTGGAGATGAGAGAGAACTGGAAAATTAGATTCTTCCACATTGCACAAAAAGATGAACCACTTTCAGAGAGACAGAAAGGAAGGGAAAAACAAATTTGAAAAATAAGAAGTGAAAGTGGCTACGAGTAACTCACATTTGGTCCCCGAATTCTAGCAGCAATATTCAAAGAAGGGTGTGTCTCAAACCCCAAACATACACAGGCATTTAGATTGTGATTTCCCTGGTCAAAGCAATAATATAGAGAATTACAACTGTCACTAAATTACCCTTGGTGTTTGCAACGGTTAGTAAATTACCAAATGAGAAGCCAATCTTACATTTACTTCTATGGCTGAGGACCCATGCTTGAGCATTTCTTCCACCATTGCAGCTGCACGATCAATAGCTTTTATCCTATCGGCCATGGTTTCCAGCTGAGTAACCAATAAAACGTGTGATCCCAAAGCAAGAGGCATATTCACTTAAAATAGGGTATCCCATTGTTGAAAAATGCAATTTATTGCCATTATGGGCAGTTGGGCACCGATTTGAATCTTTCACCAGTGGGAAAAAATTTATCTCACATAAGAAGGAAGAAAACTAAATCTCCCACGTAAACATATCTCTCTCTACCATTCTAAAGTCTTTTTTTTTTCTGTTTGAAGTAGATAGATGAACAGTAGCATAGAAGATCTCTGGAAGACAGTTCAAATATGCAATTGTGAATGGCACACTTACATGAGATGCAGCAGATATGTGAAGATACAGTGGTTTTTCACCAGTAGGGGGTGAATTTGGGGGTATGTACTTTCCCCTGCAGATCCATGTTGAACTCACATAATGTGAGTGGGGTAAAAGAAAAAAAGAAAAGGGAACAATGTTACCATGTTGACAAAACTTAAGTAAACTACCAACCTAGTAATTACTATGGCACCAGTAACCTTCAGAATCTGCAGAAACAAAAGCAAATCGTGATTTCAGATGCAAGCCGTACATAGAAAGTACTATTAGGTTCTCACTTGTCTGAAGTTAAATATGAAACACTACCTCTTCCTGAGTGTTACGCTTTGTGAGCTTATAACGCACATTAGAGTCAGCATCATTAATGACAATTTCTCGTGCAATCACTTCATCTTGGATCTAAGGAGCATCACATGAGCAATGTAAGAAATCAAATATGGACATACCATCAAGAGAAGATAAGAAACTAAATCACAGAGCAGAAAAAATCAATATTTCAACTTCTCTGATTCTGCCTTACTTGATTCAGCTTTTGGGAAATGGCAACCGCCTGCTGCTGTGGTAGCAGAGTTGGGATGGCCGGCAACAAAGTAGGAACAGTAGCAGTAAGCGGGTTTGAGTAATAAGCACCAGATAATGCAGCTATACCGGGCAACGCAGTACCAGAAATCGATGCCACATTCAGCAACGGAGGAATTCCAGAAACCACCACCTCTGCAGGCTGATCCCACTTCCTCCTCTTTCTGCCAAAACACGAAACACAAATGTTATACATCACTACCACAGCACAAAACAAATAAGCCAATGCACTCATCACTTGTCGTGATTCTGATTTTCTCGCTTCCCTGTAAACTCCATTCACCTTCCTATTAGCTACATAAATTCCCATCCCTTTTTTAACTTGATTACACATTCAGAACAGCAAAAAACACCAACAGTTCCACATAACTCCCTAAATAAACTAACACGCAGAAATCTACATAACACAAACGTCAATGACTATATCCATAACTTCTTAGCTAAAAAAAACCACATACAAGGCGTTCATTATTGATTAATTGAATTATATAAAGGCTGCATAACAGTGAACTGAAACTGAATCAGGCCTTCCTAATTCTTTAGGGAGAGGATGAAGAACCTCTGCTTCGTTGCGGAAGCGTCGGCGGATTCTGAAGTTGAAACCCTAGGGATGTTATCCTCAGTCATTGACGCCAATTCTTATCTTGCAAACCTTCTCTCCGGCGGCTCCTCCGGTTGAAGTACGGAGTCGACGGCAATTGCCCTGCAAATCTACCGCGCTTCTCCAAAGCTGTACGTTTGTTTGTGTGTTACGGATAAATTCGACGGTGTAAATCGACCGGCCGTGACTGTTTATGAATCATCAACTAACTCCGTTAACGTCACACCAGATACACGTGCAGTTACAAACTTCCTACCCATACACTTTATCATAATTTTAGTGAATTGTTATATAACACCGTGTATTTTACTTGATTACGCTATGTATTTATATAATTTTATATATAATATATATTTTTAATTTAATTTAATTAATTAAAATATGTTTAATTTAATATAAATTATATTTACTATTTACCACCACTTCCGCCGCCGCCGTCTGCTGTCGGTCTTCTTCTCCGGCCCGTTCTTCTTCTCCGGCCTCCTTCTCCTCTTCTTCTCCCCTTCTTCTTCTTCTCCGGCCTTCTTCTCCTCTTCTTCTCCGGCCTTCTTCTCTGGTCGTTCTTCTTCTTCTCTGGCGCTCTCATTCTCCTCTTCTTCTCCTGTTCTCTTCTCCCTCTCTGGCTCTCCTCTTCTTCCTCTCATCTTCTCCTGTTCTCTTCTCCGTCTCCGGCTCTCCTCTTCCTCCTCTCTTCTTCCTCCTCTCCTCTTCTCCCGTTCTCTTCTCCCTTCCGACTCTCTTCTTCCTCTTCTCCCGTTCTCTTCTCCATCTGGCGGTGGTGGCAATGGTGGCAGTGGTCCGGTGAAAGCGGTGGCGATGGAGGTGGAGGTGGTCCGGCGCACGCCGGTGGTGGCGGTGGTCCGACGCGGGCGGTGGTCCGGCACGGGCGACGGCGGACGGCGGTGGGAGGCGGTGGATGGTGGCGGCGGTGGACGGCGACGGCAACGGCGGTGGACGACCAGCAACCCCATCAATTTTCATTTTGTTTTTTTGTTTTTTATTTTTGTTTTATTTTGAAAAATTAAATTTGGTATTATGCATATATATACGTATTAGGGCGTAAACTAGTAAAATATAGGGCGTGATATAACAACACCCTAATTTTACTTAGATGAAATACGTACTCCATGTTTTCTTAAGGGTAGTATGCAAATACAACTATATATGTTTGACAAAGTGAATATATAATCATGAGTTATTTTCAAGTGTAAGTGTAATCATGTATATTATACATAAGTGCAAATATAACCCTAAAGTCATTATTCCGGCATTGATTGGTCATTTCCGAACATTGACTGACCGAAAATGATCAAAATGCCCTTCTAACCTGATACAAAATTTTAAAAGACAAAAATGCCCCTACAGTCCTCTGAAACCATTGTCGCCTCCTCTGCTCTTTGAAACCACCGCCACCGGAAAATGCTACCCCTGCTACCTCATATGCTCCAAATCTCTTTTCTCCCGCTCGCCTCCTCTGCTCTTTGACACCACCGCCGGCGGAAAATGCTACCCCTGCTGCCTCATCTGCTCCAAATCTCTTTTCTCCCGCTCGCCTCCTCTGCTTTCTGAAATCACCGTCGTCTCATATGCTCCTAATCTCATTTCTCCCGCTCACCCGATCGCTACCACCCCTTCCCTAAAACCACAACTATATTTTCTTTTATCCTCCCGCCTGCAACCCTAAACACATTTCCTCCACCGCAGTCGTACCCTATCCACTCCCCCTCACCGTTGTCATTCTTTTCCATAGCTAATTCGTGTTCGCCATCGCCGATTCTATACGCGGTCATTCTTCTCCAACCACCGCAAACCTTCAACGCCCCACCCTAGATCTTCTCTGACCATTGCGCAGTGGCTCGCTCCAATGAGGACGTGGGACTGTCGATTTGTGTTCGCCACAAGCTCTCTACCAAAACTCTAGGCCCACGCCACCTCCGCCACCATCGACCACCATTGACCACCATTTCCAGTGCCGCTTAGCCAGGTGCCAGGCGATCGAGAAGGAGAAGAAAAGAACGCAAAGAAAAACTGAAGAGAAAACGAAGAGAAAATTTGAAGGAGAAGGAGAGAACGCAGGGGGAGAGAAACGAAGGAGAAGGAGAAGGAGACAAAGGGGTATTTTTATTTTTTAGTCTTTTCTATTTATTTATTTTTGTACAGAGGAGGAAAAATAGTATTTTCACTGAATCACATCCTTAAATTGTCGGAAAAGGTTATATTTGCACATAATCTAAATATCTAGGGTTATATTTGCACTTTCAATTATCGCAGGGTTATATCTGAACTTTCATCAATTATGTTGTATTATACATGCACTTTGCTCTTTTCTTAATTTGGCACATTCTCTTTTTTCATGCTCTCTCCATAGCACTAAAACTTGTTTATTTGTTTTTTTAAAATCAAATTTTAGAGATTGTTTATTGAAAGACGGTATTTTCATAAGTCAAGGAAAGACACTTATGGAAAGACCAATGTTTAAACTGCAAATTAGAAGAAATGAAGATAAATTTGTTGGGTTGCATTAATCGGGCCATAAATTTATAACTGCTGCACATTGCATAATATTTTTAATATTACAGCTAAAATCTTTTACCTTTTTATTATTCTAATTAAACCTCGTCTTTCCGTAAGCCTATGGAAAGACGGTCTTTCCCAAGACTTTGCCCAAAATTTACACACTTTAACCTTAAATTTTAACTAATATATAATAAAGAGTGAGTCTCATGGCAGACGGTATGTCCATAAGTTTATGGACGGACTACTTATTTTTTTTATCTTATACACTGCATTTGTTAAATTACATACTAAATTTTGAAATATTATATATATATATATATATTTCTATATTTTCACATACAAATACATATTACTTGTCTTAACTTTTAAAATACAATATTTAAATTTTATAAAAATTACAACATTTATGGCAAAGACCATTGTGGACTGTCCATAGGATTATAGAAATACCGCTTTTTATGAGACTTTCTCAATAATAAAAATATCACATGAGATATTGTTAGATTCATCTTAGTACCAATTTTTTATTTGAAATTATTATGTGTAGTTAGAGATTTGAACGGTAAAATATGATCATTGAAAACCGTGAAAAGGATAATAAAAAATTAGCAAGACGGGGGGAGTATGTTTTTCTAAAATAACGCATTTTTTTCATGTCAAAAAATGACTCATTTATAATTACACATTGAAATTTGTATTCAGTTAATTTAATTATCTCCGTACATTTCAACTTATAAAAAGAAACAACACATAGCTTGTGGGATCAAACATAGTGAGAAATAGGGAATATGTTACTCTGCTCAAAGTCTTCCTTTAAAGTGTTTAACCAAATCTTTATAAATTATTTAACAGTTAAATAATATTAGTATAATAATAAGATTTTTTTTTTATTTATTGCAACGGACTTTCACAATTTAATTTTTTTTTAAAATATAAATGTCACATTCATGGTGGTTATGCAGTGATAGGTATTTGAATATAAAGATACAGTTAATAATATAGAAGGCTTCTAATATATCTTGTAAACTTTTGAAATGTTTACTTTCTATATATACATATATATATATATATGTATGATCAATTTCAAGACAGTCAAGATCCCTTTAGTATGTAATGGATATAAGCAATACTTTTCCAGAAAATCAATTATGGAGGGACCCAGACTCCAAAATCAATTATGGAGGGACCCAGACTCCACTTTGTCTTAAAGCAAGAGTTAGTGGTGGATCCCAGCTTACACCAAATTCAATCAGACAGAATATAGTAGTGGATTCCACTACCCACAAGTTCAATCTGCCAGAAGATAGTGGAGGGCTCAATTTTCCACTCAGAGAAAAAGGAGAGTCCCAGATTCAAAAAAGAAACTCAACGTTCCAGATTTATGGATCCCAAACATGGATTCCAATTTGTAATAGATTATTATTTCAGATTTGTCTATAAGTAGGAAGTTTTCATTTTATTCCAGGGCACGCTTGAATTATCGCCCTTCTTGTAATCCTTACAACCATTTTGTAAAGGATCGATTAACAATAGTATAAATAAACACTAAACAAACAGTAGTAAATTAATTTGATGAACATAAATTATAACAGCATAAGAGTAAAAGTATAAAACGGAACTTAAGATAATCAGGTATTGAATAGATTTCTCTTTTATTGAAATAGGCTTAGGCTTACTTTGGACAAGGAACTCAAGTTTGTACGTTGAGATCAGATGGTAGAGATTGTAAGAATTACAAGAAGGACGATAATTCAAGCGTGCCCTGGAATGAAATGAAAACTTCCTACTTATAGACAATTCTGAAATAATAATCTATTACGAATTGGAATCCATGTTTGGGATCCATAAATCTGGATGTTGAGCTGCTTCTTTGAATCTAGGCCTCTCCTTTTTCTTTGAGTGGAAAGTTGAGCCCTCCACTATCTTCTGGCAGATTGAACTTGTGGGCAGTGGAACCCACCACTATCTTCTGTCTGATTGAAGTTTGTGGAAGCTGGGATCCACTACTAACTCTTGCTTTAAGACAAAGTGGAGTATGGGTCCCTCCATAATTGATTTTCTGGAAAAGTATTGCTTATATCCCTTACATACTAAAGGGATCTTGGCTGTCTTGAAATGGATCATACATTTGAGTATCGTCTTCAGTTTTGATGACTTGTTTCTGACTGATCATTTGCTTGTAGAATTCAATGATTTTTTGGAGGTCTGCATCCTGCTCAATGCTTGAAAGAAAAGATCCTGGAGTCTGTTGAGATAAACCGATCTGCTGAATTGGTGTTGGACAAAGTATTGGAGGAGATGAGAGTGTAGTTGAAGGAAGGGTAGGTGCCTGTTGAATAGATTGTTTGATTGTGATGCCTTGTTTGAATGGAATTCTTAGTTTTTCACCAGTTTGAAAGTAGTGGGCTACTGCTCTTGGAGAACAGAATTCTGGGTTGTAATTTCCCCACCATTTTACCCTATATTGTCAGACCAGGGAAAAGGGTTTGGTAGGGTGGACTGATTTAACCCAGAAACTCCAGGCAAATATCCAAGGAACTATGAAAATGACATGGAATATGATGTCTTTTTCATGTGGTTTGAACTGGCTAAGGGTTTTATGACTGAGAGTGTAGAATGTTTGAAAGCCTTTGAGTATAGATGGAGGAAGGATCTCTATGGATGGTCCAAATTTACACCACCAATCAATAAACCAAACTAGAATATGGTTATTGAATTTTTGGTGAAAATTGATAAACCAGGAATGGTCAAAGGACCTGATAAAGAAGGTTCTATACCAGGCCCGCATGTAATCAGCATAATTAAATCCAGTAGGGATATAATTAACTGAAAACATATTAAGTGAATGAATATTGGGGAATTGGTTTGGACTAAGAATCTGTTTAATATGGATTTTAGAATACTCTATCCTGCTTGGGTCATGAGTATTGTGAACATGCTGGATTTCAATAGATTGGGTATCTACTAAAATTAGTTCATAGAATTGTTGGGTTTTCTGAATGTCATCTGCTATCCAAGGAGATGTTGATAAAAAATATATTGGAGACAAAAGATTTGAGCTGTGGAATTTCTGGTTCAGCAACAAAATGGGTGACTAGTATATGTTCTGGATTGGATTTATCAAAATATGTTGGAGAAGGTTTGGAGCTAGTAGGAATGGATTTGGTGCTGGGGAATGGAGTATGAGTTATAGTTAAGGGTACAAAATTAGAATTTATTTGAGGAGTTTTTTCAGGAAGTAATCTTGCATGAGGAGTTTGGGCTATGGTGGAGTAAGTTAATGGAGGAAAATCTTGGGAAGGAATAATTGGAGTAAGTGGCTTTGGGCAAGGAAAATCCCGGCTGGACCTTGAATTGGAAGAACTGGATGAACCTGAATTTTTACTCATGAGTACATGTAAGGAATTCACGAGTCAACAAATCTGGAAGGGAATTATCCTTTCCTTTTATGAATTGTATATCAAAATCGAAAACTGGTAAAATAGCTTGTCATCTGGCAAAAATCTATTTTGAAACCAAATTCTTTACATCTTTTTGCAAAATATCCTTTGCTGATTTGCAATTAATATTTAATAAAAAAAATTTATTGTATAAATCATCTTGAAATTTTGAAATGCATAAAACTATGGATAACACTTCTTGTTTAACTGTTGAATAATTTTTTTGTGTGTTAGACCAAAATCCTGAATGATATCTTACTATAGATATTTTCCCTAAGTGTTTTTGTTTTAATATGCCTCCATATCCTATGTTGGATGCATCTGTTTCAACTATCATGAATGCATCTGGATGTGAAATACCTAAACATGGTAATGATTTAACTTTTAGCTTAATTTCTTTTAACAATTTAGTGTGATTGTCTGACCATGCAGGGGGTTTTGATTTTAACCTTTCATATAAATCTTTACATATAATCTTGATTTTTGGGGAAAAATCTGATATATAATTTACACATCCTAAGAATCTTTGCAATTAATTTTTATCTTTAATTTCGTCGGGAAATTTTTCTGCAAATCCAATTGATCTTTGAATAGGTCTTATGTTGCCTAAATGTATGTCAAATCCTAGAAACCTTATGTTTGTTTGGAATAGCCTCATTTTTGGTTCGGATATGACTAAACCATTTGCTTTTATAGTTTTTAGTAAAATATGTAAATGTTTGAAATGGCTATCAATTGTACTAGAATAGACTAATATATCATCAATATATACCATTACAGATGATGAATAAGGATTGAAAATATCATTCATTATTTTCTGGAATTCAGATGGTGCATTTTTTAATCCAAATGGCATGACGTTCCATTCATATTGACCAAAAGGAACTATAAATGCCGTTTTGTATTTATCCTTTTCATCTATTTGAATTTGCCAATATCCTGATTTTAAATCAATTTTTTTTGAGATTTTTTTTTGCATTAACTAACCTATTAATCAAATCTCTCTTATTTGGAATAGGGTATCTAATACATTGTAATACCTTATTTAATGGCTTATAATTTATGACTAACCTAGGAACTCCTCTTTCTTTTTCTGCATTCTTATTTACATAAAATACTGAACAACGCCATGGAGATTTGCTCGTTCTGATTAATCTTTTTTCTAAATGGCTATGGATTTCCTGCTTACATAATTCTATTAATTCTGCATTCATTTGGATAAGCCTTGCCTTGGTGGGAATATTTTGCTCATTAAATTCTTTTTCATTAATCATATGTTTTTTCCTATTCCAAAATGCATTGGGATGATTTGAGCATATTTGATTTTTAAATTCTTGTTCTAGTTTTTTAATTTTTTCTTTTATTATCCTATTTTCTAATTGTTCTTCTATTTTGGAATAGCTTAGCTCTTCTTTTAAGAATAGAATGTCTTTTTTTTTTCCTATTTAGAACACGTATTTTTTTATATGTGGAATTAGTTTGTAATAGGTGTAATTCTATTTGGCTAGGGGGACTAATGAAAGAAAACAATCATTTTCCCCTAATATTTTTGTACTAATTCCTTCTTGAGTCTTTTTAAAAGGAGTTATTTGGTATAAGAATGGATTTCCTAATACTGCATCATAAGATACATTCTCTAATATTAAAAATGAGTGTTTAATACAATAATCATTATTACATATAAATCCGTTAGATGATTTCTTTTTAATAATCATTGGAGTACCATTTGCTGTTGATAATTGTTCATTAGTTTTTTCTAAATATTTATTTGGATTTATTCCTGATCTTATATAAGATTGATCTGCTCCACTATCAATTAATGCCACTATAGTTGTGCTAAAATTTTGAACTCCTATTGTAATTAAAGAATACAATTTTTCCATATTAATTCTATTGATAACATTAAAAAATTGCTGATGGGATGGGGTATCTTCGGAAATTGGAATGTAAGAACTGCTAGGTTTTTCTAATGATGCAATTTTTAATTCTAATTCTAAATCTTTTTCTTTTAAAGTATTTAATTCGATTTTGATATGACTAATTTCTGATTTTAATAGATTAATTTCTTTTCTTAAATCTTGGGCTTCTGTTGGATTGGTGATTGATTTCTTTTTTTCTAATCTTGAATATTTTTTTATTGTTTTACTTAGGCTAAAGGATTCTGTTATTTTTGGTTTATTATCTTCTAAAACTAGATTTTTTAATCTCTGTATATATTTCGTTTTATCCTCAGAGTTTCCTATCTTATCTATTATATCTAATAATTCTTTCTTTTTATTACTTGTGCTATTTAACGTATTAATGGTTGGAATTCTACACTGGCATATATCTTCAGAACTACTAGAAGATTCTGATTCTGACTCATAATTTGAATGTTCAGTTTCTGAACTATCAATTAATATAGATAATAGTTTATTTCTTAATTCTATATCTCCTAATGCATTTATTTTCTTTTCTGTTTTGCAATAATTTGCAGTATGACCAAATTTTTTGCATTTGTATCATTGAATATTCTGAAATCTATTTTGTTTTTTATTAAATTTTCTTTTTCTAGGTTTTTCATAATTTTTTTTGTGATATGGATTTTCATAGTTAAGATTATCCCTTTTATGTTTCCTAAATTTGTGTTTTCTTACATGTTTGTGATGAGATGAAGGGGGTTTTATTCCTGTTATACCAAATTATTGACAAAATGATCCCATTTCTTTTCTTTCCGATCCATATTTATGTTGAATTTTTAGATCTTGGCATAGAGTTAATGCTTCTTTCTTTACAAAAGCAAAAATTTGACCAAAAGTTATGGTGTTATAGTCTAACTTATCTGTCCCTAATGTTTTGTGTAAATTTGTTAATATTCTTTGAGAAAATAAATTTGGTAATCCTGTAATAGGTTTCTCTTTCCAGAATGGAGAGTTTGAATCTGTTCTTCTAAAGACTTGTGTTAAAAATATATCCTTATACCATTAGTTAAACACATTTTTGAACTTTCTAATGCTTCTTTAGGATTTCCTACAAAATACATTGATATGACATATACTAAGAATGCAGATCCATCTTGGACCATGACAAAATTTATGTCATCTCCTTCTCCTTGAGCTTCTTCAGTTTCATGATTCATAATATGTTGTTTATCTGATAAAGTGAGATGATTATCCCACCAACCTTTCAATTGACCAGTAAATCCTGTTACTAATAACATGACTATGCCTGGTTCAGAAGTATTTAAATTTGTCTTGTAAGCCATTTTGGCCATACCCATTTCTTGTAATATATTTAATAATTGATATTTTGATAATCCATTTATGTTCCATTGATATATGGATGAACCATCATAGCTATTAAATGTTGGATTTCTTTCTTCATATTGAATATCTGGAGGAGTAGGTCTTGGATAATAAGCTCTTGTATTATGATTTTTCCAATTGTTATTATATTTATGAGTTTTTAATTTATTAATTTGCATCTCAGGCTTGCCTTCAAGATGTTCTTGGAATTGTTGTTCTATTGAACAAATTTGTTGAATTCGATAATTTAAATTTTCGTAAACTATTTTCTTTATTAATTATTATGAGAATAAATTCTACTACTTTGTTTATCACAATCATCTTCTGACTCTTCTTCCGATATTTCAGAATAGGAATCATCTGAACTTTCTTGTGGATTTACTTGAGATATAACTCCTATTTGTTTAGAACTACTAGACTTATCATTTTGTTTTAGTGATAATGATTCCTCCATTTGTTTTGAAAAAGGTGATACCTGAAAATGGGGTTTTGAAAGTTTATTTTGAAATGTCTCTGGCTTGTTATCTAATTTAGTAGAAATAAAATTAACTTGATTTGCTATAGTGTGTAATATTTGATTGGAATAATTATTCTGTTGATGGACTTTTTTAAGATCTCCTAAGTTTAATGATTCTGTGTCTGCTCCTTCTCTTCCTAATTTGAGAGGGGAGGCCGTTACTGTAATATTATCAGTGGTAATGTCTAATGATTTGAATGGTGGGTGTGTAGAATAAACTATTGTATTATTTTGTAATTTCCATTTTTTGTATAAGTTGGACTGGACATTTATTACTGGAATTTCTATAAAATTATTTTTTCTTATTATTTTTTCTTTATTTAAATAATATTCTAACCACATAAAAAATTCATTTGCTTAATTTTCTTTGTTGTTAGTTCTTTATAAAATTCCTTTTTTAATTGTTCTCTATTATATGTACTTAGTTTTTCAAACCAAAGTGTTTTTGTAATATTTTCTGTACTATAATAATCATTATTTAAATATATCTTATCGATTGTAAATTCATTTTCATTATTCATCATGTTGATTTCAGATTGCCTCATTTGACTAGGAGTTGATGAACCTATTGAAGAACTAGTATCTGGAATAATTTCTGGCAATGGAGTAGAATATCTTACCCTTGTATCATTAAAATGTGTTGGGATATCTGATGTTTAATGCCTATGGGTTCCATAACTATCTGTACTGGAATACCTAGAAAATGGACCTTGAGAAAATCTACTAGACCTGGATTTATTAAATTTGATTAATATTTTTCCATCATTCTGTTCTTCTATTGTTGAGGGTTCAGTAATTCTTATGTTCCTTTGTATTCCTAGTGGTCTTTCTGCTAGTATTTCTTCAGGAATAGTTATTTCATTCCATTTTAATAACTTAGGTGTTTCTATTGAGATATTATCTGAATTTGTTGTCACATATACCGATTCTTCTTTTTCTGTTGGATTTAACCTTAATGCCGATGGGATCATGGATTGCATTAATTTGAAATAGACTCTGTAAATTAATACAAAGTGTTCTGTATCATTTACTATTCTATCTTGTTTTAGTTGAATATCTAATTTTAAAGAATCCATAATATGTGGGTCTATTAAACTTTTGAATAGTTCGGAATACAATCAAATCTTATTGTACCATTACATATATTAGTTTGTACCATTGCTAGTATAGAGTCTTTATACCTTATTAATCTATCATCTCTGAGTGCTATGAATATGGGTGTATCTATGCCTAGTCTAACTAGAGGATGTAATGCAATTTGTACTAACCCAAAATGCAAGAATCTATAGTTTTGTTCTCTATATTTTTTAATAGCCCTAGATGATAATAATTGAATCGATTGTATTTCCTGATTCATTGGTAATATTTCTTCATGAATTTTAATAGAGTATGACTTATTAAACTCTAATATGCCATGTTGATAAATTGATTTAATGGTTTTGTTTGGTAAAATTTGTTGGACTTCATGACTTTGTAAAACATTTGAAGATGTAGATCCTGGACTTGTATACATATATGTATGTATATATATATATAACTACTACACCCCTCGAGCAATCATTGGATTACTAGCAAGGCAAAACTTTAAACAAATAAACTTAAATTGGGATTTAGGGGGGAACCTCTGGTGAAAATGTCTAGAAACTTAAGATCATGAGACATGTGAAAGACTTTTGACTTGCTCCAAGTGACCATCTCATGAACAAAATGATAATCAACATCAATATGTTTGACTTTATGTGCGAACTGCGAAACAATATCATAAGCAAGAAAGTGAGCACTATTGCCACTCAACCGCACATGAAAATTCCAATATGTGTGGATTATGCATATTATGTTGAGGTAAATGTTGTAATAAGGCATTCCATTGGAATGACAAAATCATGCTTGGGTGATTGTGGTAAAACTTTTCTTAGATATCAATGTGAGTCGCATTACGTACAATTTCCTTAAATAGTAATTCGTCCCTACTACAACGTTGGGTTTCACGAATTCCCTTTGAGGGTAAAACAATCGAAAATCCCTCCTGTTCTAGGCTTGAATCAGAAGAATACTTTTAATTACCTGTGTTTTTGGTTGTCTGGGAAAATCTTGTCTTTTTCCCTGTCATGTTTGTGTTTTTTGTGTTTGTATTTTCACATTAACACCATGCATGCGTACGCAAGTATGTATTGGATACAAATGTCATGAAACGATGCATCAGTTCATCATTCTACGACGAGCCAGGTAGTTATCAGAATAATAATTGTAATATTGTATCTTTCCACATTTCAGGGCAATGCAATAAGGTAGGCATGCTGCCACATCCCATACACGGTCATTAATTCATCATTATTCGTTCGGTTAAGGAATTAGACAACACACCACCAACATTAAAATTATTAATAAATACGGTGGTATCTAGATGATGCATCTTTCCACACAAGAATAAGACAACTTAATCTTACCAACACAGTTTTAATACTCATCCCAAAACTGTAAGCTCATAGACAATTTATACAAGTGTGTACTTCGCACCACCAAACTTGTTTTAACATCTCGAGTTCACAACTACTTGAATCCAATTATACTTAAATAGCCTTGTGTTTCATAACCTCCCCCCATTTAATATTAACATTGATTCGAAAAATCCAACAACCAAACCAAACAAGTGCATAAATGAAAATGTCTTTAAGATTGAATTTTCTCCTTAGTGAACTACACATTCCAAATATTCGAGAATCGGGGTGTTTCTAAAGATTGAAACCTTCAACCCATTTGAACACTTGAAGATAATCCACACACAAGTTCAAATACAACTCAAAAGTTTAAACTGACAGTATACAAGTCATGTGTCCCTATCCATTCATGAGTGCATACAAAGCCAAATATGAGCTTATTGAAGCTACTGCACTTCACACTTCATATAGGTGAATCACTTAATCGTACACCTGCAAATGTACTTTGTCAAAGGATCCATTAAGAAGTTACAACTTCAACCTTACTTTCATGCAGGTCCAAACATATTATCTTCGGGATATGAAATCATATGTTTCAATTTCAAACAATAGGCCTTCAACATTGAATTTTATTCTCACGTCGTATCAGAGCAAAATTGGGTATCCCATTATCAAAGATTTAAATAGGCTTTAAATTCATCCCGATCACCGACTTGTTTATCAAGTCCTTAACTAGTCACTTTGTCAAGTGCTCCGCAAGATTGCGTTGATATCTTACAAAATCAACTGAAATCACACATGAGTTATTAACTCACGATTCACGCCTAGCGCTCAAGTGTGTAAATTGCCATTAAACACTTCACCATGACCTTAGCCACATACCGGCTTATGCCACAACATAATTTTACCAAGTCTATAACCATTTTGCCTCTATAACGACAATAACATCAATTGAGGTTTCTGCTAATTTCTATTGCACATCTTCCTGATTAAGGAATGGTCACCTTGCTTTAATAATATTGTTTTCTTTCAATTTTCAAGAGTCAACAAATCTGCATTACAAATATCTAGAATACTGTGTTCTAATTCATTTTTCAAGAGTCAACACATCAATATTTTAAAAATTCCAAAATATTGTGTATTGAATCATAAACATATAAACAAATTTAAAAATATATATTCTCGCCAGTTCATTTATTTGAAATTTTTTCCCCAGCATTTGAGTGAATGCATAGAACATTCATCTTTACTCTCTATGCTGTAAAAAAAGACAACCATGCATTACATTAAAAATTCCATCGTCGTCATGATGCCTTTTCAGGAATACACTGCCATGTATTTGATAAAAAAATTCATCATGATCATATTGTGCATAGGCTGAGCCGCCCTATCTGTACTATGCATACACATTATTGCATTAAAAATAAACATACACATGAGTGAATACGTATCTATATGATAGATATGTGTATAACTAATACGTATTACACATCCCATGTGGTTGCAACCAACATAGACCAAACATAAACATAGACAAAACATAAAAACCTTAAGGATGGAGTCAAGAATTTGAGTGGTGTAGACCGTATTAGCAATTTGCTCGAATCCCTCATTTTCTACCCAAAATCATTATGGCCTATATTATTTATTTTTTAACTATCATGCATATGAAATTAATTTCTCATTTCATTGTATGCATATTATTTTATTATAAAGCAAGTAGCATACCTTTGCGACTAGCATTATCGTTTCTCACGAAATCAGCGTTCCTACTCCACCGCATCTATCCATGCATGCGCATCTGCATATGTTGCACCATCACATCCTTCGTACGCATTGTTTCATGGTCACATTCACCAGCAAACTTATCATCCAATAAGTTCTAAATTACTCTTTAAGATTGTTGGGGGTAAATGCTATTATAATGCATTCCATTGGAATGACAAAATCACGCTTGGATGATTAAGGTACAACTTTTCTTGGATATCGATGTGAGTCGCGTTACGTACGCTTTCCTTAAAGAGTAATTCGACCCTATTACAACCTTAGGTTACATGAATTCCCTTCGAGGATAAAACGATCGAAAATCCCTCCTGTTCTATGCTTGAATCAGAATAATACTTTTCATTACCTGTATTTTTTGTTGCTATGTACATTTGGGAAAATCTTGTCTTTTTCCCTGGTCATGTTTTTGTTTTATGTGTTTGTATTTTCACACTAACACCATGCATGCGTACACATGTATATGTAGGAAACAAATGTCATGAAACGATGCAACAGTTCATCGACAAGCCAGGTAGTTATCAGAATAATAATTGCAACGTTGTATCTTTCCACATTTCAGGACAATGCAGTCAGTTAGGCATGCTACCAACGCTACATCCCATACACAATCCTTAATTCATCCTCATAGAGAATTAGACACTACACACCACCACCATCATAATTTTAAATAAATACAGAGGTAGGTAGAATGATGCATCTTTGTTAGTCTTACCAACACAGTTTTAATACTTATCCCATAATGTAAGCTCGTAGATAGTTTATACAAGTATGCACTCCGCACCACCAAACTTTTTTTAACACCTCGAGTTCACAACTACTTAATCCAATTATACTTAAATAACCTCGTGTTTCATAAAACACCCACGTATTAGAGAAACGAGACTGTCCATAAAGCACTGAACTATGAATACGACCAATGATAAAACCAGCAAGAAAGTGGTTTGAGAGATGATTCAGAACTCGAATTATTAGAATCCTGAGTTTTGAAAAAGAAATTATGCACCTGCATCTCAGTGACGATATCAATGAAAAGTATGAGCCGTGTTCATATGAGCATACATGAATTCATCAAAAGAGCCTCCAGGATCCTGAAGGAAGCACAAAACCCGATCTTCATCATCGACGGGTTTTCATAAAAAAACACGCATGTATTATTTTATCTTCCGTTACTCACCATTAAATTTTTGTTACGATAATTCACTGATCACACTCCCTCAATTCCAAATTAAATTGTACCGAATATTTTTAGCAGTTATCAAAAAATATGTTTAACTTTAATATCATCATCTAAATAGAATAACCGTGTATAAAATTAAAAAGTTGATAATTATAAACAACATTCTATGTATATTCTATATAAAAAACAATAGTATCATATAAGATAATATTTTTATTTATTTATATATCAGTTAAAATATATGATCAAAACAAGCAATTTTAGAAAGAAGTTCAAAAGGCTCAGTAATAACTAAACTAGTTGTAAATCATTTTTATCTACTCGTCCTGTCAAAGGTATCAGCTGGAATAGCTCAGTTGGTTAGAGCGTGTGGCTGTTAACCACAAGGTCGGAGGTTCAAGCCCTCCTTCTAGCGTCTTAACTTTTGCATATTCCCATTCTTTCTATCAATTGAAACTTTGAAAAACTAAACGCAAACTAGGCAAAAACAAAGACGAAAGGGGCATTCCGAGAATTGAACTCGGGACCTCTCGCACCCTAAGCGAGAATCATACCACTAGACCAAATGCCCTTGTTGCTAACAGTATTTGTAACAAAATATTCAACATAAAGTTTATTAGACTAACAAAAAAAAATGCTACTCCCTCCGTCTCAGAGAAATTGACACAATTACTTTTTTATGCAGATGAGTTGAAAGTATTAATGGGAAATAAAGGAAAGGTATTTGGGTAATGAAAGAGTTGACTAGTAATTTAATCAACATCTTGAGGGATATTATGGTAAATGTATAAACTCATTTTTGTCACTTTAGGTAAGAATTGAATTGTGTCAATTTCTGTGGAACGAACGAAAATAAAAATTGTGCCAATTTCTATGGGACAGGGAAAATATTATATTAGATTACAAAAAGAGATTGAGTAAAAATATATAAGAAGTTAAAACCAAAACTTGAGAGAGTACAAGAATTGAGCAAAAATGGTACAATCTCCCTTTTTTTCTTCTTATTTTTGGAAAATCAATAATTCCAAGATACTGAGAAAAATGACCAATGACGATTACAATAAGTAGAGTTGACGTCCAACATGACTAGTCTCTAGCAATAACTAACATACTGCAATGATATCTAAATTATATGTCAACCAAACTGATCATCTACACTATTAAAGTTGTAACATCGCTCTTGGAGATATTAACTTACTCCCCAAAAAAAATCATGATCACTTGGCAGAGAGGAGCGTATCACGCATCAATATCACCGCA
Source organism: Rubia yunnanensis (assembly GCA_037428765.1). Lineage (NCBI taxonomy): Eukaryota > Viridiplantae > Streptophyta > Magnoliopsida > Gentianales > Rubiaceae > Rubia > Rubia yunnanensis. The sequence goes on from CM075069.1 coordinate 5,988,085, forward strand.
CCAAACATGGATCTTCTACAACTGTAACACCACTTGATCCAACCACGAGCTATGTTGTCCAAACTGTAAACACTTTGAAAGTCACATATCTGACAAATCCAAATTAATGGAAACCTAAAAATAAAATCACAAACAAAATTATGAACACACGATATGAACAAGCAGAATGAGAACAATACATCAATGTAAACAACTAAATCAAATTATTATCATGAACACAACGATCTAATCGATTAGGTCGAAGAACAAAACTAATATGTGGAGACAAATTCCACACTTATTGAATAACAAAAACACAAATTAAAATAAACCGTTGTTCCACATCTCCCTTGATGAATATAGAGGGAAAAAAAGATTGAAGAAGAACGGGTGCAGCAAGACAGGAGAAAGGGGGATTGCGGCCAACATAGGGTTTTCAGTTGTAAGGCGAGATTAGTTAAATACTATGTACTTTCTCCCTTTTTGTTTGTCTCAATAAAAATGGCATGATTTGAAAACTATTAAAAATGATAAAGAATACTCTGTATGCTGTTAAATTTAACAATGTTCTCTTTAATTTCAACAAGTTTCAATATGTGCACTTTGTTTTTCCGAAGTACCCATACTTTTCAAACCTTGTGTCCATCACACCAGTTTGCATAAAAGAGCAAGGGAAAAACAATCTCGACATTTTTAGCAGGATGGAGGGAGTAGATTTTGAAGTGGTCACAAAATATTGTTTTAGACCGACCAACCGTTAAATGATACTAATTTATAACTAATACAACTAATGAAGGGCAATGTATTTATAATTTTTAAAAACTTTTAAAATGTATCACAAATTTGAATACATTATAATTTTAACCCTAAGAATTATTAAGACAAAGCCCTTCCCGCACAATGTTTTGGGCTAGAGCTGATTCACCATGCTTTGATGGAAAAGGCTAGATAGTGTATCTAGCAGAGTGCACCGCGGCCTACACGAAAGGATTTGCAAATCAGCCCCTCAAATTTTGCTTAATTGTACTTCAGCTCGTTTTGAAATGAATGAGCTCGGCGTGGCCATTTGAAACTCCAAGTTCATTCGGGAACAGAAACCAATAAAGTACGTGTCGCCTTCTGCATTCATATGACCATGCTTCCTAGGAACCTACACAACTATCCATTATTACACTCAAAATCACACACACCTACTGCGCCACCTCCCGCCACCCTCCACCGCCGCGGCGCCACCTGCAGCACTGCTGGAGTGAAAGATGGTGGCTCTGCATTTCGGAGCCCCCACTGTATTCGGAACGAGGGCGAAACATCGTTACGGTTCTGCCAGATTTCGGACCAACGCGGCTGCTGTTCTCGGAGAGTTTCCCTCGTTTCTACCGAAAGAGGTTGGCAATATTAAGGACCCTTTCGCCCGCGCTCTGGCGCAGAGGATTCAAAGGGTTCCTGTTCAGGTATGCATGGATGTTTTTCCTGTTTGAATTGGAGGAGATGGATTGGGTTGATTCGAAATAAGTCGCGGAATAACCAAATTCTTCCGATTTTAGGCGTTTTTTAAAATTCATGTGACAAATGTGCGTGTTTTTTGAATTTCTGTTTTTGATCGTGTGTTTTGTGAATGTGATGAAGCAGATGGGGTTTTCTGAAGGCTGTCTTATGAGCAGCTGTGTGAAGCCGGCGATTCAATGTGAGACCGCCCCTGTTGTTCTTCTGCATTGTTTTGATAGGTTCATACTTCTCATCTGCAAAAGAATGTTTTTCTCTCTTTCGTGGCCATTTTCACTGTTACATTGCATTTCTAAGCTTGGTTTTGTGTTTTATTATCACGCAGCTCTTGTTTAGAGTGGCGGCGCACACTCCCGTTGCTCGAGGATGCTGGTCTGGAGACGTGGGCTGTGGATGTTCTCGGATGGGGATTCTCCGACTTAGGTTGTTTCAAACTACATTGAGCTCTTGCTTCTGTTTGATTTAGCAGACAACATCTTCTTTTGTTTGATTTCACTTGTTAATGACCACGCATTTTCGTGATTATCTGCTGGTGTAGAAACGCGTCCTCCCTGCAATGCGGAAGCAAAAACAAATCATCTTTACGAGGTTTCTTCTAGATTGGATTTGCTATTGATAGGTCACAGTTATTGTAATTCTGGCAATTTTGTTCTTGAACATATGATTGAGTTTTGTTGTCTCCTACACAGCTCTGGAGGGCTCACATTAAAAGACCAATGATACTAGTTGGACCAAGCCTTGGTGCTTCTGTTGCCATTGACTTTGCTGTCAAATTTCCTGAAGCTGTAAGGGATTTCCTTTATCTGAGTTATCTCTCCAACAAGATAACTGAATGTAAATGATCTATAAAGTTTAAAATGAAATAGTAGATCTCATTCCTGTGAAAGATTGGTTTTTGTCTTCTGGCTAGTAAATGTTCATCTACATTTCGCCTACGTACATCTATCATATTCCTGTGTTTTTGTTTTCTGGCTAGTAAATGTTCATCTACATTTCGCCTACGTACATCTATCATATTCCTGTGTTTTTGTCTTCTGGCTAGTAAATGTTCATCTACATTGTACATCTATCATATTCCTGTGAAATGTTAGACCTTGATTGTACTTCTGCTTTTATTGGTCTTTGTAATAATTGCTACTTGGTGGCTGGTGCTTGTTGGAACTTGGCACGTGTATTTAACATGTAATGTATATAGTCTGAAATACATTTGCTCCATTTGTTGCAGGTTGATAAGTTGATTTTGATTGATGCATCCGTGTATGCAGATGGCGTAGGAATTCTAACGGAACTGCCCAACACTTTAGCATATGCTGGGGTAATTACTAATTGCATTTATGTTAATGTCTTTGGATGGTCAAGGTGGATCACACCTCATTAGCGATAGGAGTGACTACAAATTGAAGCACGCGCCTTATATGTGGTCGACATTTTGATGAATCGAACATGCATAAGAGAACAAATTTGAATGGTGGATGATTGAGTAGGCAATGCCCTTGGCAAGGACCTAGCCGAACTAGTTGTTGGTTATCCTTCCTCTGCCAATTCGATATGAACTTTAAGAATGAAAACATTTGAAAAGGAAAAAAAGGGGCTGCTTCTGTGGAATATTCATGGTGGTCATTATAAATGATAGCTGGTGGTATTTCTCTAGTATCCTTTTACTGAATCGGGATTTTCAGGTCTCTTTGTTGAAAAGCATCCCACTCCGAATGTACGCGAACTTGATTGCTTTTCATAATATACCTCTATCAACATGCTTGGACTGGACAAATGTGAGTGGACCATACGGTTATTTTCTGCCTGTTACACTCTGAAAGTGAGTATGCAGAACTTAATTTGGCTGTTGATGAATTTTTTGGTTTAAAATTCAGGTTGGTCGGTTGCACTGCCTGTTGCCTTGGTGGGAAGATGCTACAGTAAACTACATGCTCAGCGGGGGCTACAGCATTGCTAACAAGATAAAATTGGTATCACAAGCTTACTATCGTCGTGTCATTTCATTTTCGATCATGTTCAAATCCAAATGGGACAAGTTCTAATGTAAACAAACACCACTTTTGCTTCATTTCAGGTAAAGCAGAAAACTCTGATCATATGGGGTGAGCGCGATCGCATAGTTAGCAAGAAAATTGCAACGGTCAGTTTTAATTCTCTTTAGAACACATCTGAATCTTGAACACTTCCACATTCCTTCTCATGAAATGCATTTTATTTCATGAAATGCAGCAATTACACCAAGAATTGCAGAATGCAAGTGTTCGAATGGTACCAGAAAGTGGTCATCTCCCTCATGTTGAGAAGCCGGTATCGGTAGCAAGGTTGATATCAGAGTTTGTTCGATTTGGTAGTGGCTTTAAAAGAACCTTAGTCTTAGGTTAGATCGATGGGGAGAACACTACGTATAAACAAAAAGGAGGAAGGGAATGGAAGTGGTGTAGAAAAATTGCTATTAGGGGAGTATTCGTTTCATACTTACTATGACGAAATTTCATCATGGTGAATTATAGTTATTACACCCCTGCATTTTAGATCAATTTTTAAATTAGTCCTTATATTTTTTAGTTATTATACTAGTTACGTTTATGATTTGAATTGGGGATTTAAATGTCAGTTTCAGTTACCCACAATTGTTTCGACAAATTGTTTGATTAAACGGTACGCAATATGATAAAATTAGTTTTAAAGACTAATGTCTTTTTTTTTTCTTAATCAAGACTAATGTCTTCGTTATAAATTGTCAATGTGTCAAGTCGTTATTAGAGAGTAATTTATCATCAACTACGACTCATACTGGCAGAGAATATACTTGGTAAAAATATAAGATTGTGAAATGAAAGTGCATTTATATTTATCCTAATAATTAGGAATAATATAAGCCAGAGTTCTGTTAAGCTCGTACAAAATAAAAATGAACTTCCCATTTTATGATAAAAAAAATTATAGCAATTAAACCTACAAAGTTTTGGGAAAAATCGATTTTTTTATACATATATGAAAATATATGATTGAATTTGAATTATAAAAAGGTAAAAGATTTAAAATTTATTATGGAATGTACATTAGTTATAAGTTTATTATCCGATTAATGCAACCCAAAAATTGTATCTTGATTTATTCTAATTTGCAGTTTAAACCTTGATTATTCCATAACCTTATTCAAATACCATCTTTCAAGAGAGACTCACAAAGTTTAAAAATTGTATTGGAGAGAAATGACCCTACATGATTGTGAATATTTTTCTAGTTAATACATTCGAGATTTTAATCAGAGTCCGTCTCTTTGAAGATGAATTTTTCGTCTGCAAATTACAAGAAATCAAAATACAGTCTTCAGGTTGTATAATCGATTATAAACTTATAATAATTGCTAATTGCATAATAAAATTTTTAATATTCCAATTAAAATATGTTATCTTTCTATTATTTTAATTAAACTCAGTATTTGCATATGTATATGAAAATACAGTCTTTCACAAGACTTTGCCATTTAATTAATCAAGGGAGTATTATTATTTTTAAAACATCAGAGTCTGTCTCTTGAAAGACGACATTTCTATAAATTGTGAAAAAACCAAGGTTTAAAGTACAAAATTTTAAAAATGAAGATAAATTTTTTGAGTTGCATGAATCAGATTATAAACTTTATAACTAATATACATTGCATAATAAATTTTAATATTATAACTAAAATATTTTGGCAAAGTCTTGGGAAAGACGGTCTTTCCATAAGGTTATGGAAAGACAGGGTATAATTAGAATAATAAAAGGTAAAAGGTGTTAGATGCAATATTAAAATTTTAGTATGCAACATGTAGTAGTTATAAAATTTATAACCCGGTTCATGCAAACCGAAAATTTTATCTTCATTTTTTCTAATTTAGACTTTAAACCTTGGTATTTCCATAACTTATGGAAAGACCGTGTTTCAAGAGAAAATTTAGACTTTAAACCTAGTTATGGAAAGACCGTGTTTCAAGAGACGGACTCAAATATTTTATCCTTTATTATTTTAACTAAATCATGGATTTCCCATGGGCTTGGCATTGCCTCGGTGCGCAAGGGAGCCTTGCAAAGCAAGAACTCCCCACACTGCCGCTGCCGAGGATCGAACCTGGGATTGTTGGCTTACCCACCCATGTCCCAACCACTGGGGTACACCCGTGGGTGTCTAAAGCATTATTCGGAAATGATTTTAGTGTAGGGTGAGATGGGCCCCATCCCAAATAACCAGAATTTGGAAGAGCTTAAACCCTAGTCTTCCCATCCTAAAACCCAAGACCCGCCATTGCTAAAACCTCCTCCACTGAAACAGTACCCCACTTATCTCCCCTCCGCCGTACGCCGCCGATCTCCGAACCGACCTCACCGTCCTCTACACGTACAGTTTCCGGCCATGGATATAGATGGGGATTCTGAGGAAGCTTCAAGGAGAGTGCAGGTGCGGTTTGTGACGAAGCTGAAGCCTCCGTATAAAGCCCCGTCCATGTCCATTGCCATTCCTTCCAATCTCACTCGCTTTGGTCTTTCTACCATTGTCAATAATCTGATTAGAAATGGTAATTTCTCAGCAGAAATTTCGGTTCTCTGTTTAGTTTTAATTGTTTGTTCCTAGTAATTTTCTATGCTTTCAGTCAATGATCACTATATGAACGCTTACGTTGATTTGGGTGCTTGTGTTTTTTCGTTTGTAGCAAATGATGAATGGGAAACTGAAGCTTTTGATTTTCTCATTGACGGGGAATTGGTTAGGATGTCCCTCGAAGAATTTCTAGTTGCTAAGGGCATCTCAGCTGTAAGTTATGATTTTCGGAACTCAAATTTACGTCCTGAATATCTGCAGAAGTAGCTATGGTGTTGGTGGATCATTTCTTGCATTTAGCATGTATTGGTGCTCTTATTTTCCCCTAACTATCCTGTTGGCTGGCGCAGTGTTTAGTGGTCATGTATTTTGCATTTCTGTATTTCTTGCTAATAACCATAATTGTCGACTCATTGCAGGAGAAAGTTCTTGAAATTGAGTACATTAAGGCTGTGGTACCAAGGAAGGAAGAAGAGCCGTCCCAGCATGATGATTGGGTTAGCGCAGTTGACGGCTCTAGTTCCAAGTAAATCTCTTCAACTCCATGAGATATTGTGATTAAGTATTATTTAGCCTTCAGTTATTCTACCTATCATTTCTCATGGTCTCCGTCCATGGACGTTGTGTACCTGTAGGTTCATTTTGACTGGATGCTATGATGGTTTAGGAAGGTAAATATCTGAATAATTTCCTCGTTGTGTTGCTACCTTGAACACAGTATGACTTTGGTTCTATCGCTGTTTGAGCTCATGTTCCAACTGATAAAATAACTTGAAGGATATGGAAAGAAGCGGGATTCTGTACACATATTTTGGAGGGGCACACTGGTGCAATAAATTCCGTGTGTGTCATCCAGCCTAAAGGTACATTCAAATTCTCCCCAAAATAACCAATGGTCTGAGTAATGAGGTATACGAATCAGATGCTGATTTGTTAATCTTTTCTTATTTATTTATAATTCGATAGTTGAAAGTAGCATTGACCAAGTGGTTGCTACTGCTTCTAAAGACATGACTGTGAGATTATTTAAGGTATGTTAACGGTGACACTACTACTTAATTAGAATTCTAGAATTCCATGGGCAAAATTGTATCTTACTTGCTACTGCAATCTTTCTGCTGTAGGTTGATACCAATGAGTCCAGCAATCAACCTAAGAAGGTTCAATCATTTAAGAGTCTCCATGGACACAGTGGTTCTGTTAAATGCATTTCTGCTGAGCCCTCCGGAGATAAGGTGCCATCTTTTTGTTCTTTTCTCACAGAAGGCCACTGGTGCAAAGCGACATAAGTTTGTTGATTTCATAGTTTTAATCTGTCTTTTCTCTGATACATTCGGCAGATTTGCTCAGGTTCTTGGGACTGTAGGATAAATTTGTGGCGGGCAAATGAATCTGATTTTGGAGGTGATACTATTTCTATTAAGAAAAGGAAAAAGGAAGGAGATAAGGAATCAAAAACAAAGGTATAACATGTTTGATGGTCCCTCAACATTTTTTCCCTTTCCATTTGCATGAAAACAGGTAATAGAATCTACACTTAATGATGTGGTGAATTTTGAATGGTATATTATATAGGAGTCGTTTGGTATGCGGTGAGAGATGCGGTAATTACAAATTCCTCGGATTTTAGTATGGGCAGGGTTGTTTGGTTGACAGAAAATTGTAAAAACGTGGGAATTTGGAATGCCGGAGTAAATAACGTGGGAAGTATCTTACCGAGGACCCCTCGGTAGATTACAAATCCTCTACCTTTTTAATATGCATTTACATTTTTTATCCCATGAATGATGCGTAAATTTTTTCATTTCCCTCCATAACGCGCGTAGTTTTTTCATTTCCCTCCTCAACCAAACAATATCTCGGAAAATAAATCCTAGGAAATACAAATTCCTATGTGTGTAACCAAACACGTTTTGTATATATTCTGGGATTTTAATCAGGGAAATAACTTCTCAAGAGTTAGAAAATCTGCAGGAATTTAGTTCCCACGTGAACCAAACGTCTCCATAGTTTCCCCACCTCCATCAGTGTGGCCAGTAATCATAACTTCTCATACTTGTTACTTTATTTTTCTCACTTCGGATTTAGATTAGGTTTCTCTCGTTCCAGAATTCTTTTTCATGCATAGGGAACGTTGTCACCATGTTATAATTAACGTTTAATGACATGCAGGAGGAAGCAATATCTACACTAGTGGGACACACTCAGAGTGTGTCTGCTGTGGTCTGGTCAGAGCGTGAAACAATATATTCTGCCTCATGGGATCATTCTATTAGAAGATGGGATGTCGAGACAGGCAAAGACTCGATGAACATGGTAAAAAGGATTAAAATACTCCTATCTTCTTGCTCTGTTTGGACATAGAATCTGTCTTTGTGATAATAACATCCTGTAATTCTTCTTCATTTAAAATCCCTCGACCAGAAAATAATAACATCCTCTCTGCACAGTATTGTGGGAAAGCATTCAACTGTCTGGATGTTGGCGGCGAAAGTTCCTCTCTGCTAGTTGCTGGTGGTTCAGACCCTATTCTTCGGATATGGGATCCTCGAAAACCAGGTTGATTGATATATTATCTTCTTACATTTCAAGTTTAGGGGACAAAACAAACCCATTTTGCATCCTGTTTTTTATGGCATATTGTTCTGGGATTTCAATAATCAAGTTAGTTACCTGTTAGGTACTTTGGCCCCAACCCTTCAGTTCTCTTCCCACACATCCTGGATATCTAGCTGCAAATGGCATGATAGATCATTGTATCACTTGGTGTCGGCATCTTATGATGGGAAAGTTATGTTATGGGATCTGAGAACCGCGGTATATACCTTGTTTCCTTTCACTTTTCATTTGTAATCTGGGCTAAGCTTCCTGGTGAAATACTAACGCTATTTGAATATATTGTCTGTTGCAGTGGCCTCTGGCTGTTATTGATTCACACGACGACAAGGTGCTTTACTTTTCTGTAGTTTTTCTCATATCCTCTTATCCAATACGTGGAATTATAATTATCTTCTGCATGATGCAGGTCTTATGTGCTGACTGGTGGAGAGCTGATAGCGTTGTAAGTGGCGGGGCTGACTCAAAGCTTCGCATATCTTCTGAAGTTTCTGTAATTTGATACCCTCCCATAGATTGCAGATTACTGTACTGGCTTCTTTCTCCACCCCAAAGTTATGGAAGTCTTTGTACTAATAGTATACTACTGCGATGAGTGGAAATTTTGTTGAGTGTATTCATTCGATTATCGGTATACTAATTTCGCAAATCCGTATGAAAATGAACCTCTTAGGATTTCCTTCACCGGACTATATTATTTAATAACATTTTGATCGTGCAAAGTTCAGATGACATGAAATGAGAGAATAAGAAAAGATTTGTGTTTTAAACATAAATGAAACCAAGTAGGCAAAGATTCCCGCACATAATGATGAGATGAGATGGAGATCCTACCATGGATTAGACCATCTTATGGCAATGAGAACGTAAAATAAGAGATCATTTTTCTCAAAATCTGAACAAATGGAAGTTTATCGGATGAAGCATTTCTTGAAACATCTTGTAATTTGATTCCTTAATTAAACAAACAGGTTCATAAGTTTAGTTATGGTAGTAAATGAAAGTTCCTCACCTTTGTTTCTATGATGATACAACTTCCCGTTCTTCAATATTGCGGATTAAAATAATTCATTCTTATAATTTTTTACTCATTTTAATCAAATATTTAAAAATCTGATTACATACAATAATAGCATCATCCTATAATATATCGTTGATAATTTTACAGGAAAAAAAAGTTACACTGAAACTACAATGAACTATCGTGTATCATAAATCGGAGATATTCATTAAGTTTATCTGAAATTGAATTGCAAAAATAATTTTAAAGCGTTCAGTTGACTTTCCATCAATAAAATTTAAATATAAAGTTTTTCACCTTTTCGCTGTTTAAAAGGCAAAAAGTACAAGGAAAAAAGAAATGAAAAGTGTTAAATCCCCGTGCAAATACCGAGACACGTGACAGTATATGTGGCATTTCTGTACCACTCCTTTCTTCTCCGATCAAACACCATGAACACATTCCCACCGATCAGTAACGGCCGGAACCGTCACTGTTAGATAGCTATGGCCACACTTCCTGCGTCAGAATCAGTGTATTTCCGGGGCCTCCGGCGAGGCCCCATTGCTCCCTTGGGCGATAATTTTTCTCGCCGTCTTTACTTCAGGAAGCGTCCCGCCGCAAATTTCCGGCGTAAAATTGCTTCCAATTCAAAGAGGTATGGAATGAAAATTTCGCATTCTTTAAGTACACTTTAATCTAAGCTCTGCATTGCTAATTTTTGTTCCGTTTCAGTTCATCTTTTTCTGCCGATGATTGGTGTCGTCATAAGCTGAGGACTCGTGTTTGCTCAAGCACGGTATGCCTTGGAAATAACGTCCTTATTATGCTCTCTTGATTTCGCCTTCAGTAATATTTTTTCGTTTATTTTCAGTTAATGTACAGTTTTTTTCCTTCAAATAAAACGTAATTTTCCCCAATAGGAGCATGATAATAATTTGAAGAATATCATTAGAAATTCAGCTACGTATTCACATTTATCTTTTAATCAGTGTGTGTGGAACAGGAGTATTTCTGATTGATTGAAACAGTTAAAACTGCTAATGGATCAGAGTTTGACTCTACTTTGACTTTTAGGATGATGAAGTCATTGAGATATCTATGGATGTTCTTGATGAGGGAGATGGTAATGCATCAGGTAGAACTGAAGGTTTTGCTCCTGATGAAGGCGAACTATTGGCCATGAAAAAGGCTCTAGCTGATTCGCGAGCGAGACAGGAAGCCGTTGAGGAAGAGAGAGATCGGTTGCTTGAAGAGTTAGCTCGGGCTGAGGCTAAACAGAAGGAGTACGTTGCTGCTATCTTGCAGGACAAGGAAGTTGCCATTGCGGAACTTGAGGCTGCTAAGGCTCTTTTTAATCAGAAGTTGGAGCAGTCTGTGGAGGATAAGTTTAATTTGGAGAGCAAGTTGTTCCTGGCAAAACAGGATGCTGTTGAGCTTGCTGTGCAAGTTGAAAAGATGGCGGAATTTGCTTTCCAACAAGCGACTTCTCACATATTGGAAGATGCCAAGTTGAAAGTTTCAGCGGCTGAAGCTGTTGCCACGGAGGCAGCATATCGAATGGAGGAACGCATTCGGCATGCCTCTGAGGAGACCATAGTCTCTATAGTGGAGCAATCTAAAGATGCTATAGAGAAGGCATTAGCTGTTGCAGAAACGGCAAGCGATCAGTCAACCAAAGCTATAGCTGCATTTGAAGATGACTTGAATCCTCTGGATGAAGTAGTTCTCCTTCAATCTCAGAATTTGAAATTTCAACATGATATCAACAACTTGGAATCCAAACTATTGCTTTCCAATCATGAAATACATAAGCTCCAAATGGAATTAGAACACAGCCTCCAGCAATGTAGTGCATTGGAACTTCGAGCAAGTGATGCAGAGAAAGCATTGCTTGAACTTCAGGAGTCCAGCAAGAAAGCAGCTCTGCAACAAGAGGAGGAAGTTAAATCATTGTTGGAAAAGATAAAGAAGGATGCAGTGGACAGAAAGAGAGCAGCTTCAAAGGCATTCAAGGCTGAGCTGGAGGCGATCAGAGCTGTAACTGAAGCGGCCAAAAGAACTGCCCGTGCACAGGAAGAAGCTTACCTTAAAAGGTGTGAAGCACTGCAGAGATCTCTAAGAGCAGCTGAAGCTGCTTCAAAGACGTGGAGAGAAAGATCTGAAATAGCAGAGACTTTTTTGATGAAGCAAAGATCCTCAGATGAGGAAAATGAAAATCAAGCATATGTTGTTAATGGTGGACGTGTAGATCTTCTGGTGGCTGAGGATTCGCAAAAGTGGAAACTGCTAAGTGATGGTCCTCGAAGAGAAATTCCTGATTGGATGTCACGGAGGATCCAGTCAATCTTCCCCAAGTTTCCACCAAGAAAGACTGATGTAGCAGAAGTTAACACATCAAAGTTTATATCTCTGGAGTTACCGAAGTTAGATGAAGTATGGTCCATCGCTCAAGAAAAAACAAAGGAAGGGGACACGCTTGTGGAGCATGTGATGGAGAAAGAAATCATAGAGAAAAAGAGGAAGGCTTTGGAACGTGCTCTTCAGAGAAAAACTATTAAATGGCAGAGAACTCCAGAAGAAAAGAAATTAGGTGGGGTTTTAACAATCTAAACTGTTTATGCACTTGTCCAGGGTTCATTTTTCCCTGCACAAATGCAAGAAAACCTTGTAACTTTACTGCCTTTTATTGCAGAACCTGGAACTGGTACTGGACGTGAGATTGTGGTGAGTATAGCTCTTGGATCCACTATCACAACTTCTTATAAGATCTTTTTTCGTTCCTGAAAACATGTCTGTATATGGTTCTTGAGACTTTCAATCTTTAGTTGTTTTTACTTCTCTAGTAATGGTTACTGAGCTTTGGCGGAATCCTGTGATTTGCGAGATTTCTTTCATCTTGAGAATTTTGCTGCTCTTGTTGCTTTCTCCGTGCTGGAGCAAAATTCATAAATTGGATAGCATGGATATTTTTTTTGGGACAATGATTCTGTTTTTCTTCTTCCAATGTGCTTTACTTCCTCTTTTTACTTTTGAAAACCCTGGCATACCAAGTATGCTAGCCACCTTATCATTCCCTTTAGAAATTGTGATTATTATACTGGAAAATTAGATATTGCTGTCAATTTCGGAGAACACGGTGTCTACATGTTCTCGTCTATGTTGATGAGTGAAACATTCTTTTTTGTTTATTTGATTACGAGACTAAATTATACTCTTCCTTGCTTCAAAGTTCGCTTTTGCTTCTGCTCTAAATTATCTAACTTTGTTGTTTAAGTTCCAAGGCTTCAACTGGGAAAGCTGGAGAAAAAAGTGGTACCTTGACCTTGCTACTAAAGCCTCTGATTTGTCCCGCTCCGGGATTACAGCTGTGTGGTTTCCACCTCCAACAGAATCTGTTGCTCCACAAGGTCCCCGTCCTTTTTCCCTCTAATAAGAATTAACACTCATGACACATTGCTAGCTGAAATACAAAAAGATGGATTTCCTTAATGTATCTCTCCAGTGAGTTTGATGTGAATCTTAATTGGCCCGCTTAGCTTTTGTGCCTTTATTTTCGAATGGAGTATGGTCTTGGTATTCATACTTTATCTTAATAAACCCTGAATTTGTGAAAACTGCAGTCCTTAGTACGAGAAAATTTGCAAATATGATTAATTTAGAGAAAATTATGAATATTTTATGGTTGCTTCTCTAAACTTTACATGCAACCTTGCTGAAGGCATTTTAATTTACTGCAGGTTATATGCCTTCTGATCTTTATAACTTGAACTCTGCCTATGGGTCGGAGGAAGAGCTGAAGCATTGTATTAATGAAATGCATGGTCACGATCTTCTGGTATGTGGAACAACATAAGCTATTAATCCTTTGCATGTATCTGTAAATTCAATGGTTCAGAAATTTGGGGCATTCCTCCAATTCTAGTACATATATATTTGAGGTGTACAGTATGTGGTGCGGGTGCCACTCCAATGTAAATATATGCAGATTCTATTAGCAATACCATTTGTCAAATCACCTGCTAGAAGCTTAGGCTGTAGAATTTTGTTGTTTTTGAAATGCAAACTTCCTACTTGATGAAGGTAATTTTGTGGGAATGTTTCGCAGGCTTTGGGAGATGTTGTACTGAACCACAGATGTGCTCAGAAACAGGTATGTTAGATTTCTTCCTGTTCGTATGCAGGCCTTGTTGATTGTGTTGGTTTTTGGTTAGCTTGTGTCTCAAGCCATTTGTTTATATATATTGTGAACTTTGTGTTATACGATTGTTAACTAAAGTCAATGAGGCTTATTAACTGCAATAAAAAACACCACTACTTCTTGAACTATTTATACTTATATTGTTGCTACAGAACAGAAGACCAGTCCTCGGGCAATGCAATATTTGAGATATTAACTAATTTTCTCCGGTTTCGTAAAGAGTGCTTTGATGTTGCAGGTGGTGAACGTCTTTTAGCATTCATTTTATCTCTCACTAATAAAATTACTTTATACACAAGATTGATCATTAATATGCTAAAATTACCTTCAGTCCTTTTCTTCTCGTAATCTGCTCGTGCTGCTTGTCCTGGTGTGCTTTCAAGGTGGAGCATTTGTTAAACTATATGATGGCTGCATAAGTATGTTAACATTAGTATTATCTGGCTACAGAGTCCAAATGGTGTCTGGAACATATATGGAGGTAAGCTTGCATGGGGTCCTGAAGCTATTGTTTGTGATGATCCCAACTTCCAAGGACGTGGAAATCCTTCAAGTGGTATTGGATCCTCTCTAATTTTTTTTTCAGTGACTCTTGTATTCTTTGCTTTAGACTTGTAGTATGAGATTTCAATACCAAACTCGATGCCTTGTGAACATGGAACAGTTTTTAGGTTTTAACAAAGCAATTCTTATACTGTATCCCTGGTGTACCATGTATATGCATTGTCTATATATTGAATGTGCATTTTAATTATATTATTTGCGCGTTACGATATTTATACAGTAATCCCAAACAAATTGAAATAATGCACAATACTAAATAGAAGAATGCATATTCATATAACACAAAATACACAAAATACCATTGGGGATACGGTGCTTATGGTACCCTAGGGGTACCATATAATTTGCCTCAACAAAGCTAAGTGCAATAGATTTGTTGCAAATTATATAATTTCTGCATGACATATGAGACTGAAGCTGATCAGACTTCTTTATACTCTTTCTTGTTATGGTGAACAGGTGACATCTTTCACGCAGCACCAAATATCGATCATTCTCAAGGCTTCGTTCGAAGAGATATAAGAGAGTGGCTAAATTGGTTGCGAAATGACATTGGTTTTGATGGCTGGCGGCTTGACTTTGCAAGGTGAGTGAGCTGGGTCATGTAAAATTGATTTTTCACGTACCCCAGCCTGTTTGGTATCGTTTTGGATCCCAACTTTCCAGATTGTTGATATAACTTGCCCTGAATTGAGGAACTTGCCCTCTTTTTGAGTAATTCTAAATCCTAATGCTTGAATCCTAAGGATCTTGGTAACATAAGCACTGATATTAGTAGTTGTAAATGACAAATCAAGTTAAGCTGGGAACGGAACCTGATGGGTGCTGGAATTTTTTCCTAAACAAGCACAATACTACGAGTCTAACTAACATAGTATTTTGAAATCCATGAGTTTGCCTATGATAAGTCTATATCTGCACTAGAGAAATAGAAAGTGATGATACTTCATTATCTGTTGCAGGGGCTTTGCGGGTGAGTATGTGAAGGAATATATAGAGGCTTCAAATCCTGCTTTTTCGATTGGAGAATATTGGGATAGCTTGGTGTATGAAGGGGGAAATTTATGCTATAACCAGGGTAAGTGCTTGCATATAAGTATCAGCTTTTATTGTTTTCTCTCATTTTGACTACTCTGTCCAAGAGCTGCTTCTCTAGTGAATCTCATAAAAATGGTCAGAAAATATTGGATTCCTTCTAGTGGTTTTAGATATGTTTTATTTAGTTTACCCTCTGAACCCGTGATCATAAGAATTAAAGAGAAAGATGATAACATAAAACACAGAAGCGAAGAAATATGTGGTACTGTCTTGAATTTTGTTCCATAACTCAATATGATCTGCAACCATGTCCAGTTAAGTTTAGGTTTTTCCATTTTGATGATTAATGCCCGTTTCCATCTCTGGTTCCTGATTCCTCACTTATTTGTACTCATTATCGTCCACAACATGCCTGAGTTATATGTGATGGTGTCTCCTTCAGAAATGTAATTATCTGATTTTATTGTGACACGATCCCTCGAACTTTTGCATTCGCATGCAGACGCACATCGACAGCGTATAGTAAATTGGATCAATGCAACTGGGGGAACCTCCTCAGCGTTTGATGTCACAACCAAGGTACTTTTGCTGCTACCCTTTCTTGTTTCATGGACCCAGCCATGTATTTGTAGTTAGTAGTGGTGCAGAATCTTGTCTTAATTTATGTTACATTGTTACATATGCTGTTTTACTGACATTAGCTGGCATCCCCTAAAACTTAAGTCGCTTGATGCCTTTCTATAAAGCTAATAAAAGCCATGTCATGTTATTCACGATGTCTGCTGTATAAACCATATCTACCTCTCAGATGTTGCTCTTGTGAGACATATATAATCAGGCTACAGCCGTGTTTGGTTTAGCTGTTCTTATCACTTCAAAATCATTTTATTGAGAATTGGTTTCATATTTCAGGGTATACTTCATTCTGCTCTGCATAACCAATACTGGAGGTTGATCGATCCTCAAGGGAAACCAACAGGAGTAATGGGATGGTGGCCCTCGCGTGCTGTGACATTCTTGGAGAATCATGATACCGGTTCAACACAGGTAACTTTTTCTCACATGCACTATGTCTGATTCGATGATTCAGCTCAAGTATTGCTGATTACACTTGCAAATATGGAAAATGCTTTGTTGCAGGGTCACTGGCCATTTCCTAGGGACAAGCTTGCGCAGGGGTATGCATACATTTTAACCCATCCTGGAACGGTAATTCTTCACTCTCTTCATCAACAATCAGTTGATACCAAGCCTTGCCATCTGATTTTACTAACATCATCTTTTTGGCTGGAGGAACAGCCTGTGATATTCTACGATCATTTCTATGATTTTGGCCTTCGGGAAATGATTATCGAGTTAATAGAGTCTCGGACAAGAGCTGGAATCCATTGCCGGAGTTCTGTAAAGATACTCCATGCGAATAACGATGGATACGTGGCGCAAATTGGTGATACGCTGGTAATGAAGCTTGGTTACCTGGACTGGAATCCTTTCAAGGAAGTTCATTTGGATGGGAGCTGGCAAAAGTTTTTAGATAAAGGCGCTGATTACCAGTTGTGGTTGAGACAATAGTGTTTCATAATAGTTGTACTTTGCTTACCGTCGGGCCAATACGATGGGCGACAAACGTGCCGTTTTATTATAAAGGAATAAGTGCGAATATAAATATAACTACTTGATCAAGTGTCAATACAACTTTGAGGTAATTTTTAGTGCAAAAATAACGCTAACTAGTTAATGAAAGTGCCAACATAACCCTCAGATCTCATTTTCAGCGCTGACTTTAATTTTTCGGCGTTAACTCTATGTAAATTGATAGGGTTATATCAACACATTATGAAAACTGATAGGATTGTGCTAATTTAACCCTACCAGTTTTCATAATGTGCTGATATAACCCTACCTATTACAGTGGAGTGTAGTATTGGTTCGGCGGTGGTCCAGCAATATTGGAGTATTAATGACTGTAAGGGGAATAATGTCATTTTCTATTTTTTTTTGTATTTTTAGATTTTTCAGAAGGAAAAAAATGTATTTTTATAAAATTTTGGATAAAAGTTTCCGGGGAGGGTTATATTGGCCCTTTCACTGACTATCTAGGGTTATATTGGCACTTTTGAACACTGCAAGGTTATATTGACACTTATGTCAACTAGATAGGGTTATAAAACACTTTTCTCTATTATAAATGTTATTCTTTTCGGAAAGAGTTAATTGCTGAAATAATCTTACACCCCCTGTCTCAGTTCAAATTGCACAGAATCTTTTTCTCAATCAAACTTGTCGAAGTTTGACCATATATTTGGATAAGTAAACGACCAATAATATTATCGTATGAGATACCGTCAGATTCACCGTAACATGAAGTTTTAAAATATCAACTTCTTGTGTGTCGTTATTATACGTAATTACATATATTTACAGTCAAAGGTGTTTATTTGAGATCGTGAAAAAGATTCTGTGCAATTTGAGCTGGGACGGAGGAAGTATATTTTAGTTGAAAGTGCCAATCTAACCTTATAAAATTGAGCAAATGACTTCGGTGGCCCCTTAACTATCACCATCGTCAACCTTTGGCCCATTATCTTTTTTTAAAATACTTTTGGCCCCTTATATTTTTTGTGAACATTTTTTACGACTCAACTTACAAAACAGCTTAATCGTGGCCCCTCTGGAAGTGCTAAAACTGAGTTGTTTTGTAAGTTGATGGGCCAAAAATATTCAAAATAATATAAAGGGCCAAAGGTGGACGATTTTAATAGTTAAGGGGCCACCGAAGTCATTTTCCCTATAAAATTTGAAAGGGTAAATCTAAACCTATGTTTTGGGGGAAAAAGTGTCAATCTAACTCATGCAACGTGAAATTGGCCGGACTTACATAAACTGACCATTATATCCTTATTGAAATAAATTTAAAATTTTAGAAAATGGCAAAAAGACTATTTTACCCTTACATTTTTCCTTTGTTCGTTTAGACTCAACATTTTACCCTACCATTAATATCTACTTTTCACACCCCCTTTCCTCTTCTCTCTTCTCTCTTCTCTCATCTGCCGCTCCTCTCCTCCGCTGCCTCCGCTGCCTCCTCTATCTTCGCTTGCGTCACCATTTCTTCGACGAAGAAGAAGAGTCACGCCACCATTTCTTTAACACCATTTCTTTGAAGAAGAAGCGTCACCATTTCTTCGATAGCAATGTCCTCCTCCTCTGTCACAGGTTTCTTCTTCAACGCTGGAGGTGGGCCTCGGGCTAGGGTTGGGGCTAAGAATCAGGTGGTGGTGGGGCTGGGTGGTGCGCAGGTGGGGCTGGGTAGTAGCGAGCTGGACTTGATGGTGGTGGACTGGGGTTGGGAATCGGCTAGTGGTGGCGGCGGAGAATCTGTGGTGGTGAAGGCAGAGATGTGGTGGTGAAGAAGATGTGGAGAAGTGATGGTGGTGAGGTGGAATAGTGGCGTCGGTGGCGGAAGTCGAGAGGCAGTGGCGAAGCAAAGGGTAGTTAGGGGGTAGCGTAGAAAATAAGGGAAATAATTTGCGTGTCCGGTGTAATTTGCAAACCAGGACCATCGGCAGAACCAATAAAGTAAGGATCAGTCGACATACGACCAATAGGTACAGTAGTTCGAGGGCTAGATTTCTACTGCAACTGCTTCAGTAAAGTCACAATCACATCATAACCACTCATATCCTGAAGCTTCGGAACCTCAGGTGAAGCATCAATACGAGCATGTTCTCCAGAGGTAGACATCGTGCAAAATCATGTATGGATCAGCAGCTGGTGCAGCAACCGACAGCAGATTAGATCGGCGGTGGCGTGTGACGGGAACTCTGCAGCGCGTGAGCTTTGGGATCGACGTGTGTGGCTTAATGCACAGACCGATCGGATCAAAGATCAAGGGAGGAGGCGCACGGATTACCACGGCTAGACGGTGGCTGTGGCGATTGGCGAGTGGTGGTACGGAGCGGACGGCGGTGGCTCGGAAAGGCAGCTAACTATTTTCTTAGTGTTTCAAGATTTTAGGCTCTGATACCATATTAAATTTCAAGGTATCTTGAGCTTCCATCTTAAAACCAATTGGTACTAAGTGGAGGTGACCCAAAACCTTATATGTAATTCATTTAGTCTTTAAGAAACCGATGTGAGATATCTCTTTCAACACGCCCCCTCGCCAACCTAGAAATACTCCACGACCCATATTGGGCCAAATTAAAAGGGGTCCACACATCGGCCCAGTAAACCCAACTCGGGCCCAGGTTTAATACCCGACTCTGATACCATGTTAAATTTCAAGCTATCTTGGGTTTCCATCTTAAAACCAATTGGTACTAAGTGGAGGTAACCCAAGACCTTATATGTAAGTCATTTAGTCTTTAAGAAACTGTTGTGGAATATATCTTTCAACATGTAGTTTTGTCACAAAACTTTTAGATTTAATTCTAGAGGTATTTTTGTCATTTCATATATGGTCAATGCCTAAATTCGTCCAGTTAATGCCGGAATAGTGCAATTTCGGTACATTGTTCAAAACCTTAGGGTCATAATCGCACTTTCAGATTTTATGAGGTTAGATTGGCACTTTCAGAAAATAATATGGCTAGTTTTTTGTTTTACCTATAAATTTAATACTACATACTCCCTTTGGCCCTCTATATATGTCTCATTTCAAAATGGATATGGCTCATTTCAAAATGGCACAAGAAATTTAGAAATTGAAATGGGTGATAGAGATGGTATTAGGAGAGTAAAAAGTAAATTGGGTGATTGAAAATAATCTAGAATTTGTAAAAAAAAATAAGGAAAAAAAAAGAGGAGTCAAAATAAAAATAAAAATAAAAATAATCCCAATATGGAGTGAGCCATTATTAGTAAAGGATTAAAGGGAGTGTTACAAGTGGATGTAGTAAAATTAAAATGGAGATGCGGGGGATCGAACCCCGTGCCTCTCGCATGCAAAGCGAGCGCTCTACCATTTGAGCTACATCCCCTTGATACAGAATGTGCTGCATTAATTAGTTAACTGTTTATTTATATTTCTGCTCGCATGAACTGATACCTTCCTTGCATGCATGTACACAGTACACCTTACTGTGCTCCCTGCATAAAAAAGAAGTAATTTCATCAGGTAGATCTTACTAATTTATGAGTTGTCAAGATTTATTTCTGAGTTTGAACCATGTCCACATTACGTTTCATTGGAAGACATCAAACTTGAAATTTGGTTTTACCCAATTATCACTACTGGTGTGTTCCAACATGTCTAGTTTAACCAAGTGTGAAATAATGTAAAATGTAAAAGACACACGACTTGGTTACGCAGTTCGGTGTAATCCACCTACATCTGCGGGGCCTGGCCCAGTTCAGAATGAATCCACTAATCAGAAAGATACAGTACAAAGTACACCATACAATTATACTTATCTTATCTAACTATAACGTGAATCCTGCAAGCTCCCCTTGCTACCGATCCGCCTTGATCAGACTCCCTCTGACCTCGAAACTCGTCGACGCTGGATCTCCTCCTCCCGAGGAATTAAGGCATATGATTCTGAACTTTGTGCAGCAGGTGTGTTGGAACACAGTATACTGGCTCTATGCAATTCTCGAAAGATAAAAATCTGTGTGCAGATTTTTTCTATTAAGTCCGTAAGTATGCAGCCGTGTTTTGTCCCCAATTTATATCCACGAATCAGATATGAATACTCCTTGATTATCTCCACAATATTCCTATTCCAAATCTGATTCTTGAAGCATATCCATATCCCATAAATAAAGGGATTTACCTTATATCATTCAATCCCATATATTCGAATAAATCTTCTCCATATAAGTAGGGATTTTCCATAAACCAATTATGCTTCACACGCCTGATATATATAGTCATATATACGAGTTCCATTTATTCCAAACTACTGCAATATTCTGACTTTGATTTCCATAAAAGCTTTGGCGTAAATCTGCTGCAGCAGCATGTTGGAACATGGTAAGATTTTCTGTTAACATCTTTGGCTGAATATCCATATAAAGCTTTATACCAAAAGTACATATTTTTCTGCTCCACTTCCGTAATATTCTTCACTTCCATAAACACCTTTTTTCCGTAAAACTTTATACTCATCCGTATAATACTCATAACTGAATATTCCCAATTCCATAACATTAATCCAATCCCACATATATAGGAACTGATATATTCTCCAACTCAAATACAACTTGGACTAGATGTATCCTTCTTGGATTCAGTCTTCAACCTTTCCTTATTTCACCAAAATTCCTTCTTTGATGTTACAACTCAATAATACCATATTTGCATAATTTCCACAAATTGCCAACTAGATAAATCTAGACTTTACAATCTCCCCCTTTGGCATTTTGTGGACAAATCACCTTTTGGCATTTCATCACAAGAGGTTATGCAAATAAAGATATCAACCTTGAAAACCACTCTGGATGTTGGAACATAGAAACATAACGTCTCCCCCTGAATTCCGCATTCCTTCAACATCCAGGAATAATAAGCATGTTGGAACATCAACCCAACAGAGCTAATAAAGTCATCCAAGAAATCTAAAACATCTCCCCCTTGGGACCATAAACATGCCACACGCAATAGACACAGAAAACCAAAATCTCCATTAAATGCAGCAGCCCCTGAAGCAAATACCTGGCCTATGTTGGAACATAGCCATAACAGAACCTTTAAACCTCTTCAGGAGCAGCTATCTGTGCCTCATCTAATCTGGCATTTTCTATCTCCAAATCTACCATCTAAATGGATTGAGCACTTAACTTCACACCATTGTACCACTCGAAATCTGGATCAATGTTGCCTCCCATAGAATTCTTCTACAATCTCTCGGTTGTACTTCTTGTAGATTGAGGTAGCAGTCTTGAGACCCAAATAGTCCAGATAAGCTGTAAATCCACACTCGTCATATACACCCAGATCAGTTGTCCCTTCGGCTGAAATTATATCTCTCATGGCAGTTTGATCAGAAGTGCCTTCAATAATCTGCTCACCTTGTGTTGGAACACAGTCACCAATGTTGGAACATAACAGCTCTCATGCTTCAGAATCAACACATCTTCTACTCAGCTTCCTTCACTTCATCAGTACTTTCTCCCCCTATCTGGTGTTGGAACATAGACTTCCACGACTTTTCTCTCAACCCGAATTCTCACAAATACTCCCACCATACTCATCTTTAATTCAGCTTGCATCAAAGTCACAAAATCTTGTTCTTGAAAAACAAGCAAGTTGTGATCTACTCCCCTCGACGAGAACCATTCTGAATAGGAAAGGTTGTGAGTCGCTTATTCCACGCCCGTGGTGCTTGTTTTGATCCATACGAAGCCTTCTTAAGTCGTCGATATACTTCCTCATTAACCACATCATGTAGGGGAGCACTCTTGACAGCTTTTTGGTACATCGTAAAATTTATAATGTAAACCATAACAAGGAGAATGCGAATATATTCTAACCTGTCAACTGAGGAAACAGCAATGAAGGAGAGAAAATATTGTAGACCAGCAAGTTCCCTATAATTAACCCAAGGGATCGATCGAGTCATTCTTCCGCTTGATTCAGCCTTCACCGATGTTGGAACATGGGAGAGTTCTGGAGAGGACAGTGTTCCAACATTGCTGAAGTTATAAGAGTCATCACCTTCATCTTTAAGATCTGTCTCATCTGATGTTCCAACATCATTACGTCCCTGATCTGAGAAATCAACCGATGTTGGAACATGGTCAGCCGTACGATATACTTCATCACATTTGACAACTTCTTGTTCCAATAAGTAGCATTTGTCTGATGACCGAATACCAGTAAGCATTTTGTTGTTGCCATGTTTCACTATGCACTTTTCCTTGTGAAATTCCACAGCCATATTATCATCACATAGTTGGCTGATACTGAGGAGATTAGCCTTTAGATCTTCCATCAACAAAATACCAGTGAATACGGGGAATCCTTCAATATGCAGTTCACCTTTTCCAACCACTCGACTCTTCTTTCCATCGCCAAACGTAACAAAAGCACCATCATATGGCTGGATGTTTGTTAGTAATTCCCGAGTTCCAGTCATGTGGCCAGAGCAACCACTATCAAAGTACCACAAGTCTCTAGAATGTGCAATAGGAGACGTATGAGCAAAAAAGCAAGTACTTGTGCGTTTAACAACCCATACCTTTTTGACCATTTTTTATCGCTGGACATCATCTATGTTGGAACACACTGAGAGTTGTCTCCCTGTTATGATATCTCTGAGCAGTTTTCGGCATTGTTCCTCTGTATGACCTTGATACAGCCAGTAGCTACAGATGAGAGGTTTCCTTTTATGGGTCTTGATAAACTTTCTTTTTACCTCTTGAATCTTCGACTTGAGACCGACCTTGCTACCTGATGAATTTTCAAAACCGATTCCATGTCGATCTCCAAAGTTTTTCCCCATGGTCAGAATGTCATCAAGTTTCTCCTTTCCAGTGTTTAACTTGGTAATAGCTGCTTCAGCCATCTCAGCTCTATTAGTTGTTGAGCTTAGATTCAAATTTAACTCTTCAATCTCTCTTCTGAGTTCATCAACTAAAACTTGCAACTCCTTCTCTTTCTTGCCCAGATGATTTTTCTCTTCCTTCAACACTCTATTTGTATCAATAACTTGAAGCCACATTGCATACATCTGCTCATATGTACTGTAGATATCTTCATCACTCACAACTAGTCCGTCATCATCACTGGACATGCCATCAGAACCTGTGTTGGAACATACAACCTCTGTGTTGGAACATACAACCTCTGTGTTGGAACATACAGCTTCGTCTTTCTCTGAAATGTTGGAACATACCTCAACTGATCCACTATGAAATTTTGCTCCAAATGCCATATAATTGCTTGTAAGTTCCCCTTCGTCATCTTCATCATCTTTACTCGAAGAGGTGATGTATGATTTTCCCCGCTTCTTTAGGGTATTAGCACATTCAGCCTGGATGTGACCGTATCCTCCACATTCTCGACATTGAATTCTTTCAGACTGCTTTCCTTCACCACTTTGGTTTCTAGAGAACTGCTGACTTCCTTGTTCCATCCGAGTTCCACTATTACCAAAATCTTGAGGACGATTTTTATTCCCTCTAGATCTTTCCTGTGAATTCTTGTTTACCACCTTCTTCAGCATTCTTGATAAACTCTTGGTGATAGGAGCAAGTTCTTCAATTCCATCATCACTATCAGATTCATGGATGACCCTTGATGAAGAGGATTTGAAGGCCAACTCCTTCTGGACTTTCTTTGCAGGCTGTTGCATTGTCATCTCATAGGTCTGTAGTGATCCCATTAGTTCATCCAGGGTCATGGTGGCTACATCTCTTGCTTCTTCTATTGCCGCAACCTTCATAGCAAACCTTTTAAGGAGTGATCTCAAATTACAACATGCCTAATTGAAATTTGGTTTTACCTAATTAATTCAATTATTACTACTAGTGTGTTCCAACATGCCTAGTTTAACCAAGTGTGAAATAATGTAAAATGTAAAAGACACACGACTTGGTTACGCAGTTCGGTGTAATCCACCTACATCTGCGGGGCCTGGCCCAGTTCAGAATGAATCCACTAATCAGAAAGATACAGTACAAAGTACACCATACAATTATACTTATCTTATCTAACTATAACGTGAATCCTGCAAGCTCCCCTTGCTACTGATCCGCCTTGATCAGACTCCCTCTGACCTCGAAACTCGTCGACGCTGGATCTCCTCCTCCCGGGGAATTAAGGCATATGATTCTGAACTTTGTGCAGCAGGTGTGTTGGAACACAGTATATTGGCTCTATGCAATTCTCGAAAGATAAAAATCTGTGTGCAGATTTTTTCTATTAAGTCCGTAAGTATGCAGCCGTGTTTTGTCCCCAATTTATATCCACGAATCAGATATGAATACTCCTTGATTATCTCCACAATATTCCTATTCCAAATCTGATTCTTGAAGCATATACATATCCCATAAATAAAGGGATTTACCTTATATCATTCAATCCCATATATTCGAATAAATCTTCTCCATATAAGTAGGGATTTTCCATAAACCAATTATGCTTCACACGCCTGATATATATAGTCATATATACGAATTCCATTTATTCCAAACTACTGCAATATTCTGACTTTGATTTCCATAAAAGCTTTGGCGTAAATCTGCTGCAGCAGCATGTTGGAACATGGTAAGATTTTCTGTTAACATCTTTGGCTGAATATCCATATAAAGCTTTATACCAAAAGTACATCTTTTTCTGCTCCACTTCCGTAATATTCTTCACTTCCATAAACACCTTTTTTCCGTAAAACTTTATACTCATCCGTATAATACCCATAACTGAATATTCCCAATTCCATAACATTAATCCAATCTCACATATATAGGAACTGATATATTCTCCAACTCAAATACAACTTGGACTAGATGTATCCTTCTTGGATTCAGTCTTCAACCTTTCCTTATTTCACCAAAATTCCTTCTTTGATGTTACAACTCAATAATACCATATTTGCATAATTTCCACAAATTACCAACTAGATAAATCTAGACTTTACAATCTCCCCCTTTGGCATTTTGTGGACCAATCACCTTTTGGCATTTCATCACAAGAGGTTATGCAAATAAAGATATCAACCTTGAAAACCACTATGGATGTTGGAACATAGAAACATAACGTCTCCCCCTGAATTCCGCATTCCTTCAACATCCAGGAATAATAAGCATGTTGGAACATCAACCCAACAGAGCCAATAAAGTCATCCAAGAAATCCAAAACAAAACTAATACTCCCTCCGTCCTGAATTAAACTGCACACTTTCCATTTTTGGATGTCCCCAATTAAATTGCAATGGTCAGAACTTTCCCAATTCAGCATAGTTGACCATTGGTAAAAAGACTGAAATGCCCCTGGACCTTATGAATATTACAAGCATGTTAGCTGATTAATTATGCTCATTAGCAATGGATTGGGACGCGTGTTGCTTTATTGAGCAGTGTGCTGACCCATTTTCAAATGGGTCAGACTTATCACATGCGTGTCTTTCGCTCTTTCCCATATCCATTATTGCTCTCCCAACACTCCCTTTCTCTCTTCTCCATTACTTCTCAACGCTCCATTCACAGCTCATTTCTCTCTTCTCCTTTACGACATCACAGCGATGCTCTGTCCTCCCTCGATAAAAAGAAAAACCTAGCCCCTCCATATCCGATCTGTGTTGAAGGGTTTGTGTTTTTGTTGATCCTTATGTGTGAATCGATCCGCGGTTTTTGTTTTCATTCGCAGCTTTCTGGTTTCCAATCTGGGGTTTTCTAAAATCGATGTTGTCCGCTTTCAAAACGAACTTGATTTCTGCATCGTCGACTTCCATCTCATCATTTTCTTGTGCTGGTCTGTGTTTGGGTCGTATTTTTGTTGGGTTTTGTACTGATTTGGTTGCTTCTTAAGTTGTGGTTTCTGCATTCTTAGTTGTTGTGTGTTAAAACCCTTGGAATGTATACGGATCTACAGTTTTCAAGTATAAAATCTGGTGCATGAGAAGATTTTGTGTGGTTTTTTGTCTTCTGAGTTCAGAAACCTAGATTCATAGTGCTTGTCGTTGGATTTTTTCACGCCGTTTGGCAGTCTTGACACATATATGCCCTAGTTTGTGGTGTTGTTCCCGTTCCGGGTTAATTTCATCCTTGATTCATTGCAATTTGTGCTCTTTGTCAAGAAAAACAGTGTTTCTATTTGATTATTGACGTATTACTTGTACTTCGTTCCCAGATCTATGACTACAGTGCCCCTGTTCTAACTATTCTTACACTTTGGCCTATTAATGTTATCGATGTGACTCTGGTGGGGCGCCTTATGTTTTTATTCTCTGCTATCTAACTAGATGTGACATTGGAAGTACTTGCATGTGTAGCATATGTGGTATTCCGATAACTTTCAGTGTTATGATGTGATTTAGCTCAAAACCGATGTTTGTTTGCTTATGAATTGTCATTGATATGTTAAGAATTACTCATACTGTGTTGTTTCAAGCCTTGGCTAGTATGATTTTCAAACCCTAGTCCAATCCCTGGTCATAGAGAACAACTGTTTTTGCATGTTGTTCTTTGTTTCTGTAACCCATTCCCCACCCATTGTGTCTTCCCTTACCTGATGGATCATGGTGACAGGGTCATTGTTGGGCAGGGTGAGTATACCCCTTGCTAAACCTTGAGTGATTCCAATCAGTTTCAGGCCAGTATTGATCCTGCTTTATTTACTGGCCTTGATGACATTGATTCACAACCCAAGGGTAGTAAACTCACCCCACCCCAGTGTCCTGTCCTAGACACTGATTCGTGTGAATCTGGGGATACCCCTGTGGCAACACATTTTAGTCTTGTACCTGAAGCAATCCTGTATCACTCAGATTCAGATCCTGATTCTGATACATTACATTTCCTTCATCCACATGCATCACACTCCCCTAATTCTGATGAAACAATGCCCCCTAATTCTGATGAAACCCTGCACCCTGATTCAGATGAAACATAGCCCCCTGACACTGATAATTCTGATTCTGAATCCTGGTTTGATCCACATCCATCAGTGTTCTTTAAGGGTAACGAATTCCCTAAGTATGGTTTCTGGGAAACTGGTGCCTGTCTATATCCTGGGAACTGGACTGGATATGTTCGTCATGTAGATTCTGATGCTGGAAAATGAATTTACTACTCACAGGTTTGTAATCAACTTACTCTTACATTTGTGCACTTTCTTTAAGTGGTAATATTATAGACAGTGTACTAACATGTTACCTTTACATGCAGGTTTGCTTGGTAGTGCAACTACTTGGTATTGCTACTTGTCTGTGACTACTTGTTTGCTACTTGTCTGTTATAGCCTGTTAGCAACTGTTTTATGCTGGGTACTTGACTGTGTGTGATGTTAATGATCAAATGTGCAACCACTCAGATTTTGACTCGGATTCAGTTGAAACCCGGGTGGGTGTTACCCATTTTTCATCTGAATCCGATGCAGAACCTGAGTTTGGCAGGGTATGTTTCATATCTGGGGCAATAATGGATCAGTGAAAGTTATGCATGTGTATGTGTTTGTGGTTGTCATATGCAGCCATGCAGTAATGTTTCCAAAACTCACTGACCTTGGTTGGGCATATGTTAACTGCATTTTATATGATATATCATAGCTTCTTAAATTGTTTGTGATAGCATGTTTATGTGCTAGTTGAACCCTTGATTAATGATGTAGTTGTGATGAATGATTAATACATGCAGCCATGCCTATCAGCCTCGAAACTGATTTGATCTTGGCGGGGCATGATGTGATTAAACCCAGCTCTGAAATTATTTGCCCAATCTACCCTGTATTAGTTGGTAGCCACCTATGATGATATTGTATGTTCACACTTAGGCAGCAACCGTGGTTTTTTTTAAAATCACATGGATGGCAGCCTTGTAGTGTTTTTTTCCACGAAATGGTTGTGTGTGTCTAGTCATCCATTACATTCTGGTCAATGTTTCTTTGCCTCGGTTCTGAAATAAAAATTTACACAGCACATTTTTTATAAATTGCATGCATACTGAATGGAGTTTAGCCCTCCCAGCTTTTACAAGGTTGCCCTATAAACTTACCTTTACCAAAACTAAGTGGTAAGTTTATCCTAGACCTGAATCTAGAAGCACAGCCCTACAAAAGTACAGATCCCATTCACATCTAAACTATCTCTATACTGATCAGCAGGTCTTGAATGTGCCTTGTTCTTCCAATAGTCACCATGTGTTCCAAGCATCCCCTAACTATTAAATTGTAGGGCAGCATCCCAGGGCTTCTAAGCCTATCTTTACCAATATGTGGCAGTTTAAAATCATTCCCTCCTCTGCATTTCATGATTTCCACCATGAAACATTGTAGACTAAGGAAAATCTTGTCAATTATTTTTGGATCATATCTCTTAAATGCATCATACACAGCCTGCAGTAACTCATCTAGGTTTTGACTAGGGTTTTGCTGCTGTAAACTTTGAATTGAGGCAAAAAACCCCAAATCCAGAATGTTTAGGTCGGGTGATTTTGATAGCTGGCACACCAACTGTATATTGAAACCATCTGAGGTGGCTGCAGCTAGAAATTCAGGGTCATTTGCAAATATGTGACAAGGGGTATTATCTTGTTGTATGAAAATGTTTTTGGTTGCCCAAACTGGCCATTTTTGCTTGATTGCTGGTATCAGCTCATGAATCAACTTGTGTCTTATGATGTCTCTAGTTATGGATGATATGGGTTTGAGAATCATGGTTCCTCTAGGTCTATTTATAGTGGTGTACTTGGCAGGTACATAATCCACGTATGGAAACACGCTTATTTTTCCATCAAACATTACATTACCCTCTAAGTCAAGTAAAGGTCTAGACACAGCACATAAAAACATGAGTTTTGGAATATAATGCTTGCTTTGTGTGATTCTGTATGGTTTAGGTTCATTGGGACCCAGAATATACCTTGTCGTTGCCTCTGTCAGGTAGAACCACTTTTCGTCGATGTGTATAACATTACTTAGGCACCATTCTAGCCTTGATTCTTTGCATGCCAAACTTAGTTGTGGATGAACTACATTAGTGTGGCTCCTGATCTCCTTGCTTGCTATAGCTCTATGTATCGTGCTTTTTCCAACCTGCAACTATGCTGATGTGCTCCGACAGGTTCTCCGGTACCTAAGTGGCACTGCCATTAAGGCCTCCACATCGATTGGTTTCTTGGTTCTGCCACAACACCCATGCCTTTTTGAACGGGCATTCACAGCTTCTCCATTCTGAAGTTGCTGCTTCACGCGCACCCATATGGTAGAGATGGTCCGAACTGAACAGGACCATCTCTCTGCTGCCTCCAGTCTTTGTTGCCGCTGAATCTGCCCATTTTTTTAGTTTTGAAGCAGAAAATGGGCTATGTCCTGCCTGTGCTCATCTGCCAGGTTTGCCCCAACCATCACATGCTCAGTGATGAATTTAGAATGAGGATGGAGATTTGTTTTCTGTATCTGGCCAGTTCCTGAAGAACTGGCCAAAATTATTCTGAGAGCTGCCCTTTTTTTCTAGATTTGGTTGGTTTGGGAGCTGTAATAAATGCCTCATTTTATAGAAGTTTGGATGAAATTTTCAGGCATGTAAACAATGGCATAATTTGGCTCCAGAATTCAAAATTTTGGAGCCAAAAATTAGAAAAAGGAGGGAACGGTTACTGTTCCCTCCAAGGTTCAGTACCTTTGTAACCACTGTCGAACAGTAAATAAACTCTGACATCAGAGTACGAAATTCAGCTTTTTCTACTGAAAATTTGGCCTAAATTCACTGTTCAATTTTTCAGCCAAATTTCTCTTTCATACGATTTATTTTGGGACGGAGGGAGTATTTAATTTAATGCCTCAATCTATATACTCCCTCCGTTACATTTTAAGCTGCACACTTTGACTTTCATCAGTTGACTTGAAAATTATTTGATCCTTAATATCTTTTATTAAGTATTATTAACACTTGTGAAAAGTTGATATTTTGAAACTGTATATTATAACGAATCTAGAAATTTAGCATACAATACTATTTATACTTATATACCAATTCAATTTTTGGGTCAAAGTTAGAAAGTTTTGACTAAATAAATAGTTAAATTGCAGGTTGAAATGGAACAGAAGAATTAACTACAGTTCAATTTAGCTGATTTTTTTATTGATAAATAAATTATGAAACGTTCAGTTGACTCAATTAAATTTGGTGTAATCTTATACTCCCCATCTGTTTCTTTAATATTGGCACACTTTCCTTTTTTGGTTGTTTATTTTATATTGGCATACTTTTTCATTTTTGGCAAAATTCTTTCAATTTCATCCACTCATTCTACTTTTTACTTTCTACATTCGATTGCATCCACTCATTTTCTTCATCTAAATCCAAGCACCTAAACCTATGGTGCAACTATTAGTGAAACAGATGGAGTATGTAATCGTCCAATCCAAGAGACGACTTAGCTCATTACAGATGTTGTGAATTGGTTATGGTTTAGTGGTAAGCCACGCTCTCTGTAACTGAGAGGTCTAGGGTTCAAAACACACCCCCAACAAAAATTTTGAATATTAGAGCAATTTCTTGATGGGAAATACCGAACATCATGGACTCACGGGACTATGTCGGTGGTCTCTGTTGTGGTTTCCCAACTTGCATGTGGTAGATGATAATGAGATCGTGGTAGTTCCAATTTTGGTGGCGGCGGTTCGTTGGTGATGCAGCGTTTGAGTGTTCTTAGGAAAGCGTCCACAGCTATTCAAATGGATGAAGTTTCAGACTCTACTGAGTTTCAACATATTCAATGGTAGTGTCTTCTAGTTAGTTCCTAGATTAGGGTATTAATATGTAACTTGGTTGATTGTATGTAATATTTCAAAACAATACCTATTTCAAATGCTTTGAATAGTTCAGGCAAACTTACGAATAATGAATTCTAGAATTGTTGATTCGTTGTGTGTCCCAACATCCAATTTACATTGTTGAGGCCATATTTTGTAGGGCTGGCCATGGGTCGGGGCGGGTTAGCTATCCCAGCTCAAATTAACTTTTAATTTAGGGTTAAATGGGTTAGGTTGGGTTGAACTGGGCATAAGTTGAATCAAATCGATCCAAATCAACTAAAATTATATAATTTAAAAAATAATAATTTACTATTAATTTATCTTTATTAAAAAAATCAAGAATATTATAGTTGTTTATGAAGTAAATCAATAGTAGATATGTTCTATTAAACTAATTCTTTTTTATGATATTTTTTTTCAAGAAATGAGGTAAAATTATAAATTGGTCAAAATAGATAATTTAGGTCAAAATCTGACCCGACCCAAATGAGTCATTGACCCAACCAATGGGTCAGGTCGGACAATTTGAACACCCCTAATATTTTGCAGTGGGCTAGGTCTCGAACTGATAATGTTGGGTTGGTGAAAAAGGTCTGATTCAGCTCCTGTTCAACCCTCCTTCCTGTGATGATTTCGGATCAGGTATACCCGTAAGATAACATTAGTTACCCAGAGTGGGATGCCCTATGGCCCGCGTCCGCTCCGAAACCCAAGTCAGATCTGGAAAGGGGCTGGCGGAGAAGAAGAGTTATGGTGTTTTCAGGGTTTTGGAGTGAACCTGTCTTTGAAGATAACCTCTAGCTCTCTTTTATACCTCAAAGGCATGGGTCTTCTTTAGGTCAAACCATTAGACTTTTGGGCCTGAAGTGGCGACATGGGCTTACATACCCATATCTTATCATACATAAATGTTATCACTTGCATATTTTAACTCGTATTTCCTGCTTACCAATTATCTGTAGTTTTGTACTAGTAAGGTTCATAAAATCTCGTGTTTATAATCCGTCTTTAGTAATAATTGAAAGAGACGGTCTGTCCACAAACTTATGGACAAACCACTTATTTCTTTCTTAAATTACATACAAAATTTAAAAATAT
Source organism: Rubia yunnanensis (assembly GCA_037428765.1). NCBI lineage: Eukaryota > Viridiplantae > Streptophyta > Magnoliopsida > Gentianales > Rubiaceae > Rubia > Rubia yunnanensis. Next base: position 6,021,083 of record CM075069.1, read on the forward strand.
TGAAAATATTTTTTATATCATATATTTTTATATTTTCACCTTCAAATACATATTATTACTTGTTTTAACTTATAAAATATAATATTTAAATTTTTATAAAAAATTACAACATTTAAGTCAAATGCCTCTGAGGACTGTCCATAAGCTTATGAAAAGGCCGCCTTTCCTGAGACTTTCCCTAATTGAAAAGCATACTACTCTCTCCGTCCAATTTCAAACTTCACATTTTGACTTTTAACAGTTGACTTGAAATATCTTTAATTCTTAATATATTTTATTAAAGATAAGTGAAAATTTGATATTTTAAAAATACATGTTATAATGAATCTAACAATGCATCGCAATACTTATATACCAATTCAATTTTGGGATCAATGCTAAAAAGTTTTAACTAAATTAATAATTAAATTGCATGTTGAAATGAGATGTCTAGGCAAAAAAAGTCCGTCAAACGAGTTTTGTTACTCATCAACCGCTGTTCGAGCGAGTGGAGATGCACTTTTTGTTAAAACTACTGTCAACGAATCTAAACTTAAATTATTTGACCAACCAAATGCATTTTGATTTATTCAGTAAGTGAATCATAGTTTCATTCCATTTTAAGAAAGTCGTCCAATGTGAGTACTGGTGAAAAGCCGCTGAGCACAGCAGTCTAGTGCAATTTCATCAGCTCCAAATTTAATGGGTTTTTGGCTAAATCACGCCTTACTCCATATTTTACTAATTTGTGCTTTATATTTTACTGGTCTATGTCATGCATTGAAACTTTATAAATACGAAATGTACTCCATTCATCCTATCAGCACATTTTTTTTTTAAAGATATCAAACTTTGGCCACATATTTAAATAGGTATATGAACAATAATTTTATCTATGGTTAAATTCGTCGTAATCAAATTTTTGCTTGTCATTATTATCCGTAATTACACATGTTAAGGAATTAGAATATTCTTACAATATTACTTGTAAATGTAATTGTATTCTTACCTTTTCCTAGTTTGTATAGGTATCATGTACAACTATATAATGTATCTTGAATTCATTAATACAGACACACAATTATTACCCTTATTTTCTACATGGTATCAGAACCTAAAATCCTAAAACCTTAAATTTTCAACTGTCCTAAATTTTTCGCCGTCGTCCGTGCGTGACTTCCACGCGCCGCCGATCCGGACTACCTTTCTTTTACCAAAAAAATCTGCTTCTGCCACGCCGCCATTCCCAGATTACCTTTCCACGCCGCCACCAGTTATGTCGTTCGTCTTCCGCTCCCGACTCCATCCGTCGGCCTGAACCTGCTCCCGGCTCCGTCCACTCGCCTGAATCTGCCCTAAAAAAGAACCAACTCCGTCCACTCCCGCTCCGACCGGCGAAGCTCCCGAATCAGACCGGCGAAGCTCCCCACAGACGGCGCCATCCGACCGGCAAGCTCCGCTCCGTCCGAATCAGACTAGCGGCTCCGTGAGCTCAGTCGTGAGATGCGCATGAGATTCACGCATGTGACCTTCTTGAAGGGCGTGAATCCACGCTCGGGTACACCAGACGCACAGTCATCTCTTCCGGCGCGTGATTTGCACGAGCGCGCGACATATTGCTTCTTTTGGCTTTGGTTCAACATATTTTGTCTCTTCTATTACTTTAATTGCACTTGCCATTTGTGTTATGGCTCTTTTCGCCGGCAAAGTGACGTCGCCGCAAGGATTTGTAGTGGCCGCCTCCTCTGGCTTACCTACACGATATGATTTTGGTTCTGCTCTGTCTGACGACCAATGGAGTACGACCATACATTTATTTAATCAGTTTGATTCGTTATCTGACCATGGGTCAGGTAAGTCTACTTTACCTTGAATTCTTGATTCGGGAGCCTCATATCACATGACTGGTGATAAAGGTTCTCTTACTGATATTACTACCGCTACCACTACTGTGAATGTTATACTGCCTGATGGTTCTGTGTCGTTTGCTACACAATATGAGTCTATTTGTTTGGGTGATGCCACCCTTACTCATGTGCTCTACATACCTACTTTGCGATGCAATTTATTATAATGCTCTAGATTGTTATCTGCCTTAAAATGTCTAACTTTGTTTACTGAAAATTATTGCATTTTACAGAAAATCAGTACGGGGATTGTGATTGGCGTGGGTGAACAGAAAGGAGGGGTTTATTGGCTTCGTCTGTTGGATACTCGCATTCGTCCTCATATCCTGTAATCTATTCCGACAGTTGCTTCAGTTTCTTCACCTGATTTATGGCATCAGCGTTTTGGTCATCCATCATCTACGGTATTGTCTTCTATTCCTACTCTTGATTTTAGCACCAATAATACTACTATACCTTGTTCTGTATGTTATAGAGCAAAACAGACTAGACATAATTTTCCACTGAGTCTACAAATGCTACTGCATTATTTCAATTAGTACATTGTGATGTTTGGGGACCCTATCGAACTCCATCCTCCAGTGGTGCATTTTATTTTTTTGACAATCGTAGATGATTATTCCCGAGCTGTTTGGGTTTATTTGTTAGTAGCTAAATCTTAAGTAGCTTCTAGATTTTTAGAATTTAGTGTCTTAGTCAAGAACCAATGGGGAAAAACAATTCAACGAGTTTGGGCTGATAACGACACTGAATTTTTGCCTCTCCGGTCTCACTTTACTGCATCTGGGATCATTTTTGAGACATCTATGGTTGATTCTTTGCAACAGAGTGGTCGAGTTGAAAGAAAGCATCGTCATTTACTAAATGCGGCGCGTGCTTTACGGTTTCAAGCCAATCTTCCTATTGAATTTTGGGGAGAATGTGTTCTTACAGCCTACCTGATCAACCGAACCCCGACTCAGCTTCTCAACAGCCGTACTCCCTTTGAGTTACTCTATGGTCAGGCACCCAATTACTCTTCTCTACGGGTTTTTGGTTGCTTGTGTTTTGCTGCTCGTGTTCCCAGATATCGTGGCAAGTTTGTACCAAGAAGTCGGCGGTGTTTATTCCTTGGTTATCCTGCCGGAAAGAAAGGTTATCGTCTTCTTGACTTGGAATCTCGAGTGATCTTTAATACCCGGGATGCTGATTTCTTTGAAGACCAGTTCCCGTACTCGGTTTCATCTGATGCACATGGCGGTGCCACCACAACACCGTTGGATTCCTCCTCCTTCTCACCCGAGTCGCACAAATTTTTTGATCCGCTTTCTCCAGCCGATCAACCACTGCCGGTCAACGTCGGCTTTCTGACGCCGGCTGTTGTTTTACCGATCACCGCCAGCCATTCACCGCTGGTCGACGTCGGCCAGTCAATGCCGGCGGGTCAACGTCGGCCAACCCCAGTGGGTCAACACCGATCAATACCGGCGGGTCAATGTCGATCAACCCCAGCCGGTCAACACCGTCAATTCACCGATGACAGTCACCGACCAACTCCCAGTGGTCATCTCCGACGTCACGACGCTGGCATCCATCGGCCGTGCTCCGCCGCCCGATGCCGGTTCCTCTTTGTCGGCCACTGTCGGTCTACCTACACCGTCCGTCACCGGTACTTCTCCGCCAGTTGCCATTGATCCACCTTCTACCAGACGGAGTGTTCGATCTCGTTGTCCACCGTCGTATTTGGCAGATTATGATTGTGATGATTATGCTTGTGCTCTTGCCACTGAAGACCCCCCCTTCGACTACGCTCCCTCATGCTTCATCACATTCCTCAGGTGTTCTCTACCCTCTTACTGATTATGTAAATTGTGATAATTTTTCTAGTATGCATTCTAGATTTTTAGGTGCTGTAACTTCTAGTGCAGATCCCACTACTTACTCTGAGGCTTCCCGTCATTCTCATTGGCGAGATGCTATGGTTGAGGAACCTACTGCACTGGAGCGAAATTAGACATGGACTTTGTCTCCTTTGCCTGCGCACAAGAAGGCTATTGGATGCAAATGGGTTTATCGGACGAAGTTTTGGTCAGATGGTACTATTGAACGTCATAAGGCGCGCCTAGTGGTTCTTGGGAATCATCAAGTTGAAGGAATTGATTACACTGAGACTTTTGCTCCACCTGGCTACGTTGTACCGCCTGGTCAGGTCTGTCGCCTACAGAAATCTCTTTATGGTTTTTGACAGGCTCCTAGCTAAACTGGCTCGGGCTTTACGAGCATTTGGATTTGTTCAGAGTAAGGCCAATTACTCTTTGTTTGTCTTTTCTCGTGGATCAGCTTCTTTACATGTTCTAGTTTACGGGATGATTTGGTTATTGTTGGTAGTTCTTCTTCGCTCATCTCTCAGTTCAAGAAATACTTAGATTCTTGTTTCCATATGAAGGATCTTGGTCTGCTTAAGTATTTTTTGGGCATAGAGATTGCTAGAAGACCGGAGGAGATGTTTCTTTCACAAAGGAAATATGCTTTGGACATTTTATCGGATACCGATTTATCTTTCTCTAAGCCGACTGACTTTCCGATGGAGCAACAACATGATTTGGCACGTGTTGAAGGTCCAGCCTACCATGACACGGAGCAGTATCGACGCCTGGTTGGGCGCCTGATCTACCTGACTATTACTCGTCCTGAACTGAGTTATTCGGTCCACACTCTTGCGCAATTCATGAAGTCCCCTTGTGTTCCTCACTGGCAAGCTGATGTTCGTGTGTTGCACTACCCGAAGAGTTATCCTGGTCAAGGTTTATTTCCCTCTTCTCGCAGTACGTTACAATTGACTGCTTATTGTGATTATGATTGGGCTGCATGTCCAATTACTCGGCGTTCTCTTTCTGGTTATTTTGTGATGATTGGTGATTCTCCAGTTTCTTGGAAAACTAAGAAGCAACCTATTGTTTCTCGTTCTTCAGCTGAGGCAGAGTATCGTGCCATGGTTGTTACCTGCTGTGAGCGATTATGGCTTCGGTCTTTACTGAATATTTGGGGGTTTCACAATCCTCTCCTATGCGGTTGTTTTGTGACAGTTAATCTGCTCTTCATATTGCGGCCAATCCAGTTTTTCATGAGCGTACCAAACACATTGAAGTCGATTGTCATTTTGTCCGGGATCTTGTTCAATCTGGTGCTATTGTTACTCACCATATTAGTACGGCGGACCAACCTGCAGACTTGTTCACTAAGGCTCTCAGGCGTAATCAGTTTCATTCTTTACTTGGCAAGTTGGGCATTTCTGATCCCCATGCTCCAACTTGAGGAGGAGTGTTAAGGAATTAGAATATTCTTGCAATATTACTTGTAACTGTAATTGTATTCTATTACATTTTCCTAGCTTGTATAGGTATCTTGTACAACTATATAATGTATACTGAATTCATTAATACAAACACAATTATTACCCTTATTTTCTACAACACATATTTACAGTTAAACATGTTTACTGGAAACCGTGAAAAGATTATGTGTAGAATATGGTGGGACAGATGGAGTATAAAATTTTAAATAAAAATAGAAAAAATAGAAAAAAATAAAAAATAGAAAAGAAAATAGAGTGGTGGTGTTGTACTTTTACGGTGACGATAGGTGGTGTTTTCTGGGCACATGCCGCCAGATGTTCGGCCAAAGTTCGACCAAGTTCCGGTCAACCAGTGGCGGCGAAGCATCAACCAGTAACTTACCTTGTGGCTCACATCAGAATTTTGAACTTGTGGCTCACGTCTGATGACTTGCATCTAAAGTTCCCACATGTGGCCCACATCCCGAGGCTCACATTTAAAATTATCACTTGTGACTCACATCTGATGACTCGCATATGAAGTTCACATATATGTTTCACATATGAAATTCCCATTTGTGTCTCAAGTATGATGGTTCGCATCTATGACTCGTACGATGACTCGCATCTGAAGTTCCCACGTGTGGCTTACGTCCCGATGAATATTACAATTTTTATTGACTCTCTAGCATATGACGAGCGATCTGGTTGACATGTAATCTGAATACCCCTACAATAAATTTCTTATTAATTAGGGGTAATTGAGATGGATGTCAATTTCAGTTATTGTAATTACTGCTTAATGTTATTCTCAATAGTCAGTACCTACTCCCTTCGATCTCTAAATATTGGCACACTTTCCTATTTTGTATGGTCTTTTAGATTGACAACTTCTTTTTTTGGTAAAATTAAGATTGTTCTCATATACTCAATTTACTTTTTATTCTCACGATACAATCTGCTTGACTCATTTTACTTTTTACCCATTGGATTGGTGCCAATATAATAGGGCCAAAGGGAGTCTAAATGATTATTCCAAGAAAGGAAATGCAACTTGCAATTTACAAGGAGAATGTTTCTGGACTAGCATCACCGGGGCTTGAAACTAACGGCCCAACCCACGATTAAAATGACTTCGGATTTCAGGATCTTATGGGCTGTCACAAAAATTAATAAGCATTCAATAGCCGTTGAATAAAGCGATTTTAACCTGTAACAAAATTTAAATCGTACTATTGTGTGCATTGTGCTATATCATTAATTAAAATATTAAGATTAAATTTTATTTAAAACTTTAAAATTTATCTAAGAAAAATTATATGAGTTAGAAAATGATATAATTAATTTAATTAAAAATCATTAAATATTGAACGTAATAAAAATTGATTATTTTTATATTATTTTATTCAAATTATTTAAAAATTAATTATTTATATGTTGAACTTCATTTTAAAATGTTATCATAATTATATGTATTTCATTTTAATAAATAAAATAAATATCAAATAATCTTATTAGTCTAACTAATTATAAAATGTCATCATTTAACAATTAGTCGGTGTGAAACAAGACTTTTTCATACATTAATAAATAAAATGTACATATTTCTATCAAAAGTACTCTATTATTGTATAAAAAAATCTAAACATTTTTTTATTTCAGATTATGGTTTTAAATATATCTTTAGAAGTTATATATTTTATATAGTAAAGAATTAAAATTAGTAACAATTATAATATTAGTACGTTAACAATTTTATATAATAAAGAATTAAAATCAGCAATATATTAGAATATTAATATGTTATTTTTAGACAACTTGAATTTAAGTTAATCGACTTCAATATCCCCAATTGACAGCACCATCCAAAAGTAATTAATTTATATTATATAGTATTTGGGATTAGTTAATTAAGCCTCCCAGTATTATGAGTATGGTCACGTTTTTTCTCGACTTACTTACCATTAAGTTCACTTTAACTCACTTTGATAAATTTTGTAATTTTTTTGTAATTTTGTTATTATTTTTCATACTTTTAAAAGAGTCCGTCTCTTGAAAGACGGTCTTTCCATAAGTTATGAAAAGACCAAGGTTTAAAGTGTAAATTAAAAGAAATTAAGATAAAACTTTCGGGTTGCATGAATCGGGTTATAAATTTTATAACTACTACATGTTTCATACTAAAACTTTAATATTGCAACTAAGACCTTTTACCTTTTATTATTCTAATCAAACCCCGTCTTTCCATAAGCCTATGGAAAGACCGTCTTTCCCAAGACTTTGCCCTTTTAAAAATAAATTTAATTCAAAATAAATCAAATAAAAAGGAACTCGATCTAAAACTTTAATAAACATAATAAGCTGATTAATACATGTGATTTATTTTGAATATAGATCAATATCATGTCAGTGGTAGAATCGGGAACAATGAAGTTGTGGGTTTGAAATTTGAATCCTGATAATTATATCATGAGCCATTATGAGTAATTATTTATTTATTTATTTTAAAAAATAATTAAAATTAGGATGAGGATGACACCTAATTCTACTAAATAAGTAATCTAATTATTGCAAATGAATCAGTGAGGCTCCTAATTTACGTTTTTTTGGGATAGCTTACGTTTATTTTGTTTCTTAATAAACGTGAATTTGTCCAGTATATTACTTATGAATCAGTGAGGCTCCTAATTAACGTTTTTTGTAGGGATAATTTACGTGTATTTCGTTTCTCAATAAACGTGAATTTGTCCATATTCACGTTTATGTGCCGAACCGAGTGAAAATAAAAAAGACAAACAGTACGTATTTCGTGCATAAAAATGCGAGGAAGCTGAAAAGAGGACTTTCTAGTTCAGCTGAAAACAAAGCACTGCTCTCCACGCGTCACTAAAAGCGCGTGCAACTACCACACCACCTCCCATTCGGACCAAGATTCTATCCTGTGCTCCGCAGGTGCACGACACATATTTATCGCTTCATCGCCGAACCTTAGAATATTTTCAATGCGGGTTTCGTTAGAGTAAACTTTAATTGCCATGTAAGATTTACTAATGCTTATTATTAAATTTAATCTCCAATCCAGGAGTCGAAGGTGAACGTCAACATTACGTGGCTAAAAATATAAGTGACCCTGTCAAAATGGACTTCTATTATCCGAGGATGATATTAAGGCCGCCCTTTGCCAAATCAGCCAAAAAAACAAAAATGCCTTATTTAATTTTTTTATTGGGGTACATACTTTGGTGTTTTTGGTGTTTTTGGTGTTTTGATGTAGTTTTGTTTAGAAAAATTTCCAAATTCACGTTTACCATAATTTTGTACACCACTAAAAATAAATCAAACTACATTGAAAATGAAATGGCAAAATTAATTTTAAACGTTGATTTATTTTTATATAAAAAATAAAATAATAATTTAAAGAGATTTAAAAATATTTTCAATATATATGGTAATATATATATATATATATATATATATATATAAAAATTTATGCTCAAAAAATTATAATCATTAGTCTATTAACATTAGAATTCAATTTCCTTTTTCAAATTCTAAAAAGTAACTATGAATTTATAGGTTATAAAATAATTGAATGATGTATTTTAATAATAATGAAAAATCCACATGTTAAGTGCTAAATATATTCATTTATATTTAATAATATATAAATAATAATGATGCATATATTATAGATTGGCAAAAAAAAATTTTCAATTAATTTTTATTTTTCACTCTTTCTCCATAAAAGTAAAATTGAGACATAAATTAGAAAGTTTCTTAACTCATTGTCTATTTAATAATTAGTTAATTTAATTAGAATAACAAATTAATTTCTTTTATAGAAGTAATTTTATTTTAAACATGAACTGAAAATAAGTTAGTGCCGAATAATGTTATACTCGAGTTCATAAAAACTATTTTATTGAACCAATATAATTATTTATTCTCCATCATTACTCTTGTCAAATAATTAGATGCATCCAAAATATAATTAATTGTACGAATATAATATTTATTGAGATCGAATATAATATTAAAATATAATTTCAACATTATATATATACACGTCACGTAATAATTGGGAGTTTGTAGCATATTCACGTTACATAATAATTATTCATTTGAATTTTGGATTGGAGAATGATTTCAAACGAGACTCACAATCAAAACATTTAATATTACATCAGACGAATCGATGTTCCAGATGCTACCATTTATTTCAGTTAAATAAGAAAAACCCTCCCTGCATCGGACATCTCTTTAATATATAGATCCAACGTCCCAGTCAACTTCCCGAATCACAATGTAAACGCGCCGACATTGTACGTTACTAACTCAGCCTCCATTTCCCGCGCCTCAGGTTCGGCACCAAAACCGGAGCCTCGGTCCGAGCCTACACCTTTTATTTATTTATTTGCTCCGGGACCCCTCATTTCGGTAGTATTACAGAAATGAACCAAAAATAATATAAAATGAATTTCATTGCAATGATCCCTTTATCTCCGGTCTGATGTTGGAAGAGAGCTCCACTCTGTGACGCACCCTCCTTAGAAACAAGGCACGAGAGCACGCACTCATCTTTTAGTTCGAGAGAGAGGGAGAAATATTTATAAAGAGGGAAGAAAAGCAAGAAGCATTTCTGTGTTAGCTGTTGGAGCTAGAAACAAAAGAGCTCAGTCTGTGATTTCTTGCTGATTTCCTTCTTGTAAGTGAATTAAATCACATTTGGGAATGAGCCCACCTGATTTTTTCCCTCTCAGATCACTCACAAAAACTTCAAGTTGCTATCTTCCTGTTGAATTCCATTTTTGTGAATTGATTTTTATTTGTATGTACAAGGTTTTGTCATTTTACCTTAGTTGGTTTTGCTCTTTTTGTTTCAGAATTGTTTGGGTGCATATGTCAATTGAAGTTGTGCCATAAAAAATATTTTTTTGATGGTTTGTTTGTGTGCTGTTAATCATTGATAAATGGTGGTCTCTAGTTCAATTGTTTGAGGGTGTTCAATGATTTTGAAGGGGTGCGTGGTTGTTTAGAATGCAGGGATTTTATAATGGAGTCTAGAGGGCGGATCTTTTGTTTGATTTTGTTATGTTTTTGAATTGCATGTCCAATTTTGTTTTTTGTGCAGAGCGTTCATTAGTTCTGTGAGGGAAACATTTGTGCAGATTTTTGGTGTTCTTGTGGAGTTAGTTTTCCTCTTTTCTGTGGGTAGCCATGATCTTGTTGCATATGTATTTTAACAAAGATGATTTCTGTTGAAGATTCTAGTTGTATCTTGTTTTTTTAGGAGCCAAATTATATGTGATCTGAGAATTCTTTTGATACTATATGTATAAATTTTATGTCTGATCTCGGTGCAAATGCTACTTTTGGTAACAGTATTGAGAATACGAGCAACTAATTAGGTCCTCTTCTGTCTTATCTGGATTCTGTTGTGATGATTTTCTTGTTTATGGTAGTAACCCTTTTCTATTCCCCGGTGAAAGTTATGAGTTTTTTCCTTCCTTGATGTTAAATAGCTTGTTTTGCAGATTTGTGGCAGTCACTGAGTTTGAAGTAGAGTAGAATCCTTGCTGGTGATTGTCTTGTTTATTTAAGGGGTTGACAACGTTCAAGTTATATTCCTTCCAAAGCATTTCGTAGTGTTCATTGTGGGGGATACAGAACTGTGAATGCCGCAAAGCATAGATGCTGCACCGACAGATCATGTTCAAGCAGTTGCAGGCAATGCAGCAACAGTACCTGAATCAGTATACGTCTCCGGACAAACAGACTTCCAGTCTTCAAAATGGAATGCCTATGCAGGATGCATCTCAGATGTTTATGGGGGGTAACACACAGTTGTCTCAGCATGGCACTGTGTCGAATGTTCAAGGGTTTCAAAATGGATACGTCTTTTCACAAGGTCTAAATCAGCCCACGTATTCGATGGGGTTCTCACAGCAGCCGGATATATCTTCTTATGGGAATGATATGAATGCTTTCTCTCAAATTCAAGGGGCTTTTCGAGATCCTGCCAATGCGATGAATATGGGAAGTAATAGCCAACTGGAGATGCCATTAATGCAGCAATCAATTGCCGGCAACTCATTTGGGAATGAGCAGTTGAACGTGGCCGATGGAGTTTTTGGTTCGAAAAGTTTTGGAAATAAGAACTTTTTTGGACAATCTTTCATGCCAGCTCCCAAACCTGATTCAGCTCAAAAGAATGCATCAGTGATGGTACCAGCCATGGGACAAGAACAGGGCGGATGGCCATTGCACACTGCAGATAAAGCAACGAGATTTGAACCTTCTCATAGCGCTGATTCACTGGATCCTTTGGAAGCAAAAATCTTATTCAACACAGATGATAGTAGCTGGGGGTCTTCTGTTTGTCAACAAAGTAATGTGGATGCATTAGGCTTCAAAGCTGAAGGGAATTTGTTGGGGCCTTTTTCCTCGAATAATAGTGGTAGCTGGAGTGCTCTTATGCAGTCTGCTGTTGCTGAGGCTTCTAGTAGTGACACTGGGCAACAAGAGGAGTGGAGTGGTTTAACCTATCAAAACCCGGAACTTTCAGCTGATAATGATCATGCAAATTTTATCGGCAATAGCCAAAGTTGGGCCGATAATAATTTGCCAAACATTTCCTCTCCGCCTTTGAATACCGAGCCTCATTTTCAACATTCCAGCTTTCCTAGTTTTCAAGAAACAAACCACCAAGTTGCCGTGCAGAAAGAAGGGATTCAGTCTGATTTTTCGCATGGATCAATGCAGCAGCCCCAGAAGAATGTTAATAACTGGGTTGATTTTAACAGCAGCCAACAAAAGCTACCTGGTGAAGAAGGCCAACTAGTTCAAGCCTCTCCTCAATCGCAAAACGTTTGGAATGTTAGGGATCCTCAGCATATATCTTCATATACCATAGGTAGCCAATCCAACAATAGCATGAAGGGTAAACAATTTTATCTGATACTTCATCTTAGTAGCTCTATGTATATAAATGGAAACTTGGCTTTAATTTTTAGTTAATGTGTATTTATTTCAGGAGATGGGCAGAAAGAAAATGCATGGCAGCATGAAAGTGGACCTCAGCACATGGCTGAACAGGTAAATTAGGGTGAAATTGCATTTTTTTATTTCTGTTCATGAAAAGAAGATTGTAACAGTGTTATTACATCTATTGTGGGTTAAGGCAAAAATAATTGAAGCGATATTAAACTATATCCGAGCTTGAGTGTTAACTGTGGCGGCTACTGGCTTGTTTATAGTAATAGTAGCCGTTCAGTTATTATCATATTCAGAGGCCTATGTTCAGGTTCTTGTATTAGACCCTACTCCTGATGAGATATGCTGATAATATTGTTGGCGTTGTGACTTTGATCCCCACTCTGTCTTTCTAGTACATTAGTAACTGTGATTCCGTGGATTCTCGCTATCGCAGATGCAATCTGCAGGTCAAGTTTCATCTTCGCAATTGCCCCAATTAGAAAATTGCAGTGATAATTTATGCCAAGAACCATCTGACTCACAAGGCACACGTGTAAGAATGGTTTCTCCATCTCAACATTTAGCAAATTCTTTTTTTTTACATTACAGATTATTCTACTTCTGCTAAATATGAGATTGTAATGGTCCATATCTTGATGGTTTGTACAGTTTTGTTGGCACTAATCTTATGTTTGATGGTGCAGGTAATTTCAAATGTGACAAGTACTTCACATACCTGGTACCAAAACAATGCACTTCAGTTTCCGCATAATTCTGGCTCATTTGTGGCAAACCAATCCCCCAATGCTACTTTTCCTGTGGCTAGAGACGGTGTTCAAGCTAATGCTACACACCAACAGCTATTTGGTGGGTTAGAGCAGAGAGATAACAACTCTCTCCCTAATGTCCAGAATTTTAACGTGTTAGACCGATATGTGGGACCTCAGAGCCTACAGCAAAACTTTTCTTTGCTGAACCAGGTTTGCCATTTCCAAAACTTGGATTTCGACCCCTAATGACTATATGCTTGTGAAATATGAAGTTGACTGTGCCTAAATTTTTAGCAGGTAAATGCAAATCCCATGCAGCAGCTGTTTAAGCTTCATTCAGGGGTTGGAGATGTGGGACAGGGATATACCAACATGAATTCACAACTCAGTTTTAATTTTTTGGGGGGAAATAAGCCAGCGCATAGCTCCTCGGGATTTGTTGGCAACCAGTCTGGATATACTGACCCTCAAAATCATACAAGTGTTCAAATGGGACCCTCCTGGTTTCAACAGCATGGAACTGTGAAGACTGGGCAGATGCTTCCGTTTGCTGATTCAACGCTTACAATTACTGCTGCTAAACAGTTTTTAGATGGCGTATCTGGAAATCTCCAAGAAACTGATTCTACTGGACAAAAAGATCTATCAAATGTTACAGCTCAGCAACTATTGGGAGAAAATGAGCAAAACTTGGCTGAGTTGAGACCTAAGAAGCGAAAAAGAGCTGCATCAGAGCTTCTTCCATGGCACGAGGAAGTTATTGAAAACTCATACACCCTTCATGAGCTTAGGTGCGCCATTCTTCTCATCTTATAGATTCATTATGGCAAACATCGATTTCACACTTGATTTAAAAAAAAATGCATTTCCTTAGTAATCCTCTGCTCACTAGCTTCACTGATTAATAACTTGTTTCCATTACTTGAGCAGTAGCATGGCTGAATCAGAATGGGAGCAGGCCTCGCGCCGATTAAGTGAGAAGGTGTGTTATAATTGGTAAACATTTAAATGTCATCTACTTCAGTTTGGCTGAAGCTTTCAAAAGATTTCCTAGGGTGAAACTAAGAAAGCTCACTGTCGAGTAATTTAATGATCATCAGGTGGAAGCTGAAACAGAAACAACGTGGGATGTAGACCTGGTATCCCGAACAAAGAAAAGGCTCATCTTGAGCACAAAACTCATGCAACAGGTTCTTAGACCTGCACCAGCAGCCGTTCTATCAGCAGATGCCAGTTCGAACTATGAGAGAGTGGTATATTTTACTGCTAGATTATCCCTGGGTGATGCGTCCAGCTTGACTAACAGCACTTCCGAGCCTAGTGACACGTACAGTTTTCTTTTCGACTTTTTGTTCATTCTTTTCTTTTTATGGTAAATTAAATAGGAAAATTTGTGGCTTGATCAACATTTGAAGAAAAAGCACTTCGGCAAAGTCAATGAATGTACAACTGTCCTCTTAACTTTCAGACCCTCCAAGATACCTGGAACCTCCAAGAGGGATGATCAGCTGGATCTCCCAAAAGCTGTCGAGAACTACAACCTTCGCGCCAAAAAGCTTGAAGATATGATTTTAAGGTAAGAAACATGTTCCTCCGTATTTCCATAAACTCTGCAGTTTCCCTGAATGCTCTCCTAGAAGCTGACCTAAATTTGGCATTGCAGACTGGAGAAGACACTATCAGTTGTGGAAATAAAGGTGGAAACTCAAGAACTGGAGAAGTACTCTGTCATAAACAGATTTGCTAAGTTCCACAGCAAGGCGCAAAGCGCTGCCTCAGCCCATGCATCCTCAACTCCAGCTGCTGCTGCTGCTGCTGCTGCAAAACCAGTTCCTCAGAGATACGTCGTTGCACACCCGATGCCTAACGTGGTGCCAGAGGCCGGTAACTGCCTCTCCCTGTGATCCCCTCCCCGGGAACCATGGCTCAACCTACCGTAGACTAGGAGTAGCGAAAGACTAGAGAGAAACAGCCTTGGAAGTGGAACAGAAATTGGAGAGCAGCAGATACAAAGAAAGCTAAGGTGGTTGATCTTTTCTGCCAAATTTTGAGCTTGTGCCTGTTTGTAATGTGTATATACTAATTATAGCAAGGCAATGATGCTGCTCAAGATTATTAACTAGGTGATTTGACATTTTGACTTAGCTCTCTACTAGTCTCTCTATAAATGATGTTTAGTACCTTTTGCTACTCATAATATTGGAAGCTTCTGTCCGGAGCCCTTTTCTTTGCATGTGTGAAATGTCCCTATAAAGTAGGTACGAGGTTTCAGAAAGTGACTAGGAAACTGACACGCATGAAAAGACAAGGACCTTTTCAAGATTTGGACCTTAGTGTGGCATCACTTGCTCAAAGAGATTCGAATTTTCGATGATCAGGAACATATGTTCATAATCTTGCACGGAATGTAATGATTGGAACTATCTCCATCTTCATCGGCATGCTCATAATCTTGCACGGAATGCAATAATCGGAACCATCGTTATCTTCATCGGCCTCTCTGCTCGTATTCATGTCCCAACAAATGGGAGAATAGAGAAGAAAAATTCCAAACTACACACACTCACGCTCTAGTGTGTGAGGTAGATTCTGTTGAAATTTTGTTGTGAAATTTATGGGATAGGGACATGGGGTGGGGGGCCAAATAATCGCACTTGGCTAATTGAATCTGTGTCCAAAAATGAAGATTTGCTGACAGGCAGAAGGGCAATACCCAAATATCTGTCCTTTTATTTTCGAACATTCCAACATTCAATTCTTTTTCAGTTTGCTGTTCCTATCATTTGATCACGTGGCGCGACGCTCGCTTTCGACTGTACGAGGAGGAGTAAGTGGGGGCCCGCAATTCCAAACCTGGTGGAGTTTTGTAGGTTTATTTTCCCGAATATTTAAAGTCGTAATCTGGTGGATTTATTTATCGTGATTTGAATTTTCTGGCATGGTGGACCATGGTCCTAATAGTACGCTCAATCGCCAAAGTGCGAGTTTTAATTGTGCATTCAAATAAAGTCTATTATTTGTCAAAAATACTGTATGAGAAATAAATTGTGTGACGTGATGCTTTAGACTGTACAACCAATAACAATTTATTAAATGATCTGCTGACTTTAAGGATATTCTTATCAATAATTTATAATGCTTGCCTATCAGAATAAATTTTAATTGACGAGTACACAAAATGTGATATAGCTATTGTATTGAATTTTTTAAAAAGAATAAAGTTTTCTTTAGTAAAGTTGTTTGACCTTTGTTGCATCCAAATATGCCAAGAATAAAGGGAAGATAAAGGAGATTTCTTTTTATAATTTCCAGATTGATAAACAATGATAAAGCCTGACTCTAACTAAAGGCAGGGGACAATAGAAGGAAAATGTTGGACGTGTGCATGGTAAGATATATACATTTCATTAACAAATTGTTCATTTTGGGACAACTTAATTACCCTTCATAAGCTAATTAATATTAGCTCCGTTTCAGAATTGAAGTTGTATTTGTCATACTCGCTCAGTTTCTCTAATAGTGACAGATCAATTTTGATGTTAAAATTTATAAGATGCTCAATGAGTGGAAGAAATTGAATTGGAAGAAGAAAAGGTAAAATGAGTGGAGGTAATAACCTTAAACTTGCCATAAATAGAATATGTCAATATAAAATAAACACCTCAAATCAGAAAGTGTGCCACTATTAGAGGAACGAAGAGAGTAACATTTTAGATAATACTCTCCTCTCTCATTTAAAAGACTTCATTTCTCTTTATAAAAGAAGAAGAAGAAAAGACTGATTTCAAAATTATCTTCTCTCTAAAGAAAATAGTGCTCCCTCCATTTTTTAATTTATGGCACTATAAGTTTAGTTGAAAAAAATGAGTTGATGAAATTGAATGTAGAAAGTAAAAAAAAAAAAGTAAAATGAGTGGATGAAATTGAAGGATCTTGCCAAAAATGGGCTGCCAAATAAAATAAAACATGCATTTATAGTAAGTGTGTCATAAATAACAAAACAGAGGAAATATTGGTTTTTAAAAAATGAGTGGATGCAAGATCAAATACCCCCATGTTTCTCTAATAGTGACGCATCATTTTTGGTGTTAGAATTTAGGAGATGCTAAATGAGTGGATGAAATTGAATTGAGAGAAGAAAAAGTAAAATGAGTGGATGTAATAACCTTAAACTTGTCATAAATAGAAAGTGCTAATATAAAAGAAATATCTCAAATTAGAAGTATGTCACTATTAAAGAAACGGAGGGAGAATATGTTTTAGAGCTAAGTCAGTGAAATTTAAATTTGAAGGATTAAATTAGTGAAAAACATTAATAAAATAAGTGAACGCAACGTCAATGTGTTTATGGAAAAAATTATATTTTATTCAAGTTATTTAAATGGACTCTTTGTTTGGAACGGAGAAAGTCTGTATTATATTACTAAATGTTGAGATTAACACCCTTTTTTAGGGTTTAGACTAATTTAAATTGAGTCCGTATATTGAAAGATGTTCTTTTCATAAGTCATGGATACACCAAGGTTTAAAGTGCAAATTAGAAGAAATGAAGATAAAATTTTTGAGTTTCATGAGTCAAATTATAAACTTTATAACCATTACATGTTGCATAATAAAATTTTAATATGGCAACTAAGACCTTTTACCCTTTATTATTCTAATCAACCCCGTCTTTTCATAAGACTATAGAAAAACGGTATTTTTCAAGATTTTGCCATTTAAATTTTATCAAATTAAATTCATAATGAAATGATTAATTAAACTGAACTGAAAAAGTGGATAACTCTGGAGAACGTCACCTTAAAAATATAATACTTTTACTTCTTCTTTTTTTTAAAGAGGGACACACTTATTGTAGCCAAAATTTAACTTTATTTCTTTTACTCTATTTCCCAATCACCAACTCAAATTTTCCACTATGAATACTTGTGTCTTTCAGAAGGTGATACTTGACTCCTAAGTTAGATAAGGCCAATACTCACGCTGGGCTTAATGGCCCACCATGAAGCCCAGATATAGCACTAAAGAACACCGGTCCAAGGAAAAACCATTCTGTCTTGAAACAGATGAAAGTATTGTCATCATCATCTTTGAAAAAATCTTTAAAAAAGAGAGGATTAAAGTAAACTGGGGATAAAATAAAAGAAATTTTCCGAAGGAAAGGACAGAAAATAGAGAGAGTAAGAATTAGAAGAAGTTTGTTCATTTCATTTTCATGTCGATCGCCAATATGTGGAGATTTTATACGTGAGTGTTTCGTATGTGGACAACAACTTAATGGTTAGACTTATCAAAATTATTTGTGTTCAATCGTGTCCAAATTATAAAAGACAAAGTATTGTATAATACTCTCTCACAGTCATATCGGAGATTTAATTGCAAATGAGGTTTCTAATTGAAGCTTTAAAAGGTTAGGGGGTAGATGTGAAATTTCACTATTTTACATTTAGTTCATGTATAAATATGATTTTTTCTTCATTATTCTCTCATATTCTTTTAAAATTTTCTCTCTCCTCTCTTTTCTTCTCTCGTATTCAACCGATTCTCTTCATTTTCTCCTTATTCTCTCTCGAACTAAAATCTCATTTTTCTCTCTCCTCTCAATTTCTCTCCCATTCAACCGCAAATCTCTCATCTCCAATGCAAGTCAAGCTCTTTTTCTTCCATTCAACCACACATCCTCTCCATTTTTCTTCCTCCTTTCCTGTGTGTGATTTTTGGAGTTTTTCGACGAATTTTTAGGCAGCCAAGCACAATAGAGCTTTGTTTTGTGTTTATCTTCGAATGTAATGTTTTTCCCAGAGTTTTTATGCATATTTTGTTGTTTTTCGATTTTTGTTTGCTTTTATTGGTTCATGTAATTTTCTAGGTTTATGTTGTTCAATGTGTTAATATTTGAGGATTTATCTATTTTTTGTGTTTTGTGAGTTGCTCTTACGAATTTGTGCTAATATTTGTGTTGTTGCTGCTGTTTGTTAGATGTCTAGGGAGATTTGTGTCACTGTTGCTGCAATCGAGAATGAAGAATGATTTGTAAGTTTTCTGAATTTTTGGTTGTGATGTTTCAGGTACGACTAATGATGTTTCTCATTTTCAATATGATGTTTCAAGTTTTAGGCTTTAAGTACTGTTATCAGTGTTGTTGTGGTGTTTTAATTTCAGCACTTGATACTTGTGATATTTTCATGCTTAAGTGTGCATTTGATGTTCAGTTTTGATTGTGTGTGATATCTTAGGGTTTTGTTATGATTTTTGCTAATTTTTTGTTGTTATTGTTGTTGATGTTCCTTAGATGTCTAAGAATGCTTGTCTGTTGTTTCTACAATCGAGAAGGAAATGGGCTATGTAAATTTTATAATTTTGCAGATGTGATGTTTTAAATACTATTGTTGATGTTTCGGGTTTTCTGTGTGGTGTTTCATGTTTAGGGTTCAAGTACTGTTATCTATGTTGGTGTGATGATTTAATTTCAATATTTGATGCTTGTAGCGTTTTAAGTGTGCAACTGATCTCTAGTTTTGTTGTTTGGATTGTGTGTGTGATATCTTAGGGTTTTGTTTCGATTTCGGCTAATATTTGTGTTATTGCTGCTGTTTGTTAGATGTTTAAGGAGATTTGCATCATTGCTGCAACAATTGAGAAGGAAGAATGATTTGTTTTAATTTTCATGCTTAACTGTAGCAACAATGGGTAAGATACTTGTCCATTGTTGGTGTCTAAGAAGATATCTTAGAGTTTTGTTTTGTTTTGTGCAAATAGTAATAAAGCCCTAAGATATCACACACAATCAAAACTGAACATCAATTGCACACTTAAGCATGAAAACACCACAAGCATCAAGCGCTGAAATTAAAACATCACACCAACACTGACAACAGTATTTAAATCCTAAAACCTGAAACATCACACCAACACTGATAGCAATATTTAAATCCTAAATCCTGAAACATCACACTGAAAACGAGAAACATCATTACCTAAACCTGAAACATCATTGTTGCTGATGTTATCGGTTTTCTATGTGATGTTTCATGTTTAAACTCTAAGTATTGTTAAGTGTGTTGGTGTAATATTATAATTTCAGTGTTTGGTGCATTTTCATATTTAAGTATGCAACTGATGTTCAGTTTCGTTCTTTTGATATTTTAGTGTGTACTGATTGATGTTTAAAATTTTTGATATTGATGTTTTAAATACTGTATTTGATGTTTCTCAATGTAGTTGTCAGTGATGTTATGTGTGCTATTGTGATGTTTTAATTTCAGATACTGATGTTTTAATTACTGTATGTGATGTTTTATGTTTATTTCACATAAATCCTTTTCAAGCCAGAGCTCTACAACGTCATTGATGAGATAATAAAAACATTCTATGAGGAATCATGTTCATGAAGATGTTCCCTTGAACAAAGGACTAGAGCCGACCTTTGATCTTAGCGTTGATGGAATAGAAGAGTCATCATCTTCAAAACTAGCTAGAGAGAAGGCAAGCCTGTGAATAGCTGAGTAACAAAGGGAAATAAATTGGGTGAAAAATAGAATTTGATTGGTTGAGATGTATTGTTTGAGAATGATGTTTTTAAAATATTGGTTTATTTGTTAGAGATGAGACACTGGATTGTTTGGTGTTTTAAGTTTATTTGAATTTTTTCAGTACATTTAAATCATGTTGTAATGAATGATGTTTAACAAGTTATTTGAAATGCAATAACACTGGAATGTATAAATACAGTGAAACATATGATTATCTTGTTTAAATCAACATCTTCATTGATACTTTTGTAAAACATCACGCACAAAAAATTGAACCATCGTAGCATTACAGTATAACATCACACACAAAAAATTGAACCATCACAGCATTACAGTGTAACATCACAGTATGACGATAAATAAAAATCACGTCCCAACAAGCTAATTTTAGATTAACTAAGCATTATGTGTATTTTAAACAATAATCAAGCGAAACCCTTCTTCTCCGCCGCCATCGAGAGCTGCGAGGTCGTGGCGAATGATCGTTCTTCGCCGGCGTCTTTCAGGGCTTCGAGTTCGAGTGAAATCACCGTCCTTCTCAGGCGCCGTCGAGGCTATTACACAATTAACCCAGACTTTGACCACAATACTTGCATCCAGACTTCAAAAACCACCCTACAGTTTATGCTTCCTAATAAGAACCCCAAGACATTTGAAATACCACCCCTACAATCTAAAACTACACATCTCCACCTATATAGAGCTATTTCATATAAATGGTTCTTAACATACACAAACACCAAAAGCCAGATCAAGCGCCTGTTTGTTATGCAACATTATTTCTTTTAGTGATTTAATTAACAAAGAGGCACTTGGTCTATTTTCTGAACATTAAACAGCCCATCGTTAAAGTTACCTAGCTGACCATAAAAGAAAAAAAAAACAGTTTCATCAGGCATAACAAAAGAAAACACCACAATTTATTAATAAATGGCTAACATTGCATGATACATCCAACAAGCACACGCAGACTGAAAAACATAACACTTCCAAATTTCTGAAATTCATTTTAACGACAGAAAACACTGATGAACAAAAGACGCAATACGATTTAGCCGGAGGTGTCAATAGACTTAACCTCAGGCTTCTTAACCTCCGCCTTAGGCACAGTAACCGTCAGCACGCTGTTCTCCGTCGCCGCCTTCACTTCATTTGGGATCCGTTCGCCTTAGGTCTTCTTGAAATGACCGGAGAAATCCTTTTGAATCGGACGCCAATCTGGCTCTGTCGACGCCGGCTACAAAATTCTTCTGATTCACAGTGACGATGGAGAAGGCGCAGAGGGAAGCATGGGAACGACGGCAACAGCGCCGGAGGTGGTGGAAGAAGGCGACGGCGCCAGAGATGGTTGAAGATGACGAGGTTTTCTATTTTCTTGGCTATTTGCAATTTAGTTCCTCATTATTTTCGCGCTTTACGTTTATAACCCGAGTCCAAAGTATTCCATATGTCCCAAATTAAATTTGGTCTTTTCCTATTTTGCCTCTAGTACTTGGTTTCACCATGAGATCGGGCGGAGACAGAAAACATCAGTGGCGGGGGTTGATATGTAATGAGAAAAAAGTTTCCAATTTTTCTTTAGATTAGAGTGGGCTGGAAAAAAAACATTAAATATTTACTCCCTAATTTCTCATGAATTTCATCTCGACTCCGCCACTGCCATGAAATGGTCTCATAAGAGACGGTCTTATTATAAAACCACATACTCATTCTAAAAGGTACAGCATAATTGAATACTCTCAACATAATTAAAACTACAACATAAAGTGACATATTCTTGGAAAAGTATTGGAAAAGACCGTTTTTCCATAGATTTATGGAAAGACGTGGTTTAATTAGAATAATGAAAGGTGAAAGGTCTTAGTTGCAATCTTAAAAATTTATTATGCAACATGCAGTAGTTATAAATTTTATAACCCGATTCATTCAACCCGAAAAATTTATGTTAATTTTTTCTAATTTGCACTTTAAACATTGGTCTTTCCAGGACTTATGGAAAAACCGTCTTCCAAGAGATGTACTCCATATGTTTATCTAAACTAATGGACTACACTAATTTAGACAGGTCATTTGAAAAGAGTTGGGAACTATAACATGTAGTTATAACTATTTCCACTATAATTTACAAACACATCACCATTAGCATCTCATCAGCCCAAGAAAAATCCAAATTAAAGGGGTAGCTTAATCCAAACCAACAATAATTGTTACAAACCAACAAACACAACAACAATAAACATTCATTTCAGGGATCCACAAAGCCACCATATCATCATCACTTCCATGATTCAAATCTCCACTCAACAGCACCATTTCAGCACCCAAATCTACAAAAACATCCACCAACTTGCAGGAGAAGATCAGAGAATCAATGGCGAAACCCCACGTGCTAATCATACCTTTTCCCGCACAAGGGCACGCCATTCCTCTAATGCAACTCGCTCATTCCTTAGCTGATCACGGAATCAGAGTCACATTCGTGAACACTGAGATCATCCACAACCAGCTCTCAGATAGCGATGATGATCGTATTCATTTGGTAGCGATACCTGATGGGCTAGATTCCGATGAGGAGCGGAGGATCCCTGGAAGATTGGGAGAGTCCATTCACAGAGTCATGCCTGGAAAACTCGAGCAACTTATACTCGAAAAGAATGCATCTTCGGAGGAAGAAATTGGCTGTTTGATTGCGGATGTGAGCCTCGGGTGGGCCCAGGGCGTTGCGCGTAAGCTCGGGATTCGTGATGTGGCTTTCTTGCCTGCTGCTGCGGCTACTCTGGTGCTGGGATTCAACATTCCGCGTCTTATTGAGGAAGGAATAATAGATGAAGAAGGTGACACAATTTTTTCCCTTTGTTTTTTCTTATCCTGATAATAAATAGTAGTACATGTTATTCTGGTTAGGGGTGCTTAATGACTCGATAACATTTGTTTCATAATTATATCAAAATTGATAACATTTAAGATGTTAGTTTTGTTAGAAAATGTTAATATAGTATTTTTCCAAAGCACTCCTAAGAAGGATTATATGCCCTTTATTGTCAACCAAAGGTATTTTATCATTTTCTCCATGATTGTTTAAGCTAGGAGGAGACATCGCTCCAGGTTTTGAGTTGTTCAATTCAGTATAATTGGGTTGATCTTTTAAAAATTTAAAAATTGAAATTGAACTGTATTATCAAAAAAATCCAATAAACCAATTTGAATTCAGAATTCGGTTTCTGAGTCCACCTCTACAAAATCAGAGACGGAAACAAAACCACATTACCGAGAAGGCGTTCGGGTTGAAACCGAACAAGCCAAATAAACCGAATTACCTACATTTGTAATGAAAAATGGAATCACAGTTTTAAATTTTTCTAACACAACTTAACCCAACTTCAAGACTTAAACCGTGATTTATGTAAATTTGACCTAATAGGAATGAATCCCGATATTATAAATGATCAATTTAGGGCTAATCCAGGGGATTTTGTTATCCAGGGACTCCGATCAAGAAACAGGTGGTGCAGCTGGCACCATCGATGCCATTGATGAACTCAGAAGAATTCGTTTGGACACGACTAGGAACCATAACTCTGCAGAAACTCATATTCCAGGCCATTGTCCAAACCAACCAGGTCCTCAAGACTGCAGAATGGCTGGTTTGCAACTCCGCCCACGACCTCGAGCCCGGAGCTTTCTCCTCAGCTCCGGAGATAGTCCCGATCGGCCCGCTCCCACCAACCAACCGCCCCGGAAACGCAACCGATCCGTGCCTCAACTGGCTCGACACCCAACCGACTGGGTCGGTTGTGTATGTCGCATTCGGGACCACTTGCGTGCACAGTGAGGCACAGGTCGAGGAGCTAGCCCTCGGCCTAGACCTCACTAACAGGCCGTTCCTGTGGGTCCGTCGGGGGAATTCCATTCCCCAGACCGTATCCAGCCGAGGCCGAGTGGTGACTTGGGCCCCGCAAGAGCGGGTCCTGAGCCACCGTGCGGTCGCTTGCTTCGTTAGCCATTGTGGTTGGAACTCCGTGGTGGAGAGTGTTGGCGGTGGAGTTCCAGTGCTTTGCTGGCCTTACTTCGCTGACCAGTTCATTAACAGGAGTTATGTTTGTGATGTTTGGAGAGTGGGATTGGGGTTTGAGAAAGATGGAGATGGGATAATTAGAGGTGAGGAAATTAGGGATAAGATTGAGGAGCTTCTGGGCTCTGGAATTTACAAAGAAAGAGCACTGCATTTCAAGGAGATTGTGGTGAGTGGTGTTAGAGAAGGAGGCGATTCTCACAAGAATTTCACTAATTTCATTGCTTGGTTAAAGGCAATAAATTGATGCACTGTATTTGCTAAGTAGAGTTTCATTTGCAATAATTAATGATTGGTTGGTTGTTTGTAATTGTAGAAGAATCGTTCAAAAGCTTTCTTGTGTTTGTCGCCCTGGTTTGGTTACATTTTAGCATGATTATCAAAGTCCAGTTTGATAGTGTTCTGGTAGTGTACTTTCCATGTAGATGGGTATTGATATTTTGCAAGCCCAAACCCCACATGGCCAATTAGGCCTCGGAGCCTTGTGGCAATACATGACCATTACTCAATAGTTGGTATTTGAAAACAACTTGGTGCGACGAATTCAACAATATCGTGCAGAGAATGGTGTCAGAAAAGCATTTGGACAATTTAGCTTGAGACAGATGGAGTAATTTAGAATTCGAAACGTATGCATAACCTCTTACTCAGGCTTTAGGGAGTTGGAAGGCACAATCTCGAGAAGAATTTATTGCACCCCCATACCACATGATATATCACTCGTAGAGTCGTAGACCGTAGTATTATTTAGCGTAGAAAGTAAGGGTGTGTTTGGCGGAACCGTGGTTACAAGCAAGTTTGATTTATTTAAATTTTAAAAGTAGTGGGAGGCTGGTTTCTTTATTCTTCAACAAAAAAATATAGATTTTTTAGCGGTTTATCAAATATCAAGAAGGTGTTTAGTTTATAAGCGGAACACACCCAATGACGGGGACTTCCCTAAATTTGGAAAATCAAAGATGTGGAATTTTCAGTAGTTAACTTGCGTCGGCATCAGCTGAGAGAACCGGAATGTGCACTACCAATCATTGATCCAACATCTTAATTGGTGTGGCAAACATTTTGGACGTTTTGAAAACCAAAACCAGCAAATTGTGGTGCCATTTTCTGACTCTGTGGTCACCTTTCGTCTCATTTGTTCTCAAAGTCGTGACCACAAAATCAACCATGCCATTGCCCGTTATTCGAGGTAGACAAGCCAAAAGAGTCGCATTGAATTGGGAGAAAAGGATGTCCCATATTTTTCTCTAGGTAATATGCAAATATAACCATATATGTTGAAGAAAATGTAAATATAATTCTGAGTTAGTTTTTAGTGTAAATATAACCCTAATTGTTATACATATGTGCAAATATAACCCTAACTATTATACATATGTGCAAATATAACCCTAAAACCATTATTCCGGCATTGACTGACCAGGGTTATATTTGCACTTTCAATTATCGCAGGATTATATCTGCACTTTCATTTCGCAGGGTTATATCTGCAGTTTCATCAATTATATAGGGTTGTGCACTTTTCTCTTTTCTTTATTACAATTTACTTTGTACCCCATGTGTATGTAAAGTTTACAGAGGCATCTCTTTTGAATGTACGGAATAGTTAACATGTTCAATGTTTATGGAACAGGGATTTTGGGGAGATTTGTTTTTATTTTATCATGGTATTTAAGTTGATTCAATCTAGGACCCCTTAGCGGTCTATCCAAGAACAACAACCGTATATGCTGCCCAGTGGTAGGGCAACAGGTCATCTCACACCATGGCCATTAACCAATCGGTTCATTCTGCTTCAGCTGTGTTCATAATTTTACCACTTTATTACGTTTGAATCTTTTATAAATACCGTTGTTATCGTAATTTCTCAATAAGGGTCAATACAACGTGTCTAACACCAACACTAATCAAAATCTCAGGACAAAACTGTACAATTATTTTCATCAATTTGATAATAAAATTTTAAAACATAAAATATGGATTGAAATTTTGATCAGTGGCGGAATCAGAAATTTTTTTCAGGTGGGGCTGACACAGAGCAGGGCAGGAGGGTGAAGCAGTGGAGGCACGCTACTTCTTTATTGAGCAGCATCAATTTCCGATTGTGGATTAGGCCACTCTCACCCAATTCAAACAAACCTAATACTTAGAATTTGATATTTCATTTTTTGTTCGTTCAGTACTAACCAAAACGATGTCGTTTGACTTGTACTAAAACGACGTTGTTTTGGTAACGTTTGGGCCAAAAATAAATAAGGCCGCAAGCGGCCTTCTTTTCCGACACTAATCGTCGGGAACAGAGCCGTCGCTGCGGGGAAAGCGCAAACCACCGGAAAGCGCTACTTACCACTACTACCATGGCGCCGAAATTTCAAGTAGGGCTGGAGCCCTGCCTCGCGCCATTGTAGTTCCGCCCATGATTCTGATATTCACTTTATGTCATTATTCACTGTCCAACTTTGATCGGATATTTGAATAGATATATAAACAATAATATTATCATATGTTATATGGTTGGATTCGTCGTAACAAGTAGTTTCTAAATATCAAATTGTTATTTACCGTTATTATACATAGCTAAACATATTTATTGATAATTGTAAAAAATATTTTTTATAATTTAATATGGGACGGAGAGAGCGCGCATCCGTGGTTCAAAAGAGGGGGAGTAGTAATAAAAGCTGCACGTGTAGATAGATGCAGGATGTTCACAGGTTGTCACAGCCGTACCATAACAAAGCATGTGATGCCATAACATGAAAACCTCTGCTGTCCATTTCACTCAGACATCATGTGAAATATCCTGTACCACCATTACCATTACCATTACCACCTCCTTTACTTCCATTCCGCCACTCACTTTTCTCAAACCCCGTTTGACTTAAACTAATCATTTTCTAAATTATGGGATGAGATCGGCCGAGAACTTGCCAGAAAATCAATAAGTGGGTAGTTAATGGAATTAATCTACGGACTAATCGTACTCCACGTGTTTTACTAATGTTGGCATCGTATGTTAAACTGTTTAGATTTAGGTGAACAAAATGAATAGTTGAAATTTAATTTATAAAGTAAAAAGTAGAATAAGTTGATAAAAATGGAGAACTCTAGCAAAAAATGGAAAGTGTGACATTAAAAAAAAATCTCATTAAAGCAATTGTGCCACTGATAAAGAAACAGAGGGAGTAGTAAATTCAAACATGCTAAAAAGTGATCAGCATATGGCTGATGGCGGACTCTTGTACACCGTAATTTATCTTTTCATCAATCTGTGGTATTGAGACGACGGGCCTCGAAGAATTTTGCGTTCTGCTTCAATTTAAACATTTAGCTTTGTCACCTCTAACTAATGTGCGTATTATTTTACTTACATAGGTTAGAGCAACAATATTGGTAAATCTTTAAATGTACCTTTTTTATAAGTAGTACTCTTCAAATATAGAGCTATTGTTGTTGATCATTTCTTAGTAAAAAAATACCTCCTTAATTAAGGAATTAGGGCGGGCTCATGTACTATTTTGCTTATAACCTAAGTAATTTTTATTTTTTGGCTAACTTCTAAAATCCTGCTTATTTTAGAACCGGAGAATATTTTTTTGTAAAAAAACATAAATTGGCCTCTCATACTCTTAAAATATGATAGATTTGTTGATAAGTTCGGCTCCACCAAATACACCTTTAGTATTTTATTTTCTCACCAAAATAGCTACTCCCTCCGTTTTTTTTTCATTGGCACACTTACTAAAAGTGGTATTTTTTTTAATTGGCACTTGCTATTTTGGGCAAGTTAAAGGTTTTTACATCCACTCATTTTACTTTCTCTTCTTTCAATTCAATTTCATCCACTCATTTAGCATCTCCTCAATTCTAACACCAAAAGAGAGGTGCCAATGAAAAAAAAACGGAGGGAGTAATAATGAAATGACACATTTTTTTGTTCTTTTACTTTATTTCTCAATGATAGTTGAATGTGAGTCTCTTAACAAGAATCTTAAAAAGAATTTCACACACACATATATATATATATATATATATATATATATATATATATATATATGAACTTTTGGCAAAGTCTTGGGAAAGATGGTTTTTCCATAGGCTTATGGAAAGACGAGGTTTAATTAGAATAATAAAAGGTATAAGGTCTTAGTTGTAATATTAAAAATTTATTGCGCAACAGTTATAAAGTTTATCGATTCATGCAACCCAAAAATTTTATCTTCATTTTTTCTTATTTACACTTTAAACTTTGATCTTTCCATAACTTATGAAAATACCGTATTTCAAGAGACGGACTCTAAATTTTTTTTTTGAGTTAAAAAAAACTCATAAAAGTTGTAATGTAGCATTTAAGAATCACTTCTCACCTTTCTTCTATTATAGATACACAAAATTATCTTTGTGTGCACCGAACACATTCGAGACTCATGTGCTCGACTATGAAAGTGCTGTAATTTACCTCTTCGATGAGGCATGTGGTGTCGGTGGCCGAGGCGGATGAGGGAGAGCCATTGATCACCTTAGATACACGAAATCATAAAAGTGTAATTTGATGCTCAATTGATACCTATAATTAAGGTGGATAATGCATATGATCCCAAGACACGAGGGGTAACATGATTTGCAAGACAAGTGAATTGATTGATAATTAATGTCGGATGAGAAGGAAATTAGGTCAAACACTGTCAAGCTCAACAAAATCAGTAGTTTTTAACATATAAAACGTTACAAAATACTCCATCCATCCTATAATTATTGACTTATTTACTTTTTTACTGTCTTCAATTATCATATTTTACCGCTAATATCTCTAGATACGTATAATATTTTTACATATAAAATTAATATTTAAAAAATATACTCCCTCTAGCCCTCTATTTATGTCCCTTTTTAATAGACATTTTCTGAAGACATGTTTGTCTATCGATAACTTTTGTTACACGATAATAGATTATAAAATTTAATTTTTTTAAAAATTACACGTTACAGAGAATCCAAAGACACTCACATAATGTCCATTACTATATACAACAAAAGTTATCGATGGTCAAACATGCCATGAAAAAATTGCTAGTCAAAGGGGGTCAAAAATAGAGGATCGAAGAGAGTATGTTAAGATGAATAGAACAGTATATTACATAATATTTTTATTATATAAATATTAATTTATATTTAAAATTAAAATTTACCAAGTTTAATTTTAAAAAAATAACTAGATCAATAATCGGATCTAACTTGTCCAAGTTATAATTATCCATTACTTTGGCACTGAAATACGAAATCTCGCGGACCTGAAAGAGGATGTCATTATTCTTTTATCCAAACGAATGCTATTTAAATACTTATCCACGTTGTACTTTTATTAAGCAGGGAAAAGCAAAATGCATTCCACTATTCTCAAAAATACTACTACCCCGTCCCAGCTGAATCTGCACACTTTTTAGTCAACTTTCTCAAAATATGTTTGATCATAATTTTCAACTAGTATAGAGACACCAATATCATCATGTGAGATATTGCTGGATTCCCTGCATGATGTATTTTCTAAATATCAAATTTTAACATACCGTTAATATACGTAACTAAAGTTATCGTTGGTCAAATATGACCTGACAAACTTGACCAAAAAGTGTGCACATTCGGATGGGACAGAGTAATAGAAGTTGAAAAAGGGGAAAGTAGTGAGGGGGTTAAGACCATCACGTTGTTTAAAGACAAATCTATATTTAAATTTTTTGAAAACAATAAGATGTAATGTCATGTCTATGATCACACAATATCAATTAATTTTATGATAAAAACACGTAAACTTAATATGGTGTCGAAATTAAAGTTGATCTCATTGTCTATTGTGGAATTGAACAGTGGGTTGATTGATCTGAATTGACGC
This sequence comes from Rubia yunnanensis, assembly GCA_037428765.1. Taxonomy (NCBI): domain Eukaryota; kingdom Viridiplantae; phylum Streptophyta; class Magnoliopsida; order Gentianales; family Rubiaceae; genus Rubia; species Rubia yunnanensis. Next base: position 6,051,521 of record CM075069.1, read on the forward strand.
ATGCTATTGTCGTTGGATATCGTTTGTGCAAAGAATAATATTGGCAATTAACTCTAAATAACTCAAACACCGAGCAATAGTTCGTCCTCTGTTTTGTTATTTATAACACATTTATTATAGATAAATATTTTATTTTATTTTGCACTATTTCTATTTTTGGCAAGATTCATTCATTTTCATCCACTCATCATACTTTTTATTTTCTACATTCAATTTTATCCACTCACTTTCTCCACCTAAATCCAAACAGTTAAACTCATGATGCATAAAAAATAAAATAAAAGAGGGAGTAAAAGTTTTCTTCTGATCCCTAAACCTATTTATTATTATATACCTTATTAATTCACCATTCTTTATTCTACTGGAAATGGGCAAAAGGACATTCGTAGTCAGAGTTCAGCGAGCAACGCTTGGCTGCAACCGGCAAATTCGTTTTCAGTGACAGACCCACCGCGTCCTCCTATTGCGACATTGCCATTCAAAAATAAAATCTCAAAACACTCGCGCAAAAACTACGAGCAATTAAATAAATTTCTTGAAATTAACTCCAAAACACAACAAAAAAGAATGAAGAAGAAAGAATCAAACATGGAGATGAATCAAGAAGGTATAGAACTTGAGATTAATAAGATAACTGAGCTACTTCTTTTATAGGAGGAGGATTTTAAATTTTCACTGCTACTCAACTAATTTACCTTGAAAACTGAATCAAACAGCCAAATTTAAAAGGTTCCGCCGCACACAAAAAAAATAATAATCATCACCGTAAAAGGAAGCAATCAATTAGCCCTTGGGGAGGTCGATGATGACGAAATTAACATTGTTGCTACGAGGTACTGCTAGCACTATACAGCGGCGGCGGCGGCAGCATCGGAGCCATAAAAGTCGACCAATTGCTGCAGAACGGAAATCTGTGTTCGGAGGAGGACGATGTAGTCGGCGGTTTCCTGGAACAACTGGTCCGGGTTGACCTCGCCGCGATCAATGTTGACCGGTACGAGGTTCTTCAGCGCCTCGAGCTTGTCGGAAACCGTCGCCGTCGATTTGGTTTGTTGAGTTTGAGGTTTGCAGAATCGTCTCTGAGGGTGAGGCCTCCTCTTCGTTCTTCTTATTCCCACATTGCCCCTCGGCCTTGCGCCCATTAATATTCTATTGCAGGGAGAAAAATGGAAAGGAGAGAAAGGAAGAAGAAGGGAATGAAGGCTGGAAAAGCTCGAGGACTCTGCGTTTTAACGGAGTTCTCAACGCGTTTTTTCGGTTTAAGTAAGGGCGTCTTGAGATATTGCCCCTCGGGTGTTACAATACTACGGAAATGCCATTTCTATTGTTTTGTCCCGTTTTAAACGATAACTGAAACCAAATCAGCACACCTGGCCCTGCGGTTGTAGATCTTGCAAATTCGTGCATTACTTTATTGGCCAAAAATAACCGAATGGTTTTTTTTACCAATCTCTTTCATATTGTTCTTTAAAGTAGTTGCATCACATGGGAATGGTACAGTAGGATATAATAAGGATATATAAATTATAAGTTTAAAGTAGAGTTTACAGTAAAACATGAGACTGTACTTAATGATGAGTTTACAGTAAATAAACAATTCACAATTAATTAATAAAGAACGTCTTTTATTCATTTTTAGTATTGATCTAGTTTGATCTCGGTGTTTTTATCTAAATCGGCAATAAATTGTAGTTCTGATTTCTAAACCAAACACATTAACTTAACTTGCATTACTGTAAGTTTGGAAAATAGTACTACTATTATCTATAAGAAGATTGAATAAATTCTCTTTATGAGGAGCTATAATTTTTTTTAACAAAATAAGCAACAAAAAAAAGAGCAAGTATGACATTAAATTAACTACAAAATATATTCATGACTAGTGAATATCTTGCTACTTAAAATATGTAAATATTAGATGCATGAAATAATTTCCCTTTAAGTTGGGAGTGGTATTATTTTAAGCAAATGCAGTTGGAACATGGTGTCCTGCCACAATGATAACGGAGGGCCTACGTTTGGTAAATATTAGAAAAGAGAAAGGGCGTTATGGTCATGTGAAGGGAAAAAGGAAAGGACGGGCGTTTTGGTGATCTGAGTTGGAAATTTGTAGCGGGAAGATGGTACAAGTTGCGACCATGATCCATCCTAGAGACTTGCCCCGGAAAGCCTGCCTATCTGCAACAGCACATGTCAATGTGGGGGTGCCTACAACTCTTATGTTTCCATAAATGCCCTTCCTATTCCACAAACTAAATTATAGATACTCATGGTAATAAAAATAAATGTTAAATCATTCTATTAGGTCTAAATTTTAGATAAACATAGATTTTTCTGTAATTCTTTTTTATTCTTCTCCACATCTCCAGGTTTTCTTCCCATGGAAGAGGGAATGTGGAGAGAAATGAGTAAAGAATTGTGAAAAGGTCCATGTCTTAAGTTTAGACTCCCTAAACCAATATTGTGTATTATTAGTTAGATCATGTCCAATTGAGTTTATTTGGTGCTGAATTTAATTTATTAGTGCTGAATTTAGTTTATTGCTGCTTGATTTAATTTATTGGTGCTTAATTTAATTTATTTGTGTTGGATTGATTTTTTAAGTAGTTTATTTTTAAACAAATTTAAAAGAATGACTCCCAAAATTATGTTATACTCGTAACATATTCTATTCTTAGACTTAAAAAAACAAAGAATCGTTCCCATTCTCATTAACTGCAAGATCGTCATACATTTGTGCCAGTTTTAGGTCGCACAACCCCTACCTAACAACTATAACTAACTTGTTACAACACTCTAAACTCTCTAGGCTCACACACTGTAGGGTGAGCCTCCTACAAACGGACCTATCATTAGGTTCTTATCCCATATTGGCAATCCATTGCTAGAGTCGCACTTCCAATCTATCTTCACCGTGTTGCGACAACTCTGTAGTTTGAAGAGACTGCAGCTAGATTTCTCCAATTATCGTGAGTGTATTGAAGGAGTGTCGAGGGCAGGTCCGCTTTGTTTTGAAACAGTTCGGTATTGCATGCCTCCATCTTTTTTCAATGTTGGCCATAATTTATCCACACTGGGTTGCCACAACTCCATAGTTCTGATTTGTGAGCCTTTTGGAGGTTGTTGCTGGATTTCTCTAATTAGCGTGGCGGAATGTCATCCATGTCTCGCCGGAGTCACGAGAGGACCAACAATACACCTAGAAAAGACATAAAAACAAACTAAAAAATAATAACCTAAACCCTGCCGTCATTTGGGGAAGTCATTTTACAACACACATCTTTTCTAGTCTATAAGTAATTATTGCCTTGAGAAAGTTGTCCTCCGAACTCGCCGCATGTGTGGTGCTACAGCCAATGAGAACTCTGTTGTGCGCCTGAATTCTATTCGGCGAATGCTAATACTACAGAAAGACCCATTAATCTTTCAACCACAGGATGGCATATTTTGACTGTTGCCAAAACCTAATACCACTAATGACAAAAGTCAAATCAAATGCTTCCAATCGACTCTATATCACAATCACCACAAGGTTGTTATGGCTACAGCCAATTACGATGAATATTTATTGGCGACTAGACAATGTATTGGGTGAAGATAGGCTATAGAATTGGGAGAAATTACGATGGATGTGCTTTAGGCCCAAATTTTTGACAGGGTCAAGTTGGTGAACACCGTTCACCACCACCGCCCTGTTTGACTTCCTTCGCCATTTTTGACCGTCTGCTTGCCGACCGTCAACCGAGTTGAGAGGTTGTTGACTTTGGAGCACCACCGAAAAGCTTTGTCGGTCCGCCCCTAGCCTCGTCGGGCATGTATCTCGCATTTCCCACATATGAACCGAGATCTGGTGGCTTAGTCAACGCCGACCGGCGTGTCTTAACTCGCCAGATCTGCCGGTCATCGGGATTGACCATTAGCCTTCCGCCAATTGGAGGTCAACGCACAAATGTCGCCAAATTTCATGTGCCCGCCGGAGTCGCGATCTTTAGCTGGGTCTCGCGGAGGAGCTCACTTTCCCATCGATCGGTCTGGTGGAGTTGGCCTCTGCCTTCGTCTGCTCGTACTTGTCGGTTATGCTTGTCGGTTCAGCTTGTTCGTCGGCAAACTCCGATAGGTGGATGTTCGCCTGTTCTTCGCTTTGCTCGCTAGAGCTCCGGTGATGCCATCAGAGGGATAGGTGGTTTCTGGCCACCACACACCCCCCCCCCCCCCCCCCCCCCGCCGCCACGGTTCTACATGCTACGATACTAAGAAGATGAGAAAAGTCAAAAAACATGGGAGGGAGAGGCTGCCGGCCAGCAGGAGGTGGCATCGACAGCCTCTCCCAAACTACGGTTTTTGTGGTGTCTGTTTTATAGAGCGGGGAGATGATTTGCTTTTTAGAGAGAAAAGTTCGATACGTTATTCTTAGACTTACTACTCATTCAGTAACTGTTGAGAAGCCATTTTCTTTTAATGCTTGATTTATTGATGTTGAATTTAGTTTATTGGTCGTGAAATTAATTTATTGATACTGAAATATGCTACTCCCTCCGTCCCAGCCGAATCTGCACACTTTTTGGTCAACTTTCTCAAGACACGTTTGACCATAAATTTCAACTAGTATATAGATACCAATATCATCACGTGAGATATTGTTGGATTCTCTGCATGCTGTATATTCTAAATATCAAATTTTAACACACCGTTAATATACGTAACTAAAGTTATCGTTGGTCAAACATGACCTGAGAAAGTTGACCAAAAAGTGTGCACATTCGGCTGGGACGAAGTAATAAATTAAATCCAACTGGACAAGGCCTAATTATAAAATAAGTCTATCTAACGATTATTCAATCTAAAATAAGTTCTTCTGAACATGTATACTGTTCTTAAATCCACATATTATAGTATTCAAATGTAAATTGTCACTATCCAAATGTAGACCCAAATGGTTCTGCCTATGCTAATCCACGTTTACATCTGTTGCCAATTAGGCACTGAGAGCTAGCCTAATCCATCCAACGAAGCAAAAGGTGGACACTTAGGAAATAATGATGGATAATTTGAGGGATAATCATGAATTTTACAATAAGACTAGTATAAATAAAAATTAAATAACGATGAATTAGGGAATGATGGCAAATAGGTCATTTCGCGGGGGCTAGTTGGTTATGCGGGAGGGGGCGTGGCCTCTCTAAAAGGGTGCATGTGGATGTGGGATGGGCCAGCAAAGCCACCCTACACTTCCCTCTCCTCGCTCCACGCTCTCTAAAAGTTTAGTAGTAAGAAATATAATTATAACTTAATATTAAAATAGAAAATCAGGTAAAACTACAATATTTAAAGATATCATATGATTGGATTTCTTCTTCTTTTCTCCGATCTCGATATATAATCCACCCTAAATCAATGCACAAGAGCAGTGGTAGTAAATTAGTACACCGTGTTCCAATTAGATGTTCCGACCTTCATTTTCGCCTGTTCCAACCTATTTTGATTATTTCATTATTTGAGCTAGGATTTGTGAGCAACTCCTTTTATTCTCCACTTCTTTTGTCACATCAGCAACAAAAACATTCGTGCGAAAAGGTGATGGGATCTGGCGGTTGAGACAAAGTAGCAATACATACTCCCTCCGTCACAAGATCATTTGCATTGGGATACTTTAGGAAAGCAATGAGTCTGGTCTCAAAATTGTTAAAGGTGAAGAGAACATTATAAGAATTTAACATCATATTCTTTATCATTTAAAGTAATTTTTAAAGTAGGTCATTACTTATGGGATAGATCAACAAAAAAAAAAAAAGTCCAATACTTATGGGACAATAAGATGGTGGAGAGTAGAGAGAGGGTAACATGGGGAGAACATGAAGAAATGGTAGAAAGAAGGATTGCATGTGAGAAAGGCTAGACAGTGAAGCAGCATCAAATGCACACCATGTTCTGCACATTCCCCGCATTCTATTCTCACTCCCTCTTCCCTCAAATCTTCTTCCATTTTCCATTCCCCCCAAAGCTCTTTCTTTAATAATCCCCCTAATCTTCTTTTCTTTTAAAATTTATCTTATTTTACCTTGAGCATAGAAAGTTAGCTTTAATTCTGTTTAATTCAAATCAATCAATTGAGTTTATACAAGTTTTAGAAAACATGACCTCATGCTTATAAGTAAATTTATACTTATAACGAGGGGAAATTAGTTTGTGCTTATCCGGTCATAGTTTATACTATTAGAATCGTGGGCTCCTATCATAAAACCAGTTGGTACTATGTAGGAGTGATGCAAGATCTTATTTGTTGAGTCGTAACTCTGTCGGGCATCGATATGGAACACTAACAAAACTCCTCGCGTGCAACGATATTAATCATCGTGCAAATGTGGACGTTAAGGGATCACGGGGCCGCGGGCTATGATACATATTAGAATCATGGGCTCTGATACCAATTTATTTTTGTAAAGTCCTCCGGAGTTGGACTTATGAATGGCATATTGTGAATAGTGGTAATCTGGTGTTTGAACACCACTGAGTGGTAATCTGGCGATATGGTGTTTAAACACCACTGCTGTCCAGCAGTTTCCAGCAGCTGCGGTGTTGATGTCCACGATTTAAGGAGTATATTATGGGATATAATTGTGCGATCTGATCAGAATATTATGAAGATAATTGATTGATTTCGTGGTCATCTAATTCTGGTAAACGAATATTCCTGTAATAGTTAGGAATTGGTTAAGTAGTTAATTATGGAACAAGTCCTATTGATAACAGGATTGTTCATTTAAATACCAGATTTGTATTAGATCTTTCCTTAGACTAGAAGTCTATTTGGGGTAGAAGTTCGACAAGGAAAGAAGTCTAATGAAGGCAGGATTGCGATGAGATAAAGTGAAGAAAATTACAACGCAATCGGTGAGGCTTCCACGACTATTCTCTACGTTGAGAACTTTGGAGCGATCTGCCGTGTTTGTTTGGAGGTTCGTAAATCAACCGACCAAGTTCTTAAAGATCAGAAACAAGGAAGTCTTAATTCCTCGGGAGGAGGAGATCCAGGGAGACGTGTTGATCGTGAGGGTTCAACGGCGTAGGATCGACAGTGAGGGGAGCTCACAACATTCACTCTGTAGGTTAGCAATGGATTAGTATTTAAGTTAAGCTTCTTGTACTAAAGACTGCTTTCTAGTGAATGGTTTCTGATCTGGGCAAGGCCCCGCAGACGTAGGTGTATTTGCACCGAACTGCGTAAACAAGTTGTGTGTGCACTGCGTGTTTAGTTTTGCGTTTAACACCAAACTAATCTTGGTGTTCCAACACCAAACTATTAAACAACTTGGTATAAAAGTTTAGTAATCAGGTGAAACGGAATTTCAATTGGTATCAGAGCAAGGCACTTGTTTACCCCTATACAGGGAGAGTGAGATCAGGTTTCACCATGGCACCAAAGGAGGGGGCATCAGTCACGCGACCACCACTGCTGGAACAAGGAAACTATGCTTACTGGAAAGCACGCATGAAAGTGTTCATTGGAGCTCTAGATGATCAAGCTTGGAACTATGTCATAAATCAATATACTCCACCTGCTAGTGACACAACTGAAGGATCGAGCTCCACTGCCACTAAACCATTCTCTAGGTATTCCACTGAGGAGCATAAAGCGCACGTGTCCAACTCAAAAGCATTGAATGCCATCTTTACGGCTGTGGACGAAGATCAGTTTAAAATGATTTCGAACTGTGAGACTGCAAAGGAAGCATGGGATGTGTTACAAATTTACCATGAGGGAACAAGCTCTGTAAGAGAATCAAAGCTGCAGTACTACACGACCAAATTTGAAGAATTGAAGATGCGTGAAGATGAAACTATCTCCGAGTTTAATGGACGAGTCCGAGATATTGCAAACAAGGCTTTTCAGTTTGGCAAAAAGTACAAAGATCAAAAACTTGTAAGGAAAGTGCTGAGAGCATTACCTCCACGGTTCAACATGAAGGTCACGGCAATAAATGAAAATGGAAGGATAGGAACAATGACACTTGATGAACTTATGGGATCTCTGGAAACGTATGAAATGGAGATGTTGCAAACTAAAACGGGGAAGAAAGAAATGGCGTTTTCAAGCACAAATACTGGAAAGGTTGAGTATTCTACAGATAATGAAGAGACGGATGAAATTGCAAACATAACCAGGAATTTTTCCAGATTTATGAAGAAGATGAGCAGGAAACCACAAGAAAAGTCAGGTGGGAACAAAAATCCAAATGCAAACTCCACTCCACGATTTGGTCAATCTACTGGTGTTGAAACACCAAAATTCAAATCGGTAAATCCGAACCTGAATAGGAGAATCCAGTGCAGAGAGTGTGAAGGTTTTGGACACATACAAGCTGAGTGTGCCAATACACTCAAAAGACAAGGAAAGTCATATGCCACAACCTGGAGTGATGATGATGGTGGAGATGATGTTAAGGATGAAGAGGAGTATACAAATCATGTTGCATTCGGCGTATCAATGGTGGAGGTAGAAGATTTATGCAAGGAAGGTCTCAGTATGGTGAATGAAGAAGAGAGCGGTAGCTCAGATGAAGAGAGTAGAAGTGTTAGTGATGAAGACATTCGCAAAGAAAGCATGGAGATGTACAAGATGTGGTTAAAAGTGGCAGATGAAAACAAAAAACTCAAGGCTGAAAACAAGAGGTTAAGTGAGACTGCTAAAGTGTATGAATGCGAGAAGGAAGAAGCAACTCGAGATCTGGAAAAACTCAAGAAGGAATTTGCTGTAGTGGTGCAACGAGCAGAAGAAGCAGAACAATCCATCAGACGCCTTAATACTGGGAAAGCTAAACTCGAAGAATGTCTAAGGATGGGACAGACGAGCAAATTTGGCATTGGCTATGAAAGGACAGTGAAAGAAGAAAATCATCAGACAGATCAAACTGAACCAGTTGCAAGAATAATTAAGAAGAATGGTCCTACAAAAAGGGTCAGACGATGCGGATACTGTGGAATTGAAGGTCATGTAACAAACAGATGTTTTAGACTGATGAGAACTCGGTCTGTTAACACAGAATATCGGGGCATGCACACCACCCCATATCGATGTTTCAACACCAGTCCAGTTCGAGGATTCAACACCAACTTTGAACATAACACGCACAAATTCAACACTGGAGGATACAATACTGGATCTCTACACGCACGGGTTAATCTGAATCCGCAACAAGTCATTCGACCAGTACGTCAGGTATGGGTTCCAAAATCTCGAAATGTTTGTTTTTCTAGCTTTGTATGTTTTGGAGCACATACAGGAACCTCGTGGTATTTTGATAGTGCGTGCTCAAGGCACATGACTGGAGTTCCTGAATTCTTGCAAAAATTCAAACCTGGATTTGGTGGACATGTTAAATTTGGTGATGGAAAACGGAGCAGAATAATTGGCAAGGGTGAGTTGGCGATTAAAGGACTCCCTGTGTTTCAAGATGTATTGCTTGTGGAAGGTCTGAAGGCCAATCTATTGAGCATCAGCCATCTATGTGACGATGATATGACAGTTAACTTTGACAAAGGAAAATGTATTGTGAACCATGGGACTGGAGTATTCACTGGAACAAGGTCAATAGATAATTGTTATTTGCTCGACCAAGATGTCACATGCTTGAGCTCGAAGAAGGAAGTTAGCACTCTATGGCACAGAAAATTGGGACATATAAATTACAAGTCTCTGGCACGTATTTCCAGACTGAATGCAGTCAGAGGTATTCCTGAAATCGGTGAAAGCAAGGAGGTTGTGTGTGGCTCATGTAAAGAAGGAAAGCAAATTCGGATCCCACATCACGCTGTTCATGATGTTTCAACGTCAAGACTTTTGGAGCTTCTACATATGGACTTAATGGGGCCGATCAATACACCCAGTGTTGCAGGGAAGAAGTACATTTTTGTGTGTGTGGACGACTTCTCGAGATATACTTGGGTATCTTTTCTCAAAGAGAAATCAGAGGCAGCTGAAGTTTTCGAGACCTTGGTGTACAAATTACACATTGAAAAGGGATCTACTCAGGCAAGAATTGCCCGTATCAGAAGTGATCATGGAAAGGAGTTTGAAAACTCTAGGTTTAATGACATCTGTAAGACACTCGGTATACACCACGAGTTCTCTGCTCCCATCACACCGCAACAAAATGGTATAGTTGAAAGGAAGAATCGAACACTGCAGGAAATGGCCAGAGCAATGTTGGCCGAAAAGAAAATTCATTCTAAATACTGGGCTGAGGCGCTTCATACAGCATGCTACACCATCAACAGAGTATATTTGCGTCCATTTACTGAGAAGACACCATATGAGATTTGGAAAGGGAAGAAACCTGATGTGTCGTATTTCCATGTTTTTGGCAGTAAGTGTTATATTCTAAAAGATCGTGAGCCGTTAGCTAAGTTTGAATCTAGAAGTGATGTCGGGATATTCTTGGGATATTCTCCCACCAGTCGAGCATACCGAGTGCTTAATCAACGTACTGGAACGGTCATGGAATCTATTAATGTGGTGGTAGATGATTCTGAGGATGACAGAGTTGGAGAAGGTGAAGTGCTGGAACCAGTGTTCCCTACCGGTGTTGAAACACCAACAGTGTCAACTGGTGTTGAAACACCAGAAACCGAGACACCTGAACCTGAACGGCGTCCGTCCAGACAGATGCAACTTCGGGATCAACCTCGTGTAAATTACAGGGAATTGGCAGGATTATCTTGTTTCATATCACTCACGGAGCCGAAGAATTATAAAGAGGCTTTACTCGATGAATATTGGATCTCTGCTATGCAAGAAGAATTACAGCAATTCGAAAGAAACAATGTTTGGGTTCTTACCCAACGACCTGCAAATGTCAATGTGATCGGTACCAAGTGGATTTTCAAGAATAAATCTGATGCAGATGGTAATATCACAAGGAATAAAGCACGCCTAGTTGCTCAAGGATACACGCAAGTCGAAGGCATAGACTTTGATGAGACTTTTGCACCTGTAGCCAGATTGGAGTCAATCAGACTGTTGTTGGCTGTGTCGTGCATTCTGGACTTTACTCTTTTCCAGATGGATGTCAAGAGTGCTTTCTTGAATGGGGTCGTGAAGGAGGAGGTGTATGTGGAGCAACCTAAAGGGTTTGAAGATCCACAGTTTCCTGATTTTGTCTATCGATTGAATAAGGCACTATATGGCCTCAAGCAGGCCCCCCGAGCATGGTATGAGCGACTGACAACCTTTCTGATTAAAAAGGGCTATCGTCGAGGGGGAGTAGATCGGACTCTGTTCGTACTACACAGAGGTTCAAACATTCTGATTGCACAGATTTATGTAGATGATATTGTGTTTGGATCCACCTCTTCAGTCCTGTTAAAGGAGTTTGTTGATTTAATGACTAATGAATTCGAAATGAGCATGGTAGGGAAACTGTCATATTTTCTGGGATTGCAAGTTATTCAGGAGAAGAATGGTCTCTTCATCAATCAACAGAAGTATGCTGAAAACTTGATCAAGAGATTTGGTCTTACAAGCGCAAAAGCAATACGCACTCCAATGGCGACTACTGATAAATTGACAAAAGATGAGCATGGACAAAGTGTTGATCAGAAAATGTACAGGAGTATGATTGGGAGCCTGCTGTACTTAACAGCAAGTAGACCAGACATTTGTTTGAGTGTTGGTATTTGTGCTCGCTATCAAGCAGATCCAAAGGAATCACATATGTCGGCAGTGAAGAGGATTATTCGGTATATCAGTGGAACAGTGGAGTATGGAGTATGGTTTTCTCGAAACAAGGATTCACAGTTAGTAGGATTCAGTGATTCAGACTGGGCTGGGAATGCTGATGATCGTAAGAGTACTACAGGTGGATGCTTCTTTGCTGGACCGAATCTAGTCAGCTGGTATAGCAAAAAGCAGAACTCAATATCTTTGTCTACGGCTGAAGCAGAGTATTTAGCTGCTGGGAGTTGTTGTGCACAACTTTTGTGGATGAAGCAGATGATGAGAGATTATGGGTTTGATGATGTAAGTCTGACAGTGCTGTGTGATAATAAAAGCGCTATTGATATTTCCAGGAATCCTGTGCAACATTCGAGGACGAAGCACATTGATATTCGTCATCATTTTATTAGGGACCTGGTTGAAAAAGAAGAAGTTACAGTCCAGTATGTGCCAACAGCTGAACAACTTGCCGATATCTTTACAAAACCTCTGGATGGTGAGACGTTTGAAGTACTCAGGCAACACTTGGGTGTCTGTCGAATGTGAGGTACTCTGATCTGTACTTTCTGTTGTATTATTTATTGTTGCTTTGTTTCTTAGTTAATATGGTGAAAAAGAAAAATGAAAAACCGAAAATACCAAAAAATTTGTGAAGTGATGTTTAAACACCGAGGACTTCAGAGGGAGAACAATCGGCTGGGCCGAAAGAAAATTTATTGGGCCTAGGCTTGAATTCAGAAGGAAAGGAAACGAGAAGGTCTGTTGGGTTTCGGAAAACGGGGGGAAAAAGGAGAAAGTGACAAATTGATTCCCACACAAACTCAAACACTCGACTGTTCATCTTCCTCATAGCTCACAACTCCCTGTTCATCAGAAACAGTTGCCGAACCCTCACTTTGTGTAATCCACTCAAAACCCTGCGACAATGGCGAGCTCCAAGTTCAAGAAGATGGTCCGAGAATTTGTCAAGGTGCGGGTGCCGGAGAATCCGCGATTTGAAGAGCTCGGTGTGGATGCGAATGTGGACGAGCTGTGTGGAGATCGAGTGCAGACACTAGCCAAGTGGGGTGGAAAAATTCAGAGTCGGAAAGCTAGGTTTGACCATTCTTTCGTCTATGATGGAATGTATTTTAGCTCTGTTCTTGATTTCATAGAGTGGATGGTGCAAAACAGGGGTTATGTAGACCTTAGAAAGTATGAACATTTGCGTGGCAAGATTAACAATTTTAAGCTTGAGGAATTGTTGACTGGTGGTATAGGAGAAATAAAGGAAATTAGTGACTATAATGCCAAACTAGTTGGAATAGATTTCGGTGAACAGTATAAAGTTGGAGATGATTTAGGCCAATATTTTACTATCTATACACGGATAGGGTCCCTGCACAGGCCTATTCTCAGACAATTGGGTGATGATGCTGTGATTCAGCCCTGGATAAAAGTGGTGAAATCCACTGATGTAGCTATGGAGATGGTTTGCGTTGATGAGTCCCTGAATCAGACTCAAGAGTCACTCAGAAATTTGCCTGTTCCGGTTTTGGAGATTAGTGACAGTGAAGAAGAAGAAGGGTGTGGTGAGAAAGTTGATACAGAGGAAAATCCGATGAATGAACCAGGAGATGCTTCTTCGCTGGATGAGGCTCTGGCGACATTTATGAGATCCGAGGAGGCTCTGGCAGCATTTCTTGGATCAAGTTCTGAGAAAGAAGGTGATGAAGATGTGGGAGTAGATTCAGAGAAGAATACTGTTGGAACTGTGGCTGAGGATAAGAATGAAAATACTGAGAGGCCAGAAGAGGAGAAGTCAGAAGGAGTAAATTTGGACAGCACTCATGTGGAAGGAGACACTGCAGTAATGGGCTCTGGTGTTCCAACACCAGGAGTAGATTTGACCGAGGAGCATCAGATCTCTGTGCTATTTGGAAGTGATGTTGAAACTACACCAGAGACAAGTCCAGCTCAGGGACTTAAGAGGAAAAGGCAGCAACATGGTGTTGAAACACCAATTGCATCTGACACCAGATCTTTACCTCAGATGCCTGAGATTGTTGAAGAGAATGTGGCCTCAGCAAGTAAGAAAATTCGGAGATCAAAGCGATGCAGAGACAAGGGCACAGCTGAAAGTTATGATAGTGACGAGCCTATTGGACAGAAGCTGAAGAGATTGAGAGCAGAAAGGAAGAAGAAATCTGCAGACAAAATAAAGCCCAAAGTACTGCCAGCACCTGAGGTCAGTAAAGCCATTAGCAGTGAATGGTATGACAATGATGTTCAAGACAAGTATGAATTCATCAGTGGAAGGAAGATCCTAGCCGAGAGACCGGCTGATGCCAAGAAATTTGAAGACTGTGGCTTTACTGCTTTTCTCAAATACCTTAAGGTGTTTAGAGCTGCCACCTGCTTTGCAGAGTTCAACAAACAAATGGTACTGGAATTTTATTCAAATTTGAAGGAAGAATCTGAAGATGAAGACTCTGGATGGTATCACAGAGTCTATGTGAGAGGTAAAATCATTGCTTTTTCTCCTGAGGCTGTAAATAGGTGTTTGCAGCATGGCAGTTTCAAGAACTCTCAATCGGTGTTCCAACACCAAGCTCCAGAAAATTTTGATGAGGTAGCAGTTGAGCTGACAGGAGGAGTGGAAACTAGTTGGCCACTTGCTGGGAGACAACAAATACCAGCTTCGAATCTGACTTCCAGGTACTACTGTCTATACATGGTTGCGGTGCATAACTGGATTCCTTCAGTGAACAGCACCATGGTTACAAAAGAAATGGCAGCGCTGCTGTATAGTCTTGGTGCGAGGCAACGAGTGGATTTGGGCAGACTCATATTTAATGACATTCTGGATTGTGCTCGTAAAACTAGGAAGGAATCACTTGTCCATCCGTGTATTATTTCCATGATACTGCTGAAGGGAGGAGCAGGTGCAAGAGAAACAGATGAGATAATCTCCACTCAGGCGTTACGACCAACACTCAGGACGTTGAGCGGTCGGATAGTGAAGGATCTACCCTGGACACCTCCGGCGACTACTGGCTTGGATAGAGGAGCAGCTCGGCTGAAAGCAATTGAGGCAAGGGCAGTTGCGTGTCATGAACTACTAAGTCGTCATCAGGCTAGTATTGCAAAGATTCAGGGGGAGATTGCAGACTTGGAGGCTGAAAGAGCAACTTTATTGGCAGAAACTCAAGACGGATCACATGATGGTACTTCGGATGAATCGGACGATAGTTTGGCCTGATTTGTTTTTAGTGTCCTTGTCATATTCATGAATTCAGGGGGAGAATTTGGGATTCTTGAAATTTTTGACTGATTTTATGGTAATTTGTGCTATCTGGTATTCTGGTATTTTACAGTTATTATGCTGCTTGGTTTTCTGGTGTTCTATGGTGTTTATGCTAATGTGGTATGAATTCACCAATATGCCAAGGGGGAGATTGTAAAGTCCTCCGGAGTTGGACTTATGAATGGCATATTGTGAATAGTGGTAATCTGGTGTTTGAACACCACTGAGTGGTAATCTGGCGATATGGTGTTTAAACACCACTGCTGTCCAGCAGTTTCCAGCAGCTGCGGTGTTGATGTCCACGATTTAAGGAGTATATTATGGGATATAATTGTGCGATCTGATCAGAATATTATGAAGATAATTGATTGATTTCGTGGTCATCTAATTCTGGTAAACGAATATTCCTGTAATAGTTAGGAATTGGTTAAGTAGTTAATTATGGAACAAGTCCTATTGATAACAGGATTGTTCATTTAAATACCAGATTTGTATTAGATCTTTCCTTAGACTAGAAGTCTATTTGGGGTAGAAGTTCGACAAGGAAAGAAGTCTAATGAAGGCAGGATTGCGATGAGATAAAGTGAAGAAAATTACAACGCAATCGGTGAGGCTTCCACGACTATTCTCTACGTTGAGAACTTTGGAGCGATCTGCCGTGTTTGTTTGGAGGTTCGTAAATCAACCGACCAAGTTCTTAAAGATCAGAAACAAGGAAGTCTTAATTCCTCGGGAGGAGGAGATCCAGGGAGACGTGTTGATCGTGAGGGTTCAACGGCGTAGGATCGACAGTGAGGGGAGCTCACAACATTCACTCTGTAGGTTAGCAATGGATTAGTATTTAAGTTAAGCTTCTTGTACTAAAGACTGCTTTCTAGTGAATGGTTTCTGATCTGGGCAAGGCCCCGCAGACGTAGGTGTATTTGCACCGAACTGCGTAAACAAGTTGTGTGTGCACTGCGTGTTTAGTTTTGCGTTTAACACCAAACTAATCTTGGTGTTCCAACACCAAACTATTAAACAACTTGGTATAAAAGTTTAGTAATCAGGTGAAACGGAATTTCAATTTTATGATAGGAGCCCGTGATTGTAATAGATAATTTTAAATTAAACTGAATTTTGTCAGTTTATTGAACTTTTAACGCATTGTGTCAAATAAAAGTGGTTCGACACTTAGGCTATGCTCTCTAGAGATTATCTGCATTTCAGTTCAGTTTAGTTCCGCATAAAATTTAATTCAGTGAACTTTAACTTAATTTACCCGTACAATACTTTTTTCAACACACTTATTTTAATTCCAGTTCAGCTCGGTGGCGAAACCTGGACCATATTTGGCAGGGACTGAACTATACCGGAAAAAAATAAAACGTTCTCTTCCCAAAAATTATGAGAAGAACATGAGCGAAGCAAAACTTTCAGGGGGACGGAACTTTCAGGAGAAGTAAAAACTCCCTTAACGGTCAAAACTGAGCCGAGGCGACCGCACCGTTTCGATCCCCCTAAGTTCCACCACCATTTCAGATCAAATCAGATCAATTCAAATCAGACCAGATCAAATGAACTCCAAAACTGACCTTATAAATCCAATCAAACGGATCCTTACAACGTTGGTTGGCTATAATTGAAACGAAATGAAGATGATCACATGGTTGCATGTGATTTCCATCTTTACAGAATTGGCACGTGTGGGAGTTATTGGCGTGATTACAGTACTACCAAATCTCAAGTTAAGCTGTGATGAATGATGTAATCTCCGATGATCTCATTCTCTTATGGCCAGGTGGTCAACATTCAATATTATAAGGATTAATCATCTTCCCACTAATCCTACTCTTAATCAGCTTTACCGCTTCTTAATATTTTCACCTTTTTGCGCCAATGAATCTAACAAGCTATACTATTACGAGGTTCTTGGATCGTGATTTATCAAGATTTACCTCAATAGATTTGACATCATGGTTTTACTTTATTGTTCCCACTTATTCGGGAGAATATGACAACTTAAACTTGAATTTCATAAAAGTATAGTGACTAAAGGTAGAATAGTCTCTCATTTAATTAAAACAAACTTTACTTTCTGATGTATATCATAGTGGCCTGGCCCAAACTACTCACATACTCTATGATATTATTTTCCATCAAGGTTTTATCACATATTTGAATAGATATGCAAGAAATAATATTATCGCTTGTGATATTGTTGAATTCGTCGTAACAAACAGTTTCGAAATATTAACTTTGTATCTACCGTCATTATACGTAGTTAAACATAGTAATGATCAAACATATAATTCGAACAATGTGCAATGCATGAGGAATAATTTGGGTTGGGACCGGGGGAGTACCAGTATTATAAGATGATTTTTAATGCCATTTAGTTAAAATAATAGAGACAGGGACAAATGGGCTCTCAATATCCTCAGCCCTAATTTTACGGACGAGATTCAATTCACATAGACTCTGTCCGCAGTTTATTTCTCATTTCTAAGGCCTGTCTGCATATTGAAGAACACGCTTGTACGGGCAGGACTGCAAGCTACATGCGCATCAAGTACGATTCTGAATATAAATACTCCTCCGTCCCAAAATAAATTACAATGAGAGAAAAATGGTTGTAAAATTCAACAGTAAAAAAAAGGACTGATGTCAGTCCCAAAAGCTAAAAATTGAACACTGATTTGACAGAAATTGTACTGATGTAAAAGTACATAAAAACCTGATAATGTCTGCCCAAACAGTAATAATTCCCTCCCGAAACTAATGTTTGGCTCCAAAAAATTTCATTGGAGCCAAAATTACATTTCCGAGCAACTGCTCATGCAGTTCGAAAATTGAGATTCACAACTATAAATATGACATTTATTACAGCACTCAATCATACAATTCAAACCAAAAAGTGCTCTCAGAAATATTTTTTGGTCAGTTCTTCATACACATAAAACCCTAATCCCTCATTTTCTACTTCTTCATCATCGAGCTATTGGGCCTGTGATGGTTGGGAGAAACCTAACAGATGATCAGAGGTAAGAAATAGCTCATTTTCTGCTTCAACACATCAAGAATGGGCAGATTGAGCGCTAGCAGAGAGTCGAGGCAGCACAGAGATGGTCATGTTCAGTGCAGACCATCTTCACAATCTGGACGCGGGTGAAGCAGCAGCTTCAAAATGGAGAGGTTGTGTGTGCCCGTTCAAATAGACGCGAGCGCTTTGGCAGAATCAAAAAACAAATCGATCTGGAGGCCTTAATGGCGGTGCCACTAAGGTACCGACACATAAGCCATAGCACAACAACACAACTGCACGTTGGAAAAAGCAGCATACAAAGAGCTATAGCAAGCAAGGAGATCATAAGCCACACTAATGTTGTACATCCAAGCCTAACAATGGCATGCAAAGAATCAAGGCTGGAATGGTGCTTAAGAAAACTGGAGTACAACATGCATTTCAAGCCAATGCACAATGTCATATACATCGATGCAAAGTGGTTCTACTTGACAGAGGCAACAACGAGGTATATTCTAGGTCCCAACGAACCTAAACCCTATAGAATCAGTCAAAGTAAACA
Source organism: Rubia yunnanensis (assembly GCA_037428765.1). NCBI lineage: Eukaryota > Viridiplantae > Streptophyta > Magnoliopsida > Gentianales > Rubiaceae > Rubia > Rubia yunnanensis. The sequence continues at coordinate 6,070,086 of CM075069.1, forward strand.
TCACATTCCAAAATTCATGTTTTTATGGGCTGTGTGTAGACCAATATTTGACATAGAGGGTAAAGTAATGTTTGATGGGAAAATAAGGGTCTTTCCATATGTGGAGCATATGGCTGCCAAGTACACCACTGTAAATAGACCTAGGGGAACCATCGTGTTTACACCCATACCATCCATCACTAGAGGTATCATAAGACACATGCTGAATCGTGAACTCATACCAGCAATCAAGGCAAAATTGCCAGTTTGGGCAAGCAAAAAACATTTTCATACATCAAGACAATTCCCCTACCCACATATTTGCCAATGACCCTGAATTCTAATTGCAGCCACCTCAGATAGGTTTAATATACAATTAGTGTGACAACCATCAAAATCACCCGATCTTAACATTATGGATTTGGGGTTTTTTGCTTCAATTCAAAGTTTATGGCAACAAAAACCTAGTCAAAACCTATATGAGGTACTACAGGTTGTGTATGATGCTTTTGAGAGAGATGATCCTAGGGTTATTGACAATATTTTCCTAATTTACAATGTGTCATGGTGGAAATCATGAAATGCGGAGGTGGTAATGAGTTCAAACTGCCACATATGGGAAAAGATGGGCTAAGAAGACTTGGTATGATACTCCACAATTTAATTGTGGACTTTGAGCCGGTAAGGGTTGTTTGGAACACATGGTGGCTATTTGGAGAACAAGGCACATTCAAGACCAGCTGATCAGTATGAAGTTGGTTTAGATATGCAGGGGATATGTACTTTTGTAGGGTAGTGCTTCTAGATTCGAGTCTAGGGTAAACATACCAGTTATTTTGGTTAAGGTATATTTATAGGAAAACCTTGTAACTAAACCCCCTTTTGTATGCAGTAATTTTGGAAAACCATGTTTTTAAAAATCAGGTTTCAGAACTGAGGCAAAATAAAACCCAGAATGTAATGGATGGCAGGGCACACACAGTAATAGCAATTACAAGGTTGCCATCCAATTGTTTTAAACAAACACGGTTGCTGCCTAAGTGTGAACTAAGAGTCTATCATCACAGGTGGCTAACAACTAATACAGGGTCAAGTAGGCAAATAATTTTAGAGGGGGGTTTAATCACATCATGCCCCTACCAAGATCAAATCAGCTTCATAACTAATAAGCATGGCTGCCTATTTTAATCATTCATCACAGCTACATCATTAATCATGGGTTTAAGATCAGGTAAGTCTAGAGACTAACACTGCATGGTTGCATATATAACCCACATAAACATGCATCACAATTTACTACTACATTATTGCCCCTAATATGAAACGTGGCATGCCATGCCAGACTCAGGTTAAACATCATATTCACATGAATAAGGGGTTGTGTTTCCCAGGATTCAACTGAATCTGAGTCTAAATCTGAGTGGTAAAGGCTGCACATTTGAACATAAACAACACACAGATTTATGTACCCAACAAACACAAGTAGCACACAGGCTACACAAACATCATAGAATCACAAAGTTGTTGTCAAAAGCAACAGCAGTTAGACTGTATACACGTACCTGCATTTGAAGACGGTTAGTATGTATTAACCAAATAAAAAGATTAATTCATTAATCTACACGAACAATGTAAAGTTACATACCTCAGAATAATGAAACTATTTTTCATCCGCTGAATCATTTTTAGGCACATACCTGGGCCAGTCACTAAGGTATAGAGCATCACCAGTTTCCAAAAAACTTGGTTCATCATACTTAGGGAATTCATTACCCTTGAAGTATATTGAAGGATGAGGATCACACTAAGATTCATAATCAGATTCATCAGAATGAGGGTGTTGTGTTTTATTTGAATCAGGGGGCTGTGTTTCATCTGAATCAAGGGGGATGTGTTTCATCTGAATCAAGGGGTTGTGTTTTATCTGAATCAGGGGGTTGTGTTTCATCTGAGTCAGAGGGCTCTGTTTTATCATAATTAGGGTATGAATTTGAGTGGTAAAGGACAACTTTAGGAACAAAGCTAAAATGTGTGGCCACAGGGGTATTCCAGGATTCAAATGAGTCAGTATCAAGGACAGGGTACATGGGTGGAATAAGGCTTGGGTTGTGAATCGATGTCTTCAAGGCCAGTAAATAGTGTGGTCAAAACTGGACTCACACTGAGAGTCATACTGGGATTCATTCAAGGGCTGACAAGGGGCAGACTTATCCTACCCAACCATGACCCAATCACTATGATCTATCAAGTGAGAGTACACACAAGGAGTGGATGTAGGGTTTGGGATGCAAACAAGCACAGGGGCAAAAACAAACAATATCACAAGGGGTGGGACTAAGTTTGAGATGCAAACAAGCACAAGGGAAGAACAAAACAATATCACAAAGGGCAAATAAGTCACACATAACTTGGCAGAACAACAAGAACAAGGACATTGAAGTCACAGATGAACATGAATGAGCAAAGACAGTTATCAGAAAAAGAAAAAAACCTCACATGCAAGGAGTTTTGATTCCAAATGACCTTTAAAAATTTAAATATTTCCACAGCAAACCCTAATTGATGCCAATCTATGAATTAAAAACTCAGAATAACAAGAACACCAAGAAAATGGGCCTTGTGTCACAGATCCGTCAACGAAATTGAAGAAAACAACAGAGTTTCACAACTTAATCATGAATGAGCATTGACTAGTATCACAAAAAGAAATATAAATCACATGCAATGGGGTTTTTTAGTGTATAGGTCCTTTAAAAAGTTAAAATATTATCACGGGAAACCCTAATCGAGGAAAATCTATTATTAAAAATACATAGAACAACAAGAACACGAAGAACATGGGCATTTCAGTCACAGATCGGCCAAAAAACTTCAAGAAAATCACAGATGATCACAAAATAAACATGCTTTCATTGTCAACAAATTCAAAAACTCAACAAATCTTCACATGCAACAAGTTTTCAACAACAAAACTCAAGATCCATAGATATTCCAACAGATTAAACATGTAAACCACAACGAATCAAGAACCCACAACTCAAAAACCAAGGATATGAGTTCAGAACCCACCAAATCAGCGAGCATGAACAAATCGTGACTCAAAATACTGTGATGAACATTAACAGAGCATAAATCGTGTTACTTTTGACAACCCCCAAACAATTCACGAAAACCCTAGTTTGGAAAACACAAAAGCTATGATAAAAACAACAACCCGAGCATCTAATCACAAAGGAGCATCGAAAGCATCCTAAAAACAAGACAGAAACACCATGGAACATATAGAAAACAGATCTGGCTCGAGGGAAATGAGAGAGAGAGGCTGTGAATTTGAAGAGAAAAATGAGAATAAAATGGAGCGTTCAAGAATAATGGAGAAGCCAAAATGGAGCGTTGGGAGAGCAATAATTATGCTTGGGAAGACAAAAAATGAGACATGTGATGTCTGACCCAAATTTAAAATCAGATTTGCATGCCTCCTCCATAAATCCAACATGCATCCCAGGAAGGGCAAGGTTTCCTAATTAATCAGGTTTAAGGCCAGTAATTTCACAAAGGTCCATAGGAATTTTTGTCTTTTCACACGCGGTAAAATGGGTTGATTTGAAAATTTCCTGACCCATTGCAATTTAATTATGGACAACAAAAAATGAAAAGTATGCAATTTATTCCGGTGCGGAGGGAATACTACCAATATCAAACTGAGTTAATCATTAATTTATGATGGCGTTAATTTTATCTCCTGAGTAAATTTATGATACTAGCTAGTAGTATTCAACTTGGTTGGAACTTGGAGCTAAGTAATGATCCAATTAGTAGAATTTTTTCATCTTATTTAAACTAAATTGAGATAAACTGAACTAAAATAAGCTAAAATGAATTATTATAACAAAATTAAGTTAAACCAAATTTAATAAATTGAATTACTTAAACTCAACTAAAATGAATTGAATTAAATTAAATTAAAATAATATCTAAGTTGATAAAATAATATATAAAACAATTCTTATCTTTTAAGTGTCAATATAACCCTGCCTACTTGATTAAGTGTCAATATAACCCTATGATAATTTTAAGTGCAAAAATAACCCTAACTAGTTAATGAAAGTGCCATATAATCCTCATACCCCATTTCCGGCATTAACCTCAATTTCTGGCGTTGACTCTATGTAAATTGACCAAAATACCCTTTGGCTAACTCCGAAATTAGGTGGACAATATTACCCTCATAGTTCGTCGGACCACCGCCGGAACAGACAGGTAGGGTTATATCAGCACATTATGAAATCTTATTGGGTTATATCAACACATTCCTAATGTTTGTAGGGTTATATTAGCACATTCTTAAAACTTATAGGGTTATATCAAAACATATTATAATATTAAGTGTGTGGTACTCGGCTGGCCTTAACAGGCGACCATATCATTATATACACCATTATAACATCATAACACTATCTTATGCAACATAAAATTTGACATCATGACACCATCATTAATATTAAACACCATTATTACATATCATAGCCCATTTCAAAACTTATCAATATTAAAAATGCTAGGTCGAAAAATACAGCAAAATAACAATCACACACAACACAAATGGTCATCCTATCATCAATCCGGACTAAGCACAACAAAATAAATAAAATATCATTAAAATCCCTATATTCTATATTATGTGCAGATATGACCTTATATTTTTTTACTAATGTACGGATATAACCCTAAAAATTTTAGGAATGTGCTGATTTAACCCTACTAGTTTTTCATAATGTGCTGATATAACCCCACCTATTCCGGCGGCGATCCGGGGTATTGGAGTATTGATGAGTCTAAGGGTAATAACGTAATTTCCTATTTTAAAAGTATTTTCAATTTTTCAGAAGGGCAAAGATGTAATTTTATAAAATTTCAGCTAAAAGTTGTCGGAGAGGGTTATATTGACACTTTCACTAACTAGGTAAGGTTATATTGCACTTTCGAATATTGAAAGATTATATTGACACTTATGTCAACTATATAGGATTATAAAAACACTTTCTTTTATATATTTATATATAAAGACTTTTACATAAAAAAAGTCATCTTTGAAGATAATTTATAATATTAAAAGCTGTTTTATTCTCTTTAGTATCGAGTTCATGAATTCAAAGTAGCAGCATGAGCTCATTTATCCGAAAATCAAATTGGAAAAAGAAAATGCATGGGAACAAGGGGACAAGATGACGAAGGCCTTTGTTCCAATTCATTATCAAAGAGGATGGGGGATATTTGACATGACAGTCTTTGGTTTTATTGGATTGTTTTTCTACGTTGGAGGGTTTTTTTAATAAAGTAAATTATTCTAATTTCTCCATACTCTCTCTTCCAGATTAAATTGTACCAAATTTTTTTCACAGTCTCCAACACGCACATTTGACCATTAATATATTTAATTACGTATTATATTGGTAAACAAAAAGTTATTTTCTAGAAACTACTTGTTATGACGAATCCAAAGATATTACATACAACAATATTATTATTTATATATTTATCCAAATATGTAGTCAAAGTTTTCTTAGTTTGACTGAATTTTGATCTTGTGCAATTTAATTCAGAACGGAGGGAGTACTCCCTTTCGTCACAGCACGAATGGAAAAGAAAGACACCCACACGTTCGCCCAAGTGGTTAGGTGCATGACCTATGTCATTGGGAGCATGGGTTCGACTCTCGGCAGCGGCAGTGTGGGAGTTCTTCCAGTGAGAGGACTCTTGTACGCACCGAACACAGTCGAAGGCCATATGCTCGGCTACGGGGGTGCTGTGATTTACCTCCTCGGTGAGGTATGTGGTGTCGGATGGCCAGAGCGATTGAGGGCGAGCCGTTGATCGCCTTTTGAAAAACAAAGAGTTTAGAAAATGACTCTATTGCCATTAATTAGCCACCAATCACTTCAACACCAACCACCCCAGCACCCACCATCAAACATCGAAATATACCACTAATCACCATATCCCTTCGTAGACAACAACAAATAAATATACCACTAATCACCATAAAAAACAAAGATAGCCCATCAATAACAAATAAATTTACAATCACCACCACACACAAGACAGTGATTGGCTTACAATATCTGATCAGAACACAAATAAATTCATCACAAAATACTACCTCTAGACACATTACAAATCTGGATGGTGACGAATGCGACAGCATGGGCGGAACTACCATGGCGCCTGGTAGACCTCTAGCCCTACCTGAAACTCCAGCACCATGGTAGTAGTGGTCATTTGTGCTTCCCGGCTGGAGCTTCGGTTTTTAGGCTTTCTTTGGTGTTTTCTGACCAGATTCAGTTGGAGAAAAAAGTTGCTGAAGGTTTTTTTTTGCCCATATTTCATCAAAACGACGTCGTTTTTATTAGTACTGAAAAAAAATCAAAAATTTAAATCTGAGTTGGATTGGGCCAAAACACAGGATGAAAAAAAATCAAAAAGTTACTAAAATCCAAAAACATCAATTTCATCTTTGCCTCTAGTGGTCCAGTCTCAACTCCAGGCACCGCCGCCGCCGCCACCACTGCCATCCCGCCACCGGCCGGAGACTCCAGACGCCGCCTCTAGTCCTTCCCTCTTCCAACCCCACCTGAGAAAATATCCTGGTTCCGCCACTGTGCGACAGTGATGAAGAGTGATGACCATATTTGGCGGCGGCGACGATGGGTGTAGGTGGTAACGACAGTGATGGGCGAAGGTGGTGGCGACGATGATAGGTGTAGGTGGTAGCGACAGTGATGGGCGAAGGTGGTGGCGACGATGATAGGTGTAGGTGGTAGCGACAGTGATGGGCGAAGGTGGTGGCGACGCTGAAGAGTAGATTGGTGGTGAAGCAGAGGGACGGCGATGGTGGCATTGAAGCAAAGGGACGGGCATGGTAAAGATGGAGCAGATCAAAGAACACACGTTGAAGGGATTTTGAGGAGTTAAACTTGGAAGATCTATTTTCATGTGTGCGATTTCTTTAAGAATAGAAAACAAAGCAGGGAGTATTAGGGTTGTTTTTCGGCCAAGCTCAAAACTAATTCAGGTATTAAAATTTAATTTTGATGAGGGTAATATTGTCTTTTTGATATCAAAATTTATTTTAAAGTTTCTAAATTTAGATAGTGTGCAATTTATGGTGGGACAGATGAAAATGAAAAATGTGCTAATTATGTTGGGATGGAGGGAGTATTATTTTTTTCAGTAGGGATTACCCATAATTAAAATATCATGTTGGTGATCCCCGTTGTGATTTTCCAACTTTTAGATGGTCGATAAATGTAAGATCGTGATAATTCATAATTCAATTGAGAGAGGTAGTAGAGAAAAAAATATATGGTTTTAAAATAGACTCCCTCCGTCCCAGGGAAATCTGTACACTTTCCTTTTTGGGTTGTCCCATGCAAATCTCCACACTTTTCATATTCAGAAATTTTTTATGTAACTTGAAATTATTCTCACCCTAATTAACCACTCTCTCACCCACGTGACCCACCCCTTCCCTGGTCTCACAAATCACTCCGCCTTCTCACCTCTCTCCCTTTCACCCTTTCCACCGCCGCTCATCATCCTTCCGCCGATGCTCATTTTTCCCCGCCTCCCAATCTTTCCCACTCACCCTCTTCGCCATCTTTCTCTCTCACCTTCTCCGCCGATGCTCATCATCCTCCCTCCGTTTCACTGCCTTCCCATCGGATCTGTCAAGTGACACGAATAATACTGTCTCCAGTCACCACCTCCACGTACGAATGAGCCCAAAAACTGTGACGGACGGATGGATGGGCCCAGTGGTCACCAAAGGTTCGATTTGGCCCACTCAAGATCGAAGAAATATCTGTACAAATCATCGACGCCGCGATAATGTGAGGGTTTCCTCCGTAAAAAAATTAACCACGACGGTTGTAGAAGGAGCGCGAGGTTGGTTGAACTTGTCAAGTCCACGGTGGATTGCTCTTATTTGGGTTTTTGCTGTGAAATTATTAGGGGGTTTGATTTTTTTGCTTTGATTTGGGGGTTTGGTTTTTGTTTTGATTTGGAACGGAACGTTGTCTTGAAGAACAGTCAAGCAAACTAATGTTGAGGTTGAAAGCAACGTTTAGGTTGAAGAAGACAAGAGTATCTCAGACATTTCACATCCCTAAAATTTAGAGTAGTGTTATCTCTTTCTGTAAATTCCCTGGGACAGAGGGAGTATATCAAACTTTTTTGAAAAATATACAAATATAACTCCCTATACTTGAGAAAATGCACATATAACCGTGAGATATTTTTTAGTGCAAAAACAACCCTAACAACTAAATGAAAGTGCAAATATAACCCTATGACACTAATACCGGCGTTGACTCAGTATTTCCGATGGTTGACTGGCTTGCAAATACCAAATTGCCCTTTTACATAAACCCTGAAATCTTATGGACAATTTTGCCCTTATAACCAGGGCCCATCTTCAGCCATCTTCACCATCATCACTGATGTGTCGTTTTACACCGAAAATAAATCAAGCTATAAGCTGAATTTTCAGTTCAGGATTCTGTGGTCGGTATGGGCATACCGACCAGTATAGTTGCGAGCAGGTTCGTTTCCCAAGAGATTAGCGAGACCTTTTCTTTAATCTTTAATCTACGAATTTGTAACCAAAATAACCAGATGAGGGTCGTGAATAAGAGAAACTAAAAATCGAGTAAAAACAAGGATGAGAAATTGTTACAGATTGCAAAACAATTCAACTATGATGAGAAGATTCCGGTTTCGATCAATTCCATACTGGCTTCCTATCTCGATCCTTGATGCAAAGATGACTTTAAATGCATGCACACAAATTGGTTATAGTTGCAAGCAACCAATCTTTCCTTACCTTGTCGATAATCAGGAGGACGCCTCACCAACTATTTCTCTAACTAACATATAACCTAAGAGGCGCTCTATAGATTTAATATGCTAGCAGCATTAAGAATGAGAAAGACCCAATTCATAACCAACAAACTCGAACGCCGGATTGTTAAATTAAGACTGTTGTTCCCTACCACTGATTGAACTGAAATCACAATTACGGATGATTGGTTCAATTGGCATCAAATTAACTAACATGCTATCAAATATTGTGCACTACTCAATAACATGAAAGCAATCATAATAATTATAATCAAGAACAGCAGATGCTCGCATGCAATTAAAGTATTAAAACTAATTAGATCTCACGAGAATCGATGCCAGTACTTCCTTGATCTTTACCGGAAAGGAAGAATTTAGCTAGAATACATAATTAAATTAACAATCAAAAGCATAAAAATAAATGATGAAAATTGTCTGAATAAAATACTGAGAAACCAAAATCGCAAAATACTGCGCAAATGGATTGTGCGTACGTAATTCTCTTCTCTGTCTTCTTGGTCGTACCTCTCTATGTGTAAATAATAAAGTCTCCAAAATATTACTACAACCAAAAGATAGATAAGGAATAAAAAATGTCTTTCCTTATCTAATTAGAACTCTAAAAGATAATCACAATATTCTCTCATAACAATTAGGAGTCTTCAAATCAATCTGATTATTCTCCAACTACATTTGTAATTGCCATAATTCAACACCAAATATCTCCATTATTATTTCCTCTTCCATCTCCAAGCACAAATGACCATAACTGCAACAACTTGCCAATTCCACATCTAAATCTTTAAACTGCAAGAACATTACGAATAACATAAATATCCAAGCATTTAATCAACCATTTAACTCAATAATCAGCCTAAAATATATGGTAAAATCAACCCCATCAATCACCACCACCACCACCACCCTCACCTGGCCACCACTCCCTCCACCAGCCACCACCACCCCTTCTACGAGCCAGCACCACCAATCTCACCCGGGCACCACCACAACCCCCCTGGGCACCACCACCAACCTTTCCCGACCACCACTACCAACCGCTCCAGCCATAACCACCTGACCCTAAACCCTAGCACACATCTGCCGCCCCAAGTACATCTTTTGCTCCTCATTTCCTTGGCAACAAGTGCACCGCCGTCGGCGGAGTCAAAGTCGAATCTGGCAAGAGGAAGGCGAGGGATTAGGGTGGGGTGGGTGCAGGCCATCGACCGTCGGCATCAGAAGGCTAAGGAAGGTTTGTGGTGGGAATGGTAGTTTGAGGCGGCGGTGAATGGTGCCAGATCTTGAGTTGAAGTTGGAATCCCCCATTTTAAACCCCCTTTCTTAAATTCTCCATCACCTCCAGCTTCAGTCCGTGCCACCGCTTCAATCCGCGCCACAAGCTTCAATCTGCACCATCGCCAGCTTCCACCAGCTTCAATCCGCGCCGTCACCAGCCGCCGGTAGCTTCAATCCGCGCCAGCGCTAGCCACCATCAGATTCAACTCGCGTCGTCGCTAGGGTGGTAGTGGTGGCAGGGAGAGAAAAATATGGTACCAACTCGCACCGCCGCTAGCAGATATGGTACCAACCCTTCTTTTAGTGGAAGAAGAGAAAAATGAAAGAGGAAGAATTAGCGCTTTAAGAGTATGAATGTTAATATCAATGCTTTTTGGTATTTTTTAAAAAAATTCTGTACAACGGGGTTAGAGGTCTTTTCATTGAATTCCGACCTTAAACTGTCAGAAAATGTTATATTTACACATACACTAACTATCTAGGGTTACATATGCACTTTCAATTATCACAATGTAATACGTGCACTTTCTTATTTTAACAAACTAGTGGAGCACCATCGCGCGTTGTACGATATCATTAATTCAAATATTGAGATTAAGTTTTATATATTTTTTAAAAGTTTAGTCATCTAAGGAAATTATATGAGTTATGAAGTGAAATAATTAATTTAGCTAGAAACCATTAAATATTGAAGAGTCCGTCTCTTGAAAAACGGTCTTTCCATAAGTCATGGAAATACCAAGGTTTAAAGTGCAAATTAAAAGAAATGAAGATAAAATTTTTGGGTTGCATGAATCAGGTTATAAACTTTATAACTACCAGATGTTGCATACTAAAATCTTAATATTGCAACTAAAATCTTTTACCTTTTATTATTCTAATTAAACCCCGTCTTTCCATAAGCCTATGGAAAGGCCGTCTTTCCCAAGACTTTGCCTTCAATCATAACTTGTTAACGTACTAATGTTATATCTGTTACTGGTTTTAATTCTTTACTACAGATAATCAATCATAACTTGTTAACGTACTAGTATTATAATCTGTTACTGGTTTAATTATTTACTATATATAATCAATCATAATCTCGAGCACCATATAATAAAAAATATTTATTTTTGGATGGTGTTATCAACGAGGGATATTGAAGTCATTTTGATTAATTTAAACCCAAGTTGTCTAAAAATAACATACTAAGATTATAATATGTTACTAATATTAATTCTTTACTATATATAATCAATCATAACTTGTTAACATACTAATATTATGGTCTGTTAATAATTTTAATTGTTTACTATACATAATTAATTATGACTTGTTAAAATATATAACTTCTAAAAATATATTTAAAACCATAAATATCTTATTGTACCACACACACACACACACACACACACACACATATATATATATATATATATATATCACTGAAGAAATCCAAAGAAACACATAATTTGAAATTACAAAATGTTCAGATTTTTTATACAATGATATACGGCAAAGTCTTGGAAAAGACCATCTTTCCATAGGCTTATGGAAAAAACGGTCTTTCCATAGGGTTATGGAAAAAACCATCTTTCCATAGGCTTATGGAAAAACTGTCTTTTCATAGGCTTACGGAAAGACAAGATTTAATTAGAATAATAGAAGGTAAAAGGTCTTAGTGGCAATATTAGAATTTTATTATGCAACATGTAATAGTTATAAAGTTTATAACCTGATTCATGCCATCCAAAAATTTTATCTTCATTTCTTCTTATTTGCACTTTAAACCTTGGTCTTTCCATGGATTATGGAAAAACTGTCTTCCAAGAGACGAACTCATGATATAGTACTTTGATAGAAATATGCATACATATTATTTATACATTAATGTATGGCAATGTCTTATTTTAGATCGACTAATTGTTAAATGAAGACATTTTTATAACTTATGAAAAGACCGTCTTTTAAGAGAATGACTCAATAATTACATATACGGTAAAAAATTAAAATCAGCAATATATAATATGTTATTTTTATAGCAATATATAATATGTTATTTTAAAAAAACTTGAGTTATATTAGTCAAAATAATTCCAATATTCCGATTAAGTCAAAATGATTCCAATATCCCGATTAACAACACCATCCAAAAACAAAAAAATTATGTGCTTGTCAAAAGCCAAAAAGAAAATTAGAAACATACATTCACTGAGAAAAGGGAGGAAAAACCAGACGCGGAGGCCGGTGGCGTAAAACTCAGATGAGTGAAAGATTCAGATTCAAACGGTGTCAAAGTCTCTACCTTCGTACCTAGGGATTCAATTCTTCTCCGATCCAATCTCATTTTCCAGTTACCAAATCGGTACGTTTGTTTCTCTATTGACTTTTTATCGTGCCCTCTAATTTGCTCGAAATTTCCGTTCTATAGCTTTTGTTTGATTCTAATGTTAGGAAATAGTTCTGTACGAACAGAGATAATCGATCATCGCTAGTACTGTTATCCAATCTTTGCTGTCTGGCGGGTATTGGGATCGATTTCGAAGGGTACTGTGCAAAATTGATATGTTAGGGCTTCGAATTTTCTATGCATTCCAATTACGTCCTCCTTTGAATCGTTTCATAAAGTTCTGTTATTTGGTTAAAAATCATTTCCTGTGTGGATTTTGTCTCTAGATGTTTGACCTTTTTAGTTCATTATGAGCTTGTTTGAGAAATAAACTGATTCTGTTTGTTAAACTTGAATTGGGAATAGGATGAGTTCTTATGCAGCTGACTGAGTTCTAAACTTGTTTTTCTTAGGATACATTCATAATCACGTCTTGTTTCATAATCTCGTGCATACAGAATTTCCATCGAGCTGTTGTTTAAGGCAAGGTAATTAGATTCCCTCTCCGTGAGCCAGGAAAGCTCTGTTTGTTGGTCCGAATGGGGTTTTTCTTGGAATATGTCATATCTGAAAAGGCGAGAGCTGAAATGGGATATTCTATTGCATTTTCGAAAAAACTTGAGATGGTGGAAATCAGTAGTTAGGACTTGGAGAACGCTTTAATGTTCTTGCTCAAACAATTTGCTTGATGCTTATATTCCATTACTTGCCTACACCATATTCTTATGTTTGAATGCCATTCATATGAAAATCATCTTGTGCTTGCTATTTCTTTTCGTAATTCTTATCAAATATGGAGCGTTGGTGCATAATTGAAATTTTTGTTTTTCTTTAGGTGTGTTTCTTTCATTCCTTAAATAGCTCTTGCATGTTTGATTCTTGAGATCAACGTCACTGCACACATGCATTTTATGGGATTGAATTACTTGTCCGATACAGATAATATAGACAAAACAACAGCTGTCAGGATTCTGTGCTATCCACGGTTCTATTAGTCCCTCACAGTTGTTCCTTCACGCAGAAAATGGCATGTGAAGAAATATTGAAGGCAGTTTTCCCATTCCTTGAGGGCACTGACCTGGCAAAATGTATGGTTGTATGTAAGCAATGGCAAGTCATTGCTAAAGATGATTATTTCTGGAAATGTCTGTGTGCTCAGCGATGGCCATCAATATGTAAGGGGACGCATCCCCCCACTGAAACCTTTCAGCAGTTGTTTCGTAAATTTCACAAGCGTCGGCATGGCAGGGCCCTCTTACCTCCTAGGTTATCTTTGAAGGACTTGGATTTCTATGTTGACATATGGATTGAACGAGGTTTAATCTTCTCAGAGGTTGTTTCTGGACCTACTCTTCAGAATGGGATATGGACCCCACCTCCAGGTGTTTGCGACGCTATCAAGTTTCATTTAGAGGGTTTAGAGTACATGATGATTCTGCCGGTTGAACCAAGGTTTACCATTCCACTGCCTCAACTTATCACTGTGTCTGTTCTTGTAAGGCGGAAAGATTCCAACAAGATTGCACGACTTATTGACAAATCTGCGTTTGATTATATAGATCGAACATCATTTCGTGCTTTAGCATTTGACTACCTTGATTTCTCACCTAGCTATCCATTTGTTCCTGAGATCCGGGCTTGGATATCCTTGTTTTTTATGGATAATGGCAACAGTGAAGGCATCATCGATGTCTTCGGTATAGAATTGGATTTCTGTGATGCTGCCAGCTCAGAGGAAGAGGTTCTCTGGCTTCTCGACATGCTCGATTGGAAGTAAGGAATAGATGGTATTGAACTGTCGGCTATAATCTGTTAGTGGTGCTCGTGATGATCATGTTGAACCAGTTAGTGTTGGTTATTTTTGTGCAGAAGCTTGTACAGTAATAAGTTAAGGAGAAACGGTGGACCTGTTTTTACTAATTTCAGATGTAGTCGGGTCATGAAGGAGTTCCTCCCATAAGACGAAGTTAGGGGGGCTCAATATGGCTCTGCTGCTATTTGCTTGTGTACTTAATAATGCTTGCGAGTAGGTGGCATTTCAGCTACGAGAAACAAATAATGTAATGGAATGTTCTCTATTTGTCCACTTATTGGATGTGCTTGGGAAATTACCAATTGTCAACGAGTCCAGATTTGTTAAAGCAGCAAAGAAATTGTTTTGAACCGAAGATGAAGTCTGACCTATAAAGGATTAAGAACAAAATCAACCACTTCTCAGTACAAATGCGTCAGCGAACATTAGTCTACAGTTGCACAGCTCTAATACAGTAAAATTTTAAACAAACATTGGTTTTAAATTATAACAATTGCACAGCTCCAATACAGTACAATTTAAAACCAAGTAAATGCGCTGAGAGTAATTGCGCCTTCAAAACCTCCCTCGCGGTGATGTATCAGGAAGTAATCGCTCACCCGTGTAAGGGTCAAACTTGTACGGTTCCCCAGTATATGGATCAAATCTAACCCGGTGTTGAGTTGGTAGTAGATTAGGCTCATCCTCAGGAATCATTTGAGGGCGAGATAATGGGCGAGTGTACACAGCTTCAAGTCTACTGGGAACACGAGTTGGCAGATATGTGGACACGTCACTGAAGCTCACTGGGGGCCGAGTTGATGGACTATCAAACATGTCAACATATGTACCATGAGGACGAATCAGTGGCCTTTCTGCACTGCTGTGTTTCAACGAGGCGCAAGTTTCTGAAACTATGGGTACACGATCCATCTGTGGACTTAAAGGTGAGTAAGAAGCCGATGCTGGATGCAGAGGATAACCACTTGTTTCTTCTGTTCTTCCAAGGGGCACTCGACTGAATATGGAATAGTTTGAGTCTGAGATTACTGCAGACCGGCGGGGGACGTATGTATCTAACCTGCAAACCAAAGCCATGAAGACAAATACAAACTTGAATATGCAGTACACCTAAAGGCCATATTCTCCACTACTGCAGATATACAAATTCCATTTAGTATTTTAAAATGGAGTGTGGGAGCCAGAATTAGGGATCACTAACCGAGGGTCAGACAAATGTCGATCTGAGGAAAGAGAATCAACAGCTGGAAGTTTGAGTCGACTTGAGTAGCTGGAAAATAATTAATAATAAGTACTGAGCACAGTGTAATAGACAAATAGAGACATGAGACAGAATAATAAACCTAGCTGGACCCATAGGAGGGGAAAAAGATCTATCGGGCACATATGAAACTCTATCTGAGAAACTGGACCCAACTGCACCGCTTCTAGCAAAATCTCCTACCCTTGATAGATCACTGGGAGAATGTCCCACTTTTAGCCGATCGACCTGATGCTTTACCAAGAAGAGAGAAATGTTCAACTACTAATCTGAGTTCCTGTAGCTGTAGAGCCAGAAGCAATTAAAATAAAAAACAGTAATGGTATGTTAGGTACCCTAGAAATTAGTCCAGCAAGATAAACTCCCTTGTTGTTGGCATCAGCTCCTGACAGCATGAACTGAGGAGGAAGAATGAGAGAACAAATCAAGTAACGGAGAATGTAGCTTTGTATTTTTCAAGAAAACAAAATCAAGGGATTTTAACAAGACTACACCTGATCAAGTACAGCTATAGCTGCAGGTTCAGACAATTGCTTCAGGCCAATTAAAATTTGGATGCCGATCTGTCAATCATCACATCAATAATGTTGGCACGTGATAAGCAAGAAACAAAAAAGTGAAAGTTTCTGCTGCATCTCGTGCCACATTAAGCAGCAAACTTACATCAAATCGAGTAGCAATTTGAAGTCGTAATATCCGAAGAAGTCGCTCTTGGACGCTTGCAGGTAATGACATTACAGCTGCTTCATAAGGATCCTCATACTCCTGTTCCTGTTCCAATCAATTAGCAAGCAAAAATGCTTAGTTCACTGGTCAAAATGCACTATTGATTAAATAATTTTGAAAAAAATCCAGGCCATATTGTCAGTGTTCGCAAACAAAATATATGTTTGCTTTTTATGGGAAAATATAATAGGAATAAGCACGGCAGTCATGAGAATCTCTATGGAACATAAGAGATCATAGCTGAAAAGCCAAAGTGAAGTGCATCACCTTTCGAGCACCTGATGCCAGGCCACTAAGTGAAAAACCCTCAGACTTTCTTCTCGAGCTGTCCAGATTATTTGGAATCTTATTTGCTATATTGCTCCCAGAATCCTCATGACCACGCTTCTTGCTTTTGACAGAAGGCCTCGCTATTTCAACCTGACAATTAAAAAGAAAAAGTATAATGCACCTGATACAATAGTGAAAAAATAAGTTATGAACAGCTTCAATTACCGAGAGTTTATGAGTTGGACCTCCTCTTGGCCATTCTACAACTTTCTCGTGCATTGCTGTAATAGCATTTTCAAGATCCTAAACCACATGAGGAAACAGGTCATTTCAAGTAAGATTATCACTCCACTGGATCAGGGGACATTAGTTCTGTTGATGAATCAGTCAGCACAGCAATAGAAGGAAATAGTTTCACAAGTGAGATGAAATCCAAATGAAAACTGCACCACAAGCAAAAAAACAGCATGGCTAGTAAGACTTGCTCTCAACCTTTTTGATTGCCAACAGAATTCACCTCTAAGTATATACATTATCAAAGATCACCCGCAATTCTGCAATTCAACAATTATGGCAGAATTTTAGGGCCCATCTTGCTGCAGACGGGTGAGAGTGGGACTTTTTTTGTCAATATCATACATGTTTAATACACACAGCAGCAAGCCAGCAACTGTCAAAAGTTGAGAGAGGAGGAAGACATGGGATCTCTCTCTCTCGCTATATATATATATATATCACTCACCCACTGACAACCATATAAAGGATAAACCAAAAGCCCTTCAGCAAATATTAACATTGGCAGAGCAATTTTTATTCGATTCCAAACATTCTATTTACTCATTTTACCTATTCATCCTCTTTGCTGTGCCAAAACCAGAGACTTTCACTCCCCCCACCCCCAAACACCCACACCAACTAGCGTAGCTGCCATAGCTTACACATTGAGACACTAGTAACTTAGTTAAAGGTATAGGCTACAAAATTTTTTCTTACAGATCGCTTAGTGAAGTGAACAAAGCCAACCGGGGAGATCCCTTTCTTCCATAGAACTACTTTTTCGATCTGAAAGTATGCGCATCACAATTTCATCACTAACAGAGTTATCACGTAATCATTATAATTATGAGAGAGTTGCAATTTTCAGACCTCTCCAAAAGGCTGAAATAATTTCTCTAAGAAGTTATCGTCAGCATTGGCAGGAAGGTTCCTGATAAATGCAACTTTGACCTGTAAGGCCAAGAAGGCAGTATTCAGTCAAGCCGTAACAGGTAGAATGCCCATCACCAAATAAGAAAAAGATACTGGATAAAAACCTGGGAGAGTACTTCCGGAGTAATCTCTGGTTGCTGCTCCTCAGCCCACTCAACAGCAGGATGCAAATTTCCAAGAATAAAATCTGGCTGTGAACCCACTCGCAGAGCCCGTGATGCAGCCTGTTGTTGACAATTTTGAAGGATGTAGGTTCAACTTTATTAACCCATAAGGTGTACTCTTTGATTTCATAAGCTGGACGAAGGCAATTTATATCCGAATTCACATATTTGATTGTCGATCTGATAATCTTTTACTGTTTTTACATGTATGGTTATCTACTCCAAAGAAAGTTTGCATTTAAAAAGGTATAATTATAGATTGGTAATG
The DNA here is from genome assembly GCA_037428765.1 of Rubia yunnanensis. Classification (NCBI taxonomy): domain Eukaryota; kingdom Viridiplantae; phylum Streptophyta; class Magnoliopsida; order Gentianales; family Rubiaceae; genus Rubia; species Rubia yunnanensis. The sequence continues at coordinate 6,088,341 of CM075069.1, forward strand.
CAGACTTCATGCATACTTTACTAAGTTGTTTGTTATGGTATAAACTTCAAGGAGTTTGATAAATGAAAAAGTGACCAATAGAAGTTCTTGGCGAAATGTCCAAGTAGCACGAGAGGATTAAGATAAGGAGAGAGCTAAGCTACGATAAAACACGTAAAAAATGCTTCTGAGCAAGTCAAATGTGCACAGGAAACGTGAAGGAAAAGTATTAACTTGGAAGAACAAGAGCATTATATTCAAAGAAAGGGTAATGAAAATTTAGCACAATGTGACATAATTACCAAAGATGATGTGATTAGCACAAACTGAATGAAGATCATATACAGGGTGCCAGAAAAAAATTCAAATAATTATCCAGATAACAAAGGAAATAAATATAAATAGAGAGAGAGGTCATCTGGAGACATCAAAGGAAGAACATAATGTGGATTATAGGGTAAATGCAGGGAAATAACGACTTGTGCACAAGCGATTGAAATCAGACCTCAAAGACAAAAGAAATATATAGAGTCAGTGTAAAAGAGAGTCTTGTTTGCATATTGCTCATTATTAGTAGTTTGGTACATCTCTCTCTCCCTCCCTCCCTCCCTTTTTAATATGAAAGTTAAAAGTTCATGAATAATTAGAATGAAGGGACCATGTCGATATCAATATCAAGCTCCTCAACAAGCATTACATATCTCAAGTATCGAGTAGCTTTCATATTTGTTATTATCTTCTCATGATGCTCACATTTTGGATTTGATATAAAGAGCACTACTGAACCAAATGATGTCACTTAACTAGCCACTCATGATTTTACGCAATATTATGCCAGAAAATGTCCATAAACTTTCAGACAAGGACAAGGTCAGAACTTCAGACGGAGGTCATTGAATACTGATGATATGAAAGAAGGTAAGTCTAAAGCAATCACCATCCAGGTTCTATTAAAAATAATAAGCTCAAAAAAATACACCATAGTTAGGGGATGCCATTTCAGGCTCAAGTTAATAAATTGGTGGGAAAATGTGGTCTGGTATGACTTTTAAGAAGCAAATATATCTTCTTCAAATGCTTCTCATATATGTTTACAGCAACAAGGTAGAGATTGAACTGAATAGCATTTGAGTAGGAACGCGCACCTTTGACGTCCATGTTTTTGAAGGTTTAGGATTATTTATTTGTTTTGCTAAAAATGGTTTTGAAGTGAGTTTTGGGATAGACAAATTGGTAATTAGATAGGGCTTTCCAAACTGGTTTTAAACTGAATATTGATATTGGTTTTCTAAACTAGCAATACCTAGTCAAACCAAAATAAATTGTCAAAAATAATTTTGGAGTCAAAACTTAGATTTTAAAACCATTTGACAACCTATACTTCCAAAAAATTTTTGGACCAAACCTGGTTTTTAATCTGAAAACCCGGATGCCACTCACATCTATATTAATCAAAATCTAAAGGTAGTTAGGTAAAGCTGTCTTCAATATACATGGCTATCAGGTAGCTATGTAAGGTTTCTAAGAATATGCTGGATGCACTAAAGTCTTCATTTCTTGGGTATTAAACTTTTACTATAATGCATTAACTTTTGAACCGGATTTATAACCAGAGCTTCAAGAAAACATTGGTTATGTCCAAGATTTTTCCAAAGGTTATGTGAGTATTTTTTAATACATGCTTGATGGATTCTAGAAAGTTTGTCCAAAAAATGGACCAAAATCAAAATGCCGGAACCAAGAGTTCACTATCACCAACCTGAGCTTCTATCCTGTATGATTTGAGATGCAATGAGAAAGTCAAAGCAATGTACAATTAATGTACGTCAATTCAGAAATTAGAGATAATCAATAAGGCTAAAGCACTAAAAGTATGTGAACTGACAGCATGAGATGAAAATTTCACGAAAGCAAAGCCACGATTCTTTTTTGTTCCAGACTGAACTTCGCCTGAAAAAGTTGCAAGATCAACAGAAACAACATCTGGGAAAACCTATGAAAGAGACACAAAACTCAAGTTAATTCCCCTTGTACCTCTTTATAGATTAGAGGAATTAACAAGAAGCACAAGAAAGGTGTACCTGATGCACAATTCCTTCAAATTCATTAGCGCTCCAACCTTAAGGACAAAATATAACAGCAGACGAATACTTCATATTTAGAAGCATATCACAGTATTTACTACCTTAAACTCAACTATGTGACACGGCTCAAGTAGCTTCAGAGATGAAATAATTTTCAAAATTCTCTATAAACATTTAGAGGATAAAAGAAAAGATGCTGAGAAATTGAAAACATCTTTACCATTATCGTTTGATGTGAAGTTTACAGAAAGGTGAAATTTTATTCTGACCATGTAAAAATCAAATAACTAAAGAATAAAAAAACATGACGGACAAACCTTTGTTAAGGTTTCCAATATACAAAGTACACTGCTCTGTCGATGGAAGAACACCAATTTTCCTCCCATCTAGCTGGAAAAAAATGGACACAGTAACTGCTTATCAGCAAAAAACATGAAAAAGGACGTACAACATCGACTGACTAATTTTACGGCAGCTGATATAAGGAACTTGATAGCTTGGAAAGTATAGAGAAGTTAGATGAAACCTTGAATGGAACATCCTCAACAAGTAAGTGTTTGATTTCTCATCATTAAGATGAAAAAATGAAGCTCAAAAGATTAAGGGAGGAAATAAGGATAGACAAACAGGCTGAATGGGAAAATAAAAATAAAATAATAAAGAAAACAATCAAGTCATCAGTAACAGTGACATAGCATGGAATACAGATGAGTACAACTAAGAAAATATACCATTAAATGGAACTCTATACTCAACATATCATGGAATCTTATTATTGCTCAACATATACCTAAGCCTGAGCATCACTGGTCTATAAACAATCAAATTCATATCCAAGACCAAAAGAATGAAGACACTTGCTCAACATATACTTCCTTTGATTTCAATTGGTGCATTTACTTCTGCATACGATTTAGGTAGACCAGAAAAAGGAAGGAGGCCACAAAATTCAGTATCACGTAAACCCCTTTTCTTTCTTTTGACTACATGGTCCTCTACCCTTTTTATCATTTTCAATTCCGTGGTCCCTTAAGTCGCTTGCCGTAGATGCACCCGTTCAAAAAATGGAGGAAGTATTTAGCACAAGAGAAAGGTGCAAGCAACCATCAAAAAGAAGAAGAAGAAAGAATCCTAGGCAGGTTCTCGGCACCAGAAATACAGGAAAGCAACATTACATTGGTCGACCAAACAAAAGCCAAAGAACGTTTTAGTTGAGATATAACGAAACGTTCATACTTTATAATTTCCCTAATTTTTATCTTAAGAAGAACCATATATTACTTGACACGTTTCATGAAGATCTGCAGACAGCGTATTCTTTAGGGTCAAACGGTCAACAGTCACAACAATACATTTTCATGCTACGAACAACATTTCCATACAGAGAAAGCAAAAGAGATGTATTTAGAAGATGCAGGGCAGCATTTACCACAAGTCCATCTTTCTCTTTCACAGCTCTCTCAGCAGCCTCCGACGTCGTGAACCGCACAAAGCAAAATCCCTAAAGTAACACACAAAATACAGAATTTTTTTCCCCACAAGATGCGTCAGAACGAATCACGACCTTCAAGCAGAGTCAACCAAAATCTAACCTTCAAATTTCCGTCGCGATCCTTGATCAGACGAATTTCCTGAATTTCCCCGCTCTGAGAGAATATCTGGAGAAGTACGACACAAGTTATTAGCAGATTCCTTCCCAATTCGTTCATTTGCAGATAATAAAGCAGATTAATAACCTCGAGGAGAGCTCGTTCGGTAACAGTCGGAGGCAAACCGCCGACGAAAACTTCTGTGCCTCTCATTGCATTCAGAATCGAAAATACGATTATAAATAGTGGACTCCAGCGACACAGCACGGTGAGCTAATTCGCCGAGCTGATTTAATTTACACAAAGGTATTCAGAAAAGCTGAATTGAGCTAAGAACACAAGGAATAACTTAGAAGAAGAGGAATTATTGATCATTTGATGAACATTGGAGCCCTAGCGGAGCTTAGATGAATAAATAAAACTGTGAACTCCGGCGACGGGGAATCATTTTACAGGATATCGGTTTGGAAATTACTAAGACACCCTGTTCAGTTGTTCCAGCAGTATTATTCTTCGTCGGTTACGTAATTCTTTATAATTTTTGAGTTTGTCTCTTGCTAGGACCGTTTTTTAAACCATGGAAAAATCATGATTTAAAGTTAAAATTATGAGAAATGAAAAAAAAAAATTTGCGTAGCGGATTATAAATTTTATTACTACTACGCATATAAATTTTATTACTACTATGCATTGCATAATAAATTTTTAATATTGCAATTTAGACATTTTACATTTTATTTTTCTAATTAAATTTCACATTTGTATAAACATTATTTTTTCACATGCATCGAATTATTTTTGTATAAATCAAATTTTGATTAGCAAGTGAGTTTAGCAAGGATGAAAGACAAAGTTTTAGGAAACACCGTCTTTCCATAAACTTATGGGAAAATGTGGTTTAATTATAATAATAAAAGTTAAAAAGTTTTAGTTGCAATATTATTATGCAATATTAAAAGTTTATAACCCAATTCTTACAACCCAAAATTTTTATCTTTATTTTTTCTAATTTACACTTTAAACCTTGGTCTTTCCGTGACTTATGAAAAGACCGTCTTTCAAGAGACGTATTCAGTATGAAAAATGACTTACCGATCTCATGCTATGAGTGCAAGGATAATGAAAAAAAGGGAAAGTCTCAATAAAGACAGTCGGTTCATAACTGTCCATAGATTATGGACATGCCAAAAACTATTTTGAAAAATATGGTCCAATTTGTAATTAATAAAAAAATTGGGTACTTTATTCTTCTTCGATTTTTAGTCTCCTCTTTCTCTCTCGTCATTCTTCTTCATTTTTGCTCTCGACTTCCGTACGGATTCCCCCCTGCGGTGGTCATAGTTCCTCCAGCGTTGCTGTTCGTGCTCGCAAGGTGATGCAATGCTCCTCCTCCTCCTCCGTCAAGTCCTTGTCTCCAGGTAAAAAATTGATCTGACGGCAGAGGATCATGAGTTTGTGTGTGTTTTTTGAGTTTTGATATGTGTTTCTCTGAGTAATTCTTGCATAATGAAGTGGATTAAGTAGGATTAAGTACTATTCGTGTTCTCTGAGTAATTCTTGTTGTTAGTTTTTCTCTTCAGAGCCCAGCCTGGTGTTTCGAAGCACATATCAGCTATGGAAGAGGTTGCGCCGGCGGTGATTGCACCAGTTTCCGAGACCGTGAAGACCGGTCACTCCGGTGCCTTCAACCGGTGTACCTACGACGACGTTCAGGTTTGATTGCTATTCCTTTTCAGTTTTAAGGTTTTGTTTGCTATATGTAAACATTTTAATTGACTGCCTTTAAGATGATGTTTGAGATTAATCATTGCAATTGCATTACAGTCAAGATAAATAATTGTACATTTGTATGAAAACTACATAGTTTAGAAAACCAAAACTTTTATACTGATGTAAATCCCCACTGCCTGAGTAAATACTACATTACCAAGAAGTTTCATTTTCTAGCACTCAATTCACATTGCTGCTACACCAGGAACAATCAACGAGCAACGTTTCTTAATGAACTCATAAGAGGATGGGAAGGGATGAATACGATGCATATTGTTTTAGCCTACCTTCAGAGGGCTCAGCCTCAAGAACGCCCTATGGTTGCAGAATTGTTATTACAACTGGATGCTTTGGTAATGCTGACTTCTAGTTATTTTCTATCCGATAGTTCATTTAATGTTGTTTTACTATGTCCTTACATGCTTAGAATTAATATTATCATTTCGATATGTAGGGAGATCGCGATCAGTTAGGACGGGAATGTAGTGTTTACAGGGAAGAGGCTGTAGATGAAATTGTAAAAGCATTGGACCGTGGAGTGCTTAATGAGAGAGTACAGGAGCAGTGTACCAAAGCTCTATTGATATTGGGAGGCCACTTTACACACAGGTGAAGCGGTAGCAGAAAGATGGCTCTTAAAACAAGCATGATTTGAATCCCACTCCTTGGATTTATTCAGTAGAAACATGGTTGAATTTAATGAGCACCCCTACCTGAAAAGGATTGACGGACGAGCAACCGTGATGCCGACGTTCGGTGTTCAAGACGTTATAGTATGCATGTGTTTAGTTATATGATGCAACTGTAAATATTTAGCGTGTAATAGTAAGTTTTATTGTGTATGACAATTTCTTTTCATTTATTTTGATGGTTCGTTCTGAATTAGAAACTGAAATTGTTTAGTTATATGTTGCATTATTTAGTATTCAATGTGTACAAATTAGTTGTAATGAGTATGGCTTTTTCTTTCCATTTGTAGTTGATCGTTCTTTTTAAATTAAAAGCTGCATCTGTTTACTTATATGTTGCACATGTTAGTATTTAATGTGCACTTGTTAGTTGTACTGTCCATGACCTTTTGTAAATGACTTTTTTTCTTTTTTTTTGTTGATCGTTCGTTTTGAATTACGAACTGTATCTGTTCACCTATATGTTGCGCTTGTTAGTATTCAATGTGTACTTGTTAGTTGTATTGTCTATGACCTTTTGTTTTAATTTGTTGTTAGTTGCCCATTTTAATTCCGAGTTGCATCTGTTTACTTATATGTTGCACATTTTAGTATTCAATGTGTACTTGTTAGTTGTAATGTCTATGACCTTTTATTTTCATTTGTTGTTAGTTGTACGTTTTGAATAACGAGTTGCACTTGTTTACTTATATGTTGCATCTGTTAGTATCCGGTGTGTACTTGTTAGTTGTGTTGTGTATGACATTTTTTTGGGGAAAAAATGTTGTTGGTTGTTTATTTTGAATTAGTAACTGCACCGGTTTACTTATGTATTGCATATGTTAGTATCCAGTATGTACTTGTTAGTTTTATGTATCCTACACGAGAGTACTAATTGTAGGCTAACATATGCATGTTTTAACAAAATATAAACGATTCATCAGGTAAATTATGCACTAGCTCATAATTTTTTCTATTCATAAAAGGAATTGATAATTTAAAAATCATATTCGTGTTTTTATTTAAACAATACATGTTGTAAAAGGAGTATGACCTTTTCTTTTCCATTTGTAGTTAATTGTTAATTTAAAATTAAAAGCTGCATTTGTTTAGTTATACATTGCATTTGTTAAGATTCCGTGTGTACTAGTTTGTTGTGCTGTGTATGACTTTTTGTTCTCATTTGTCGTTGAAAACCATGTGGTACTGATTGTTCATTTTGAATTACGAGTTGCATCTGTTTACTTATATGTTGCACATGTTAGTATTTAATGTGTACATGTTAGTTATACTGTCTATGACCTTTTGTGAATGATTTTTTTTCTCTTTTTGTTGATCGTTCGTTTTGAATTACGAACTGCATCTGTTTACCTATATCTTGCACCTATTAGTATTCAATGTGTACTTGTTAGTTTTATTATCTATGACCTTTTTTTTAATTTGTTGTTAGTTGTGCATTTTGAATTTCGAGTAGCATCAGTTTACTTATATGTTGCACATGTTAGTATTCAATGTGTACTTGTTAGTTGTAATGTCTATGACCCTTTATTTTCATATGTTGTCAGTTGTGTACATTTTGAATAACGAGCTGCATCTGTTAGTATCCAGTGTGTACTTGTTAGTTGTGTTGCGTATGACTTTTTTGAATTTTTTTGTTGTTGGTTATTTATTTTGAATTAGGAACTGCATCGGTATACTTATGTATTGCATATGTTAGTATCCAGCATGTACTTTTTAGTTTTATGTATTCTATAAGAAAGTACTAATTATATGCTAACATATGCATGTTTTAACAAAACATAAACGATTCATAAGGTAAATTGTGCACTAGCTCATAATTTTTTCTATTCATAAAAGGAATTGATAATTAAAAATCATATTCGTGTTTTGTTATTTAAACAATACATGTTGTAAATTAATTAATGTAGAGTTAATGTGATCAACTGCAATGTCATCAACTAAACAGAAGCGTATAAAATTGCAGAAAGGGAAATTTTGTATCAGCCGACATAACTCCATGCAGGATTTCATAGCACAGTCAATAACTGAACCGACAGTACAATTTCATCTAGCAGTATCATACTAGAGCCTAGTTCAAGTTATCTACATGAAGAAGCTGAATGATTAGAAAGAAGTGATGTTCACCATCACAAACCAGAGTAATTAGTGCACGAGTAGGATCATGAACAAATGCATCTGCAATGTGTATGTGTTTTTATCTCCTTCTGTTGTAGTATAATCGTGCACCAGAATGATGCACGTGGTGATGTTGCTGCCAGTGGCGTGATCCACTGCCCCTACCATGGCAATCCCATCCTTGGCACCTGCCGGCAGCTCTACTGCCACCACTTTGGACCCAGCCGGCTGGTGCCATACCCAAGCCATTGAGCTCATCTTCTTCTTTGTCATTGTGTTCCAAAACAATCCGTTTGATGTCATATTTCTCTTCAAGCTCAGCTGCTTCCTTTTGTTTCATACTCTTCTTAAGAGAACAATCTCTAGGAATGTACATGTGTTTCGTTTGTTTACTTCTGCTTCCTCATCAGTTGGTTCATCACCACTTTCCCCATCATTATACCTACCTGGGTGACCTTTGGCAGACCCTTCAAACACATTCATAGGTATAGCCATGTTGAGCGAAGGTCGTGCGCGGCTCATGTTTTCTTGAATCCAAACTTTCTTGTATTCGGTCCATACAAGTCAATGTCAAACAAGTCCAAAGAAATGGTACTACAAGGTAAGAACATCTAAGGAATGCAGGCAGAAGTTAACAAAGAGTCTGCAGGTTGGTCACTAAGCAGCCTACAATGATCATCTATTTTTTTCTTGATTGGTGAGTAATGAATCAAAAACATTTCAACCAGCATTCAAAATCACCAATACACACATTTATTACAAAATTATCCCATTGAAATTACCTGCATTAGAGCCCGGAGTTCTTTACATTAGCTATGTTATGAAATCGAGATTTTCGATTGGACTCTAAAAGTCTATTGTAACTATCAGGGAATCCAACCCCCCCCCCCCCCTAAGAACATAAAAAGAAACAAGAAGAAAACCTTTATGATTAAGTAACTTTCACAAACCAAAGCATAATTTTCAAACAAAATCCGGTCTAACCCTTTCAACAATGGCATTGATATGTGATTTTGTTATACTCGCAACTAGTTTCTTCTTTTTTTTCCTGTAGAATCCCTTCAGAAACATATATCACTTCTTTTTAAACACTTCGCGGTTCAAGGTAACCTGATTCCAAAGTCTTCAATTTCATAATAGAGCTAATGTTATAACAGCTCATGCCATTGATCTGAGAGTGTTGACATGATATATGCATAGTAGTGTCCACCATGAACTCCACCACTATGAACGAACACACTGTTAAAGAATCGAAGCAAAGAGCATTAAGGCATTAAGTATAACCAAAAAGCACAAAGTCCGTTAACATGCAAGCTCAGCACAATAGGACATATTTAATCAAACTTCATTATAATAACACATCAGCAATGAACAAGATAAATGGGGGAAATGATTCGCACAACCAAGCCTAACAAGTAATGGATCATGCTGCATTGAACTCCTGATGGGGATGAATGGAGTTCCAATTCACAACCGGAAAATTTTGAGAAATCGAAGCGCCACCACGTTCATCTCTCAGACCACCGTCAGTCGTTGCTCCTCCGATCGGTGACGATGGAATCAACTCCTGTGCAGTTCACCATCCAACAAATCAACACTCAAACTTCAATTGAGTAGAAAATAAATTCATCTAAATGATAACTGTTTCTAGATTTGTGAGGTACCGTGGATGTCGGCGGCGACTTCTATGGCTTTGTTACTGTTGGAACCCCAACTCTCCGATTCTGAATCCAAGCCGTAGCGATCGCAGTCGTAGTTATAGTCGTCATAATCCAACTGCACGGCGACGGATCCGTATCCACGGGCAGCAGAAGAATGGTGGAGGAGCCCGTGGAGAAGAAACACATAGTAGTGTGCGTTTCTGTGTGAATTTCACCGCGTGAAATTTTGGTTTATTATTCACGTATTTTTTTGTTTAACTTTATTTGCAAACAAGCCTCATACTCTTTTTCCCTGTCTATAATCTTATGGACAAGCCGCTTGTCGGGACCTACTCATGAAAAAACAATACTACTTTTTTGGCTCCAATTCTAACTACACATAAATTTTTAATTAAATTCACTAAATTAAGAAATTCTCTTGTTAAACCACCAAACAGTGGCGGATCTAGAACTAAAAATGAAAGGGTGATATATTGTCCTATGTGAAATTTTTTTATCAATTTTTAAAAATATATTCACTTTTTTATTTACTACAATATATTGTAAATATTATAAAAAGTTAAACTCATTTAAAATTTATTAATTAATGATAATATATAAAAATTAATAATAAGATATAACGTAAATTTTAAATAGCATTAATCAAAATATTGAAGTAGTATGACAAAGTTATATTAGTGTGTATATAAGGAATTTTCTTATCGCCTGGATAATTATTTGGCTAATTGCAAAAGGCAAAGTTTTGGGAAAGACGGTCTTTCCATAAGCTTATGGAAAGACGGGTATAATTAGAATAATAAAAGGTAAAAGGTCTTAGTTGCAATATTAAAGTTTTAGTATGAAACATGTAGTAATTATAAAATTTATAACCCGGTTCATGCAACTCGAAAATTTTATCTTAATTTCTTCTAATTTACACTTTAAACCTTGGTCTTTCCATAACTTATGGAAAGACCGTCTTTCAAGAGACGGACTCATTGCAAAATGAATTGTATTGGTATTAAAATAGGAGATTGTAGACTAATTTATCCTATTGCTTTCGGAATGAGTCGAACCCATGTGAATGAATTTAAAATAGTTGAATCTTCTAATACTCCCTTCATTTTTTTTTATTGGCACACTTACTAAAAGTGGTATTTTTTTTTAATTGGCACTTGCTATTTTGGGCAAGTTTAAGGTTTTTACATCCACTCATTTAATTTCTCTTCTTTCAATTCAATTTCATCCACTCATTTAGCATCTCCTCAATTCTAACACCAAAAGAGAGGTGCCAATGAAGAAAAAAAAACGGAGGGAGTAATCCAAGACCCCAATCAAACACCAATTAAATCAATTTTAAGAATTAATTATTAAAAAAGAAATTGATAGATTTGATACCCACTTTTAGGTGAAATAACAGGTTTCATTCCTCATTTTATAAATTGTTCCCAAAACGTTACCACAATATTATGAAATGTTCTCAATTTATTCCCACTAACTATTAACCGGTTTAAGTGAGTTAACGCCGGGTCAATCATTCTAATGATGATAGTGTCACTATTGGGAAGCAGTGAACATGGAAAACAAGATTAATAGAAGAGATAGTCAGTATGGTTGGATTAGTTGTGTTCGGAACATGGTGGAAGAGGCAGTTGAGAAAAAATTGGAAACCAAAAAATAAAAAATATATAATTTAACCTCAAAAGTTGCTAAATTATATTTTTTTTAATCTCAGTAATGGTTGATGGGTCCATTAACTTAATTAAAATGTGGTATGTCCGACAAAGGAACCAATTGAGAACATTTTGTGATAATCAGGGAACCTTTGAGAAACATGGTACAAAAAGATGAACGAAACCTGTAATTTCACCGAAATGTGGGCACATAAACTGTCGTTTTCAACGAGAATCGAAGACGGTGGTCGACGACAGAGGCATTGATTTGATCGACGATGGAAGCGGCCTCGCCGGAGCTGGAATCGGAGGTGTGGTTGATGAAGCAAATTCGTCGGCTGGAATTGGAGATGAAGGTTGGCGATGAAGGCATCGATTTGGTCGGCGGCGGCAGAAAATCGCCACGAACGACCTTCTTCCCGTCAGTTTGGACTTGTCGATGGTGATAGGATAGAGCTGACCTCACTTTGTCCGCGCTGTTGTGAGAGGCGGCGCGTGGATCTAGATCTGCTCCGCTACGCCACTGTCGCCGCCGGTACGCCCCGCCACCTCCTACATCGTCGCTACTCCTAGTAGACGTTTCCTCTGCTTTCAACTCGTTCATAACTTCCTGTTGTATACAAGGTAAGCTTTGTAGCTGTGATTAATAGGGTCGAGGCGGGGCTAGGGCTGAGGAAGATGTGGTGGGGTGGTGGTGGAAAGCTAGGGTTAAGGAGCCGGAGCAGTGGCGGTGGTAGAGCAGTGGCGGCGGCAAGGTGAAGGTTGTGGAACAGTGGTGGTGGTGAAGTGGCGGCGGCGGGGATATGAAAGTTGTGTAGCAGTGGCGGTGGTGGCAGTATAGTGGTGGGTTAAGGGGTATTTTTGTCTTTCGATTTTTTTTAATAAGCTGTAAAGGTGTTTTAGTAATTTCTGGCCGATCCTATTGCATTTATATATAATTAGGGTTATTTTTACACAAAATATTATCTTAATGTTATACGTGCATTTCTCAATTATGTAGAATTATATTTGCATATTTCCCAAAAAAGAGTTATAGTGGACATTTCTTCCTCTCCATCAATAGATGATACAAGCAAATTTAATGTTTCTAAACACCCTAAGCTTGAATCAAAGTTTAAAGAAATTGACATCCTTTCCAATTCTTTTTAATCACATTATTAATTTCCTAGGCATAAAAATTAGGTGAACATAATCCTAATTGGTGCTTAAAGGTAAAAAGTAATACCTCTACCACCGATCAACGAATCCTAATTTGCAAGGCTCCCTTGTGCGCACCGAGGCAATGCCAAACCCATGAGTGCTGGTGCTGGATTACCGTGATTTACCTCTCATATGATGATCTGAGTGTGGACTGGTATGGACACCTCTCATATGATGAATTGGGTGTGGACTGATATGGACCGCTGAGGGCGAGCGGATGATCGCCTTTAGCCAAGCTGGGGCTCCAGCAAATCCCGCACCCCCTTGGATCCGGCTATGCCACCAAATAATTACATCAATTATGAAACATGAAATGTTAAAAATATTGTCGATCTTTTTCAGTTTTAACTACAATCAACTATGACTCAAGTACAATGGGGGTTGATTCATAATTTTTATAAAATAATCCCGAGTACGGATTTTATGAAATGATGCACAAAATTCTACGAAATGTTAAAATTAGTTTGACAATTTTAAAATTCTAAAAATTATATCAGTACCTTCCAAATAAATATAGGCTTATAAACGTTCTTTACCTATAATAATATGACCTTTATTCTCACTGATCGAAAATTTTCGTCATTAATCCAACGTTATGAGACTTTCTTAGTTAAAGTACGTAATTTATTAATGGACCAGAATAATTTTATCAATGGATCAGGCAAGGATAAACAAGAATCAACCAGTCATTTTATCCATCAGGCCAAAAAAATAAAAAAAAACAAAATTTTATTATCCAGGAGCTCCTGTCCATAGTAGAATTTGCTACTTTAACTTAAAGCTACATCTCTATTTACAAGCTTATTCATTTTTCCTTAAATACAAATTATTATTAGCAGTATTGCACAATGCAAACTCTCCGGAGCTTAAATACACAAGAGCACCATTTCCTTCTGTATTAAGTAGTAACCCTTTATGATGCCTGAGAGAAGCTTTCCTTGTTCTCTGTCGGAGCATCACTTTTCTCTGAACCAGATGGCAATATCCTGAACACTAGCTTTTGCTGGGGAAGCTGGCCATTTGCAAATGCAGTCACCTCAGTGTCTATCAACACTGTATCCTCATCCTTCATGTCTCCCCTCAGGATCTCTTTAGCTAGCTCATTTTCAACGTACTGTTGTATCACGCGCTTCACTGGCCTTGCTCCGTAGTTAGGATCATACCCGAGATTGCCTAGTACTTCAATTGCTGCTTTGCTCACTTGAATCTTCATCTTCCGGTCTGCAAGCCTCTTCTCTACCCGTTGCAACTGCAAAATTCGAGTTGAACCATTAGGTAATAGGAGCAAAACTAACCATTTTCATAATCAGATCACTTTTAGAGATATTACTCACCTGTAGTCTAACAATTGAGTTGATTTCATTGCGGTCAAGAGGCTTGAATACTATGTATTCATCAACCCGATTCATGAATTCTGGGCGGAATACAGCCCTGGCAGCCTCCATAACCCGCTGCTTTATAGTGTCGTAGGCTATTTCCTTGGGCAAGTTGTCGTTGTCTGTATCGAGGATGTACTGTGACCCGACATTTGAAGTCATGATGATGACAGTGTTGGTGAAGCTGACAGTGCGGCCCTGGGAGTCTGTCACCCTGCCATCATCCAAAATTTGGAGGAACACGTTGAATACATCGGAATGAGCCTTCTCAATCTCGTCGAACAGAATAACTGCATATGGCCTTCTGCGAACAGTCTCTGTCAGCTGGCCTCCTTCTTCGTATCCTACATAGCCAGGCGGGGCTCCTATGAGCCTTGAAACTGTATGCTTCTCCATATACTCACTCATATCGATTCTCACGAGTGCTTCCTCGGTATTGAACATATAGGCTGCTAGAGCCTTTGCCAGTTCTGTCTTGCCAACACCTGTTGGACCCATGAACATGAAACTCGCAATAGGCCGATTGGGATCTGAAAGGCCAGCACGGGATCTCTGAATAGCTTCTGCTACAGACTTAACTGCTGGCTCTTGACCAACAACTCTTTTGTGGAGCTCTTCCTCCAAATGCAATAACTTCTCCCTCTCGGATTGCTTTAGCTTGGACAAAGGTATCCCAGTCCATTTACTGACAATCTCTGCAATATCGTCGCCTGTAACTTCTTCTCTAAGCATGGACTTGCCTGACTTCATATACTCGTCCAGTTCTTTTTCTGTAACTTCAAGTTGCCTCTGCAAAGAATTCAGACTCCCATACTTGAGTTCAGCAGCACGATTGAGATCATATTCCCGTTCAGCCTGCTGAATCTCTAGATTTACCCTGTCAATCTGCATGGAAAGAGATGTTCATCAAGCTACTCTATCATTGATGTTGCGGGAGTATTATAGGTCGTGAACAAATTTAAGTCTAAGGAAAGGGAGGATGATGACAACAAAATATAAACAGCCCACCTCTTCCTTGATTGATTGTAAGTGTGTCATAATGGATTTTTCTTTCTCCCACTGGTCATTTAGTTCATCTTGCTGAGACTTCAATAGAGATAACTCTGCCTCAAGACGACTCAATCTCTCCTTTGATGCTTTATCCGTGTCATTAGTAAGAGAAAGTCTTTCCATTTCAAGCTTCAAAACTGCACGATTGATCTCATCAAGAGCTGTTGGCTTTGAAGTTATTTCCATTTTCAATTTTGCAGCAGCCTCGTCAACCAGGTCAATAGCTGCAGTTCAGAAATTACAAAAATGATTACTTTATTAGTCCAACTTCCTTCTTCTGCATGCCTTCTTGAACATGAACTCATAATGAAAAATTAAATTAAGCCCAAATATTTTGGTGATGTTTCCACTACCCAAAGCAGGTCGATGAACAAGCTCATTGATATATTGAAAACTATCTCAACAAATTTCTAGGGAAAGAAAGTGGGTACCTTTGTCAGGTAAGAAACGCCCACTGATATATCTATCAGAAAGAATCGCAGCCTCCACCAGCGCACTGTCTGAAATACGAACTCCATGATGCAGTTCATATCTTTCCCTGAGCCCACGAAGAATTGAGATTGTATCCTCTACTGTTGGCTGGTCAACATAGACTTGCTGGAACCGTCTCTCCAAGGCTGGATCTTTCTCAATATACTTGCGATATTCATCCAATGTTGTTGCACCAATGCATCGTAATTCTCCACGGCCAAGCATGGGCTTCAAGAGATTACTAGCATCCATTGCACCATTGGTGGCACCTGAAAGATACGGACATTATTTTCTACATTGGTTCCACATATCCAAGGGAGAAAACGAAGCCCCTTTCCTACTTTTGGGAACAGTTAGAAAACAAAGTTAGACAAGAAAACTATCCTCCAATATCCAGTTTCTGGAAAAACCATCAGAGGTTTTGGAAGGACTCCCAGTATTTTTTTTATAATTATTATGTAAAGCTTAGGAATTCAACTACCATGCCCACACAGAGGTTAAACCAAATGCTTGCAATCACGTCATCATATGCATAGAAAGAATAAGCAGGAAGGCAGTTAAGAACTTAAGCTTGAGTAGCATGATGGCAGGAGCTTCAGGCATAACATACTTCCTCTCAAATCATTCAACTTCATGCCTCCAAACAATGTTCTATGAATAGGCACTAAACTAAAGCATTCAACACTCACCTGCTCCAACAACAGTATGGATCTCATCAATAAAGAGGACAACTTGTCCATCTGAGTCAGTAACTTCCTTGAGCACAGCTTTAAGTCTGTCTTCAAATTCTCCACGGTATTTAGCCCCCGCAATAAGTGAACCCATGTCAAGGGATATCAACTGCACCCAGAAAACATTTATATGAGTCAGGAAAAAAAAATCCCAAAGGTCGATTTGACGTACGTGAAAACATGATAGAAATTGAACTAAGCAGAAAGGGACAATCTTTAGAAAGAGAAATCGGCAGTAGAAATCAAGATAACCCACCCTTCTATTCATCAGTGCTTGAGGAACATCTCCTTGCACAATCCTTTGGGCAAGCCTGTAAGAGACAAGAAGAGTATAAATTCACGTACTAGAAAGATCATGACAACACTTTTGTTACAGGATTGAAACACAGATTTATGTACCATGATTTCCACCTCTGAGAAGTATATAGCCATAATCACAAGTAAAACATATTTAGAACTTACCCCTCTGAAATTGCAGTTTTCCCAACACCAGGCTCACCAATTAAAACAGGATTGTTCTTTGTTCTCCTAGAAAGAATCTGAATACACCTTCGGATTTCATCGTCCCTGCCAATAACCGGGTCCAGCTTTCCAGCTCTGGCCATGGCAGTCAAATCTTTCCCATATTTCTCTAGGGCCTCGTACTTCCCTTCAGGATCTGTGAGAATATGTTAAAAAACTTCAGAGCATAAATTTGACTAAAAATCAATAGTGAGCATAAATTTATAATTGCAATTTTGAAGAACATCAAGGTAACAAGAGAACACCTCTTTATACACAATGGAAATTCGGTTAATTGTCAAACTACGTAGAAAGGAAACTGCTGTCACCTTGATCAATCACGGTCTGGTGTCCCCTGATAGCTTCTATAGCATCTTTCAACGATTTTTTCGAAATCTGGAAGTCCTTGAACAGCTGCTTCCCAAAGCGATTATCTTGCAAGAATCCAAGAACCAAATGCTCAACTGAGACAAACGAATCACCATACTCTTTCTTATAATCCTTGGCGCGCCGGATCAATTCCTCCAGATCGCGCCCCAACATCGAACCAGCTGTGGCACCACCAATCACCTGAACCAAGTAATGCCAGATTAAACACTTGGAGAAACAGAACCTCTAGGAATACTACCAATAAAACAAGACACTGCTAGGAGCATTACCTTAGGCTGTCGCTGCACGAACTTATCAGTAGCTTCTAGAAGACTAGTGTTGTCGACAGAAGCTTTAGAGAATATGCGGCGAGCTAGGCCGTTCTTCTGCTCCAGAAGCGCCTTCATCAAATGCTCCGTCTGCACAATCTGGTGCTTGTTCTCCTTCGCCACTTCCGGCGAAGATAGAATAGCCTGCCACGCCATTTCCGTGAAATCCTGCTGTTTTATCTGCCACAAATCCGAAGATAACACTAAATTCAGTAAATTTCAAATAAATAATCAACGAGATTCGTACTCCATAACTCTCACCGTTCCATTATCTGAACCTTCGCAGCGGACGACGAAGGACCGAGAATTCCTGCTGAAGCTCTCCTGCTTCCGTCTGAACGCAGCGTCTTTCGGGCTCAGCCTCAGCGAGCTTAGGGTTCGGAGAGGCGCCGGCCTATCCGACACGCTAACCGTCGGCGGCGAAAACAAGGGAGCTTTGGCGGTGCAATTGGACGGGGGCGCGCGCAAATGGACGCCGGCGAGGGACGTCGTGGTAGCAGCAGCCATTAACGGCGTTGTCGGAGACGGAGGCGGCAGTGATAGCAAGAAGCGTATTTACAGGTGCAGGACAAGTGTTGAAAGTACGTAATCGGATGAGTTTGCGTGAGAATATAAAAAAGCGGGAGACAGAATCGACAATCTCGGCATTGAGATTGGAGAGAGTTCTAGCGCTTTCCAGTTAGTGTTTCTATTTTCCCCACCACATACGCTAAACGAAATTACTGCTCCACAAATTATCATCACATCATATTTTCTTATTTCCTTCGTTTAATTTGAACTAAACCTACTTTGCGTACAGTACTACTTATAATTATAGAGTGATGCAATCAAATGCCTTTTAGTTGTAGGGTTTTGCCATCATCAATTCTGGCCATTATCTACCTGTTTTACCATCCAAAATCTCACAAACACTCATCACAAAGACTCGAAGATTCACAGGTTGGAATTCACTTTCATTTTTTTTTTAAAACAATTACTATTTGGTAAAGTTAAGTTTCTGGTCATGTTACTCTAAATATATCAATTTTACAACCGCCATACCATTTAAAATGTACGTGTTAGTTTACGAGGAAGCCCCGGAAAGGTGGGCCCTTAGAGATTTTTTCTTCAAATGCTGCAACTTTTTAAAAAAATTGAAATATTACAACGGACTACTGTCCATACCTGCCCGGAGACCTCCTCTTAATTTACTCATCCATCGCTGCTAAGCCTCTAACAGTCAACATTAAACCCTTTGGAGGGGTATTTATGTCTTTGCATCTTTGTTCGTAACAAAATCCAGATTTTACTATTCAAAATATGCTACTATGACAAAAAACATGGGAACAACAATAAAGGTTGCTCAGGCTGTCCAGCAAATGTGCATAGCATCAAGAAGACAAGGAACAGAATATTGAAACAAGAAATATCCAGCATGGAAAATGGAATTGTAGGGAAACGGCCCTCAATACATATAGACCAGGACAGTGGAAAAGCCTACAAAAGAGGTGAAAATGGAAGTATAGCAACAGCCAACAAACATGGGGAACTGGCATTTTATGAATCAAATTCACCTTTTGGCTACTACTTACTGCCCAGTGACTGATCCACTTTACCCGAGTTTTTAATACACCAATTCCGCATTCTTCTGATGTATGGAAAACCAAGAACAAGAATTACTATAAACTCCTGCCGATATTGTGCCAACACCACGGCACCAGGAAACAGAGAAGCCATGCTGCTTTTTTTTCTTTATAGAGCTCAGCTCATAATATCACACAACCACATTTCTGCTTCGGATCATTTGTCATCTTCCTTTCTGTAAAACGGAATGCAGCTTCTTCAGAGAAATAAAAGGCGAAGCACAACTAACTTTTTCATTTCTTTTATATTGAACTTGAAAATAAAGAATGCTATGTTTCCAAACGAGGTTCTCTGTCCATGAATAAGATTACATAGAGCCGCTGAGAACCGTACCTTTATCTAGAGGAGGCGGTTGAACAACAACATGCATGGTCGTGACTCCTCCTGGAACTTCACACAATGGGCTTATACACTCCCCTACAGTTCTGCTGTTCTCCAATATTCTTCCAGCACTTATCAACTTGACATCCTTAATCGTTCGTGGACCATTTTCTTTATCTGTTTAAACGACAAGGAAATCGACTCAACTAATTTTCGATTACCAAAATTAATACCTACTACAGGAAACCAAGTCCAAACAGATTGACCATAATCAAAAAAGGAAGTGATGTTGCGCAAAAGTGGTAGTCTAACATGTCTAAGCCACTTCTCTTCCTGCAACATGAGAAAACCAATCCATGATATTATCATGGTATAATCATCAAGACAAGGGATTGAATAAGCAAACTTCACCAGGAAACGATACTTCCTCTAAATTTGAACCATTTACTAAGCATTTTTCATGCATCCTCAGAGAGGTGCCATAAGTGAAAAGTATAACAACTTAATTCATGTGAAAGAAATCAAATCCTCAACTTCAGCCAAAACATGCAATACTATCTTCATCGACGACATTTTAAGCTGAATGCGCAGGTCAGTTGATGAAAGCAGGTCATTAATGTAAACCACAAATGCCACCCTAAGATACACACAACTCAATGCATATCACACATAAAATTACTTGGTGGTGTAATGATGAATTTACATCTCTTCTTATCATCATCCATTGTCAGATTCTCATCATAAACAGGCAAATCTTCAAAGGAATAAACCATTTACTTCATACCACAGTGTCAGATCAGCAATAAACAACACGTATCCTGTTTTTGGTTGACACGCGATTTCATTTATATTGAGAACTTCATAGTGGAACAATTCAGTGGATGGAGATTTTCAAAGAGCAACAATAACCAGATTCTCCGGACCCAGTTTTCTTCTCAAGTAATATAGTAAAGAGACAATATACTTATGCTACCAACAGAGTCGAATTTCAGAATATGAGCAGAAACTCAAATTTCAAAAGAATAGGCAGTAATAAGATTGTATTTGTCCTTTTTCTTCTTCTTTAGCACACAGTGACATTTTTTTGAGGTCTCTCCAATGAAGACAAACTAGAGCAAGGGAGAAAAAACCATGTTCCCAAGTGATGAATTTAGGAGAGTTGACCGGGGAAAAAAAACAGTGATAGATATTGAACAATCATTCAAATGTTAAAAACTTTTCCATCACCCTTCTTCAGAGCATAAGAGTATAACTGAGCCATCAGATTACCTCGAGTCAATCAAGTTGCCTAAATTGCAATGCAATATTCAACTAGCTAACTTCATAAACATGGAAATTTAAACCACGGAGCTTAATTCCTAAACTGAAAAAATAAACATATCATGATTTCTCTAGCAAACAACATCCTACTAAGTCTCCAAAATAACGCACATTACAGATTACAGAGTTAGGAATGATAAAGTACACACAAGAATCTCAAGAGGAATGAAAAACTTCATAAGCCATACTGAACCAAGCGATGGCTCCTACCTTTCGGCCATTGAGCAAGAATGCTTTCTTTGAGGTTAGACACACTAGCAGCAGTAGGATAACTTTTGGGGCCAATATCTGATCCATCAGTCATTCTGAACTTGATCTCCACCTGATCTTGGGATGCCGAACCCTCCACCATCTCCGACACTTTAGACATCGAAAACCCAGACACTTCACCTGAGCCCTAGGCACCAAATAACCCTATACACGCAACAAACACTCCCCACTGAACAATGCAACTTCGATCTCCACAAGAACTCATCCAATTCTCTAGGGACCCAATCTTCGAGCAGAAACAGTAGAGCACATCATAATCCAGAAGCAACACGCTGAAAAAACAAAACACAAACCTCCATATAATCACAATCAAATCACAAGAACATTAAAAAAAAAATCAAATCTCGAAACTATAAATCCTAAATCCAGCAGTCCTAATACACCAAATCTGAGTCCGAGAATCACACAATCATAACCCCCAGTTCACTGGGTCCCTAACGCCACGTCAAATCACCGATCAAAAACCGCATAACAAATCATGAAAATCGCATACTTCAGTAGAGTATATAATTAAATTGAATTGAAATTGCTCTTACTGGGTTCGCGGACTGATCCGGGTCGGGTCTTGCTTCACGTAAAAGCCTTTTGAGCTGAGGCGCAGGGGTAATGGAGTGGGGAGAGGAAGGGCGAGGAGCAGCAAATGATAAGCATTTATTCGAATAATATAATAATATATATAAATAAATGATAGTGCGACGTAATATTCATATTACAGCATAATAATATGTATAAATAAATGATAGTGCGACGTAATATTCATATTACAGCATAATAATATGTATAAATAAAGGCAAAGTCTTGGGAAAGACGGTCTTTCCATATGCTTATGGAAAGACGGGATTTGAGTAGAATAATAAAAAGTAAAAGGTCTTAGTTGCAATATTAAAGTTTTAGTATGAAACATGTAGTAGTTATAAAATTTATAACCCGGTTCATGCAACCCGAAAATTTTATCTTAATTTCTTTTAATTTACACTTTAAACCTTGGTCTTTCCATAACTTATGGAAAGACCGTCTTTCAAGAGACGGACTCATAAATAAATGATAATGCGGCGTAATATTCATATTACAGTATAATAATATAATCAATTATGTAATTAGTTGAGAAGGTTGGAAGGTGAATGGAGAAAAGTGGAAAATTCTGGGCGAGGCGGTTTCGGACTCTTCGAAGTCTTCTAAAAATTGTGGTCAACGAATCCAATTCCAAACTTCCTCAGTTTTTTTTTTTTGTATAAAAGTATATTTATGTAACTAGTTTCTTATTTAGTATAATATATTTCGTCATTTTTTGAAAATACACGTGTACATACTTATTAAAATGGTATATGTATCCTTCTTATTTTTTAAAAGTGTACATATACTCTCCTTATTTATAAAAGTGCATATATAATTGTATAATCGCGTTGAAAAACTTTGTGATATAAATACACTTACTCTATTTGCTTTCCCATTTTTTGAGTTTGACGTTATCATCATCTTTTTAATCTTATCATTTTGGTCTCCTCTCCTTTGCATGGAATTTCAAGTTTGCACGAATTTCACATAAAAATCATTTTATTCATAATTGACATCTTTGAATTCAAAAGCCGGCATGATTTCCGTTTTCCGCATCATATTAACTAATTTTCTGTGGAAAAAATGAAAAATGAAAAATGTACTACATTATTGTTTTCGGCATTGATCGAAGACTTTTGGTATGACATGGTTGTCATGGAATAAATTGAAATTACAGTTTGGTGGTTCCTCCAAATTCCTAACCAATCAAGAGGAAAGAATGAGAGAGACAGTTCGAGGATTGAACCACTCCATCCTACTCATTCTACTTGCAAAATTATATTTTAAAGAGCCACTGGGACAAGAAAAAAGAATAGCACCAAATTATGGTGGTTGGAATAATGGACAGATGCAAAAAAGCAAGTTTTTTTCCTCTTCAGATAATATGGGGAGGAAAAGGCAGACATCATTACAAGATTTGCCTTTCATTGCATTATACTTTTCTTTGTCAATGCCAAACACACATTCAGATTCACACAGTTGAAGGTGCTGATGGTGATTGAGATTCATTGAACTTTTCATGGGTAGACATGAAATCTCAGAGGAAAATCATTCATCAAATTACCAAAATCCCAGTGTAATCGAACCAAAGAAAACAAGTGAGCGCAAGAACCAATCACGACTTTACTGTTGGACAAAAATCTGTACATTTAAACCATCGCTCATGAACCATGGAGAATAGAGGACCAACATAATATCACCACCAACGATGATAAACAATGATGGGTGAGGGGAAAGAATCAGCGAAACAAAGTACTAAATGTTAAAGAAAATGAACAGATGAAAGATATATAATCGTGTCTATGCCTAACGAGCCAAATTGGAGAAAAAATCCGTTCATTTGTACAACCAATGGGTGATTATAAGAGCTCACCAGTTCCTTTATCCTCAGTTATTTCCTTCATGGCACTTGGAGGTAGGCAATATCTATCAAGTAGGTCAAAATTAATGTCCTTTGTGCAACAAAAAATAAAAGATGACAAAATGATATTATACAGATCGAATGAATGAATCTCAAACTCATGCTAGATAAGCTAGTCTTCTTCGGAAGTGGCAGGACAGCAGCAAATCCAGATTTCCTTCATGTGGTATGACCAAGTTAGCCAACTTCGATTTTCCCTTGCAAATGTGAACCAAGCTTCTATTAGCTGCACAATGGCCATAAACAAAATCTATCTTCCTCCCATCCTCTGTTCCATGTTTTCCATTGCATACAATGTGTCAACGTGCTTCTACTCCAATATATGACAATTCCGAATGAATTCATTGGAGTAATTTATGTACTTAGTCCAAAATGGTCGTAGATGCTCAAAACCTATCTCCAGCCAAGGCTTTGATTGACCATTATAGTGAATAACTGCAGCATTTTTCACACTTTCAAGGTTGGTCTTGTTCTGGTACCCCAAACCAAGCAGGTGCCAGTAGGAGTCAATGGGGTGGATATGACCTTTGAATGCAATCAAAGCAGGAGGTAATGTGCCGAGCTTCCACATTGTCAGGTTGGACCTCAGATTCTGTGGATAACCAACAGTTTTTATGAGAAAGTATCCAAGCACCAAAAGCACTCATTTTATCATCGAGGTAAGTAACAAAGGAATCTTCCTCAAAATATAAATGATACACAACGCTGCTTAAACTCTTCACAGGATTCAAAAAGCTGATCGACCTTGAACTGACAAGAAGAACAAGAATGAATCTCATCTACTTAGCACAACAACATGATCAACAGTGCCAACTCCCTTCACATGACCATCTTCCCAAGAACTAAAATTAAGAGCAGGTAAGGCATATTTCTGCGCTTGCAAAAGCACCATGCACCACATGAAAAATATGTACACTATAGAACGTTTATATATTAGATGAGCACAACTGACTACCACCACAGAGTTCATGGATACAAACAGTATGCAAGGGTAAGACATTAAGCCTATTGAGCTGATCTGACAGTATGGTTTCATGAGATACAACTAGTAGACAAGATAAGATTAAAAAACCTAATTAAGCCAGTCTAACCAAATAATCAAGCTTAGGTAACAAAGTTGAAGCCTACGGATCCATATGAGTACTACCAAGCCATCATTTCAAAAGTTTCCTCATTGTAGCCATGAAACCTTGGTTAGAACTACAGAATGCATATATGAGGAATGCAAGGAATTCAGAATAAGGCAAGAGTTGTTACCTCTCTAAGCCAGGCATGATATGTTTCTCTTATATTTGTCTCTCTCCAAGTACGCAGATCAAAAATATTCATCCCATAAGCCCATGCACATTCATCAGGGTTCAAATGCTTTGCTATAAGAGGATGAGAAAAATTGAAGTAATTTTTGAACCGTTTAGACATCACCCACTCATCATCACCTTTACAGGTTTCTACAGCACCATTAACTTTGCCATTCAGGTCGATGTCAAAGAGGGGTGACAAATCACGTTGGATAACAACGTCATCATCTAAGAAAACAACCTTGTTGAGGTTTGGGAACAGCTGCAAGAAAACATAAAAAAATAGATTCAGAATGGATACACGAAAACACAGATTTCACTGCTTAGAGTACAAATATTT
Source organism: Rubia yunnanensis (assembly GCA_037428765.1). NCBI lineage: Eukaryota > Viridiplantae > Streptophyta > Magnoliopsida > Gentianales > Rubiaceae > Rubia > Rubia yunnanensis. Next base: position 6,113,555 of record CM075069.1, read on the forward strand.
AGCGCTCCTTAACGTATGCAAGGGCCTCTACATAAAAAAAAATGAATGCAAGCTTGGGGTAAGAGCCGCTCTTCTTAGAAGAATGGCTTTTAAGCAAGCATGTGTAGCAGGACAGACAAGATGACATGAGCATATTCCTAGATGATAGCAATAGTAGGGTCGTGTTTCATGGGAATTGAAACCTGGAATTCAGTAGAACATATACCACAACAGAAAAACTACCTCTGGCAAGTATATTCGGAGATGGTTGAGTAAGGAGATATATTTTGGACTTCTAGCCTGTAACTTTGATGCAAATGTTCTTGGAGTCGTATCAGTGTAATTGGCCCCAGCAACATGGTTTCCATGGTAATACTTTCGGATGACATTTTGATTCTCCACAGCTTCAAGAACCGGAACATTTTCTCTTGTTAACCAATCAAATTGATGAACACCTTTCACCTCAACAATAGCAGGGGAGAGAGGATGCAACGCAAACCAGGAGTGCATGCCTGCATATGTTTTCTTGTCTGTAATGACATGGAAAACAATTTTTCCAGGCTTTGAAGAGGATTGAACAGTAGAATTAACCACAACGGAAGCAGCAAGAATGTTATCGGTTGACACCACAAAATGATGGTATGAGTTATCGGATAGTAAAGGAAGCAACTCGGGAGAAGGCAACTGTTTACGAGCAAGAGCATTGGATGAGTATTCATCAGTCAGCCTCAAAGCAAAGCAGTGAATGCCTTTAGGAACTGAACTTGCAGCGAAGTGTTTATTTGTCAGTTCCGCAAACTTTGAGGTCTTAATATCCCTTTCCAATTTCTCCATCTGGGAAGAACAAAACAATCTCTAATCAGCTGAAAACCTTTAAGATTAAGTGCATTAGATGTGGCACCAAGTTCACAATGAATGTGACTCCCAGTATAATTATTCAAAGGGAAAGTCTCAGGAAAGGCTGCCTTTCCATAGCTTATGGACAGTCCTCAGGGGCTTTTGCCTTGTAAATATTGCATTTTATAAGTTAAAACAAGTAATATTATGTATTTGAAGGTGAAAATATAAAAATATATGATATAAAATATATTTTCAAAAATTTTAAATTCTGTATGTAATTTAAGAAATGCAAGTGTATAAGGTAAGAAATAAGTGGCATGTCCATAAGCTTATGGACAGGCCACCTGTCAGGAGACTCACTCTTATTCAAAAAATACCCCTTAAGTACATCATTGTCTTCAATAGTTGACTAGAAGTATGAACTACGCCCCCCAATAATAATTAGCGGATTTTGACTTTAGGAATCAACTGTAACAATTTTGAACTACTAATATCTTCATTTATACGTACTCCCTCTGTCCCAGCCCAAATTACCCACCTACTTTATGGCACTATTCTCTATCAAAGTTTGACGGCATATTTGAATAGATATATGAGACATAATATTATTGTATGTGACATTGTTGAATTCATTGTAACAAGTAGTTTCTAGAAAGTAACTTTTTGTTTGCCGTTATTATATGTAGCTAAACATATTGACGGTCATACATGTGTCTCTAACGGTGTGCAATGACTGGGCTGTAATTTGGGCTGGGACGGAGGGAGTATAATAAATTTCTGAAAAAATAATAATTTGAAAATATATGTTATGACAAATTCATCAACATATAACATGATAATAGTCTTACGTATATAATAATAGAATAAAATTATCGAAGTTGGCTCAGTTTGACTCCTAAAGTCAAATTCCACCAATTATGTGTAAAAGATGCAATGCTTATTAGACAAACATGTTTAAAATAATTATCTACAAGTGCTAGATTTTCTAACCAAAACTATCACTGCCTTCTTTATCAGGCGAGTCAAAAGGGGAAAAAAAACCCAGTCATAAGTCATAATGTTAAGTATTATACACTAAAAGGCAGATAGTCTGTAAACACACGATAAAAGCTATATATTTAAGTAATTACAGATTTTTAAAAATAAAGTATATTATAGAACTGAAACAGTTAAACAGAATTGTTCATGTATAACCTGGTGAAAAGAATAGAATACAAACACACATACATATTAAAGATGCACATAAGCAAAGAGATTTGAACAACAAAGAGCAGATGTGTACCATTCCCTTCAAGACAAAAGCAAATTCTTTTGCATTGTATTTGTTATTTTTTGTTTCAGAAACAAGTTGATGATACGAGTCTGGAAGCTTCAGCCGGCTTGGAACTTCTTCAGCATTTACTTGATTTAGAATCTTGACAAATTCCTTTACCAGCTTCTGCTGTAACAACCAAAAATATTAACATAATGACAAGACCAAATGAAGATATGAAAGCATTTAGATTGCAAGAGAATAATCTTAATGAATATAAAGGTAAGTATTTACCCCAGAATCATCAGATCTTCCCAGAAGCTTTGGCCCTAACCGCCGGCCAAGACAATCTAAAATGACAGCGGAAATATATATTAGATTCTGCAGCTAAACAACCAGATTGGAAGTTGAAAACGAGTTAAAAGGGCTCAGAAAAGGATTAGCAGGAGAATCAATTAAAACTAAAATTAGCAATTCACTAAAACAAAGAAAAAATGCTGCAAACCGTTAGCAACAAGGGATCACTTTAGCTTAACGAGTCTACATCTCATTCAAGGCAGTCCTAATTATTAACAATTGCTGTCATCTGAGATCAATCTCATGTATGAATCACCTTTGGCATCACAATAAGTGAAGAGCCAAACGAATTTTTCTCACATTAGCAGACAGGTGCTTCTTACAGACCAAATAAGGTGGAGAAAGCTTAGGATGATGGATATAAAACTACGGTTTTACATGGCTGACACGTTTAAATAGAATATATACACACACATAGTTAACGGTATAATACAGGATGCTTTAGCTTTAGCGGCAATAGCTGAACTCTTCTATGTCCACTAAAAACGTAAGATGGAATCTAGTAACTGCTCTCCTCAAAGTCAACTTAACAATATGAGATCATTTGAATTCCGGAAAAACTAGTATTAGTCAAAACGGCCTAAGCCTGTTGTCATTAAATAAAAACTGCTTCAGGTATTGATAGATAATTCTAGTCAGGATCATTTCACCGAATGCAAATTGAAACAGAAAATTCATAATCCAATACAAAGCAGTTAGTGATTCCCAAACCAATCAAAGCATGATGGCAGAGGACATAATTAGATCGCGGATCCATATATCAAACAGCAGCACGAAAAAAAAAACGAGAACAAATGCATACATATGGAAAAAAGAACAAAAGAGTACCGATCGAGGAGCACTTGTTGACACCTTCCAGGGTAATAAGAGCAGTTAGAATGAAGACGAAAGGCAACAAGAAAGCTAATATGAGGATGGTGTGGAAGAGAGTGCGATAGGAAATGTGGCGAGGCGCGACCTTGATCTTCATCTCACCACCGGCACCACCACCAAATCCTCCGCCATTACTGCCGCCGCCGTTGCCGCTGCTCGATATCGTTATACTTCTCATGCTAGGTGAGAAGTGCAGCTGCATCTTCCTCCCCGCCCCTCCCCAACGCCACCGTGTGCCGCCGCCGACCCCCAATTCGCGCCACCACCGCCGGCAGCTCCGCGCGACAATTTAAAACTGTAAACGAAATCAAAGCGGCCGCACATTCCAATCAGATTCACCCAAACGCATTGGGCTTCGAAAAATTACCCCCCTCCGGAACCCTAATTACGATTAAACCTGTACGTATCCTCCTTTACAATTAATACACCTCCAAAATAGTTTCAAATATTTATGTCTCCGTGAATTCAACTCTTCAAATCGAGAAATCAAAGGGAGATATAAATAAAGGATTTGGAAATGAATGAACCAATAAATATGTCTTGGAATTTAAATAAAAAACTAAAATTCATAATCTCTCCAAAAAGATGGATTGGTGGATTTTTCTCCCTTCCCCTGGATCGGAAGAGTGAATGTATAGAAAGAGAAAATTCGCGATGCTTTCTCCCCCCACCTTTTTTTTTTTTCCTTTCTGTGCTATTTTCTTTAATCTGATTGGCTGGCCTTTTAAAAATATTAATGAAATTAAATAGAAAAGGAAGTTACCTGGCTGTATTTACAGCGGTCAAAACCGTGTCGGGGAAAGAGATTGAGAGGGAAAGTTTGTATTTTCGGCCTGTTGGCGTTTGACTTTTGTGGGACAGGCCAATAACTTTCAGAATTACCATTAATAATATACTCCGTACTCGGTTATGAATGTTTTAAATTTGTCTTCAATTTTAATTTTAATTATTTTAGTTTTTTTATTGGAGTCCGTCTTTTCAAATACGGTCTTCTCATAAGTCATCATAAAACCAAGGTTTAAAGTATAAATTAGTAAATGTAAAGATAAAATATTTGGGTTATAAACTTTATAAGTACTACACGTTGTATAATAAATTTTTAATACTGCAATTAAGACATTTTAACTTTTATTATTTTGATTAAACCTCGTCTTCCTATAACCCTATTGAAAGACGGTATTTCCCAAAATTTGCCTTTTTATTGAGTCCATCTTTTGAAATATAGTTTTTCCATGAATTATGTAAAAAACAAAGGTTTAAACTGTAAATCAAAAAATATAAAGATAAAATTTTTAGGTTGCATAATCGGGTCATAAACTTATAACTATTGCACGTTGCATAATGAATTTTTAATATTGCAACTATCATTCTTCACCTTTATATCATTATAATTAAACATCGTCTTTCCATAACTCATTACTTAGTTAATAAGTATCCCAGAGTCTTTACACTAACTGTTAGACGGTTTATTTTATAATTGATAAGTTTCCTGTTAGACTGACTAACGATTAGACCAATCACGAAAAACCTCATTTCAATAACTTTTAAGGTTAAATTATAATTATTAATATATTACGATACATTCTAAAAGTTTTTCAAAGTCATAAAACCTTATTACTATAAATATACACAAACATCAAATCACCCTATTGGTTACATTAATTAGAAAATAACTCTGTCTAAGGGTTAGTCAGTCTAAAACAAAACTATGTGGTATTGCATTCGTCATAACAAATAGTTTATATTATATATCATTATTAGGGGTAACTAAATATATTAACTAACAAACATGCTTTTTAAAAATCGTAAAAAAACATTTGTGTAATTTAAATTGAGATTGAGGTAGTATACATCTTATGTTTCCATAAGTTTATCTTACTTAAGATTTTTAAAAGTTAATATTTTTCACCAAGTGTTATAACATTTTAAAATAATTATAAATAAATTACATATTATTCAAACTAATATAATATAGAATATACATTATAATAAATGTAGTAAGATCTCACACTACATATTTATAAATTAGGAAAAAGTGTAAAAATAACCATATTAAACTGAGAAAGTGCATATATAACCTTGTATAGTTTGAAAGTGCAAAACTAACCTTATATTTTGATCAAATTGTGCAGTTTACCCAATTTACACTATTCTGACATTGATCAAACATATTCAGGTATTGACCATTTATGAAAAGACAAATATACCCTAACCCTAAAATAAAAATTGAATGACCATTATACCCTAACCTTCTTCATCAACCCTAAAACCCTAAGTTGTTTCTTCAACTTCAAACACCAACGCGCCCCTAGCAGTGTCGTGTCGCCGTCGTTCCACCATCGAGCGCCACCTGCTCTGCCGCTGAGCCTCCGTCCCCTGCCCAAAACCATTGTCACCCCTGCCCAGCCTCACGTCACATTCGCCACCATTTTCGACTCCGCTCAACTAAGCGCCAGAAAATTGAGACCCACCAGTCCAGTTCGTCATCTTCAGTCCACCTACAGTCCCTCTCCGCCCACACAACATTGCCGCTAACCCTAAACCCTAAACCTAACTCCGTCTCCAGCCAATCGTCGCCACCCATCGCTCCTCCTCACCCGTCGCCACCCATCGCTCCTCCTCACCCATCGCCACCCATCGCTTCCCGTCGTTGACCACCAACCATTATGTGATCAGAAAAAAGACAGAGATTAAGTCAATAAGGCTTGAAGCTCATTTTGTGATCCAACACATAACTAGCTGAACTAAATAGTCCCACCAACCTATTAGAAATAAAGAATCCAACAAAATTACCATTGGTTTACTGTCTGGTGATCTTCTGGCGCGCCGCGTCGATCTGGTCGGCACCGGTAGAATTCTTCCCAATGACTTAGCGGTAGATCCAGACGAGCACATCGATGGATGCCACCTCGAAGCCGCCGGAGGCAAAGAACCCAGTGGAGATAAACAACACGAACCGATCTTCTGACGCCGTCCCTTGAAGCTCTCCGTAGCGGTAGCCCTCCGATGCAGACGTCGTCCCTCAAGGCTGCTCCATATCCCCGCCGCCACTATTCCAACGTTGACTTAGTAATTTTCGACGTTGATCAAAATTAAAAAGAATAAACTACCCTTAGCATTCAAATTACAAATCTATAGACTAAAATAAAATACCCTTGTATTCATCTCCAGAAGCACCACCACCATCACCATCGATGCCGCCATCACCACCGCACTGCCGCTGCTCCACCACCACTGCGGCTCTACCACCACCACCATCGCCACTCCACAGCGCTGCCGCCATCACCACCGCGCTGCCACCACCGCCGCCAGAAACACAGAAAATCACAAATCACCGATCAACAAAGAATCACAAATCAAAATTCAAACAAACATAAAAATTGAAAAACTCATAAACACAAACTAAAAACTAAACATCGGACGAAGACTCCACTGTCGTTGCCACCGTACCCCACCATCGCCACCGTCCCTCGCCCTCCCCATCCTCCTCGAGCAACACCACCAATCGATGAAAACCCTAGCCCCACAGCTCTTCCCAACCACCGATAAAACCCTAGCCCCATCGTAATGGAAAATAAGCCATTATGCCGTCGCACAACACTCGTCTGCACCGGGCAACGAGCACCGGCGGCCAGCCCAACCCAAACCCCATCGCGAAAAGATCCAAGCCAGGCCCAAGCCCCGCCAGAGATACTAATTCGCAAAGAGACATCATCGTAGCCTCACTCTAAGCTGGCCGTTGTTTCACCGGGAAACCCAATCCCCGTCGTTGCTACGCTGGAGAGGAGATCCCACCGCCGCCGAGAAACCCAAACCCATAAACCATGAATCGAGGACAGAGAAGGAAAGAGAAGAAGAAAATGGAATCGAGGAAAGAGAAGAAAAAAGGAAAATTTTGTGGTTAATAAACAATGAGAGCATAATTGTCCTTTTACATTTTTTGATTTTATTTTTTTAAATAGGGGTATAATAGTCATTCATGTATTTTCGGCCAAATTCAGGCCTCCGGGGTTATATTAGCACATTCTAGCAAAACACAGGGTTACAATATCACATTCCAACTTCACATGGTCATATTAGCACAAACCCTCAAAACATAGGGTTATATGAGCACTTAACTCATATTTCTATGTTAATGATGAAAGAGCTGAAATAACCTTGTTGACGTTGATTGTGGAAAATCAAAAATTGATCGTGCCAAAACAACCACAATACCCTTAAGCTTAAAATTACATTATTTTAAAAAATTGTTAGATACATTGTAATGTATACATTTTAAAAAGTTTATATATAAAATTATTAACGTCAAACTTATGTACTCTCCATCCCACAATAAACTTTCAATTTGTTTTTTTGCTCAATCTATTATGCAAGTTAATGTGGTAGCATCATTTGATCTCAAAAACCAGGTTTTATAAGTTTTTTGCATGAGTGATGTCAGAATAGTGTAAAAAATTAGCAAACAGTGGTAAATTTGAGAGTTTAGTGGAGTAAATTTGGTATATTGAATGACTATATACGTCGTATGAAAATTTTATACTTTCTCCGTCCATCTCAAACTCCACAGAATCTTGTTCTCAGTCAAACTTGTTGAAGTTTGACCATATATTTGGATAAACAAACGACCAATAATATTATCATATGAGATGCCATTAGATTCACCGTAGCATGAAGTTTTAAAATATCAATTTTTGTGTACTGTTATTCTACGTAATTACATATATTTACAGTCAAAGGTGTTTATTGGAGACCGTGAAAAAGATTCTGTGTAATTTAAGTTGGGACGGATGAATAAAATAAAAGTTATTTGTGGGACAGACTAAAAATAAAAATAGAAAGTTAATTATAGAACTGATGAAATGTTTTTTTTACTTTCAAAGGTTAAAGTAGGAATTTTAAAAAGAAACAACAAAGTATATCATTTTCTATTTCATAAAAAAAACAAAATTTTATTCTTCTTTGTAACTTTCTAAAGGTAAAGAAATATCAGGTCAATCTTATACGAGCCAAATCTAAATAGTTTTCATGTTTGACTTGGTATCCTGACAGGCAATATGCCGATAACCTTATGGACATATACACTGTATTTTTTAATTTATATATAAAATTTAGAATTTTTTAAAATATTATTGTATATCATATATTTTTATATTTTCACCTTTAAATATATATTATTACTTGTTTTAACTTATAAAATACGATATTTAAATTTTATAAAAAAATTACAACATCCCCTTGAACTGTCCATAAACTTATGAAAATACCGCATTTCTTGAGACTTTCCATTCATGTTTTAACGTTGTTTTTTCTAAAAGGAAAAAACGTTTTCAGCGGATCTCAAAGCTCATAACCATCTCCTTAATTTCTGGTTGGAATTGCATATTCACAATTTCACATAGTCGCATACTAGTATTCAAACACTAGACTTCAATGACCAGAAAAATCTCTATAATGGCAAATAGGAGTATGCCCTCCATTTTAATATGTTTAGCACATTATATTTGAGTGTTAATTTTATGCAAGTTAAAATTGCAAATTCTTCAGAAAGAACGTTTATCCATATGAATATGGAAATATGAGGTTGAATTAGAATTATAGAAAGTAAAATGTATTAGTTGCAATATTAAAAATTTATCATGCAACATGTAATAGTTATAAGTTTATGACCCGATTAATGCAACTCAAATTTTTTTTCTTAATTTCTTATAATTTACAATTTAAACCTTGATCTTTCCATAACTTATGGAAAAATCGTCTTTCAAGAGACAAACTCCATTAAAATAAAGAATATAGCAGAATGAATTTAAAAAATTAATTGAAAATGAAAATGATTCACCTTTTATTGACAATCTTAAAAATATAATTAAAAAAATAAAAGGTATATCAAGCTAAAGAAAACAGTATAGTGTATGCAATTATTTTTTTCACTACCCGAATATGTCAAGCGAAATTTCTAAAAGTGTACCCCTTTAGTTTTTGTGACATATTTTTTATTTTAAATACTCCCCATAGTTTATTGTATGTGACACGCTTTTCTTTTTAAGTTGTTTTTGTGAATTTGACACACTTTCAATTTATGGCAAAATTCTTTTAATTTCATCCACTCATTATATATTTTCCTTTCTAAATTCAATTTCATCCACTCATTTCATTCATCTAAATCCAAACATGTAAAGTTACGGTGCCACATGGCCACATCCAACGAAACGTATGTAGTATGGTCAATTTAACATCCACTCATTTTACATTTTTGTATGTTTCATTCAATCTAATCTATTTAATTGATATTTCTAAATGGTTATATCATAAAATAAAGTGTCAATATTGGAGGGAGTAAATATGATGTTCCATCAACTATAGCCAAAGCAGACATTCTAGCTAAGTGATTGGGAATTTTTCTTAGTGTCATTTAATTTTCATTAAATCTTACGTGATTAATTACACTATCTTGAACTTCTTCTTTTTATTGTCACTTTCACATTATCTTCCTTCATCCTTCTGATTGATCGGGAGAGTGTTGTTATCTTATATTCTCTTGTTGTATGTTATCGTTGTATGCGCAGCCTAGTAGTTTACGCACTTACGAATTAGTACATCTGTATTTTGTTTAATATTCCTATATTTCTAGGAGTCCGTCTTTTGAATGACCGCCTTTGGAAATATCCAGGTTTAAAGTACAAATTAGAAGAAATGAAAATAAAATTTCTGGGTTGTATGAATCGGGTTATAAACATTATAACTACTACATATTATAATAAAATTTTAATATTGCAACTAAACCTTTTACCTTTTATTATTTTAATTAAACTCCATTTTTCCATAAGCCTATGAAAAGATGGTTTTTCCTAAAAATTTTGCCTATTTATAGAGAAGTGATAGAATGATTTACCGTAATGAATTGTATTATGAATATATGGATATATAGAGAGTACAGTAGAGGTGTAATAAGGAAAGAACTCTAATGATAATAAATCATAATCTAATCAGGAGTCTGATTTATTCTAACACCCCCCCCTCAAGTGAAGCGTCGGATGCTCGCTGACGCATAGCTTGGACCTTAAGAACTCGAACAACGGACGAGAGAGCCCCTTGGTGAAAATGTCTGCAATCTGAAGAGAAGTCGGAACATGAGCAATGCGCAACTTTTCGGATGTCACCAACTCACGAACAAAATGGTAGTCGATGTCGATGTGCTTCGCCCGCTTGTGCGCCACCGGATTATGAGCCAAAAAGATAGCACTACTATTGTCGCATAACAACAGTGGAGAACCAGAAAGTGGAACCCGAAGAACACGAGGCAAATGAGTGAGCCATACCACTTCTGAGGCAGTGTTGGCGAGAGCACGATATTCAGACTCAGTGCTAGTGCGAAAAACAGTGGGCTGTTTCTTGGCACTCCAAGAAACCAGATTCTCACCAAGAAAAACCGCATAACCATAAGTGGACCGATGAGTCTCCACACAGCGAGCCCAATTAACATCAGAGTACCCTAACATATCAGGAGTACTAGCAGAACAAAACCTGAGACCAAAATGAAGAGTGCCACGAATATACCTCAAAATTCGAGTCACAGCAGCAAAATGGTCATCTCTGGGATCCTGAAAATACTGACTCACCATGTTGACCGAGAATGCCAAATATGGGCGAGAGATAGTGAGATACTGAAGAGCACCAACAAGAGAACGATAAAGTGTAGGATCCCGGTATGGAGGACTGGTAGAGCTGTGAAACTGAGAACCAGCGACAAATGGAGTAGAAACAGGGGCCGCGTCAGACATACCGACCCAATTCAAAATATCACGAGCATACTTTGCTTGGCCAAGCAGTAACCCTGAGGAGGTAGGCGAAACTTCAAGACCAAGAAAGTAATGAAGAGCACCAAGATCCTTGATCGCAAACTCTCTGTGTGTCCGATCAATGAACTGGCAAAGAAGAGTCGAGTCATTGCCTGTAAGAATGATATCGTCCACATACACAAGTAGGTACAGTAACGACGACCCTCTCGAAAGGATAAATAAAGAAGTATCAGCTAAGCTGCACCGAAAATCAAGTCGTGTTAGATAACTGCTGAAACGCTGGAACCAAGCCCGGGGAGCCTTCTTAAGACCATAAATGGGCTTTCGCAAGTGACAAACATAGTCTGGATGGACAAAATCCTGATAACCAACGGGCTGCTTCATGTAGATGGGAACATCAAGAACACCATTAAGGAAAGCGTTCTTGACATCCAACTGATGAAGTGGCCAGGAACGCATGGTGGCTATGGCGAGAACCGTCCTAACAGTGGAGGCTTTGACCACAGGACTAAAAATGTGGTTAAAATTAAAACCCGGAATCTGTGAGAAATCCTGCGCCACAAGTCTAGCTTTGTGACGCTCAATAGTGTCATATGGTCGATACTTGAGCCTATAGACCCTTTTGGAGCCAACAATGTTGACATTCAAAGGTCGAGGCACCAAATTCCAAGTGTGCTGACCACGAAGAGCGGCCATCTCATCATCCATGACTGAAACCCAGGCTGGATCCTGAAGGGCAAAGCGATAATCAGTCAACTCTGTCTAAGAGAGGAGTGCGATAGTGAGACCATGAGCAATAATATCCGAATAATCTTAGCGCTGAATGGCACCAGTAGAAGACCGAGTGACCATCAGATGGGTACGAAGCTGGGGCGGTGAAGCTGGAGGAGTCGAAACAGCTGACGATGCCGAGGAAGATCGAGCTCGTTGACCGGAGAGTGGCCGTCTGAAGTCACCGGAGAAAGGATAACCGATACTGGCTGAGACGTGGTGGCCGGTGGCTGAGGAGTGATGGCCGGCGGCTGAGGTGTGGTGGCCGTTGGGCGAGGAGTTGGGTCCGGGTCGGCCATCCAGATGGAAGATGGTGGTGAAGAAGGGGGCTAGAACAGGCACAGGCGTGGTGGCCCCAATCGATGAAGTAACAGCTCCATAAAAAATGATGAAATCTCCAGATCTGAAATAGAGCGACTATCCGCGGAAGATGGGACATAAGGGAATAAGGTTTCATCAAAACGAACGTGGTGAGAAACATCCTAGAAGTGGGGTCGAGACACTGGAAGCCCTTGTGACAAGGGTTGTAGCCAATAAAAACACACAGAATGGATCGCGGTGCAAACTTATCAGTAGCAGTGGCACGCAGACATGGAAAAGCACGTCAGCCAAATGGGTGAAAGAGGGTATAGTCAGGCACATGACCAAAAACAACCTCAAAAGGTGATTTTCCACCAAAAAATGAACTTGGCAGACGGTTAATGAAGTAAACCGCAGAGGAGAAAGCTTCCACCCAATAACAGTGTGGTACGGAAGAGTGAAAAAGCATGGAAAGACCAGTCTCTGTGATGTGACGATGCTTCCGCTCAGCTCGGCCATTTTGAGCAGGTGTATAGGGCGATGGCATCTGATGATGAATTCCACATGATATGAAGTGAGCCTGAAGTCGATGATTAGTAAACTCTGTGCCACCATCAGTCTGGAATTTTTTAACCCTAGTAGAAAACTGGGTCTCAACGAATTTCTGAAACTGAATAAATGTGTCATAGAAGTCCGACTTATGCCACATCGGGAAAAACCATGTGAATCGCAAAAAGTCATCGATGAAAATGACATAATAAGAAAACCCAATTGCCGATAAGACAGGGGCCGGTCCCCACAAATCACAATGCACCTTGTCCAAAAACCCAGTAGCGCATCTGTCACTAGTGGAGAAAGGTAAACGGCTACTATTGGCCATCTGACGAGGAGAGCAATTAACAGATGTTGGCATAGCGGAAGTGACAGTAATATGCTCACGTCGACTTAACAACATAATGAGACACATGACCGAGGCGAGAGTGCCACTGCTCAAAAGAAGCCTGAAGCTTTCTAGAGTGTAATTCGCCTAAAAAGCTGGAATCACCTGTCTCAAGAAAATAAAGACCTGAACTATGACAACATTTACCAATTATCTTCCATGTATGCTTGTGCTCAATGGAAAATGCGTTGCCATCAAATATAACACGGACATGTAAATCACGAGTAAGCTTACTAATTGACAGTAAGCTTCTAGTAATCGGAGGGACCACAAGAACATCATTAACAGAGAAATCAGAGAAATGACACTGGCCGATATGAGAAATAGAAAATGATTCACCATTTCCAACAAGAATAGAATCAGAATCACAATAACATTGTACCTTATCAAGATGACTGGTGCGAGCAGTGATATGAGATGTAGCACATGAATCAACGATCCACTGATTCGACGAAGAATGACGGTTGAGACCATTCAAATTGGTTCAAATTGGACTGAAACAAAACTTTGTCCGCAATCCAATTAGTGGAGCAGTCTTCCCGAGATATAGGGCCCAAATAAACCATAGCAAAAGACCAAAAATTGCACAACAGACCGAATTGCACAAAAATTGACTGGGCGTTGACGAGAATTTGAGCAACTCGTGGGAAAGAGCTTCAACTCACGAGAAGAAGCTTCAACTCGCAAGAATTCGCTGTTGGAATTCGCTGTGACTCACTTCTGGAAAGAGCCGGATAAATCTGGCTGTGTCTCGCTGCTGGAATTCAACGAAGCCGAGACACAATGGATCCGAATTCGACGAAGCCGCTGTCGGAAGTTTTGATTTCAATGAAGCCGCCGCATGACCTTCTCTTCGCACAAAGCCGGTGCCGTAAGTTCTGAATTTAACGAAGCCACTGCACTTCCGCTAATTTGAAGTTTTGAATTTGAAGTTCCGGAAGTTCTGAATTTGAAGTCGATGATTTGATGGCCGGAAGTTGATCGGCAATTCGTCGGAATATGCTGCCTTGGTCGGCCGGAAAATAAAATTAAAATTAAATTTATGACTTATGATTAAGGATTAGAACTTGCTCTGATTTCATGATAGATAGATTTGCCGAAATGAATTGTATTGTGGACATCTGAATATATAGAGAGTACAACAGAGGTGTAATAAGGAAAGAACTCTAATCATAATAAATCATAATCTAATCAGGAGTCTGATTTATTCTAACAAGAAGGAAACTGGAAAACGATATATTTTGAAAGACTAAATATTAAAATAGATTTTTTTTCTAAACATTATATTTTAAATTTAAATTTTGTATGATATAAAATAAATATATAAAGATGTGTTTGAACACGAAAATACAAGAAATTGCAAACAAAAATATACAGTAGTACTATTTAATTTAAAAAGTATAGTGTATAACTTAAAAAGATGCGGTATTGCTACGTAAATTTCAAAAAAAAAATGTTGTTCAAAAGATCTCTTCTATATAATTGTTACTAACTTATTTTATTTTTAAATTTAAATATTAGATAGGTTTCCTAACAGGCGGCCAGTGCATAAATTTATGAACAAGTCACTTACTTTTTACCTTATACATTGCATTTGTTAAATTACATACTACAAAATTTTGAAAATACCTTTTGATATTATATATTTTTATATTTTTACATTCAAGTACATATTATCACTTGTTTTAATCTTTAAAATACAATATTTAAATTTTATAAAAAAATTATAACTTTTAACGTAAAAGTCACTATGGACTGTCCATAAGTTTATGAAAAGACAGCATTTTCTGAGACTTTCTCTAAATATTATACTACTTTAGCATATCTTGTATCTTTATATTCAAATATATTCTATTACTTGTTTAACTTATAATACTATATAGTTTTAATTAAAACTTAACTTATAAAAGCATAAATCAAACTTCACAGTTTAACTTCAAAACATTTGATTAGGAAATTTAAGCTTTAATATTTTTATTTAAAATTATTAAAACTTATGAACACTTGAAATTTCAAAATCTCTCCAAACAGTATTCTAATTTACACCAATTCAACTTTAGGGATGAAATTAATAATTCTTATCCAAGTGAGTGATCAAATTGAAATTAAGTACTCCCTCTGTCCAACTCTATTTTGCACAGAATCTTTTCACGGTCTCCAATGAACAAATTTGACTGTAATGACACACAAAAACTTGATATTTAATAAGGTGGACACCGAAGCACTCATGTTTGTTAAATCCCTGTGGTGCGTACAACAGGTCTACGGAGTATACGTATTATATTGACATTCGTATCATCGTCATTTGTTGATCCAATTCATCACGTTAACAAAAGTCTGACATTGTGATAGATTTTAATTGCCGTTGCAATATCGTTATTGAAATGATCGAGTGGCTGTGAAGTTTACGGAATCAGCGTTTGGTACTTTCATTATAAATGACTAGTTGATTACTGTGAATTAAATTAGGTCTAAACACACACACCAGGGGAATATAAAACTTAGTACGGATGATTATTACGGATGCCAGTGAGGCGGGTTTTGGTGGAGGGT
The DNA here is from genome assembly GCA_037428765.1 of Rubia yunnanensis. Lineage (NCBI taxonomy): Eukaryota > Viridiplantae > Streptophyta > Magnoliopsida > Gentianales > Rubiaceae > Rubia > Rubia yunnanensis. The sequence goes on from CM075069.1 coordinate 6,129,216, forward strand.
ATGATGAATATAAAATTTAAAGCCAAGTTTAAAATTTTAAAACTAATTCCCAGATCCCGGGACTAGTTATCTTCCCCGAGACTTCCCTGGTACTTCCTCCGTCCTATGTTAAAGTGCACAGAATCTTTTTCACGCTCATTAAGAAACTTGTCTAATCGTTGATATGTTTAACTACGTATAATAACGGTAAATAAAAAGTTATTTTTCAAAAACCACTTGTTACGACGAATTCAACCATATAACATATGATAATATTATTGTTTATATATCTATTCAAATATGCGGTCAAAGTTGGAGTGTGAATAGTGACATAAAGTGAAGTGTGCAGTTTAACCTGAGACGGAGGAAGTACGGAAATCAGTTCAAAAGAAAATACCAAAAATATAATCTCAATATCCAGTGGCGGAACCAGTAATTTTGTTAGGGGAGGCTGAACGGTGGAGGGTTGGACGGTGGTGGGCCGTGGCATCGATGTCGGCTGCGGCGGCGACGTCCGGCGGTAGGAGGAGGAGGCGTGGAGTGGAGTTGAGATTGGCATTCTCATCCCCGTTTTCCCAATCTAAAATTTGATTGGGAAAATGGCCTAATCCATTTTAAGCCTTAAAACTGATTTTTAATTTTTTTTACCTTCAGTACTAGTGAAACGACGACATTTTAGTAGTTCATGGGCAAAAAAAAAATAAAGCCGCTTCGAGGCCTTCTTCTCCGAGCAGTCTTGCCGGAAGACGCACAAACTCACCTGAAGACACACAAATTCACCGAAAACCGAATCTTTCCACCACAACTACCTTTGACCGACGACTCAGTTAGGGATGAAGTCATACCTCTCGTACCACTGGTTCTATCCACGCAAATATCAATACATTGAGTTTCGTAATATATCTGCGGGATTAACTTATCAATGTCCTATTTTGAAACACAAACAAAACGGTTATAATGAAGGTTCATTTCTTCGAAATGATTTGGGTTCGGTATCATCAACAGAGAAAACAAAAATTGGGCCAACTATTAGCCTGTGTCGGCGATCGATAGGGGAAATAAATAGTTTAGCAGAAAGACCAAAAGGCATAAACTCATTGGTTGATCACATGCATAGTAGAAAATATAAGAAGGTTTGAACAACTTATTTTATTCAAGTTTGTGAAAACAATTCACAAGCTATTATTTTTAGTTCCTCTAATTATTAGATAGAGTTATTTTATAATCAAAATGATTATTTGAATTATTTGATGTTAGTTTTATATTTATTGCAACCAAACTTCTATAATTTTAAAAACTTTTTCACAATGTGGCTGAAAAATATAATAATTATAATGTAATCCCAAAAGTTATCGAAGTAGTAAAGTTTTTCATGACTGATTTAGGTCTAACAAGAAACAATCTCATGAAACAATTACTATATTTTTAAACTTAAGCAACTTTTCAATTTAATAATTATATATTTCAATGGCAAAGTATTGGGAAATACTGTATTTCCATAGGTTTATGAAAGACGTGGTTTAATTAGAATAATAAAAAGATAAAAGTTTAGTTGCAATATTCCAAAATTGTTATGCAACGTGCAGTGGTTATAAAAGTTATGGTTTGATTAATACATCCCTAAACTTTTATCTTTAGTTTTTCTAATTTGCAGATTAAATCTTGTCTTTTCTATGACTTATGGAAATACTAAATTTCAAGAGATAGACTCTATTTCAATTTTAAATTATATATTTTGTATAATATATTTAAATTTTCACATATTAATATATTATACATATTCAGATTAGACAAAGTATTGGGAAAAATCGTCTTTCCATAAGTTAATGGGAAAATGTGGTTTAATTAAAATAATAAAAGGTAAAGGTATTAGTTGAAATATTAAAAAAAATTATGCAACATGTAGTAGTTATAAAGTTTATAACCCGGTTCATACAACCCGAAAATTTTATCTTCATTTGTTTAAATTTACACTTTAAATCTTAGTCTTTTCATTGCTTATGGAAATACCGTCATTCAAGAGACGGACTCTTCAGATTATAATACATAATATTTAAATCTAAAGAAAAAATAATTAGCAGAAAATCACCTCTCATCCAATGAAGAAAATAGGGAATGGTAATGCAATATCTGACTTAGTATTTTTATGGCTTTTATCTCTTGCCGCCGGTTACAGTGTCTTTGTCCAGGAGATGCTGCTGAGGGAATGGACTTTTCCAACACGCCAAATACTTCCTCCAGTCGTCTCCAATAATTAATTATGTTTTTGAAAAATGTCTTCCATTACAAATTTATTATTTCGACAAGCAACATCAGTATCTGATTAAAATTGTGTTTTAGGAGTATTGCATCTTTTGAAAGTTAATAGTTCATGCCACATATATAATAAAATTACTCTATCCGTCCCGGAATAAACTGCATGCTTTCCATTTTTGGATGTCCCTAATTAAATTTCAATGGGTTAGAACTTACCCAAATCAGCCCACTTGACCGTGATGAAAAGATGAAAATGCCCCTGGACCTTAAGCAAAATTACGGGTCTTAAACCTGATTAATTAGGCTTGTTGGCCCACTCTGGGATGCGTGTTGCCTTTTATGTGGAGGCTTGCGTATCTAATTTTAAATTTGGATCAGATATCACATCTCTCACTTTTGCTCTTCCCAGTTACCATTATTGCTTTCCCAACGCTCATTTTGGCTTCTCCATTACTCCTGAACGCTCAACTTTACTCTCATTTCTCTCTTCTATATCACAACCTCTCTCTCTCAACTCCTTCAAACCCAGAAAACCCTAGCCGCTTCCCATCCGATTTCTATCTGTTCTCGTCTTTATGTTGCTTTCGGTGCTCCTTTGTGATTAGATGCTCGGGTTGTTGTTTTTATCACAACTTTTTGGGATTTCAAACTAGGGTTTTCATGGGTTTTCAAAATTAACAAGATTTCTGCTCTGTTAATGTTTATCACAGCATTTTGAGTCTCAATCTGTGTTATGATCGCTGATTTGGTGTGTTTTGAACTCATTTCGTTGGTTTTTGAGTTGTGGGTTCTGGATTCATTGTGTTCTGTGTGTTTAATCTGTTGAAATATACATGGATCTTAAATTTTGTTGTTGAAAACCGGTTGCATGCAAGGATTTGTTGAGTTTTGACAAGAAATACATGTTTATTTTGTGATTATTGCAGGATTTCTTGAAGCCTTTTGGCCGATCTGTGACTGAAATGCCCCTGGTTGTGGTGTTCTTGTTGTTCTAGTTTTTTTAATCCTAGATTTGACTTGATTAGGTTTTCTCGTGATAATTTGTTAGACTTTTTAAAACACATATGGTCTGAAAACTGCTTACATGTGATGTATATTTCTTTTTCTGATACTTCTCAATGCTCATTCAAGAATAAGTTGTGAAGCTCGATTGTTTGCTTCAATTTTGTTGTCGGATATGTGACTTAAATGCCCCTGTTCTTTATGTTCTTGTTGTGTCGAGGTTTTTAGTTCTGACATTGGTCTCGATTAGGGTTTTCTTAAAATTGTCTATGCTCATTCATGTTTATTTGTGACTTATAAGCCCTCGTTCTTGCTGTTATGATGTTGTATCTGTGACTAATTTGCCCTAGTGATACTGTTTTGTTTCTCCCTTGTGCCAATTTGCATATAAAACCGTAGCCCCACCCCTTGTTATAGTGTTATATTTTTCCCTTGTGGTTGTTTGCATCTGAAACCCTAGCCCCACCCATTGTGTGCACTCTTACATATTAACCATTTAACTTTTAATGCAGGTTTGTGTATACAGTGTGACTATTGTTGCTTTTTATAACAACTGCTTGATTCTGCGTTTATTTGTGAGAGCATGTGTGCTACTTTTCTGTGATAGCTTGTGCGCTACTTATCTATGATAGCATGTGTGCTACTTGTTTATGTTGGGTATATGAATATGTGTGTTGTTTATGTTCAAATGTGTAACCACTCAGATCCAGGCTCAGATTCAGTTGAAACCTGGGAAACACAACCCCATTTTTTCATGTGAATTTGAAGTTGAACCTGAGTCAGGCATGGCTTGTTTCATATCAGGGGCAATAATGGAGCAGTAAAGTGTGATGCATGTGTATGTGTTTGTTGTTCATATATGCAGCCATGCAGTGTTTGTTAACTAAACTGCATGATCTTGGTTGGGCATATATTAACTGCATTTTAGTACAGATAACATAGCTTGTTAAATTGTTTGTGATGGCATGTGTATCTGCTGGTTGAACCCATGGAAAATGATGTAGCTGTGATGAATGATTAAAACATAACTGGCATGTGATGAATGGTATGTGATATCATAAGTGGGATGTACAAATATCATAATTGGAATGTGATGAATGATCAAAACATGCAGCCATGCTTATTAGTTGTGAAACTAATTTGATCTTGGTGAGGCATGATGTGATTAAACCCAACTATGAAATTATTTGCCTACTTGACCATGTATTAGTTGTTGGCCACCTATGATGATAGTTTTTTTTTCACACTTAGGCAGCAACCGTGTTTGTTAAAAACATTTGGATGGCAGCCTTGTAGTGTTTGTTCCCTTGTTATTACTGTGTGTGCCCTGCCATCCATAACATTCCAGGCGTATTTATTTTTGCCTCAGTTTTGAAACGTGATTTTTAAAATCCAACTTTTTCTAAATTACTGCATACAAAAGGGAGTTTAGCCCTCTCAGCTTTTACAAGGTTGCCCTATAAATAATAAGACATCAAATGCATGTATTTTTCGAAGCATTTAACATCCCTTTTGTATCTTTTTTTTGGAAGATTGCTAGATTTAGATAAGTTTACATAATAAGGGGTTTAGATGACCGTTTATGATTTTCATATCTAAATCCTTCATTTTGTAACATATGTTTAGTCTAATGGATTTTTTGTCCTTACGAGCATCTAGATTCCGTTTTGTGAGCTTAATTTATAGATTGCTCGTGAGCACTACGGATTGGTTTAGTGAAGGCCACGAGCCAAAATGTGGTAGAAGATATAAGGGTCAAATAAGGAAGACAAAGAAGTGGATGAATTGTGACACAAAAGTTTGGACCAAGTTTTTAAATTGATCGAAGAAGAATCATCCTACAAGGGTGGTATCATTGGATTTGTCTTCTCGAGCAATATAAGATTGACTATAAGAACTCCCAAAACGGATCATCGGTTCACATGTAGCGATGGAAATAAGTTGATGGCAGCGTCTCCCTTGCGGGCCGCAGCCCCTCATTACAGCCCACAACGATGGGTTTGGGATGCTATTGTCTTCATTTTTCACCCTCAAAACCCTCTCTCTTCCCCATTCACCCTACCCTAATTTCCCCCTTCAAAAACCCTAGTTTTTCTTCATTTATCTTAGTTTTTGCATCTCTTTCATGAATTCTTGTAGATTTGTTGTGGGTTTTCATAATCTAGACTAAATACACTCTTGGGAGCAATTGATAAGCATTTCTAGTGTGAGTTTTTGAGACTTTGGTTTATCCTTTTTGTGCTTTGATTATCAAGTATGTATTATGCTTTCTTGTGTGATTAATGCATGATTTCGACTAGGATGATCAACTAGTTGATAATTGTGGGTTGATTATGTGCTATGTTTTTTGTCAAACCCAGAAGACTTTGACTTTTTGTCAATGTTATTATTGTTGATCAATGCTAGATTATGATTAGGAGTGACAACTAATTATGATTGCTTATTGATGAAATTGCTTAGGCTTAGGATGAATTTAAATGGGTTTGACTAATTATCAATGTGACTCACTAATAATGATTAGCATGAAGGCCGATCCTCGTAGGCGTTATTCGTAGATATACTTGTGATATCTATGTGTTTCTCGCTTGTAGGACATTGTGGTAGTTGTATTGGGTCTCCATGTGTATTGCTATCCTCGAGGAAGTCTATGACGTCGATCATCTAGAGTGACCCGAGGGCAAGAGTTACTGTGTGGGCACCGATCGTTCACTCTAACTACAACTGAGGAGAGGTGAGAAATATCAACACTCGAAATGTCTTGATAAATTCTCCACAATATGTGGTCAATACACAAAAATAGGATAACAAATCGATGGTTAAAGGATGACTAGAAATGCACACCAATTGCGCCCAAGACTCATTATCGTATTAGTTACCTTTTTCCATGCCAGTTGTGATCGTAATTATATTTTTTAATCTAATTGTTGGCTTATTTCGGATCCTCTTCGCAATTCTACCCATGCCACTTGTGCGCCACAAATATTACGACATCGTTTTATTGTATTTGGAATATATATTTTTTTAAGTGTATGCAGCATTTTGATTTCTAGTTTGAATTTTAGTTAGTTTGAATTTTGTTTATCGAATTTATCGCACAAAAAATGTGGTTTTAGTCCTAATATTTATCCAAATATCATTTTAAAAAATAAAAATTTCACATTAGGTTTTACTAATACTAGTATACATTTATAATAAATTATTAATAAATGTCAAAAATATTATATTTTACATATAATTTTAAATGTTATGTAATATTTTATGAACAAAAATAATTTCGCTCGACGATAAAATTTTTTGATAACCCAAAAATAAAATTGTTCGATAGCCATATTTTATAAGTTTAATAAAAAAATTATTTTTACTCTTAAATGTATAATTTTATTGGAAGATTTTACTGATACTAATAAACATTTATATATGAGAGTATTAAAAAGTATTGAAAATGTCTTATTTTTCATATAATTTTTTAAAGATTTTGTAATTATTTTATGGACGAAAATAATTTCACTCAACAATAAAATTGTTCAATAACTATATCTTATAAATTTAATGAAATTTTTAATGTTTACTCTTAAACAAATTATATGCATTGTTATGTAATTTAAAGGGTTCAATCTTTTTTTTTTGTCAAGGACGCATTCGATCTAAAAAATTTGATTGCAAAAATTCTGCACGCATTAGCCAAATGCATCCTCAGCAATTACGTTAAAAAAATTGAAAATTCTTTCTGAACTGGAGTATTTGTTAATGGCTCAGGCTGCTTACATTGGCTTTCTAGGCATAATGAAGACAGTAGTACTTATGTTATAGCTGTTTTCGATTGGGCCAAGGAGGAATTCAAGGAAGTCCCTTCGCCTCCTAAAGGTTCTGGTGATAGTTGTGAAGTGACTGAAGGTTCGGATGATAGTTGTGAAGATGAAGGTTTTGATGGTAGTTTTGAAGTATTTGAATGTTTTGACGATAGTTGTTGTCAAGTAATTGTTTTCAGAGGATGTCTTGCAGTAGTGTGCACTCCAACGGATGTCTGGATTGAAGATCGTACTGATGTTTGGGTGATGAAAGAGTACGGTGTTCAAGAATCTTGGAACAAAATCATGGCAGATACTAAGGATAGAGGTGTTGATAAATTTGTTTGTCTTTTAAATGAGGATGAGGTCGTTTTCAGACAGTTTCATACTGATGACAAGCAATTTGCTGCATATAGTTTGTCAACCGGTGTTTGGAGGGATATAGTAGTTGTTGGTGATCAATATGAATGTCTAAATATTGAAGAAGAAACGGGAGTGGTGGCCTTACAGAGTGCCTTCTGTCCCCAAATCACTTATTCGACTGAACAATGGACGAAGAATGGCATAAGGTAAAAGTTCTAGGCCTTATTCCTTCTCATTCTTTTCCCTATACTCTCTCCCCCTTCAATTTTTTCGCCTGGAGTTTGCAATTAGTTGACAAGTGCTACAAACGTTGGCCATTGGGTGGAACTGCACTGCAAAAAGTAGACAAATGTGCAAGTTTGAAAACATGATCTTTCAGTAACTCTATTGTGGCAGTAGTCATATTACTACTGTGCTGGTGCTTCATTAAAGGTCATTTTGATGAAAATGTTACTGAGCATAATTATGTATAGTGTTGAAGGCTTTATTGCTGATGACTTTTTTCTGTTATTATGGAGGGATATTGAGCTCAGTATGTTTAGGATCGTTATCTTGAACAATGTTTTAAGGTTTTCAGACTATGACCGGTTAGCAAAGGAGGAGATGGGATCCAGTGATACCAAGTGTCACGGGCCGCCCGCTAAGGGTGCTAACCGTGCGGCCTAGCCGTGTACAACTTGTCACGACTACCGCCTAGGCCCTAGATTCCCACGTGCGTCGCATTCAGCTTGGTTGCTCGAGTGTGCAACCAAGCCTTTAGAGGGACGTGGTCGAGTGTGCAACCAAGCCTTTAGAGGGACGTGGTCGAGTGTGCAGCGGAAAATACACACGGGTTTAGAATAGTAGCATGATTCACACACAAAAGCCAAAGATGCAATACAAAGCCCAACACCTTGGAGCAAACGCTCGTAATTCAGTATATTGTAAAAAAGTAATCGAGTGTGGGTAGCTCATCCAGGTGACATTGTGGGAACGTACTCTACTGAATTCTTGAAGCTTTGGCAGACCTCTTCCATTTTTTGTATTTTTGAAATCAGACTTCGTCCATTCTCGAACCTTAGTTGTGTGCCTTTAAGTAAGGCATCTTTTGGAAGTTAGTTGGGTGAAAAAGAAAATATGAAAGCATCTATTCTGTTGCTTTGGAAATGGCGGCTGGATGGTATGTTCTGTTAAAACGTTGTACTTGATATTCTCGTCTATCATTTCTTCCTCATTTTGTTGGCACTTTAATTTGTTTGGTTCAGAGCATCCAACAATCAGAAGATGTATTACTCAGATGTGGCCTCTGTAATATTTTGAAAGATGATTGTGTCTTCTTTATTTCACTTTGAAACCCAACAAAATGTCCGAATGATCCTGATGATATTTTTTTAGACGTTAGTACTCAACAATTTTTATGTATATAATTCTTCTTCTATTCTAAACCAATGTCCCAAATACATCTTCAAAATTGAGTGTAGTGAGCAGTAGTAGTAATAATCGAGGCACGATTTGCTCATATCATCAATGTTAAAGGTCTTATTTTGTAGTGGGCTACGCTTCGAGTTGATAATGTTGGGTTGATGGAGCTAAATCTGATTTAGCTCCTGTTTGGCCACTGCAACTGATAATGTTGGCTTCGAGTTCATATCCACCGCCTGGAACCATCGCCTTCACGATAAGTTTCTCTGTGTTTCCACCGCCACCTTCACCAGTTAATGGCAGAGCTAAAACACCGCCGCCTTCACCGCTGAGCTCTGCCGTGACCATCCGCCACTGTCGCCGGTATCCGCCACTCGTCTTCCGCCTATCACTAGTTTGCTCTGCCTCACCTTCCGCAGCCGCCTTCCGCCACCTTTCGCCTTCCGATTCGGCCGTAGGCACGATCGTAGAACTCGAGCCCGCCATAGATGAGAAGGTCTTCAGGCTCCGGACGGAGAATGAGAGGCTTCGGTCGAAGTACTCTGTTCCGTCTTAGCCTCAGGTATTCTGTTCCGTCTTCAAGCTCCGGGCCAGGCTTCGATATGGTCGAGCATATTCCACTCGGGCCAGATATCAACAGAGGATTTGAAGAGGAGGATTCGTGGCGAGGACCGGAGTTTGTCGTCTAGCGGTTGAAGTTGTAAAGGCGATCGCGACGCCGACGAAGAATCGGCCAATGAAGCGGCGGTGGAAGGCGAAGAATCTGCCACTGAAGTGAAGAAGACGGGACGAAGCAAAAAAGATGAAGAAATCGAAGCGAAGAAGACGGGGCATAGAAAATTGGTGCGGAAGAAGAAGAAGAAATCGAAGCAGCGGAGAAGCGAAGAAGATGAAGACCTTTTATTTTTATTTTTATTTTTTAAACTCAGGAATATAATGTCATTTTACATATTTTGACCAATTTTACCGTTGACTTTCCCTGAAAACCACTTTGAGGACCAAACGAATCGTTCTGAATTTGTTTGGTCCTGTCTGAGGGTTGATTTGCAAACGATGACCAAAATATGATATAAGATACTTTGTAAGGGACTAAAAAAAATAAATGTAGTTTTTTTTTTATATTAGTTCATTTTCGTATTGGCAAATCCTAAATTGTTTCATCCACTCAATTTATTTTTGGGCAAAATACTGATATGACCCTATGTTTTTGAGGTTTGTGCTAATATAACCCTGTGAAGTGAAAAATTGCTATTATAGCCCCGTGTTTTGCATCAGAAGTGCCGATATAACCCTGTGAAGTGAAAATTTGCTATTGTAGCCCTGTGTTTTGCATCAGAAGTGCCGATATAACCCTATGGCACTATTCCATCATTGACTTTGTTACTTCCGGCATTGTCCAAATGCAAAAATACTAAAATATCCCTGACCTTCAAATTATAAATCTATTGACTAAAATATCCTAGGTTCTTCCTCTTCTCCATAACCATAGCCACTGCCATCTCCGCCGCCGCTGTTCCGCCACCACTCCGCCAGTGCCGCCAGCCCGAATCATGAAACGGCCACCAGACCACAACCAACAACGACTGCACCTCCGTCGTCGCTCCGCCACCTCCACCACCGGTGCCGGTCACAATCTAGAAAAAATGGCCAGTTCCAGCCAAGAAAAATCAAAACCCATCCCTTCGAATTCCATAAGAACATCCAGCACACATAATCCAAACCCAGAAATCGACGATAAATCTAAGAGCACTCACCTTTTGAATCATCGAGCTCAGTAGTGAGGGTTCAATTTCTCCGATTGAAGCTCCAAAAATCCCAAATCTTTGGCGCCGTACTCTACCCTAATTGAGTTATGGCGGCAGGGAGATCTCGTCCGCTGCCATCTCCATCGAATCGCTAGGTGGAACAGAGTTTAGGTGGAGCGGAGGTGTGGGAAGTTAGGCGGAGCGAAGCTAGGTGAAGGGGAGCGGAGGTTATGTGGATCGGAGTTGTGTGAAACTAGGTGGAGCGGCGGCAGAGTGGAGGTTAGGCGGAGAATAAGGAAAGAAGACGGAAAGAATAGTTTTTCTTCCTACTTTTACTTCTTCTTCAACAGTGGCAGAAAGTGACACTAATAAGGAAATAAATGAATGAGGGCATAATTGTCCTTTCACTTGTTTTGAATTTTTATTTTTTTTAAATGGGGGTATAATAGTCATTTCATGTACTTCTCCCCTTCCACTGGATTTGTGCAGTTGTTTGGTTAATTTGTTGCAGACCAACGGTTTTCAACCATTTGGTTGTTGCCATCTTGTAACCGTACTGGTGAAGGAGTTCTTCTGAATTTAATTGACATGAACTTCCCATTTTGCCCTTTTGATCATGACATTTTACTGCCTTTATAAACTAAACGACGTCGTTCCATTAAGATCAAACGATGTTGTTTTGATTCTAAAAGGCAAATAATAATAATAATAATCATTTGACCCAATACTTAAACGACGTCGTTTTAAGTATTAGGTTAAATAAAAAAATACAGAGCTGATTGGAGAACAAACCTGCTCTCAAAACTCCTTCAACATGTGCTCCTCATCGTTGATTGGAGAAATCCAACTGCAGCCTCTACAAACTACGGAGCTGTTGCAACCTGATGAAAACAAGGTTGGAGGTGCAAGTCGAGTAGTAGATTGCCAATATGCCATATGACCACAGTGGGTGAGCCAAATAGGTGTTCAAGCATAGATTAGATAGATTAGTTATAATTGTTTGATAGAGGTTTTAGGCCTTAACATGACATAATATTGTAACAATATTAAATTAATGAGAAAGATAACGCCCCATTAATAATAATACTCCCTCTGGTTCTTTTATTAAGTCCCAACTTTTGGGTACAAACTTTTTCAAAAAAATAAATGAATGGTAGAGATTGTATTGAAAGTATAAAAAGTAAAATGTGTGGATAAAAACAATCTAAAATTTACTAAGAGGGAAGTGAGCCAATATAAAAAAATCCTCCAAAAAAGGAAAGCGAGTCATTATTAATGGACGGAGAATAATAATAATAATTTTGCTCTTCCAAACGCTTAGGCGTCATTATTGCAGTGACTCCGTCAAATTCACGCTTCTTCAAATTCAACTGAAATGACACCGTTCAAATAATGGGCTTTTTAAGAAAAATTAAAGAGAGTAAAAGAAGACCAATAGCCGTCTTCTTCCTTCTTACACGCTCCAGAACCTGCAACTAAATCTGCAAAATTTTCAACTTACGGAGGAATACAGCCTAAGAATATACAGCCTTTATCCGATGGAATCAAAGCTCCTACCGGCTCAGATATGCTGGTAAAATGTGGAGTAAGAAAGAATTGTCACATCAATTTTGAAAAGAGAAGACAAAGAATTTCACATCCAAATAAAAAAAGATAATAGTACTCCCTTTGTCGTATCTCAAACGAGGCATTACAATTTATTTTATCCAACTTTAATCACATATTTAAATAGATATATAAATAATAATATATTTATATAATATATGGTTAGATTCATTGTAGCAAATATTTTATCAAAAGTAATTTTTTATTTATCATTAGTATATATAGTTAAATAGATAAGTTTTTTAATAGCGTGAAAAAAATTATGTGCAGTTGAATGTTGAACGGAGGGAGTACCGAAATTGCAGGAGAATTCACTGGGGCGAAGATGAAATACGCCTGGAATAGGGGAAAGTCTCAGGAAATGCGGTCTTTCCATAAGCTTATGGACAGTTCTCAGGGGCATTTGGCTTAAATGTTGTAATTTTTTTATAAAATTCAAATATTGCATTTTATAAGTTAAAACAAGTAATAATATGTATTTGAAGGTGAAAATATAAAAATATATGATATAAAAAAACATTTTCAAAAATTTTAAATTTTACAAGTAATTTAAGAAATGCAGTGTATAAGGTAAGAAATAAGTGGTCTGTCCATAAGCTTATGGACATGCCGCCTGTCATGAGACCCACTCCATGGAATATTACCACAGCTTTGTGAATGTGGGGTTAATTCTTCGCTTTTGTTCAATTTGATTATTTAACTATTTTAAAAGATTAAATTATGTTTTTAATCCTATACAAAGCATTTTATACTATTTTTTGTCTCTATTTACAAAAAAATCTTTAGACGGTACCCAATAAATTCAAAACAGTTTGTTTGATCCCTAAAGGTGGTTTTCAGAGAAAGTCAATGATAAAATTGATCAAAATATGTAAAAAGACTATTATACCCCTGAGTTTTAAAAAATAAAAATTCTGTCTTCTTCGCATCTTTTTCGCCGCCGCCACCGTTGTTTGAATCTGGAACTCGTCGGAGCTCGCCGTTGTTGGAATCTGGAACGATTTCTTCTTCCTCCTCCTCCTCGGCGGAGCTCGCCGGCGACGAATCAGTACCCTGGCCGCCAGGTACTGATTTCTCCTTCGAACGATTTCTTCTTCCTCCTCCTCCTCACCGGAGCTCGCCGGCGACGAATTAGTACTCTGGCCGCCGGGTACTGATTTCTTCCTCGAACGATTCGATTTCTTCTTCCTCTTCCTCCTTCGTCTTCTTCCCGTCTCCTTCCACCGTCGGTTTCCTCATGCCCGAAGTCTCGAGGGCTCAGGATGAAGTTGTCAAAAATCCCCACATTCGGGCTCGAGGGCTTGAAGCAGAAGGTTCGAGGGATCGAGGACTCAAAGGCTCAGGATGAAGTTGTCGAAAATCTGAAAATTTTAAAATTAGGTTTTTTAAATTGAAAATATTTTTTAATTAGTAAAATTACCATTATAATTTATACCCATGACTATACTGGAAAACCATTTTGTCTTACCTGAAAACCACCTTTGGGGGCCAAACAAAATGTTTTGAATTTGTTGGGTATTGTCTAAGGGTTGTTTTGCAAATGTGGACCAAAAGATGGTATAAGATACTTTGTAGGAGACCAAAAAAATAATTTAGTCTTTTAAAATGTGTTCAAATATGTACTCTTAAATTTTTTATACTAGTACGATATTTATATTTTACAATTTATTTGAATTGAAATATTGAATTGATTTTTTTATTTCACTTAAATCAATATTTTTAAAAAATATTTATCATACTTCTTGGAAAATCATTGTCACGATCTTATTAAAATTTTATACTTTAGAACATATATGTGTGATATTACTATGTCACGAAAAATACTTACTACTCTTCTATGTTCATGCATAAGTTGCATACTTTATCGACTTTTAACAATTGACTCAAAAAATATTATACCATTAATACATGGCAAAGTCTTGGGAAAGACGGTATTTTCATAAACTTATGGAAAGACCATGTTTAATTAAAATAATAAAAGGTAAAAGGTCTAAGTTGCAATATTGAAAATTTATTATGCAACATGTAGTAGTAATAAAGTTTATAACCTAATTCATGTAACCCGAAAATTTTATCTTCATTTATTCTAATTTACACTTTAAACATTGGGTTTTCCATGACTTATGGAAAGACCGTTTTTCAAGAGACAAACTCTTAATACATTTAGAAATTATAAAAATTAAATATTCTAAAAATACACATTACGATGAATCTAATACTTTATCACATAATAACATCCTTACTACATATCAATACAATTTTATAACCAGTACCATATTTTATGTTTTTTACTTTTTTTTAATGACTACTCTGAACTTCCTTCGTCTCAATTAAGATTGCACTCTTAATTTTGTACGTTTTTCAATAAACTTGTTTGACCAATAACATGTTTATCTACGTATAATAACGACTAATAAAAAGTTGATGTTTTAAAATTACTTATTACGATAAAGAACAAAATCATATCCGATAATATTATTTTTCATAAATTTATTTAAATATACGATCAAATTATGATATAAAATAGTATTTAGAAAGTAAAAGTGCAAATTCAATTGACAATTAGAGAATATTTGGCAATAAAAATTGTTGAAAGAAATCAAAATATGCAATAATGATTAGTTTGTTTTTACTCTTTAGAATGACAACTCAATATATCATGTAGAGTAAAAGTGGATAAAAGATTATAGGGATAAGGGCCAATAAAATCCTATATACTTGAGTATGTGCCAATATATCCCTATGATAATTTTTAGTGTAAATATAACCCTAATTAGTTAATGAAAGTGCCAATATAACCCTCAGACCTCATTTTCGGCATTGACCTCGAGTTTTTGGCGTTGACTCTATGTAAATTGACCAAACTACCCTTTGGCCTGACTCTGAAATTATGTGGACAATATTACCCTCATAGTTCAGCACATTCATAATGTTTGTAGGGTTATATCAGCACATTTCTAATGTTTTTAGGGTTATATCAGCACATTCTTAAAACTTATAGGGTTATATCAGCACATATTATAAATATTAAGTGTGTGGTACTCGGCTAGCCTTAACTGGCGACCACATCATCATATACACCATTATAACATCACAATAATATCTTATACAACATAAAATTTGACATCATGACACCATCATTAATATTAAACACCATTATCACATATCATAGTCTCATTTCAAAACTTATCAACATTAGAAACCCTAGGTCGAAGAACACAGCAAAATAACAATCACACACAACACCAAAGGTCATCCAATCATCAATCCGGACTAAACACAACAAAATAAATAAAATATCATTAAAACCCCTATATTCTACAGTATGTATTGATATGACCCTACATTTTTTACTAATGTGCTGATATAACCCTATAAATTTTAGGAATGTGCTGATTTAACCCAACCAGTTTTCATAATGTGCTGATATAACCCTACCTAATTCAGTGGCGGAGTATTGATGAGTCTAAGGGTAATAACGTCATTTCCTTTTTTTTAGAAGGGCAAACATGTGATTTTATAAAATTTCGACTAAAAGTTGCCGGAGAGGGTTATATTGGCACTTTTACTAACTAGATAGGGTTATATTGGCACTTTCGAATATTGAAATGTTATATTGACACTTATATTACCTAGGTAAGGTTATAAAAACACTTTTTTCAAGGTTGTATTATAACTTAAATGTTTGGTGAATTAAAAGTTGTATACTAATCCAAATATTCGATGGATAAGAGGATGTAACCTAATCCAAATACCCAATAGATAAAAGAATGCATCCTAATCCAAATGTCTAATGAACACGCTAATATCCTATGAACAAAAGAAAGCACCCTAACTCAATTATTTGATGATTAAAAGATTGCATCTTAACAATTCAAATGTCTCATACTTACTCTAAAAGAACACATGATAGCTCTATTTGGCATAACTTATAAACTGATTTGTTTATAAGTAAAACATCTTTTAGTAATTGATAAATTGTTAAAAAGTAGGTTATTTTAAAAGCAGAAAATATGTTTGGAGAAAAAGCAGAACTGGTCTCCCCTATCTTTGCTTTCAAAATAATCCAGCTTATAAGCATATCCCTGTCAAACAGAGCCAATATTTGTGTACTAATGTTTTACGGAGTATTGAATGAACATGTCTCGTTAAAAGAACATATAATGGCTCTATTTGGCACAACTTATAAACTGCTTTATTTATATGCAAAATATTTTTTAGTGTTTGGTAAAGTGCTAAAAAGTAGGTTATTTTGAAAGCAGAAACTATTTTTGGAGGAAAAGCATAACTGATCTCCCCTTAGCCTTGCTTTCAAATAAGCCAGCTTATAAGCAACTCTGCCAAACAGAGCCAATATATGTGTACTAATGTTTTACGGAAGTATTTTTCTAGGGAAAAAAATGTTTTGCGGAGTATTGATTGAACATGTCTCGTTAAAAGAACACATAATATTTGATATACTGATGAGTAAATGAATTTTTTTCCCATTGTTAATGCTAATTTGTCACATACCCAAACGATCCTAGAGAAAATCCATTGAAAAATATAGAGAAAAGTGCAGATATGACCCTATATAATTAACGCAAGTGCAGATATAACTTTGCGCTAATTGAAAGTATAAATATGACCCTATATTTTTAGGTTATGTGCAAATATAACATTTTCAGGCAGTTGGAGACCGGAATACGATGAAAAGACTATTTTGCCCCTTTGTAAAAAATAAAATTTAAAAAAACACTGAAAATTATATTCCTACCCCTAAAGCTCCCTTCTTCGTTTCTCTCTTCCCTGACCCTTTTCTTTCTCTCCACCGTTTCTCTTCTCACCCCCCCTCTGTTTTTCTCTTATTCCCATCTTCCCCTCTTCGTCTTTCTCTTCTTTCCCCAGTCTGTTTCATCGATTCCTCAATTTTAGGGTTTTGGAATCATCGATTTTAGGGGTTGTGGCTTCACCTGTGGCGTTGTGGATTCATCAATTTTTTGGCGCTTGACTAAGTGGCGTTGGAAATGGTGGTGGTGGCGGGGTGAGGGCGGTGGTGGTGGCCGGAGCTAGGGTTTCAGAGGAGGGCTGGGATGTGGTTGTGCTGGGATCATCGGCGCCGGCGAAGCTGGGAATTTGGGGTGGTGGCGAAGTGGTGTTGAGTAAGGTGCGGCCGAATCTGGTGACGATGGTGGAGTGGGACCTGAGCCATAGTGGCAGCTTCCTTTGGCGGTTTGTGGAGCTGGCAGGGAATATGGAAAGAGAATGGAAAGCAGGAAAAATTGAATGTTTGTGGGAAATGAACGAGGATTCAGTTATGAGTTTGCAATGAAAGTTCAAGGAAGGCTCTCTTAATCTTCTTTATAGTATAGTCTCAAGACTCAGGCTCCAGTTAATGCTACAAAATACTGCATAGGGCCACCCTTTTACATTTATGCTTAGAATATCACCAAGTTTATAATGGGTTTCGGCCTGTGATGCTGGAGGGGAATCCAGTGGCGCAGGCGAGCCTTTTGTTGGGGATGTTCCCGTGGAAGGGGTACGCGCTGGTGGAGGACAACGGCTGCCTCAAATTGGGATGGAATGATCTCTCCTTCTCATCTCATCCTCCTGGTCCTGGCACCCCAACCCTAGATTCGACCACTACATTTTTCATCACATTCATAAACAACAACAATAATATCATACCCTCTCTTGTATCAACATTTTTAAGATTTAGGATTACCGTTTCTTTTCTTGTCTTAATTGATAGTGTACACACTGGTGGGGGGCATTTTGTCTTTTAAAATTTCGTATTAGGTTAGAAGGGTATTTTAGTCATTTTCTATCGGTAAATGGCTGGAAATGGCCAGTCAATGCCGGAATAGAGGCTTTAGGGTTATATTTGCACTTATATACTCCCTCCGTCCAGGAATAATGACACATTTTTTTGTCAACTTTCTCAG
Organism: Rubia yunnanensis; assembly: GCA_037428765.1. NCBI lineage: Eukaryota > Viridiplantae > Streptophyta > Magnoliopsida > Gentianales > Rubiaceae > Rubia > Rubia yunnanensis. Next base: position 6,147,279 of record CM075069.1, read on the forward strand.
ACCATGTTTAACCATCGATAACTTTTCTTATGTAGATTAATGGTGCATTAAAATTTGATATTTAGAAACTACGTGATATAGGGAATCTAACAATATCTCACATAATGATATTAGTGGGCATGTCAAATGGGTTAATTGGATCAACCAATTATCAAACCCAGTTAATCCATTATCCAATGAGTCTTTATCCAATTAACACATTTATTAATGAGTCATAATGTGTTAAATCATAAATGGGTTGGGTCATTAAATGGATAACCCATCGGGTAACTCATGAGATAACTCATATGACCCAATGTGTTAAAATATATTATCCAATAAGTCATTATGTAACTAACACAATAAGTTATCATTCAATATTTTCTTCTGATTTGGGTTACAAGTTGTCATTATCCAATGAGATCATGTATTAAATGCTCATTATTTTTTGGGATTTGGCGAGATGAGAATAATTATGTTAATGAGAAATTTTGATCTCAATGGGTCACATATTATGTTAACTCAATGAGAACCTAACAAATACCCAATAAATATCCAAAACTAGCCAATTAAATGCATGTGTAATTTTTAACATAAATATTCACTATAATTCACAAATTACAATTCACAAATTATTCGAGTTTAATCTCGTACAATTTCCAAGTTCGTACAATATTCGGGCTCGTACAGTATTCGAATTCAATCCCGTACAATATTCGAATTCGTACAAAATTCGCACTCAATCTCATACAGTATTCGAGTTCGTATAATATTTGAGTTCAATCTTGTACAGTATTCGAGCTCAATCTCGTACAGTATTCGAGTTCGTACAATATTCGAGTTCAATCTTGTACAGTATTTGAGCTCGTACAGTATTCGAGTTCAATCTCGTACAGTATTCGAGCTAAATCTCGTACAATATTCGAGTTCAATCTCGTACAATATTCAAATTCGTACAGTATTCGAGCTCAATCTCGTACAGTATTCGAGTTTGTACAACATTCGAGCTCATACAGTATTTGAGCTCGAGCTCGATCCCAACTAATATTGTTCGTTAATTTTGTCAGTTTACAAAGGCAACATATTATATATATTTTTTTATTAAATATAATATAATTTACATAATATTGTATTACATAATATAATAAATGATTATATATTAGAAAAAAATTAAATCATTCGTAATCATCAAACTTGTGAAAATTTAGTTATCTTGTGATATGAAATTATCCACGGGTCACTCATTACCCAACCCAACTCAACCCACCAAAAATTATCCAACGGATAACCCATTATCCAAACCAACTAAACCCAATAACTACAACCCAATTATATCCATTAACCCAATGTGTCATTATTCAATAAGTGGAAATTGTATATGGATAACGGTTATCCAATGGGTGGATCCATTTGACGGGCTTAGATATTAGTGCCTATATACTAATTGAAATTTATGGTCAAATGTGTTTTAAGAAAGTTGATAAAAGAGTGTCATTTATTCCGGGGTGGAGGATGAAAGAGGGAATTCCCAAGATGATTTTCATTAGAATTTACAATGCTATAAATAGATACAAGTAAGGACCTATTATACAAGAGATAAACATTAATCTAAATCTTCAATTTATGGTATTAATCTTCAAACATTAATCTTCAATCTTATCTTCAAACATTAATCTTCAATCTTCAACCCCCCTCAAGCGAAGCGTCGGGTTGACCGAAACGCGAAGCTTGGATCTAAAGAATTCAAATAGAACCCGATTCAGTCCTTTCGTGAAAATGTCAATCACCTGTAGAGAGGACGGGACATGACTAACACGAAGCTTATGACTAGCCACCAGTTCCCGCACAAAGTAATAGTCAATGTCAATATGTTTAGCCCGCTTGTGAGCGATAGGATTCTCAGCAAGGAAAATGGCACTGTTATTAATCTTCAAACATTAATTTTCAATCTTATCTTCAAACATTAATCTTCAATCTTCACAGAGGAGTATAATAGTTAGGGTTATGTTTGCACTAAAAAATAACCCAGGTTACATCTACATTTTCTCCAACATATAGGGATATATTTATTACCCAAAAATATACAAGACAGAGTTATCCTAGAACATAGAGAGCAGTCAATAAGGCTCCAAACGATGAAATTTACTACTTCAGTCAAATACACTCTTCCTTTTCTAGTTCAAAGAAAAAACATGGTCACAGAGCTACACGAAGGAAGAAGATCCCCAAACTCAACATCAATCATTTTCTAGTAACCAAGAACTAACAATCAAGATACAACAAACTGTAAGATCAAAGAAATCCAAACAAAACACATCTAGCTTGGCAATGTTATAATGGGATCATGCTCAACTTCGGAGTTCTTAGCATAGCAATGTTTCTGAAAAACTATTTCACAATCTTCCTTCTTGGATCCATGGTAGGGAATACCAAGCTCCCATCATCTCTTCTCACTGCATGGCGTATACCTCCCTCGCCATCATCATCATCATCATCGTCATCCTGAGCAACCACGAATGAGAACCCCTCAACTTCCTCGCCATTCCTAGTCCTAGAGTGATTGTCCTTAACTTCATCATCTGCGCCATTATCAGAGTCTTCATCCTCGTCCACCAAATCAGTAAACGTCACACTCTTCTTTGCTTTCGCTTCAGCCTCACTACTCGAACCCAAAATCCTTTTGATTGTAGGGATCTCATCCACTACATCCCCTTGTTTAGGGAGTTTATCATACAGTGCATCGACCCTATTAGCCAATTCCTCCAACAAAACCTTGCTATTTCCTATATCTTGGCATTGTCTTTTACTATGATCATCCTTTTTAGGAACAGCATTTTTCTTAACTAATCTAGTTGAAACAACAGTGTTTTTCTCCGTAAATCCATTAATCGAATCCAGGAATCGGGTTAGTTCTCTACTAATTGATTTCTTACCATCCCTAATCATCGGATCAACACCCTGCAAGCGTTTAATACATAAACCAAGCATACTTTCAATTCATATGATTGTGATTATTCAAACCAAAAAAAGGACGGATTTTCACCTGGACAAGATCGAGTTTGAAGAGCAATCTGGAGGCTTTATGGGAGACGAAAATGGGATTCAAGCGGGTGCTTTGGGAGACTGATGATTTCAGCGCGTTGAGGGCTGACTTTATGGAGGCGAGTTCCTTCAGCTGCCGGAGAGTCCTCGATCTGCGCACAAGGAAGGCTCTGAAGTGAGTTTGGATGGTACGCGCCGCCGTGTCGCGTAGGGAGTGAGCTCTTCTGGGGGACTGGCCGCGGAGGGATGACTCAAGGGCGGCGATGCGGCGGAGAAGGGAGGAGACGGCGGGGCTTTCCCGGGCTGCTTCTGCCGTCTCCTGGCCGTGGTGCGACTGCTGTCCAGTTGGTGGGGCCGGGTAGTGGAGGCCGTGGGTGGTGGGCGGAGGAACTGGATTCGCGACGGCGGCGTTAGGGTAAGGGGTGTTGTAGAAGTGGTGGTGGTTGTGGGGGAGGTAGGGGTCCGGGACCGGAGGAGGGCAGCAGTGGTGGCAGACGGCGGCGGAGGTGGTGGTGCATTGGTGGCGGTGGTGGTGGTGGAGGTAATGATGAGAAGCCATTGTTGAAGGAATCTGGAAATGGAGTTTTGGGTCTTTGGTAAATGGGTGCGCTGGTGTTTGGTGGGGTTGCACCCACGAGAGTCTGACTGTACAATTAGTGATGTTCTTAGAAATTTAAAAGTAAAAAATGATGGATCTTTTTTTACCTTTCCAGTAATTTCTTTTAAGGAACTGCATGAATATTTTCCTTTAGGTGATGAAACTAAAAGTTACACAAGATATCGCTGAATGCGCTTGGTTGAGCAAGACAATACTCTTATCATACATGCTGATGAAACTAAAAGTTGGATCGGAGAATTTTTTTTATCATACGTACCAGTTAAATTGGAAGTCGGACAAGATAACATTCAAAAGTTACAACATGCGATGAATAAACCACTAGTTACGGGACAAGGGGAATATTATTTTTTCAAATTTACTTTCTATACTCCCAGTAATTTTTGCCACAATGGGGCTGGAGCCTTTAGTCCATGTAGTTCCACCTCTGAGTGCAGGAGTTCTACACGGAAATTCCTCTGAAAATTAGGATGATGGGGACAACCTTTTACACCATTGTGTTTGGATTCGGGAGCTTCTTGAGCGTACTGCTTATCTCTCTCGTGGAGTATTTCACAAGCTCAATTGGAAATGATCGTGGCTGATGATACGAGCAAATCGCGGCTACATTTGATTAATATCTGCTACTGCAAGATGGTATTCGTATAAGTTTCATGCATTTTAGGAGGGTGATTAGTTTTGAGTGGCAGGCAAGAAAGCTTGGCATTGTAGTTTCTGTACGAATGCATCTTCTGATTGTTGAATGCTTTGAACCAACCCAATTGAAGTGCCAACAAAAGGAGGAAGGACAAATATCAAGCACAGAGTTTTAACAGAACAAACCATCCAGCCGCCATTTCCAAAGCAACAGAACAGATGCTTTCATACTTTCGTTTTCACACAATCAACTTGCAAAACAAGCCTTACTCAAAGGCACATAACTAAGGTTCGAGAATGGAAGAGGTCTGATTACAAAATAAAAATATAAATATAAATAAAGCTTCAGGAATTCAGCCAACGTACGTTCCCACAATGTCACCCGGATCCCTTCTCCTCCCTTGTTAGTCGATCATAGTCTGAAAACCTTCGAACATTGTTCAAGATAACCATCCTAAGCATACTGAGCTCAATATCCCTTCATAATAACAGAAAAGAGTCATCAGCAATAAAGCCTATGTTGTTTAATAAAGCCTTCAACACCGTACATATTTATGCTCAAAAACATTTTCATCGAAATATGCTTTAATGAAGCAGCAGCATAGTAGTAATGACTACTGCCACAAAAGAGTTATTGAAAGATAATGTTTTCAAACTTGTACATTTGTCTACTTTTTGCAGTGTAATTCTACCCAATGGCCAAAATTTATAGTACTTGTCAACTAATTGCAAACTCCAGGGTAAAAATATTGAAGCGGAAAGAGATAATAGGGAAAAGAATGAGAAGTAAGAAGGCTCTAGAGCTTTTACCTTATGCCTCAATCTCATCAACAGCATTCTTCGTCCATTGTTCAGTCGAATAAGTGATTTGGGGACAGAAGGCACTCTGTAAAGGCCACTACTCCAATTTCTTCTTCAATACTTAGACCTTCATATTGATCACCAGCAACTTCGATATCCCTCCAAACACCGGTTGACAAACTATATGCAGCAAATTGATTATCATCCACGTGAGACTGTCTGAAAACGATCTCATCATCCCTTAGAAGACAGAGAAATTTACCTATATCTCTATCCTTAGTATCTATCATGATTTGGTTCCAAGATTCTTGAACACCGTACTCTTTCATCACCCAAACATCAATACGATTGTAATCTTGATCATCTGTCGGAGTGGCCACTACTGCAAGACATCCTCTGAAAACAATTACTTGACAACTATCATCAAAACCTTCAAACACTTCACAACTATCATCAAAATCTTCATCTTCATAACCATCATCCGAACCTTCATCTACTTCACAACTATAATCCGAACCTTCAACCACTTCACAACTATCACCAGAACCTTTAGGAGGTGAAGGTACTTCCTTGAATTTCTCCTTGGCCAAATCGAAAGCAGCTATAAAATAAGTGCTACTGCCTCCATCAGCCCTAGCAAGCCAATGTAAGCAGCCATTAACAAATGCTCCAGGATTAGGCAAAGTGAATTCATGATTGTAAGGAGACTTCCTCTTCTTCCTCCAAGCATTCTTTTTGAAGCTATAAACATCCACAAACGTTCCATCATGTTTCCTCTCGTAGTGGTGCTCAGAGTACGAAAGTCGGACGATTTTGTAATCATCATTCAAACTATCATAGCCAAGACCTAGAAAGTGGCAACACTCATAAGGGTTGGAAGGTCGAAATTGCGGTAGTTTGAGAGCCTCTAGGGTTATGGGATTGAACAGAAACATGTTATTTTCTCCTGTCTCGATCTCAACAACAACTAATCCATGGAATCCAACCGCAGCGCTAACACACTTCTTCTCAAAGAGTGGAGAAGTTACCAGTTTACCGCTGCCGCCGCCAGCGGCGAAGGTTAATAGGCGATAGTCCCTCTGAAGATTCTCAGAGTAATTTCTCCGAATCTCCGATTTGACACACGGTTCATCATCCATATCATCCATATCATCCAAATAATCCAGACAATCAAAATCAGGGATTTCATACTCAAAGATGATACTTACAGGGCCGCTATGGATGTGGAAGTTGGAGTGGGCTCTCACAAACGTGGGACTCGAGAGACGAGACCTCCATGACTTGGAAACGCATCTGAATCTACCTACAGATTTAGCTGGAAGGCGAAGTACTACCTCCTCCATCATTTCTTCAGGAAGCTTTTTGGCCATGGCTACGACGGCGGTTACAGACGAATTAGGGCAAATGTGTTGATTTTGGGCATTTTGCACTCCTCACCACCGGAGGGAAGTAAAATTTGAATGCGAGGAGTCGAGGACAGTGATATTTACAATTACAACCCCGCGTATTCTTGTATTTTACCGACTTACCGTGGATCCTATAATTGATAAAGGGAACTCTTGATATAATTGGGCTATGTTTGGCCAATATGTTTTGCTTATAAATAAAGAATCTGTTTCTTGAAAGACGGCATTTCCATAAGTCATGAAAAGATCAAAGTTTAAAGTGTAAATTAGAAGAAATGAAGATAAAATTTCCGGGTTGCATGAACCGAACTATAAATTTTATAACTACTGCATGTTGCATACTAAAATTTTAATATTGCAACTAAGACCTTTTATCTTTTAATATTTAATTTAAACCCCGTCTTTCCATAAGCCTATTGAAAGACTGTCTTTCCCAAACTTTGCGATAAATAAATCACTTTTTATTTTTTGGTAAAGTTTTAAAAAATAGTTTACTTTGAAAGAGATATGATGGAAAAAGGGTGGGACAATAGCAGAAGTTGGTTATTCCACTACTTTCAAAATAAGTCAGTTTTACTTATAAGCATAACCAACCAAACAAAGGCTTGATACGATGATTTGAAGTTCGTTTTATTCATTGCAACGAGATTTCTAAAATTTCCAAAAACTTTTATAATGTATTATAAGATATAAATAGTTACAATTTAATCTTTAAAATTATTGGATTGAGGTTTCAATGATTGATCTATCATCTGACTGTTAGTCGGTTTAACATGAGACATTCTCTCACTACTATGTTATGCTTCTCTGTTTTGTTTTTACTTCTTTTCAAAGCTGTCACGATGACGGGATATTTAGGATTACCAATCCTTCATATTACTATTAGTGATTGAATAAATATTTTTTTTACACTTTAGACGATCCAAGTGCCTAAATAGTGAGATTAAACTCGTTAGAAATTTTGTGGTAAATATGAAACTAGACTAAGGCAGTATACAATTTGTTATAGCAATTAAAAAGGAAAAAAGATGATGAATCTTTTTTACATTTCCAGTTATTTCTGTTGTTGGTATGCCTTGAATATGTATTAGCTGTTTCGACAGGTTGGTACGGGGTCTCGCTGTCCGGTCAGCGAGTCGGGGGGTCCAGGGGCGCGGAGCGCACCCTGGCCTGGGGGTCCGGGGGGAGGGGGGGCGGAGTCGCCCCCGGTCTGACGGTATAGCTTGTCTCTTTATTGGACTGCTGTTGATTTGGGCCGAATTGTGTTTTGGCCCAATTTTTTAGGGTTTAGTGGAGACAGCATATAAAGTGTCTCTCTTCTCTCTGTAAAAATTAATTCTTATATAGTGAATCCGTCTCCTGTGGATGTAGCCAAAATTTAATGAACCACGTAAATCTTATATTTTGTTATTTTCATTCATATTTTCTATTATTTCTCTATTCCGCACAACATCTGTAAATGAAATGCATGAATAAGTATCTGGGCTAAATTGGGAAGAAGAATACCCGTCCACGCTGTGGCCCACAAATGATCTCAATTGCTTCGGGCTGCCAACGGGACTCATGATCACAAGCCGACGCAGAAAATTTTGTACATGTTAGGGAAATAAGTATGTTAGGTGATGGTTCCATCACATTTTAATAAGTGCCAATGAAGTTTTGGAAAAAATTACGTTTTTATAAACTTGTGAAAAAAAAAGAGATTTAATGAGATTAATATAGAGGTAAAAGGTCATTGCAATATCAAAAATTTATTATGCACCGTTTAATAGTTATAAAGTTTATAACCCGATTAATGCAATCTAAAAATGTTGTCTTCATTTATTTTAATTTGTATTTTAAAATTTGATGTTTTCATTACTTATGAAATATTCTCTTTCAAAAGACAGACTATTTACATAATATTTTAGTGTTGAATTTTTAATTATTCTCTTTCAATTTGAAATTTCAATTGTTCCATTTGAATTCCAATCATTTCCTTTCAGTCCCATATTTTCAGTTGTACCACGAGCGCAATGCTGTACTGACATGTCAATTGATTTTCTTTTTATTTGCTTTTCATCGCAAATTTAATACTTCTTTCAAGCTTTTAGAACTTCTCCATTAAATTTTAAAGAACTAACACAATATTTTCTTCTCTGTCACTTTACCGTGTTTTGTTAAATTCATCCAAGAGTGAGAAGTTGGAGGCTTTCTTGATTATTAACCGATTGTTTAGGTGCCTGTATTCTTTAAAATCTATCCCCAGAAGCTCTAAAGGAGGACCGCTTACTAGGGTTGTTACTGGATCCAAGATTGAATCGAATTGGACTGAAATCATTTAGTATTGGACTTAAAATTCAAAAACTCTTTAATTAAAAATTAGATCACTAAGTGGATAATTTGATTTGAGATAGGATTGGAGTCATTTCAATTTGGACCGAATATACTAATTTTGTTACTTTCAAATTTGTGATGCTTGAAGTAAGGTTATTAGAAAATCTTCCCACCATTTCCCTTAATGTCCTTACTCCTCTTATTCATTTCCTAGAAGTTTCTATAGTTGGTGTATTTGACGGATCCGTGGTTATAAGCAAACCCGATTCATCTTAAAAGTAAGGAAAAATTAACCTTTTCTTTTTCTTTAAAAATATTTTAAAATAAACTATTTTTGAACAATTTATCAAACATTTAGTTCCTTAGCTTTTGTGTGTTCATTTCTCTTCTTCTCCTTCACTCCTCTTATTCAATACTTAGAAGTATCCAAGAGTGTAGAATCTACGGTGTCAATTTTATATATGTATATACCACAAAGGTGGTAGGTGACAATCTTTGATGTTCTTCTCATTTCAGTCAATAAAATGGTTGAGATGTGTCACCTAAGTTGGTGGACAAACATTACTAATCATGAAAACTATCAAAATTGTAGATTTGATTTATTTATAATTAACAAAAAAAAATGTGTTAATTGAATCAATCGTCACTGTCTAGGAAAGATTACAGGATAGGTGGAACATTAGGTAAAAATATGATAAATTTTCAGAAATAATATGATTGGACAGTTTAAGAATTCATAGCTTTGATGTTCTTGCTTCATTTCAGTCCATCAAATGGTTGAGAACTTGAGATCATGCGCCATAAAAGTTGGTGGAGAAAATTATTCAGCCTTATACTAATCATGAAAACAATCAAAATTGTGGAGCAAGTCATGTAAAAGACAATCAAAATCATGGAAAAGTTACAGCTGAATTTTGTCCAAATGTTATTGTTCAACTGTCCAGAAAAAATACACGGGACAGATGGAATATTAGGTAAACTTATAGCAATAAAATGTTTTAACTTTCAGAAGCAATATAATTGGACAAACGAAAACATAATTATATACTTACTCATTCCCAGCCAAATTTGTATATTTTTTAGTCAACTTTCTCAGCACACGTTTGACCATAAATTTAAACTGATATATACTCCTTCCGTTCCACTCTAATTACTTATTTACTTTTTTCACAGTCTTCAATGAATATGTTTGACCGTAGATATCCCTAGCTACATATAATAATGACGCATAAGAATTGATATTCAGAAAATAGATGTTAACACAAATCTAACAACATCTCACCTAATATATTTATAATTTATATATTAATTCATATTTAGAGTCAAAGTTTTTAAAATTTGACTTCCAAAAAGTAAATAAGCAATTTATAGTGGGATGGAAGGAGGATATATCAATATCATCATGATATTGTTGGATTACATGCCTGATGTATGTTTCAAATATCAAATTTTAACACACTATACTGTAATTCAAGTTATAGTTGATCAAACGTGACACGAAAAAGTTGACTAAATAGTGTGTAGCAGTACTCCTCCCGGTTCTCTGTATAAATAAAACCTCAAAGTTCTCCACATATTAATCTTCAGTTTGTTCTTTGTATATGCAAAAATACTCATAACACATTCTGTAACAATGGTTTCATCAGTTAAACATGCAATCTTTCTACTATTAGTACTCGCATCACTCCTACTTACATCTGTTTCACCGGTTCTCTGCGCAGCCACAGCAGCCGGATTCCGAGTCAATCTTAAACACGTGGATGCGAAAGGCAACTTCACAAGACTCGAGCTTCTACAGCGCGCGATGAAGCGCGGGAAGAAACGGTTAACCAGGCTGAATGCACTGACATCTTTGGCGGCATCTGAGCTAGATTCAGACCTGAAATCCCCCCTCCATGCCGGAAACGGCGAGTTTCTGATGCAGCTAGCCATCGGCACGCCGTCGACGGCGTACTCGGCGATACTGGACACCGGGAGCGACCTGATCTGGACGCAATGCAAGCCATGCAATGAGTGTTTTGATCAATCAACGCCGATCTTTGATCCTAAGAAGTCATCTTCTTTCTCCTCGATACCATGCACAAGCAGTCTGTGTGAAGCGCTTCCGACATCTTCCTGCGGGACTGATGGATGCGAGTATTTATACTCCTATGGAGACTATTCCTCCACGCAGGGAATCATGGCTATGGAGACTTTCACTTTTGGCGATGTTTCAGTGCCAAACGTAGGATTTGGTTGCGGTGCAGATAACCAGGGGTCGGGTTTCAGCCAAGGGGCGGGGCTTGTCGGATTAGGCCGCGGTCCGTTATCCCTGGTTTCTCAGCTGGATGAGCCGAAATTCTCCTACTGTTTGACCTCCATTGATGACAACTCAAAGACCAGTACTCTGTTGATGGGATCGCTCGCGGGCGATCCCATCAACGGGACGAAAAAGAAAGCCGCGGTCATAACCACGGCTTTGTTGAGGAACCCCACTCAACCATCCTTTTACTATCTTTCTCTCGAAGGCATCTCGGTTGGCGGAGCTCGCTTGCCGATCAAGCAATCGACGTTCGCACTCAAGAGCGACGGGAGTGGAGGCATGATCATTGATTCCGGGACGACAATCACTTACTTGGAAAAAAGTGCGTTTAGTTTGGTGAAGAAAGCGTTCGTGTCGAAAGTGAGTCTTCCCGTGGACACTTCCGGCGCCACGGGGCTTGATCTTTGCTTCACCCTGCCGGCGGGGGCTACGGATGTTCGAGTGCCGGAGTTGGTTTTCCATTTCGAAGGCGGCGCGGATGTGGATCTTCCGCCGGAGAACTACATGATCTCGGATTCGAGCGTCGGGCTGGCCTGCCTGGCGATGGGAAGCTCGAGCGGGTTGTCGATTTTTGGCAATGTGCAGCAGCAGAACTACTTGCTTCTTCATGATCTTCGTAAGGAGACTTTGTCATTCCTTCCAACTCAATGCAATCAATTGTAACCATCCACTTGTTGCCAATTACTCATGAAAATGCAGCTTCTTTCCCCTTATAAAGTGTGTCTTTAATCATTTTAGCTGGATTAATAATGTCGGAAAGCTAGCTTGCAATTCTTATAGCGTATCATTTGAGTAGTATGAATGAATAAGTAGTGTATATAGAATGTACTTACTTCAATCCTGTTATTCCAGCATTGCAACATTTGTATACACTAATAATGGACAATAACACATACTAGTATCATTGAAATACAATGCTTAGGAATATCATACTCTCCCCGTCCCACCCTATTCTGCACAGAATCTTTTCACAGTTTCCAATAAAACACGTTTGTCTGTAAATATGTGTAGCTATGGACAATAATGACACACAAAACATTGATATTTAGAAACTACATGCTATGACGAATCTAAGCATATATCATACGATAAAATTATTGTTCATATACCTATTCAAATATCGGTGGACATACGTGGGTAAAGGATTCAACGAGTAACTTTTCAGGAGTGCTTTATTTTTGTGGTACATGTTGGCAGAAATTTGGATGCAATTGTGCGTCTTCTGAAATTTGGATGTCATTCTCTGAATGCGTCCTCAGGGTGATTTATTATTTTTCTTCCAGAATTTATAGAGGACGCACACGGTGTTTGTTTATTTTTTTTTGCAGAACCTACAGAGGACGCATTCGTTGAATGCGTCCTCATCGTGATTAAAAAACATTTATGCAGAAATTTTGAGGGTTTGTGGTTCGAGCCTCGAGGCAGGAGGTTCGAGGTTCGAGGCAGTGAGGAAGATGGTGGGCAAAGGAAGGAAAACGGGCGATAAAGCCAACGGATGCATCCTTTGAAAGCTTAATTAAAAAATTCCAACACCTTGAGGACGCATTCACATAATGCGTCCTCTATTTTTTGTTACAAAAAAATTTATTAAACTATGAGGACGCATTTCGTAAATACGTCCTCTTATTTTCATGCAAAAATAAAATTTTAAAAACATGAGAACGCATTCACTGAATGCGTTCTCCTCCTCCTCGTCCATCGCCGCTTACTGTAACCGTAATAAAGAAATTTTCTCAACCTTTCGGTGCTCTCGTTCACATTCCCATGTCCTTGCCCCCTCCGTTCTTATGGTGAAGTAAAGAGAATTGAGAATTTTTTTTATATTTGGGGCTAAAGTATTGCCACGTGGATGCGGGAGGACACATGACTGTATCCACTTCATTATTAATTCTTTTTAATTTTGGAAAAATAGAGGACAAATATGTCCTCTTCATTATTAATTTTTTTTAATTTTGAAAAATTAGAGGACATCATTTTTGGTATTTTTTATTGGCATTCCATAAACTTATGAAAAGACGGGGTTTAATTTGAATAATAAAAGGTAAAAGGTCTTAGTTGCAACATTAAAATTTTAATATGCAACATGCAGTAGTTATAAAATTTATAACTCCGGTTCATGCAACCCAAAAATTTTATCTTCATTTCTTCTAATTTACACTTTAAACCTTGGTCTTTCAATGACTTATGGAAAGACTGTCTTTCAAGATACGCACTCTTTTTTATTTTGGAAAAATGGAGCAATCGTCCTCATTTTTTATTTTTAGAATCCAACTACCCTTCTTCGAACACCATCGCAACAGTTAATTATACTTTGTAAAAGAAAAAAAAGTTTAAAAATTGAACGCATAAGAATAAATGGTAAATAAATTTACACACACCAACGAAATATCACATCATCACTATTAATTTTAAACACATCATATAATACAACATCTACAAATGATAAAACTCATTAATTTTTCAAAACTTTCTTTACAATACAAATAACCGAAAAGGTAAATTTCTCATTCATAAATTAAAAAATATATAGCCACAAAAATATTTAGCATATATATTATTTGGTTTAAGAAATTGATAGATTGATAGATGCCATGTAAAATAAATATATTATATAATGTGTTAGTCAATTTTTTTTGGATATTTAAAAATTTTTAAACAGAAATATTGAAGATAAAGTTAAATAAAGTAAATTATGATTTTAAACATAAACTCGAATTGCATAGTAATATATTATTGAGTCCGTCTTTTGAAAGACGGTTATTCCATAAGTTATGGAAAGACCAAGGTTTAAAGCGTAAATTAGAAGAAATTAAGATAAAATTTCGAGTTGGGTTATAAATTTTATAACTACTACTCCCTCCATTTTTTTTTTCATTGGCACACTTACTAAAAGTTGGTGTTTTTTTTTAATTGACACTTGCTATTTTGGGCAAGTTTAAGGTTTTTACATCCACTCATTTTACTTTCTCTTCTTTCAATTCAATTTCATCCACTCATTTAGCATCTCCTCAATTCTAACACCAAAAGAGAGGTGCCAATGAAAAAAAACGGAGGGAGTACATGTTTCATACTAAAACTTTAATATTGCAACTAAGATATTTTACCTTTTATTATTCTAATCAAAGACCGTCTTTCCATAAACTTGTGGGAAGACCGTCTTTCCCAAGACTTTGCCTATATTATTCTATGTATTATTTTTAAAAAAATAATATTGTATGATTATAAACTATATATATAGTAAAAATGGATTCAATCTCTTAATTACTCGAATTCTATCTAGAGTCCGTCTCTTGAAAGACGGTCTTTCCATAAGTTATGGAAAGACCAAGGTTTAAAGTGTAAATTAGAACAAATTAAGATAAAATTTTCGGGTTGCATGAACCGGGTTATAAATTTTATAACTACTACATGTTTCATACTAAAACTTTAATATTGCAACTAAGACCTTTTACCTTTTATTATTCTAATCAAACCCCGTCTTTCCATAAGCCTATGGAAAGACCGTCTTTCCCAAGACTTTGCCTTCTATCTAATATCATTTTAATAATAAAATAGTTAAACATTATTTTAATATAATATAGAGTCCGTCTCTTGAAAGACGGTCTTTCCATAAGTTATGGAAAGACCAAGGTTTAAAGTGTAAATTAGAAGAAATTAAGATAAAATTTTCGAGTTGCATGAACCGGGTTATAAATTTTATAATTACTACATGTTTCATACTAAAACTTTAATATTGCAACTAAGACCTTTTACCTTTTATTATTCTAATCATACCCCGTCTTTCCATAAGCTTATGGAAAGACCGTCTTTCCCAAGACTTTGCCTATAATATATATCGCCTAATATTATAAAACTAATAAGGCAAAGTCTTGGGAAAGACGGTCTTTCCATAAGCTTATGGAAAGACGGGGTTTGATTAGAATAATAAAAGGTAAAATGTCTTAGTTACAATATTAAAGTTTTAGTATGAAACATGTAGTAGTTATAAAATTTATAACCCGGTTCATGCAACCCAAAAATTTTATCTTAATTTCTTCTAATTTACACTTTAAACCTTGGTCTTTCCATAACTTATGGAAAGACCGTCTTTCAAGAGACGGACTCAACTAATAATTGTCACGCCATGGTCAAGCTTATTAAAAAAAATACATAGAGGACGCTTTCAGATAATTCATCCTCATCAACTAGCTAAATTTTTTTTATACTTCATTCTCTGAATGCGTCCTCCACATGTGTGTCCATATTTAAAATCAGCATAGATGCATCCAAATTTATGAAAATTAACACAATCAAAGAAACATCTCAGGAAGTAAGCCTCCGCACGGTCGTCAGTGAAATAGATGCAATTAGGTCTGAGTACACAGAGATAATCAGCACGACAACTATGGGGATGTTCTCTCCTATAAATATAGCATCTTTACCAACACTTTTTACTCTTTCAATTCTGAAATCCGCCGTCTTACACCAAGTACAAGTACAAACATTGAGTTGATGAATAGTATTGAAACATCATATAGTATTGAAACATAATCAACAATCGGTCACAGTTTGTTGCATATATAATTCCCTGGTAATAAATCTACTTCTGAGCCCCCAACCCCCAACAAGGTTCGTCTGGATTTAACACCGTCCACTTCTTGTCTCCGTTCCTCCAAATTACCATCTCTGTATCTTAAAGCAACATCAATATGAAATCTGAGTGATGAAATCTGAGTGATGAAATCTGAGGTCTCAGATGGATCAGCTATGAGCATCGCCCGTGGGACAAACGGCGTTTCTGCTTTCTCATGCAACCGTGAAAAAACTTGCTCTCATAGCGGTTGTCTGAAAGCATAAGAAGAGGAACCTTAAACTTATGCTTATTCCTAGTGATGGCAGCTCACCAGGTGGTACAAACCCCTCGGAACACGTTCTATCACTCTTAGAGTTTCATCATTATAAGATAGCAGCAATAACCCCCCGAGCAGCAGGTCTCATGTCTAACTGCTAAAAATAGATGCCCAACAAATAAGAACTCAAACAAACCCAGAAAACTTGATGCCCAAAATAAAATGACAGACAACATCAACCCCAAAATCATATCGGTACATCGGTACTAAAACATAACAAAAAATCCTTGAGAAAAAGTCATGGTCAACTGAAGCACATATTTGCAAATTATATGTAGGAAAATATCAACCAGGTGCTCAATATATCGTAATTGACAGTATATCATAAGTAATCTTATTACAACTACTAATAGCAACAAACTGAAGGAACTATTTGGGAGGAGATTAAATTAATGCAGGTTTAAGGCTATCGTTACAGCACCATTTGTTGAGTTGCTCACACCAATCAACTCATTAACTTCCCCTGCCACTTAAAAATAAGGGATAAATGTCAATATAACTCTGTCTACTTAAATAAGTGACAATATAATACTGAGATAATTTTTAGTGCAAAAATTACCCCAACTAGTTAATGAAAGTGCCAATATAGCACTCAGACCCCATTTCCGACATTGACTTTGATTTTCCAGCATTGACTCTATGTAAATAGACCAAAATACCCTCTGGACAAAATTTGAAATTAGGTGGACAATTTTACCCTCATAATTTGCCGGGCCGCCGCCAAAACATGTAGGGTTATATCAGCACATTATGAAAACTGATAGGGTTATATCAGCACAATAATAAAACTTGTAGGGTTATATCAGCACATTCCTAAAACATATATGGTTATATCAGCACATATTATAAAAGTTAAGTGTGTGGTACTCGATTGGCCTTAACAGACGACCACATCATCATATACACCATTTTCACATCATAACAATATCTTATACACCATAAAATTCGACATCATGACACCATCATTCATATTAAACATCATTATCACATATCATACCCTCATTTCAAAACTTATCAACATTAAAAATCCTAGGTTGAAGAACACGGCAAAATAAGAACCACACACAACACCAAAGGTCATCCAATAATTAATCCGGACTAAACACAATAAAATACACAAAATATCATTAAAATGTCTATATTCTATAGTGTGTGCTGATATAACCTTACACTTTTTACGAATGTACTGATATAACCCTATATATTTTATGAAGGTTCTGATATAACCCAATAAGTTTTAGGAATGTGCTTATTGAACCCTACCAGTAGAGATAGCAGTGGGGCGAGTTTTGGTGGAGGTTAGCCCCGCATCCGCCACAATGGGGCGGGTATGAATGCAGTTTTTGTGGGGGCGGGACGAGTATGAGTATGAGAATTGATACCCACCATGGGTAGTGAGTCGGGCATGATATTAGTTCATATCTGCCCCAACCCCGCCCCGCCTCACTATACCCGCCATGTACACACTAATTTATTATATAATAAATTTTTATTTATCCATAATGCACATGTTTTACTTATAGTATTTTCATGTAAATATTATTAAACTTTTAATATTAAAATTATTAATTTTAAAGTAAAATTTAGGTGTTTTTTGGAGATAAATAAGGTGGGTAAGATGAATTTGATGTGGGTATGAAGACCCAAGTGGGTGATGGGGCGGGGTGGATTTTAAATAATACCCAATGGGGCGGAGGTTGATTTAATGTTGTACTCGCCGCCAAGGGTAATTAGGCGGGCATGGGTAAGAAAACTTTTGGTGAGCATGGATATAGATGTACCACAATCCGTACCCGTCTCACCCCATTGCCATTCCTACCTGCCAGTTTTCATAATGTGTTGATATAACCCTACCTACTTCAGCGGTGGTCCGGCAGCAGTCCGGCTATATTGAAGTATTAATGACTCTAAGGGCAATAACGCCATTTCCTTTTATTTTAGTATTTTAATTTCTTTTCAGAAGGGCAAAAATGTATTGTTATAAAACTCTGGCTAAAGATTTTCAGGGAGGGTTATACTAACACTTATACTAACTAACTAGAGTTATATTGGTCCCTTCGAACACTGGAAGGTTGTATTAACACTTATGCCAAATATGTAGGATTATAGAAGCACTTTTCTCTAAATATAATCATATTTTGGTTATGGTGTAGACAATCCCAAAGCTAATCACAGACTAATCCAACAATTTACGCATATCATTGTGAGTGAATACATGCGGTTGGTATAGCACTTAATCATTAAACATGAGAAACAAAACAGGAAAAATCAGAAGGAAAACTTGATGGCCAACATTGAAAAAAAGGGTACGTTCAGAAAAGTTCAAATATAACCCTCTGATCATGATTCCGACGTTGACCAACGAATTTCGGCCAATGACCCACTTAAAAAGATTAAAATACCCTTATCCCCCAAGGCTTTCCTGAAAAAGACAATTCTACACATACTATAGAATATAGAGGTTTTAATGATATTTTATTTATTTTATTGTGTTTAGTCCGGAATGATGATTGGATGACCTTTGATCATATTTGGATTGATGATTGGATGACCTTATCCAGTTAGTGAAAGTGTCAATATAACCCTCTCCGGTAACTTTTAGCCGAAATTTAATAAAAGTACATGTTTGCCCTTCTAAAAAAATTAAATACAAAAAATAGGAAATGACGTTATTACCCTTAGACCTATCAATACCCGCCGCCAGATTATATCAGCACATTATGAAAACTGGTAGGGTTAAATCAATACATTCCTAAAATTTATAGGGTTATATCAGCACATTATGAAAACTGGTAGGGTTAAATCAACACATTCCTAAAATTTATAGGGTTATATCAGCACATTAGTAAAAAATGTAGGATCATATCAGCGCATACTATAGAATATAGGGAATTTAATGATATTTTGTTTATTTTGTTTATTTTGTTGTGTTTAGTCCGGATTGATGATTGGATGACCTTTGGTGTTGTGTGTGATTGTTATTTTGTTGTGTTATTCGACCCATGGTTTTTAATGCTGATAAATTTTGAGATGGGGCTATGATATGTGATAATGGTGTTTAATATTAATGATGGGTGTCATGATGTCAAATTTTATGTTGTATAAGATATTGTTATGATGTTATCATGGTGTATATGATGATGTGGTCGCCCGTTAAGACCAGCCGAGTACCACACACATAATATTTATAATATGTGCTGATATAACCCTATAAGTTTTAAGAATGTGTTGATATAACCCTATAAGTTTTAAGAATGTGTTGATATAACCCTATAAGTTTTAAGAATGTGTTGATATAACCATACAAACATTAGGAATGTGCTGATATAACCCAACAAGATTTCATAATGTGCTGATATAACCCTACATGTTTCGGTGGTGGTCCGGTGACGGTCCGGGGGAGGTTCGGCGGCGGTCTGACGAAATATGAGGGTAAAATTGTCCACCAAATTTCAGAGTTAGCCCGAAGGGTATTTTGGTCAATTTACGCAGTCAACGCTGGAAAATTGAGGTCAATACCGAAAATGAGGTCTGAGAGTTATATTGAAACTTTCATTAACTAGTTAGGGTTATATTTGCACTAAAATTATCATAGGATTATGTTAACACTTACTTTAATAGGGTTATATTGACACTTATTCCTATTTTTAAAAATATAACTGATTTATTGGACAAGTGACATTATTTGATTTGACCCACACCCGGACACCCCCACTGGCCCCACATATATTATATTCCCACATACTCCCTCCGGTTCTCTAACAATGGCTCACTTTCCATTTTGGGATGGTTCTTTTATATTGGCTCCTTCCTTTTTTGGCAAATACTAGATTGTTTTCATCCACTCAATTTACTTTTTACTTTCTCAATACAACCTTCACCACTCATTCTACTTTTTAAAAAACTTTGTGCCAATTCAAAGGAGGCCATTGTTAGAGAACCAAAGGGAGTACAAAATTTTCTGATTTTACATTATAAGTGAATGCAAAATCAAGCAAAGAAAACAAAAGGAAAACCTTTGGGCCGAGACTCAAGAGGTTAAAAAAACAAAATCTCAGATGTAAAAAGTCATGTCCGTCCATACCAAGGCCCACAAATTATACACCGTTTGTCGCTATTCTAAACGTGACTCATCACAAGCCATAGCGAAAAATATGAATAAAGAAATGGAAACTCACACTCTCACACACCGCTACTCTTACCTGTGCCATATCCAATTCCGTGATCGGTAGAATACTCTTTGATCTGACGAAATTTGGAAACCGCTGCTTTGGAAAGATTAGGAAAAAAATGGCGGCATCTTATTACGCCGCGCGTTGCCGTTCAACCTCACCGTCTCCGGCAGCATTAGTCGATTTCAGCTCGAGAAGCAGAATCACCAAACTGTTCTTCGTCAGAACTTCAGATTTCCGACGATCCAGAAGGTCTCTCTGCGTCCAGAATGTATTCAGCGTTCCGGAGCAACGAGTACAGCAGGACTCCGTCTCTGACATTGACGAAGGTCTCGATTCTAAATTCCTACTTAATTTGAAGCTCGCATGTCCTCATACTTTCGTTGATTTTAGTTTCTTCTCAATTTATTTCGGTAACTAGTTCAGAAAAACTTGTTAATGAGGGTGAACTTAATTCACTTGTCAAAATACACTGTGGATGATTAATTGTTTTCCTGCAGTTGAAGTTTGGTTGTAATTTATCAGTATAAATAGGATCGTGTGAAGTGTTCTGAGTGTCTTTATTTGGCGTTGATGACTTTTAGGAGCTCCGAGTGACCTGGTTTTTATGCCGGATGCTGATTCTATTGCCTCAAGCATCAAGTATCATGCTGAGTTTACACCATTATTTTCTCCGGAGAAATTCGAGCTCCCTAAGGCTTTTTTTGCAACAGCACAGAGTATTCGTGATGCACTCATAATAAACTGGAATGCAACTTATGACTATTATGAGAAGATGAATGTGAAGCAGGCGTACTATCTGTCAATGGAATTCCTTCAGGCATGTTGTTTTGTTTGTCTCACTCATGGGTATTACCTTTGATGTACACACTGATGATTAAAATGAGTTTACAGCGACAATATTTAGTAAATGGTTTTATCTGCTGTGTTCTTCGATATTTTTTTAAGTGTATTAAATTGTGGTGGTGTTTTATGGACTCACATCCCTGCATTTATACTTTTTCTGTATCGTTTATAGGGTAGAGCTCTGCTTAATGCAGTTGGAAATTTGGAGCTTGCTGGTGCTTATTCAGAAGCTTTGAATAAGCTTGGGCATACTCTGGAAAATGTGGCCTCACAGGTTGGAGATTTGTGCTGTATTTGTCACCTGGATTATAGTGAAGAAGTACTAGTATAGGTTTTCTTTGCTGTCTTTTTCTCTCCACCATTGATTTAATGAAGTACTTTTTTTGGATAATTCAGTGATATTTTAGTGGGACAATGCCATAAATTGGGAATTTCTAGAAGTTCTATTCAATGATAATTGTGCATTAGTTTCTTCGATGAGTATTTTCTGCAGTGGTCTTTAAGATGGTTAATTGGAATCAAGTTCAGTTTGTAGATTAATAATCTGCAATTAACCCACCAAGCATACCATAATTTGGCTATGTTCTGATGGATGCCTAAGATGAACTACTTAACTTGCAGTTTTTGTAGACAACATTGAATCTGTGATATTATGCTCAGTAGGAGGATTCTCAGTATGAGGGCAATTATGCCATGATTAAAAAATTGTTTAAATCTTCAAATTGATGTCAGGAACCTGATTAATAATCTGCAATTAACCCACTAAGTATACCATAATTTGGCTATGTTCTGATGGATGCCTAAGATGAACTACTTAACTTGCAGTTTTCTTAGACAACATTGAATCTGTGATATTATGCTCAGTAGGAGGATTCTCAGTATGATGGCAATTATGCCATGATTAAATAATTGTTTAACTCTTCAGATTGATGTCAGGAACCTGATGCAGCTCTTGGTAATGGGGGTCTAGGCCGCCTCGCTTCCTGTTTTCTAGATTCTCTTGCAACACTAGATTATCCAGCTTGGGGATATGGACTCAGATACAAGTATGGTTTGTTTAAACAACTCATTACTAAAGATGGTCAGGAGGAGGTGGCTGAAGATTGGCTTGAGGTTTTTTTTCTTTTCATTTCCCTCCTGCCTAATTTTTGAAATGCATGTATCAATATATGCTTTGGAGGAAGGAATCGAAGTTTGATCTTCAGTGGGATTCCAAATGTCTATGCCTTTGCTTCAGCCAACAAACCCACTATAGTAGTTATTTTGTAACTTTTCAGCTATGTATTCCTTCATCTTTTCATAAATTCAGTTTCTTATATAGATGGGCAATCCTTGGGAAATAGTGAGAAATGATGTCACGTACCCTGTGAAGTTTTATGGTAAAGTTGTTACCAGTTCGGATGGAAAGCAGCACTGGACTGGTGGAGAAGATATAAAAGCGGTTGCATATGATGTGCCAATACCAGGATACAGGACCAAGACTACAATTAATCTACGACTGTGGTCTACCAAAGTTCCTTCAGAAGATCTTGATTTACATGCCCTCAATTCTGGAGATCATGCTAAAGCGTGTTTAGCCCAAACAAATGCTGAAAAGGTTATTTTTACTCCTACGTTGCATGGTCCACTTATCAGTTTATGTATACCTTTTTGAAGCTATTGATTTTGCTCAATGAGAAGGGTAGGCTTGGTGCGGTAGTAACATGGTCACATGTTCAGAACTTGTTGAAATTAAGTTGATTTGTCCTTAATGGCCCTACCTTTCCCTGCATCTTGCACATGCAGGAGTTTCAATGCACTTGACTTCCATTTCTAAAAATACTCTTATTATTCTGATTGATTGCTTCTGCTGGGATCAGATTTGTTACGTTCTCTACCCTGGGGATGAATCAACAGAAGGAAAGATCCTTAGGTTAAAGCAACAATATACCTTATGCTCAGCTTCTCTTCAAGACATAGTAGCACGATTCGAGAGAAGATCTGGAGAAAATGTAAAATGGGAAGAGTTTCCTGAAAAAGTTGCGGTGCAGATGAATGACACCCACCCAACACTTTGTATCCCTGAGCTGATGAGGATATTGATAGATTTGAAGAGCCTAGACTGGAAAGAAGCCTGGAACATTACCCAGAGGTAACTTACTTTGTCAATTTTAAGTAAGAATCTGTTTTTTTTTATTGATGTGTGGTTCATCTAGTGTAATTTTTATTAAAAGAGTCATGCTAGACGAGTCACTACATATCATAGTTAGCTATCAACGTGCCCAATTCTGGTTCCCTTTTCTCTGAATGTAAATGTGGGTCCAACTACTCTAATTTGACCTAATAGTTATTATTATAACTTGTAATGATTAGGAAGCATGCATAGTTCATTACATTTACCTGTCTTTATTGAAGTTTGTACTAAATAATATGTAGTTTCAGTATTTGAGTATGAATTTCATCTATTATTCGATTTCCACTGATGATGTCGTTTCTTGGTCTTACATTCAAGAGTCAGTAATGTCTCTTTTGCCTTTATTCTCTTCCACATTTTTATTAATCATTATTGTATTTTTGTGATTAATAAGAAGTCATAAGTGGCAGTTTTACAATGAAATTTCAGTTTAATCTGCGTACTTCAACCTATTTGTTGCATCTCATAAAACTAGAATTAGTTGAATGATATATTCAATGATGGGACTCATTTCACCATCATATTTTAGTTACTTAGATGACCACTACTTGTGTATGTTGACAGAACTGTGGCATATACAAACCACACTGTTTTGCCTGAGGCGCTGGAAAAATGGAGTTATGAATTAATGCAGAAATTGCTTCCACGGCACATTGAGATCATAGAGATGATTGATGAACAGGTGCACAAGAAATATATAGGGCTCTGGCATATTTTCTACCGAACGTTTTTGTTGTTTCTGACAGCTAAGGTATCTTATAATGCAGCTGGTCGATGAAATTATATCAAAATATGGCACATCGGATCCTGTGATCTTGGTGAAGAAACTGAATTCCTTAAGAATTCTTGAAAATTTTGATTTACCAGCTTCCGTGGCAGATCTCTTAGTAGTAGAAGAAAAAGAGACCACAGTTGATGTAGAGTCTGAAAAGCTCGAGAATGATGATGAAAAGGCTCATGCCGAAGAAAAGAATGAGCTTGAAGAAGATAAAAGCATTCAGAAGAATGATGTCCTTCCTGAACCATCTCCACCACTTCCAAAGTTGGTCCGAATGGCTAACCTTTGTGTTGTCGGTGGTCATGCTGTAAATGGAGTTGCAGAAATTCACAGTGAAATTGTGAAGGAAGAGGTCTTTAATGACTTCTTTAAGGTACTCATAATTTATTCATGTGTTGTCCTTTCCAATGCAGACCTTATATGGGTTTCTTCCTCAGTGAAGGGTTCTTTCCGTGCTCTAATGAATTATTGTGATGCCAGCTCTGGCCTGAGAAATTTCAAAACAAAACGAATGGTGTGACACCAAGAAGATGGCTCCGCTTTTGCAACCCGAACTTAAGTGATATCATAACCAAATGGATTGGTACAGAAGACTGGATCCTGAATACTGAGAAATTGATGGAATTGCGAAAGGTTTGCAGTTTGTACCCTCTCTTCTTCAAATTTCTGCATTTCTCATACCTACTATGATCAGTCGTTAAATATGAAAAGTTTGATTTGTTCTAATTTATGTACTTATAACTCGAGCAAATGTCCAGAATGGCAACCACTTTTAGTTGAAATTCACAATTTGGTACCATAATTTTAATTTTGTTCTGAAAAGGTACCCACCTTTTCATTTATGTCCCAAATAGGTGTTTTTCAGTTAAGAATGGGTACCAAAAAATGGTATCCAAATTTAGCTAAAAGGTACCTTTCCGGGACATAAATGAAAAGGCGGGTACCTTTAACGAACAATATTAAAAATAGGGTACCAAACTGTGAATTTCTATCAAAACCGGGTACTAATTTGAATATTTTCTCCTTTTAAATCAGTAATTTCACCTAGATTTGATTTGAATTCAGCTGATAAGAATGTTGTTAGCCTTTCAATTGCGGAACATTCGCAAGCAACCTCATTCTTTAATATTGAAGCAGACATGATTTTAAAGAATTCTTTCACTACTTACCTATATGGCAGATGGTATAGTGGTTGTTTTTATATGTAGAATTGGCACTTTGAATGTAGTTTGGTATTTGATTCTTCATAAAGAGAAACAATGAGAATGCTTTGAAAATCGAAATGAAGGAATCATTTAACCATGGCTTGAGAATTTTCTGCTTTAATTAATTAGCAACTAAAATTCAGAAGGAGGTGGGGGTTGTTAGAATTTTGAATCATGTTCATTTGTAACCTGTGTTTGACGGAAGATGGATTTGAATGATGTACTGCAGGAAGCAAAATACCTTTTGTCAAAGATTTAAGCTTCTGATGTTCACAGATTTCTTAGATGCATGTTTCTGCTTATTAATAAATGTAAATAAAGAACCTTATTGCCTTCTCCTTTTCCGTGCATTTAGCCATGACTTCGTTCACTAGATATAAAATTGATTAAATTTCACGCCATTTAAGGTCTTGCATCTTTTAGACACTATGTGCATCATTTGCATGGTATCTGACCGAAATGGAAATTTGCCACAGTTTGCTGACAACGAGGACCTTCAAACTGAATGGAGAAGAGCCAAAAGAAGCAACAAGGATAAGATTGTTTCCTTCATCAAACAAAGAACAGGCTATTCTGTAAATGCTGATGCAATGTTTGATGTCCAGGTAGTATTCTTTGTGTTTCAAATTTGTGGCCGGGGAAATTATTATGGGTATTGTGTCTAAGTGACCCCAGTAGAAGTCTCTCATCAGAATGGATTTCCTGTCTTTTGCTTATTACTCCACTGAAACCCAGGCATAGAGCTTAGCACTGTCAAATGCGACCGTGGTGTTGCCTTTTGTGTTACCAATTGCCTAAATCATATTTACTTTTCTTAATTTATTTTTTTGTAGTTTATTAGTTAATTTTTAATCTGCTTCTGATCCAGAAATTTTTTTAACTTGATGAATCAATTTTCAGATAAAACGTATCCATGAATACAAGCGCCAACTGTTGAACATATTTGGGATTGTTTATCGCTATAAGAAGATGAAGGAAATGAGTGCTGAGGAAAGAAAAGCAAAGTATGTTCCTCGAGTATGCATATTTGGAGGTAAAGCATTTGCCACTTATGTCCAGGCAAAGAGGATTGTGAAATTTATCACCGATGTTGGGGCCACTATCAACCATGACCCAGAAATTGGCGATTTATTGAAGGTCTGTATTTGCTTCAGATAGTTGACTTCATCTCTAATGTTTGACAAACATTTCTACATCATTAAGTTTGACATTGCCTTTTAACATTGGGTTTAGGTTATATTTGTTCCGGATTACAATGTCAGTGTTGCTGAATGGCTGATCCCTGCTAGTGAGCTTTCTCAGCATATCAGGTAACTGAAGAACCATTTCCTTCATCCTCTAGTTATATTCTGCTTAATTTACTCAAAGCGGAAATACTAATGTTTTATGAATAAGTTGAATGTGAATCGTTAAGAACATGTTAAACATTTTCCTTTGTAGCCAAAGTTTGTAATTATACTTTAGCATGCCAACATAGATTATACACTAAAACTCCAAAGTGTTTTAAGGTTTGAACTCCAAAGTGCTTAATACTGCCATGTTTACGAGCTCGTGATTATTAAGTCCTAAATCCAACTTCAAGTTAAGGTTATCTTACGCTCCCTCCTGTGTCTGTCTAGTACGGCTGGGATGGAGGCCAGTGGAACTAGCAACATGAAATTTGCTATGAACGGCTGCATCTTGATTGGGACATTGGATGGAGCTAACGTTGAGATAAGAGAGGAGGTTGGAGAGGAGAACTTCTTTCTCTTTGGTGCTGAAGCTCATGAAATTGCTGGACTGAGGAAAGAAAGAGCCGAGGGAAAGGTACGCCCTCTCCTCATATCCTTTTATATTATACTGATACATGTAAATTAGTTGATTTTTTCTCTCCAAATCTACTATGAATTTGATCTTTTCTTCCCCTTCTGCAGTTTGTGCCAGATGAACGTTTCAAAGAAGTCAAGAGTTACATCAGAAGTGGTGCTTTCGGGTCATACAACTACGACGGGCTCATAGGATCTTTGGAAGGAAATGAAGGTTTTGGCCGTGCAGATTATTTCCTGGTTGGCAAAGATTTTCCGAGTTACATTGAATGTCAAGATGAGGTTGACAATGCGTATCGAGATCAAAAGGTGACTGCAATTTACGCAAGTGATATGTTCATAACAAGGTATATTTGTGCCTAACTTGTTTATTCTTCTTTGTGCTCTGCAGAGATGGACAAAGATGTCGATCTTGAACACTGCCGGCTCTTCCAAGTTCAGCAGTGACAGGACGATACACCAATACGCGAAGGACATATGGGATATCGAACCTCTCGAGCTTCCATGAGGGCAACCTGTTTTACAAGCAGCAGTTCTTGGACCATTGGTATTGTTGTATTAGTTCATCATAAATGCCTATCAGCAAAGCCATGGAAATGAAACCTGTATTCGCTTCAAATAAAAAATCTGTCTGCTGCAAAAACTATACTCTTAGTATTATATAATTAAACATGAGATATATAAATAAAAATAATAATTGCAGCTTTGCATATTCATATGTACATGGTTCAAGCATTCCTATCTACCTCTGGGAAGCCTTTGCAGCACTAAAGCTCGTGTTTTGTTATCAGCATTGAGATTCAGCTCTTTCATTTTGGCATACAGTTTGAAGGCCAAATAGTTGTTTCCTCTTAAAAACAACCCTTGAACTGCAGCATTGTACAGATGTCCATTTTGTGGATTCCTCTGCAACACAGACACATCACTGGTAAACCACACAAAGAAAGAAGCGCCGGTAAAAGACATTGTTTTGGCATCAACTTTCAAACTTACAATCAAGATGTCCTCAACTTCATCCCAAAGAGACCCCCAAATGCAACTCCTAAGGAGAGGCAACAGAGTGAATATGTCAGTGTGGCGATCTCGATGAATCATATGGTCGTATATTTGCAGGGCAACCTTTGGCTGCCTTGCAGCCTCGCACGCTCCAATGACAAGATTGTACGGAGCACTGGTAAGCGGCAATTCTGCATCCTCCATATGCCATAGCAGCTGCAAAGCTCGATCCCACATCCCTAACTTCTGGTAAGACATGAGAGCAGTGAGGTACACTTCTAGACTCAAGACTGAGTTCTCCTTCTTCTTCTTCCCCCTTCTAACGCTTTCAAAGAGCTGAATCGCATCCGCGTGCCTATTCACCTTGTTCAAAGCACCAAGTAGGGCATTCCATGTATATGAATCAGGTTCATGGCCCAAAGACTTCATCATCTCATATACCTTGAAAGCAAGGTTCACTTTGCCAGCCTTCCCAAAGGAGTTGATTATGGCATTACAAGCAACTGCATTTGGCCTCATTCCATAATCCATCATGTTCTGAAACACATTTATAGCTAAATCCCACTTCCCCTCCTTCATACAAGCTCCAATAACCGCCTGCATTTCATCCTTCCCCGGATTCAACCCGCTCTGAATCATCTCATGGTAGGCATCTAGAGCCAGTTCGCTCTGGCCACAGCGCACAAACGTGCAAACCAGAAGGCGGTAAGTGATCACACTCCCCGACTGACCACTTCCCCTCAGCAGCCTCCAAATGCACTCAACATGAACCCAATCGTTCGCTCTGCTAAACACGGATATCATCGTGTTATACACCACCACATCGAAACACTTGAACACATCCTTGTTATTGTTCATTTCCTCAAACATGTCAAGTGCTGCATCGGAGCCGAATGCATCAGCAACAGCTTTCAGAATCAAGCTACAGGTGTGTCCGGTGGCCATTTCCCTCGCCTTCATGGAGTCGAAAACTGCCAAGGCATCATCAAGCATGTTGTTTCTCAACAGGCAAGAAACAAAGGAGTTACATGCATGCGAATCGGGCTGAAGGCCGGAAAACTCCATGGATTTGTACAATTCCAGTGCGCTTCTAGCCTTATTTGTTCTACTCAGCTTCAAAATCCTACTCGACAGCTCCTCTTCATTCCTCTCCTCCAAGTAAACTAACCGAGTCTCCACCATTTCTTCATTGGCACTTGCAATCTTGCACAAGACCACCTGAAAGCTCTTAGAATACCGACGACGGAGGGATTCTGAGTCTGAAAAACACAGATATCGCCGCCGCCGGGAGAGCCCAGGTGAGGAAATTCCGCAGGGAAGCAGTGGTGATAGTAGAAGCTCTACCATAGTGAGCCCAGAAAGCACTGAATGCTGGGAACAACCCAAAATCCACTGAACTGAATTTTGAAGTTCTGAAAAGATTCAGTGCGGAAATTCTTCGAACACCTTCCGGCTATTAGAGAATGAATAAGATAGAACGCGCGTTAATATATGGATTATGCCAGTTTATGATTTAGTGTTGCCGTCTGAGTAAACTCTGAACCGACTGAACCCTTAAAGAGTTTCCTTTTTTTTCTTTTTTTTTTTGAAAAATTACTAACACAGTTGTCCGTCTAAATCACATACACCTTCCGTCCCGGATTAAATTATAAGGAATCTTTTTTACGGTTATCAAGAATCATATTTGACCGTTATTATGTTTAATTACGTATAATATTAGCAAATAAAAAGTTATTTTTAAAAAATTATTTGTTATGACAAATCCAACAATATCACGTATTGTAATATTATTACTTATAGACATATTTAAATATTTGGTCAAAGTTTGACAGTGAATAGTGTCAAATAGTAACACGTGCAGTTTAATCTGGGACGGACGGAGTACCTAAATTGGAAAAATAGGGTAACATTATCATTGTATCCTAGGATATTTTGTGCATCTCATATTGTAAAAATGTACGTTATACTTCCTCCGTCCCACCAGTTTGAGCCTATTTACTTTTTTACGGTCTTCACTAACTATGTTTCACCGTCAATATCTCTAGTTACACGTAATAATTTTACATGAAAAATTGATATTTAGAAAATAGATGTTAAGATTAATCCAACAATATCTCAAATGATATTTTTATTATTAATATATTAATTTATATTTAGGGTCAAATTTACGAAATTTGACTTGAAAAGGTAAATGGCCAAAATTGGTGGGACGGGGGGAATAATATGTAAGATTGTGGATTATGATAATTTGATGGCAAAATCTTGGGAAAGACGGTCTCTCCATAGCCTTATAGAAAGACGGTCTCTCCATAGCCTTATAGAAAGACGGTCTTTCCATAACCTTATCGAAAGACGGGGTATAATTAAAATTGTAAAAGGTAAAAGGTCTTACTTGTAATATTAAAATTTTAGTATGCAACATGTTGTAGTTATAAAATTTATAACCCGGTTCACGCAACCCAAAAATTTTATCTTCATTTCTTCTAATTTACACTTTAAACCTTGGTCTTTCCATAACTTATGGAAAGATCGTCTTTCCATAACTTATGGAAAGACCGTCTTTCAAGAGGCGGACTCTAATTTGATTATGATTACTACTCCCTCCATTTTTTTTATTTATGACAATATAAGTTTAGATGAAGAAAATAATGGGATGAAATTGAATGTAAAAATTAGAATGAGTGGATGAAGTTAAATGAATCTTGTCAAAAATGAAAAGGGTGTCAAATAAAAAAAACTTCCCCTTACAATAAGTATATCTTAAATAACAAAATATAAGGAGTATATATATTGTACATATGCAATATGTGTATATATATGTATATACATATGCAATATGTGTATATATATGTATATACATATGCAATATGTGTATATATATGTATATACATATGCAATATGTGTATATATATGTATATACATATGCAATATGTGTATATATATGTATATACATATGCAATATGTGTATATATATGTATATACATATGCAATATGTGTATATATATGTATATACATATGCAATATGTGTATATATATGTATATACATATGCAATATGTGTATATATATGTATATACATATGCAATATGTGTATATATACATTCATGATATCCCAGGACTGTACCCCAGTGGTTGAGAGATGGGTGGGAACGCCAAAACCCCAGGTTCGATACTCGGCAGCGGCAGTGTGGGGAGTTCTTGCTTTGCAAGGCTCCCTTATGCGCACTGAATCCATACCAAGTCCATTGGTTCTGGTGTTGGGCTACCGTGATTTACCTCTCATACGATACCATGTATAAGAAACGGCGACCTAAATTACGCTCCTTCCAAGTTCCATTCACCGTGTTTTAATTAGGAGACGTGGAAATGATCAAATGAATAAAGAAGTCATAACTTTTGTTTAATTTCTAATAAGGCCATAAGCATAGTTAAATATGAGTACGTCTCTTGAAAGACGGTCTTTCCATAAGTCATGGAAAGACCAAGGTTTAAAGTGTAAATTAGAAGAAATGAAGATAAAATTTTCGGGTTGCATGAACCGGGTTATAAATTTTATAACCACTACATGTTACATACTAAAATTTTAATGTTGCAACTAAGACCTTTTACCTTTTATTATTCGAATTAAACCACGTCTTTCCATAAACCTATGGAAAGACCGTCTTTCCCAAGACTTTGTCGTTAAATATATGTTAAATATTATTTAAATAAGATTTATAGAGAAAGTTCCTATCGATTAACTAACCGTTAGACCAATAATAAAATACTCCGTTTCAATAACTTTTAGGAATAATATATAATTATTTATATACTACAATACATTTAAAAAAAACAAAACGATCGAAACATCATTACAATAAATAAAAAAATATATTAAATCACCCAATTAATTACATCAATTATTAAAAGGGTGAAGTGAGTTTTTAATCTTATATTTTTGTCGAAAGTGCAGTATAACCTTATAAAATTTGAAAGTATCCATCTAACCCGAAGTTTGGACGAAAGTGTCAATCAAACTCTGACAACCTGAAATTAGCCAGAATTCACTTACCATTGTACTCCTAATTTAAAAAAAATCAAAATGAATATATAGGAAAAGACAAAAAGCCCTCCTTATCTTTCTCGTTCCCTCTTTCCCGATTTTCTTCTCATCCACCGCATCTCCGATTTTCTTTTCATCCACCGCATCAGAGTTTTGTTGCCGCCGCCTGTGGTAGTTGAATGTTGTTGTGGTGTTGTTGTAGAAGGGCTAGAGTTTAGGCCGGAGGTGGGCGACGAAGCTAGAGTTTAGGCCGGAGGTGGGCGACGGAGCTAGAGTTTAGGGCAGAGGTGTGCGACAGGGCTAAAGTTTAGGGCGGAGGTGGTCAGAGGGACTAGGGTGCCTGACAGAGGCGGTGGTTATGGGTGACATAGATGATGATTCTGGGCGGAGGTGGGGCAGCACTGCTCTGCTAGGGTTTAGGGTGGAGGTAGTGGTTTCAAGCGGCAGTCTGGTGGTGGAGCGGCGGCACGAGGTGGTGGTGCGGTGGTTGAAAAAGGAGAAAATAGTTCAATTTTAAGTCTACGGGTAGAATGATCATGAAAATTTGATTTTTAATTATAGGATTATTTTTATCTTTTCAGATTAGGTCAGCGTCTAATTTCTTCAGTGCACTCAAGAATAGTGCAATTTGGGTATACGTGCAATTTGGGTATACCTGCAATTGCTCAAAATCTTAGGGTTAGTTTAGCACTTTCATATTTAACAAGCTCATATTGGCACTTTCGAAATTTAGTAGGGTTAAAATGCACTTTACCCTTATAAAATTGACTCAATCTAACGGTTACTCGGTCTAAAACAATTAGTTACATCAATTACTCATCTAACGATTAATTGGTCAAAACAATACTTTGTGTTTATAATAATTGAACATAAGAATGTTATTTTAATTTACACTTCTTCTATCCCATATTAAACCTTTACATTATTATTTGCACTTTCTAACACACACACAATATATTCTATTAACACAAAGTCTTATTCTACACTGATTGATCGTTAGAAGGGATTATTTTATAATTGATATAACTAATGAGGTGATTTGGTATTTGTTTTTGTTTATTACAATAAGATTCCTATAATTTTGAAAAGCTTTAAAAATGTATCGTAATGTACGAATACTTATAATAATTTTATTCAAAAAGTTATTGAAATGAGATTTTTCATAATTGGTTTGATTGTTTAGTCGGTCTAATAGGAGGTTAATGGTACCTTTAATTATACTTAATATCTTATTAAAATAATCTAATATACGTGGCACATGTATATATATGTGATAATAAAAACATCGGTCAAAGTCGCCTAAACTTGGCTACAATAAAATTAAGATGAACCTAAATTTGGATGTGACTCTTTAGAACCTAAATTAATGTAGTTTGACTG
Organism: Rubia yunnanensis; assembly: GCA_037428765.1. Lineage (NCBI taxonomy): Eukaryota > Viridiplantae > Streptophyta > Magnoliopsida > Gentianales > Rubiaceae > Rubia > Rubia yunnanensis. Next base: position 6,180,661 of record CM075069.1, read on the forward strand.
TAACGGCCGAGAACACTATTTTGACTGCATTATATTTCAATTTTCAACAGTTACATATTCACATTACTTTGACTACGTGCTTTATTAATAGATTTGACAGTGGGAGCGGGCAACCTAATTTCTAGCCGTTAGAACGCGAGAAAGCCATTTCTGAATGTAAACCATCTCCATTTTCCCAACTGCTAAATCGAATCGAAAATGGCTGATTACGATACAAGTGAAAATCAGAAAGGAGTTGAGAAAGCCCCAGTTCATAGGCCTTGTTCGCTGAAACGGAAGAGGCCACCGACAATTCGGATCCCAAACGTGTTGCAGGAAATCGCTGTGGACCGAGACATCTGTATCGGGGGATCTTCCCCATTGAAAGAGGCTTTCAGTGGCTATGGGGTTGGAGTTTTTTCTCAGAAGGGCAAGAAAAAGTTTATGGAGGATGCCCACATGATGGTTTCTAGCTCGAATGACAAAAGGGTAGGTTAAGGTTATAAGGTAGATTGTAAAGATTGAAGTTTCTGAAATTTGTATGATACTGTAGGGATTTTTCGGAGTGTACGATGGACATGGTGGAAGGAAGGCTGTGGATTTTGTGGTAGAGAATTTGCATTCTAATGTTCTGGAAACAATCAAGGATTCCTCTGGAAATGCTCCAATGCAAGAATTGATCAAAGCTGGTTACCTGAAAACTGACAGAGATTTCTTAAACCAGGTATAACTTGATTGTAGTATTAGTCTATGGTTATTCCCAATATTTGGACAAATCTAGAGCTTTACTTTGGCTCTTTCATGTATAATAATTCAGTGTCCTTGAATATTTGATCATCCATATATGCAGTTTTGTTCCTATGGTTCTTGACATTGGGTGAATGGAAACACCATTGACATTCTTGGTTTCTTGCATTGAAATTGTGCTTTTGGATCAGTTCAGTACATTTAGCACCTAAAAGAACCTCAAAGCTCACAATTTTGTGTCTGAATGATTACAACCTAACAGGGCTTAGGTAGTGGAGCCTGCTGTGTGACTGCATTGATCCAAGGCAAGGATATCCTCGTGTCGAATTTAGGAGATTGTAGAGCAGTACTATGTCGTACAGGCGGATCAGCAGAAGCCCTCACTGAAGACCACAAGGCAGGACAAGAAGGCGAACGCAGAAGAATAGAAGACAATGTACTTTAAAAAAAAGCATCCTTAATTCGATTGAATTGGTTAACTGGTTATTTAAAAAAAAAACTGAACTTGATCTTTGTGATGTATGTACAGGGAGGATTCGTTCAGCATCATCGCGGAGCGTGGAGGGTTCACGGGATATTAGCTGTTTCGCGAAGCATTGGAGATGCACATTTGAAGGATTGGGTTATTGCTGAACCAGACACAAAGATCATACCCTTAACCAAGGACATGGAGTTTCTTGTTTTAGCTTCTGATGGCCTTTGGGAAGAGGTAAGTGAACCAAGCAATGCTGAACTTATATTACCATCGAGGGAATCACATTCGATGTCTCATTATCCTTGTGTAGGTTGGAAATCAAGAAGTTGCAGAAATCGTGACGCGATCATGTTCTGAACCTGATGAGTATGGCATTGTAAGCAAGAGTCCTTCGCCAAAGTTGCGAAGGGTTTCGCTTAGGAGGACTGATGAAAATGAGAGTCCCCCTCCATCCAAGACAAGGAGGATTTCATACATTGGGAAGTCCGTTCTGAAGACTAAATACTCAAACCAAGAAAATGATAAACTTGCTGGCGCATGTAAGGAGCTTGTGAATCTTGCAATCAGTAGGGGTAGTTTGGATGATATTACTGTCATGATAGTTGATCTAAGCCTTTTCAGAGACTAAATTGCGTCTCCATCTAATCATTCTTTTACATTGGAGGTCTAAATTACCCTTTTGGCAGCAACAAATCAATGAGCCATCTGTTGTTTACTGTTTCAGACTCAGACGTTGAGGGAAAGAAATGTAGTGGTTGTTCCTTTTTCCTTACTTTAATAATAACGTTGGAGAATTGACCTTATACATCGTAAACAAAAGCCCTCACTTGTAATCGTTGATGGACGTTTTTCCCAGCATTGTTTAATAAAAACCAGTACAGAGATCATTTTGGCAAGTGTGAAAAATGCGTGCAATGCATTACCAAAAAGCTCAAAATTTTCTGATATATGCATTGGGTCGTCCAATTCTTCGAACAATTCAGTCCTACTTTTTCAAGGCATAACTTTTTACTTGACCGAAGAAGCTACAACTTTTGGAGCTGTCATCTTTTACTCATTCATTTGTGATTTTTTTTATAAAAAAAACTAAGTTGAGAAAGATAGCAGAATCGGTAGGACATGTCGGGGATGATGCAAACATCCACGGCTGATTTATTACTCAGGTTGGATACTAATTCTATCCTCATTTCCATCAAAATTGTCTCCATCCCTTCCTCGTTAGAGTGAATGGTGGATATTCTTGGTGTTCTTTAATAGCGACGGTTCATCTTGTCACTGAAATATACCATTTAGTGACGATATAAAGTGTAAGACACGTGAAGGTTTAATTGACATAATATTTTTTTTATTGACGAACTTATTTTACTTAATATCGATTATAATGATGAGTGAATGGTAAATCCATCACAAGATCTTGTAGCTATGAAGCTACACCTGCAGTTTTTTACGAATCATTTCTTATCACTAAAAAAAAATTAGCTCCGAATTTTGGGATTTCAACAACGAATTTCTGTCCTCTCCAACATTCATTTCTGTTGTAGATCAAATCAGCATGATCTCAAGCCTATTGAGGAACTAGCATTGCAATATATTCCCTCTTTTTTAAAAAAACAGATTCCCTCTATTGCTGTAATTTTTAACAAATTAGAATATGTGTGGAGGAAAATACATTTGATATTTCACCATATGAGTATGAGTACGTCTATTGAATGAAGTTATTTTCATACGTTATGGAAAGACTAAAGTTTAAAGTGTAAATTAGAAGAAATGAAGATATAATTTTTGGGTTGCATGAATCGGGTTATAAATTTTATTACTACTACACGTTGCACGATAAATTTTTAAGATTGCAACTTAGACCTTTTACCTTTTATTATTCTAATTAAAGTTCGTCTTTCCCTGAGCCTATGGAAAGACCGTCTTTCCCAAGACTTTGACTATGAGTATATATTGATGTTAGTTTTGATAAATGATTTTTATTTCTTTAACCAATTTCATTCTGGCAAAATATTGGGAAAGACCGTCTTTCCATGAGTTTATGAAAAGATGGGGTTTAATTAAAATAATAAAAGGTAAATATTTTAGTTGAAATATTAAAATTTATTATGCAACATGCAGTAGTTATAAAGTTTAGAGTCTGTCTCTTGAAACATGATATTTCTATAAGTCATGGAAAAACCAAGGTTTAAAGTCCAAATTAGACGAAATGAAGATAAAATTTTTGGGTTGCATTTATCGGGTTATGAACTTCATAACTATAACATATTGCATAATAAAATGTTAATATTGCAACTAAGACCTTTTACTTTTTACTATTTTAATTAAACCCTTTCTCTCCATAAGTCTATGTAAAGACGGTCTTTCCTAAGACTTTCCCTAAAGTTTATAATTCGGTTCATGCAATCCAAAAGAAAAATCTTCATTTCTTTGAGTTTATTCTTTAAACATTAGTCTTTGCTTATGGAAAGACCGTCTTTCAAGAGACGAATTCTTTCATTCCCATCAAAATTATTTGGGCAAAATACTGATATGATCCTATGTTTTGGAGGTTTGTGCTAATATGACCCTGTGCAGTTGAAAAGTGCTACTGTAGTCATGTGTTTTGCATCAGAAGTGCTGATATAAACTTTTGGTATTATTCCGTCGTTGACTTTGTTATTTTTGGCATTGACCAAATAAAAAATACGAAAATACCCCTAATGTTCAAATTAAAAACCTATTGACTAAAATACCCTAGGTTCTTCTTCTTCTCCATAACCATAGCCACCTATGCCATCGCTCGGCCACCTCTGCCATCGCTCGGCCACCTCTGCCGTTGCTTCGTCACCTCCGTCGTCGCTCCGCTACCGACGGCGGCTGGAATCTGGAAAGGAGCCACCAACGCCACCGCCAGCAGACCACAACCAACAACGACTACACCTCTGCCGCCGCTCCGCCACCGGAATCTGGAAACGAGCCACCAACAAATCTGGTGATTCTAGCATACCACAGCCAACAACGACTGCACCTTCGCCGCCGCTTCGCCAACTCCGCCACCAGAATCTGGAAATGAGCCACCAACAGATCTGGTGATTCCAGCAGACCACAGCCAACGACTGCACCTCCGCCGCCGCTCCGCCACCTCCGCCGCTGGAATCTAGAAACGAGCCACCAACAGATCTGGCGATTCCTTCCGTAGTACCAAATCTACCCTCCGTTGTATGAGAATTCTACCCGCCGCTCAAAATCTCCCCACCGCGGTACAAGAAATCTCCCCGCTGCCGGACGAGATCTCCCTGTTGTCATATGAGAATTATCCCCGCCGTCGTACCAAATTTGCCACCACCGTAACCAACCACCGCACATCCGTACAGAAATGGCGAGCCCGAGCTTCAATGCTGCTTATCGCATGGACGATCACAACGGCCAACAACTGGCATTGATTGCGCCGCCGAATTCCGGCATCTCCGCCGCTGGTAGAGGTGCTAGAAGATCCCAAGCTCGTAACCCTAGTCTACGGAGAGAAGAAGAAGAAAGTGGAGGAGGAAAAGAAAAAATGGAAAATTATTTAGGGTTAATACACAATGAGGGCATAACTGTCCTTTTATATTTTCTGATTTTTAATTTTTTTAATTAGGAGTATAATAGTCAAATCATAGAATTCTGGTCAAATTTAGACCTCCAAGGTCATATTAGCACATTTAAGCAAATGATTACAATAGCACTTTCCAACTTCACATGCTCATAAAGCTACATGAGCACTTTACTCAAATTATTTCTATATGCGGGGCGGGCTCTATCATCATCCCCCCACTGCCCTCCCTTGTTCAAGAGCACAGCAAAACTCCCATAATTTTCTTCTAATTTTGTGCCGTTCCAAAAAAAAGAAGAAAACTTCAATTTTATTTCCCCCCAATTTTGTTCATCGCCCTGTTCAGATTGAAGAAACTGCCTGCAGACCTAATCCTTCATAATTTATAGAGCAGTTGAATTGAAGCCGGCAAACTACGAATTTAAGTACAGGATGGGTATATTTTGCTTCAATTTCAGTTTACTTGTTTATTTTTATTTTCTTCGAGAAGTTTTTGCATGTTTTGCCAAAATATTCCAAATGCATTACATAAAAGGGCTCAATTCTGTAGCTGTTCTTGTGTGTTTTGGGTGGCAGATACAGTAAAAGGAGGCGAATTGGAAGTAAATGGAGGGGTAGTAATGGAAGGGGTTGCTTCAATTGCATTGTTGCCTGGTGGGTCCATCTCAGGCCACTTCATTCAGCTTCCCAACAACGTTTGTTATGCCCTTCATGGCACAGGTAGTACTGTTTTTCACAACACTGCTTTTAAGGTTCAGTAGCCTAATTAAGTTAGTCGTAGTTGTTGAATGATTTAGGATGATTGTTCATGTTTATAAGAGAATAGTATGTAGGTGTAAATAAGTGGAGCCCTTTTCGGATGCATTGGGACAGTAATTCTTGGATTGTGAGGGAATAATGATCAGTTTTTGTTTGCACTGTGATGCCAAAATCCTAAGCCACTTCATTCGTGTAAAACAGAATTAGAATGCGAAAGAGAATGCAGTAGGGGTGAGGACTACCGTTTGATCAAGCTGACTGTCACAGACTATGCTGTGAGAATTTTTTGAAGCAATTGTAGTATTTTTCGTGTTATATGCTTCATGAAATGTGAAACCTTTGTAATTACACATCTTGTACGCATGCCTGGGATTTGCTAGAGCACGAAGAAGAAGGATATTGTTGTCGAGTGCAGAGGGCATGATGCGGCTCGATTCTGCAATGTGGAACATGCTCATGGGTAAGTTGTCGCGTAATCTTGATGGAACTCTGATCTAGTAAGACTGTAAGACAGGTCTCTTGGTAATGAGCATCTTGGTCACTGAGCAAAATCAAGGTCTTAAGTTAGTGGTGCTAATTTGTTTTGATAGCTTAAACTTTGAGATGTCTATATATTGTTCTTTGCTTACTTGCTCTTAGTCTCCCTGTCTGAATCAACAATAACTACCGGATTTGTGCACAACAGGTGGGAAGAGGATGTGGTGGACATGGTTGAACCAAAAGATGGGAAAAATAAGATTTTAGTTTCTTTTGAATGTGAGGCTCTGAAATCTGATGAAGCAGCTGAAGACCATGTCAAGAGGTTCATGCCCAAATTAGTTGGGATGGATGCCATTGGTGAGATTCAGATCCTTCATTTCACTATTGAGTTAATTCAGTTCTTTATCCTGGTTCCATTCTAGTGATTTTAGCTGCTAAAGATAAGCTGGATTGGCATCGCATGAAATGAAACTAGAGAGAGCATGCCGGGTTAATGTAATAAACCACGACGATCCCCTATTGTTTCCCCGTCATATATGAATATGTTGGCACTAGAAGATACTTTCATTAGCTTTGATCCAAAATTGCATTCAAGACTGTTGGTTCATACTAGGTGCTTGGAAGAGAGTGTGTGGTGATGTTTACCTGGAAGAGAGCCTGTGAACTTTTATGTTTGTCCGGCATTGTAGAGGATTACGTAGTGTGTTCATAATACCCTGGAGTTGCTTGATTGTGTAGTTAACGTTGGTCGGATGAAGATCGTTGGACTGGACTTCACTACAGAAGCTGAGGAGCAAGTTCAGGATTCGTCCTAAGAAGAAAGAGCCTGCCTATTTGACTTCACATTGATGTTACTATTAGGCTCTGGTAGTGTTGTCTGTTTCAGAATATCTTTAACTGAGAATTGACTGTGGAAAATCGCAGTTTGTGTGGTTTATGCTGCAGCGATTGCATTTTCTTTTGTAAAGTAACATCTTGTTTTAGAATTTGTCATCTCAAACAAAGCAGAATAAAAATGGCTGTCAAAAAACATTTTGAATTCTTTGCAGCGACACTGCTTCTGCCTAAGTATACAAAACCTCCCATTTCAAAGGAGCAAGTCAGAAAAGACTAACAATTCTAAATGGTACAAATCTTCATGCACTTGCGTGCTTCTTAGCTTCTTTAACATGCTTCTGACCAGAAAGGTGAGATTGGAGAGCGGTTTGGCTATTACAAACAACGTTGCAGATGGTGCAAACTCGGACGGAATCAGCTGCCGCTCCTGCTTTCAGAACCTTGCTCTTCTTGGTCTCCAAATCTTCAGCTCCTTTCTTCCCGATCAGCTGGTCGCCGGGATCCATGATCACATTCCTGTTAGCGGCAACCAGCTTCCCGAGGTTCTTCTTGTGCTTCTTGCCCAGTTTATGCTGATCCAAAACGTCCTTGGTGTTGCAATCCACCTTGCAAACATCACATGTAAAACATTGCACAGCTTTGATTTTCTTGTTCTTGGGTGCCTTTTGGGAAGCTTTCGTCCTTCGACTGATACCAACATCACCCGCCACTTGACTGAAACTCAGATTCTGCATACAAATTTCTGTCATCACTCGATTTTGTACCGGTGAAACCATAAACAAAATTGAAACCTTACCGCTCCATAGATGTTCGGGTCCTGATAAGCGGGTGGGGCGGGAATCGGGCACCCATAAGGGTTAGGGTAGGAAGCAAAATACAGATCCACCGGAGGAGACGGAGTAGTCCCGGGCGGCGCCGGCTGAAACGACGCCGTATTGATACCGGGGATGAATGGCTGAGGATTGGGGTAAGGGTATTGGGATGGGGGATAATTCGGAAGGTGGTGGCCATGGGCGGAAAAATGCGGCGGCGGCGGCTGATGAGGTGCGGCGGCGGGGGGCTGGTCACTGCCGCTATAGTCCATTAGACACTGTCAAATAAATTGCACTGCAATTGGGGTGGGAGTTTAAATGGGTGGTCCGTAAAACATGAATAGTAAAAGTATAAAACAATGCAACCACTAACATGTTGAATTGCGAATTTGCGATAAATGACAATCACACTGTTGTAGATAGCCTATCTTTCCTAGTATTTTAAGAAAGTATTTTAAATTTGAGTGAAGTGCATATATAATACATAATTTACGGAAGTTCACGTGTGATTCTGTGATAACTGAAAGTGCAAATATAATCCTAGATAGTTAGTTTATGTGTAAGCATAGGCTCCGTTTGGTATTGACGTTTTGATTGGGTTTTGGCTGTTGGCATTTTCACTCGGTCAAACCGCCAATGAATGCGGAAAAAAACATTTGGTTGCTTGGTTTTTTCAAATAGCGTTTCTGCCAAATACAAAACGCTAGTATTAGTAGCGTTTTTGTTTAGCGTTTGACTTTTACCTTTAACAATTATTTTTTTATCCTTCTACCTTTTTACCTTTCTCTACGCTATTAACATACAACATCGTTTTATGTGTTTTGGGATTTAAGTTTCACTTTTTCATTGACATTTTTTTGAATTTAAAATTTTCACGGCTAAATTTTAATGTAATTCAATTTTATTTTCTCTCTCTTATTTAAGTATTTATCATCATTTCTTAAATCTAATTGTAGATAGGAGAACATTAGTTTGATTTTATACAGAGAATTTTTAAAATTTTACCTCATTAGATTTGTGTGAAATACTAATACTAATACACATTTTTTGTACTAACTAGTACTAATATACAATTATAATTTTATATTTAAACAATTATATACAAAATTATAATTTTTAAATATTTTTAACTTTGTATAAATATTTACATTTTAAATATAATTAACATTTCTTGTATTTAATAAAAATAAGTCAACTAATATAGTTTATATTCATTCTCTTATATTAATGCTCATAATGAATAATAAAATAAAATTGAAATGAATTGTAAATATATTGTTTTCAATATTAGTGAATATATTAAATAATTAAAAATAAATTATATTAATATTAATAAAAATAAAAATAAAAATAATAAAATATGTAAAATAAGTTTATAAATAATGAATGGTCGTTATGTCTCTAAATGTCATTTTGCATAAAACCGCCAACAGCCAACAATTGCATTTACCAAACACTCTCGTAAACAGCTAATTGTCAAACAGCTAACCCAAATAGCTGACATAAATAGCTGGTCATACCAGTCACATGAAACCGCCAACATCCAACAACTAATTGTCAAACATGGCCATAACCTTTCTTGACAGTTTGATGCTGGATTATGTTGAAAATATCGATTTACCCCTCTGTGAAAAAATCTATGAAATTACCTTCATACCCCCGAAGCCCTAATCTTCTTCATCTTCATTATTCTCTTTCACCCGCAGCTTATCTTCATCTCTGCTACCCACCTGCCATCCTAATCTCCATCTCCTAATCTCCATCTCTGATACCCACTCGCCACAGAGCGAATCGCCACCCCGCTGGGTTAGAGCATCGATTTAGGGTTTAAAGAAAATTGACACCCCGCTACTCCAGCTCTTCTTCCACACACTGATTTAGGGTTTAGCGGGTCAAAGCGGAGCGACGGATCAGAGCGGCTGATGGGTGGCGGGTCAGAGCGGTGCGTGGATACATAGTCCGAGCAGTGGGTGGAGGTAGCGGGGGAGGGTATGATGTGGTGGGTTGCGGGTCTGATAGTTGGCAGGAGATGGTGATGTGATGGCGGGTTAATGGGTGGCAGGTCGAGGTGGCACAGGGAGTGAGGTTGGGAGAGGCGGAACCCTAGTGGGGAGGTGGTCGCAGAGATGGAGAAGCGGCTGCGTGGAAGCGGCGGCATGGTGGCGCTGGAGGGGTTGGGTGGTGTCCAGGAGGTGGTGGACTGGTGGGTGGCGGCGGGAGGTGGTGGTATTGGTGGTCGGGGGGTGGGTGGAAGGTGTTGGTGGGGCTGGGTGGAAGGTGGTGAGGGTGTTGGTGGCCGGCTGGAAGGTGGTGGTGGACCGGTGGCGGCGGAGTGGCTGGTAGTGGTGTTCAACGGCTGGGGGTGGTGGGCAGGGAGCATTTTTGTCTTCAACTTTTTGCTTTAGGATGAAAGGACATTTTGATCATTTTCAGTCAGTCAATGACCGGAAACACCAAATGGTCTTTAGTGTTTTATTTACACTTATGTAAAATAATTGTGGTTATTTTACACTAAAAATTATTTTGGAGTTATATATGTATTTTCTCAATTATATTGGGTTATAGTTGTATATTTCCTTTGAATTTTCAGGACCAATAACTTATCTTTCCTATGACTCGTCATTTTTCAACAATAATCGATCCACCATTTACCTTTTTTATATTGGATGACTGAAATTGGAAAGAACTATCTTCACAAACAAACTAAAATAAAGCTACTTTTAAATTAATAACTTTTGTGGTTAATAAAAAAAAGCACTCCATATTAGATATATTGTAACCAGACTTAATTATGCTCGACCAATATCGATTTATCCAATGTCCGACTAAAAACATACTCCCTTCGTATCCAGAGAATCTGCACATTTTTCTTTTTTAAGTGTCCCGACAAATATGCACACTTTCCTCTTTAAGGAAATATTTAACATTGTGAAAGACATAATTACCCTTACAATTTTATAATTTACCTAATATACTCATTCCATCCCATCCCATCCCCACTTCTCTCTTTAACCCTAATTGAGCTCATCACCACCAGCTCTCCTCCTCTAATCCCACTACCACCACCAGCCCTCCTCCTTTAATCCCACCGCCACTTGCCATCTTCCTTTAATCCCACTGCCAGCTTCCCTTCTTTTGCCCCGCCACCGCCAACCCTCTCCATCTGCCCCGCCACAGCCACCCTTCTCTTTGCCCTTACTGGAAACCTCATTGGGGATGATGGAGAGAGGAGAACAAAAAAGCGACGATGGAGAGAGGAGAGCAACACGATGATGACGGAGACCTTGCTGGCGATGACGGAGAGAGGAGATCTTGCTGGTAATGACGGAGAGAGGAGACCTCACCAGCTACGACGAAGCTTCACTCGCGATGATAGAGATCTCACCCGCAATGACGGAGACCTTGAGAGTGATACGGCTTGGAGGTGTTGCGACGGAGCGTGGCGGGGTCAACGCAGAGAAGAGGCAGAGAGAAGAGGGCAGGTGAGGCGGAGAGAGGTGGTGGCGGAGGAGGAGAAGTGAGCGGCGAGAGGAGGCAGAAGATAAGTGAAGAAGACAAGGTTTTTTAGTCTTTTCACCAAAGTCTCTGCAAATTGCCCTGAGATGGAGGGAGTACTAAAAATAGAAAAGGGAAAATGTATTGGACCTAAACCCTAATTTGATGACAGGAAAGGAAAGGCTTAAAGAAAAGCCTATCACGACCTTAATGGCCTTGATCGGCGGGGAGGAGCATAAAAAACGATTAATGAAATAATAATAAGAATAAAAAAGAGAAACAACATACTAAGAGCATCTCCAATGCGGGATTCAGTTGGGTGAACGTCCATTGACACATAATATAAAGAGACTCCAGAACCAAAATAATGTCTCCAACGCGAGAGTCATATGCAGCCTTCAATCTGACGTGGATGTATTTTTAACTGATCACGTCGAGTAGAGTTTCTATATTTAGACCCCCATATTAAAGCCCTCCCCTGTACACGTATACATATTTGGCCAAAATTTGTCGTTTCATTATTTACATGGTAATTTTTACCGTATTCAATCCCAGTAAAATTCATGACAAAATTTTTAATACTCATTCAAATGTTGATTAAATAGTTTTAAAATTTTACAGTAGATAAATACAATTAGTAAAGTGTATGAATTATAAATTTTGATTTTATTTCACCCAAACAATTAAGTTATAATTATATTAGATATTAATAATTAATAATAATATAGTGATAAATTATGATATAAAAATAGTGCACGGGGATTAAATAATCTATACAAGAATTTAAGTATTTAAGTACTATTATTTAAATTTGATAATTAAATATATACTATATTCTATTTTTCCATTATAAAATAATAAAATTCGGATGATAAAGTTATCGAGTGTTTAAAGTCAAATGAAATACATTTTAAATATTATTTTGTAATTACATACACTTCACAAATATATTAAGTACAAATATAATAAGTCTTGGAAAATACCATATTTCCATAAGCTTATGGAAAGACGTGTTTAAATTAGAATAATATAAGGTAAAGGGTCTTAGTTGTAATATTAAATATTTATTATGCAACATGTGGTAGTTATAAAATTTATAACCCGATTCATGCAACCCAAATATTTTATCTTCCTTTCTTCTAATTTGTAATTTAAACCTTAGTCATTCCTTTGCTTATGAAAATACCGTCTTTCAAGAGATGGATTCATAAATGTTTATATAAAATATAAAAATTATTGATTAAATGTTTGATGGAATTAAGAAAATCATCAACTACAACTTTAGCATTAGAGAAAAATATTTTTAAATCCAATCATTTCCCCACGTTCGAGAGGAATATTTTTAAATCCAACCATCTCTGCCTACGTTATACCACAACCCTATTACAATTTGACATGTGGCTGCGATATTCACGGATGACTCTCGCATCATATGAGATGCTCTAAAAAAAGGCTATCACACCTATCCTTAGGGTGCCCATGCCAGCCGACCACACAGCCATCACATGAGAGGTAAGTCACACTGACCCAGTACCATGGCCACAGTGCTGGTTCATACTCGCCCGTCACCAGGAGGATCCCACCGCCACGTGGGCGTTGCCACGCACGCTTTGGGAAACACACTCCCACACGGCCGTAGCGAGCTTCGAACCGTGGGTATCCCCACACTGCCCACTACCACTTGGGCTACACATGCGGTGGTGAGGTGCTCTAAATCAATCCTCCTTCCGTGAGTGGCGTCATTTGCCGGATAAAGGAATCACAACCACCGTGAGCCTCTATTCGAAAAAATCATCTACTCGACGCATCTATTATTAACTCAAATCAACCATCTTTCAAATGAGACCAATAATCTGATTCTTCAATTAGTTTTTGCTACTAACTCAGTCTCATTTCAAGGTTTATCTCTTGGCTTTTAACGGTTAATTCAAAAAATATTTGTTCATTAATATCCTTTATTAAGAAAATAGTTAAAATTAATGAAAATTTACTATTTTAAAAATATATATTATAACAAATCTAACAATATATCATACAATATATTTATACTTAGACTAAATTGTTGTTTTTTTCCCTAAATATAATGCAATATCATCCTTTGACCCCTATGGCCAATACTGCGTTTGTTTAGCAACTAACAAATACAAAATGATTTGTTTGGTTCCAAAAGGTAATTTTTAGGTAACCAAAGGTGATTTTCAGATATAGCCAGGGGTATTTTCCTTAATTTAAAAAAACCTGAAAAAGGGAAATTTTGTATTACAATTAAAAAGGGGCGCGTGAAGCCACACGCTGAAAATTTTGCCTTAAGACCGCGCATGACTTCAAATCAGACCATCGTCTCCCTCTTCAACTCCGCCGCTCAAAGTTCTATCCCTCGTCAACTCCGCCGCACACAGCGGCACACACCCCACTCACCACTCTGTCATCGTCCTCCTCCACCACTTCATCTCTGATTTGGATGGTGGAGGGATTTGGGCCGGATGAAGATTGGGGCCACAAGAATCCGATGATATTGACGATTTACTTCTACCAAGAAGAATCCGATGAAGATTGAGTTTGTCCGTGAATCGGGTTTGAAGGCAGGCTGGGTGAGGAGGTGTGTGGAGATGGCGGCGTCGAGGTGGTGGCGCTAGGCGGAGGCGGCAACGTCGAGGTGGTGGAGCTAAGCGGAGCTGGCATCGTCAAGTTTGGCGGTTGCTGGTGGGAGTACGGGTCAATTAGTGGCGGTGGCTGAGTCGTCATCAGCGGCGGTTGCTGGTCGACGGCTACCCAATTTCTGACGGCAACGGATTGTGTGAAGGGATATGGGATATGGATATAGGGGCCACTGGAAGTCTGGAACATGAGATTGAAAGGGCAAGGATCAGAGAACTGATTCTTAGTGTCGGGTGCAGTGATTCCATACCCCATGATCTTAGCACTGAGCTGCTCAGGTGAAAGATCGTCGAGAAATGCAAGAATATGTTTAAGCTCAGCAACCTTATCAGGTGACAGAGTCAAATTTTTGTCAAGCTTGTTTTTGCAGCGATCCTTGAGGCTTGAGCAAGTGATCAACTCGGTAACAGGTGCCGAAAAAGGTCTTTTCTTGTGATCCCGGCGGCTACCCAATTCGAAAAAATCTCATGTTCCAGCCAAATATCGTCTCTGATCCCAGAGAAGGTCTATTCTTGTGATTTTTGGCTGGATTTCTTGGACTCCTTCCGTTTTTAAATCTTATAAACACCATTTCACGTTTTTGGTTGGGTTGATTCAATTTCTTTTGCCGCTGCCCTGCCGTGGTTGAAGTTGAGCGTAAGCCCGTCAAACGGATCGGGTCATCCGTTGGATAATCGTTATCTATATACTATTTTCACTTATTGGATAAGACTTATTGGATAATGACCAATTGGGTTAATGGATATAATTGGATTGTAACTATTGGGTTTAGTTGGGTTGGATAATGGGTTACCTGTTGGATAATTTTAGGTGGGTTGAGTTGGGTTGGGTAATGGGTGACCCGTTGATAATTTCATATCACAAGATAACTAAATTTTCACAAGTTTAATTACAAATGATTTAATTTTTCCCTAATATATAATCATTTATTATATTATGTACATTATACTATATTAAATTTAATAAAAATAAAAATATATAATATGTTGGCTTTGTAAACTCGACGAAATTAACGAACAATATTAGTTGGGATCGAGCTCGAGCTCAAATACTATACGAGCTCGAATAATGTACGAACTCGAATACTGTACGAGATTGAGCTCGAATACCGTACAAGATTGAGCTCGAATACTGTACGAACTCAAATACTGTACGAGATTGAGCTCGAATACTGTACGAACTCAAATAATGTTCGAGATTGAGCTCGAATAATGTACGAACTCGAATACTGTACAAGATTGAACTCGAATATTGTACAAACTCGAATACTGTACGAGATTGAGTGCGAATTTTGTATGAACTCGAATACTGTACGAGATTGAATTCGAATACTGTATAAGCTCAAATACTATACGAACTTGAATATTGTACGAGATTGAACTTAAATAATTTGTGAATTATAATTTGTATAATTTGTTAATTACAGTGAATATTTATATTATATATTACACGTGCATTTAATCGGGTAATTTTGGATATTTATTGGTTATTTGTTAAGTTCCCATTGAGTTAACATAATATGAGACCCATTGAGATCAAAATTTTCCATTAACATAATTATTCTTATCCCGCCAAATCCCAAAAACTAATGAGCATTTAATACCTGATCCCATTGGATAATGACAACTTGTAACTCAAATCAGAAGAAAATATTGAATAATAACTTATTGCGTTAGTTACATAATGACTTATTGGATAACATATTTTAACCAATTGGGTCTTATGAGTTATCTCACGAGTTACCCAATGAGTTATCCATTTAATGACTCAACTCATTTATGATCCAACTCATTATGACTCATTAATAAATGGGTTAATTAGATAAAGACTCATTGGATAATGGGTTAATTGGGTTTGGATAATGGGTTTATCCAATTAACCCATTTGACAGGTCTAGTTGAGCGGGGAAGAGGTCTGGGCAAGAAACGATATTTTCTTTTATTTTTATTTTTTAACTTAGAGGCATAATGGTCATTTTACAGATTTTTGACCAATTTTATCGTTACTTACCTGAAACTCACCTCAGGGACAAAAAAAATTGTTTTTAGAATGTTGATTGCTGAACAAGCGATGTATTGGCCTTGTGGACCAAAAGATGTATAAGATGTTATGTGAGGGACAAAAAAACAATTTAGTCTTATACTTCACTTATTAGGGTGATCAGAAAGTTTTGACTGAATGGATAATTAAATTACGAGTGGGTTTCCTGGCAGGCGGTCTGTCCATAAGCTTATGGACATGCCACTTATTTCTTACCTTATACACTGCATTTCTTAAATTACATACAAAATTTAAAATTTTTGAAAATAAATTTTTATATCATATATTTTTATATTTTGACCTTCAAATACATATTATTACTTGTTTTAACTTATAAAATGCAATATTTAAATTTTATAAAAAATTACAACATTAAAGGCAAATGCCCCCGAGGACTGTGATTAATCTTATGGAAATGCCGCATTTCCTGAGAATTCCCGTAAATTACAGTTTGAAATAGGAGGTGGGTAGTAAGTCATCTCCACGGTTATCATTGGAGTAATAGCCTTCACCAAAATGAAATATTACTGAACTGAAATCCTAATTAGATGATATATAAATGTAAAAGAATTAGAGTCCATCTCTTGGAAGGGCGATCTTTGCATAAATTATGAAAAGATAAATATTTAAAGTACAAATTAAAATAAATGAAAATAAAAATTCTGAGCTGCATAAATCGGGTTATAAACTTTATAACTACTACACGCTGCATAATAAATATTTAGTATTGCAACAAAGACATTTTACCTTTTATTATTTTAGTTAAACTCCATCTTTCCATAGGCTTATGGAAAGACAGCATTTCCCAAGATTTGGCCAAAGAATTATAGGATAGGAAAAAAAGGAAAAAAAGGAAAAAGGAAATAAAAAGTATAGAAAAAGAAAAATAGTAAGAAGAGAAAAGAAACAGCATGCTAAATGGGTCCTCCTATTGCATTTTCTTTTCAGAAGGAACAGTTGCCATATTATCACACAAAGCAGAGAGAGCGTGTGTAAAAAACTACATTTTGAATACTCTGCAACAGCACGCGGTGCTTCTGCCTGATTGCACTGTACAGAACCTCCCATTTCAAAAGAGTAGCAGAAGAAACTAACGATTCAAGAAGAAAAAAAGAAGCTCAGAAACTAACAATTCTGTGCGCCGCGAATCTGAAATCCTCATGCACCTGTGTCCTCATCTGCTTCTCCAGCATGCCTCTCACCACCGACATCATCTTGGCGGGGCCCTCCTCTCGGTACCCAGACCAGCTTCCCGGCATTGATATTGTGTGTCCTTCTCTGTTTATGGCGAGCCAGAGAGCGCTTGTTGCAGCACACGATGTTACAAATATAACACAATCGTGCTTGTTCTTGTCTCTCGATTCTCTCGTTCCTGTTTTCCCTTTGGGGAGACATCGCCCTTTCGTTCAAACCAGCATTAGCGCCCGCTTCAATGATATTCTGATCCATACCAGCATCAGCATCAGCATCCAATTCACCGAAACCCTGATTAATACCAACATCAGCATCCAATTCACCCAAACCCTGATTCATGCCAGGATTTTCGTCCACTTCATTGAAACCCTGGTTCATGCCAAGATTTTCGTCCACTTCATTGAAACCCTGATTCATGCCAAGATTTGCGTCCACTTCATTGAAACCCTGATTCACACCAAGATTACCGTCCAGTTGATTGAAATTCTGATCCTGTATACAAAATATATGTCAGCGTCAAGAATCTTGCGGGGAAACCGAAAGCCAGTCTTGATTTTGTACAGCTCCATGGAAAACTTACCTCTTCATAGAAATACACGTCTTGATTAGCGGGTGGGGCGGGAATCTGGGGGTAGGGAGCGTAATACAGAGTTATCCTTGGCGGCGGCTGAAGCCACGCCGTATTGACGACGTCAAGGTATGGGGGTTGGGGATAATGCGGACGGTGGTGGCCATGGGCGGCAAAAGGCTGCGGAGACTGAGTGGGGTACGGTGGCTGCGCGGGATAATACGGCTGCGCGGGATAATACTGCTGCGCGGGATAATACGGCTGCGCGGGATAATACGGCTGCGCGGGATAATACTGCTGCGAGGGATAATACTGCTGCGCGGGATAATACGGCGGCGGTGGCTGCGCGGGATGGTCACGGCCGTTATAAGCCATGATAAGCAAGTGTTTGGTTATTTTTTTAATCTTTGCAGTTGAGACTGGAGTTTAAATGAGTTGCCTGGGTTTTTATATACAAGTAAAACATGAATCAGAAATGTGAAATTGCAACCGCTCGCCCCTTTCCCACAGGCCACAGTAATCAATCCACAAATTACTAGTACGAGCATTGAATAAGGGAATGAACTGCATTTGTGATTCAATAACTAATTCACTATTTACTTTTAACATTGGATGATGGAATGAACATCTTCACAAACGAGCTAAGATATAGCTAATTTTAAAATTATAAATTTTGTGGTTAAAAAAGAAACTACACTATTCTATTATATATATTTTTTTAGAAAAATCAATCATTCCAATAAAAGGTGAAAGCTAATATATTGCAAGAATATCAAAATTATATGTCAACAAGACTTGTCGTCTGTACTATTATAGATCAAAGATCCAATAAAAACTGTAGCATCGCCCTCAGGGTTATAACTTACTTCCCGCGAAACATCATGACCACTTGGTACGGATGTGCGTATCACGCATCAATATCGCTGTGCCAAACATGCATCTTCAACAACTGTAACACCACTTTATCCAATCATGATTGTTGCCCAAACTGTAAACACCTTGAAAAACACAGATATGACGAATCCAAATTAATGGAAACCCAAAATAAAACCGCAAACAAAATTACGAACACACAATCTGAACTAGAAAATCGACAGCAATACATCAACGTGAACAACTAAATCGAGTTATCATCATGAACAAAATGATCTAATCGTTGAGGTTGATCCGTAGTGACAAATCTCACACATATTGAATATTAAAAACACAAATTAAAATAAAGTGTTGTTCCCCAACTCCCCTAATAGAAAGATGGGGAAAAAGATTGAAGAGAAAGGAGTGCAGTAAGGATGAGAGGGGCTGCGCCGCTGGTAACTACAGTATCCAATTTTTTTTAAAAAAGATTACATATAAGCAACCAAATTACATATTAACATCCTAATTTAGGACCTAATTAGGAGACACCACCATTGAATCTGTTGAACCTCAGTGGAGCCTGAAACTCATCCATTTGAATAGGTAGGGATGTCCTCCCGAGAACACCCAAATGCTGCACCACCAACAAACTGCCGCTGCTTAAACCGGAATCACCACGACCTCACCATCATCGACCACCTGCAGGTTGAAAAACTACAGAAGGAATCACCGACATGGTCAAATGACGCTGGATATCCCTTTCAAAAATTGCGCTAATATTTACAATTCTTGATGAGGGTGTATTTTGAATCCCGGACCTCTCAGAGCATGGCTTACCGCAAAATCAGGCCCAATTCACACTGGGGTATTCTATTCAGTGCATTGAGTTGTTTGGATTTCCATAAATCCCTGTTGTAGGTTTTTTTTTTTTTTTTGGTGTTTCTAATTACAATGAAAGATGCCTTTGTGTGCAAGCATAAAGGATTTCTCCTTTGTTCGCCTGATTAGGTGGATGTCTTGCAACGACGTGAATAGAAGATTTTGACTCTGGCACCTTTGGCATCTATTTCCAGGTGGTTTAAAATTAAAGAATATTGGATGGGAAATAGAGTTATGCTTATTTCTGATCTTCAATTTGACATACATTACTTTTTACTAATCTCTTTCGGTAAGTGTAGATATTTTATGAATCAATAAAAATAAGAGTTAATTCTTGCTGTAATTTTGGATAATGTTTCAAAAAAAATTTTGATCTGATCCTAAATTTTCAATTTAAAATGCTTATAAAACCCTAGAAATAAAGATTAAGTGCTGATATAACCCTAAACAATCAAAATTAGGTGTTGATATAACCATACAATTCTTGTTAGGTTGTGAGGTAAAATCATCCAACAAATTTTAGAAAACTAACCAAGGGTATTTTGATATTTTTTGGGATGGTCAATGCTGGAAATGAAAACTTTGGGTATAACTGAACAATCCATCAAGATTTAGGGTTAGTTTCACACTTTCAAATTTTACTGGGTTAAATTGACACTTTGTAAAATAATAGGGTTAAGTTTGTATTTTACATTTAAATTTTTAGGGTGATAGTAAAATCTACTACTTCCTCCATCACACCAATTTTGGCATACTTCTATTTTAGTTTATTCCATAAGTAATTGCATATTTAAAATTATCTAAAATGATTAAAAACAAATCTTAAATTCCACAATGTCCTCTTCCACTTCATTAACTTTAAAATTGGACTCGTTGTTTTCTCCAAAATTCTTACTTTACAATCTCTACCATATCAATATTTCTTAAAATTTAGACCGAACGGATGGAAATCAGCACATGAGATGATTGTACTAAATTACATATATAGAAAATGAATATAGACTAGAAACGACATCTCTTATGTCACCAAAGGGATATTAAATGAATGGAATTGGGATATGGGGAAATAGAGCTACTTTGAGCTCTAAAATGAAAAAAAAAAGTCAAAACTGGTGGGACCGAAGAAGAAGTATTCCTTTAAGGCCATGTTTATGTATGATCCACTAGTGAAAGAGGAGAAGAGAACGGGAAAATGGTTCAGTAATTTACAATTCGTTTATAAATGCATACATGACATTTAATATTTTGATGGGAAAAGTACAAAACTAATTTCTATTAAACTATGAAAGGTTCAATATTACCTTGTAAAATTGAAAGTGCAAAATTGACCATAAGACTTTGCGCAATTGTGCAAATATGCTCAAATTGCATTATTCCAGCGTGGACTGAAGGAATACATGGGTTGACCTAATTTGAAAAGAAGAAGATACCCTTAAACTTAAAATTGAAATTTTAATGACCATTCTACCCTTAGACTTCTTTTTCTTCTTCATCTTCAAACACACCACCGACCGCTGCCTCCACTCGGGTTTGATCAGCACTTTCATTAAAAGACAGGGTTAGATCAGCACTTTAGTTTTAAAAAGACAAGGTTAAATTAGCACTTATGTAAAAAAAAATTACCCCCACTGTCCCACACTAAGATGCACACTTACTATTTGAGAGTCAAAACTGTCAAATTTTGTCCACATATTTGAATAGATATATAAACAATAATATTGTAGCTTGGGACGGATGGAGTAATGTTAATTCAGTACTAAACAACTTTATTGTACGCACTGTTTTTCAACACCTCAACCTCAGGGGCGGAACTACCATGGCGCGTGGTAGGGTTTCAACCCTACCTGAGATTCCTACGCCATGGTAGCACTGGTCATTTGCGCTTCCCGGCTGGAGCTCCGCTTTTCCGACTTTCTTTGGTGTTTTCCGGCTAGATTCAGTTGGAGAAGGAGGCCACTGAAGGCCTTTTTGTTGGGCTCATATTTCATCAAAACAACGTCGTCTTGATTAGTACCGAAGGAAAAAAAAATCAAAATTTGAGGAGCTGGATTGGGCCAAAACTCAGGACGAAAAAATCAAACATTTACCAAAATCCAAAAACATCATTCTCACCTCTGCCTCCAACAGTCTAGCCTCCAGCTCCGGGCGTCGCCGCCGCTGTTGCCATCCCATCGCCAGCAGGAGACTCCGAACGCTGCCTCCGGTCCGTCCCTCCTCTAGCCCCACCTAGAAAAAAATTCTGATTCTACCACTACTCAACCGTATTATACTCATTAATCCAATAGCTTCACCTTCCTATAAATCAAACAGGAACAACAAGACATGACATCCGAAGGACAACAACAATAAACACATATCCATCGGAATCAAAGTCCACACCTAGTGCATACAGTAGATTAACTATGAACTGCACTAACATACAAAGATGTGCAGAATGAATTCAAAAGTCTAAACTCCTTCATTCACCTTACAATGAAGGAAGGAGGCAACGACAAAGATTGGAGATCTAGAGACAATCGACGGTTTGGGAAGGATGATCGGAGCTTAATCAGTTTGCCGGAGCATATGAGATTCTTAATTTATTGCACTTCAACCCCATAACTTCCATAAACCTTTTTAAATAGCATTTTGAAATAAAAAGAGTTTCATTTAGTCCCACGTCCAACAAAAACTTTTATAAATTACATTTTAAATCTCGATATCATAATGAGACAGTCTCATATCGTCTCTCTTTATCCTGCTATTATTTATTTTTTATTTGATGCTATGTCACTTTAATAATGAAAATGACTAACTAGGTGGAGAAATTTTTGTGTTCACATCTCTTCACTTTTCACTGCTTTGATAATTTTGATTAATAATAGTGCAAAATTGAGTCAGCCCAACTCGTCTTAGCAAACATTACGGCACGTCTCAGCAAGAGTCCCTTTGCTCGTTGATTCCATTGATCCGATTCTAATTTTTTTTTACAGAACCCTTTACATTTAAAAGTACTCCTTTCCAAATATTTAATTAAAAATCGTTAAATAGGTCACATAAAAGTTGCATGCCTAGTTTAGGGATAATAAAATGATCATTTAAATTGGGTCAACAGTTTTCATCCAAAATGCATGAAAAAAACATACTCCCTCCGTTTCACTAATATTGGCACCATAGGTTTAGGTGCTTGGATTTAGGTGGATGAAATGAGTGGGTGAAATTGGATGTAGAAAGTAAAAAGTAAAATGAGTGGATGAAATTGGATGTAGAAAGTAAAAAGTAAAATGAGTGGATGAAATTGAAGGAATCTTGCCAAAAATGGAAAGTGTGCCAACATAAAAGAAACATCCAATTAAGGTAAGTGTGCCACTAATAGAGAAACGGAGGGAGTACCTTTGACGTGTAAAAAGCTCTTAAGACACATTTAAAAACATTGAGGCCTAAAAAATTGAGCCTAAATGTAGAAATGGCCAGCTGCCCTTGTTAACTGTATTAAGATGGATTTTTTTGGTTAAATAATCTGCTAAATATATGGTGAGAACCATCCAACCATAAAGAAAAAGACATGCCACTTAGTAGTTGTCAGGTGACCAAACAACCAACTCAAACCTCAGATCCCATCTTTTCCTTTGATCATTTGAGTAAACATCAAGCTCTTTTCAATTCCACACACTATTGAATGGCTGAATTACATGTTTGCCATTTCAAATTTCACTTTTCAACCATTCACCAGTGACATGAAGTATACAACTATGTCAAGAATTCTACAGGAAAACACAGAATCACTATACAAGTTTTTGTTCTACCAGTTTTGCATTTACACTAATCCAAAATCTCCGCAGAGAATGGAAGAAGACAGAGTTCAGAACATATAACATCTACCATGAACGAAAAGGGCTTCAGTTTCTATGTCAAAAGGGCATTATTTCCAATCCACCATGGCTTCAATCCAACACCATCTTGAAGAGCCATTGCTGCATCATTCAGACCAAAGATAGTGCTGTTTTGCACGCACCGAAGCTCCTGATTTGCATTGTAATGAGCCCTCTTGTGGCCTCCTAGAGCTTGCCCCGTCGCGAAAACCTTGAAGCATATCTCACACTCATGCTCCTTACTGATCTTACTCGGCTCGAAAGCCACCATTGCTTCATCGGGTGAAGTGGCATTGCATTCAGTGTTCGTCGCGCAGCAAGAACCCGGCATTCTTGGCCTGTTTCTGTGGCCTCCCAAAGCTTGATGCGTGCGAAACATCTTATCGCAGCTCACACACTTGTACTCGCGCTTCAGCGATCCAGAAAGAACACTGTCATTACCATCATCCTCATTGCATTTCGATGTATCGGGGGAACCCAAATCCCCTTCACAATCCATTCCAAGTGCCAATGGACACTGATCAGAAGCCTCATTGTTCTTAGGCTCCTCTTGGAAACAAGAAACAATATCATTAGTATCAGAAAAGCAAGAACCCAGATCTCTTCCCTTTCCCTCACCCGGATCACCAAAGTCTTTGCAGTCCCAAGTATCCTTCGACAGCATCATCAACCCCAGGGCAGCATTTTCCACTTCCTCAGAAACAGACAGATTCAGACCATTTCTGTGCCTCAGAACCGAACGCTTCTTTCTGGGGTAAGCAAGGTCAAAATCAGCAGAAACAGAGCGGAATCTCTCCCTTTTTGAGTGAGACTTCATGTGGCCATACAATGCCCTCACAGAACCAAACCTTCTCCCACAAGTCTTGCAAACACGTTCTTCCTGTTCTTGATTTCTCATCAGCTTCAGAGAGTGGGTCCGCATGTGGCCAGCTAGGGCTCTTGCGGAGGGGAACTTCCGGAAGCATTCTTTGCACACGTGACCTTTATCATCACTCTGCACTAAATTGGAAGAAGCCCTCACAGATTTCTTACCCGGATTTCCCCCGAGGCCGGAGCTTTCTTGATCGTCATCGTCCTCATCGTCGCTGAAGCTGCTGCTCGAAAGCACTGGCGAAAAGTTCTTGATATTCTGGTGGGGCCCATCATCAATGCGACAGTGATCATGGCCACCGCCTCCTTCTTCATCTTCTTCCTTGTCCTTCCCTCTGGCGGCGGAAATCAGGGCCAGGTGGCTCCTCATGTGGCCGCCCAATGACTTCCCGCTGAAGAACCGCTTGCTGCAGAACCTGCATTGGAACCTCTGTTCTTGAACAACCTCCCCCATCTTCCCCAAATCCCAAGAACAAGAGCCCTGAATCAGAAACTGAAACCCAGATCAGGGAACCTGCGGAATCGAAGAGAGCGCAATTTTGCTCAGCAGAGTGAGCAAACAATGAGGGAAGAAGGAGAAAACCCCATTTGAAGAGTGTGAAGAAGAAGAAAAGCCCAAAATGAGATGAATCGCAATCTGGAAGTGAGTTTTAAAGAGAGAAAGCTGTGTGGCTCGTGGTGCTGGGTGGTGGGTAATGGTGCTTTGAGGCCAACACTGCTATTTCCACCATTTTTATATAATGCTGAGCGCCTTGCATGGAAGCATTCATCAATTTTGTGCCCAGCTGGACTGCCCTTTGGAAAAATACAGATTAGCGTAATCGGTTACTAGCATATTCTCAACAATTTTCGATCGATTTGAAGGTATTGAAACCATCTGAACTAAAGTATAAATAAGGAAATAGAGTAATAATTATAATAAGAACAAAATTGCAATGCCAAAGTTTGGGGGAAAACGTCTTTTATAGGCTCGTGGAAAGATGACGTTTAATTATAATAATACGAAGGTAAAAGGTTTCAGTTGAAATATTAAAATTTTACTATATAATGTGCAATAGTTGTAGGGTAATATGCAAATATAACTCTATATATTGGAGAAAGTGCAAATATAACCTTGAGTTATTTTTAAGTGCAAAAATAACCCCGACTGTTGAATGAAAGTGCAAATATAACCCTACGACCATATTTTCGGCATTGACCGGTCATTTTCGGCCACTGACCAACCGGAAATGACCAAAGTGCCCTTTGGGCTAAGTACAAAAATTAAAAAAACAAAAATACCCTTTGGACACTTCCTTCATCATCTTCTTCATCACCATTACATCACCTGCAATCTAAACCTCTGTTTTCCCCAAGGTCTCAAACATCTGTTTTCCCCAAGGTTTCAAATCTCATAACTATAGTGTCTCAAAATCCAGTTTCTTTCCTAGTATCATCCTTATTTTTCTTTCTTACATCATAAATTTCTCTGGAACCAGACGCCAATACCAATGCTCTCTTAGCATTCCAATCAAAAGCCGACATTCACAAAGAACTCTGGTTTTCTTCATCTGCAGCTTTATTCTGCAAATAGACCGGGGTGGAATGCTCAAACGCCAAACCTGTTCGGTTCGTTGTGGAGGACCGAACCACCGAGCCACCACCACCTTCACCACCAGCCATCACTGCCCAACCACCCTGCCACCACTAATAGCCAACCCCGCCACCACCCTGCGAGTCAAGATCTGGTGGCGAGTCGACTCAAATCCGCCATCAACGAAGCACCACCTGACAGCCAACTGGAATCCGCCGTCGACGAAGCCTTTCCCGACTCTTTTGCCACTACTGCTAGTGACTCGAAATCCGCCAGCGAATCAAATCCAAGAAATCAACCCATCTCAAATTCACGGCTGATTTGCTCCAGAATCATCAAACAACACAATTTAAAGACAAGAAATCAACCAATCTCAAAGTAATGCTTCTACTTAAAATTCTCCCAAGATTTCTCCCTAAGCACGAACAGAGCAACAAAGATCAGAACTTTCAAACTGTTACTCACATTCACTGGACTCAGGAATTAGTGGACCAGGAACATTCACTATCACTCACATTGGAAAGTTTTCCTCTTCTTGCTGGGAATCTCAAGAGGCGGCACCCTTCTTCACTCACATAGGACTCAGGCCATCATTCGACGCTTCCTTTGGCTGGCGACCAGAACCTTCTAGATAGTACCGACCATGCCACCATGAACCCCCACTTGATGGTGACGCTGCTAAATCGGGTGGAGGAGAGAGAGGCCGGCGGCGCAGAAATCCTAAATCGAGTGGAGAAGAGAGAGGTCGGCGGCACCGTTGAAGAAGGGGGAAGAGGAAGAAACTAGAAGACGAATGAAGGAGATGAAAAGAGGAGAAGAAAGAAGGAGATGAAAGAAAATCTGCTCTCCGATGAATAAAAACGAGGAGAAAAAAGAAGGGTTTGAAGGTGAAAAAGGGTAATATGGTGATTACCTCATTTGGAATTTTCTTTAAAACATAAACCGGCAGGGTAAATTTGTCTTTTCACTTAATTTTGGTATCAAATTGCCGGAAAAGGTTATATTTTCACAAAACCTGAATATATAGGGTTATATTTGCACTTTCAATTAGCACAGGGTTATATTTGCACTTTCGTCAATTATATAGGGTTATATCTGCACTTTTCCTATAGTTATAAGTATATGACCCGATTAATGCAACAGGGCAAACCAGCCTAGCGCGAGGCCAACATAAAAAATGGACAGTGGGCGAGTGAGATGAGACGGGAGCTGTCCCATCAGCCACCGAACCCCGTATAACAAGGAGAATAATCATGCAAATGAGGTAAGATTTCAGAATTAACACACTATTCACTTACGCTCTACATGGCAAACATGGTTGACCAGAGCGTCTATGCAGGTACGGCCCTGAGCCTGCCTTCTTGACCTTAGTTTGCCTCTCTTGTATGCTCAGGTACATACTAGACCGGAGGAGAGCGTTGATAGGTGGATAGTTAGTTCTGGCATTAACACCCTCCAACTCTCTGTTTAGTGCATATATACAATTCAATTTTTCAAAATTACACATATATCCCTAGTGTCATATTAGAATTTGGTAAGCTTTTGTCATTGCCGGATTCATTTGAAATGATCGTTTTGCCCCTTTCTTTAAAAAAATTTAAAATTCGTGTAAAGACCTTTTTGCCTACTCTCTGATTTGGGTTACCTTCCCTAATTCCCAAATCGAAACCCATCTAAATATCAAACCCCAACCCCTGAAATCGTAGCTGGTCATTTTCTTCTCCCTCAATATTTGTGGTTGGTCGTTCTTCCCTCCTGTTGCCTAAAATTGCTACTCTTGCATCGCCGCTGTTATTTTGTCCCACATCAGCTTCATATCTTTTTCATTTGCAAACTTCTTCTTGTTTTATCTTCTAGATTTGGTTCTCCAAAACAGGGTGGTGGCAGGGTTGCACGCTTATTGACCGCAATAGCGATGAGAGAACGCGGGCTGGGATTTGGTGAGGGGCGACGGGTTGGAGCTTGGTGGAGGTGCAGTAACCTGGGGTTTGGTGGATGGGCAACAAGCTGAATTTTCTTAATTGGGCAGGGTTTGGTGGGCGGCGGGCAGTGGGCGCTGTTTGGGTTTTCAAATTTTGGAGGGGCAAAGTGACGGGCTGCGCTAGATTCAGGAGGGGCAAAGTGACGGGCTGCGCTAGATTCAGGAGGGGCAAAGTGTTGGGTTAAGTGTGGTGGAGGGGCAGTCGGGTAGGGCTAGAGGTGGTGAAGAGGCGATCGACAAAGGGTTAAGGGCGGTAGAGGGTGGTGAGTTAGGGTTAGGGGTGGTGGCCTGAAAAGCCCAAAAGGGTTCAATGGTCAGATTAAATTCAGAAATGAAATTAGGATATTTTATCTTTTTATTGTAGGTCAATGTATGTATCAATTCAGTCAAGGGGTATATGTGCACTTTCAAAAAACTGATGGTATATGTACACTAAAGAAAGAACTGAGGGACATGAAAGTATATCACCCAAGAATAAAATACTAGTTGAGGGATTAAAAACACTTCGGAACATTTGCCAAGATTATTATGTTAATATATGTCCACCATTGTAATAGAACTAAACATTATGAATTTGTTTTGTGAAAGACAGATTTTCAATAAATTATGAAAAGATTAGAGACTCAAGTGTAATTTTACCATAAAAAAATAAAATTTATGAATTAAATTAACTAAAATTCATGTCAAATTCTGGTTATAAGTTATTTGATTAAACTTGCATTCCTCCGCCGGTATTTGGGTAAACATTACATATTTGGGAGGGTTCTGGCTGATCTTTCCTTTCCTGATGGCTAGAGTATAGTTTCACAAAATTACCTTTTCTTCGGTCGGTAAAAGAAGAAGAAAGGCAGTATTTTGGAAATTACCTTTTCTTCGGTCGGTAAAAGAAGAAGAAAGGCAGTATTTTGGATCTCTTGGGGTTGGAAAGTAGACAGAAACGTGGCAAACGGTGGCAACTGCAAACAATAAAACATGTCACAAGTCTTGATGTGTAAATAATTTTTTAATTCCTTATATATTTATTAATATATTTTTTTGGTCCCTGAGATTAAAATCGCATTTAAGTGGCTAGTAACATTTTAAAATTGAATCTTTTGATCCCCATAAGCGATTTTAAGGTAAAGTCAATGGTTAAATTGGTCAAGATATATAAAATAATTATTATACCCCTGAGTTTAAAAAAAAAAAAAATCAGTCGTGGTCTCCTCCGTCTCCCACCACCGGCGACGCCAAAACCAAACCCTCACTGCCTGTTGTTGACCACCAAAACCCGACGACGAAGGAGATCTGCGACGGCGGCGCCTTTATCAAGCCCGTCACGAAGCTCAACAACAGCAAGACCAGATTGCGTGCCGCTCACGTCGTTTGACGGGAATGAGGTGGAGCCCCGTCGTGTCGGAAAACCCTCTTCATCCTCGTTGGCACTAAACCCTCGATGGAGAAGACGACTCGATGGCGGCACTGGAGAAGACAGAGAAGATGACTCGATGAAGAAGATGAATCGATGGCATTTTGCGACAGAGAAGATGGAGAAAGACGGTGATTCGCGACGAAGAAGACGAATCGATGGCGGCGCTGGAGAAACCATGGTCAAGGCAGGAGGAAGAAGCCGCGTGGGCTTCACACGCTTTGTCACCAACCTAAAAAAATTTCAGCGCGTGGCTTCACATGCTCATTTTTTTAATTGTGATTATTTATTTATTGTGAGGTTTTTTAATTAGTTAAATTACGAAGATACATATGTCTATACCGGAAAACTATTTTGTCCTACCTGAAAACCGTCTCTGGGGACCTAAAGGTTCAATTTTAGAATGATACTGGCCGATTAAACACGATTTTGGCCTTAGGAACTAAAAGAAGGTATTGGTGAATAAGAGACTAAAAAATAATTTAGTCTAATTGTATTGACTTGCAATTTGTGCTTAATTAATTTTATGCTTCTGTGTCTATTGTTGGTGAAATAACATAATCCTTCCATCACACATAAATAAACTACACATTTAACTTTGGTTCATCTCTTGGGACGTATTTCTGTAAGTCATGAAAATACCAATGTTTAAAGTACAAATAAGGAGAAATGAAGATAAAATTTTTGAATTGCATGAATCGCATTATAAACTTTATAGCCACTACACGTTTATAATAAACTTTTAATATTGCAACTAAAACGTTTTACCTTTTATTATTCTAATTGAATATCGCTTTTCCATAATACGTTGCACCTTTTACAGACGATTCAAAAATATTTATACTTTTTTAAGTTTACCAACTTAAACAGATCAATGGTCAACAGTAGGTAGCTTACCATATGATTACATCATCGCTAAGATAGACCAGACAAGCTAATGTCACATTTAAGGCGGTTGAGGCTATGGAGCCTACAAGTTTGTTGCAGTTTCCACCATAGCAAATTTGTGAGCATTTAAGATCTAATCTCAGCTCATTATCTACACAAAACCGACGTGTAAAAATTTTTTATTTTAAAATTTGTAAAAAAATATATACATGTACTTGTCTAACCTCATGATATTCCGACACAAACTGTGCTGTTAAAATCCATAAATAGGCAAATGGTAGTATCTAGAACTTGTAATCATCTTATAGAACAAATGACAAGTAGTAACACCAAAATGGTATCATTAATACAATGTAAAGGGTAAGCATAGAGAGCTTTCCCACTTGGAGAAGTTCGAACCCGGGGAAACTACAAAAATGAAAGGAAAACTTTTAAAATGCAAACTGAAAAAAAATTTGTAATGAATTCAGCTGACTGCTTCATGCGCTATATATTTCTTGTCCTGATCAAGATGATGCACTCATTTAGGCAACGGCGGGCATGTCCTTGAGCCAGGCATCCAGTGGCTTTCCAATGGAGTACACGATGAACCCGATCTCCCTCATCTTCTCCATGTTCACCACATTCCTGCCATCGAAGATGAATGCTGGTTTCTGCATGTTGTCGTAGATTTTTTGGTAATCCAGAGTCTTGAACTCATCCCATTCTGTGAGAATGCAGACGCCATGAGCATCCTTGGTTGCCTCGTACGCATCCCAAACCACGCTCACTTGCTTTTTGGTGGTAGGGCTCATCGGCTGTAGGTGGAGGGGATGATCCCAGTCGAACTTGTTCATGCTCAGATCCCTCTGGATCTGATCCTCGGTGACCTGGGGATCGTAGATGCTCACCCTTGCCTTGTCGCCCAGAAGCCCCTTGCAGACGTCGATAGCTGGTGTCTCTCTGGTGTCACCGGTGTCTTTCTTGAAGGCGAATCCAAGGACAGCGATCTTCTTGTTGGCTACTGTGTTGAACATGGAGGAAACCAGGCGGTTCACGAATCGGCTCTTCTGATAATCGTTGATCTTGATTACTTGTTTCCAGTACTCGGCTACCTCAGGAAGGCCATTGCACTCGCAAATGTAGACCAGGTTCAGAATGTCCTTCTGGAAGCAAGAGCCGCCAAAACCAACACTGGCATTCAGAAACTTAGGGCCGATTCTGGAGTCCTTCCCGATGGCGTATGCAACCTGGGTAACATCAGCTCCAGTGGCCTCGCAGAGAGCCGACATGGCATTAACGGACGAGATCCTTTGGGCCAGGAATGCGTTCGCAGCAAGCTTAGAAAGCTCAGCAGACCATAAGTTGGTGGTGAGGATGTTCTCTTCAGGTACCCACTGAGCATAAATTGCCTTTAGTGCTTGGATAGCCTTCTGGCCTCCGGGAGTTTCCCGGCCTCCAATCAGAACCCGGTCGGGTTTGAACAGATCCTCAATTGCAGTTCCCTCAGCAAGAAATTCCGGGTTTGACAGAATCTGGAAGGTAATTCCTTTGCTGTTATGTGTCAAGATCTTCTCAATCGCCTCAGCAGTCTTGACTGGAACAGTGGATTTCTCCACCACAATTTTGTCAGATTTTGAGACATCAGCGATCATCCGGGCTGCACTCTCCCAGTATGTAAGATCTGCAGCTTTGCCAGCTCCAAGACCTCTGGTCTTAGTGGGAGTGTTGACAGATACGAAGATAATATCAGACTCGCATACATGATGCTCCACATCAGTACTGAAGAACAGGTTCTTGCCACGGCACTGCTTCACCACCTCATCAAGACCTGGCTCATAAATGGGTAGTTGGTCACTGTTCCACGCATTGATTCGAGGCACGGAAATATCAACAACAGCCACGGTAACATCCGGGCACTTGAGAGCTATAACAGCCATGGTGGGACCACCAACATACCCAGCCCCAATGCAGCAAATCTTCACCATGATTCCTCTACTTTCACGATCTAAAGTTAAAAGACATGATGGATGAGCTCACAGGCACAAATGACCATTGAAACTGAAAGTGCACAACTTGGAGATTAAAAGACTCAGATTGATCATGGCAAAAAGATGGTGGTAGAATTGAATAACCAGAAACATGCACCTCACACTACTCTCATTAACGTCTGTTCGGTACCTTATAGTTCAAAAAGTAGATTTCAGTAAAGAGCATGCAACATTCT
Organism: Rubia yunnanensis; assembly: GCA_037428765.1. Classification (NCBI taxonomy): domain Eukaryota; kingdom Viridiplantae; phylum Streptophyta; class Magnoliopsida; order Gentianales; family Rubiaceae; genus Rubia; species Rubia yunnanensis. The sequence goes on from CM075069.1 coordinate 6,212,787, forward strand.
AGATATGCACCCTAGTAACGATCAAGCAACATTGCAAGTCCAATAAAGAAGAGATATATCTTCATATAAAAGTAAGATTCAACACATAACCAGACACGTCCTAAATTTCGTACATCAGACACAGAAACTCATTATTCAAAACACGATCAGTAAGTCGTTCAATAATCACTGAAAAATGCTGGATCATCAAAGAATGTGCGGAAGTTAATCAAAGTTTGGGTATTATTATTGCAAGATGTGAATCGTTTTCAATTTTTCATCACACATGCAAATAGCTAAATTCAGAGACCTCCAAATGCACGAGGAACGAAAGGAGTGTTCGAGATCTTAGCAATGCCAAACACTCCTAATCGCAACAAATTGAAACAGCAGCATTCCAAACAGATCCACCGCGATCCGCACACTTAAACAAGCCAGCTAATCACAAAGACAGCGAATCAAAAATTACGGTTACAACCTCAGATCCTTTCAAAATGCTAATAGATCTAACCAATTATCACCATTATTACACCATCCAATTGAACATGCACCTCAATTCACCAATCACAAATTCACAATTCAGCAAATCAACACAAACAAAAGAATCATATCCAGTTATAAATCAATCGCGTGAAAGAAAAGAGGATTTCCCCAGCTCCTGATCATGAAGGAAACATAATGTTTCCACCTCCGAACAGGAACAAATTACGATTGGAACCGTTGAACAAGAGAAGCTGATCATGCAAATGCAATGGCGAAATTAAATCAAATTTGAAAATCAACAATAATTGGAGTTTACCTGTTGGATCACTCCTTTGGCGTTTGTCAGAGATCTGGAAGAGGAGAGGAGGAGTGAATGAGAATAAGGCGTTTGTTAGAAAACTAGCGGGCGACTGGTTTTATAGCTGCTGTGGATCCGAGATCTACTCTCTCGGGCCGGGCCTCAGATTCCAAGTCTTGTCCCTGGGCTAAGGAGTCGGTTTGTCGTTTTACGCACGATGAGTTAACTTGGACCGGGGGTAAAACGGGAATTCTACTAGCTTCCCTTGAATATGTCTGAAATACTATTTAGAAAATTAGGAAATGGCCCACTTGGAATATTAATGATGTTTTTCTTTCCATTGTTACTGTTAATAATTTCCCGTGTGAGTAATTCACCTGTAAAATAAATTGCATATACCTCCTTGAAATTTGTTTTTAACTTAATTGGTATTCTTTAAGACTGTATAAACTTTAAGTAAAGGTCTTTCTGTAATTAATTTATCGTTTTTCTCTGCGTCTTCGGTTCCTTGAAAAAAATTAGGGAAAATTCTTTCGAATATGTGAAGAAGAAAAGAGAAAAATTATTAATAAGAATTAGAGAATTAGGTTTCTTTATTTATTTTTTATTTATTAGGATTTTTAGAAAATAACACTATACTCTTTTTTTCATTGAATTTTTTAATGAGGTAATGTGATCATTTATTTTATTTTAGAATAAAGCTCATTAATTTAGCCATATTGGCCTTGAAAGAATTAATGTTTTGATCATGCATTTATTTTAGTGTGCATTTATTTTAGTGTTTGGAATATTCAGTTATGATTTTATTAGAATTAGATTAGGTAAGATTATTCATTCAAGATTTATCTTGAAGAATATAGTTATTTATTTTAAGTAGTCTAGTTAAATATGGTTTTAGCTTCTTAAAGCTGTCATAATTCTTTTTTGTATCTTACTTGTATGTTTTGAAGAACATATCTATGTACTATAAATAGGGGTGGTATTCAACATTATTTTTACCCTACAACTTTTCATCAATCAAATATATAACCTTTAGAGTTCATACTCTTTTGCTTGCGAGCTATACCATTGTTGCTTAACCCCGGGGCTAGTTAAGTATCAATAAGCCTTGTAATCTAATTGTGAGGGCTAGTTAGAGAGCGGGTCGAAATTGAGTGTACCCCAAGGGCTAGACCTTGAATTTCGTGCGAGATAGTGCGAGTTTGCAGATCCCTTCACTAGATCAAAGATATTAATTTCGCAAATCGTGAGTTTTTGCAAGAAGATTCATATTAATTATAGAAAATTAAAGCAAGGTGTTTGACTGTTATTGAAAGTTAGAATAGAGAAAATATATGAAATAGTGAAGAATTACTGTAGAAAATCAGAATAGAGAAGAAATATTTGGTTTAATTATTGAAAGTCAAAGAATCTTGAATATCATTATGTATGGAAATAAGGTGCTAGACTTTTTCCAAAAATAAATCTTCTAAAATCTAAGGGAAATACTTAGAAATTGAAGTCGTAAAATGAGTAAAAACCATGTGCTTTACATTTACTTTACACGACGCGTTTTCACGGTTCGTGCATTATTGTCGCGCACGACTTTAGGCGATGGCGGTGCGCTGTCTGGTACGTAGCTTGGAATGTGAGCATATTCCCGGTTTGCCATTTGTTGACCTTGTACCACTAGGTACTAGGAACGTGTTCTTCTTCTTATTTTTCTTAATCTTCGCCATTTCCTTTCCCATTTCTACTCAGCGTATATGACACGTACTTTTTCATTTTGTGGTATTCCCCGTTTTATCTCAGCACGTTTTCATTTTTCCAACATTTTGAAGATACTTATAATATTATGATATTATTACTCTCATGATATCACATATAAAATTATGTACGTCATATTTGTAAAGTCTAGATTTATCTAGTTGGCAATTTATGAAAATTATGCAAATATGGTATTATTAGGTTGCAACATCAAAGAAGGGATTTTTGTGAAATAAGGACGTGTTGAAGACTGAATCCGAAAAGGATACATCTAGTCCAAATTGTATTTGAGTTGGAGAATATATCCGTTTCTGTATATGTGGGATTAGATTAATGTAATCAGAATATTATGTGGAGAATGAATTACATTTGCACCAAAATGATATTTACGCCAGAAGTTGTTGATTCTCCAAGAGCATTTTTACGCCAAGATGTTTACGGAAAAAGAAGACAGGATATTATGGTATTTGTGATTTGTGATTTATGGAAATCTGAATATTCTGATATATATTAGGCGTATGGAACATAGTTGATTTATGGAAAATCTCTATAAATATGAAGTTGTTATTATCGAATGTATGGAGATATTGAGATAAGGAAAATTCCTTTATTTATGAGATTTGGATATACTTCAAGAAACATATTTTGAATAGGAATATTATGGAGATTGTGATAGTGTAATTCGAAAGGATTTCATTGATGCAAGGGTGTTACAATTTATAGAGTACAAGAGTTATACATTCATCGTATCTAGCCTACTCTAAATATAGACAAGAAATATTACAAATAAATACAAGAATATTTTAATATCAATCATGATATTCTATCAATAAATACAAGAATATCTTGATATCAATCAAGATATTTTATCACCCCCCTTCAAGCGAAGCGTCGGATTGCTGGAGACGCAAAGCTTGGAACGAAACAACTCGAAGAGTAGGCGAGACAGTCCCTTAGTGAAAACATCAGCCACTTGAAGAGAAGAGGGAACATGACTAACACGAAGCTTCCCAGAGGTAACAAGCTCACGAACGAAGTGGTAGTCAATGTCGATGTGCTTAGCCCGCTTATGGGCAACTGGATTTTGAGCCAGAAAAATGGCACTACTATTGTCACAGAGCAGTAGCGGAGTGGAAGATCGAGTGACCCGAAGCTCACGTAGCAGTTGACACAACCAAGCCAACTCATCCGCAGTATTGGCCATGGCACGATATTCGGATTCACAACTGGATCGAGAAACAGTAGGTTGCTTCTTAGCACTCCAAGAAACAAGATTTCCACCAAGGAAAATGGCATAGCCATAGGTGGAGCGGCGAGTCTCGAGACAACGAGCCCAATCAGCATCAGAGTAGCCAAGAATGGGAAGACCAGCAGGCGAAGGATGGAACGAAAGTCCATAGTGAAGCATCCCACGAACATAGCGAATGATGCGAGTGACAGCTTGAAAATGATCATCCTTAGGAGACTGCAGAAACTGGCTGACAGAGTTAACAACATAAGATAAATTTGGGCGGGTGATTGTCAAGTACTGCAGTGCACCAACAAGTGAGCGATAAAGCTTGGCATTTGAGATTTCAGAACCAGCAGAGGTGACAAGCTGCGAACCAGGGACAAATGGTGTAGAGACAGGCGCAACATCCGTCATACCAGCTCGCTGTAAAATTTCCATAGCGTACTTAGCTTGCCCTAAGAACAACCCAAAAGAAGATCGAGTAACTTCAATGCCCAAAAAGTAGTGAAGAGAACCAATATCTTTGACGGAGAACTCTCGATTAGCACGAACAATGAACCGTCGAATGAGATCGGAGTTATTTCTGGTGAGGATGATGTCGTCAACATACACCAACAAATATAGCACAGTCGATCCTCGAGCATAAACAATCAGTGAAGTGTCAGTCAAACAGCACTTAAACCCTAAACTGAGAAGAAAGGAGCTGAAGCGCTGGAACCAAGCCCGAGGAGCCTGCTTGAGCCCATATATGGCTTTCCGAAGGCGACAGACAAAATCTGGATAAATAGGATCAGAAAATCCAGATGGTTGCTCCATGTAGACCGGAGAATCAAGAGCACCATTAAGGAAAGCGTTCCTGACATCGAGCTGATAAAGAGGCCAAGAGAAGGTCGTGGCAAGACCAAGGATGATCCAGACAGTGGAGGCTTTAATGAGAGGACTAAAGGTATGAGTAAAGTCAAACCCAGGCAGCTGAGTAAATCCTTGGGCAACAAGACGAGCCTTATACCTGTCAATAGAGCCATCGGGACGATGCTTGAGACGCTAAACCCATTTGGATCCAACAACATTAGCATCTGGGGGTCGAGGAACAAGATCCCTAGTGTGTTGCTGGCGGAGAGCTCGCATCTCCTCATCCATGGCAGAAGTCCAACGGGAATCTTTAACAGCGGAACAAAACCCTCGCGGCTCAGTCTCGGCAAGCAATGCAGCAAGAAGTCTAGTCATCTCATAATCAGCAAACTGACGATTGGTGGTAAGACTGCCTGTTTGCAAACGGGTAGTCATGCGGTGAATCAGTCGCGGTGGTGAAGGCGACAGAGAGGAAGTAGACGGTGATGGAGATTGAGATGGGAATGGCAGTGATGACGGTGCAGGAGGTGAGGTCGGCGACGGTGTTGGAGTCGGGTTTGCCGACAGTGTTGGAGTCGGGTTTGCCGACAGTGTTGGAGTCAGGTTTACCGATAAGATAGGATCAACCATGTCTGCAAAGACAGAAACATCCAAGGTCGCTGGAGCAGCAGAAGTAGAATCAGCAGCTACTGGAAAGAAGGTCTCATTGAAACGGGCATGGCGAGTGAGGTAGACCTTCTGGGATGAGGGGTCAAGGCAGCGAAAACCTTTGTACTGCGCACTGTAACCAACAAAAATGCATGGAACACTTCGAGGAGCGAGCTTATGGGGTGCAAACGGCCGTATATAAGGATAAACTCTACACCCAAAAGGATGAAAGTTAGAGTAATCAGGATGACGACCATGGATCAAAAAGTAGGGAGACACATTGTGAAGAACATGCGTAGGGAGACGGTTGATGGTATAAGTGGCAGTGGCGAAGGCAACATCCTAGTAAGATGGTGGTAGGTGAGAGTGCATCAACATTGACAGTCCCATTTCCGTAATATGCCTGTGTTTGCGTTCAGCTCTACCATTCTGTTCTGGTGTGGCTGGACAAGAAATTTGATGAAAAATTCCCTTAGCAGAGAAATGAGCCCATAAACGCGCATTAGTGAATTCAGTGCCTCCATCACTTTGAAACAACTTAATCGAGCAGGAAAACTGATTTTCAACCAAGTTCTGAAACTGCACGAATGTCTCAAAAAAGTCCAATTTCCGCTTCAATGGATAAAACCAAGTAAAGCGCGAAAAATCATCCACAAAGATCGCATAATAAGAGAAACCACTTTCTGATAAAATAGGAGCAGGACCCCATAAGTCGCAGTGTACTAAAGCAAGTAAAGAAACAGCCCGTCTGGGATTTCCCATAAATGAAAGCCTTTTCCCCTTAGCTCGTTCATAGGAAGAACATAAAGAGGGTGTAGGCGAAAAGGATGTAACCTTAACTAGGTTGAACTTATTCAATAATGAAATAACTAAAGGGGAAGTATGGCCTAGTCTAGCATGCCATATGTCAAAAGACGCCCTGTGTTTATTTTCTTGAATATAAGCAACAAAAGCAGCACCACCTTGTTCTAGCACATAAAGACCTTTCTCACATCGTCCTCGGCCCATGATTTCCTTTTTGGACCGTGTCTGAATAATAAATGAATTTTCATCAAATGATATCACAGCATGTAAATCCCTTGTCAGTTTACTAATGGAGAGAAGGTTTTTCGTAATATTAGGTACCACCAACACATCAGATAAGCATAAATCACGAGAAAACCGACGCTGACCAATATGAGTAATTTTAATAGATCTACCATTAGCAATAGCGACAGAACGGTTACCGTTATAGGGAGTGATGCTGTCAAGACCAGACGATATAGAAGCCATGTGGTTGGTAGCACCAGAGTCTAGATACCAGTCAGAAGCATTGTCGAGAGACATCGAGGACTGAAAAGCATCAGAAAGATTTGCAGACTCCGGATTCGGGTTGGTGCAAGAGCGAGCCGTGTGACCAAATTCATAACAAAGTTGGCATTTGGGATTCCACCTTCGTTTACTACGATGAGCACCGCCACCACCACCACCACCAGTAGATTGACCAGAGGAGCCACCACCACCAACTGCACGACCAGAACCACCAGAGCGCCCAGAACCGCCGCTAAATCGGCCGCGCGTGGGGTTCGACGCACCTGTCGGTGGCGCGTGTTGGCCACACGCCTGGGAGTTCAAGGAAAAACCACCTGAAAACGCCTGTGCAGAGGCTGCAAAAGCGACGGGAGCAGGATCAGAACCCATGTCAGTATGAGAACCACCAGAAGCGAGAAAGATCTCGTGACTTCTGGCCCTTGCGACAACGTTGGCATACGCCAAAATTTGGGGTTGCGACATTTGCACCGCCTGGAAATTGGAGAAGGATGAGCCGAGACCGCGAAGAAAAATCATGACGCGATCCTTGTTGCCAACTGGAGATCCAACAGAAGCAAGGCCGTCGGTGATGGTCTTGAGGTGGCGGTGATATTCCATGACAGTGGAGGAGCCACGACGGATTGTGTGCAGCTCGTCACAGAGTTGCAACTCTCGAGCGTCGGACGTGTTGTCGAACGCCTCCGCTAGAGCCTCCCACATGGCCTGAACAGTCTCGCAGCCGGTCGTTTCTAACATGGATGCTTCGGTGAGCGACGATCGGAGAAGAGCCTGAAGAACCTTGTCCTGCGCCGTCCAAGCCTCCCGCGTGAGGGCTAAGGGATCCGACATTCCAGCAGCAGAAGCGTTGGGTTTTGGCAGAGAACCGTCGAGGTACGCAAAAAACCCAGCAAATTGAAACAACACCTGCACCTGAGATCGCCACACCATGAAATTTCCGGTGTTGAGCTTGATCGGCAACATATGGATCATGGTGGTGTAGGTCAGAGATTTTCCGGTCTCCATCGGGATGACAAGAGCACATCGGCGGCAGGATTTGGTCTGGATCGGAAGAGCTTTAGACACCTAGCAGTGGGCTAGGGTTTGTAAGGTTAGGGTTTGAATACTGCACCTAACGAATGTGTATGAGAACCAAATATGATACCATGTGAATGTGTAATTCATAATGATTTCATTGATGCAAGGGTGTTACAATTTATAGAGTACAAGAGCTATACATTCATTGTATATAGCCTACTCTAAATATAGACAAGAAATATTACAAATAAATACAAGAATATCTTAATATCAATTAAGATATTCTATCAATAAATACAAGAATATCTTGATATCAATTAAGATATTCTATTAGAGATAATCATGGAGAATTCAGATTTGCGCATGGACTATATATAGAGGACAAACACGGCTGCATTATTTACGAATTTAATAGAAAAATTTGCACACAGATTTTGATCTTCCGAGAAGTGCAAAGAGCCAGAATTCTATGTTGCAACATACATAACATGTTGTTCAAAGTTCATAATCATATGTCTTAATTCCTCGGGAGGAGGAGATCCAGTGTCGACGAGTTCCGAGGTCAGAGGGAGTCTGATCAAGGTGGATCGGTAGCAAGAGGAGTTTGCAGGATTCACGTTATAGTTAGATAAGATAAGTATAATTGTATGATGTACTTTGTATTGTATCTTTCTGATTAGTGGATTCATTCTGAACTGGGCCAGACCACGCATATGTAGGTGGATTTCACCGAACTGCGTAACCAAGTCTTGTGTCTTTTATGCTTTACTTTATTGCATACTTGTTAAGATAGGTTATGTTGGAACACAGTAGTGATAATTGAATCAATTAGGTAAAACCAAATTTTAATATTATATGATTTTATAATAAAAGTATGTGCTCTAATATAGGTCTCGCATTCATCTCATATGATTCTATTGTGTAGCCTCTTATTCGATCTATTCAGGTTAGCACCTGCATGTGAGGAGGTGAGGGGGGGGCATTCATGGGGTGGAGGAGCTCCAACAGTCGCTGGAAAAGTAATTAGTTTGAGTAATTTTGAAAATATTTCCTACCAATCCCTTTGATATAGAAGAAAGGGAGAATGTTTTTCCTACCAACTTCCACCGTATGCATTTCCTACCTTGCTAGGATTTCATATTAATTTCGAAGGAACTTCGAAAAGTGTTAGGGCATGGGCAGTGGTGGTCTATTAAAATTAAAGGATTGCTCAAGAGATCGAAAATTACCACAGTGGTGGTCTTTTGAGTAGTCTCTTAACAAGATACCACTCAAGAGTCTCTTGCTAAGAGACCGAATGCACTGACACACGTACATGGCCTTTGTGCGCGCTTGTTTTTTTTCCGAGTAGGACACGTGTCGCCCCCTGAGTGGGCCACGTGTCCCACTCAGCCGCAACTCTTTTTTTTTTGAAATGTTTGTTGCGGACACGTGTCACCCAAGGATTGGGTCACATGTCCGCAACGGATATTTTTTTGGGTGGAGCTGAAGTTTAAATCTGGGGGACACATGGTCCACTCATGGGGCGACACGTGTCCCCCCAACGGCTCTTAAGGGATAGTTTTTTTAATGGGACACGTGTCCCATCCTGGTGGCAACACGTGTCCCAGCCGTATTTTTTAAAACAAATTTGGCAGTTTTTAAAATTTTTTTATAGTTTCTATTTTAATTTTTATATTCCATCTTCCTACCCTTTTTTGCCTATAAATATAGAGGATTTCAACTCATTTCATCACACTACTTCCAATTCCAATTCTTCCACCTCACTAATTCATCTTCTACATTGCAATCCATTTCTTGTGGTGGATCCATGAAGAACGTCGAAAGACAAAGATAAGGTAATCCAAATTCTTTCAATGTGGACAATATTTCACAAAATTCGAATTATCGTCCATTTCCAAATTCAAAATTTTGTGAAAATTCTCTGAACATCCCTCCCCACTTCTATATGAATTCTCAACATTCATACATGAATTTTCAAAATCAATGCTACTCTTCCCCCAAATGCATACATGAACCCTCCTTACCCGAACCACTCCCAAAATGTGAACATTCAATCGCAAAATTCGTACCATAATTTATATGGTCAAAGCTTTCATTCTCCACATCTTGATGCTATAAACGAATCGGGAGCATTTTCAAGCCGATGAGGTCGCGGTTCACCGGGTCAGAATTTTGGTGGTGAAGATGGGCGGCAATATGGAAGTCACGATGTTACGGACGGTAAACCCGTAATTAATTTACATTGCCTTCATTTTCTAGTTTATAATTAATTTACATTGCCTTCATTTCCCTTTGTTATATTTTAAAATAAGTATATTTGAACATGCAAAATATATGTTGCTAGTATATGCATTTAGTATATGCATGCAATCTAGTGTGTGCAATCTAGTATATTATTTGAAGAATCCAGTGTATCATTTAATATGTTCATGTATTTTAAAATTTCATAAACATAGTTTCAAAATTAGTATATGTTTGACATTTGTTTTGGTTTGGAAAAATGATTTATTCGTTTAGAAAATGATGTAGGTGAAGAAAATGATGAAGTTGCAATAGTGTCCGGGAGTAAAGTTACAAAGAAGAAAGGTAGCCGGGACAAATGGAGTGTAGAGGATGATAAAACTCTATGTGGCGCATGGTTCGAGCATTCCACCGACTGTGTGGTGGGTACAGGTCAAAATGCTGGTGTGTTTTGGTCTAAAATTATGCGCGATGTGAATCATTATGCAAATTCCAACCGGTCAATGAAGTCGTGCAAGTGTTGGTGGTAAAAAATGGCGCACGATATTGGTAAATATGTGGGATGTGAAAGTAAAGCCGCGCATCACTTCAGTCGGGGCGGGAGTGGCTCTAGCCAAGGAGATATAAAGGCATGGACCATGAACTTGTTCGCACTTTTTATGTTTTTCATAATATTTTATAAAAAAATGAATTCTCATAGTATTTATTTATTTAATTTCGTTTTAATAGTTTCATAAAAAAACTTGAAATTAATTATATTTTTTTACACTGAATCATGGTATTGACAAGAACGAGAAAAATAAATTATTTAACATATTTTTAAAAAATGAATTTATATTTAAATATTTAAACATTATATTAAATTTTGCATTCAACTTATTTTTGGTAGACAAATTTATTTAAAATAATATTTAATGATCAAATTAATAAGTAGGATAGAGAAAATTATGTGGGTTCCATAAATAGTACATAGTGGTCTCTTAACCATTGTGGAGAAAAAAATGGGTTGTCTCTTAAGTGGTCTCTTAAGCTGAGGTGGAAGAGAGAGGAAAAAATTTTAATTGGTAAGAGACCGCTAGCGGTCTCTACCACTGCCCATGGCCTAAGGTCAGTTGATCACTTATGATAGAATGTCATTATTCTAATAATTTTTTATTGATTAAATTTTATGAATAATTATGTATTAAAAATGTTAGAAAATTAGTACTACAATATTAAATGGAATAAATGGAGTACATTTTAAAACAACCTATGAACGTAAAGTAGACTGCGTGAATTGGCCCTGATTTAGTGGTAAGTCACACTCTCTATAACTGAGAGGTCTAGAGTTCAAAACATACCCCCGACAGGAATTGTGAATATTAGAGCAATTTCTTGATGGGGAATACCTAATATCATGGGACCGTGTCGTGGTCCCCGCTGTAGTTTCCCAACTTGCAGGGTGAGATAGTGGTGGTTCTGATTTCGTTGGCAACGGTTCGTTGGTGGTGGATATTTGGATGTTCTTAGGAGGGCGCCCCTAATTATTCACATGGCCCACAACCATATTTAATATCCTGGTATCTTAGTTTATAAAAATATTTACTCAGTACTCCCTCCAATTTTTTAATATTGGCTCCGTTTGACCACCAAATTTTTTAATGCATATTTGACCATCAATAACTTTAATACATGTAATAAAGAATGTTATGTGAGGTGTCTTTACATTTTCCTTAACCTACAGTTTATGAAAAGTAAAATTTAATATTTTTAAAAGATTTTCAGTAAAAGGAAGTCATTTTAAAGAAAGCAGGGGGACTATATTTTAGTCATCTGCAAGACTACGAGTGAATAGTGATCAATACGTCCACTTGATGGGAAAGTAGTGATTTATTTAATTGTAAAAACACTTGAGAAGGTCAACCGACCATTCGGCGAAATGTAGTAAAGTATATTGCACACTCACACAATTGCCCAAGTGGTTGGATGTATGGCTTATATCCTTGAGAGTATGGGTTCGAATCTCGACAGCGGCAGTGTGAAAGTTCTTGTAGTGGGAGGACTCATTGTGCGCACTGAACACATTCGGATCATGTACTCGGCTACAAGAGTGATGTGATTTACCTCCCGAATAAAACCTGTGGTGCCGGATGGCCAGGGTGGATGAGGGCAAGCGGTTGAACGCCTTTTGGGAGTAAAGTATATTGCTTTACGATAAAAATGCATAGATGGGAAAAAATAATGTAAAGTGAACATAAAATGATAATAGAATATAAGTACTTCCTCTATCCCCACCTTTTAAAAAAAATGGTAATAACTCAAATGAGCCTCCAATAAAATTTCTTCCCTCCCCTTGCCCTGGTGGGAATTGAACTCATGACCTCATGGTAGTAGCACTAGACTTTAACCGCTAGACTAACATTCAATTCCCAAAAGGTTCGTACCCTCTATCCCCACCTATTTCTGCACATTTTTTTATTAACTTTCTTGGATCATATTTGACCATAAATTTCAATTAGTATATAGGTCCAATATCATCATGTTAGAACTATTGGATTCTATGCACTATGTATTTTCTAAATATCAAATTTTTATACGCCATTAGTATACATAATTAAAGTTATAGGTGGTTGAACATGGTCAGAGAAAGTTGATCATAAAGTGTGCAGAAATAACTGGGACAGAGATAGTACTAATATATGAAATTGGGTAAGTTTAAAAAAATGTAGTATGTCCATAAGTTTATGAATATGTCAGAGACTATTTTAATATTCGTGACATGTAACGTTAGAGAAAGTACAGATATAATTTAGAGTTATTTTTTAGTGTAAATATAGCCCTATTTATTATATATAAATGTAAATATAGCCCTAAAGTCATTATTCCGGTATTAACTGACCATTTCCGGCCACTAACCAATTGAAAATGACCAAAATGCTCTTCTAACCTAATACAAAATTGTAAAAGACAAAAATGCCCCCATCACCCAGCTCTGCCACCAACCCCGCCATCCCACCACCCAGATCTGCCACCAACCCCGCCATCCCACCACCCACCACCCAGATCTGCCGCCAACCCCGCCATCCCACCCCCAATTTGCCACCACCCACCACCCACCACCCACCACCGAGCTCTGCCACCAGAAGAAATACTGTTCTTCTTGCTTCTTCTCATACTTCATCAACAATGGTGTTCGGATGCGAACTCTGCTGTCAAAACCAAAGGTTCAATTTTTACAGAAACACCCATACTAAACGGCAAAATCAGATGATTATAACAACTAGGGTTTTCCTCATTCTAAAGAAATAGAAGAAAAAATGGAATTCCTGAAGATTACCTTCGAGATTGTATCTGGGTTTTGATTGAGGCAGCCGATACCCGACTCACACGTGACGCTCAAACCCGACTCACACCTCCGGCACCCGACTCACACCCGACTCACACAGTCGCTCACACCCGACTCACTCCGGCACCCAACTCACACTCGTCACTTACACACTCACCTCAGCCGCCTAGCTTACCACACTGCTGGCACCTCCAGCCTCTGGTTTCCGTCTTTCGGAATGGACATATTTACACATAACCTCAATATGTAGGATTATATTTGTACTTTCAATGTTACAGATTATATCTGCATTTTTATCAATTATATAGGTTTATATCTGCCGTTTGCTCTAAAAAGAAGTGTGTTTGGTAAAAAGTCACTAGTGTTGACAAACTACTTCCAAGTAATGTGCATGCGGGCCCCTCTTAACTGTCCATTTTTTTTCACGCTACATTTAATGTTTTATTTGTTGAAAAATAGGCACATGGTATTATTTCACAGAACTAGTTAATTCATACGGAGTACATTACTTACATTGCACAATTGGTAATATTTACTTTTGAATACATATATTTGTAAATTATTTTTTATGTAATATATTAATAAATTATTTTTTTAATATTAAGAGAAAATTGTATGTTAAATTGATTGATGATTAGATCAACGGAAAAACTTATTTCAATAAATATTAGGGTCAAATTATGATTATTTATATATTATTATAATTTAAAAAATAAATAAAAGTTATAGGAATCTCGTTGCAATAGAATAATAAACATCAAATCACCGTATGATTTACATCAATTATAAAATAACATCGTCTAAGATTAGTCGGTGTAAAACAAGATTTTAAAAAACTTGTTTCAATAAATGGTAGGGTCAAATTATGATTATTTATATATTAATATGCATTTAAAAAAAGTAAAAGTTATAGAAATCTCGTTACAATAAAAAAATAAACATCAAATCACCGTATGAGTTACATCAATTAAAAAATAACATCGTCTATGATTAGTCGTTGTAAAACAAGATTTTGTGTACAGAGTCACACGTTTATATGGAAGTGTTTTGATCCTCAATGTAAATGTGAATGTAAATACATTGATACAGAGTTACACGTTTATATGGAAAAAATAAATCATCAAAAGATATTGTTGAAAGTTCTATTTATATAATACAATAATTGAATTTGCCTAATTTGAGTCCATCTCTTGAAAGACGCTCTATGGATTGAGTTTAAAGTGCCTAAGGTTTAAAGTGAAAATAAGAAGAAATGAAGATAAAATTTTCGGGTTGCATGAATCGAGTTATAAACTTTATAACCACTACACGTTACAAAACAAAAATTTAATATTGTAACAAAAACATTACATTTTATTATTTAATTAAACCCCCGTCATTTCATAGATTTATGGAAAAATAGTCCTTCCCAAGACTTTGCCCAAGTTAATATAATAAGAGTCCGTCTCTTGAAAGACGGTCTTTCCATAAGTCATGGAAAGATCAAGGTTTAAAATGCAAATTAGAAGAAATGAAAATAAAATTTTCGTATTGTATGAATCGGGTTATAAACTTTATAACTAATACACGTTGCATAGTAATTTTTTAATATTGCAACTAAAACCTTCTACCTTTTATTATTCTATTTGAATCACGTCTTTCCATAAACATATGGAAAGATGATATTTCTCAAAACTTTGTCATATAATAATATTTAAAATAATCAAATCAAAATTAAAGTATTTTTTATTTAAATACAAATCAAGCAAAACAACTTCGTTTAGTCAAGGGAAAGTAAAGTATATGTAGAGAAAAAAATAATAATGTCCACGTTTGATAAAAAAAATGACGTTATACAAAAAATATGTTATTATTATCATTATAGCAAACTCTTGGGAAAGACGGTCTTTCCATAGGCTTATGGAAAGACATGGTTTGATTAGAATATTAAAAGGTAAAAGGTCTTAATTGCAATATTAAAATTTTAGCATGCAACATGTAGTAGTTATAAAATCTATAACCCGGTTCATGCAACCCAAAATTTTTATCTTAATTTCTTTAAATTTACACTTTAAACCTTGGTCTTTCCATAACTTATGGAAAGACCGTCTTTCAAGAGACGGACTCTTATATTATACTTCAAATTTAATAGGCAAAGTCTTGGGAAAGACGGTCTTTCCACAGGTTTATGGAAAGATGGAGTTTAATTAGAATAATAAAATGTATAAGGTCTTGGCAAGTCTTGGGAAAGACGGTCTTTCCATAGGCTTATGGAAAGACGGGATTTAATTCGAATAATAAAAGGTAAAAGGTCTCAGTTGCAATATTAAAAATTTAGTATGCAACATGTAGTAGTTATAAAATTTATAACCCGGTTCATGCAACCCGAAAATTTAATCTTAATTTCTTCTAATTTACACTTTAAACCTTGGTCTTTCCATGACTTATGGAAAGACCGTCTTTCAAAAGACGCACTCTAAGGTCTTAGTTGTAATGTTAAAAATTTATTATGCAACATGAAGTAGTTATAAAGTTTGTAACCTGATTTATGCAATCCAAAAATTTTATCTTCAATTCTTCTTATTTGCACTTTAAACCTTGGTCTTTCCATGACTTATGGAAAGACTGTCTTTCAAGAGACGGACTCAATTTAATATCTCTGAATTCAATTGAATTAGTTTATTGTTAAAATTCAAAGAGATGGTCTCCTGTGAGGTAGCCTAAACTTTAGACGTGGGTTTTTAGGCAATTTTAATAATATTCTAGTTCCATAGACCTATTTGTAATAATTTCACAGGAACCTATTTCTATTATTTTACAGGGACCTATCACTAATATTTTTCAGGGGCTTTTTGGTCCAATTTTTTCCATCATTTTTTCGCTGAAAAAATAATAATTAAAAATCAAAAAATTATTAATAAAATGTTTATAAAATGCATCAATATATTCAGTGAACTGAAAATTATAACATCAGTAAAAAATATTAAAACACCATAAAAAAATCATAAAACATCAATTAAAAACTGCAGCAAAATTTACATTAAAAAATCAAATAAAAAAATAAAAATCAAAAATTAAATAATATCAACAAAAATTGGAGGAAAAAAATCGACTACAACTAACAAAAAATTAACTGAAAATAATAAAAACATCAACAAAGCTAAATTATCATTTTTAAAAAAACTACAAACATCAACATATATTGCCCAAAAGCTAAAAACATCAATTATTATCATCTAAACTTCACCCAAAAAATGAAAAAAACACCAGCATAAGGAAAAAAAAATACTACAAAACATCAGCCATATCACCAAAAAAAATACAAACATCAACCCCTATCACCTAAAATCATCTAAAAAAATGAAAATATCAACAGGAGAGAATTTTTTTAAAAAAAATATCAACAAAAAGCTACGGTACCTCAAGAGTATAAATTATTCACTCCGAAAACCATAAAACATCAACAAATATATATATATATATATTTTTAAAAAAACTAGTACAAATATCAATCTACATACCCAAAAGCTACAAACATCAACTCCTAAGACATGAACCTCATCAAAAAATTGAAAAACATCAACATAAGAAAAAAGACAATGCAAATATCAACTCCTATTATCAAAACCTCAGCCTAAAAATGAGAAATATCAACATGAGAAAGTAAAAAAAAAAACTACAAATATCAATCCATATCACCCAAAAAAAACAACAAAACTTCAACTCATATCAATTAAACCTTACATGAATAATGAAAAACGTCAACATAAGAGGGAAAAAAAGAGCTAAAACATCAATAAAAAGGCTACAGTACTTCAAGAATAAAAATTCTTTAAAAAAGGAGGACTTGGTGGGATTTGAACCTAGGTCTCTAACCTCAAAGCATAAAGCGATAACCATTAGGCCAAAGACTTATTATAGAACATATACTCAGTCAAATAATATATAACCTTAGCATGTTCATCGAGAATATGAATTCTTCAAAGTAGAGGTCATAGTAAGACTCAAACCCCTGACCTCATTCTTCAACAAGAGAACTAACCACTATACCAAACAATCTTTGTTGATAATAAGCTCTGTCAATCATATATTAAACCTCAACAAGTATTTGATAAAAATAAAACACAAAATTAAACCTCACCTCTCAGACGCTGAAGCTCAGCTCTGTTGCCCCACCACCTCACCACCACCGTTCGACATCTTCGCCACCATCCACGCTCATCGATGTGGTTGCGCATGAATTACACGCGTCTTCCCCAAGTGTCGAGCATGAATTGCCTGCGCGATTGATTTGCAACCCTAGGTTGGACGTGACTGCAATTCAGTCAGCATTACCTCCTTGCTCCGCCGTGACTGCAAAACCTAACTCCGCCGCGACCTCTGCAATCCCTAGCTCCACCGTGGACCCGCTGTGACTCGACCTCCGCCTTGAGCTTGTTGATCGCAGCGCCGGAGATCTCCGCTGTGAGCTTGCCGATCTCCGCCATGTTCTCGTCGTCTCTGCAAAGAGCTCGTCGATCTCTGCCGTGAACTTGTCCATCGCAGCGCCAGAGATCCAGCTGCCGCGCCTTCTTCACGGAAGCGGTGGCGCAGTCGAAGATCCAACCGCTCGAAGATAACCGCAGTTGCATATCACCGACGGAAAACGTAGATCCCCGGTGGAAAACAGAGGAGAAGCGAAGATCGGCAAAAATTTGGCAAAAATCTAGCAGCCAGAGGCGGTTACCGGTGGTCAGTGAAGGTTTCTGACGGCGGTTTTAGGCAAAAAAGAAATGAAAAATGAAATAAATATCTAAAATTGTGATATATATGCAACAAAATTTCCTATATTTACAATAAAAGTCCTCCACTTTTTCAGCTTATATTTTTTTAAAAAACCCATCCCAATTAAAACTTATAGTAATTGCATAATAAACTCTTGCATAAAGTTTAGTCTGCCTAAAAGAAGACTTTGTGAAATTCAAACTTAATTTAATTCTATAAATTATTTTCGGCAAAGTCTTGGGAAACACCGTCTTTCCATAGGCTCGTGGAAAGACGTGATTTAATTAAAATAATAAAAAGTAAAAAGTAATATTAAAATTTTACTATATAACGTGTAGTAGTTATAAAGTTCATAACCCGATTCATGCAATCCAGAAATTTTATCTTCGTTTCTTCTTATTTGCACTTTAAAACCTGTCAGTGAACATTCCATGGCTTATGAAAATGCCGTCTTTCAAGAGACGAACTCATATTTTTTAATCTAATTTAATTAGGTTTATACGGGGGAAAAACAGGACATAAGTTTCAGAATAAAATTATCCTTCAATATATTCAGTTAGTTTCTTCTTCTTCTTTTTTCCTAATATTTACCTAAATCGCTTTCATGAATGAAAACGTGCGGTGCATCATTCATGTTGTTCCGCATTCATACACTTATGGTAATTGGCATATTTTCCTACTTACGAAATATCTTCCAAATACAACCAGCCGACAATTTGTAACCAAATATTTTATTAGGTTTTAAAAAAATCATTAATAAATCTGAAATTGTCCACTAAATTATAATTTTGTCCGACAGAATTTAATTCCTTTATGTCCAAGAATCAACGGTCTTGCTGACTAATAATGTTGAAGTGATTTATAAGGAAAGTCCAAATCATTGCATTCCAAACGAACAAATACCAAACCAAATGATGGTCATTCTGTTTAATGATCGCTCTCAGGTTTTTCACCCATTGTTTATTTATATCTCTTTGTGGCAAGTCGAATTCTTGGAAAAAATCGTCTTCTTATATACTTATGGAAAGACGAGTTTAATTAAAATAATAAAAAATAAAAGGTTTAAGTTACAATAATCTGTATTAAAATTTTATAGTTGTAAATTTATGACTCGATTTAGTTCAACCCAAAAATTTTATCTTCATTGCTTCTAATTTACAGTTTAAACTTTGGTCTTTCCATGACTTATGGAATGAACCGTCTTTCAAGAGACAAACTCTTATGACAATGCTTCAAATCAAAGAATGACCAAATTAAAAATACAAATTTAAATTTTATTATCTCTTGCATATAATAAAGACGGTCTTTTCCTAGACTTATGGAAATGCGTGGGGTTAATTACAATAATAAAATATAAAATGTCTTAGTTACAATATTAAAAATTTATTATACAATGTGTAATAGCTATAATGTTTATAACCCGATTCATACAACCCGGAAATTTTATCTTAATTTTTTCTAATTTGCACTTTAAACCTTGTTTTTCCATGACTTATGGAAAGACCGTCTTTCAAGAGACAGACTCATAGTTTTTTTAAAAAAAATTGTTATATTTTCAATTTAAAGAATAGATGTGAATTTTATACAATGTTGATTCAAAGAATTTAAGTCTCGCATAATTGATAATAGAGAAGTGTTGATTATTGACTACGTTTTATCTGTCTGTAAAAATATTATGGATTGTATAAAATTTTAAATATTTTCTTGTTCATATCAGGGAGCATAAAATTGATCAAACATACTGAGAAGAAAATTGTACTTATCATTTGGATTTTGGTTGTTCTACAATTCAACTAAATTAAAAATATGTATATTAAAAAATGTGAATAAATTAATCAAATTTTTACTTAATTGAGGTAACAGTCCGTCTCTTGAAAGACGATATTTCCATAATTTATGGTAACACCAAGGTTTAAACTGCAATATAGAAAGAAATCAAGATAAAATTTTTTGAATTGCATCAATCAGGTTATAAACTTATATCTATTGCACATTGTATAATAAAATTTTAATATTGCAAATAATATTTTTTACCTTTCTATAATTCTAATTCAACCACGTCTTTCCATATGTCTATAGAAAGACGGTTTTTTCCAAAAATTTGCCAGGCAAAGTTGGGAAAAACCGTCTTTCCATAGGGTTACGAAAATACGGGGTTTAATTTGAATAATGAAAATGTAAAAGGTTTTAGTTGCAAAATTAAAATTTTATTATGCAACTTGTAGTAGTTATAAAGTTTATGACCCGATTAATGCAACCCAACAATTTTATCTTCATTTCTTCTAAATTGTAATTTAAATCTTGGTTTTTCCATGACTTAAAAATAAAATGTTTTAGTTGTAATATTATAAATTTATTATGCAACATGCAGCATTTAAAAGTTTATGACCCAATTAATGCAACCCAAAGTTTTTATCTTAATTTCTTCTAATTTTTCCATAACTTATGGAAAGGCATTTTTTAAAAGACGGACTCAAAAAGAAAAGAGAAAAAAATGTTTATAATAACGGTCAAAAAGGGCCAAAGGGCTCGTACATTGAGATTGGACCCTAAATCTGTGTAATGAACTCAAAAGATTGACAACTCCAGAACAATAATTTGTTTACCAAATTTACAAAGAGAAACCGAGATTTGGGTGAGAAAGCAAAGAAACTAAGATGAGAAGAGAATTCCTGATCTGTAAACCAACACATTTTCACAGATGCCCTCCCTCTCCCAATCCATGACTATTTATTTGGCTAACAACTACTCCAACCACGTCTCTAACTGATTATGTTGCTGATCAACTAACAAGAAAGCTATCCAAGTTGCAGACCTTCCCAACGGATAGTTTGTTGTGTGATTTTGTGGATGTAACTCCAAATGACGCTTCTACCCTTGGGCTCATTTTAGATTCATGACAAACCTTCCCTGTTGAAAAAGAGGTTGTCCTCAAGCTCGATCATAAAGGAAATTTCAAAGATAGATAAACACCACAGTGGTGATGGACTAAAATCTGCTCCAGTATTGGAAATTGGTTGATGATGAAAGCATTGTCTTCCCAAGAAGTCTCTTCTTTAGCCATGTCTAACCATTGTGTCACCATCTTTCCATCATTCTGAATCAGCCTCCTTTGTAAAGTTTTCTCAGGATGCAAAGGCCTGATCTCTTCCAATATATCAGTAGGGAGTTGTGTAATCTCAGTAGGTACTGTTCCCTGAAATTTCTTAAGTAAGGACACGTGAAATACTGGATGTACTCTATTGTGCTTTGGCATCCTATCTGTATGCCACAGCTCCAATCCTTCTTTCAACTAGAAAAAGGGACAACATACTTAACAGACAATTTCATGTTTGCCTTGGCTTCCACACTAACTTGTCTGTATTTCTGTAATTTCAGTAAAACCCAATCTCTTTCTGATAATGTTCTTCCTGTTCTCTTCATGTCTGCATAGTGTTTGTACCTCTGTTGTGCCTTATTTAGATGCCTCTTCTGTAGCTGATTAATTTCCTCTTTTTGTTTCAACCAATCCTGAGAAGCTGGTAACACTGCTTCTGTGAAATTTTCCAAGGGTAAACTGAGTGGCTTAACCCCATAGAATGCTTCAGGAAAATTTTGAAATTCAACTAACCCGATCCTACCGCATTCCTACCTCTTTTATGAATTAGATCTAAGTTCAATTCAGCTAGAACAACAACTTCTACAGGCTCATGCAATGAATTAGGCTTAAACAACTTAACCATAGGTCGCAGTTCATCTTTCAATCCACTAATAAAGCTGGATATTAAATAGTTTTCGGAAAATTTCGAATCCTTACCTTGCATCAAAGTTTGCAATTCCTCGAATGCTTCCTGACCTGTTCCTCTTTCATATAATTTGTTGGATTCCTCCACTAGATCCCTTCCTCCAATTTCTGTGAATCTGAGCAGCAATGCATCCAAGAATTCTGCCAATTCCATAACTTTTTGCGTAGCTTTTCTCCTTGAAACCACACATCTGCTTTTCCTTCCAAATATAGCTCCATCGCTTCCACTTTTTGGATATCTGGAATCTGGTAATATTTGAAGAATTTGACACACTTCCTGGGCCAATCCTTTGGCTTATCACCATAGAAGGTTGTCAGTTCAACCTTGCCAACTCCTGATGCGAGGTAATTCTTCCAATTGTCACCAATCTCAGCCTCCAAGTTCCTCACCTTTGGATTCACCAGAATCGGAAAGTTAGGTTTAACCGTTGCTTCACCTTTGCTTGATAGAGATCAGACTGGTTGCTCCTCCGATTGAGCTGTTTGAGAAGCATGAGCTGATGCCGGCGGATTGTTCTTCTGCTTCTGCTGCTCAGACTTGTTTTGAGCAGCCATATTCTCCATCAATCCACACATCCTTGCCATCTGAGCTTCACAACTGATCCTCATCTCCTCCATTTTAGCATCCATTGCAGAAATGCCTTCATCTTGGAATAGCTGAGTTTTGACCACCTCTGCCATAAGCCTTCATCCATATCCTTCAAGTTTTGCTCATACACCTTCATCCTAGTGTTTTCTGCCATTAAATTCGAGAGATCTTTGGCTCTGATACCAACTGTTATGAACTCAAAAGATTAACAACTCCAAAACAGTAATTTGTTTACCAAATTTACATAGAGAAACTGAGATTTGGGTGAGAAAGCAAAGAAAATAAGATGAGAAGATAATTCATGATCTGTAAAACAACACGCATTTTCATAGATCCCCTCGCTCTCCCAATCCACGACTATTTATTTGGCTCACAACTGCTCTAACCGCCTCTCTAACTGCTGAGCTCTCCTAGTTGCAAACCTTCCCAACATATAGTTTGTTGTGTGATTTTGTGGATGCAACTCCAAATGACGCTTCTACCCTTGGGCTGATTTTAGAATCATGACAAAATGTTCAAGAAAACTGTGGCCCATTATAGGAAGGCCCAAAAAAGTCCCATCCTATTATCCAAGTGTTTAACGGTAATCTGTAATCAAATCATTTTAAAAACAAGCCATAAGATAAAAACGCTCCGAAAATAAGCCCATCAAAGAAAAACTAGCCGTTACACCTGCGTAACGTTCCTCTATTATCCCTCCGCTTCTCTTCCCTCATCAATGAATTTCAACACCCATTCGCCCCAATTCAGCCTCTCCGCTCTCCCACAAAATTGCCAATTCCACTTCCCCTAAGAAAACCCTAGAATCAACCACCGGCGGATTCTCCAATGGATTTGAAGGCGGCGAAGTCATCGTCCTCCGGACCAGTCACCCCTGTAAAAGACTCCTCCAAGCTTAGAAATTCCGAGAATTTCAACCCCAATTTGTCATGTCCGGCGAGTAAGAATTCTCCGGCGAACAAATCCGCCTCCAAGATGCAGAAATCCGCAGCCAGGAAGTGCAGTCCTAACCCTGTGTTTTCGCCGCCGAACAAGCACAAGATCCGGGAGCGAAAGTTCATCGTGGCTAAGAAGAATCCCAAGAGGGATAAAACGGCGCCGTCCTCGTCGGCGGCGACGGTGGTTTGTAAGTGCGGCAATAAAGGGCACAAGTGTGTGTGTCTGGCTTACGAGAGCCTCAGGGCTTCACAGGAGGAGTTCTTCAAGAACCGCAGCCCTGCAATTGATGATGACGAAGATGAGAGCGGATTGAAGGAAGATGAAGTGTTTGATGAAAGTCCCGAGAAGCAGGAGCAGAACGGCGATGAGGGTTCCGGTGAAGTGGTCCCCACTAGTTCTGTAATCAAGAGGAGGAGGGACAAGTTAATGGAGGCTGCGAGGGAGAGCGTGCCGGAGACAGGATCTGGGAGAGTGTTGCATTTGGTTAAGGCCTTTGAGAAGCTTTTGTCCATCCCAAAATCCAGTGATTCAGAGGAAAAAGAGAAGAAAGAGACTGAGGATACACAGATGGGAATGAAATGGGCGCTTCCAGGATTACAGCAAAACCCTAATGCTGTCCAAGAGACGCGGGCATCCTCTTCCTCGTTCTGCCCGTCAGATTTCTTGCTGACTTCGGAGAGTTTAGGCCTCGATTCCCGTGTGTCTTCTTCTCTTGACAGCAGCCGAGGAAGGTTGGTAATTTGTTAATTTACTAGTGTAGTGATTGATCCTTTTGTGTAGGTGTGTTTGGTTATGCTCATATTAGTTTTTTTACATTTTGCAGCTTTACCATTTCTAGCAGGACAGGTGGCGGTAGAAGAAGCCGGAGAAATGTAAGATGTTTGATTGTGACTTACTGTTATAATTGTTTGCCATGTTTGAGTTTTTGAAGGTTCTGATTAGTGTTTGGATTGTGCAGAGTGCTGAGTCTTCCGGGACTTTTGTTAGTAGACAGCAATGGAAGAGAAAGCAACAGAAAGCAACTTCCCTGAAGCCCTTCAAACTTCGGACTGAGGTTTGTTTCCTTAGTGTATCTTTTCATCATTTGTACATAGTTACACTGATCTTGTAATTAATTGATGATCGAATTTTGACGCAGCAACGGGGAAGCTGCAAACAGGAAGAATTTTTAAAGAAGGTAAAACAAATGATGGAGGAACAAGAGAAGCTGCGGATACCCATAGCACAAGGTCTTCCTTGGACAACTGATGAGCCAGAGGTATGCAACATCCCAGAAATCTTATGATAGTGAGCCTAGCGAAATCTTATGTTATGTATGATGATATTGAACCATATTTTATTCGAAATCATATTGAACCATATTTTGTTCATGCACGTTATGCTAAAATGCCACTGAAATGGTCAAAAGATTCTGAAGGAATCTCATCAATAGTATTAAGATGTAGTTTTATAGTTATAGACTCCAGTTGGTGTTGGTGTTGTGTAATGGTTTCTGGTGAACTCTTTGGAATATGATTTTCCCTTCATTACCATACTTTGTGTTGTTGAATCATTTTAGCTCTACATGGGTGTCCATTCTCTGCTTTACAGTGTTTGGTGAAACCGCCAGTCAAAGACATTACAATACCAGTAGATTTAATGCTTCACAGCGATGTGAGAGCAGTTGAGCGGGCTGAATTCGACCACCAGGTAGGAATTTTAACCCCTTATATTTGCTTTAAGTCACTGAGTAAGCTGAATGCAGCTTTAATTTTTCTGAATGGTGAAAGAGCTTGTGACATCAATAGATAACTTGGCCTTTCATTTATGTAACACTTGAAACAATGGGAGGAGATTGTGGAATATTGTTTTTTAAATGTTGTGCTTGGGTGTAAAGTATCAATTCTTGAATCAGCTCTTGTTTTTAAAGATTGTGAAGTATTGGTTTCGAAATGTTGTGCAAGTCAAAGTCATACTTGAACACGCAGTTGCTTGATGTGTCTTCTTGGGTTATTTTTTCAGGTTTCAGAAAAATTGAGTCTCATTGAAGAATATAAGATGGAAAGAGAGAGACAGCAGAAGGTATTGAGTTTTTTTTATTTTTATTTTTATGAAACTCATCTGATATTTCAATTGAAACGATTCTTCATTAACGTACTAACAGACAATATAATATGTTTGGCCTCATGCAGTTAGAGGAGGAAGAGGAGATTCGAAGGCTGAGAAGGGAGCTTGTTCCTAAAGCTCAGCCAATGCCTTACTTCGACAGACCCTTCATCCCGAGAAGGTAATCAACTAGCTGTTAATTGCTCTGAAAATGGGAAATCACTAGTGTACTAAGAGCTAATTGTGTTCTCTTGCAGGTCATCGAAGCATCCGACCATACCTAAAGATCCCAAGTTCCACATTCCTCAACATAAGAAGATCAAATGTTTCATGTCCTTGGATGATTTCTACCCTGAACAGCATCACAGTTGAAGTCGAGTCCTGAAGCCGACATAGATTCTTTGCTATTCTTTCGTTGTATGTACATGATAGAATGAGAGGTTTCTTTTTGGATCATCGACTGTGTGATGATGGTATTTTGTTCCGGCACAATGGTGTGCCTGAATGACATCGACTCTGGTGGTTATAGTTATGTTCTGAAGATTCTTGTCAGTTATCACCAATTTATATCGACAAATTTTGTGTACACATTAACTTTGGTTAAGAGCGCCTCCAATTTGCTCTCTAATAAGGAAACTTGTGATAGTAGTATATCTTCTGCTAAACTTAGTCCATTGCAACGAAAATTTTCGGTCTAATAATTTTACTCTTATAATCAATATAATTTTACAATAAAAGAATAATTAAGTTAGGCCTGCTAGTTTTTTTAAGGAAAAGAAAAAAAACTGACTTTCATTTAAAGTTTTTTGGAAAGTGATGAGAATCGTTTTACAAAATAATACATTAGTAGGCAGCAATATGCTGTTCGTCTTTGCAAAGCTTGTAAACATTGGACGGAACTGGAACGTTAGCCTGAACTATATCTGAACCAGCTGGGTGCCTGGAGGACTGGTTCTCCGGCAGAACTTCTTTGAGGCCCTCTGGACTTGAACCCCGACCTGTCCTGTACTCGGCTTGTTTCGGAACTTATACTAGAAACAATCAATGTTGAAGTGGCAATGCGACAGTTGATTTAGGTTTAGTCGTTAACGTCGAAAATTCAAACTACACTCCAAAAATCATTAAGTATAGGACAATTATAGGGATAGGTTGGACCAATGAAGTAATGATAATATGAATCAAACGGCTCAAAATTTTCTATTACCCTTTTGTATACTACTATGTAAGGTACTACTGCGTCTTATACGTATCCCTCCTAAATAAATTATACTAAGATAAAATCATTAAACTAATTTTAGCTAATTTCCGAGAAAAACATAGCAGAATCCAAACAGTCGTTCAAAATGAAATTGTCCCATTCACAGATAAGGGTGTCATTCTTCTTGGTATGTTTTCTTCACTGCAAACCACACTATTGTTCTTATTGGCTTTGTATATTACGATGAAGTTGTGCATTTTGTAAAGGCAATGAAGAATCCGATTTTAGGGTTTGGGATGTTAAACATGCATCCAAACATATTGTATCTACGAGTTTTATGACTTGACTATAAACCAGAACAGCATATCATGAAAGAAGAATAGAAAAGAACTGCATAACAGTATCAAAACATTTCATCATATTCATATTTGTGACCTAAAAAAAGGTTGATAGAAACTTTCCAGGAGAACTCTCTTTCACAAGATTTAGCCATAGACTCAATAGGGACACAATTAAGGAACCTATATTTTTATCAAAATTGATAGACACCACACTAAGGCAAAGAAAATCATCTGCCTAAGGAGCAACGACAATTCGGCCAGCTACTTGGTCAAGATCTCTCTGGCCACTGGATGTAATCCTTCTTCCCCTGCAAGGAAATCATAGTATCATCAGCCAAAATAATCAAGAATCATAATGCAACACAAAGCAAGCGCAGAGCTTAAATCGTATGCACTCTGATAGAATTCATTCAGAATAATCCATATGAATAAGGATTACTAACAAAAGAGCTGCAAATTTATGCTAGCATATTCAACAACCCAAAATCAAAGTTCACCAATTAAAAGCTCAAACATGCCTCCTAAAACCTTAGTTACAAGAGCAATGGCATTCAGTTCAACTACAGATTATCCAACACAAGTAAAGCAGCTAAGAACTTTCATGACTACAACAGTAAAAGTAGTAAATGATCAAAAGCAAGGAAACCAAATATAAAAAAATTATTGCAAGAAATTTAGACTAGTTAATATTTAAAGGTAAGCCTCTCACCCTTTGGGATCAATTTCAATGATGTTCAGTTTCTCCAGCTGCTGAAGGATGTGGCGGGCAATGCCTCCACTGCTTTTGCCAAAATGTGGTGGCCGACTTCCATTCCTCTTGCTCCCTCCATAAATCCTCCTGAAGGAACCAACTCCAATGCCCCCTCTCAGATAAACTTTCCTTGCCATAGAAGCTGAAATACAATACAACCTCAATTATGTCAGCAAATGAACGAATGCCATGCAAAACTGATGATGACAAATGTATAACCATAGAAGCAACCGTACCAGCTCGGATGAAGTACCAATCAGGGTCATAAGGAGCAAGTTCCTTCAGTGTACCAGTCTTCACAATATCAACCCAGGGTGGGAGTTCTATCTGTTTGACAATGCAGTCATTTTAGTGACCATTAAAGGCGTAATTTAAGTAAACTTGAACAAATTCATTCACAGAAGGCCATATAGCTAAACATCCTCCTTCAATCCGGATCAACAAAGTGCATTTGATTCCTCAGTGGAATAGGAACACCCCAATTTTCCACTCAATTTTTCAAAACGCAAAATGAAGGATTCTCACTGAATTAAAATTCCACACCTAGCGAGTGTAGTTTTTCTATGGATCAAATTATCCTTGATGAAAAAGCTATACTATCTTTCACTCGATACATCGGAGATACGAATCTCCATTTGAGCCTCAAATCTCATGAATCACTAGATGAAACTACAATACTCTTCAATACAGGACTAAATGCCGAACAATTTCTCAATGAGAAATACGAATTTGCAACATCAATTCACAGATAAAAGCAAAACGCACCTTGCCGGATCGCTTGAGATGAGAAGCGTAAGATTTGACGAAGTCGTGAGGAGACACATCTTTCACAGTCCGCGCAGTCGCCATGATTGATCTCGATCAACACACTGCCTTCAAGAAGTTGCTGCTGCGCTAGGGTTTCTCTGCCATTTTATCAGTGAGGATTTATATAGTTTGCTAAAACCTCGAAGCAGGCTTTTCTTTGGGCTTTTTTGCGCATCACATCTGTTACTAGGCCCAAAACGCACCAGTCCGAACGGCGTCGTTCTGAGGGGCTGACAGAGTCAGCTTCTTCCCGGCTCACCCGAAGCTTATCCCTCTGGACTCTAGTATACAAATCTGAAAGCAAAAACAAATGATTTATTATAAAAATACAGTAAATATATAAAAAGAAAACCCTAGGTCCGAATTGGACACAGAGCTCCTCCGCAACCATGGCGATCCGCCACCTCCTGACCGCCGCTCGCCGCTCTCGAACGACCGCCGCCAAAAGGTTCTTCTCGTCATCACTCGCCATCGAGGATGCCGGGCAACACGGCGTTCTCGCTCCACCGCCCCCGACGGCGATGGTGTACGATCGCCTCGCGGAGGGCGTGAAGCAGAAGATCAAACGCCTGGAGAATCCGGATCCCCGATTCATCACCTACGCCTCCCCTGTCCCGACCCAGCAGGACCAGACGGCCATCCTCGCCGCGCCGGAGACCCGAATCACTACCCTACCCAACGGCCTCCGGGTCGCGACCGAGGCCAACCTCTTCTCGAAAACCGCCACCGTTGGGGTCTGGATCGATGCCGGGTCGCGGTTCGAGTCGGAGGAGACCAACGGCACCGCGCATTTTCTGGAGCACATGATCTTCAAGGGCACCAATAATCGCGACGCCCGCGGACTCGAGGAGGAGATTGAGAATTTGGGTGGCCACTTGAATGCTTATACTTCCCGCGAGCAGACTGCGTATTATGCCAAGGTTTCCGACAGTCACGTGAACCAGGCCTTAGTCATTCTCTCTGATATCCTTCAGAACTCTACCTTTGAGCAGAAAAGCATCGATCGGGAACGTGACGTCATTCTCAGAGAGATGGAAGAGGTAATATTCGAATATCTCTCTATCACTTGTTTTCATTTCGCCGGAAATAGTGTTCAAGCATTCCGTGTAGCAAAAAATTATGAATTTTGCATAGTTATTTTGTAGCTTGTAGCTATTTTGAAAGTTTAAATTTTGTTGCCCCCTCTTTAGGTGGAAGGTCAAACTGAGGAAGTTATCTTTGATCACTTGCATGCTACTGCATTCCAACATACTCCGCTAGCCAGGACAATTCTCGGACCGGCATCAAATGTCAAATCGATTACCAGGCAGAATATTAAGGATTATATTTCTGATCATTACTCACCTTCCCGGATGGTAAACCCGTTTTCTTTAATAGTATAGTCTGCTTTTGGCTTTCGAATTTGTTTGTTGCTCTGGGTGTGTGATTGGAATTTGTTATTTTTTTGGCTGATTTTATTATTAGGTTATTGCTGCTTCTGGAAATGTTAAGCATGAAGATATTGTGGCCGCAACAGAGAAATTATTTACTAAGCTGTCTTCAAGTCCTATTACCACTGCCGATTTAGTTGCCAAAGAGCCATCTTCCTTTACTGGTTCTGAGGTATGTATTTCTTGTTACGGTGATTCATTACATCATCTTTGAATCAATAATATTTCGTTTGATGACGTCTTTTGGTTTGCTACACAGGTCAGGATGATTGATGATGATGTTCCACTTGCACAATTTGCTGTTGCTTTTGAAGGGGCATCTTGGAAGGACCCCGATTCAATTGCATTGATGATCATTCAGACTATGTTGGGATCGTGGAGTAAGAATGCTGGTGGTGGAAAGCACATGGGGTCAGTATCTCCCACTTTTGTTTAGTCATTTACCTGGAGTGGAGTTGAGTATCTGACTTTTGTTTCGTTGTATATCTGCAGTTCTGCTCTTGCCCAGAGGGTTGGCATCAATGAGATAGCTGAAAATTTGATGACCTTCAACAGCAACTACAAGGATACTGGTCTCTTCGGTGTGTATGCTATCGCAAAGGTAAGCAATTTAGTTTGCAACTGAGGGTCTGTTTGGATTGCTTATTTCCACTATAATAGTGTTGAAATTGTATTGTAAATGTGGAAAGTATACTGGGCCAATATTATTGTACATTTTAGAAGAAATATATAAGAGCAAAACATTATTCTCTCTGAACAAAACATGACTCCTGAGTTGATTGCTTAGTGGTATCAACCAAAAATAATTGTCTGATGATGATCTATATATCAGATCCCACCTAATCAGATAAATGCTTTGATATATCATGGTTTATCATTGTACCATATGTTCTCTCTTGTCTCTGCTGGCTCTTGTACTTCCCACTGCGCTAGTGCCTAATTATGCCCATTATGTTGTCAAACCAGTTGCTATGTGCATAGCGCTGTTTGGTTTCTTAGTTTTTTTTGCTGAACTTCTGTTTTACAGCCTGATTGCTTGGATGATTTGGCATATTCAATCATGTATGAGTTCTCCAAGCTATGTTATAAGGTTACAGAAGAGGATGTGATCCGTGCTCAGAACCAAGTACGTTACTTGTTTTGGCATTTGCTTAGTCTCCTTTCCACTTTCCATATGACAATGCTCCCAGATAATTGTTTTTTTTTTTTTTTAATTCTTGTGGTTTTTTGCAGATAAAATCTGCTCTACTGCTTCACTTAGACGGTACAAGTCCAATAGCTGAAGATATTGGCCGACAGGTATGCTTTTCATATTATAAGTGAATGTAAGGGACTCTGTAATATATCTGCATCTAACTTGTGCATCTGCTTTACTACAATATTTTAACTAGACTCTTGCGCATGTAAAAGGTGATCTTTAGTTCTGTACCCACTTAAATTTTGCCACCCAGTCTGATCCTCTTAGGGTGTGTAATTGCCTAAAGAAACAGCTGTGATTTTAGGTTGAGCAGATCTTGGAACAGCATCTTTTTTTTTGTGTTGCGTAAAGAATGAAAAACGTGATAAAGGCTTTGCTAAGACTTATTCTTTGACCATGTGTGCTTGCAGTTGATCACCTTAGGTAGAAGAATATCTTATCCAGAGTTATTTGCTAGAATTGAGGCTGTAGATGCCTCCACCATCAAAAGAGTGGCAAATCGGTTCATCTATGACAAGGTAAGCACTTTAACACTGTTCTTTTCTGAGCTGGAGTTGTCAAACAAAGTTTTGGCTACTTACCTTTTGTTTACATCTGTAATTTCTCGTCCCAGGATGTTGCAATAGCTGCTCTGGGACCAATCCAGGGATTGCCCGACTACAACTGGTTTAGACGCAGGACCTATTGGCTCCGTTACTAGTTTATCTCGTTGAAGACACGAAATCTCTTCATGTAATTTTTTTGAATTCCAAGAATTTTCAATTTTATTTAGTATATCTTTTTTTTCCGGAGCGAAAGTCTGGCCATGGATCTGAATGACTTTGTAATCGTTGCGTCATTTGTATCACGTCATAAAAGGAAATAATAGAAGCTCGCCCCCATGAACAATTTTTCGAGTTTGGGCGGATGCCAGTAATACTGGTTATACTGAATCATTTCTGTATTGGCAAATCGTTCCTTTTGTTATGCGTTTAGCATGGTCATCTTCCAGCATTTAATCGTAGTATTGTCAATATGAAAGTCTGATGTTAACGTCAACTGTAACTCAGGTGAAAAATATTGTTCAGCCTCGCATTTCTTACATATACAGTAGAAGGTATGAATATTGTAACAAAAAAAAGCCATGTGAATGATTCAACTAACTCTCACTTATCAGCAAGCTTCCAATCTTGGGCATTTTGTTCCTAAGCATCTGCTAATCCCTCTTCACGTGCAATTCATGTTCTGGTGCGAACCCTACTAATCAAATCCCTATAAAAGGTACGATGTTTCATTACTTTATTCATCCAACAAATGGGGGCTGCTCATGAACAAATCTTTCTGAAAGAAGATGAGCACATATTCAGAAGCCGATATGCACCTGTCCAAGTTCCCAGTGACCTGACATTACCTGATTTCGTGCTGCAGAATGCAGAACTGTACTCGGACAAGGTGGCATTCGTGGACGCAGCCACGGGAAAGTCCAACACTTATGGCGATGTCCGAAGAGACGTCAGGAGGTTCTCAAAGGCCCTGAGATCAATAGGTTTGAGGCGAGGAAGGGTGGTGGTTGTAGCGCTGCCCAATGTGATCGAGTATGGTATTGTGGCTCTTGGTATCATGGCTGCCGGAGGTATATTCTCCGGCGCAAATCCAGCTTCCCACACATCGGAGATCAAGAAGCAAGTCGACATGGCCGAAGCCAAGCTCATAGTTACTGATGCAGCAACCCATAAAAAGGTTAGCAACATTTCATGATCACCAAAGTATAGCTTACAACCAAGTCAATTTTATACGTGTAGAAATGTTGTATGGTAAGGTGTGGGGCAAATCACATGCTGTGTTCAACAAATCATCCACTCCTCCATACTTATATTTTTCTTGGAAAAACGGATGATTTATAAAGTACGTGGTTTGCCTCACACCTGCACGTACGACGTTTCTACGCATACAGCACTTTCGTTTCAAACAAGTGCTTTTCGATTATATTTGTGGTGATAAAAATGGTTTCTCGAGCGCTATAAACCAGGTGAAAGGTTTGGGGATTCCAGTCATAGTGATCGGAGAAGAGCGCGTGGAGGGAACCATGAACTGGGACGAACTACTCGAAGCTGCAGACCGAGCCAGCAACGCCGACATTGTGGATGAAGCTGTTCAGCAAACTGACTTGTGCGCACTTCCATTTTCATCTGGAACCACAGGCCTTTCAAAAGGCGTAATGCTCACTCACCGCAACGTCGTGGCCAATCTGTGCTCATCCCTGTTCAGTGTGGGCCCGGAGCTGATCGGACAGGTGACCATTCTCGGCCTGATCCCGTTCTTCCACATCTACGGGCTCACCGGAATATGCTGCGCCAACATTAAGAACAAGGGGAAGGTTGTGCTGATGCCCAAGTATGA
The DNA here is from genome assembly GCA_037428765.1 of Rubia yunnanensis. Taxonomy (NCBI): domain Eukaryota; kingdom Viridiplantae; phylum Streptophyta; class Magnoliopsida; order Gentianales; family Rubiaceae; genus Rubia; species Rubia yunnanensis. Next base: position 6,246,162 of record CM075069.1, read on the forward strand.
ACTCAGGGCGTTCATGAATGCACTGATTACGCATGAGGTCACGTTTGCGCCCATTGTTCCGCCCATCATTCTGGGGCTGGTGAAGAACCCCATTGTTGGGGAGTTTGATCTGGGCAAGCTGAAGCTCAGGTCCATCATGACTGCTGCTGCTCCCCTTGCTCCTGAGATTCTCAACGAATTCGAGAGGAAATTCCCCGGTGTTGTTGTCCAAGAGGTACGTATGTTTTCCGTGGTAACGAACGACTTATGAGTTGAATGTAGCAAAAGATTTGATTTGGATGTGTAGGCATATGGGATGACGGAGCATAGCTGCATAACTATTAGCCATGGGGATCCGGCTAAGGGGCATGTAAATGCCAAGAGGAATTCAGTGGGATTTATACTCCCCAATCTGGAAGTGAAGTTCGTGAATCCTGATACCGGCAAATCGTTACCTGTGAATTCGCCTGGAGAAATCTGCGTTAGAAGCCAGTGTGTTATGAAAGGTAGTTGTATTCTCTCCGTTGAGCATATGTTATCAGTCCGAGCTTGAGCGCAATGTGGCCTTGTTGTTAGGTTACTACAAGAACGAGTATGAAACCTCGCTCACCATCGATAGAGACGGGTGGCTTCACACAGGGGACGTTGGGTACATCGATGAAGATGGAGATGTGTTCGTGGTGGATCGGATCAAGGAACTGATCAAGTACAAAGGTTTCCAGGTATGAACTGATCGCGAAATCAGACCGGAATTTGCCATTTTAGTATGTTTTGACTGAACTCAGTGATTTCCAACTGCAGGTTGCCCCGGCTGAACTGGAAGGAGTACTCCTGACACATCCATCTGTTCAAGACGCAGCTGTTGTGGGGTATGTAACATAACATGTTCCTGTTTGGTTTGCTTGTGAAAATCTTGCGGAATTGAAGTGAATTTGGCATGAAAATTCAGGTTGCCCGATGAAGAAGCAGGGGAGATACCAGGTGCTTGGGTTGTGATGAGTCCAGGTTCCAAAGAGAGCGAGGAGGAGATTATGAGCTACGTCGCATCTAATGTGGCTCACTATAAGAAACTCAGAAAGCTGCAATTCGTGGACGCTATTCCGAAGTCCCATTCTGGAAAGATTATGAGAAGGCTCATCAAAGACAAAATGTTGAATTAAATTACAAATTTATGAAGCTCCTCTAGTCCTTTAAAATTCCAAGAATAAATGTTGCTTGTATTGTGGTACTGATATCACAAAGAAGATGATACCATATGATGACTGAATACTACTTTTATACCTTGCAAATGTACAGATATGGCAAAATTCTCACCATTTTCCCCACAAAACACTACCCTTCAAACGCCTAAACGAATCGGGGAAATGGTAATACGAATGAGAGCTCAGCAAGCTTTTATATAAATACTATGAAAGCTCTACTTTGTCCAACCAACATCTGTGGACTGGACACGCTGGCTCGCCTTCAGATTCTATTCCGAAGTTACTTTTCCACTTTTACCTTCATCTGTTTATCTTCTACATTCTGTACAGGGTTAGCTTTTATTGTCTGTACTTACAACCGCTGCCTGCTTCTACTGTTGTAAACTCTTCTTGCACTGTTATTTACCCTCGTCTTTGTTCCACTTCCCCAGTCATCATCACCATCATCCTCATCGTCCTCATTATCTCCACCAGCTGCACGAACAACAGACTTCCCCCCTTTCTTCGGCGTTCTCACAGGTGCCCGCTTTCTCTTGATATTCGCAGTGTAGGTTGAATAATCAACCGTATCTTCTCTCAATGCATTTTTAAAGTCCTGTCAAGTATATCAATGTTAATCTAATACCACAGAAAATTTTTTTAGTATCAGGCTAAATGCAAGTAAGAAGGATGTGGGTAGAAGATAACTTTTTCCTGCTTCCTGATTGAGAGGTAAAAGCAAAACTATACTCCATAAAATGAAAAACTGAAGCACAGATAAAGCAGTGGATACAGCCAGAATAAACACACTGACAGTGACCGAAAATAATACTGCCAAGCACAAAAAAATGGAAGAGCTGACTTCTGCAACAGTTAATAGCAATATTCAATGATGCATCACATAAAATAGAAAAGTTAAAAAGGAGACTAGCCCTGTTGAAAATAGTGAAATAATCAAATATGTTTTGCGATGAGTTTCCATTCTCATCAATTAAGTACCTGATATCTCTGTAAAAACTCCTCGAAGTTAGCAGGCGGATCAATGCTGAGGTCACCAATATTGAAAGGTATATTCTGCCTGGAGAGGGACTCCCCAGGTTTGGGAAGATCAGTAGGGGAAAACGCCTAGCATCACAAGAACATGAAACAATGATTTGAATGTCCAATCCTAAAAATAAGCATCATAAGAATGGAAGTCAGTTGAAGAAATATACCTGGCATCGGCTATCATCTAGACCATAAACAATTTTCAAGTGCCTCTTAAGCTTCAAAAGCAATTGCAGTGCACCAGCAGCGAGGCAATCTGCCTGCATAAGCAACAAATAGAAAACAAACCTAGTATAAACTTAAAGTAACTAAATGTGCCTCTTAAGCTTCAAAAGCAATTGCAGTGCACCAGCAGCGAGGCAATCTGCCTGCATAAGCAACAAATAGAAAACAAACCTAGTATAAACTTAAAGTAACTAAATTCAATGCCAATATATGCTGGATTACACAACTTATTTTAGAGGATGCATTCAGTAAACTGCTTCAGGAGACATAACAATCTCCTCCTAATGCACCCTTCTATCTGCACTGCCATCAGTATTTTCCCCACCCCATCCCACAGTACTTCAATTACAGCAGAAATTTTAGTAGCAAAAAACATCATTAACTTAACCTACAAACAATCAAAGCATGCAACATTCTGTCACTTGATGCTGTTCGGATCAGTAAAAAGACGAACCTGAACTTTCTGCAAATCAAATCCAGGTGCACTGACAGAACTGTTCATAGTCAGGTCATGCACTGCCAAATTCATTGATCTGTGCCTAGCCACACCCTCAGCATCTAACTCTTCAAAGGCTACTTGATTCAAATCTGTTGTAATACAAAAATTGTTGTTGTCTAATGCGAATGGCAAGGGCTCAACCTCTCCATTGGCACTAACTTCTATTTTTTTCCCTTGGAACATATTTAAAGAGGCTTTCATATTTGCCTCAAGTATTCCAGCCCTAACTTGTATAACCCGATTAATAGAGTAGATTAGATAGAGAGGCTCATCAGGTAGCGTGAAAGGAAGTAGAGACATAATTTCTGTACAGTATCTGAAACCAAAAAATGAAAAAAAAGGAGCTAATAAGGCTCAAGTATTCTTATGAAATCGATCAGCATAATTATGGATAGTTAACAGAAGAAGATTTACACTAGAAATGGAAGAACTGAGTCATTCCAGCTTGGCATATCAAACTTCCGCACAATTGAGGCCATAAACTTGTTCCTTGAAATCCGATTACCACGAATGAGCTTGTAAATGCGAGAAACCCCAAGCCGAGCATAAGCAAAGGAGCTACTTTGAGATTTTCCTTTACCAGTAGAAGAGAGTCTGGATGCAGCCTTCGGACCTAAATCAATAGTAGAATTTTGATTCAAGCATTGCATGAATACGAATGACAGTTGAAGGCCATCTCCCAGGCGGCTTTCAAAGAAAGCTGGGTACCTGTAAAGAACCTCTAGTCAATTAGCATGAAATACACTCGCAAAATGTAAACTTGAAAACAATGGCAGGGCATACTTCTCATTCATATTCATCAGCAAATGATTTGCCAGCTTTGAATTTCCCTCTAATGGATCTGTTTCAAGTGCTATGAGGTAGGGCACACATGTAATAGGATGAACAAGACCTTGACGCAGAACCACTTCCACAATCTGTCATCAAAAATAGCAAACAAGCAGTAAAACTAAATTGCACTATCCCAAAATTAAATCGTATTGATGCTATAAAAAATAACTACGTAAAACCTTGACATACATTTCAAATTACAGCTAGCAAAACAGGTATATCTCCATAACTGGTTACTAGAATCACCATAAAACTGCAGACATCCTTTCGAAAATAAGGAGGAACTCTAAACCTACTAGCCAGATTTGTATACCATTGCAGATGCTCCACATTACTTGACGAAGTTAAAAGGATAATAATTCTAGCAACAGGAAACAATAACTTGCCTTCAAGGCAGATTGTCGCACTTGTTCATTCACATCCAAACACCTCCCCAGGATGAGGTCCCAGTATAACTGAACTATTCCACCACAGATATTTGTATCACCAGCACCAGCAGCAACAGGTACACTGTTGCCGCCATCTGTAGTTTCTTCCACAGAACTGGGATTATCAGCCGCCAGTTGACTTTCCGTGTCAAGGAGATATTCGTACACATTTTGCAATGATTGCATCTATAGAAGAATAAGTTAATATAAATATTAATTAATACAATGGATGGATGTTAAATGGATGCTACCTTTAGACGAGTATCAGTGCTTGACGAGAGTGTGGCCTCCAGAATTTTCCCAATGTCCTTTTCTAACATGCATTCGGGCTGGGCTATCAGTACATAACCTAAGCCCTGCAGTAAACCAGTAAGTTGGAAGTGCAAAAACAAGTGAGTAGGCGCTCAATAATTGCCACAGGGGAAATGAAAGTAAATAAGGGCCTACCAAAAGAGAAAGTGAAGGGATTCACCTGTAGTGCTCGAGCCTTGATGGCAAAGTCCTCAGCCTGGAGGTATTTTTTAAACAAGTCCAAACTGCTCATAACAGCTATATTTTTGTAGCTGGAGCCAGATGCAGAAAGTAAAGGGCAACCATATCGAATCAGCAACCCAAGACAGAAAAGAGAACGCCCTACTTGCTGAGATTCAAAGAAAGACAAGGAAAACATAAGTTTGCTTATTTAGGGTGCCATAAGAACCTAGGTGCCATAAAGACCTAAGTGCCAATGTATAGAATGCAACCATAGACAATCACACATCATCAGCAGCTAAGCCTTCATTGCACGATATGAGGTCAACTATATGGATTATACCTTGACATCATATTGGTTGTGATACATGTACAGATAATGCAAGGATATCATAAAAAAAATATTGGCGTTGCCACCTTTGAAACAAAAACCACTACTCGTTTAATTTAAGTAAAAATTCCATCAACAATGCCAACCTGCTTGTTGTCTAATCCCAGGCCCAGGGCATCAAGGCGTTTATAGAATAACTGCATAAGATACTCAACCACAGTTACGCCTTTTCCAGCAACTTTGTTCACAGAGCACAAGCACCTATATGTTTGAGAGCTAATTATTAAACGGGTCTGGTTAATTTCAAAAAAGGAAAAAAGAAGAAAAAAGAGCAAACTGAAACCTTGAAAAGAAATTTGAGAAAAAAACACTGGAATTTCACTGGCCTAGCAAGTTTCACCACTCAGATAAAATAATCAAAGCAACTGAGACTTTTCATGCATATATAGAGGTAAAACTGTACCATGAACATGAATGCCATCAAAATACTTAAAAAGTAAAAAACACTTGTAAAAGATACCAATGCTAGCTTCAAGTAGCCACACCACCATTTACTAAAAAGAATAATGCAGTGAGGACATATACTTCTAACATTTAGTTATATTTTTCCTTTCCAGAGATTGGTCAATTGATGCAATAAAGATTACAGAACAAAAGAAAATATTGATGCATCAACAAATTCTACCATAAAGCAAGTGGGAGTTGGCCAGTATGTCACTGTTCAGCAAAGAACAGGCCATAAAAAAGTAACAAAAGTAACTAGTCCATCCCACATAGAGTTTCACTCTATTAATAACAATAAAATAATAAGGGGCAGTGCGAGGTAAAGATTGATTTTGCTAATATATAAAGTTGCTAAACTTTGACACATAGTATGCAGCACGGCATTTCAGAATCAGGCCAAAAAAATTGATGAAGGCATGAGAATTATTAGAGTAGTATAACAAGTACGAAATTACTTGATGCAAGAATGAACAACAGTCAAGAAAGAATGTCGGACAATCATTTGCTTCAAATCTTGTTCCAGTTCTTCAGTGACAGTTGGAGGCAGTTTGCGAAGCAACGGCAAAACAGAATCAATTATGAAGATTATGCTCTCCAGTAACTGGGCAGAAACTCGAGAGTCAGCCTGCAACAAAACAACAGCTTATGCATCTCCTTGGCAACAATGTTCTTCAATTTTCTGATTATGCTATGATTGAATCATTTACATTAAAAAGATTGAATAGATGAAAGATAAAGCTATAACTGCAAGGCAAGAAAGATAGAATTATGGTAATCAAAACAATGTGACATATAAGTTGATGTTCCATTCAATATTAGACTTACTGTTGAGAAATAGAAAGCGGAAAGTACACATCAAAACAAGATTAGAACATAGATAACCTGAGACTTCAAGTATGGATGCAGAGTGACAACAAACTGCGAAGGATCAGATGATGGCGCACATAACATGGGCTCTACCAGACAAAAGGCGTGTAGGAGCAGCACATACGGCAGCATGTGAACATCGCCCTCCTCAGTACTCATTTCTGTTACCTAAAGAGGAAGGGAATTTTGCATCAACAGAACATTACTTAGGGCAAGGAACTTCTGCATATAATGCAGGAGGAACTAGAGAAGAGAACAATCAACCTGCAATATTTTCTCCAACAAGCACTTGCACATTAGCTCACATCGCCTCCGTACTGAAGCAAGGGAGACAGGGTTGATACCAGCAGCTTTAGCAGATTGTGGAAAGAAATCAAGGGCAAGATTGCGCTTAATGACAACCACCAAAAGTTGGTAACTGTGCATCTGTCTCAGCACCTCAGCCATCTGCTCTGTCTTCCTTACCACTTCTAATGGAACAGAACTTCCATCTCCATAATGATGACTTTGTGCACTAGACATTTCCTCGAACCAAAACTCATAAAATGTCTTGCAAACTAGATCCTGAAGGTCGAGAAAGGATGGTTCGTAAGCAGTCTGTAGGGAAAATTATGGCCATTACCCAGTAAAAACCAACCTACTGAATGAAACGGGCATCAAGAAAATATCAGCAGCTATTGTACAATAGACTAATCACCATTACCTAACTCTAAGTTGCCAGCCTCCAAGAAATAATCATTTTAACAAATGCCACTAAAATCCAAAACCAGTGCACATGATGACACATATCACATACCACGCGACAGAACAACAAAATCAACTACTTGAGGAAAACAAAAGATACTAGATTCTGTGGGACCTTATTGAATATTGGACAAAACAATCAATATCCTACTAAAGAAACTAGTTCTCTTGTTTTATTCCAAAATTATATATCCATAATAGATGATCGTGCTAGAAAAGTGACAAGCCATTATATTAATCATGTTCATTTTGAAAATGCATTTTTTAAATTCTAATCCTTGAAACTTGAAAGAAGGCTTTTGTAAAAGTGCCTATCACGTGGCTGGGCATGGGAGGAAGAAAGTAAACCAAAGATTGGGATCTGAAAATGTATGCCCAACTGTAAAACTATAAAATAGATGGGTTTAGTTAGGACTTCACAATTGAAGAGCAAAGTTGCCCTCAGGTACACCGCATCCAACCAGGACCAATCGTGAGAAAGACCCAAAAGGGAGTTCTTATTCCAGGGCTAAAAGACAAAGGAAAGAAATCAGTTCTGGCCAGGGTAGGTTTGCTTCACTCCTTGAAGGGGCATTATTCAGCTCAGGTCATCGTAGATAGATTGACCAAATCAGAATGAGTTCAGTTTTTGGCTAGGGATGATGTCTGTGGCAGCTTGAATGCTAGCGGAAGTCCAAAATTGAACCAGCGGGAGCAATTTGCTTTTGAGATTGAACGGATTAGCCCACTTTTTGGTAGGTTAACGTCTATTTATGCTTATTTCTTAATTGCATTTTCTTAGGGCAACTCTGGCCAAAAAAAAAAAAAAAAAAACCTTGTTACTTCATATTATTTGCGAAAGGAAAAACAAACCCAGGCAATCACCTGAGCACCATAAATAATCACTTAAAATCCACGAAGAAAGATTTCCAAGGAAGCCAAGTATTACTCATTCATAGTCACTCGAAATCCCAAAAATAAATAAAAAGCAGCAGAGCCACACAAAAAATTACTACTGCATATACAAGGAAACCTCAGGTCATAAAAGAGAATAGTATAATATCATTTACCTGAATGCTGGATTCTTCATCATTCACACGTGAAATAATCGCAATGCAAGCACTAGTAAACTCCGTAAAATCAGGATTTGATGTGCACATGTCTCGTACAATCTTGATAGCACGTTTCCGCACGCTTACTCCTGTGTCCTTCATTCTTTCAGCCACCTTCTCAAAATACTGAACAAGCACTCTGTCAGGACAAACCATACAAATTCCGCAAGCTATATCATCATGATTCATTGCCAGTAGCATATATCTAAGTAAATACCTTTAGACCAACATCAGGATGTGAAGCAATATGCCTTCCAACAAGCTCAAGTGCTGCTTCTCGAACAGATATAGCAGAATCACAAAACCTGCCTTCGACGGCTGCTTGAACAAGTTTATCACCCAGTACTTCTGGATCAGCTTCAACAATTATACTTACCTGGTACCATTAAGATCAGAATTAAGGAAGCTAAAGACTTCTTGAAAAACAACAAATCCTTCTCAAGGGAGTATAACTTTTGTAACATGTTGGTGCAACTTACAGCTCGCAATGCCTTGGAACGAATAACAGGAGAGTTTTCACGGAGACTCGCCTGGAAAATAAACATCATGTGGGATTACTATTTAATAACAATAACTACTGAAGTCAATGCAATACTTTCACAAACCAGAAGAACTTGTAGAATCTTGTCAAATCCTCTTGAAAACGAACTATTTTGCCCCAACGCCAAAGTTATCTTCTTCACAGCATCCCTACTCAAAACTGATGAAACAGTGGTAGAGTCGCGCATAATTGCATTTGACTTTAATCTTGAAAGGTGATAGAAAATTTTCTCTTGCGAACTAGGGTCATCTTTCAACCACAGGCAGAGATAGAACCTACAAGTTGTTGCTCTCTTGTAAACTTAACTCGGACAGCAAATTAACAAAGACAAATTTTTAGTCAGCAACATACCACCGAGTGAATAGATGAATGTCCCCAGAACCAGAATTCTGAAGGTAATTAAGGAGCATCTGCTGAACAATCTCCAAATTTGTGACCTTGAAACTGCTGCGGGCAGACTTAACTTTACTACTACTTTTTTCATCAGCCTTGCTTTGGGCATCGGCGTTTGACTTTAGTACAAGAAGTTGCTTTTCACAAATACAGACATGACAATGTGAACTATGAGTAGAAAACGCATCACCCCCAACCGCGAGGCAGTCCAAGTGAAACACTCTCTGACAGCCTTGACAAGCAAAATGATGGTTCTCTATTCTTGCATCCAAACAAACAGAGCATCTATCAGCAGGAAATTTCTTCTCGTCATTAATCAACTGGTGTAGTATCCAAAACTTTTCCTTCCTGCGAAGGACAGCATCAAGCTTCAACCGAGCAGCAATAGTACCAAGGAGGTCAATGGCCATAGAACGAGCAGCAGTATCCTTCGATTTCAGCCCAGCATTCTGAAGGAGGAGAACGCAGAGAACCTACACATAACAAGCTTTTAATACACAGGTGATAGGGCTCCAAAAAAAAAGGATATAGCACAATAGCTACCTCCAAGATTGTAGCAGAAGCAGGATACTCTGGAAGATTTAGGGTAACTAGCAAATCTATAACAAGATTTTCAATCATCAACTTCAACTCTGAAGAATCCTGATTTTTGGACCCAGCAAGCCGCTGAAGAACTCGACTCCAGAATAGACAGCAAGATTCAGTGATTGCCTCGTGACACTTAGGAACATACTTGGCATCTAAAACGACCTCCAGCGAGGGAATGCCAGTAGATTTCCTTAATACATCAGGTAGATTAGCACTGCAATGAATTAACTGAATCAGCAATGCAGTGATTATTTGAATTTGCTTCTGCTCTTCATCAGGGAGATGGTAAGTCCTTGGCACACGCTTTGAGAGCGGCGACTTCAGGAGAGTCTGTAGTGCTTCATCCATCACATAAGCACGATGCTGAACATATGTATGATAAATCTGGATATCCAACATTTCAAATTAACAAAGTTTAATGAAGGAGCTGACTACTTGTTATTTAGTGGAACAACTGAGGTAGCAGAGAAAGAGACATTACCCCACTTATCAAACTGATAGCTTTGAGCTGCAAAAGATGGATATTGTCCACTAGAATTGTTGTAAAACTAGTCCTGATGAGCTGGAGAATGCAACTGTCGGACAGTCTCTCAATTGATAGCAAATCCTCAAGAAAGCCAACAATGGTGCAAAGCTTCTGTAGTATACCAGTCACAGTAGCAGATGCCCTGAAATTTATAACATTGCTTTATGATTGAAAATCCACCCCGAATAAGCAAAGCGCACAAGGAATATCAAAATTACTAGTCGCCAATAATATCATACCTGCTTGCAGTTGATTTCCTTACTTTAGCAGTCCGGGTAGTACGCCTTTTCTTACTGGCCGAACCAAATTCCTCATCAGATTCTTCATCTTCATTACCTTAAGAAAGATATACAGAGATCAATGAATGGAAATGAAAAGTCAAATGGCATAGATCATCTAATTCTAATAGAATGCACAATATTTAACATGTCAAGAGGCCGAACAGCATACCATCAAGAGCACCATCATTTGGTTTATGCAACGCACGATATGATGGATCACAAGCAGACATTATATCCATGATTTGATGCCTAGAGAACTCAACAATCCTCTCAATAATCTGATAGAATCAGAACACAATTAGAATCCATTTCCCACTAACACAGCTGTAATTGTAATTCTTAGTTCCCGAGTATATCTAAAACATCAGCTAATTATCTAATTACAAAAAATTGGAGGGTTCACTGGGATGGAATTTTAAGACCTCTTCTTTATATATTTGCTTGGGCATGTCACCATTAGCCATAATTGATAAAGCTGCATGAATTGATTCCAAAGCAACTCGAATGGACGCCGTGACTTCGGAGTCCGACTGAAAAATAAGAAAAAATGATTAGCCAGAGTCTTTTTTGGGAAAAATGAAAACAGTGGGGATTTTATTCAACAATCTCATTCCAAACAGCTGCAAATACCGATATTATTACAGTTATGCACACGCGTATGACTCCAGAAAGTATGATTTCAAGCGAAATTATTCAATAGAGAATAGTAGAGCAATGCAAAGAATGAAGCAATTATTTCTGCACTTTAAAGCACTATAATTTTCTAACCCTTCCTTTCGTAAGTCTTAGTTCACCTCTTAAGAGAAGAAGAAAAAAAATTTAAGGACAATAAAGTACTATAAAGAAACTAAGTTACGTAATCTGATGTAATTTGAACACCTGAAGGTTTGACTCCTTTTTTGTCGTTAAACATACCATAAGGTAGACCGGATACAAGGCAAAAAGAAAATAGGATGCAATTAAAAATAGTAGGACCAATAAGAAGGGTGAATATAAGGCAAAAAGAAAAGACAAACATAGTTGTATGTTTAGGAAAGAATGCTATTACAGATAGAGTAATACAGATGATTAAAGTGAAACAACGGCTTCAATTAATTTCCCAGCTAGGCACTGTAACTTCCACAATGCACAAGGAGATGCACGCGCCCGCCATCTCCTACTCATCACAAATTCACACTAAACTAATGTAATTTTCACACAAAAATAGTGTATATATAGTAATTTCACTCCACAAACCATTAGACTACTTTTTACACTGAAAAAAGTATTTCACATAAATTTTATACTACTGTATTTCATCATAAACTTCATTGATTTTATTTTTATAAATCACAATTGTGATATAGAGAACCCCCTTAACTCTTCTATTTGTACGTTAATCGAGTAAAATTGATTTCATTATACTAACAATGCGTAGTAATTAAAATATCATTCATTTTGTGGTTTAAGCACTATTAAATCAAGTGAAAAAATCAGACAATTATTTGATTGTTTTGATCAATTCGTTATATAACTTAAATAATATTTAGTTATGAATATATATATATATATATGTATATATATATATATAAACACATTGAAAGAGACGGTATATCAAGTAAAGAAGTAATCTAATGACTAGCACCACAGTACATGTAGTGTGGCACTGTAGCCCAGGCCAGAAATGATGCAAATATAGCTCTGGGCAGATGATGCCAACCAGCTCTACATTGGGCATTTTCCAAACCCATGCTAGAGTTGGAGATGGTTAGAGGTCCGGAGTGATTGAATTTGAATCAACATGTCCCTATCATCGTCAAATTTAGGAAGATTGTAGGAAAGTGAGAGGGGACAATAAAGGGAGAAGTGCAGTTCAAGAGAGGTGCTACTCAAAGACAAGCTTTTAGGGCAAAAAAACAAAATTCCATGCCTTAAACATATATAGAAATATATGAAGTATCTACGTTGATATTGATTGCTGCAAGAAATTGAATGTACAATTGCAAACTTACATGATCACATTCATCTAGAGTTAAACCCTCTGCTCGATGAATCTGATGATCTAAAACCCTCAACAGTCTCGAAAGAACATCTAGTGGGACCAAATTAAGCCATTTTTTGGCTCGAACGGAATTAATTCCACTGATGACCATTTTGAGATCACCAACAGTCAGCGGTAACCACTCAGCTTCTTCCCGGTCATCACTAAGAATCTCTGATCTGCTGCAGATGTCCTCCACCATTTCAGAAAAGCCTCCAATAGCAGAATCTAGTGAAAAGATGGTGCTCAATATTTTATGAATAATGAGGCATCAAAATGGAAAATAACCTAAGGAGTAAAACCTTGGCATTCAATAGTGTCAGGAATAGCTGATGAAACAATGCTCTCTTTTCCTTTCTTCCGGATCTTCGGTTTTCTAGAATGAGTAATATCATCCTGCAGTTTCTTATAAGAGCAGTCAACATACCTAATTGTAAATAACTTTCAAAGACATGGATACCATATAAACTTACGCTGGATATAGAATTATCTTTCTGCTGAGTTCCTACTTCACCATGCTGGTAGCTCGGAAGTCCTTCATCCTCGTGTTGATGACTCTGACTTTCAGTAGTATCTTGGTACAACTTCTCCGGGAAAAATATGCTGTTCTCAGAAGGCTTTGATTTAGCTAACTTACCATTGGCAGTTGGCTCACCTGTAGGACCTGAAAAACTTGATGGGCTCAATAAATATTAAGCAGGCAAACAATGGTTTCAGTACACATTGTCACAACTTCCAGTTAACTAAATAATGGAGGACTCAAACAGGACCAACTTAAAATAAATGCCATGATGTTATTATCAAAATCCATACATACTGTAATCATTGCTAATTCTTCTCTGAGAACACATACGCTAAACACAAAAAAGTGTGAGCGAGCAAAAAATTGTTCCTCTATAGATCCCACTTCCATGCAAATTTAAAAATATAGGAGCATTCCAGTTCATGTTTTATAGGAGCATTCCAGACGCCAAACCTCAGCAAAGAGAAGAAAAAATTACAGGGTGCAGAACTCCCAGCAATGAACAGTACTATTAAAAATCAATGGTGAAAAGTTCTCCCAACTTTAGAATTTCCCTCTCCTCCTGTTGGAAATGATATTAAATACTCAGAAAACCAACAAGGTAGTTCGATTGGTCTTCTTTACCTGGATATATGCAGTTGAAAGCTTCTGGATTATATCTTAAAACTTCATCATAAAGTTTGGGATGTCCCACCAAGCCAGAAGGTTGAGGACATACATCGTCTCTAAGATTCCTGTCAACAAACAAAGTGTAAGGCCCTGTCCAGTTGGTATTAATTTCAGCACATTTCAGCACGAATAAACTAAATTCAGCATCAATAAACTAAATTCAGCACAAATAAATTAAATTCAGCACCAATAAACTCAGCACTGAAAGAAAAAATTAATAAATAAATATTTATTTAGGTTCTTGACCGTCACAGGTTGAGTAATAAGTCAAAAAATAGAATATGTTACGAGTACAATATCATTTTGGGAGTCATTCTTTTCATTTTTTGAAAAACAATAACTCAAAAAATTCAATTCAGCACCAATAAACTCAATTCAGTACAAATAAATTAAATTCAGCACCAATAAACTAAATTCAACACCAATAAACTAAATTCAGCACTGATAAATTAAATTCAGCACCAAATAAGCTTGACTGGACGGAGCCTAAGAGCAAATGCCAAACCAGAACAAGAGCCTTTTAGTTTATTTCATCTTCAGTTGGGTAGGGGGTAAAAGAAGGAAATGGGGGATGGGAGAATCTATAAATTGGTAAAAAGGCCAAAATATTATACTTGCCATTTTCCTTCCACCCTAATTGAATTATAAAAAGCACTCCTACAGTTGAATTTTTCGTAACTTTTCCTCGAGGACAGTCAACTTTCCCTCCATCCGAATTCATTAATTCTTTCGCCTTTCACCACAGATTGAATGCTTTTAGTCTTGTATGAAATTAAGTGTTATCACATATTGACTATTAAGGTAAAAACTAAAAACAATTACCTCAACTATCATATCCCCAAAGACTTCTTAGCCTCTAAGGCATACAGTAGTTCCTAATTATACTTTCACCACGTGTCAATCCGTATTTCTCAACTCACAAAAGGAAATTTTGCAGGCTTTCTAAAGGTCACATGAATATCACGGAGTAGGTGTGCTGGCATCTATGGCTAATATAAATTGAGAGCATTACAAATAGGAAACCTCCACTCCAACAAATAATACAAATAAAATGTACGCACAGAAAATTCTAGGATTTTGAATCAGTCCATCTTTCTTCCTTTCACTTTTTATATTTTACCTTTCCTGCTATTCCACTATAAGATCCGCATTAAAAAAAGGCACCCTGAGAGCCTTGGCTCAATGAACTTTAGCTATCCAATTCATTCGTAACTATGATCAATCCAAATCCAGGATAGAAAACATAGGCATGGAAATGCCGGAAAACCTCCATTCTTAAGCTAGGGAACAGAGTCAGCATTCCAAAGCTTCAGATCAACTATTGCTTCGAAGCTAGGGAAACACCAGATGAAATTAAACCTATACATCCGAAAATTCCTACCAGTTCAAGCACAGAGTAACAAAATCGAGCTAGCAACATACATTAATCATACTTCAACCTATATCTTCAAAAACACGTGAGGATTGAATAACTCACAAGTAGGAGACGTTGGTGTTCCGGAGCAGTTCAGAAATCTTGCCAGCCTGGCTAACAACGTCATTGCGATTGAGTGATCTCGAACCAGTGCCTTGCTGCTCGTCAAACAACCGCTGTTCCTGCTCGAGAGCGCCGCAGAAAACTGGAAGCGACGGAAGCGGTAAGAACGACGCGACTTCGGAGTGGACTGAGTTCGAGAGGTTTATGCCGAGAGGGATTCCACCGCCACCAGCACCGCCGGCGCCGGAATTCGAAGGATGAGACATATAATCGATTCACTCAATTCCGCGCAGCGTGCATGCATTCATAAACTCTCATTCAAGCTACAAATTCGAAATTGGGTGATTGGGGATTTTTTTGGGCAGCCCTAGAGAGAGAAATGAGCAAATTGGCAGTAGAGAGAGAAACAAATGGCGGGGAAGAGCGTACATAAATTTCCAGTTGATACTATTCTATATGAGTCGACGATGGGTGACCTCCGTAAAGTTACGAATATAACCTTACTCCGCTGCCAAAGACGATGTCGTTTGGGTGCCTTTTGACAAACTTCCCGGAGAAGCTGTTGATCATCTACACCGGAATGTCTATTTTGTCCAATTATCGACTTAAAACTGACTCTTAACGGCACGCTCTAATCGTTGCAGATTTTTCTCTTTTTAGTTTTTACAGTACTACTGTGTTCACTTTGGGCTGCCTTTCAGTTCACACTTGCTGCATGTTCTTTTCAAACTTCTAAATCTTTTTTCACAAATGTAAGAAGAAGACAAACACATATCACTCCCTTAGTCACTTTGCCTTTTGTTGGAGATTGTTGTGTGTGAAAACCTATTTTTCTCTTAAGTCTCTTTCCCATTTTTTCCATTGGGAAATAATAATTTTTCAGTTGGCATTCTTTGAGTGTTTATGTTATTTTATAAATATGGATTTATCTCGTATATTAGTATTGTTTTACGATGTGATAGGTTAGATTATTGTGTTTGTGATGATTACTAGATTTAATTGTTCGCTTTGATGTTTTGTTCTAGATGTACCGATCGTGTTTTTCGCAATTCTTTTTGTGTGTTTTATTAGGGTTTCAATTAACTTGAATATTGTCAGACGTGTATTTTTCAAGGTGTTTACAACATGTAAAATATAGGTCATGTTTTGGATCAAGTGGTGATGCAGTTTCTGAAAATTCCTCTTTGGTAAAAGTGATTAATGTATGTGTGATATGTTTCTATTTAGCAAGAGGTCACCATTTTTGTCATTAAGCAAATTAATATCCTGATGGCGACATTACAGTTTTTAATCTCTAATCTACAAGTCAATCCATATAGGTTGAGATATAAATTGAAAATTGTTTGTATTTATATTAGAGTAGATCTCCAGATGGCATGTCTATAAGTTTATGGGCAAACCACTGTATTTTTTACTTATAAATTGCATTTGTTAAATTAAATGCTAAATTTGAAGATTAAAAAATATATTTTTATATTATATATTTTTTATATCTTCACATCCACCAGATAAACAATATTGTATGTTTTAACTTTTAAAATAAAAAATTACAACAATTAAGGTAGAAAAACTATAGTTCTGTCCATAAACTTATGGATACACCACATTTCCTAAGGCTTTCTCTTTATTTTAAACTACATTTTTTTTCAAGAGTCCGTCTCTTGAAAGACGGTAGACCAAGGTTTAAAGTGTAAATTAGAAGAAATGAAGATAAAATTTTCGGGTTGCATGAACCGGGTTATAAATTTTATAACTATTACATGTTGCATACTAAAATTTTAATGTTGCAACTAAGACCTTTTACCTTTTATTATTCTAATTAAACCTCGTCTTTCCATAAGCATATGGAAAGACCGTCTTTCTCAAGACTTTGTCTTTTTTCAATTATAATTTTTAAAACTCAAAGATATTAATTGAAGATTATTTTTCTGAAATCATAACCGGCCGATTGAAAGGGGAGAAAAGTGGGTAAAACTACGAGTCTGCCATACTACGCCATAGGACCTGCTATCAATTCCATTACCCAACCCATATTTTTAAACTACTCACTTAACTTGTGACCTATAAGCCCATACCAAAATAGGTTAAAAAAATGAACAACTCGTTTTATACGCAGATTATGAGTTTCATTTTGCCACCTAGGAACACACGTACAGTTATTAGAAAAGTTAGGGACTACTATTTAATAATTTGGCAAAAACTCAAGAGAAGTGCTGTATTCCCTTTGTTCCTTTAAGATTTGCTTAGTTCAACCTTTGGGAATCAACTATTAGTATCTTTATTTATATATATATAAACAAATTCTGAAAAACTAATAACTTTAAAATATATATTATAATTAATCTAACAACACATAACATAAAAATAATTTTACATACCCAAGAATAGAATTTAATGATTGAAATTGGCTAAGTTTAACTTTCAAAAGTCAAATTAAGCAAAGATGGAGCGGGGCTGAGGGAGTACGTAATTCTCCTTTAAATAAATGGCCAGAGCTATTCAACTGGAAATCCTAGCAGTCTAGCAGGAGAATCAATCAAACAGATTCCAATGACATGCAATGCATGATTTTGAAGACATGATGTACAGAATTACAAAGTTCAAACTTCATACAAGTAAACAAATGATATAGTTAGAAATAGATTCTTCATCCTGCCAACATGACCAACTAAAATGCAGTACAGCACAAACGTATGCTACTGTATTTCAATTTTTTTTCTCAGGTAATACATTCCCAGAGAAGCCAGTCAATGCATCTCTCTGTCTTCCAACCTCCACTTCTCTGATTGGGGTGGCTTGATTCCAAGGCTTCAATTTTACTTACAACTCCAGAAGCTGTCAAGTTCAGTTTCACCTAAAGAGCGAAAACGTAAGCATGGTCAGATAAATGATAATGAACTTGTGACAAACGCCAACACACAGAAGAGTGAAAAATCAGAGAAGCATGGCGCATCCATGTTTTATTGACCCAAAGCACACATAGAGAAGAAAACATCGAAACAGAGAGAGATATACCTGTTCTGTTCCCTCATTCCCGATCAGAGGCTCCCTCTGAATCAGATAGAGGTAGCAGTGTGCAAATTCCAAGCACGTGACCGTTAAGGCATACATAATATTCAATGCAATCCTCATATGCGCCCAACCTGCAACTGGCACTTGATGGGATCAACTTTGCTTGCAGCATATTCCACAGTTTTGCCTTACAGTAAGGGCACCTCTCGGTGGGATGTAGTGGAGCATCCTTTTTTATCAGCAACTTGCGGACCTTCGACGCGGAGAATGATTTGAAAACTCCCCTGAAAAATCCAACATCCCCGTCTTCACCTTGGTCAAGATGCTCACATGGATCAGATACATACAGGACATCTGTTCGGCATTGAGGCAACAAGAAACTCTTTCCAGACGTCCTGGAAAAACGTGTCCTGTATACAAAGTGCCCAGGAATTTGAATGCCTTCGAACAACCCACCCCTGGTACATCCAGAACAGTATACAAGCAGCTTGCCAAGCGCTCTCCAGTTACCATCAACACTATGACTCCCACCCGTTTGCAGGTCAAGCATCATTTTGGGAGCCCTAGTTTTACAAAACTCTTTCCAAAGAACCCGCTTAGCGAGATCATCAAACCATTTACAGACACAAGAAAGAGTTGCAATAAGCTTTGGGTTCCAATTAAGCTTCTGAAAAATTAGGAATATCACTTCCTCACTTAGATGTCCTTTTGTGCACATACAACTAGATGAGTGTATGCATCGGTATTGCTTAGTAATTATCATTGAAGTGACGAAGCAAAACCACCAAACATGAATGTCTGTTCCTCTGCAAAATAAAACAATCATTACAATTATGATAAGATGCTCAACCAGACAGCATTAAGCAGCATTCACTAAAATCAACATAAAATATAGCTGGTAATATATTATATGGAGCATATAGGTTAGTCAATAGAATTCAGCCGACTCTCCATAAAACAAATTCTCAACAAGGAGTATGTCACTAACCATATTTCCCAATTAAAACTTAAAAGCATTTTAACCATGCACCAAAGTTCTAATCTAATGACGTAGGCTTCAGACATATACACAACGTATCACTTTAACCACACAGGACAGAACAAGGAATTCACACTTTTCATATATACATACATATATATATATATACATATATATATATATATATATATATGTATATGATTCTTCTATGCACCGCATACTACCACGGGACAGAAAGGAATTTACAATTTTTAGACTTACTTTGGTGAAGACCAGAAACTACATTTAAGCAATGAAGCATCAGATCCAAAGTATAGACTGCCTTGGACCAATACTAAAAAACCAGATTAGTAAGACAGGAGATGTAACTCTACAGAAACAGCAACCAACCATCAACCAGAAGCCAAAATAGGGTAACACTACTTCTAACTTTATAAGCCATTTCCTGGATCCGATATCACTTAAATCAGCCGATGAATAAAAATGCTTTACGTTTTCATTTGACCAACATTAATGCCACACTCATCTGACACTAAAGTTCATCCATGAAAAAAGATTATGCACCACCATCTAATGTGTACTTCTGCAAATGACTCAACCAGACAAGAAAATAGTCCAACTCTCACCAATAAAGACCTACAGAAATTAATGTTACAATAAGATTAAAACCTAAGGAAATCAGCTTACAAACGAATGGATAAAAATAAAACCAAAAGATACTGCAGCCATTCTACTGCCAGTACAACAATAAGCAACCACTGCTAGATTTCGCAAAAAGCTAATGATTCTCTATTGCCTAAGTTTCATCGCAAGAGTCAACCGAGGCTGCATTGATTCCAAGATAAATAGTTAATTAATCTAACCCTAATCAAAAACGGGAAACTAGCGGAACCCCATTTATTCTTTCATCTGATTACCAAATTGAAAATGATTATGTCCCAAAACACAGTAAACAAATTCATAATCACAAACCTTTAGAAGGAAACCTCAATTAATCAAATGGATCGCAATCAACCCCAAATCAAGAAGAAGAAGTTCACCTCAGCAAAGTACAACCACTTGGTCCAAAAATCCCAGCTCAAAACCCACCTGCATGAAAAGAAATGAGGACATCTTGCATGAAAATTACTCAAAAAAATCAAGAGGGGAAAAGAAATTACTTGAAATATCTCCAGAGCAGGAAGAAACTTCAATGATGATCAATTTGAAAAGGGATAAAATTGTCTGCAAGTGAGTTATTAAATACTGGGCCCCTGCCTATGAGCTGTATTTCAGGCGACTTGCAGGAATTGTAGCAGTGAAGGAAAGAGACCTTGTTGCAGGTCCGCCATATCTAGAACAAGAAAATAATTTCTATTTATGGAAGGATGATAAAGTAACAGCCCGGTGACTATTAGGAAAATGACGGACGAATGAGTGTGCTTGTTTTAGCAAGTTGTTGGAAATGCAGTTTTCGAAGCAAGATGAAAATTATTTTAGTGGGTTAAAAGGGGTGTTGTGTGGATTGGTGATTGGTTGGAGTTAAAATTGGCGGAAGAATCTGGCGGAGATTTGTCTGTTTTGCTTTTAGGGCTCAATCCTAATTGGTCCAAAACCTGGGGCGTGTTTTGTAATGTGACTGTCACTTTTGCTGTTTCGTACTTTGGGGATTGTGCCTATTTTGGTTTCACTATATTTTTAAGTTAAATAATGTGAAAATATTACTCCCTCTGGTCCAAGTGCCTCTTTAAATGGGCACTTAGTTTTTTGAAAAGATAAAAAAATAGTGGAGGTTTAATTGAAGAGTCCGTCTCTTGAAAGACGGTCTTTCCATAAGTTATGGAAATACCAAGGTTTAAAGTGTAAATTAGAATAAATGAAGATAAAATTTTCGGGTTGCATGAACCGGGTTATAAATTTTATAACTACAACATGTTGCATACTAAAATTTTAATATTACAAGTAAGACCTTTTACCTTTTATAATTTTAATTATACCCGTCTTTCCATAAGGCTGTGGAAAGACCGTCTTTCCCAAGACTTTGCCTTAATTGAAAGTGTAAAAAGTAAAATGGGTGAATGAAAATAAACTATAATTTGCTAAAAAGGGAAGAAGACAAAATAAAAAAACCATCCATTTATGGAAAGATGGCCATAATTAGTGGACCAGAGGGAGTAAGTAAGATAATTGAAATAAATAAATTGAATGAACAAAATAATTTGAATTTTATTATACTTTAAATTTGGGCAAATTATTAGGAAAGACGGTCTTTGCATAGGATTATAGAAAGATGGAGTTTAATTATAATAATAAAAAAATAAATGGTCTAAGTTGTAGTATTAAAAAATTTATAACCCGATTCATGCAGCCCCGAAATTCTATCTTTATTTTTTTTAATTTACACTTTAAACCCTTTTTCCATGACTTTATAAAAATATCGTGTTTCAACAAACGGATTCGTAAATTTGTCACCATAATAAAATAAACTAAATTGAAATGTGAAGCGGTTAATGAAAACTATACAACTTCAACGGAAAGATTCATACTCCCTCTATATGTGCAAACCACTTTTGGGCATGAAATTTAGAAGATGATAAATGAGTGAATGAAATTAAATGGTAAGAAAAAAAATAAAATAAATGTATTGAATAACGTTAAACTAGATATAATTAAAAAATGTTAATATAACGAAAATATCCAAAATTAGAAAATGTGTTACTATTAGTGAAACGAGTCCGTCTCTTGAAAGACGGTCTTTCCATAAGTCATGGAAAGACCAAGATTTAAAGTGTAAATGAGAAGAAATGAAGATAAAATTTTTGGGTGACATAAATCAGGCTATAAACTTTATTACTATTACATGTTGCATAATAAATTTTAAATATTGCAACTTAGACCTTTTACGTTTTATTATTCTAATTAAACCCCACTTTTCCACAAGTCTATGGAAAAACCGTCTTTCCATAAGTTTATGGAAAAACCGTCTTTCCCAAGACTTTGCCTAGTGAAACGGAGGAAGTAATTAAATTATAACATCTCGCATTTTAAAATAGCATTTTAACTTCTCGCATTAAATTAAAAGACGGTATTTTCATAAGTCATGGAAAAAAATTAATGTTTTAAGTGTAAACTAGAAGAAATGAAGATAAAATTGGTGGGTTGTATAAATCGGGTTATAAACTTTATTACCACATGTTGTATAACAAATTTTAATATTGCAACTAAGATATTTTACATTTTATTATTCTAATTAAACCATGTATTTCCATAGTCATTCCTTTGCCAAATTATGTATCCCTCCATTTCTCTATTAGTAGCACACCACTTTTGAGTGTTAGAATTTAGGAGATGCTAAATGAATGGATGAAATTGAATTGAAAGAAAGAAAAGTAAAATGAATGGACATGATAACCTTAAATTTATCATAATCAGAAAGTGTTAATATAAAAGAAACATCTCAGATTAGAAATCTCAAATTAGAAAAGGGGGCGGAGGGAGTATTCAATTATACTTGAAACAAGTAACTGGTGCGATCCATGCAATATTTTATAATGAATAATTCTCGAATTGTCTTCGTACAATCCAGCAATCATCACAAAATTCGTGACATCTAGATGATCGTGTGTGACATCAGAAAGAAGCCATTGCTTAGTAATTAATCGCTATCTCTTCATCTCCAATCTCTCTTCATCCATCAGATTAAACATCTCTCACCGCAACTGTAAGAATGAAAGAGAAACGAGAATCTCGCCACACACAGAATTGCACGCGATCCCCACACAACACAATACAAAAAATAAATAAAATTGTAAAAGTACCATGAATTATCCATCTCCTGAATTCCACCCAATTGCCGCCCGTAATCAGTGAACACGCTTGATGCTTGGAAAGTACGTTTTCTTGTGCAAACTGAGAACTCAGATCTAACTTATAATTTGGCATGTCAGCCTTCAGCTAACACACGGCATGGACAATAAAATCTCGTCAAGAACAAAAAGTATCGAGGCTCACCATGTTACAGTTTTCCAAGAACAAAAATGAACAAGTTCACAGCTAAAAAAAAAGAAACACATCAAGCCACACTATCTTGTAATAAACCAATGAGAAAAATGACTGTCCACTCCAACAATGTACAATGCCTGTCGATCCTTGTAACAGAACAAGATAAAAAAGCCACTCCAGTTATTCAAGAATCGACGTTTATGTAGTTAAAAAGACGCACCCCTGAACATAAAATGGGTACTGGACTTCTTCGAATTAGTACTCAAAAAGCTGCGAAACCCACCAGATCACTCCAACTCTTTCTTTACATGAACTCTAGAGTATGTGTACGATGAGCCGTAAACCTCAAAACTTAACAGAAATGCCAGAAATCAACTCACAGCTTGTGAAGAAGGTTTTGTATCTTGGAGGGAGATGACCGTTTCAAAAGCACCGACCAAGGCTTTCACCTTACTTTTCCTGCTCTCCACAAGCTTGCTTGCTGTTTCTTCAATAACGTTGTTGAACAAACCTAGCTCATCTTTCTTCCCCTGCCCATCTTGGTGCCTCAAAGCAACTTTCACATTGTTGGAGTCGACAACATTGCCATCGCCGTTACCAGTACTACCGTTTCCACCTCCATTTCCATCACCATAACTATCAACTTCTTTCTTCTTGAAAGTTCTATTTCTTAATTCACTCACATAATGCATGTGTTTTTCATCAATGACTCTTCGCTGGCGAAATCGCAGTCTCCTTGGAGCATTTAAGGTACTGTCTGACTGAAGATCCACGATCCTGCCCCTTCTGAACTTTACTTTCACCGGTGTAGAATCTCTGGATTCAGACATAACCCAACCCTTTCGCTGAATCTTCCTTGCACTTCCTTCAACAGCTTTAGCACCATTGTTGCTTGCCGTTCCTTTTTGGCCAGGAACAATCTCATCCACTTCCTCTTCAAACGCATGTTCATCCTCATCTTCATCGAAACTATCACTGTCATCAAATTCTCCTTCCACTTCTTCACCACTCTCGAATTCTCCTTCTCCTTCTGTTTCTGCATCCTCTTCAGAGGGCGAAGGTGGGGCACCATTATTGTCAGCAGCTGGTTCTGAGAGGGTACTTGCACTTTCTGTCAAGACGACGTGCAAACTTCTCTCGGGGACATTCTCATTTTCAGCCTTCCTCATCTCTGCCTTCTTTCTTTTCCAAGATAAAGTTCTTGTGATTGAAGGGGAAGATGAACCAACAGGATGCACCGATACTTTCTTTGAAGATGCTTTAGTTACCACCCTATTCTTATCAGTTGTAATACCATCTCTTCTTTTGGGTCTCACATATAAACCATCTGAAGTGTGGAATGACAAAGAAGATTTTGGCCTTACTGGCCACTGCACAATATCGGGGCAAGACTTTGGTGTCTTTGTCTTTTCAGCTTTTTCTGGTTTCTCAGCAGATGCCAACGAGCAAAGAGAAGAAGACAACTGTTTCATTAGAGCAACCTGAGGTGAACGCTTGCTGGAACTTTTGTTCATCCTCTTCTCAACTTTTGAATTTTTATGAAGTGATGGATCTTTTAGAGATGCTTCAACATTTTTTGAAGGAAACGATACCTCTCTCTTGATGGTTTCAGGATGATACTCTGACTTGATAGTCGCAGGAGAAGGTGTGTGTTTCAGAGGGACAGATGTCCTAACAGGCGAAGCATATTGCTTGATTGTAGCTTTCCTTTCCCCACCAGAAGATACAGCTATTGAAGATCTATGTTCCTTATCAGATGATGTCATTTGTTTATGCACCATTGCCTTCTTTTTCTCCCCAGAAAGTTCAGCCACTGTAGGTCTTGGTTTCCTATTAGGCGACACCATTTGCATATGCACCACAGCCTTCTTCTTCTCTCCCGAAGGTGCAACGGGAGCAGGACTCTTCTGCCTATCAGTTGATGCCACCTTCGTATGCACCATTGCTTTCTTTTTCTCCCCTGAAAGCACAGCTTTCGCAGGACTCTGCTTCCTAACAGGCGATGCCCTTTGTAGATGAATTGTAGAAGAATTTCGTGTCCTATCAAGTGATGTTGTTTGCTCGAGCACCATAGCTTTCTTCCCCTCACCCAAAGGCAGCATCATCTCCTTCTCCACTGCAGCCTTCTTTCTCCCGCAAGTCTCACCTGTAGGTGTCCTTTGAGGTGCTGCTGTTTGCTTGAGCACTACTTCCCATTCACCCTCCTCGAGTGGTACGTCGATAGCAACCTTCTGTTTACTCGATTGAGCTTTGGTGCTTCTTTTTCGCCAAGGACGAACCTCCTCCTCATCAAAAGTGTGCTTTCGACCATACTTACAAAAATCATGACAAGAACCAGTAGAAGCTCTGAGATAATGCGGGACAATCTTTTCCTTGGCAGGTTTGGGACTCGGTTTGCCGGTAGAATTTCTCCTTGGACTGTTGCCATCATGGAATGAATCAGAGGATACACTGCAATCTTCAGGAAGAAAGCCAGATTCAGTACCCGAAAGGGTCAGTTTTCCCTCGAACACCTCTTCCTCGCTATAGCCCTTCGATTCACTTCCCAGTGCCCATGAATCCACACTCTCCTCGGCCATCAAACAACAAAATCAGAAGACCAACGAACCTAAAGAGAAAAAAAGTACACCTACATGTAAGAAACAACATAACCACTTCACTAATATTCAGCTGGAAAATAAACAAAACACACATAAAGAAACAAAACCAAACATGATTTAATCACTGCCACTGGGACCGAAAATGACCATAAAAGTAGTTGCATAACTACCTACCAATAAAACCAAATGATTTTATCACCTCCCCCTTCACTGCCCGGCAATTATCCTATTTGTTCTTCCAACCAAATGAAATTCAATAAAAAAGAGGGGACCGATTAAAATTTCACGTGCTATACCAAATCCCCAGTGTACCCATTTATCTCTATCCCTAACTGAGTAATGTAGTTGAACTATCTTAATCAAGAACATCAACCAGATTATCAAACCCCCAACTCAGGTACCAAGTACCCATCAAAACAATAATTCCCATTCCTACTTGAAGATTACACAACAAATTCACCAAAATCCCAAATCAAAATCCAAAAAAACTCACAAACGCAAAAGCAGCAAACCGAAAAGGGGCGATCAAAACGAGAATACACGATTACCTTTTGAAATCCTTTTTTTCTGCTTAACGACGAAGCGAGATGAGGAAGAAGAAAAGGCCCACGAAAAGTCTTGTTACATATTGCAGCAATCGTGGGAGCAACACCTTTTTTGCATCATCTTGGTGTTGAGAATTCTCTGGGGTTTTCAAGAAAGGGAGAGTTAGCGCGTTTGTTGGTTGTTGAAGAATCTGGCTTTTTCAGAAACGGAAAAAACAAAGAAAGCGACACATAACCTTTAGTACAGAATGGGACGCATACGGGTCTTTTTCCTAGGATATATTGCGTCATAATTATCCCATGCGGAGTATTATCCTGCCTTTTATTTTGCTGTTATCGCGTCATATTTACAAGATTGATACAATTACAAGTTGTCACGTTTGTATAGAAATTCGAAGGTAACTATTTTTGCTTTTACTGAAGATAATAATGAGGAATTAATGATGATAATCAGATGTATTCGATTTATCTAAATGTAAAATAATACTCATTCTGTCACACATTAAATTACTCACTTATTTTATAGCACTAGTTCCTATTAAAGTTTAACAACATGCTTGAATAGATATATGAAATATATGTGATATTGTTGAATTTGTTTTTACATGTAGTTTGTAGAAAGTAACTTTTTGTTTGTTCGTTATTATAAGTAGGCGTAGCTAAACATATTAATGTCAAACATGTATCTC
This sequence comes from Rubia yunnanensis, assembly GCA_037428765.1. NCBI lineage: Eukaryota > Viridiplantae > Streptophyta > Magnoliopsida > Gentianales > Rubiaceae > Rubia > Rubia yunnanensis. The sequence continues at coordinate 6,273,184 of CM075069.1, forward strand.
GAACGGTGCAATGACCAATGATTAGGCTGTAATTTAAGATGAGATGGAAGGAGTCATGTTTTTAATTAAAAGTTGTTTATGATTAATTTTTCTTTTATTGAATGAAATAAGGAAGGATAATCATCGCTTAATATGTTGGAATTTAGAATAATTTTTTATCTCAATAACCGCCATGACTTCACTAAATTTAACATTTAAAACTTAAAATTATGGATAACAATATATTCTTAAATATTACTATTATATTGAGGATGATTTAATCAGTTAAACGGATGCAATCAACTCTAATAGTTTGGTATGATTTAACTTGGTTTTATGCTAGACCTCTTTTAGTATCCATCTCAAATTATATCCACTTACTATTTAGTACTATTATTTATCAAACTTTAATACCATCTCTGTCTCAGTCATATCTACAAATTTTTTAGTCAACTTTCTCAATACATGTTTAACCATAAATTTCAATTAGTATATAAATGTCAATATCTTTATGTGAGATTTCCCACAAAATATATTTTATAAATATTAAATTTTTATACACCAGTAGTATATGTAACTAAAGTTATTGATGATTAAACATAATATAAAAAGTAGGTTAAAAATGTACAGATATAACTGACACAGAGGGAATAGTACATCTGAATAGATACTTTCATTTTACTAGAAAAAGATTCCAACAAATAACCAAACACATTCCCAAGTGAAAAAGTTTCGGAAAATAATATGGAATCTCAGAGCACCTCACAAGACAGTGATATTTATTTGGAAGATAATGGAGCTCTACTAACAGCGGGGGGAAAAAGGATAGATATATATGGTCATGTATTTTACTTTAATTATGTTATGTATTTATATTACTTAGTATATAATATATATTTTTAATTTAATTTAATAATTTAAATATGTTTGAATTAATATTAAATAAAAATTAATATTTACCACGGCCGCGTTCGCTGTGCACCGCCACCATCGGTCTCCTCTTCGTCTCCGGTCTCCTCCGCCACCGCCGATCTTTTTCTCTTCTTCTCTGCCGGTCTTCTTCTTCTGCCCATTCTCCTCTTCTTCTCCGGCCCGATCTCCTCTTCTTCTCCTGCGACCGATCTCCTTCCCTTCTCCAACTCCGACTCTCCTTCCCTTCCCCGGCCCCACTCTCCTCTCCTTCTCCGGCTTTCCATTTCTTCTCCCAGCCTCGTTCTCTTCTCCGGCTCTCCATTTCTTCTCCCGGTCCGTTCTCCTTGGGAAGACTTGAACCAAGTCTCCTTGACCGGTTCTCCTTCCCAAGATCCGAACCGGGTGGCGGTGGTGGTGGTGGCAGTGGCAGTGGCGGCGATTCCAGCACCGGCGGTGGCTCTGATGTCGGCACCGACAATGGCGGTGGATGGGCGCTGCCGGTCTTTTTTACTGTTTTTTGTTTTATTTTAAAATTAGTGTTATATATATATGTATGTATTAGGGCGTAAATAGTAAAATACAGGGTGTGATATATCAACACCCAAAAAAAAACTTACAAGAATAAACATCGGTCAGGGCCACTCTGCCAGATACAATAAAAATGAAGAGGATGAATCAAACTTTTTCTTACAGTGTGAGGAATCACTGAGGACATTGAGGGCGTCCACTCTAGGCTTCAACATAGATCAAAGTCAAGTTTGGGTTTTCAATACTTGAGTTCAGACATTGGGTTCTGAATGCTCCAGCAAACGGTCATTTAGGGATTTTTGAAAACAAATGAATGCAAAAGCTATTAATAATAGCAGCATTGACTCAATCCATAGCTGGGAAGAGGCAAGAATCATACAACAATCCACAAGGTTTTCAAAAGACTTCAGACGGTTTCAGGGAATACCAACCAAATGACGCATTGAAACAATATGGTTGCAACATAGACTCTGTTTGGCATGGCTTGTTTAGCACCTGTTTTGTGTCTGGTAAACAACTGAAAATATGCTTATTTAAGAAACATAAGTTATTTTTTGAGATTTTCCTTTCCTTTCAGCCAACTTTACTTATACCATACACAACCATAGTCATAAAATCAGGGCCGTCTCCGACATTTCGGAGGCCCTGTGCAAATGAAAAATGAGGCTCCTAAATATATTAATGTAAAATTTTCATATAAGAATTATATCAAGAGTGTGTCTCTTGAAAGACGGTCTTTCCATAAGTCATGGAAAGACCAAGGTTTAAAGTGTAAATTAGAAGAAATTAAGATAAAATTTTCGGGTTGCATGAACCGGGTTATAAATTTTATAACTACTACATGTTGCATACTAAAATTTTAATGTTACAATTAAGACCTTTTACCTTTTATTATTCGAATTAAACCCCGTCTTTCCATAAGTTTATGGAAAGACCGTCTTTCCCAAGACTTTGCCTTATATCAATACGATATTACAAATTTTCTAAACAATACGATATTACAAATTTTCTATATATATAATACCTAATAATATAATTTTGGGGCCCCAGAAATTTTGGGGCCCTATTCAACAGTACCGGTTGGGCCATATAAAGGCCGGCCCTGCATAAAATCGGCTAATCCCTCTTCCAACCTTAATCATTAACACAAATTCGGTCATCCTTACCTTTTCAATTAACAAGTCAAAAATGGAACTATGGAAAATTAAAGGAATATAACATAATATAGTAAACCGCCTTTCAAGTTCTAGTTCCTGTATAATTGATAAAGTTAACCTTCATTACAAGAACAAGATGTTGCAAGTAGGGGTTCAAATTGTCCAATCCTACCCAACCCGACTCAATTCGATTCATTTTGATTCGACTCATTTGGGTTGAATTAATATCATAAACGGTCTATTTTTTCAAGAGGACACATTCGTCGAATGGGTCCTCTAAATGCTGCTAAAAAAATAATTCAAAGAGGATGCATTTAGAGAATGCGTCCTCCACAGAGATCACCAATTTTCAAAATAACTGCATTTGCATCCAAATTATTGAGTTCACGCACAGTAAATTAAATCACTCGTCAAAAGTGAAACTATGGAAAATTAAAGGAATATAACATAATACAGTAAACTGCCTTTCAAGTTCTAGTTCCTGTTTAATTGATAAAGTTAACCTTCATTGTTAGTCACAAGAACAAGATGTTGCAAGTAGGGGTTTCAAATTGTCCAATCCGACCCAACCCGACCCAATTCGATTCATTTTGATTCGGCTCATTTGGGTTGGGTTGGGTTGGGTCGGGTCAATAACTCATTTGAGTCAAGAACGGGTTGGGTTAGATTTTGACTCAAATCAACCCATTTTGACCCATGTGCAATTTTGTCTCATTTTCTTGAAAAATAATATCATAAAAAAGAATTAATTTAATACAACATATCTACCATTAATTTACTTCATAAGCAACTTTAAAATTCTTGAAAAAATAAATTTATAAAGCTAAAATAATAGCAACAAATTATAAAAATTATTATTTTATATAATTTTAGTCGATTTGGGTCGATTCGAACCAACTCATTACCCGACCCAACCTAACCCAAAATTAGGGGATTTTGACCCGACGACGATCCGACCAATTTGACCCTTAAATTTAGGTCAATTTAAATCGGAACATCTGAGCCGTCCCAACCCATGACCAGCCCTCCTAGTTGCAAACATTTTAGGTTGCTATCTGCATAATGCTTTGTATTTCATTAATGTTTTAGGAGTAGTATATACTATTTGCTATTTGCATAATGTTTTAGGAGTAGTATATACTATTTGCTATTTGCATAATGTTTTAGGAGTAGTATATACTATTTGTTATTTGCATAATGTTTTAGGAGTAGTATATACTATTTGCTATTTGCATAATGTTTTAGGAGTACTAGCATATAAAAGCATGGTTGTTTAGAAAGTACTTCTCCATTGTTTGGTCAAAAAACCCTTTCCAATGTGTTACTTGTCGGAAAAGGAAAAAAACCAAAAAAGAACATTCACAGCTTGAGCACTAGAGCCGGAAACCTAACTATAAAAATCATCTTCCACAGAAGCACCGGCACCGGTCGGTTCAGTAGCTGCGGTCTCGGCGAACCGGAATTCGGTGCCGAATCCTCTCGACTGCTGCAGTGTCTGAGCAAACGACCGGTACTTGCTAATATCGGCATCACTCACACTTCTCCGGGCAAACTTCATCGACTCCTCAAAGTGAGCTGCCTTAATCTGAGAAACCTCGTCTTCCTCCTCCATCTCCTCAAAATCATCTCGCTTTCTCTTGGCTCTCTCGATATCCTTCTCGATGTTCTCTCTGATGGCGTATTTGCACGCCCGCTGGCAGATTTCCGTAATGTCAGCTCCACTGAATCCCTCAGTGTACTCCGCTAGAGCGCTCAAGTCCACATCGTTAGAAACCGGCGATTTCCTCAGGCAAGCTTTGAAGATCTGGTGCCGGGAGTCCTTATCCGGGAGCGGAATGTAGATGAGCTGATCGAGTCTTCCGGGCCGCAAAAGCGCGGGATCGATGATGTCGGGACGGTTTGTTGCGCCGATGATGAAAACGGTTTTCTTCGCGTTCATTCCGTCCATTTCGGTCAGGAGCTGATTCAGCACTCTGTCGGCGGCGCCGCCGGCATCGCCGACGCTGCTTCCTCTCTGCGTAGCGATGGAGTCCAGCTCGTCGAAGAAGAGAACACACGGGGCGGAGGCTCGCGCCTTGTCGAAGATTTCTCGGACATTGGCCTCGCTCTCTCCGAACCACATTGTGAGCAGCTCCGGTCCCTTGATGCTGATGAAGTTCGCCTGGCACTCGTTCGCGATGGCCTTAGCGAGCAGGGTTTTGCCGCATCCGGGGGGACCGTAGAACAGAACTCCCTTCGACGGCGACATGCCGAACTTCTCGAACTTCTCCGGATGCTCGACCGGATACTGGACGGTTTCTTGGAGCTCACGTTTCACGGTTTCGAGGCCGCCGATGTCCTCCCAGCTGCAGTTCGGAACTTCCACCACGGTTTCCCGGAGAGCGGAGGGATTGCTTGCTCCGAGTGCGGTGTGGAAGTGTTCATTGGTAACCGCCATGGAGTTGAGGACTTCTGCATCAATGGAGTCATCCTCCAAGTCGATCACATCCATCTTCTCCCTGATGCATTGGAGTGCAGCCTCCGTGCAGAGAGCTGCCAGATCCGCGCCGACATAACCGTGGGTGTTTTTCGAGATTCTTTCCAGCTCCACATCTTCAGCTAGCTTCATGTTCTTGGTGTGGATTCTGAGAACCTCAAGCCGGCCGATTTCGTCGGGTACTCCGATGTCTACCTCTCTGTCAAACCTCCCGAATCTCCTCAGCGCGGGATCGATACTGTTGGGACGATTCGTGGCGCCCATGACGATAACATGAGCCCGAGATTTAAGCCCGTCCATAAGTGTCAACAATTGCGAAACTATCCTCCTCTCAACTTCGCCATTAGTCTTGTCCCTTTTCGGAGCAATGGAGTCGATCTCATCGATGAAGATGATCGACGGCGCGTTCTTCTCCGCCTCCTCAAACGCTTTCCTGAGATTGGATTCACTTTCTCCGGCCATCTTCGACATGATTTCCGGTCCATTGATGCAGAAGAAGAAAGCTCCGGTCTCATTCGCCACGGCTCGGGCTAGCAAAGTCTTTCCCGTTCCCGGAGGACCGTAAAGAAGGATCCCCTTCGGCGGCTTCACGCCGATGGATTTAAACAGCTGAGGATGTCTCAATGGAAGCTCCACAAGCTCGCGTATTTGCGCCATCTGTTTTCGCACTCCACCGACATCATCATAACCGACTTCATCAAGCCGATCTTCGTCTTCCCTCCTCACCGCCTCCCCCTCGCAGAAGATCTCCGTGTCCGGAGCGACGATACAGTACTCCGGCGGGTCTGTCTCGATGACCTTGTACTCCACGCACCGCATCCCGCCGCGTACGAGGAAGAGATCTCCTTTTCTGACGGGACGGTACGCGCCGGAGAAATACGGCTGCAGAAACGCGTCGAAGAGGTTCCCCGTGACGCCTTCGACGGTGTCGTCGACGGGAAGGACGTGGACGCGCTTCCCGTACTTGACGTCCGGACACTGGTGGACTGAGACAACATCTCCGAGCCGGACCCGGAGGTTCGCCCGGACAACCTTGTTCATCCGGATCTTCGGAGCTTCGCAGGTTTCGTCGGCGATGGCGATGCAGACGGTGTCTCTTCTCTTCTTTCCCTTGAGGAGGACGGTGTCGCCGTTGAAAAGCGCGAGCGTTTCCATGGCGGTGGGGTGTAGAGCGACGGTGGAGTTGTCATCGTTGACGGCCTCGTCGACGACAAGCCGATTCGGCGATTTCTTCCGGTCGAGAATCGCCGTGCTGAAGTCGCGTTTGACGCCTTGCGATTCAATTTGGTTACTCATGATTGTTGGGGATTTTTGTGAGGGCTGGGGGGCTTTGTTATATAGGGGGGAAATTCTCCGTTTCCGTTTTGGAAAAGGGTGAGTTTTGAAACCGGAAAAGAACGGGATACGGAACGGGTGCTTTATATTTTTTATGTATGGTTGTGGAATTTTGGATGCAATTGTGCATGTTTTGAAATTTGAATACTATAGTGGAGGACGTATTTAGATGGGGATTATTATTATTATTATTATTATTTAGAATGCGTCTTCATCGTAATTAATTTTTCTTTTTACAGAAATTTCAAATTGAATGCGTCCTCTTGGTGATTATTATTTATTTTTTTGCAGAAATTTCAAAGTCCTCAACATGTTTAAATTTATTTTTTTAATGATTGTGTAGAGGACGCATTGCATCCTCAGTTTCTGGATTTTTTTAAAATTATTTTGTAGATGACGCATTCGTCACTGTCCAAAAATTTGTTTCCGAATTTTTGTTTTAAATTTTTGTGAAAAATGCATCCTCAACATTGGCTTTAATTTTTTTATCTTGAATTTATTATATAAATTTTGACTTGCATGTTATTAAAAACGTGTCCTGAATTTAACAAATGATAAAATTTTAATTCAGCAATTTATAAATTATTGTTTTTCATATTTTTGTTTTGGGTGAAGATAGCGCATAAGTAGACTTGTGTTTGTTTGATGATATTTTAAAAATTACAGCAATGATAAATTTTGATCATGGAATTTGCAATTTTTTATCTAGTCTTGAATATGGAGTAGGAGTGAAGTATTTTATAGAGTTGGAATGAATGTAAATAAATAGAAATGTACAGTATCTAAAGAAGACGTGTGAGAATGAGTGCTAAATGGCATGTAAGATACTAATGAGGAATATAATGAATAATATTAGTCATTTCTTGAAATTGTCAATGGTTTAACAATAGTCTCTTGACTAATTCAATACGTACCTGGATCTAAGAACACTCATCGTGACGGTCATTGGTAGTCGTCCGGCTGGTCTGATGGATGGTATTCGCTCTCATGCCCACAACTGCCAATAATTAAAATAAAATGTAGTATAATGTTAGAGCACATTATGGACATTATGTACAACTGAATAGATTGACCAACAACTTTACCTGTAGCAAGACAAGTGGCCCAACTATGGATTTAACTTGTGGGATTGCAGCGTCACATAAGCACCTGTACAAGTATGCCAAAATGACACTTCCCCAACTGCACTGATGTGCTGCACCTAGGTTCATCAGTGCCGACAAGTAGAGCAAAGGGATAAGGTGGCCAGATGTGCCTGACATGAGCTTTCCACCGACCAGCAGTAGAATGAAAACTCTAGCTCATTGTTGACAATGTACCTCAGTAGCATCAATAGGCAACAGACTGTGCAATAAGTTTCCCAACCAGCTGGCCCTGATGCGACCCCCTCTGATAGCACCCGGGTCTGGTGTAACACCAAGGTAGTCCGTGCACATTCTCTGCCAGTCATCTATACACATGCTAGTGTCTACACCAATGACTGGAATGTCGTCGATCGAAAGACCCCATAAGATGCCTACATCCTACAAAGTGATGGTAGCTTCACCTATCGGCAGGTGAAACGTGTGCGTCTCCAGTCTCCAATGCTCCACTAAAGCAGTGATAAGGGAATGGTCAATGTGAATTGGTGCGGAATCCAAGAGTCCCTGGAATCCAGCTTCACGCACATAGCGCATAACTCTATCGGGCATCCGATCAGTCCAACAAGCCCCATCGCACGACCTCATCTGCAGTGCCTCATCCTCTAAATGACTGTTGTACAACGCATGGGCATAATGCTCCTGGTGAAGGTACAACAAATACTCTTCAATGGGTTCTGGATGATACATGGTGTGTCCATGTTGACAATCAGAATCACATGTCAAAATTAATCAGTCAAGAATTCCACAAATACACATAATACTACAACACGTGATAAATATTCCACAAATACACATTATACTGCAACTCCTGAAAAAAAAACTACTTCATGTGATAAATATTGGAACCAAATCGTACAGTAGCTTCTATTTAAACAAATACACGTAATACGAATGTAGACAATCAATTTCACTCGAAAAACAAAAGAATTTACAAACTCCATATTACAAACACGGCACTAAGCACGGCCTCGCCTACAGACGCCACTTGAATCACCTGGCACCCTTTCATCCATTTGATTCCTTATCCTTCTCTCCGCAAACTGACCACGCCTCCTATTGCAAACATTTTTAATATCAAAAATCAACCTCCAACTAGCACATTGCCATAGTGATGGATCTCGTACATGCATGAAACCCTGACTATATTATTGCACATAGGTGGTCGTGTGATCTACCCTGTCACATAGAGTATACCCTGTCACATAGGTGGTCGGGATCTTCACGCCTATACCGACAGACGACCAATGCATTGGAACAAGGGAAATGGAAAATTTGCCATTAACAAGTACATTCCTTTTTCCAGTATTTGACTGTGTACTGCCTCTCACTAATGCTGCCATCAATGGTCCTTGTCACAACCCTGTAAGTCTGCGATGCATGTCCAAACACGGTTACAATATGTCCCAGTGCCCAAGTGTCTTACTTCTTAAATTTTTTCCAAATCCTACTGGGGAACATAGATCTACACAGTTCAACATCAATTTAGAATTAAGAAACTGATTTGTGAACACATAAAGAACTGTAATGAATAAGGAAAGTACCTCCAATTTGTGGCATCCATTACCCTTTGAGCAAACATTTCAACTCTTCGCTCAAAAGTCGCTTTGACACACGCAGTTATCGGGAAATTTCGTGCGCGCAATAAATATTTGTTGTAACTCTCTGACAAATTGGTTGTCAGAATTCCCCAACATCGATCACCCTCATCAAAGGCAAGGCACCACTTACTGCTATCATGTTGTATCAACCAATCCCAAGCAGATGGTTCGATACTCTCCAACTCCTCCTTGTACTCCCTCCACCTGCTCTCTCGTCTGGCACCACCAAGTTTCCAAACCAGAGTCTTTAGAAGCGCATTCTTGAACCTCCGCCCTCAGCACTAAGGAAGTTGGACTGAAAATGACGCAAGCAAAATCAGTGGTATCCAGCTGGCTCCATCCGTTCCTCCATATGTCTCATTGCATTTTAAATTCCATCATGGCGATCTGATATAATACAGATTGGCCTACTATCACCACCAACCACGTGGACACGCAGTCTCTGCATGAACTAGTTCCAACTCTCATTAGTTTCAGCGTCAATAATTACATAAGTGATGTTGAGTATGTAGTCGTTCGCGTCGTGCAGCACGACAACTAGCATTGTGGCCTTGTATACACCTCTCAAATGAGTGTCATCCACACTAATCACCGGCCTGCGGTGGAAAAATGCATCAATTGCCTGACCAAACGCCCAGAAAACAAACTTAAATTTCCTACACCCATGCCCGTGCATTCTATCAGGTACGTCTGCCCAATCAAATAGTTCTCAAATTAGCCTTGACAAGCTCATCCATTTATGTTGGCAACTGTTCAAAGGATTCCTCCCAAGTTCCGAATACCAAGTCAATAGCCTTCTGTCGAGCATACCACGCCTTCTTATAGGAAAAGGTCACATTTAACTCCGTCTTCACATGCGCTTGTACATCTTTCACCGTGTAAGAAGGATTTACGTCAATGTGGTGGCGAATTGAATGGGTGATCATCACCGATATCAGGTTAGTGTTACACGTCGATCGACCAACACCAACACAAGCATACTACTTGTCCAATTGGTGATCTCCCATATGCCATGCGAAGCCTTTTTGCTGGCTCTAGCAACCCAATGACAATTACCAAAGACTAAATTGTTTTTTTGGTCCCCTACAAAGTATCTTTTACTATCTTTTGGTCCCAAGTTGCAAAACCACTGTTAGATGGTACCCTACAAATTCAAAACATGGTTTTTGGTCCCTAAACCCAGTTTCCGGCCAGATTTCTGGTTTTCCGGCGCACATGCCGATCACGTGCCATTTTTCCGGTAAGCCCAGGGCTAATTTGGTAATTTCACAAATTAAAAACAATTTACGCCGATGTACAGTGTTTGCCCAGAAAAAAATGAGTATTGTTTTTAATTTTTGAAATTACCAAATTAGCCCTGAGCTTACCGGAAAAAATGGCACGTGACCGGCACGTGCGCCGGAAAACCAGAAATCTGGCCGGAAATTGGGTTTGGGGACCAAAAACAATGTTTTGAATTTGTAGGGTACCATCTAACGGTGGTTTTGCAACTGGGGACCAAAAGATAGTAAAAGATACTTTGTAGGGTACCAAAAAAACAATTTAGTCATTACCAATTCCTTCAACAACGTACTTGTATTTCGCATAGCGTGTGTGTGACCTTCTCTCCACGACCCTGTGTTCCCTGTTCATCATGGAACTCCACTTGGAAATAACTTCTACGAATTCTAGCTTTGTCCGAAATCGCATACCCAATGCCACTTCACCAGTCGCTTGAACATAACTAGTAAGTCCGTCACCACAATTAGTTGGGACATAGACATCCTCATTAGGGCCCCCATAATCTCTAAAGTAGGCCTCTGTATCAGGATTCACCAAAATATGGGATGACGTGGCTACATTGTTCGTGCACATCACTTGTTCATCATCGTCTCCAGGATTCGAATCAGTTGATAAGGAACGATCATCTTCACTTTGTTCATCAAGTTCCCCTTCCTCACCATCGTCATCGCTACCAATATGACCAACAACATGTTCGCCAATTTCACCCACATAATCATCATCGAAGAAATTCAGCTCCTCATGATGGCCACCATATATACCACCACTTGTGGACCGCTGAGCGCAATTGATGTGAACATACGCACTAGGTTGGCTGGACTCACCAATGACAAAACCTTGGCAATGAACATGGGGTGGTAAAGTTGGTAAAGGTATACAGTTCTGGATGTTGCTCAATAACGACATGAACGTGCCAACCTAAGGTCACCCGCACGGTCAATGGTGCTTGATTCTTCTCCACAATAATGTACAAATCTACTGAGGACAACTTCGATCAACAATGTCGAAGAAGATTGCGGTAGACTCGTCATCTTCCACATTATAACACTGATAGTATGCGGCCGAACTAATTAGCTTAGGACAACGGTAATATATTTTCAACAAAAACCCCTCACTTGCAATACCAAACCTTCTGAAAATTAAATCAACTAACTCCGAGTGGCTAACCTCCTTTCGAGAGTCACGTTTCTCTCCGGTATGAGAGGATCATAATACGTGAGGATGTCTTAAATACCATAGCAAACTTGAACTCCTTTACTAGTGAGGAGCCGGATACCCAGCTCTCCTCTAGTGTTGGGGCCATTGAGGGGCATGTGAGGAACATATTAGAGGTATTGGCCCGCATGGAAGCTCGTGATTCCGAAAACACACCATACCAATTTGAACTCGATGACTCGGTGAGTGAGGTCACCAATAGACATGATTTTGAGTTTGAAAGGGATGAGGAGTTGGTTGTAGAGGATAGAAAAATGGAGGAAGAGGTGATAGTGCTACATTATCCATTAGCATTGTCACCCCTTCTCCCACCTAGTGAACCAACTCTTCCATTTTCGGAAGTTTTGAGGGAAACGAGAGAGGAGCCAAAAGATTATCCTAAGCTCCCTAACCACTTAATTCCCTTTGAACCATCTCTACCTCCACAAGACTTTCCTCTTGGAAGTTTTGTGCCCCCACCTCTCTTGTTTTGGATGCTCATGGTGAAGAGCTTCAAGCCTTCACCATACGGATAACATTAGGGTCGTGCCGACGACCTTAAAAATACGGAGCTTCGTCGTGCCGACGACGTTAAATAAATTCGGCATTTCTTTTAGTTTTTGTTTCTTAGTTTGTGTTTCTTAGTTTGTTTTTGTTGTTGTTTTGTTTTGTTCTTTTTTATGGCATGTTTTTCTATAATGTTGTAGCAACATGAAGTGCATTGCAATGAAGGAGATGAATGAACGAGATCAATGAACGAGGGAAGCAAGCTTGGACAGTTGGTAAGAAAACAGAAAAAATTTTAAGCCTGGGATACCCTGCCGTCGCGAGTCGCGATGTGCTTCGTCGCGAGTCGCGACGAACAGGGGAGCAAAATCCACTCCCAGCGCCAACTTTCCGCGAGTCGCCCTGACGTCGCGAGGCTCATCGCGAGTCGCGACACCCTACGTCGCGAGTCGCGACGAGCTCAGAAAAATTTGAGCTTCCGGACTCCACTTTCCGCGAGTCGCGATGACTTCGCGAGGCTCGTCGCGAGTCGCGACACCCTTCGTCGCGAGTCGCGACGAGCTCAGAACATTTTGAGCTCCCGGGCTGTACTTTCCGCGCGTCGCGATGACGTCGCGAGGCTCATCGCGAGTCGCGACGAACCTCGTCGCGAGTCGCGATGTGCTCAGTAACTTTCGAAAATTTTTTGAGCCCGGATTTCAAGTTTCCAAGCTTCCAAGTTTCCAAATGATTTTAAACATTGCATGATCTTTCCTTCTTTTCCACCCAACACTCCCAAGAACATCACATACCTCTCATTTCTTCCACCATCCTACATATATTGACATATGAACATTCTTGCATCTTTATAGTACATTTGTTGATTGTAGTATGCCGACTACATCATTGTGACCGTAAGTTCTTATCCTATAATGATGCTTGTATACATGTCAATATATGTTGGATATTTTTCATGCATAATCTTATAGTGGTAATTGAGGGTTGATTGGTTGTTCTTTGACAATACTATGGTTATTAACTCTTGATGCTAAACCTAGTATTACATATCCTTATGTACTTGTGAGTTTAATGTGTTCTTCGTGGTGTAGTCTTGATCAAACGGCGCCATGGAGACAGTGTTTTTCTCGAGGGGTGAGTTCTTCTACGGCATTTTTGCTCACCCTTCCGGTTCCGAAACCCATCTCGGGACCATCCAAGTACTTGGATATCGCCATATCACCGGCGAATTGCGGAGACACGGGTGTCACTCTAACTTCCTTACCTTGATTTTTATTCTTCTTGCCTTACGTGTTTACATTGAGGGCAATGTAATGTTTTAAGTGTGGGGAGGGGTTAGAGGATTCAATGCATGCTAGATTGTTTTGGAATGCTTTTTGCTACTTTTCATTGGAAAAACATAAAAAAAAAAAATAGAAAAACAAAAAGAAAAAAAAAGAAAAAAAAAAAAAAAAAGAAAACGAAAACCCGCTAAGTTGAAAACCCGAGAGGGCAACTTAGGCAACATTGGGGGCCCGGATAGGTCGAAAACCCTTAAAGGGCGGCCTAGGCAAAAATGAGAGGCTTAAATGTGCGGAAAAAGGTGAGATGTGAGCTAAAGAAACAGAATGTGTGGCTAGGATGAAAACTCGAAAGAGCTCCTAGGCAAAATGAGAGAAATTGAGAGAAATTGAAAAAATGCTATGATTTTACTCATTTGCCGGCGTTGGAGTCATAAGGTTGCGGTGGTCACACGGATGAATCGGGTAGCTCAATATCTTTAGACCTCTTGGGATTGGGTAGCTTAGTGGGTTAGGAAACGGAGTATGGTTATGAAATTCTTGATCTCTTTCTACTTCGTTTTTGGTTGATATATTGGCATTAGGTGAAGCATGTGTTTAAAACTTCCTCTATGGTTTTAGCTTCATTTTGTGTCATTGAATTCTGGGAATATCAATTCTGGGCTGTGAAATATTTTTATGGGTAGTGAATTGATAAGTGGTAGGTTTGGTTAGATTTAGGATTGGGGATGTGTGTGTGCAAAATTCTCATGTGAGCTTTTATTTTGGGATTTTTGAGATTGAGAGTTTTTGTGAGGCTTTGATTGGGGGATTAGTTTAGGTTTTGGGATATATCATTTACTCCGCATGCTTGAATCTTTTCTTACTCGAGGGCGAGTAAGGTTTAAGTGTGGGGAGGTTTGATATGTCCATTTTGTGTGGTTATTTTGGGGGTTTTAGGATGTGGATATGCCATTTCCTCCGTATGCTTAAATCTTTTCTTACTCGAGGACGAGTAAGGTTTAAGTGTGGGGAGGTTTGATGTGTCCATTTTAGGCGCATTATTTAGTAGTATTTAGGATCACTTTTGTGCTCTTTTATTATCGAGAGCTTGTGTTTTACCTTGAAATTCACTTAGGAGAGGTAAAAGCAACTTTGTACTCTTTTACCTCTTTTAAGTGGATTTTGTGTGACAAGGGAAGAACACGGAACCAACGAAGACCGGAAGACATTGAAGACTATACTTTCGAAGACTTTTGGATACTCACTTCGAAGACATGAAGACCGGAGGCCGTTGAAGACCATTTTGGAGCTGTTGAAGACTTGAAGAGTGAGAGGGATGGCTATGAAGAAGACAAAGAAACAATGCAAAACTGTGGCTGCCGTCGCGACCCCGTCGCGACGCCGTCGCGACACCATCGCGAGCCGGGGCACCGTCGCGAGTCGCGACGAACACCGTCGCGAGTCGCGACCATCGGGTGGCCAGAAATCAACTTTATTTTCTTTGCACTATAAATACCATCTCTTTTCCCTCTTCTTCTCCAAGCTTTCCAGCGCGCCTTTCTCTGGTTTTTGGGCGCCAAACTTAGGTTTTTCTTCTTCTTTCTTTTCTTAGCTTTCTCTTAGTTTGATTATGTCTTTTCTTGTTGTTCTAGAGTAGTTCTTGTCCTTGGGAGCAAAGGATTGAAGCTTCCACTATCTATGTAGCAAGAATTCATTTATATCTATCTATTTGGTGTTTTTGCTATTGTGCATTTATTGTGCTTTGAATGTTAATTGTTGATTGCATTGATGTTATTGAGAGCTTGATGATATGAAATGCTTGGATTAATTGTTAGCTAGGGTTTGGGGGATTTGGGTTAATTTCCCCCCTGTTCTTGTTAGCAATGTGATAGTATGAATTAGAGCTTTCGATTGTGTTAGTGTGTGGACAATGTGCTAGGCGAATGTGATTGATGTCGAACTCTTCGTCACGTTCGTTTGTGTAGCAAACGAGAGAGTCATATGCTCGCGGATGAATGTGCGTTGCACGTTCATCCAATCTCGTGTAATTGCATGAATTGGTTCAATGCCTAGTCACGGTGTAGTGGTCATAGGCATTGCCAAGCTTGTTGGTCCTTCGTGCTAAATGCCACCAATGTCGCCTTGAGTTGTGGTCGCGACTCGGGAGCCATTGGTGAGGTTTGACGAGAGATGTCGAACTCACTCTCGCAAACTACGAACTAAGAAGGATAGGAGTTCAACCTCCACGACAAGTAGTTGAAGTATTGAATAGGTGATTTAAACTCATTCCTGAAGCATTTGTTGTTTGGCGTTTATGTACTCTTGACGGTGTGTTTCACTGCATGTGTGCCATGAGTGGTTTGAGCATAGGGAGTGCTTGTGTGGTTGAATTGCTTAGGTGTAAGAACGTGACAACTTCCGTTGCACCTTTGCATGAAGATCTACGAGCATGAACTTAGAACTCCTTGTGGTGTGTGTGTTGTGGTACTTGCTAGATGGGGTGTGTGATTGTTGGGTCATGAATGCTATATGATGGAATGTGTGAATGATTCGATGAACTACATTAGATGTGGAAGTGGATATCCGTTGCCCCCAAGGCATTTTATCTTTGTAGTTTAAAACCCTTCTTTTTCTTAGTTTCGTTTGATGATTAGCATAGTCACTTGACGTTGCTAGTTATCTCGTATTTTTATCTGTGTTAACTTAGGAACCAACCAACCAACCAACCCCCCCCTTTTACTCGCTTTTATGTGTGTGTGTATATATTTACTCCTAGCCTAGTATATCAACCATTTGTGTGCTTAGACGCTTAGGAAGATCCCTCTTCTCATTGGACGACCCCGATTTGCCACTATCTACCTAGTTGTAGAAAGTAAGCACTGAGGGATTATAAATTATCTTTTGGCGCGCGGGCGCGACGACCGCCCGCGCCTGTCAAAATGGCGCCGTTGCCGGGGAAGAGGCGTTTATTCTTAAGTATTTAGGTGTATTTGGTTGTGTATTAGCTAGTTGTTTTTATTTTCCACTACTTGGTGGTTGTTTTTGTTCGGAGTAGGTATTGCTTGAGTTCTTGGTGATTTATTTTATCGAGAATCCTTGCACTATGATTCCGAACTTTTGAAAAATAAAAAAATTAAAAAAAAAATTTTTTTTTTAATGGAGCGTCTCACCTTGAGGGAACTCATGATGAGAAGAGAGGCTCAACAAGCAAGGTTTTGTAGGATGTGTCATTCCGATCATCCTACCGAATCTTGCCCTTTGTTGTGGGAAGAGCACTATGACCGAGAAAGAACCCTTGGTTTCCAAAACCATGGGTACTATGAAGAGTGCTATCAAGAGGTAGGAGATATTGGTTTTCAAGGGCAAGATGCTCATGAATGCTATCCATACCACTCTTATAATCCGGAATGGAGTAGTAGTCCGGATTTGTGGTATGAGAATGAGCCGGAAAACCAATATTACGAGCAACCTAGTTGGCCATCACCACCCTATACCATACCCCAAAACCAAGCCCAACAAGGAAGTTCAAGTTTGACACGTGAGGATGTCTTAAATACCATAGCAAACTTGAACTCCTTTACTAGTGAGGAGCCGGATACCCAGCTCTCCTCTAGTGTTGGGGCCATTGAGGGGCATGTGAGGAACATATTAGAGGTATTGGCCCGCATGGAAGCTCGTGATTCCGAAAACACACCATACCAATTTGAACTCGATGACTCGGTGAGTGAGGTCACCAATAGACATGATTTTGAGTTTGAAAGGGATGAGGAGTTGGTTGTAGAGGATAGAAAAATGGAGGAAGAGGTGATAGTGCTACATTATCCATTAGCATTGTCACCCCTTCTCCCACCTAGTGAACCAACTCTTCCATTTTCGGAAGTTTTGAGGGAAACGAGAGAGGAGCCAAAAGATTATCCTAAGCTCCCTAACCACTTAATTCCCTTTGAACCATCTCTACCTCCACAAGACTTTCCTCTTGGAAGTTTTGTGCCCCCACCTCTCTTGTTTTGGATGCTCATGGTGAAGAGCTTCAAGCCTTCACCATACGGATAACATTAGGGTCGTGCCGACGACCTTAAAAATACGGAGCTTCGTCGTGCCGACGACGTTAAATAAATTCGGCATTTCTTTTAGTTTTTGTTTCTTAGTTTGTGTTTCTTAGTTTGTTTTTGTTGTTGTTTTGTTTTGTTCTTTTTTATGGCATGTTTTTCTATAATGTTGTAGCAACATGAAGTGCATTGCAATGAAGGAGATGAAGGAACGAGATCAATGAACGAGGGAAGCAAGCTTGGACAGTTGGTAAGAAAACAGAAAAAATTTTAAGCCTGGGATACCCTGCCGTCGCGAGTCGCGATGTGCTTCGTCGCGAGTCGCGACGAACAGGGGAGCAAAATCCACTCCCAGCGCCAACTTTCCGCGAGTCGCGACACCCTACGTCGCGAGTCGCGACGAGCTCAGAAAAATTTGAGCTTCCGGACTCCACTTTCCGCGAGTCGCGATGACTTCGCGAGGCTCGTCGCGAGTCGCGACACCCTTCGTCGCGAGTCGCGACGAGCTCAGAACATTTTGAGCTCCCGGGCTGTACTTTCCGCGCGTCGCGATGACGTCGCGAGGCTCATCGCGAGTCGCGACGAACCTCGTCGCGAGTCGCGATGTGCTCAGTAACTTTCGAAAATTTTTTGAGCCCGGATTTCAAGTTTCCAAGCTTCCAAGTTTCCAAATGATTTTAAACATTGCATGATCTTTCCTTCTTTTCCACCCAACACTCCCAAGAACATCACATACCTCTCATTTCTTCCACCATCCTACATATATTGACATATGAACATTCTTGCATCTTTATAGTACATTTGTTGATTGTAGTATGCCGACTACATCATTGTGACCGTAAGTTCTTATCCTATAATGATGCTTGTATACATGTCAATATATGTTGGATATTTTTCATGCATAATCTTATAGTGGTAATTGAGGGTTGATTGGTTGTTCTTTGACAATACTATGGTTATTAACTCTTGATGCTAAACCTAGTATTACATATCCTTATGTACTTGTGAGTTTAATGTGTTCTTCGTGGTGTAGTCTTGATCAAACGGCGCCATGGAGACAGTGTTTTTCTCGAGGGGTGAGTTCTTCTACGGCATTTTTGCTCACCCTTCCGGTTCCGAAACCCATCTCGGGACCATCCAAGTACTTGGATATCGCCATATCACCGGCGAATTGCGGAGACACGGGTGTCACTCTAACTTCCTTACCTTGATTTTTATTCTTCTTGCCTTACGTGTTTACATTGAGGGCAATGTAATGTTTTAAGTGTGGGGAGGGGTTAGAGGATTCAATGCATGCTAGATTGTTTTGGAATGCTTTTTGCTACTTTTCATTGGAAAAACATAAAAAAAAAAAAATAGAAAAACAAAAAGAAAAAAAAAGAAAAAAAAAAAAAAAAGAAAACGAAAACCCGCTAAGTTGAAAACCCGAGAGGGCAACTTAGGCAACATTGGGGGCCCGGATAGGTCGAAAACCCTTAAAGGGCGGCCTAGGCAAAAATGAGAGGCTTAAATGTGCGGAAAAAGGTGAGATGTGAGCTAAAGAAACAGAATGTGTGGCTAGGATGAAAACTCGAAAGAGCTCCTAGGTAAAATGAGAGAAATTGAGAGAAATTGAAAAAATGCTATGATTTTACTCATTTGCCGGCGTTGGAGTCATAAGGTTGCGGTGGTCACACGGATGAATCGGGTAGCTCAATATCTTTAGACCTCTTGGGATTGGGTAGCTTAGTGGGTTAGGAAACGGAGTATGGTTATGAAATTCTTGATCTCTTTCTACTTCGTTTTTGGTTGATATATTGGCATTAGGTGAAGCATGTGTTTAAAACTTCCTCTATGGTTTTAGCTTCATTTTGTGTCATTGAATTCTGGGAATATCAATTCTGGGCTGTGAAATATTTTTATGGGTAGTGAATTGATAAGTGGTAGGTTTGGTTAGATTTAGGATTGGGGATGTGTGTGTGCAAAATTCTCATGTGAGCTTTTATTTTGGGATTTTTGAGATTGAGAGTTTTTGTGAGGCTTTGATTGGGGGATTAGTTTAGGTTTTGGGATATATCATTTACTCCGCATGCTTGAATCTTTTCTTACTCGAGGGCGAGTAAGGTTTAAGTGTGGGGAGGTTTGATATGTCCATTTTGTGTGGTTATTTTGGGGGTTTTAGGATGTGGATATGCCATTTCCTCCGTATGCTTAAATCTTTTCTTACTCGAGGACGAGTAAGGTTTAAGTGTGGGGAGGTTTGATGTGTCCATTTTAGGCGCATTATTTAGTAGTATTTAGGATCACTTTTGTGCTCTTTTATTATCGAGAGCTTGTGTTTTACCTTGAAATTCACTTAGGAGAGGTAAAAGCAACTTTGTACTCTTTTACCTCTTTTAAGTGGATTTTGTGTGACAAGGGAAGAACACGGAACCAACGAAGACCGGAAGACATTGAAGACTATACTTTCGAAGACTTTTGGATACTCACTTCGAAGACATGAAGACCGGAGGCCGTTGAAGACCATTTTGGAGCTGTTGAAGACTTGAAGAGTGAGAGGGATGGCTATGAAGAAGACAAAGAAACAATGCAAAACTGTGGCTGCCGTCGCGACCCCGTCGCGACGCCGTCGCGACACCATCGCGAGCCGGGGCACCGTCGCGAGTCGCGACGAACACCGTCGCGAGTCGCGACCATCGGGTGGCCAGAAATCAACTTTATTTTCTTTGCACTATAAATACCATCTCTTTTCCCTCTTCTTCTCCAAGCTTTCCAGCGCGCCTTTCTCTGGTTTTTGGGCGCCAAACTTAGGTTTTTCTTCTTCTTTCTTTTCTTAGCTTTCTCTTAGTTTGATTATGTCTTTTCTTGTTGTTCTAGAGTAGTTCTTGTCCTTGGGAGCAAAGGATTGAAGCTTCCACTATCTATGTAGCAAGAATTCATTTATATCTATCTATTTGGTGTTTTTGCTATTGTGCATTTATTGTGCTTTGAATGTTAATTGTTGATTGCATTGATGTTATTGAGAGCTTGATGATATGAAATGCTTGGATTAATTGTTAGCTAGGGTTTGGGGGATTTGGGTTAATTTCCCCCCTGTTCTTGTTAGCAATGTGATAGTATGAATTAGAGCTTTCGATTGTGTTAGTGTGTGGACAATGTGCTAGGCGAATGTGATTGATGTCGAACTCTTCGTCACGTTCGTTTGTGTAGCAAACGAGAGAGTCATATGCTCGCGGATGAATGTGCGTTGCACGTTCATCCAATCTCGTGTAATTGCATGAATTGGTTCAATGCCTAGTCACGGTGTAGTGGTCATAGGCATTGCCAAGCTTGTTGGTCCTTCGTGCTAAATGCCACCAATGTCGCCTTGAGTTGTGGTCGCGACTCGGGAGCCATTGGTGAGGTTTGACGAGAGATGTCGAACTCACTCTCGCAAACTACGAACTAAGAAGGATAGGAGTTCAACCTCCACGACAAGTAGTTGAAGTATTGAATAGGTGATTTAAACTCATTCCTGAAGCATTTGTTGTTTGGCGTTTATGTACTCTTGACGGTGTGTTTCACTGCATGTGTGCCATGAGTGGTTTGAGCATAGGGAGTGCTTGTGTGGTTGAATTGCTTAGGTGTAAGAACGTGACAACTTCCGTTGCACCTTTGCATGAAGATCTACGAGCATGAACTTAGAACTCCTTGTGGTGTGTGTGTTGTGGTACTTGCTAGATGGGGTGTGTGATTGTTGGGTCATGAATGCTATATGATGGAATGTGTGAATGATTCGATGAACTACATTAGATGTGGAAGTGGATATCCGTTGCCCCCAAGGCATTTTATCTTTGTAGTTTAAAACCCTTCTTTTTCTTAGTTTCGTTTGATGATTAGCATAGTCACTTGACGTTGCTAGTTATCTCGTATTTTTATCTGTGTTAACTTAGGAACCAACCAACCAACCAACCCCCCCCCCCTTTTACTCGCTTTTATGTGTGTGTGTATATATTTACTCCTAGCCTAGTATATCAACCATTTGTGTGCTTAGACGCTTAGGAAGATCCCTCTTCTCATTGGACGACCCCGATTTGCCACTATCTACCTAGTTGTAGAAAGTAAGCACTGAGGGATTATAAATTATCTTTTGGCGCGCGGGCGCGACGACCGCCCGCGCCTGTCAGTACAGGTACACCATCAAGAACATTGTACAATTGCATTATACAAATACATAACATATAATTCGATATTCGGAAAGACGATATTATTCAGCAACTTATATTCAACCGCTCGAACCCTAAACCGTACAGAATTTCATTATAGTCGGTCAACCACCTCATACACTATTATCAATTTTCAAACTATTACACTATCCTAAAATGTGTGCTCACTTACGCCACACTAATAAAACTCGTACTACAAACTTAATACAAAAATTAGTAAACAAATCACACATAATCATTTCATTTACTCACGCATCCTCATTCAAAACTTTCAGAGAATCAGACCAAACATAATCATTCAAACTACACACAATCATTCAACACATCCATATCAACAAGATTTTTTCAAGTATTTCACAAATTACAATGTTACACCAAATTCAATAACAAATATTAGAGGACAAATCACACATAATCATTCAACACATTCGTATAATATTGAATTATTCAAATACCTTTAGGACAGTAAAAAAATCCCTTGGCGCGTGTCTCAAACTCACGGAGAAGGTGGAAACGACGGTCAAACCTTCCACGCAAGACTGGGAGAAAACTTCGGGTGCAAGGTGAACTTCAATTTCAGCAATAAAAAGTAACCAAAAACGATCAAAGAATGAAAATGGGAGAGCAAAAAAAATTAACTAACAAAATTGGGACGAGATCCGGTCACGAGAATGTCGAAAACGGAGAGCGGGGAGGAGTCGGCCGAGAATTATGGCAGCGGCGATGTGAGAGGATTATGGCAAAGTCAACCCTGGAGTCCACGACGGTGGGAGGCAGAGAAAACCAATGTGAAAACCAAGGGAAAATTCGGGCATTTAGGGCTATACATGAAGAAGTGGAGGGCATATTCAATCAATGCATCCTCGTCGACGTGGCATCAAGGAAATCAGCGACAGATTGGAGGATGCATTTAACGAATGCGTCCTCGTCGACGTGGCATCAAGGAAATCAGCGACAGATTGGAGGATGCATTTAACGAATGCATCCTCATCGACGTGGCAACATGGAAGTGAGCAGCGGATTGGCAGACGCATTCATTAACACAATTTTTTTTTAAAAAAAATGGAAATTTTGAGGATGCATTTGGACTCAATCAGAGACCCAAAAAAAAGAAAATTAAAGAGGACGCATTTGCTAAATGCCTCCTCAAAAAATCAATAAAAAAATAATTCAAAACTGGGAGAACACATATGCCAAATGCGTTCTCCACAATTGCATCTACTGTTGGCTATTGTAGTCACAATTCTAGAATTTTTCCAATACTGTTGACATTTTTTTTGACGCTCCCATTAGAAGACGAGTCCGTCTTCTGCGAGACCGTCTTATCGTAAGACCCAGGGCTAGAGGAAAAATAGTAAAATGGCAAATCATATTTGGAGGTAAATTTACAAATAATTTGGATTCGGGGTCAAAAATGAAAACCGCAAAAACTATAGGGACCATCATGCAAAACACCAAAAAAAACCAAACAAAACCCCTTCTCGTCTTCCCCGCTTCGCCGCCTTGCCTTCTCCGCCTCGCCTTTTCCGCCGTCGTTGCCTCGCCTCTCCACAGACCCGCCTTGCCTCTACGCCGACAACTCTTTTGCTTCGACCGACGTTCAGAATCACACCGTTCTTCTTGTTCTTGGCCTCTATATGTCTAGTTAAACTCGATCAAGATTTCACCACCGCCGTTAGTCGCAACTGATTCACGAGCGCAGCCGCCGAGGGTGAGATGCTTAATGTGTTTCCGACGAGAATGTTCATCAGGAACTTGAATAATCGTTTGCAGATTCCAGCTGGCGGCGAGTGCAAATTCGCCGGCGTCTTCTTCCTGTTTACCATTTAATTAAGTGAAGAAGAAGATATGGAAAATTCAACCAAAATCATCCTGTCTTTGTACTCTATTCTTGGAAGAAGGCGTAAAGCAACACAAAAGTGTAAAAAAAAAGTAAGGAGGTAGAAAAAGTTGTTAGTGGCTATAATTGAATAATTGGAGAATGGAAAAGTGGCTTCTGGATATGAAATTCATGTTGAAGAATGTGAAAAGTATAATTTGGATAATTGGAGAAAGAATGTGAATCTATGCTCTTATTAAACATTAAATTAAGACATTGAAATTATAACATCAGTATTAAAATTTAAAAAATTAATTCACACTATTGAAACATCAATAATACAACAAGTAAAAATCTATATTCAAAAATAAGATCAATGCTCTTAGTCTTAGATCGAATGACTCTCTAAACTTTGTTTTTTTTTGTTTCAAGGCATGGGGAGCCTTATGTATACCCCTAACCTGTTACTCCCTCTGTTTCTCTAATAGTGGTACATCATTTTTGGTGTTAGAATTTAGGAGATGCTAAATGAGTGGATGAAATTGAATTGAAAGAAGAAAAAGTAAAATGAGTGGATGTAATAACCTTAAACTTGTCATAAATAGAAAGTGTCAATATAAAAGAAACACCTCAAATTAGAAAGTGTGTCACTATTAAAGAAACGGAGGGAGTATAAAAATTATATTAAAAAAATAAGAAATATCAATATCAATTTTTAAAAAATAACATGTTGAAAATGTAACACATCAATTAAAAAAGAAAATATCTCAAACAAGTATTGAAAATTTACACTCCACCATTGTTGCTCTTGAAATAACTTCTTTGACGTCCCACTTCTATCCATTGATGTTATTATTATTTTTACATGATAATTTATAGATGTAAGATCATACGTGTGACTTTATGTATATTACAGATGAACATGACATAAAACATCAAACACTGATAATTTAAAATCGAATGAATTCAATGAATCATTACTAACACAACAAGACATATAAAACTTGAAACATTTAACTTAAGTTTTATGTCAACTTGTGAAAATGTCAATAGCCATAACTATTGAACCATCAAACATCATTCATTACAAAAATGTTCAAATAGCCTAATAAATCGCATAACTATCTTCATCTTTTCCCCCCTTTTTTTTTGCAGAAATCCTGAGGACGCATTTGGTGAATGCGCCCTCTCCTAATTTCCATTGGTTCAAGAGGTACTGGTTCAGGGGAAGAGGTTCGAGAGGTACAGATTCGAGAGGTGATGATTCAGGTGAAGAGGGTTCAAGTGGAGGGGTTCCAGTTGAGGGGTTCGAGAGGTACTGATTCGAGAGGTGAAAGTTCAGGTGGAGAGGGTTCAAGTGGAGGGATTCGAGAGGTACTGGTTAAAGGTGAGTACCAGTAATTCTTCACCTCTCAAACCGGTACCTCTCGAACTAGTATCACTCTCACCTCTCGAACCTCTACTGGAACCTTCACCCCTCAAACCTCCAATTCAACATTCACCTCTCGAACCAGTACATCTCGAACCATGCAATGAGAACGCATTCAGCGAATGCATCCTCTAGATGCTACGTAACAAAAATTTTTTTTCAAGAGGACACATTCGTCGAATGGGTCCTCTAAATGCTGCTAAAAAAATAATTCAAAGAGGACGCATTTGGAGAATGCGTCCTCCACAAAGGTCACCAATTTTCAAAATAACTGCATTTGCATCCAAATTATTGAGTTCACGCACAGTAAATTAAATCACTCGTCAAAAGTGAAACTACAGTAAACTGCCTTTCAAGTTCTAGTTCCTGTTTAATTGATAAAGTTAACCTTCACTATTAGTCACAAGAACAAGATATTGCAAGTAGGGGTGTTCAAATTGTTCGATCCGACCCAATCCTATCCAATTTGATCCATTTTAATTTTGCCCATTTACGTTGGGTTGGGTCAGTAACCTATTTGCAAACATTTAGTTGCAAACATTTTAGGTTGCTATTTGCATAATGCTTTATATTTCATTAATGTTTTAGGAGTAGTATATACTATTTGCTATTTGCATAATGTTTTAGGAGTACTAGCATATAAAAGCATGGTTGTTTAGAAAGTACTTCTCCATTGTTTGGTCAAAAAAACATTTCCAATGTGTTACTTGTCGGAAAAGGAAAAAAACAAAAAAAAGAACATTCACAGCTTGAGTACCAGAGCCGGAAACCTAACTATAAAAATCATCTTCCACAGAAGCACCGGCACCGGTCGGTTCAACAGCCGCGATCTCGGCGAACCGGAATTCGGTGCCGAATCCTCTCGACTGCTGCAGTGTCTGAGCAAACGACCGGTACTTGCTAATATCGGCATCACTCACACTTCTCCGGGCAAACTTCATCGACTCCTCAAAGTGAGCCGCCTTAATCTGAGAAACCTCGTCTTCCTCCTCCATCTCCTCAAAATCATCTCGCTTCCTCTTGGCTCTCTCGATATCCTTCTCGATGTTCTCTCTGATGGCGTATTTGCACGCCCGCTGGCAGATTTCCGTAATGTCAGCTCCACTGAATCCCTCAGTGTACTCCGCCAGAGCGCTCAAGTCCACATCGTTCGAAACCGGCGATTTCCTCAGGCAAGCTTTGAAGATCTGGTGCCGGGAGTCCTTATCCGGGAGCGGAATGTAGATGAGCTGATCGAGTCTGCCGGGCCGCAAAAGCGCGGGATCGATGATGTCGGGACGGTTTGTTGCGCCGATGATGAAAACGGTTTTCTTCGCGTTCATTCCGTCCATTTCGGTCAGGAGCTGATTCAGCACTCTGTCGGCGGCGCCGCCGGCATCGCCGACGCTGCTTCCTCTCTGCGTAGCGATGGAGTCCAGCTCGTCGAAGAAGAGAACACACGGGGCGGAGGCTCGCGCCTTGTCGAAGATTTCTCGGACATTGGCCTCGCTCTCTCCGAACCACATTGTGAGCAGCTCCGGTCCCTTGATGCTGATGAAGTTGGCCTGGCACTCGTTCGCGATGGCCTTGGCGAGCAGGGTTTTGCCGCATCCGGGGGGACCGTAGAACAGAACTCCCTTCGACGGCGACATGCCGAACTTCTCGAACTTCTCCGGATGCTCGACCGGATACTGGACGGTTTCTTGGAGCTCACGTTTCACGGTTTCGAGGCCGCCGATGTCCTCCCAGCTGCAGTTCGGAACTTCCACCACGGTTTCCCGGAGAGCGGAGGGATTGCTTGCTCCGAGTGCGGTGTGGAAGTGTTCATTGGTAACCGCCATGGAGTTGAGGACTTCTGCATCAATGGAGTCATCCTCCAAGTCGATCACATCCATCTTCTCCCTGATGCATTGGAGTGCAGCCTCCGTGCAGAGAGCTGCCAGATCCGCGCCGACATAACCGTGGGTGTTTTTCGAGATTCTTTCCAGCTCCACATCTTCAGCTAGCTTCATGTTCTTGGAGTGGATTCTGAGAACCTCAAGCCGGCCGATTTCGTCGGGTACTCCGATGTCTACCTCTCTGTCAAACCTCCCGAATCTCCTCAGCGCGGGATCGATACTGTTGGGACGATTCGTGGCGCCCATGACGATAACATGAGCGCGAGATTTAAGCCCATCCATAAGTGTCAACAATTGCGAAACTATCCTCCTCTCAACTTCGCCATTAGTCTTGTCCCTTTTCGGAGCAATGGAGTCGATCTCATCGATGAAGATGATCGACGGCGCGTTCTTCTCCGCCTCCTCAAACGCTTTCCTGAGATTGGATTCACTTTCTCCGGCCATCTTCGACATGATTTCCGGTCCATTGATGCAGAAGAAGAAAGCTCCGGTCTCATTCGCCACGGCTCGGGCTAGCAAAGTCTTTCCCGTTCCCGGAGGACCGTAAAGAAGGATCCCCTTCGGCGGCTTCACGCCGATGGATTTAAACAGCTGAGGATGTCTTAATGGAAGCTCCACAAGCTCGCGTATTTGCGCCATCTGTTTTCGCACTCCACCGACGTCATCATAACCGACTTCATCAAGCCGATCTTCGTCTTCCCTCCTCACCGCCTCCCCCTCGCAGAAGATCTCCGTGTCCGGAGCGACGATACAGTACTCCGGCGGGTCTGTCTCGATGACCTTGTACTCCACGCACCGCATCCCGCCGCGTACGAGGAAGAGATCTCCTTTTCTGACGGGACGGTACGCGCCGGAGAAATACGGCTGCAGAAACGCGTCGAAGAGGTTCCCCGTGACGCCTTCGACGGTGTCGTCGACGGGAAGGACGTGGACGCGCTTCCCGTACTTGACGTCCGGACACTGGTGGACTGAGACAACATCTCCGAGCCGGACCCGGAGGTTCGCCCGGACAACCTTGTTCATCCGGATCTTCGGAGCTTCGCAGGTTTCGTCGGCGATGGCGATGCAGACGGTGTCTCTCCTCTTCTTTCCCTTGAGGAGGACGGTGTCGCCGTTGAAAAGCGCGAGCGTTTCCATGGCGGTGGGGTGTAGAGCGACGGTGGAGTTGTCATCGTTGACGGCCTCGTCGACGACGAGCCGATTCGGCGATTTCTTCCGGTCGAGAATCGCCGTGCTGAAGTCGCGTTTGACGCCTTGCGATTCAATTTGGTTACTCATGATTGTATGGGATTTTTGTGAGGGCTGGGGGGCTTTGTTATATAGGGGGGAAATTCTCCGTTTCCGTTTTGGAAAAGGGTGAGTTTTGAAACCGGAAAAGAACGGTATAATTTTTTTTCCATGCATGCCAACAGAATTTAATGTTTTAAATTAGTTCAGTTTGACTCGTAAAAGTAAATTTAGCAGTTTTTGCTGTGATG
This sequence comes from Rubia yunnanensis, assembly GCA_037428765.1. Classification (NCBI taxonomy): domain Eukaryota; kingdom Viridiplantae; phylum Streptophyta; class Magnoliopsida; order Gentianales; family Rubiaceae; genus Rubia; species Rubia yunnanensis. Next base: position 6,301,388 of record CM075069.1, read on the forward strand.
GGAGAAAAATATATTTTTCGTTTTCAAATAAAATATTTTTATTTAATGTATATTTTGATGTTTAATGTATGTCAAAAGCAAAACCTATTTAATGTTATATTTAAAAATATATGCATTACGACAGTTAATCTCAAACGAACCTCTCGAGCAATAATTAAAATGTCCGATCTCAAACTCGTTTAACAATCAAGTTAGGTTGAACTCAACTCATGTTTGTTCAGATTAATGTTCAATTGAATTTTTGACCGAATTACTTGCCAGTTCGTGAACGTTTTGGTTAGGTTACAACTCTACCAACATCATATTCATTTTCCCGCCACAAATTAATCCCAAGAGCCTAAGCAAATCTGCCGAGTGCATTCAGAGCAAATACTATTTTATCATCACTTCCTTGAGTGCGATTGTTAAGAGTATGGTAGTAATGAATTTGCTGACTAATTTTGTATTTGTTTTTTCAGTGAAATCGGTGCTTTTTCAGTTGCATTTTGCTTACCAATCAATTAAGCGAAGTGGATACAATTTTGCATGAGCAAATTAAAGAGGCTCTAAAGTACTATTGATGAAAGTATATATTCTTTTTTTTTTTTTGAAATGATGAAAGTATATATTCTTGTAAAGCTTCAACTGGGGATTTCCAACATTTACTGTCAGCTTCTTTTACGCCCAGATACAGTCTTCTTCACTGCCCCAACTGAGACCAAGAACTCGTCCAGAGAAGACAATGTCCTCATATCATCGGGCGGGAAGTAACTCGCGGCCTTTCCCAATAGCGATGTGAAGAGAAAGGAAAGTGAAGGTCGAGTAACATAGCGCTCTCCCAGAAGATCGTCGAGAAATGCAAATGCTGCTAAGAAATCTGATCTGCTGGCATTGATCGGTCCAGCAAAGTGAGCTGGAATTATTCTCTTGAATCTCCAGTCCCGGGCTATGCTATCTATCCAGTCTCTCACCTGATCCAAACTAAAATTCAGAAAAACCGCGCAAACAAGCATGCAAAAACTGCGATAGAAAACTGAAAAACAGTGTGTCCATGCAGGCAATGATCAAGCTGCTTACCTTTTCAGGAACTTTGCAGAAGACTAGTGTCTTCACAATGGGAGAAACAATCAACTTTTGGGACATTTGAGCAAAGCTTGCATTAGGCTCTAAGAGGTTAGATGGACCAAGAAACAATATCTGGAGGACCATTCTTTCCCACCCTACATTATTGAACATCCACTTACAATCAAGAACATCAAATGCATCAAAAAACCACTTCAACTGCTGTGGTAGGCTTTACCTTTTTGGCGGTTCCTATTGTCATCAACCACGGGCTCATCGGGTACTTTCCTCCCTTTACTGAGAACTTTGACTGCCAAACCATTTTTACCGGACGATAACAAAGACTCTTTGCTGATGCATGGAGGAGGCTGCTTTGGAACATATATCACAGCATCTGTCACTAGAAGTGTTCTTGAGCGCTTATGATAGAATGCTACCTCCACATAAGGTCCAATTCCTGAATATCCACAGGAAAATGATGATTGTTTGTAGAGATAGAGCAGTGGAAACAAAACTAGCCAAGAAATAACCATACCAACTTCAGGAGAGCTCAAAACTTTCTGCTCAATCTCGCCACCCCAGGGTGTAGACAGGTCATCATTAATCAACGTTTTGGCTCGGAAAATCCCAAAAAACTCGAGGGGCAAGTTTATAGGCCAGCTCCACTGCCTCGGCGCCACCCACACCTGAGCGGAAGGAAATTTTCTGGAAAATGGACCAACAAATATTTTATGCTCATATGCAAATGTAGGCAGGACAATGTATTCAACAGGAGCCCCTAACTCCTTCACAAGCTGGAAAGATCGAAAACAAAAGTCAATCAAAGAGCATATTCAATCGACAACATAATTAATTTCATCCGTGTTTCGTGAATACCCGAATGCATTCTTCAGTTGGAGCAATTGGTGCATGCACCCAGAGTCCCCCAGATTTAATCTTGATTATGGTCATCCTGATGTTTGTTGACACACTGCTGAAACCCAATGCCTGTTCTTGTTCGAACAGCCATATGCAGTCTTTCACAGCCTAAAATTCATTTAAATCACCAACATATACAGTTAGCAACAGCTTGTAAATGACATTGAAAAAGCTTCAAATAGGCTGGAAATTACTAATGACTAACCTCGGTTCGAGTTGTTTGCCTGTTCAGAAAAGGGCCGAGAGGGAACGGGAACCCGGTGAAGTTGATGTAGAACCGTCCGCCACCACTGCCGCCGGCGGTGGTGGCGGAGTTTGTATTTGCAGATGCAAGAACAAGATTGATATCCCTGATTCTTCTTGGTTTTAGTGGCAGAGACAAACCTTTTACGGGCGATCCATTCAGAAAAGCACTGGAATTCAGTTCTAACAGTGATGAGTTGTGTATTAATACTGAAGGTTTTACTGAGAGCAGCTTCATGGTTCCCACCATTTTCTGTCCTGAAGAAAGAAGAAACTAAAAACTGTTCGGTAAAACTGTGGCTAGCATTTTATACTTTATCGTTCCCAGATGCCATCTGGGCCACAAATTCATCAGGACATATCCAACGGCTAAGTATGTGACATGTGGCTCATAGCCTGACACTGAACTTGCTGTGATGATTTTCAGAGACCAGAATATATGCATAAATTGTAAAATTGAACAGAAGCAGATATAGAATTGGAATGGCGAAACAAGTTCGATTTACAAATCAACATCCTTCTTCACAAATAAGTACATGAAAACAAGAAATACAATCATCTTCAACTTGATGTTCTTGTTGACCGAATGCACTACTGGATAAACACAATGCCATCCACTCAACGCATGGTGGATAAAGACTCGAATGGAGAGACTAGAATTGAACTATGCGATGTTCCTTTGGGTTGTGGGGATGATAGTAGCAGTAGAGTCGACTACTATTGGGTGATCGGAGGAGAAGTGCCATCCTTGTACTCAAGTGATTATCTCCCTAACCAGCCAGTCCAAACTCGGGTATGCGAAATACAGAATCAGAAAAGACGGGAGAGCAAACAGAAGCGTAATCAGTGTGTACACGAACAGAATGGCAGCACTTGCAGGTATCACATATAAGATGATTAAGAGAAAAATGACCACCAACGGGAACTTAGCTGTCAGATGAACAAAAAATACCAGGGAGTTCTGAACTGAAGCACGCAGTCTCTCCGATACAGAGACATTCCTATTAACAATGTTTTGTCTACGATTTGATCCAGAAGGTTCAGAGTGTTGCCCTCTCCAAATGTTAGAGTGGCTTGTGCTGCTGTTTGGTAATGTTCTCCCACTGGTTGACCAGAGACTCTGATGATCACCGCATAAAGCAGAAGAATGGGACTTCACTCTATCGCCATTCATGCTCTCGAGCATCCAGAGAAGGAAGAAGTTTTTCCGAGGGAACTTGAGGTTTCCCTTGTATACTAACCGGAGGGAAAAGAGGTTGCACCAGGGGCACGATATGAAGAGCGGAAGCTGGATAGGCAAAGTTGGAAATTTCAGAACAGCCCACTGGAGTGCCAAGATGCAGTTCTTACAAAGTGTATGGCCACACCATAACACATAGGGCACATTCTCCACGATGTTGAAGGATTCCCAGCATATTGGGCAATCCAATCCCGTCTCTCTACTAGTAGTAGAAGATGCTTCATCGTCAGAGAAATCTATAGCATCTTGCGTTGGCCTCTGAGAATTATTCTTGACACCAACGCTCCCTGCTACACATTTAGATCCAAAATTCCACATTGTTCTGGGACTCACTAGAATGCCTATCAATGACTATTCTAGATTGATCGACCCATTTGCAATCACTTGTTTATGCACAAACCTGTGGAGAAATCTACACACTGTCAGGATTACAACATCTACAAAACTACAAGCAAAAATCCATGGGATACTTTTCGAAAAAAGATACTTCCCACAATTCCACATGAAGAGTCGTGTTTCTAATTTCTATAACGAAAATAGGCATCCAAACATGACTCTTCATGTAGAAGAGAGGAGCAGCCTTTCTGCATAGTGCACATATTCAGTTCAGAGGAGAAATTAGCAACATATTAACGTATCAGCTATTACGGAAAAACACAACACTTATTGAATTAAACTGTTCCGTCAGTCCCAGAATCAGAGTCCCATAGTTAGGGTATTCCTATGAAATAACATCCCCTTGATATTTTTCAAACGGTTTTTCTAACGAGTGCCCATGGGCACTCGTTAACAACTTCAGATTCCATCGAAAACTGTGTTATTAAATGCAAATAGAGTTAATGATTAATGACATCCCTCAAAAACTTACACTCCCTGTGTACTATTACACAGTTTTCGATGGATTTGCATTTAACAACACAGTTTTCGATGGAATCTGACGTTGTTAAAGAGTGCCCATGGGCACTCGCTAGAAAAACCGTTTTTCAAATTTACAATTGCAACAACAATGCCTGAATACCGTGAACAACTCCATACATTGTCCAGCTGAAACCTTCTAAACTCCGAGAAGCACAGTAGCCTCTACACTAAATTGATTGCGCTACTCGCAAATCGCAAAAGGAATATCAAATTATACACTTAAATCAAGATATTCATCCCTTAAAATAATCAAAAAGTTAATCAACACGCCCTACCTGCAATTACAGTAATAAATTATGAAGAACATGAACATAAATCAACTGGAGACAACACTTAGTCGACCGGAAACATTAAACCTATTCTCAAACGAATCATATAGTGGCAGGCGGCATGATCAATGACCGGAAAGCAAAATACCGATCCGTAAATAAGCTAATCCGAGCCAATGAGATTGAAATTTACCGGCAGATCAGCGGCGGGATGCCGGGGAATCGTAGCGGCGTGCGAGATAATCTGGACGGGAAGAGCACCGCTATGGGGCCTGAGATGAGTGACAGAGAAATGGCATGCGTTAATTTTTGTCCTCTTTGTTTGTGTGGACCGCGAACTGTCGACAGCTTTCTAATTTACTTCGAATATTTTTACGACGTCGTTTGTGAATGTAGGTAAAGGCCATGGGCCTTCTACAAGAGTCCATTTGTAGTTTTGGGCTTCTTGAGAAAACCACCTCTTATGGCCGAACAGCACCAGGAATCGAGTTGATGGCCATGTTTGGTTGGCTGGTTATTTTTTATTAGCTATCTATGCGTTGTTGTTTTATGTTATAAATTTATTCGGTAAGTTGTTATGATAAAGTTTTTTCATAAGTTTATGGAAAAATTATGTTTAATTAAAATAATAAAAGGTAAAGTATCTTAGTTGCAATAATAGAAAATTATACATGTATTATTTATAAAATTTATAACCCGATTTATGCAATCTGAATATTTTATCTTCATATATGCTAATTTGCACTTTAAACCTTGGTCTTTCCATAGTTTATGGAAAGACCGTCTTTCAAGAGACGGAATATATTGATATTAAAAAATTAACTCATAAACTTAATTCATTAGCATTTTCTATTTTTACTAGGCATGATAATTGGACTTTCCTAATCGAGTACGAGTGAAAACCAATCAGTTCGAGTATATTCCTGAGATCGGGTTGATATTTATTCGAATGCATGTTTTGATAGGGGAGTCTGGCATTATTTTGTTTGTTTTCAATTCATTAGATAATTTTAGATCACTAGTGAGATATCTCTACTCTATGAATTCGAGTTTAATTAAATATCCATTTCTAGTATTCAGGTTTAATCTATTGGACAAATATGCATTTGGGTTAATTAAAAGAGGGGTAATATGCAAATATAATCCTATATGTGGGAGAAAGTGCATATATAACCCTGAGTTATTTTTTAGTGCAAATATAATCCTAACTATTATACATAAGTGCAAATATAACTCTAAACCCATTATTCCGGCATTGACTGGCAATTTCCGACATTTGACCAATTGAAAATGACCAAAATGCCCTTCTAACCTAATACTAAAATTAAAAAGACAAAAATGCCACACCACCAATCCGCCATCCCACCAAGACGACTGATTCCATTCAATGAAGATGTCTGATTCCATTCTCGCAACACAGAAACCAAGCAACAAAGATGCCTCATTCCATTCTCGCGACACAAAAGCCAACGAATCAGAGCAACATAAGCCCTGACAGCCAAAACATCTCCGGCCCAGAAATCCAGTTCCCTTTTTTTTTTTAAAATAATAATAAAATCTTGGGTTGCCTCTCAAGCAGCGCCCTTATTTAACGTCTTAGGCTAGACTCAGCCGGCTTGCTAGATCAGGTAGATGTGGGTAATGCTAGTGTTATTCCCTCGACTGTGAGAGACTCCATCCCCTCGTGGTATGGCTTCAATAACTGTCCATTCACCTTGAATGTCTTCTGAGTGTCTACACTTCTAATTTCCACCATCCCATGAGAACTAACATTGATGACCACATAAGGACCCATCCATCTTGACTTCAACTTCCCGGGCATCAACTTAAGCCTAGCATTGAAAAGTAGCACCTTCTGGCCTACTTCGAAATGCTTCCTTCTAATATGTTTGTCATGGAGAAACTTAGTACGCTCTTTGTAGAAACAAGCACTATCATAGGATTCCAGTCGTGCTTCCTCTAACTCTTGCAGTTGATATTTTCTCTCTTGTCCCACAACATTCGGATCCATGCAAATTTGCTTGACAGCCCAATACGCCTTGTGAGCTAACTCCACTGGAAGGTGACACTGTTTACCAAATATAAGTCTGTACGGGGACATTCCAATTGGAGCCTTGTATGCTGTGCGATATGCCCATAGAGCATCATCCAGTCGTGAACTCCAGTCTTTCCTGTTTGGATTCACCGTTTTCTCCAAAATGTTCTTTATCTCTCGATTTGAAACTTCGGCTTGTCCATTTGACTGTGGGTGATAAACTGTGGCCACTCGATGATGTACCCCATACTTCTTGAGAAGAGCCTCAAGGGTCTTATTGATGAAATGAGATCCCTGGTCACTGATAATGGCTCGTGGTACACCAAATCTATGGAAGATGTTAGACTTAAGAAAACCTACAACCACTTTAGAATCATTAGTCCGGGTAGCTTTTGCTTCTACCCATTTCGAGACATAATCAACAGCCAATATAATGTATAGGTTTTCGAAAGAGCTCGGGAAAGGTCCCATAAAATCTATTCCCCAAATATCAAAAATTTCACATACCAGAATAGGTGTTTGGGGCATTTCATTCCGGGAAGAAATATTACCTGTGCGTTGGCAACGATCACAATTCTTACAAAACTGAAAAGAATCCCTGAAAATGGTTTCCCAGTAGAAACCAGTATCAAGAACCTTTCTAGCTGTCCTTCTAGGTCCAAAATGGCCACCACAAGCAAGGGCATGACAGTTCTCTAAGATGGAATGAACCTCCTCTTCAGGGATGCATCGTCTAATAATTTGATCAGAACAGATTTTCCATAGGTACAGATCATCCCATATAAAGTACTTGGCTTGACTCCTTAATTTGTTCTTCCGAGCTGTCTCCATGCCTTTGGGAAAAATTCCAGCGGTTAAGAAATTAACCAAATCAGCATACCATGGGGTCTTACCTTTAAAAGTGAACAATTGCTCATCTGGAAATTCATCCAGTATGGGCATACCGACTGAGTTCGACTGCAGCCTACTCAAGTGATCCGCCACTTTATTTTCAGCGCCCTTTTTATCTTTGATCTCCAGGTCGAATTCTTGTAGTAGAAGGATCCATCGTATGAGTCTAGGCTTAGATTCCTTCTTCGAGAGTAAGTACTTGAGTGCTGCATGATCAGAATAAACAACAACTTTAGAACCAATCAAGTATGATCGAAATTTTTCACAAGCAAAAACCACAGCTAGAAGTTCTTTTTCAGTTGTTGTGTAGTTGCATTGGGCGGGGTTAAGAGTTTTCGAGGCATAATAGATGACATGACTCTCTTTCCCATTCTTTTGCCCAAGCACTGCTCCCACAGCAAAGTCGCTCGCATCACACATGATTTCAAATGGCTCTCCCCATTTTGGTGGTTGTATTATGGGGGCTGATGTCAACTTCTTCTTCAAGAGGTCGAAAGCTTCCTGGCACTTGTCATCAAAGTTGAATGACACGTCTTGATGTAACAACCTTGTTAGGGGTTGAGAGACCTTTGAAAAATCTTTGATGAAACGCCTGTAGAAACCTGCATGCCCTAAGAAGGCACGAATCTCTTTCACATTAGTAGGGTAAGGTATTTTCGTAATTGAATCAAGTTTACCCTTATCAACCTCTATCCCCCTTTCAGAGATCACATGTCCAAGTACAATGCCTTCTCTGACCATAAAGTGACATTTCTCATAGTTCAAAACAAGATTAGTATCAGTGCATCTTTGCAAAACTCTATCAAGATTATCAAGACATTGATCATATGAGTCACCATGTACAGTAAAATCATCCATGAAAATTTCAATACAACTTTCAAGCATGTCAGAAAAAATGCTCATCATACACCTTTGAAATGTTCCTGGAGCGTTACAAAGACCAAAAGGCATGCGACGATAAGCAAAAGTTCCAAATGGACATGTAAAAGTTGTTTTTTCCTGGTCTTCCTGAGCCACATAGATTTGAAAATAACCAGAATAGCCATCAAGGAAACAAAAATATAATTTCCCAGCTAATCTTTCAAGCATCTCATCAATAAAGGGCAAGGGAAAATGGTCTTTCCTAGTAGCGTTATTCAACTTTCGATAGTCTATACACATACGCCAACCAGTTTGAAGTCTCATGGGTATTAGCTCATTGTTATCATTTTTAACCAATTGAAACCCGGACTTCTTAGGTACCACATGCACTGGACTTACCCATGCACTATCAGATATAGGGTAGATAATCCCTAATTCTAACAATTTAAGGATTTCTTTATGCACAACTTCTTTCATAACTGGGTTCAACTTTCGCTGAGGATCTCTAGAAGGTTTGTTATCATGCTCAAGTAAAATGCGATGCATACAGATAGAAGGACTAATACCTTTTATGTCTGCCAGCGTCCATCCTATTGCAGATTTATGTGTCCTCAAAAGTCTTACCAGTTTATCTTCTTGCTCCATGCTCAGGTCCTTACTGATGATGACTGGGAAAGTCTCGTTCTCCCCTAAGAAAGCGTACTTGAGATGTTCAGGTAAAGTCTTCAGCTCCAGCTTTGGTGGTTTCTCAATCGAAGGAAGGGTGTGTTCAGGAATAGGTGGAATGATCATCCCAACTGATGTAGGTTGAGAGATATGGTGCACTTCTGGTCTGGATGTGGGCGGTATGGGCATACCGCCCGAAAGTGGCTGGGAGCTGTATTTCTGAATTTCTGAGCAGAAAACGGGCGGTATGGGCATACCGCCCGAAAGTGGCTGGGAGCTGTATTTCTGAATTTCTGAGCAGAAAACGGGCGGTATGGGCATACCGCCCGAAAGTGGCTGGGAGCTGTATTCTCTGGTGGAGTAAAGCTGCATGATGACTTCACAAAATGTTTCGTCTAAACCATCCATCATATTCTTGTCAACCCATCCATTGAAGAGTACCTGTTCCGACTTGTCGTTCCTGGAGTATCTCTCTATATAATCATCAACCAATGGGTCAATTATATCAAGGGTAAACATGGATTCAGGATCATCTACATGTTTCATGGCATCAAAAATATTGAAAGAAACTACATCTCCATCAAATTCAAGACTAAGGATTCCCTTATCAACATCAATTTTGGCTTTCGCTGTTTTCATAAATGGTCTTCCTAAAAGAATTAAGGATCTATTTGCAGAGAATGAGTCATCCATATCAACAATGTAGAAATCCACAGGAAACATTAATTCATTTACTTTCACAAGTACATCCTCTATCATCCCCTCAGGGTATGCATTAGACCTATCAGCCAATTGGATTATCACACGAGTTTCTTTCAATGGTCCTAATTGCAAATCATTATACACAGATAAAGGCATGACATTAATTGATGCACCTAGATCTAACATGGCTTTTTCAACAGTTTTTGTGCCAATTATGCATGGAATAGAAAACATTCCTGGGTCCTTACATTTTTGTGGCAACTTACGTTGAATGACAGCAGAAACATTTTCCCCCACCCTGATTTTAGCATCTTTCCCATACTTCATCTTCTTTGAACAAAGCTCTTTAAGAAATTTTGCGTACCTGGGAACCTGCTTAACAGCTTCAATCAAGGGCAAATTTATCTCTACCTTCTTGAAAATCTCCAAGATTTCCTTCTCATCATCTTCCTTCTTGTTACGAGCTAATCTGGATGGGAAAGGTGGAGCGACATTTTGGTTAGAAATGGATGTCATAGGTTCAGGGTTTACCTTTGAGGACTCATTTTTACTCTCTTTGGCTTCTTCATGATGACCTTTTTCCTTATCAACTTCTTTTGGCACAGAATCATCCAATATCTTCCCATTTCTTAGTGTGACTGCACTTGCATTCTCCCTTGGGTTCGGTTCCGTCTGGGATGGTAACCTCCCAGTGTTGAACTTCAACTTGTTTACCTCTGCAGCCAGTTGAGTCATTTGTTGCTCAATGTTCCCTATAGCAGCCCTTGTCTCTTGCTGGAAAGCATTTGTGTTTTTGGCTAAATTCTGCACCACTTCGCTGCTTTGGGCCATTGTCTTAAGAACTTCATTCATGGTGACCCTCTGATCGTCTGTTGCTGGATTTGCTTCACGACCAACTTGTGCTTGTTTCGGAGCATACATTCCCGGGCCCTTTTGATTCCATCTGAAGTTTGGATGATTCCTCCATCCTGGATTGTATGTATCTGAAAATGGATCGTTCCGTCTCGGCCTTTGTGGGTTATCTTCAAATCCAAAGAAAGCTTGTTCGGTCTGAGGATCTTGAAGAGTAGGGCAAGAATCAGTGTAGTGTCCCATGTGTGAGCAAATTTCGCACTTGGCTCCTCCGGCACTCTTCATGGCTAGATCTTTGACAATTGAAGTGAGAGCATCTAACTTCTCATCCAAATATGAGTTACCGGCTACCTTGACTGGTCTAGATCTATCATCATCTTCATCATACTCATGAGTGACCATATCAAGGATGATCTCTTTTGCTTCATCCATGGTTTTGTTCAGCACATTTCCTCCACAAGCTGCATAAAAAATCTTCCTGTCAATAGAACACATACCACCATAAAAGTAATTAGTGATAAGCTGATACTCAGTAAAACCATGGTTAGGACACTTGTGACACAATTGATTAAATCTATCCCAATAACTCGCAAGACTCTCTCCCTTCTTTTGTCTAATACCACTTATTGCAGATCTCAAATTAGCTGCTCTAGACTCGGGAAAAAACTTTTGTAAAAATTTCTCCTCCAAATCTTCCCAGGTTCGAATTGAACCGGGTGGGAGTTCAAAAAGCCATTCACGGGCTTTTCCCTGCAATGTGTGTGTAAAGGTGAGTAGTTTAATATGATCTTCTGAAAAACCTTGTGGTCTAAGAGTTGCACAGACGAGGTCAAATTCATCAAGATGGTTATGAGCACTCTCACCTGGCATGTCACCAAATTTAGGTAATACTTGTATGAAACCTGGTTTAATCTTGGAGTTGCGGTTGATGTTGGGAAGGACAATGCACAAAGGACGATTGTGTCGGTAGCGTCCCATGTCTCTTATACGCTGGGCTGGTGGTTCCTCCTCACGTCTTTGTTCGTCAGCCATGTTGAAATGGGTTTCAGTGGTGGTTGATTCAGACGAGGAAGATCCTTTCAAGGCTTTTGTCTGCTTCGTTAGACTTCGTGCAAGTTTCTCAATCTCTGGAGTGAAGATCAATTCTCCTGTACGAGAAGAACGAGGCATAAACCAGGAAAAAGTGAAAATAAACTAAAGAATTAAAAGAAAAAATACTGCTTAAAACCAATCCCCGGCAACGGCGCCAAAATTTGGTGTGTCGTTTTACACCAAAAATAAATCAAGCTCTAAGCTGAATTTTGTAACCAAAAGAACCAGATGAGGGTTGTGAATAAGAGAAACTAAAAATCGAGTAAAAACAAGAATGAGAAATTGTTACAGATTGCGAAACAATTCAACTATGATGAGAAAATTCCGGTTTCGATCAATTCCATACTGGCTTTCTATCTCGATCCTTGATGCAAAGATGACTTTAAATGCATGCACACAAATTGGTTATAGTTGCAAGCAACCAATCTTTCCTTACCTCGTCGATAATCAGGAGGACGCCTCACCAACTATTTCTCTAACATATAACCTAAGAGACGCTCTATAGATTTAATATGCTAGCAGCATTAAGAATGAGAAAGACCCAATTCATAACCAACAAACTCGGACGCCGGATTGTTAAATTAAGACTGTTGTTCCCTACCACTGATTGAACTGAAATCACAATTACGGATGATTGGTTCAATTGGCATTAAATTAACTAACATGCTATCAAATATTGCGCACTACTCAATAACATGAAAGCAATCATAAACATTATAATTAAGAACAGCAGATGCTAGCATGCAATCAAAGTATTAAAACTAATTAGATCTCACGAGAATCGACGCCAGTACTTCCTTGATCTTTACCGGAAAAGAAGAATTTAGCTAGAATACATAATTAAATTAACAATCAAAAGCATAAAAATAAATGATGAAAATTGTCTGAATAAAATACTGGAAAAACCCAAATCGCAAAATACTGTCTGCGCAAATGGACTGTCGTACGCAATTCTGTTCTCGGTCTTCTCCTTGGCCGTACGTTTTATGCGTGTAAAAACATAATCCAGTCTCCAAAAATATTACTACAACTAAAAGATAGATAAGGAATAAAATATGTCTTTCCTTATCTAATTAGAACTCTAAAAGATAATCCCAATATTCTCTCCTAACAATTAGGAGTCTTCAAATCAATCTGATTCTTCTCCAACTACATTTGTAATTGCCATAATTCAGCACCAAATATCTCCATTATTATTTCCTCTTCCATCTCCAAGCACAAATGACCATAAACTGCAACAACTTGCCAATTCAGCATCTAAATCTTTAAACTGCAAGAACATTACGAATAACATAAATATCCAAGCATTTAATAAATCATTTAACTCAATAATCAGCCCAAAATATATGGTAAAATCAACCCCATCAAAATACCCCACACTTAGATAATGCTAGCCCTCGAGCATATGCAAATGCAAAACATAAATGTAAACGTGAGACTCAAATTAAAACACTACAGCAACCCTCAAATCAAAAACCGTCATAGTAGAGTCAAAACACAATCAGCCTTCATACCACAAACCATTCCCCTTTGCTTATAAAATCACATCTTCCTCACATTATAGTCAAAACATGCAATAAAATCCAGCCTCACCAAGATCACTCAATATCTCTCAAATTCATAATCAGGTCATTCACACAAATCATATTCAATACTCATCACAACAGGTTTGTATATACCACTATCTCCACCGTAGTAATTGAACACTTGAGTACAAATCAATGAGGTCTTTATCAAGGTTGTAACGGGGCTAGGGTCAGAGAGGTAGGATAAAGGGAATACGAGGCTAAAAATCTGAGAATATGCAAGCAATCCATTATCACCTCATGCTCCTCTATTTTCATACTTCGAATGAATATGAAACATTAAAACACAACGAAGTATAATCACCACCACCAAGCACTAAACCATACCCTTATTGCTACCAAAAATTTTCAGCCCAATATGCTACTGACCAGATTTCTTTTCTTTTTTTCGGAACTGTTTTTTTTTTCGAAACCGCTTTTTTTTTTTCGTAACTGTTTTTTTTTCTGGACAGCAGCACTTACAAGCATTTTCTGGGCATACAAGATCAATAATATCATGCAAAAACTATACATGTATTAGCACAAAATCTCAACCATATCTAACCCACCATACAATTCCAATCCACATCACAAGCAATAATAAATCACTAACATGTTCTCAGAGGGTTAAGAAAAGGCTAAGGCTCTTGGCTAAATATTTAGTGACTAAATACCAAAGAAAGAGTTTTCTGGCTTCAACGGGGCAAACTAGGGGATCAATGTAAGGAAGGAAGTATATAGTAGAAGCTAAGTAGGGCTCATTCCTAAGTGCCTCTATCATTTTCATACTCAAGTATCAAAAACAGTCTCGAAATCATGGCACAAACCAAGCAATGAATATCAAAATATGATCACTCAACAAAGAGATAAAGAGCTATTTAATATCATCTTTTTTTTTCTTTTTTTTATATGCCTATATTTTTTCTGGCTTTTGCTCTTTTAAGGCTCAAATCCTCACAATATATCTAGGTTTAGAGCAAAATGACTTATTGCACATTCATCATCCTAAAATGTATATAAGGAATCCATGATTTCTTTCACAAAGGGAAACAACATTCAATCTTACCACAAACCAAATTTATTTTATTTTATAAGTTTAAAAAAGTAATAATATATATTTAAAGGTGAAAATATAAAAATATATGATATAAAAAAAAGTATTTTCAAAATTTTAAATTTTGTATATAATTTAATAAATACAATATATAAGGTAAAGAATAAGTGGTATGTTAAGATACCAAGTCTTTGCTAAAATAGAGCATTACATATCAGACCCCATTTCAGAATGTATACCGTGTTAGCCTTTAGAATTGTGGCATGTGTGTAATGAATTTAGAGGAAGTTTTCTCAAAAAGGGATTAATCGGCTCGCCCTCATCCGCCCCGGCCACCCAACACCACAGGCCTCATCGGAGAGGTAAATCACAGCACTTCCGCAGCTGAGCACATGGTCCTCGACTGTGTTCGGTGCGCAGGTAGAAGAAGTTTTCTCAAGAGTAGCTAGTGGTGACTTTAATTCAACTATTGTATTGAAAACGAATAATTTTGCTGATTCAGTTGGTAAAATTTTGGAAATCATCAGAATATTTGCTGGAGTTTTTGATTTGTATCATTAGTTAGGTCATGTACTATGTTTATGGCAACTCTTTCAAGGACCTGTAAGCTATCAGGTATGCAGTTTTGTTGTTCAGTCATGATGAGAGCACCAACAACTAAGGGGGTGGTGGCTGGCTGCGGAGAATGGGGAGGTGGTGGTTGGGTTGGAGAGGCAGTGGGGTTTGCAGAAGGAAAAAAAGGGTAAAAATGTTGCTCATGTTTCTATAGACTTGCAGATTACTTACATCTTTACGAAGAGTCTGTCCCATCCTCAGTTCAGAGGCGGAGATACAGGGGGCTAGAGGGGGCTTCAGCCCCCGTCAGCAATTTTTTTAGGGGTATTAATTTTTGAAAATTAGCCTTCATTCCCCGTCAAAAATTTTCTAATACTACAATTTTTTAAAAAATTACTCTTCAGTCTCCATCAGAAATTTACTAATGCTACCATTTTAAAAAAAATGATCCTTCATCCTCCATAAAATTTTTCCTAATGCTACCAATATTTTAAAAATTATCCTTCAACCCCATCAGATTAGATAAAATTATTTTTATTAAATAATATTTTATTAAAAATTAATTAATTAGCCCCCACCAGAAAAATTTTCTGGCTCCGCCCCTGCCTCAGTTTGAGTTTCTACGTTCCAAACTTTGCGCTACGACCAGTCCTACGCTTCGCTTGAGGGGAGCAATAGAGATGTAGATCATTTAGAATCAGGATAAGAAATGAATATACTTTCCGATTGATTTTGTATAAATCATGTTTCACATTTGTTTAGGTCCTATATACCCTGTGTACCCATTATTCATATGAATACACACGACCACAATTACTGCGGGTTTTACATTATATCAATAGCCTTTACATTTATTGCATAGCCTATAAAATGAATTGATCAACTTTCACAAAACTGGATTCATCTTTTATTTTGAGGTCAAAATATGTGGAAAGAGAGAATTTGGAAATGTCGGACAAGCATACATATGGAAACAAGAGGCAGGTTGCGATCGATGGTTCCTCTAATTCATCCTCTCCGCGCCAATCCACACACCTAGGGGACTCCAGAACATAACAAAACCAGCTTCCGCTCCATCACAAATTATGTACCGTATGCTTGTCTACTAAGCACCTCAACCGAAGCTTCCCCATTTCTGTCCTCTCCTATTCTTTCACAAGTTCTACTTTTCAACTTAGTGGAGAAACATGCTTCAATCCATGAATCCGACCATTAAGATTAAAATTTCACTAAAATTTTAAACTCTTCTAAGACTAGACGGAATTGGCTTAGATGTTCCTATTAGTCCTTAATCAGACTAAAATTAAACTGAAATAATCACCAATGATCTTGACCCCTATATTCACCGGCAAAAACGTCACAGATATGCACCTCACCATCACTGCCACTTATTTAAAAGGGTAAATTAATTTTGACCGGTCAAGAGGTTAATTTTGGTTTCTTGGCCAACTGCCACTTTTATGAAACTCGTAGTTTTAATGATACTTTCAACCGGAACGTCACATACTCCATTAGTTTTCTGAAGTTTAACATGATAGGTTTAAGCGTGGTTATTTATGCAGATTGAATTGTGCGGAGAGTAAAAAATTTAATGAATAGATGAAAACCATTCACTTTTTGCCTTAAACAAAAGTGGGATGATTTTACAAAAAAGACCAAAATAGAAAGTGGAGAGAGCATGCACTTTGCTCTAAAATCAAAATGCCCACATGTACGCAAACCACCTTCCAAACCAAACTAGTTCATATGCAATCACTCTCTCTTCTCTCCCAATTCCATTTTTCCTTTGTTTGTGTGCTTTTGAGCTTTCTCCATCGGGATTTATGGTGTGATAGCAAGATCGTATGAATGTCTCCTCTCTGGCGATTCTCAAAGAACATCAAACGTAAGATCGATTATATTTTGGCTTTCAACGCCATCTCTACCTTCAGGTACGTATTCAATATCGTTTCTGCATGCATTTTTGTTCTATCACTTCTGGACTGTGTCATCTGTGAAAACGACCTTGATTAACGAGCATTTTCTTAACTACTGCGTTTGATTTACTATAATGCGGGTATATCTTTTCACTTTTGGCTCCAAAACAAACTTATTAGTCAATATGTAGTCGTTGATATTTCCACGTGAATATCGGTGGTTGACAGAGTTATAACTCAATATATAAGATTATGAATCATCTTTACATAGTACCAATTGGTATATAAACTCATATATGTGTTGAAACCCATGGATTTACTCATTTTTTACATGTGATTTGAATAATATTTGACCCGCAAGTTGAGCAAGGTCCAACCTGATCCATTTTGCTTCGATCCTTTTTTTGACTCATCATAAAATGGATCAAAATGGCTCATATTTTTAAATTACCCACTTCAGAGCGAGTCTCACCTTCAATTGCAAAACCAAAAGTGTAACGATCGACAAACATAATCTCATTGAGAAAGGGAATCGATCTTATTCTCATAAACTGATATCTCGAACATTGAGAAACATAAAAAGGACAAGATGAAAGCTCCATCTTATGCCATCGTTGCTTTGACATATATATCGTAAAAGCATCCAGCAGCCACTATAACCGTCAGAGCATCGCCGACACTTTTCTTGCGTGATTTAAAGTGCTTCAACGCAGGATCCGCGGCCAAGAGAGCCTTCTCGCGAGCAGCCGGTTCGACGTGCAACCCGCGTCGCGTAAGCGCGGGAAAATCACGAGCCTGTGGTTGAAGTCGAAGCTGGGAGAGGGAGGTCCGTTTGAGAAGAAAGGCCATTGATTCTCTCCGGCGAACGGGATCGGAAACGGGATGGGAAGTAGTTTTGATTAACAGGGTTAATCGTTAATTACCCACTTTACCCAACTCATATTCGATCACTCCGCACATTTGCCACCCCTACGTAAATCAATCTCTATTTAAGGAGCAACTCTTTATTATGATGAACAATGGTAACATTTTGATAATGGGTGCTCATTATTAAAAAAAAAAATGTTCACGTATTTACTATGTACTTAAGAATTACTCTTTAAGTGTCATAACATCAATTCCAGATTACCAGCAAAAGATAATTAAGAAGCAACATTAAACAATGTACAACTTATAAGGAGTTTTTTTTTCATAGGACCTACATTCCACTAAAGAACTACTACACAGGAACATTCATGTCAAGCTACATTCATACATTGGTTACTCAAATCAGGTAAAAAAAAGGGTAAAAATAAGTTATTTTTTATTAAGAACCAGGCAACAATGGTAGTAATTCATTAATAAGTAGTGTTTTCTATTAAGAAAAGTACATCAAAAATTACTATTATGGATGCTCTTAAAGAATTATTATTGTATATATTCTAAATTTAAGTTACTCTTTTTAAGCATCGATGAACAATTATTTATTTTATCAAGGAAAATAAAATTCTATTAAAAGGCTTGAATATGAGCCGTTCGTGTTGTATTATATGTGGGCTCTCTTTTTCTTTTCTTTTTTGATAATATATGTATTCTGGGTTCTGAATTTGCAATATCTTATTAATTGATTAATTACAAGAGTCCAAAAAAACGGGGCGACTCGGGAGATTTTATTCACTAATTGATTTGATATTATTATGGTGCATGATTGGAGTAATAAGCACTTTACTAATTTAATTCTAGGGGGGGAATTTGCGCCAGTTATCTACACTGCCAAATATGCATACGTGTTGTTTGTGATAATTTTAAAAAATGGATTTTAATACTCCTCCGTTCCAATCGAGTTTGCATACTTACCATTTGACAGTTAATGATGTCAAATTTTAACCATATATTTGAATAGATACATGATCATATGTGATATTGTTAGATTCGTCGCAACACGTAATTTTTAAATATTAACTTTTATGTGTAACAAGTTTCTAGATTTGTCGCAACAAGTTTCTTGGATATCGTAAAAAAAATTCTGTGCAAATTCTCCTGGAACGGAGGTAGTATGAGTTTTGATATCATAAAATTCTCTAATTTTAATATAAGTTAAAATAAAATAACATTTTAAATTTTTCATGAGAAAGTCACAGGAAAAACGACCTTTCAATAAAGTTATGGCAGTCCACAGGGGCTTTTACATTAAATGTTTTTTAATAAAATTTAAATATTGTATTTGATAAATTAAAACAAGTAATAATATATATTTAAAGGTGAAAATATAAAAATATATAATATAAAAAAATATTTTCAATAATTCTAAATTTTATATATAATTTTAAAAATCCAATGTATAAGCTAAAAATAAGTGATTTATCCATAAGATTATGGACAGACCGCCTGCAAATACCCATTCTCATTTTTCATACGTTGTGCGTTACGTGATATAATTTGGGCAACTGAGAATCAGAGAGGTTGTAGAGGAGGGTAGACTGTGGAAAATATAGGCGTTTTAATTTAATTATTTGGGATACGCATGCGTGGGAATTTCCCCTCCTTATATAATTAAATAACGTCATTTTTTTAAATAGATAGCAAAAAATGATTTTTTTGGATTAAACAATAAACTCTTTCTCATTAAGATGTAAAGTGAGGTCAGATTTTCACATGGCTCACATAGAGTGGGGTGAACCTTCCACGTACTAAGAACATGCTTCACACCAACATGGTGCATTTGGAGACTTAGGACCATGATAATGCAAACTAAAGGACCATAATAATGCAAACCAAGGGAGAAGGGGAAGACTTAGAATCATAATAATGCAAACTAAAGAACCATGATAATGTAAACCAAGGGGAAAGGGGAAAATCGGGTCGAGCACAATGATCTGGCCACTTGTGCAAATCCAAGTGGTTGCAATAATATGATTGGATGGAAAAGAATGTTTGTGTGAGATCATGTGAGCCATTTTTCGTTTGCATTCAATATGAATTACAAGACAAACTATTCTTACTCAGACTTTGCGACTTTGCTTTCTATTATAGGACAAAAATTCGCGCCTCTTTATCAATAGAAGAGATCAGACTCAGATTTTCCGAATATAGGAAAAAGATTGCTATCTTTGGGACCTTTCAAGTTCACTAGTTTTAGTTTTTCCTCAACAACTTTAAATTGCAATAACCAAAAGTTTGGTTAAAAAAACTCATCTTAAGTAAAGTGCATATGTATAAAAACTCATGTTTTATTTCAGAGTGGTTTCATAAACGCCTTTTAGGAACCTTCCGATATTGGTTTTGATTAACAGTGAAAAATAATAAAATCTAAACCTGCCACGATGAAACCAATAAATCAAACAGTGACAAATCAAAACCCAAACCCAATCATATATAAACAATATCAACGATCATCGATCCAATTTGGGGGAGCTTCCATAATAAACAGGACGAAAACTTGGGTGAAACGGTCTCGTTCAATTTTATGGTGAGATGGGGATATAAGTATGACTATTTAGTATTTTCTGTAATTTTTAAAAGGGTAATATGCAAATATAATCCTATGTAATTGAGAAAGTGCAGATATAACCCTGAGATAATTTTTAGTGTAAATATAACCCTAACTACTTAACAAAAGTGCAAATATAACCTTCTGATGACATTTCCGGCGTTGACTGGTCATTTCCGGCCTCTGACCGACTGGAAATGACTAAAATGCCCTTTCAGCCAAAATAAATAAGTAAAAGATAAATATTCCCTTTGACCCACCACCACCCCTGCCCCGGAATCCTCCAAACCACCACCGCCTGCCCGGAATCCTCCAAACCACCATCTCCATTCTCACACAGTCACGCACTCTTCTGTTCTTCTCCATTACCAGGCCATAGCTCGCAATGATCACCGGAGATGAATCGTCGTTCTTCTCCATTAAAAAGCTCGTTATCAATTTCTCACAATTCCTCGTTGAACCAGCGCTCCATTCCACCGGCAACGACGCACAGTAATCAAAATCAGAAATCAGAAATCCAAACAAAACAAAACCTGGGTCAAATTCTTCTTCAGAAGGGTTACCAACAAAGTTCTATTTTCTGCATCTTGCCATAATCTGTCACTAAAATTAAAGGGATTCTTCATTTCACTCCAAGATTGAAAATTTATGCCACGAAATGGGGGGGAAAGAGAACCCTAATGACATTATCTATCTTACCGTCGGCCAACATAAAGCCAAGCAACACAGGAGAAGAAAGCCAAGATGATAGAAGGCCATCATTCATGCCCATCGACGGGGGAAAATTAGGATCGTGTTGGAGTCACTCGATTCCTCCTCCTCGTCGCCGATGATTGATTTGGTCAGCAGGGTAATGAATTCTTCTGGGCGGAGTATTCTGGCGGTAGAGAAAAGAGGGGTTCATTGGTTTCTGTCGTGGCAGAGATCGGGAGGCCGAGGAGTTGGAGCGATGGGCGGAAGAAGAAGATTGGAGAGCTAGGCCGAAGAAGAAGATTGGAGCGCTAGGCGGAAGAAGAAGACGGCGGAGATTGTTAAAATAATAGTCAAAGTTTCTTTTTTATTTTTTGTTTTATGTTTGGAAGGGTAAAATAGTCTTTTCAATTAAATCTGACCTCGAAGCGCCGGAAAAGGTTATATTTGCACATAACCTAAATATTTAGGGTTATATTTGCACTTTCAATTATTGCAGAGTTATATTTGCACTTTCATCAATTATGTAGGGTTATATATGCACTTTGCTCTTTTTGAAAAATTACTTTTCCCCATATCTTACCATAAGTTATTATGAGACGATATCATATAAGTCTTTCTCTACAAAACAGGGCCACGAGAATCAGAAATGAAGATAAGATTCGATCATCGCATAAGTTCTAATTAGTGTTGTGGAGGATGTGTTCTACATGTATGGGGTCATAAAAACTATGGTAAAAGGTAGGCCTGAAACACCAAGGGATGAGTCAAAGTGAAATCGTAGAAATTGCTAGCGGTTTCTTATCAATTAAGTATATTATTTGTCTCATTCTCTTTCTTCCACCTCAACCTAAGAGCAAGTGGCATGGTGATTTATTGGATTTAAAAAATTGCTTTAGAAACAAAAAACACCCACAGTGGTTGCTACCCTAGACACCGGTCTGGAAACCGTTCAAAATGAGTGCAACACATAGGTGTAGGGCCACTGGAAGCGGCCCATCTTTCTTTCCCAATTCGGGACACGTGTCAGTCATGCATTGGCCCACATGCAGCCCCATTTTTTAAAATTTCAAAGTCACTGACACGTGTCACCCTCTGGTTGGGCCACGTGTCCAACGACTCTAAAATTCCGCTCTCCTCACTGTTCAAAATTTTGGGACATGTGTCCCACTTACATGGCAACACGTGTCCCAACAACTATTTTAAGTAAAATTTGCAATTTTAAAAAAATTAAATTTTAGAAATTCTATTAATAAAAAGTATAGTGTATTATTAAATTTCACTTTCAACTTATTTTGGGCGAACAAATTTAATTTAATTAAATATTAATGGTAAAATTAATGAGTATGATAAAGAAAATCAAGTGGAGTCAATGAATAGTTGAAAGTAGTTTCTTACAATTGTGAAGAAAACAAATAGTGGTTTCTTAAGGTTAGGTGGAAGACAGAGAATACGATAAATAATATATTTAATTGGTAAGAAACTGGTATCGATTTCTACCACTGCAACTGGTGTAAGAAACCACTTAAGAAACCACCTCATTTTTACTCTGCAATGGTAAGAAACCACTATCTCTTATATTCATGTACCTCACTTGAATTTCTCTATCATATTCATTCATTTTAACATTAATATTTTATATAAATAAATCCGTCCACCCAAAATAAATTGAATGTGAAATTTAATAATACATTTTTTAATTTTAATTTCTTTTTTTTGCAAAAAATATTAAATATTTCATTTTTTCGTTTTTGAATATATCATATTTTATTTTTTATCAAAATAATTTTTTGAAATTGATTTTGAACTTCTAAATGCTATTTTAAACTATAAAATCAAGAAAACAGTAGCATATTATGAAATTAGTCTGTCAAAATGCCTCAGGGCAAGTGCAATGGGTTTCTTAAAAATTAAAAAACCGCTTGAAAAATCGAAAACATCCACAGTAGTGGTTTTTAGGCCGGTTTCTTGTTAAAAAACCGGCCCATAGTTTTCAACTAGGGAACCGGTTAAGAAACCGGTTCCGTCAGAGAAGTCAGGCGATGCACATGGCCGCTTGATGCGGCCAATTTTTTTTGGGTGAGTGGGACACGTGTCACCCATACATTGGGCCACGTGTCCCACTCAAATGTTGAATTTTTTTTTGTAAATAGAGGGACACATGGCACCCTCTGGTTGGGCCACGTGTCCATATCTTTGTTTTAAATATTTTTTTTTAAAAAAAAGCTGAATTTTTTAATTTTTAAAATTTAATTTTAAAATGTTTTTGAATTAAAAATATTGAATGATTTTCGATTAAAATTTGGAATGATTTGGAATAAAAATTTGGAATAATTTTTGAGAAAATTATTGAAAAAATATGGAATAATTATTGAAAAAATGAAATTTAATTTTAAAAATTATAATGTATTATTAAATTTTACATTCATTTCATTTTGGGTAGATAAATTTATTTAAATTAAATATTAATAATAAAATTAATGAGTAGGATAGAGAAAATCAAGTGGGGTACATAAATAGTAAAAAGTGGTTTCTTACCATTGTGGAGAAGAAAATGTGTGGTTTCTTAGATGGTTTTTTAAAGTGATGTGGAAGAGAGAGAATGAGAAAAATAATATATTTAATTGGTAAAAAACCGGTATCGATTTTTACCATTGCATGTGCTCTCACTACATGAGAGAAAGGGGTTTCTTAAGTTGATTCGTAGTGGTTTCTTACTAATTAACCGCTTAAGAAATTACCACCGTGGAGTTGTGTGGTTTCTTAAGTGGTTTTATTACATTAAAAAATTATCATTACCCATACTCTAAAGTGCTACAAGTAAGTGGGGTAATGTCAATGATGAGGGAGTAACTTTTTTACAAGCAATAGTACTCATCATTCCTACATTTACTGTGTGATGTAGTACGGTTACCCGGTAATAAGCAAGGGACCAAAATACCAAATGGTCCATGGCTCCATGCACAGCCGCGCTGGACATCTCAGGCGGCGACCCCACGCGACCCAACGCCACCACAAACAAACGCCTCATGGGTCCGGTCCTTCCCTTCTGTTTAACCCAACCCCTTCCTATTTACCCTTTCAGTCCCTCCCCTCTTCCCTCCATGTGCGCCCCTTCCAGTTTCCATGATAAACAACCTTCCTATAATAACACTTCCCCTCCTCCATCTCAATCCCCACGACTTCTCCCACTCTGCCAATTTGTGCACTAGCATGGTTTCCTTCCTCCCACGATCATGTCTTCCACGCCAAACCTCCCCGTTCATCTCTCCAGGTTCTTCGCCACTGCATTAACCCACAATAATCACTCCATCGAAATTATTATATCTTGTTCAACTTATTTTGGTGCATCAAATATGTGGCGCACTAGTGAGAGCTCGGGTCATTTTAAGAACATCCTCTAGAGACGTGACTGATGTCTATTCACCAGCTAATTTATTGTTATTGTGTTTTGACTTTTGAAAATTGGTTCAGGTGGTTTGGAATATTCAGGCGACGGTCGGCCCAACCTGACAACGCCGACGACAGTTATGACGGCAGCGGTGGCGGCGACAGCCCGTTTCCGGTGGAATGCTACGCGTGTACTCAGGACGGCGTCCCGGTTTTCCACTCCACCAGCTGCGACAAAGCGCACCAGCCGCAATGGGAGGCTTCGGCCGGGTCGTCGCTGATACCCATCCGCGACCGGGTCGCCCAGTCGGGCGGGAAGGCCCGGTCGGCATACACGTCGAGCGGGTACCCGAAGTGGGTGTTCGGGAAGGTTCTGGATCCTCGGAGCAAGCGCGTGCAGTCGTGGAACCGCGCGTTCTTGCTGGCGCGTGGCATGGCGTTAGCAATTGATCCGTTGTTCTTCTACGCGCTGTCCATTGGCCGCGGCGGGTCGCCGTGCTTGTACATGGACGGCGGGCTGGCGGCGATCGTGACGGTGCTGAGGACGTGCGTCGACGCCGTGCACCTCTGCCACCTGTGGCTGCAGTTCCGGCTGGCTTACGTGTCACGAGAGTCGCTGGTGGTTGGGTGCGGGAAGCTGGTGTGGGATGCACGCGCCGTCGCGTCACATTACGTCCGCTCCCTCAAGGGATTCTGGTTCGATGCTTTCGTCATTCTTCCCGTCCCGCAGGTTAGCTTTCTTTCAAGTTTGATTTTGTTTTGTCAAGTCAAAGTAATAATGCTACAAAATCAGTACAAATCTTACTGTGGTTTAGAACAATAAGATTGTCTAAATTTAGAATGGTGAATTTATAAATATAGTAAACGATGGAGATTTGATGCTACTTTATATAGTTATTTTATTTTACGATACGGTAAAAAGTTGAAACATGTATACATGGAGAATGCATATAAGTTAAGAGTTTGAACGGGGAAAAGTGATTCCTACATGGATGGAAAAGGAAGAAATATCATTTAGCTATATTTAAATAGTACTGTTTTCTAATCACGTGACACTTTAATGATAGTACTTGAATTTAGGTGTTAAAATAAGTAGAACAAATTAGGTTGTAAATATTTTTAAAAAAAAGTATAATAAGCTAGGAAAATTAAAGAAATTTGGTTAACAGAAAAAAAAATGTACCACTCTTAGTCTTAGCATGTTGTACAAAATATAAAAGAGTAATTTTTACTGCCTCCGTCTCACAAGTAATGATATATTTACTTTTTCAAAGTCAAATTTGACAAACTTTGACCATATACATAAATTAATATACATATAGTAAATATATCACGTGAGATATTGTTGAAATTATCTTAACGTTTATTTTTCACACATCTATTTTTTATGCGAAATTGGTATATGTAGCTAGAGATATTGACGATCATAAAGACTATGAAAAAACAAATATGTCATAAATGTTGAGACAGATGGAGTATCAGGGATTTTTATCCATGGATGACCGTTACGTATTAGGAGTTGTTCTACATTTATGAGTAAAACGGTAAAAACACCGAGGAACATCCAGTAGTTTTGGTCACATGGTTCAGTGGTTCATTGTTTGTGAGTGAAGCTCAATCATTCCAATGGTTAATGATGTTTGAAGTTGATTAGCAGAGGAATTTGCAGTAAAAGATCCATTGAAAGAAAGAGTTGCAGATTTATACGGAACTTGATACATGCATAGCATCTGTCAGCATCAAATTTTGTTATGGTGACAACAAATTTCCACGTCATCTATCTTCTATGGTTGAGGTGGCAACTTTGCAATTGCATTTGACTCCTTTTCAAAATATTGATTTCTATATAAATATTATCTCAGATTTTTCAAAACTCAACGTAACATGGACTATATTCTCTACTAAGTATTAGTTCTAGCATATTGTTGAAAGGCCATTCCCGAGATTTTGCCTATAATTAAAGATGTAATTTTATAAATGGTTAAACATGTATTGTACAATATGACTCTCTTCCCTTTTTTTGTATGGTTTTTTAGCATTGATCCATTCACTTTTTGGCAAACTTTAGATAGTTTTTATGCACTCAATTTACATTTTACTCTTTTAACATATTCTCTACCACTATTTTTTTTCCTAAATTTAAATGTCAAAAATAAGTGAGGTGGAATACTAATATTGCAAATGATGGCACATTTAACTGACCTGGTTGGTACTTATAAGGTACTAATTTGGCTCTGGACATTCAGTAACCATCAAATGAAATAGCCAATAGAAATGAAATTGTACATTTGTACATTTGTACATTTGTACATTTGTACATTAGTTGGAGTTGTCATAGTTTCGAAATGAATAATTGCATGCGGACAAAACGTGTCAAAATAATGCAGAGTACGATATTTCGGCTAAGTAGAGATACATTTCCATCAAATGAAAGATAACATGCCAATCTTTCAGGGCCATACCCAGTTTTTCCTGCCCGTTTTCTGATCCGTAGAACATGCCTACTAATCTTGTCCTTTCTTTTGCACTTGTCACTTCCCGATTCTGAAATTTATAACCATGTTGATACACGAGCAAATTACTCCCTCGTGTACTATTTCTATTTTTACTGCAGTCATCGTCATGCTGTCATCGTCGTAACAAGTTTACCTACGTATAATAATGACAAATAAAAAGTTGAATTTAGAAACGGCTTGTTACGACAAATTATACAATATCACATACCATAATGCTACTGTTTATATATCTATTCAAATATACGGTGAAATTTTGACGGAGGGAAAACATGAAATGCTACATCAAAAGTTTACGTACGGAAAGTACAGTGTTCAACGTCCGTAACGTTTTTGGTTTTGTTGACAGGCAGTATTTTGGCTAGTGGTGCCGCGGTTAATCAAGGATGAGCAGATAAAGCTGATAATGACCATTTTGCTCCTCATTTTTTTGTTCCAATTCCTGCCCAAGGTTTACCACAGCATCAGTCTGATGAGAAGGATGCAAAAGGTTACGGGCTATGTTTTTGGCACTATTTGGTGGGGGTTTGGCCTTAATCTCATTGCATATTTCATAGCCTCTCATGTAAGTCTCACATCTTCCACCCGCAACTTCAAATAACGAGAAAATTCTTGATCTGGCGCTACAATAGCACGTCATAGTTTTAATTTCCACTCTGGTTGAGTCCACATTTAATTATTTCCCCTTTAACATGAAAGCACTCTCAAATGTTGAAAATGAGTTGAGTTTTAATAAATGTGGGAAGAAAATTTTGGATGATGTAATAAGATAAGTGAGAATTAAATCATGAGACAGACAAAATTTGTGTTATTTTATAAAACCTTTTTTTGTGTGACAGGTTGCGGGCGGATGCTGGTACATTCTTTCTATACAACGTGTGGCATCGTGCATTAGGGAGCAGTGTGAGAGTAAAAGTGCATGTAATTTCTCGCTGGCGTGCTCCGATGAACTCTGCTACCAATTACTTTCACCGACCGGAGCGTACGGAACCCCATGCGGTGGTGGAAATTTCACTATGGCAAAATCAAATTCACTGTGCATGGATATGGATGGACCATATCGATACGGGATTTACAAATTGGCCCTTCCGGTCATTTCCAGCAATTCCGTCGCCGTTAAGATCCTATATCCCATTTTCTGGGGATTGATGAGCCTCAGGTACTCCCTCTGCCCCAAACGAATCTACACACTTACTGTATGACAGTTAAAATTTAATGTATGAACAATAAGATTATCATATTGAATTCATCAGTTCTTTTTGTTCTTTTTGTTTGTACATGCAGTACATTTGGCAACGCCCTCGAACCAACGAGCCAGTGGTTGGAAGTGCTCTTCTGCATCGTCATTGTACTTAGCGGTTTGATGCTTTTCACGTTGTTGATCGGAAACATTCAGGTGAAGTACATAAGAATCGTGTTGAGAAACATGATCTCGAGAGTGTTTAGCACGTTGAGCCATGTTATGGTAAATTTTGTCTGAGTTGGGTCATGGATGAAGGTGTTCTTGCATGCGGTGATGGCGAGGAAGAGGAAGATGCAGATAAGGCTGCGAGACATGGAGTGGTGGATGAAGAGGAGGCAGTTGCCGTCAATGCTGCGCCACAGAGTCCGACATTACGAGCGGCAGAGGTGGAGGACCATGGGCGGTGAGGATGAGATGGATTTACTTCAAGATCTTCCCGAAGGACTCAGAAGGGACATTAAGCGGTTTTTGTGTCTGGATTTGTTGAAGAAGGTGAGGTTTCATACAAAAATTTTATATGTCAACAAATGGTTTAGGTTAAGGTGTCTAGCTAAAATCGTTATGCTTCCTAATTTTATTTTTAACTAGAAATCTAGAACTAGTATAGTAGAACACGTGGCAGAATCTGATTTGCCCAAAACTTTAACCTATAATATATGATAACATATAAAATTTTCTAGATGTTTTATATTATTTTTGTGGATTATGGAGTTTTTTTTCCCATTAAAGTTTATTAATTATGAATTTATTACATGATTTGTTTCAGGGGCCTCTGTTCCACAGCTTGGATGATCTCATTCTTGACAACATATGTGACCGTGTGAAGCCGCTTCTTTTCTGCAAGGATGAAAAGGTATGGATTTTTTAAGTCTAAATGAGTGAAGGGGTTAAAGAAATAATAAAATGAACGGACAGTCTATTAAGAGTATTTAATTTATGAGTAGGCGGCATGTCTATAACCTTATGATCAGACTACTTATTGTTTACCTTACATAATTCATTTGTTAAATTACATATAAAATTTAGAATTTTTAAAAATATTTTTATCATATATTTTTATATTTTAACCTCCAAATACGTATTAGAGTCCGTCTCTTGATAGATGATCTTTCCATAAGTCATGGAAAAACCTAGGTTTAAAGTGCAAATTAGAATAAATGAAGATGAATTATGTGGGTTGCATGAATCAGATTATAAACTTTATAAATATTACACGTTTTATAATAAATTTTTAATATTGCAACTAAGACCTTTTACCTTTTATTGTTTTAGTTAAGTTACATTTTTCCATAGGCTTATGGAAAAACGGTCTTTCCCAATACTTTGCCTACATATTATTACTTGTTTTAACTATAAATACAATATTACAAGGTAAAAAGCCCCGTGGACTGTTCATAAGTTTATGAAAAGACCGCATTTCCTGAGACTTTCTCTTGATTTTTATAACATATTTGGAGTGTTTTGTTATTAATTAAACAAGTATAAAGTGAAAATTTTGTGATATTAGTAATGAAATTGAGGAAATGTGATTTTGAATCTCTTAAACTGTTTCAATTTCTTTAGAATTCTATTTTTTTTAACTGCATAACTCTACTAAACATATTCAGATACAGTTCTTTTCAATCGAACATAAACTATGTAATTGAATTAAATTCAATGTAATAAAATTGTATGGGTCAGTTTCTTGAAATAAGGTCTTTTCATAACTTATAGAAAGACCAAGCTTTAAACTAAAAATTAGAAAATTTAAAATTAAAATTTTAGGTTGCATTAATCGGGTCGTAAACTTATACTATTGCAGAATTTTTTTTATGTTAGGGAATTAAGTATGTTAAGGTGATGAGTCAATGAAATTTTAACATGTGTCAAGTAAGTGGGGTCAAAAAGTTAATTTTAGATATTTTGAATTCTTTCTATTCAATTACTTACCACAAGTTTAAATTCTATTGGCACATCACCTTAACATCATCTATTGTATCCTATCGTACGTTTCATAGTAAATTTTAATTTGCAACTAAAACTTTTTACCTTCCTATAATTTTATTCAACTCCATTTTTTCATATACCTTTAAAAAGAATGTCTTTCCTAAGACTTTGCCAAATTTTATAAACAATTGAATGCAGGCGAAAGTAATAATGGGGCTGAGCGAGGGCCATTGATATGACCATATAATTCAAACGCAAACAAGCTAAAAGACAGAGAATACTGAAAAAGTAGCATTTTTCCTTTTAAAAAAACTAATGAATTGAATGACTGAACAAATAAAAATGGTGCGGTGAACAGATAATAAGAGAAGGCGATCCGGTCCAGAGAATCGTGTTCATCGTCCGAGGGCGCGTGAAGAGTTGCCAGAACCTGAGCAAAGGGATGATCGGCACCAACATTCTCGACCCCGGCGGCTTCCTCGGCGACGAGCTCCTCTCCTGGTGCCTCCGCCGCCCCTTCATCGACCGCCTCCCGGCCTCCTTCGCCACCTTCACCTGCATGGAGCCCACGGAGGCGTTTGCGCTCAACGCGCACGATCTCCGCTACATCACCGACCACTTCCGCTACAAGTTCAACAACGAGCGCCTCAGGAGAACCGCCCGCTACTACTCCTCCAACTGGAGGACCTGGGCCGCCATCAAGATCCAGCTCGCCTGGAAGCGCCACCGCCTCAGGACCAGGCCGCCGCCGCCCCACCGCCTGCCGGAGAACGGAGACAGCCGCCTCCGGCAGTATGCCGCCATGTTTATGTCAATCCGGCCGCACGATCATCTTGAGTGAGGGATGGATTCATTCTCACCGCATTTGTTCTATTTGATTGGGTCAATAAATTGTGATGGTGTCCTATTTCTACTTATCCAAAGATTGAGAGCTATAACTATATTTCTTGTGATCTCATGAATAATAATGTATTCGAGATTTGTATATAGCCAATTTTTTCAATGATCTTATGTTTTTGTGAATGTGCGAAAAATGCCCTTTACCTTTTAAAGTGTTCGAATAACCCTAAATATTCGTTGAATAGTTTAAAATCAAAGGCGACAATCGCTTCTCTTTCTTAATTGTACTCGTTGTCGACTAATTTTCCAGAACTCTAGCTAACTTCACCTACGGCCGATTCGTTAATTAACGATGGATTCAAACGGCGACCATATTCTGTCGATTGTCGAAGCTACGACGAATTCATCAACTCGCCAGATTCAGACGAAACCCATTCAATATGATTTCATCTTTTGCAAACTTAAACATGATTAGACAAATGATCTATTCGTTAATTAATGCTGGATTCAAACGACGATTGTAATCTGTCAATTGTCAAAGCTACAACTGATTCATCAACTCGCTGGAATCAGACGAAACCCACATCGAATTAAACCCAATTTCAATCTAATTTCATCAAACTTGATTTTACATAATTATATTTACACTTTATATACTCTCTCTATTCAAAAGATTGTGGCACTTCAACATATGACATTGTATTTTAGAAGATGCTATATACGAGTTGCAAATTTTATTGCAAAAAGTAAAAGTAAAATGGTTGGTTGAAATTATCTTAAATCGTTTCATATATGGAAAGCTCTAAAGTAAAATGAACATTCAAAAAGGAAAGTGTGCCACAAATAACTGAATGGAGGGAGTGTATCTTTTTATTCAGGATTGGACCATTGAATTTTTATACTTCCACCGTCACATGGAAGTCTGCACACTTTTCTTTTACGGGTGTCCCAGGCAAATCTGCACACTTTCCCCCTTTTAGTAAAATTAATATTTCAAAAGACGCATTTACCCTTATTCAATAAAAAATTTACCCTTCCCTTACCCACTAATCTGCTTGTCACCCAGCCCCATTTGACCATTTCCTCCACCAATCTGCTCGCCACCAAATCTACTAAAAAAATTACCCTTCCCTTACCCACCAATCTGCTCGCCACCAGACCCATTTCCTTCCCCATCAATCTGCTCGTCGCCCTAATTCCCTTGCCACCCCTACCCTTGCCTTAGCCTCCTCTCTGGCCTCACTTTTCACTTGAACACGTCATCGTCACCTTCCAGATCTGGTGCTCCAAGACCCACGCCGCCTCGCTGGAGCAGCTGTCCTCGTCCTCATCCTCGTCGGAGCAGTCATCCTCGTCCTCATCCTCACTGGCCCAGATCAAGTGCTACACAACCCAGGTCAGAGCAATCGGGGTAGGTGTTCCATGCCACCTCACTATCGGTTCGATGTAACCCTAGTAAAGGAGGCAGAGATGGTGCGGCGGAGATAGTTGAGAAGGAGAAGGAGGCGGTGGGGTTGAGGAGGAGGCGGCGACGGGAGTTGAGAGGAGAGTCTGATCTGGGTTATATAAGGCAGGGGCATTTTTGCCTTTTCACCAGAAAAAAAATTTGCAGAGAGATTTTCTCTCTCTATATATTCCCCTAAGACGGAGGGAGTATTATATTTTAGGAAGATATTGTGTAGTTAAACGTACGTTGTTTAGCAACATTCTTTTTTGCAAAGTTATGCAAAAGAATTTGGTTGCTGCTTTACTACTAACTTCAAACTATTTTTAAATGGGCATCCTTGAAATAAATAAAAAATTACCATTAGAAGACTTTTCAATCATTCCCACTTTCATGACTAAAGTAGAAAACTCTGGTCTGCACTGTTCGCAGTCTCATCATCCCCTACGTTGAGATGTTCAATATACTGATATTCCTAGCCATCTTTTTAAATTTTTAGCCTTTTTGAGTTAATTACATTCAGAATAAAACATAAGTCGTGTCCTCTGTCACGGTCCTCCTTCCTTGGCCGCACTTAACTTACATCTTGTACAAAATCTGCTCATAATCTATGTATAAAATGATCTAGCATCATCTATTTTATATGTCTCCACATTCTTACATGCTCTTATCCCGACTCCTACCTCTATACAACAAGTTTATTCCTCCATACAACGGTGATATTTTTCAATCTGATCGCCACCATTTTAACTTGCTTGTTTTCATGAACATCCATAAATGTCAACACCAATCTACCAATCCAAAAACTTCTCCATCTATCGAATCAATTCCTTACTAAATGCATACTAGTAAGTCAATTGTAAAAGTTTTTTTTGTAAGGCCTAACTAAGAACAATACTGCTACTTAAAGAAGTGTTGCGAAATCTCTGGGCTTTGCTAGTCACACCAAAATGGACATAAAGGGGTATGTAAATAGCTGGATATGGGCTTACAAATTTACTACGGCGGGAAACAAACACAATAGGCTGAAACGCAGCGGAAAGTCCATACGAATGGGCTAGTCAAATTTAGTCGTGTTTGCACCAGAGGCGCAACCTCCGCTCATGCAAACAAATCTTCTTCATCCACGTAGCAGTCCCATGCACCGTACTCTTGTGTTTCTTTATGCTAGTACCCGTCTCACTTTAATTACAGGCTAATCATAGCACACCATTCAAAAAATATGTTTGACAGTTATTATTATTTAGCTACGCATAATGACGACAAACAAAATGTTACTTTCTAAAAACTAATTGTTACGACGAATTCAACAATATCACATACGATATCTATTCAAATATGCGGTCAATTTTTGGAAAAGTGCTATAAAGTGAGTAGGTTAAGCTGGGATGGAGGGAGTGATCTGTTCCAAATCAAATTACTAAAAAAATTATTACTCCATCAGTCTCAGCTTATATTACATATCAAATATTATTACGCTGTTCAACGAACATGTTTGATCATTAACATGTTTACGTATGTGTAGTAACAAAGTATAAAAAGTTGTTATTTAGAAATTATTTATTTCGATGAATTCAACAATATTACATATCTAATATTATTACTCATAAACCTTATGACTATGTTTGACAACGCTTATAAGCAAAACACTTGATGTTTGGTAAAGTGTTAAAAATCGGATTATTTTGAAAGCCTAAGCTATTTTTGGGAGAAAAACAAAAGCTGGTTTGCCAAACACAACTCATAAAGCACAGGTCTGCTAAACACACTCTATATGTGGTTAAATTTTGATTGAAAATAATATAAAAAACAAGTGTGCAATTTATTTTGATGGGAATGAAGTACTACATTTTATAATCTCATAAAATAACTGTTAATATACTTAAATTATACATATGAAATCAATAATGTATAAAATGAGGTGCAGCTAAATTTCTGAAAGAAATTATTTTGATATTTTTACCATCTCATTTCATTTAACATTTTTAAATTTTCATTAGTTTCTCACCCCTACGTACACTACTTCCCGCACATAAAATTTAATACTTGTATTATATGACGTACATGAATATGTTTGTGGATGGTATATTTTATACCGATTTTGTACTTATCAATTAACTACGAGATAACTCACCTATTCATTATTTCAACACACACATGTGCAATTAGTTACAAGATAACGCACATTTTAATAATTCAAACACAATAATCTAAATGTATTTCGAGTATCTATATAATTTACTTTGCCTATCTATAATTGGCTCACTTTTTTTTTCCCCAATTTTTAACGTGCCAATTTCAAAGAGGGTCCGTCTCTTGAAAAACGGTATTTTCATAAGTTATGGAAAAATTAAGTTTTAAACTACAAATTAGCATAAATGAAAATAAAATTATCGAATTGCATTAATCAGATCATACACTTTATAACTGCTCCATAATTTTTTTAATATTGCAACTAAAACCTTTTACTTTTTTATTATTCTAATTAATCTTCGTCTTTCCATAAGCTTATGGAAAAATGG
Organism: Rubia yunnanensis; assembly: GCA_037428765.1. NCBI lineage: Eukaryota > Viridiplantae > Streptophyta > Magnoliopsida > Gentianales > Rubiaceae > Rubia > Rubia yunnanensis. The sequence goes on from CM075069.1 coordinate 6,336,243, forward strand.
TTTTCCCCCAAACTTTGCCTTGAAAGATCCTTAAAATAATTTTTTAAAACCGATTAACCGTTAAATGAGGTTATTTAACTAGATAACTCGATGTTTGCTTTTATTTTTTGCAACGAGAACAATTTTGAAAAACTTTCAAGAAGCATGTATAAATTATTATAATTTAACCTTAAAAGTAATTGAAATGTGGTTTTTTATAATTGGTTTAACCGTTGGTCAGTATCCGGAGTAAAAAATATTTCATATCTGGGTGTTGAAAGTAGTGAACATAACTACATAGGTATATTAAATCGACTCCTGTAATTATTAGGAGCATTCAATCACAGGGAAAATATGGTAAAAGTAACTTTTTTAATGGAAGAGCTAGAGAGTGATGGAGATCTGAGCCGAGATTGGGAGCATTCAATTACAGGGAGGATCTGGTTGAAATGATGCTGCAATCTCTATCTTCTCGTTACCATTAATTAAAACTTCGCCGGAGATATGAAAAAGAATTTTAATTAATTGAAAAAGAAAAACTGTGTCGATCTTTCTACATGTGTTCACAGATACTCGCGCGTCTGCTGATTCGGACCCCACTAACCCAAAAATGTACAGTTTACCGCCGCGTATAAGTATCCCTGATCGCCCTCACAATCCAAATTCACAGTCAATTCAAAATGGCAATGCAATTGGTGATGTACGCCATGGTTATCGGGCTGCTCGATTTATGCAGCTCCGGCGAGAGCGAGGTCGATTCCGGCACCGATAAAGCCCCGATTGAATGCTATGCATGCACCCAGGTAGGCGCCACTGTGTTTCACTCCACCACCTGCGACCCGGATCACCGACCCGAATGGCAGGCCTCCGCCGGGTCGTCCTTAATTCCCATCGACCACCACCACCACCGCCGGAAAATGAAGTCGGTGCTCTTCTCAGACGGCGGAGGCGGAAAGGGGGTGTTTGGGAGAGTGCTGGACCCGCGGAGTGCGAGGGTGAAGCGGTGGAACAGGGTGGTTTTACTGGCGCGTGGACTCGCACTCGCCGTGGACCCTCTCTTCTTCTTCGCGATGGCTATCCGCTGGGGCGGCGAACACGAGGTCCACGACCCATGCATTTACGTTGACGGCGTGTTTTTGACGGTCGTTACTGTGTGTAGAACTTGCGTGGACCTGGTGCACACGTGGCACCTGCTTCTTCAGTTTCGGATGGCGTACGTGTCGAGAGAATCCATGGCGGTCGGTTGCGGTAAGCTCGTGTGGCACCCACGCGCCGTCGCCTTGCACTACCTCAAGTCCCTCCGGGGATTCTGGCTGGATGCTTTTGTAATACTACCCATTCCTCAGGTACACTGAAAATGGAAAATCCTTCTATTGCATGTTACTTTTTCCCTCACTGTAATTTTTTTTTTTTGCAGATTATCTATCTTCTTGTAGTTCCAAAATTACTGAGAGACAACAGAATCCAATTCACAATGTCAATGTTGCAACTGGTTTTCTTGTTACAGTTTCTACCAAAGGTAATTCGTTATATTATTCATAGATTGCATTATTGCGAAGTGACTCGATTAGTAAATGGTTTGATTTTCTTACAGATTTATCACAGCTTCAGTCTTATGCAAAGGATGAGAAAAGTTACAGGTTACATATTTGGCAATGTTTGGTGGGGTTTCTGTCTGAATCTCATTGCTTATTTCCTAGCTTCCCATGTGAGTCTTGTCTGAATCTCATTTATTTGTTTTTGCTGCTGATATGGGGTTATGAGTAATTCATGTTTCATATTTCCAGGTATCAGGTGGATGCTGGTACATTCTTGCTATACAGCGCATTGCGTCATGTTTCGCTCAACAATGTTTCATAAGTAAGGCAAATTGCAATGCGAAACTGTCCTGTACGAGCCGTAATGTGTTTGCTCCTATAACCTCTTCGAAGAATCCAAAATTAAAGTGTTTGGATGCTGATGGACCATTTCCATACGGTCTATATAAGTTCGCCATTCCACTGTTTAAAGAAGATTCTGTTGTCGGCCTATTGGCTAGGATCCTGTACTCCAATCTTTGGGGGCTAATGGCTCTAAGGTAAACAAATCCGCAATTCCAAGAATTCGCCTATTGTGTTTCAGTAGTGTTTGTAATGATTTTGCCATTTCTGACATGTAGCACAATGGGGAACAATCTCGAACCCACGACCCGATCTTTGGAAGTGATCTTCTCCATAGTGATGGTGCTAGGGGGCTTAACCCTCTTTACTATGTTAATTGGGAACATCCAGGTAGATGTCTCATGTTTCCTAGACATGTTTTGCTGTTTTTGATGTAGTGGCATGTCAAATGTTAAAACCTGTCTCAATTTTTTGCGTTTCAGGTTTTTTTGCATGCTGTGATGGTAAGAAGAAGAAAAATGCAGCTGAGATATCGCGACATAGAGTGGTGGATGAGGCACAGGCAATTACCAGCACATTTGAAGCGAAGAGTGCGCAGTCACGAATTCCAGAGATGGGAAATCACTGGAGGACTAAACGAGGAGGAGTTCATTGGAGATTTGCCAGAGGGCTTAAGAAGAGATATTAAGCGCTATCTTTGCCTTGATCTGATCAAGAAGGTTAAAACTTCTGTTTACAGCTACTCTTTCAGTCATGCATTTCCTCCATTCTTGGTGGTTCTGAGTATGTAGTTTGGTTTACCCTTGATCAGGTGCCATTGCTATCCAGTTTGGATGATCTTATCCTCGACAACATCTGTGACCGCGTAAAACCACTAATCTATGCGAAAGATGAGAAGGTTTGTGCAAATTATGAGCTTAAGGAACTGTTTTCCTGGTAAAACATTAATGTTTTCAAATTACAGATAATACAAGAAGGAGATCCGGTGCTGAGAATTAGCTTCATTGTAAATGGTCGTCTTAGAAGGAGCCAAAGAATGGCAAACATGATGTCCAGCAGCATTTTGGAACCTGGAAGCTTTCTAGGCGATGAGCTGCTGTTATGGTGTTTACGCCGCCCAATCTTGGATAGACTTCCAGCTTCATCCGCAACCTTCACCTGCATAGAGCCAGCCGAAGCTTATGCTCTTGATTTTGATGATTTCCGTTACATCACTGATCACTTCAGATGCCATTTCGCGAACAAGAACCTCAAGCAAAAGGCAAGGTACTACTCATCAAACTGGAGAGCTTGGGCTGCTGTGAACATTCAATTTGCGTGGAGGCGTTACAAGGCTAATGCCAACGGCTTAATGCGTTCCGAAGTTGGGGGAAGTGGAAGCGATCGTGTGCTCCGGAAATGCGCAGCGTTTTTCCTGTCAATCAGGCCTCATGATCACCTGGAATAATAAGGTAGAAATGGAAGTATTGTTGGTATAGAATAGATAATGAAAAGGTTGTGGTTTGGATAAATAAATGAATAAATGTTTCGGTATATACTGTGTATCTAGCAATGGTATATGTCCCAAGTGTCTGTGGCTAAGAAGAAATGGTCCTAACATTATACAATGAATCAGCCTATTTCTTTGGAGCAAGCTTTTGACAATGGAAACCTCCAAAGTCTCTCTCTACCTTCTTCTTACCCTTCCGAAAGCCACTGCCCTAAATCCAATATTCTCTCTGGCCTCATCCCCCAGCTTCCTGGGACGTCCAAGAATCATTTTTTCGATTCTTGGACCTCCTCACTCTGCCTATGCATGCATCCTTTTCAACGTGGAGATTCGACTGGATGATTTGGATGATTGATTCCAATTTGATTCGGTATGTATTGTGCATCTTATCTTTCTTTGATCAGATTCATGTTTCTTCTTCTGATGGGATCAGAAACAGGTTTTGTTTGCCTTCTGCAGATAGGAAGGATGGGGTTGAGCCTCTCAAAAGGGGATTGTGAGCCCTACAAGGCAGGGATCAATAGGTTTGTTCGCGCTCATAGCCGCGCCATCCATTACCTCTCAGCCAGTTTCTACATCCGGAATCTGGTGTCCAAGAAAAGGAGGAGAATGATCGTTGGTGGGTATGATCTGGACATGACTTACATTACAGACAGAATCCTGGCTATGTCTTTCCCTGCTGAGCGAATGCGATCTGTGTATCGCAACCCCATGTGGCAGGTCAAGCGCGTCTTGGACATGAGGCATCCCGAACATTACAAGGTATGATCACTGTCCTAAGGACAGTCGTCAAATGAATGCTTCTTCTTCTGTGAAATGAATGTGTAGAAATCATGCTATGCAACAGGTATATAACTTATGCTCGGAGGAAGCTTATGATCCATCACATTTCCATGGCCGCGTGGAGAGATATCCGTTTGATGACAATCATGTTCCCCCACTCACGTTGATCAAGCAGCTCTGTGAAGATGTGGACTCGTGGATATCGAGCGATCCTAAGAACTTAGCGGTTATACACTGCATGGTACATACCAGTATGCTGATTTCACTTCTTTGATTCATCTAAAACACCTTTGGCATCCTCAAACATTTGAAATGAACAGGCAGGAAAGGGCAGAACAGGATTGATGGTGTGTTCGTGTTTGGTTTACATGGGAATGTCAGCAGAGAAAGCTCTTCAGTTATACGCTGAGAAGCGAACCACAAACAATGAAGGGGTGTCGATTCCAAGCCAACGTCGCTACGTCGGCTACTGGGAAAAGGTGCTTTCATTCCCCGACGGGCCCAAACACCGGCCTCGGGTGACATTGCCAAAGCCAGTCACCAGAGAACTTCTCAGAATCAGGCTTTATGACACCAAAAATGTCAACTCTGTCTACTGTGTTGTGTCTGAATTGCAGAAGGCAAGTGATAAGTGATTACAGTAGTATTTCAGACAAAACTTCATTTGTTGTTCACTTCAATGACATGCATTTCATGTAATGGAACAGAATCCTGAGCAGCAGCATCATCAGTACACGGAAATCGCCAAGATTCGGTGCAGAGAGATAGAGAATGTTTTTCAGCAAACAGAAAGTTCCACTTCCAGATACTATTATTCCTTTGTTGAGAATGATGATAATGAGGAATCGAAAGCCGAAGCTCGCCTGGTAGCACAAATGGACACAGAAAGTTCAGTACTTTACGACAAAACCTGTCTCGACTACTGTTATGATCAACCATTGCAGCTTACTGGAGATGTTCGCATTATAATCTACGAGAAGCTGATTGGCGGCCGCCTGTTCTACGCGTGCTTCAATACGGCCTTCATCACCGGGAGCCTACTGCAGGTAACAACTGAATAGAAAAGATGAGCTCGAATTACGAATATGACTTTTATAACATTGTCTGAACAATGATGATAAATGTAGTTTTCTGCATCGGATTTGGATAAACTGGGAGCTAAAGGAAGATCGATATGCGGTCCATCATTCCACCTGGAGCTGTTCTTTGGACCTGTAAATGTTGGCACCAGCTTCTCACCTCGACCATACGAAGATGATCATTCTGATTACTGAAATCTGGTTTTTTTTCTTCATTTGTTTGGGGGGAGGATTTGGTGATTTCCTGTTTTGTGGTTTCATAGAATTATGGAGAGGAGAAGAGGGGAGAGCATTGACTTGTATTGTGACTGTTTCCGTTTGGTTTTTCATGAATGAAAGGCACTGCAAAGTTTTGTACTCTATGCTTTACTAATTTGTGTTGTGATCCATCCTTCATGTAACATCATTTCCTTTTTCTTTCTGGCTATTGCGGTATTTTCTTATGTAATTGCGTTTAAATAACACCATGGAACATAATCATAATCATGATGATGTAACTGATAAAGTTATTTGATATTTATCTTCGTTTATTGCAACAGGATTTTGATAAGTTTAAAGAGCTTTTAAAATGTAGCGGAGGGGACAAAATGTCATTCTTCATATACCCAACTTTGAGAATGCAAGTGATTCATTTTATTTCTATACGTAATTAAAGATTAAATTTGAATCCATGCTGGTGATTTCTGTCATATGGTATAAATAATTGAGTAGGTCTTATGACAGGCGGCAATATGCCACTTATTTCTTACATTATATACTAAATTAAATACAAAATTTAAAAATTTTGAAAATATTTGTTTATATCATATATTTTTATATTTTCACCTTCAAATGTATATTATTACTTCTTTTAACTTATAAAATGCATTATTTAAATTTTATAAAAAATTACAACATTTTTGATAAATGCCCCCATGGATTGTCCATAAGCTTATGAAAATACCGCATTTCTTGAGACTTTCCCTAATAATTAAAATTTATCAGTAAAATTTAATAAACTGAGATTTATGAAAGTCGGTCTAAAAGAAAAATTCTCTATGAATAAATAATGTATGATGAGTTATTTTATAATTGATTAATAACCATAAAAATTATTTAATTGCTGGATATAATACTCTCATTATGTCATATTAAAACGTTGGTTCGAGAACATTTTGCTTTGCATAAAAAAAAATCAATTATCATATTTTTTAATAGCATGAAAATTGAAATGAAAACAGTCGGCATGAGAAATGAATCAAGTGATACTTATATTTTTATTTTAGCAATGATTTTTACTCTACTGAAATTGGGAAAGACCGTCTTTGCTTTGATGGCGTAGTTATAATTATGAAGTTCGCAGTCCGATTCATGCAACATACAAATTTTATCTTAAATTATTTTCATTTACACTTTAAACTTTAATTTTTTCATGTCTTATGGAAATAACGGACTCTTAGATTCATAGAAATTTTGTGTGTGCATTACTCATAATTCCAAAATTTCCGAGATTCACATCAATCATCATTATAGGCAGATTATAGAGTAATTATCCCAATAAACCGAAACAGGGAAGAAATTAAAAGGAAAAGGTTGAGTTCAGGTCAGACTGTAAAACCGGTAGAAAAGTCCTCCATTTATCACGATGATAGCAGTAATAACACCAGAGATCCGCCGTACTCTCTCCTCCCCCGCCGGAGTGGCAGTAGTCTCATAAATCCCCCCTTTCCATAAAACCCTAGTCTTTGATTAATTTCATCGATACCTATTTAGTCCCATAGATACTTACTGTTTGACTTAGTTTGCTGAGAAATGGCGACCGCGAACGCGAAGCCGCAGAGGACTCCGGAGGAAATCGAGGATGTAATCCTCCGGAAGATTTTCCTGGTGACGCTGATTGATTCCATGGAGAGCGATTCGCGGGTAGTTTACTTGGAAATGACGGCAGCTGAGATACTCAGCGAGAGCAAGGATTTGAGGCTGTGCAGGGACTTGATGGAGCGGATTCTCATCGATCGTCTGTCGGGGAACTTCACGGCGGCAGAACCGCCGTTCCGGTATTTGCTGAACTGTTACCGGCGAGCATGCGACGAAGGGAGGAAAATCACGGCGATGAAGGACAAGAACGTGAGGTCTGAGATGGAGCTGGTGGTGAAACAAGCTAAGAAATTATCGGTTTCCTACTGCAGGATACACCTTGGAAACCCTGACATGTTTCCGGATTGGGATAATAAAGGGGATGCTAATAGTCCAAAATCTTCGCCCTTACTTCCTTTGGTATTCTCGGAGGTATCGAGCTCGGTTGATGGATTTGGAGGTACGAGTACCAGCATTTCGAGTCCTCCGGGTTTTATTGAGGAGTTTTTTAGGGAAGGAGATTATGATAGCATGGAGCCTATTTTGAAGCAGTTGTATGAGGATTTGAGAGGTAGTGTGTTTACAGTTTCGGCTTTAGGGAATTTCCAGCAGCCTCTCAGGGCTTTGCTCATGTTGATCAATTTTCCGGTCGGGGCCAAGGCATTGGTGAATCATCCTTGGTGGATACCTAAGAGTATGTACATGAATGGGAGAGTGATTGAGATGACTAGCATTCTTGGACCTTTCTTTCATGTTAGTGCCTTGCCTGATCACACTATATTCAAGACCCAGCCTGATGTTGGGTAAGTTTGTGTTATTTAACAAATCTCTTATGTGTTTTCATGATCAAAGTAAAGCTGTTCTTTTTGGCTGAACTGTGCTAATTGAAATTGAATTGAACCAAACTCTTTTATTATTTAACAGCTGAATTGAATTGAACCAAACTCTTTTATTATTTAACAGCTGAATTGAATTGAGCTAGAGTTATAGTCTGGAGAAACAGAGTCTAACTAGTGTACTATGATGGACACTTTTGTGCACATAGGGTCTTTCTTTCAAATTTGATAGCTTTATCCATGATGATGTGTCCTTTCCTCCCGTTGTTATTCAGTGACTAATGGTTTTGTTAATTCTGAAATATCAGGCAGCAGTGCTTCTCTGAATCATCTACCCGTCGACCAGCTGATCTTTTGTCTTCATTCACGACTATCAAAACTGTAATGAACAATCTGCATGATGGTTTAGCCGAAGTGCTGAAATGTCTCCTAAAGAATACAGGCACTCGTGAAAACGTTCTACAATATCTGGCCGAGGTGATCAATAAGAATGCTTCACGGGCTCATATTCAGGTAGCCGCCTCACCTTTCTTCCCATATTGCTTTTCCCCCTGTAGGTTTGGTATAAGATAATGATTCATTTTGGGAGCCTTTCTTGCCTGTTATTCTCCTTTTTTTTTGCCTTTTATGCTCCATTCAAACTTTGAAATACACTATTCACGGTCTTTTCTCACTTTAAATTGCATGTCTTGTCTCAGGTTGATCCGTTGTCTTGTGCAAGTTCAGGGATGTTTGTGAACCTCAGCGCTGTAATGATTCAATTATGTGAGCCATTTTTGGATGCCAATCTGACGAAAAGGGACAAAATTGATCCTAAATATGTATTTAATAGCACCCGTTTGGAATTAAGGTTTGTATATAGAGTACGATATTTAATAATGCATTATATAGATATCCTTTTTTATGTTTGAACATGAACTTACATTTCTGTTGTTCTAGAGGATTGACCGAGGTTTAGTTCCTTTGATTTTAGAATGCAAGAGTTAAGAATGTGTTATATAGGTATATTTTTTATGTTTGAACAAGAACTTATATTTTTGCTGTTTTAGAGGATTGACAGCTCTTCACGCATCATCTGAAGAAGTTTCTGAATGGATAAGTGGAAACACTGGTGAGAAACGTCAACGTCATTCTCCGGAAGCTACAAGCACCGGTGATAACGATGCTGGTGTAACTTCTCAACGCAATTTTAAACCAATGTCGGCTTGCACTGAAAAATATTCATTCATTTGTGAATGCTTCTTTATGACTGCGAGGGTGTTGAATTTAGGTTTGCTAAAAGCATTTTCAGATTTTAAGCATCTTGTTCAGGTAATGCATTTCACTGTGCCATTTCTGTTTCAGTTCCGTGCTTTCCGTTAAACAAGATTTGGCCATTCATTTCACAGGACCATCTCTATTTCACTTATTTCCATCCAATAAGCTTTTGCATCCATTTCACTGTGCCATTTCTGTTTGATCAAATTAGCCATTGGAGGTTTTTAGGAAATGATTCCATTTCGCTGTGCCATATCCGTTTCAATTCAATTTTCCCCCATCAAATCAGCTTTTGGCCATCATAGGGTTTGAGGAAATGATGAATGTTTTGTTGGAACTTGAGATGCTTGTGTTCATTACCATAGTGGATAGATGAGTTAGAAATGAGGTGACAAAAAAGTCGTAACTGTTACCCAGCCTTTTCTAAAGAGCACATGGACAATAAGGTTACCTTTGTTGGACTCCTTCCTCCTATTTCTGATTAATGTCAAATATTAAACAGAAATGAATGACTCAATCAACTAACATGTGTCCCTTTCTTTCTATCTCTCATCTTATTGTGGTTACTCTTGATGAAGAGTTTTATTGTGCGTCGTAAAAAATTTCAGGATATTTCAAGATCTGAAGATACTCTATCCACCATGAAAGCAATGCAAGGTCAAGGATCATCACAACTACAGCAAGATATAGCTCGGCTTGAGAAAGAAATTGAGGTACATTCGCAGGAAAAGTTGTGCTATGAAGCTCAGATACTTAGGGTATGTCCAGCCATCCTTTTGTTAATATGTGCTCTTTCATCATATGAACATAATTTAACTTGTAGTTACTTAGTTTTGGCTATTATTTTAACTGCTCTCATCTAGTAGATTGTGTTATGAAGCTCAGATGCTGAGAGTATGTGTGATCTTCCTTTTGTTGTTATGGCTATTATTTAATTGCTCTAGTAGTTATATAGTTTCTGGGTTATTATGTAATGATCTGTTTATCTGCCTTTCGTTTTGTATTATATGCATGAATTTATAAGTGTTGTAGGCAGTGGCGGAGCCACATGGGGGCTGGGGGCCAGTACCCCGCCAGAAAAAAAAGGGAAAATCACTGAGGGTAATTTTGAAAAATTTTCATTTCAGCCCCCTCTAATATAGATTTTTTTTTAAAAAAAAATAAAAAAATTCCTTTCAGCCCTGCCATATAAATTTCCTGCCTCCGCCCCTGGTTGTAGGGATCACTCGTTGCTAATAGGTCAGGGTTTTTGCACTTTTAATTAATCAAAATGTTTTAACCATTTAATTCATATTTTAAGTAATTTTATAGAAATGGAACAAGGTGTCGATAGTAGAACCAGGGGTCGTAATATAGGTCTGTTAGTATTCTGCACCGGGTGATTTACCTTGTAGGTAAACCTATCAATGTCCTTAGTTTAACTCTTTTCGAGTAGTTATTTAGTTTTTGGTTTATTATTTTAACCCGGCGTTGCTATGATTATGTCTTAAATTAGGACGGTGGGTTAATTCAACGTGCGTTGTCCTTCTACCGATTAATGATAGTTTGGTTGGTTGGATTAGTCGGAGGATTTAAGATGCCTCTGCCATCAACTTGTCCAATGCATTTTGCAGCAATGCCTGAGCATTTTGTAGATGATGCAATGGAGTTGCTTATATTTGCTTCTCGAATTCCTAGAGCATTGGATGGAGTCGTACTGGTAAACAGAATTAACAAAATTTTATCCAGCTTCATTGTATTTTATCATAATTCTTCTTGAAAATACCTTCACCATTGTGCTCCATATTTTCTGGAAGGATGAATTTATGAACTTCATCATCATGTTTATGGCAAGTCCGGAATTCATAAGAAACCCCTATCTCAGAGCAAAGATGGTAGAAGTACTCAATTGTTGGATGCCCCGTAGGAGGTAATCTTTTCAGCAACATTACATGATATAAACTCAGAACTGTTCAATCTGATTCATTATTATTGGGTACTTACAGTGGGTCATCAGCATCGGATGCATTGTTCGAAGGGCACCAACTAGCTTTAGAGTATCTTGTTAGGAATCTTCTCAAGCTTTATGTTGACATTGAATTTACAGGTTCCCACACTCAGGTGAATATTTCTTCTTTTCACTATCAAACTGTAAAAACTTGTTAGGCTGATTTCGCACATATCTTCCCGTAAATACCTATATAGGCTTGCACTTATGTCTGTTACTGCTTATTCAACAATATTAACTCATGACCCATTCCAGAGTCCAGTATTTTATTCTATGTTTGTATTGTTAGAAAAAATTGTCAGACTGCTGGAGCATAGGAAGTTGGGAACCCTGAATTGAGATAATGAGAAATTTTGATCACTTGAATTATTTGGAATATTTATCTACTCTATAAATAATAGGCACTTCATAACATATTCTTTCTACCTCTAATTACTGTCTGTCAGATAAACTAACAACTGTTAATCAATGTCATCTGGAAACTGTTGATCAGTATTTTATTCCACGTTTGTACTGTTTCCGCTTAGACAAATTTGTCAGATGGGTGGAGCATGGGAACCCTGAGTTGAGATTACAAAAAGCCTTGATCACCTTTAAGTATTTGAAATTGATTTTTGATCTCTATAAGTAGTAGGCACTTCATAACATGTTCTTTCTACTATAATTACTGGATGCAGATAAAACTAAGAACTGTTGATCTATATCATTTCAATTTCTGAAACTAGATTTACACTGCTGTGTCTCGTTGAGAATTAGAGGTAAAATGTTTATGCATAGTATCTTATTGAATTCATGAATCTCTTTACTACTACAATGGCAGTTTTATGACAAGTTCAACATTCGCCATAATATTGCGGAGCTTCTTGAGTACCTATGGCAAGTTCCAAGTCATCGAAATGCTTGGAGACAGGTTTGTGCAGCTTGAGCTTATTTAGCATCTGCTTCTTCAAATCTGTCTTGGTGAAAATAAAGCAGTATTTCATACTCTCTCAGATAGCTAAGGAGGAGGAGAAAGGAGTCTATTTGAACTTCTTGAACTTCTTGATTAATGATAGTATTTATCTTCTTGACGAAAGTCTCAATAAAATTCTCGAATTGAAAGAATTGGAAGCTGAGATGTCTAATACAGTGGAATGGGAGCGAAGACCAGCTCAGGAGAGGCAGGAAAGGACTAGGCAACTCCATTCACAGGAGAATGTCTGTGTCAAACTTTATATGTGTTATTAGTTCATTTTGATGATAATGCTTAGAAGCTAATACTGTAGATTGTTTTTAGATCATTCGGATTGATATGAAGTTGGCAAATGAAGATGTTGGTATGCTGTCTTTTACTTCTGAGCAGATCATAGCTCCTTTCCTACTTCCAGAAATGGTACCTTTTTCGTCTTATTTGTTCTTTTCAAAGGGTTCATTCAATTGAAGGGTGTATAATTTTCCAATTCATGTCACTTTTCTTCTTCTTATTATTCCAGGTTGAGAGGGTTGCCAGCATGCTAAATTATTTTTTATTACAACTCGTTGGACCTCAAAGGAAATCTCTTACTTTGAAGGATCCTGAGAAGTACGAGTTTCGTCCAAAACAGTTGCTTAAGCAGGTTGTCCTTGGTGCTTCTTACTTTCATATTCCTTAGCCTTAAGAGTCATCTTATGAGCTGAGTTGGTGAACAATATTGATAGGCAATTAATTGTGGAATCTTACTTATTTAGTCTTAACTGTGGAATAGCCATGTTCAACATGAATACCTGATCCATCTTCCTCGAATAGTCTCACTAGGTTGTCTAGAAACTTGGTTATTTGGATGAAATCCTGATGATGTTTGTTTAGATGAAATCCTGATGATGTTTTTTCTATCCTGAAGATCGTAAACATATACGTGAACTTGGCAAGAGGAGATACGGAGAATATCTTTCCAATTGCCATTACAAAAGACGGGCGCTCTTACAATGAGCAGGTATATAGTTCAAGTATAGATTCTCTTTCTCTTCTTGCTGGTCTTGTATCAAAGAAAGGTCTTTGCTCGGTTGTCTGGTATTAAAGAAAGGACCGTTCAAAAAAACAAAAAAAGAGAGGTTTTTGACCTCCGAATACTTATTAATGCTTGCTGTATTGTATTTCTGCCTAATACTTGCTATGTTTGTATTGTCTCAGTTATTTGGTGCTGCAGCTGATGTTCTTAGGAGAATTGGTGAAGATGGAAGGATCATACATGAATTTTTGGACCTTGGTTCGAAAACTAAAATTGCAGCAGAAGAGGCTAGGGATGCTGAAGCAGCCCTTGGAGAGATACCTGATGAATTCCTCGACCCAATTCAAGTAAGTCCCCGTCTCAATCGTAGACAAGGATGAAAGAAGCCCGTCACTTGTTTTTCATCTCTTCGTTTCATTTGTTTGTCAAGTTCGTGCATCTTCACTTTTATTAAATCTGACTTGCTCTTTTCTTATATATGATTTACTGTATTGCAGTACACTTTGATGATGGATCCAGTAATTTTACCTTCTTCAAGGATTACAATTGACCGGCCAGTTATTCAGAGGCATCTTCTCAGTGATAGTGTACTTCCCTAAACCCTTGTTTTACTCGTTTTCTTCATACAAGTTTTATGTTAGCTGTTAATGGTTTAACTCACAGACGGACCCTTTCAATCGTTCTCATCTAACTGCGGACATGTTGATTCCCGATACTGAGCTTAAAGCGAAAATTGAAGACTTTCTCCATTCCACTGATTCGAAAGGTCGCCGGGAAGAACTGAGTTTACAGAACACAAAGGACACTATACAAACCACTGATACATCATCGTTAATCGAATAGGGCATGAATTTTGTCGCCACCGTCTGTAAATTCTATCACAGTTATGCACTCGGTACTAGGGACAATAATATCTGTTTTCATATTCCCAGATGTAAATTTTATTTCAATGTTCTGCCTTAGCAGTATCAGAGACTGGAGACAGTTCTTTTGTCAGAAATTTAATTGGCAGTTCATCTTTTTTTATAAAATAACGACATTCCATATTTCCTTGGCAAATAAGATGTAAGGAAGCGAATATTTTTCTTTCTGAAGAAGAAGTATATTATAGCATAGATGTACATCGCCTATTTCATAAACTTTGAAATTTCATTCATTCTGCATTAGGTAATTTTCGTCATGTATCCCATTAAAAACAGCATTGCGAATTACAACCACTTGATACACCAAAAGTTAAGAATACTTCCTAGGATTTCAACCACTGCAGATCATCACTTCTATTTATGGTTTATGACAAGAAATCAGCCTACCCCGCCATTTTCACAGCAGTGAATCTGAAGTATATTACACTATAGACCATAGTTTGTTGATTCAGAGGTTTGACGCAGGTTGATTGACCTTCCGTCTAGCATATTCATCAGCAATTCTGGTTGAGCTGTCGTTATGGCGCAAAAAGAACTCTGCAAGCAAAACTTGGGTTTCTTCGAATGTCAGATCCCCATGACAACCCTAAGATGAAAAACTCGCATCAGTAAATCTCTGTGCTCATACATTTCAGCCAAATGCAAAGAAGTGTAACTTAACAAAAATGAATACCATTCGGGAAGTCCTGTCACAGACAGCTTGGTGCATAAGAATACCAGCAGCAACAGAAACGTTGAAAGAATCCACCATGCCGTTCATAGGTATACTGCAATGCAAATCCGACAACTTAAGAGCCTCGTCGCTTATCCCACTGCCAACATGAGTTCAAAACAAAGCCTGAGTTGCACGCGCAATATGGGGTTAAAATATGCATCAAAACCTCAAGTCATGAAAATGATTATTACTTAAGCTCATTTCCGACAACTATGGCTGTTGGCTGTGACCAGTCCATGTCATAAACAGACACCTATAACAGAGAACCGAACCACCTTAAGAAACAACTGGGAAAAATCTAGGGAAGAGAAATCAAATGACAAACAAATGGATACCGCATCAGTTCCAAGATGAGTAGTAGCAATGCGAAATCCACGGGACTTCAAAATGCTGAAACACTCAGCTGTGGAATTCCAAACCTCAATATCCAACCATTTCTCAGCCCCCATACTAACATGACGAGATTCTCTATACCTGAATGGCAAACAAAATCACTTCAGTACAAAACCAATTTTCCACGGACAAACAAGCAATCCTTCAGGTGACATCATGAACCTAAACAACACTAAGGAGATGCTAAATTCTAATACATTAACACAAAACAAAACATTTAATCTGAATCAATCATTCCAACAAACATATGACAGCAAAATCAAAGTGAACTAGCTTCACCTCAAGCCTTGTTACACCTTTTCGAGCTGCCAGACACAACGTGAACGGACTGAAATCCCAACGCATCAGCAGACCTAAACACTGCGGAAACATTCCCGAAATCAGAAAGCCCCTCAACCACCAAGCTTACGGAATAGCTCCGGTTCTTCACCGCCTTCGAAAACCTATCCTTCCTCGCCGCCATAATGTAAGGATCCAACGCCTCCAACACTTCGCCGCTGCTCAGATACATCCCATTCGACGCCTTAAACTTATCCAAGTACGGAAACCAACGCTCCCCTGTTCCGACTTCGGGCTTGCGCTCCATCTTCATGAATCTGGCAACGTTATCATTGTGAGTTTTGGTGAGGATATCTTCTACCGTGTCTTCAGGCGAATCTTCCGGGAGTTCCAGAGCTGCGGCGGGTCCGGGTCCGGCGCCGGTCGTAATGCAACTGTAGCAGCGCAGTGAACGAGCGGTTTTATTCAGAATGCCCGATTTGAGAGAGACGAGCATGCTTCGGGGAGAAGAGAGGGAAGATAAAGGCGTCGAATGTGGTGGTAAGCGAACTAGGGTTTTACAAGCGGCCATTGCTGCCGGAGCTCTCCGCAAAGACTGAAATTGGAGTGACCGTTATTTCTGTTGACCGAGTAATTGAAGATAAGATGCAGTAAGTTAATAAAGTCCTGGATTTCGCATTCTGAACAGAGTGGTACGGCAGCAAAGTTCTGGCCAGGTATAATTTAAATAATAAAAAGTAAAATATTTTAGTTGAAATATTAAAATTTTATTTTTTTATATGCAATAGTTATAAAGTTTATAACCAAATTTATGTAACTCAGAAATTTTATCTTCATTTTTTCTAGTTTGCACTATAAACCTTGGCCTTTCCATGACTTATGGAAATACCGTCTTTCAAAATACGGACTCGATTTACTATTTCTACTTGAACTGAATAGAGTAAATTAAATATTGTCAAAGTTAGTCCTAATTGATTGGTGGTATAACTCAGTATATAAGAATATAAATCACATTCACATGGTACCTATGATAAAAGCCTATAATTTTTTTATGGTATCAGATCGGTCACGTTTGCTTACCACCATATTCGACGCCTTTATCCAGCTTCTTTCAATAAAAATCACATAATCATGCTTACTCCTATTCTTTCAATCAAATTATAAAAATTCCCTAGTTCGAAATATAAATGTCATGAATTCACAAAACGAACTGCAACAATGAAGATTATAATAAATAAATAAAATACATTATAACATTTCATGGCATGTAAGAGCTACAACAAAGAGCAAAAAGTCTAAACTTCCTCAGTTCACCTAAACTTCAGCTACGTAAGGAGAAAATAAAAGCAGAAAACACAACAGTCGGAATAAATCTGTAACGTTAATGCATGGTTTTAGGACAAGCGACGGGCTGACAACAATATGCTTCGACGGGTTGTCCCCTTGTTCGCCGCCGGCGACTCCTCCGCCGACATAAAACTTTCATCGCACACGCACACGACTATCACCACCCCACCCCGGGTGTACTTGCAGAGAAGTCGGTCCACCTTCCGCTCGTTTCCGATGGTGGTTCGCACGCCATTTCCACCATCAGGTTCTTCAGCGCCGACCGGCTCCGATACCGCCTCCAGGCCCGGGAAGGAGAAGGGTGGTGTTTCAGATGACAATTAGAGCTCCAGCCAGGGAGCTCTGACTATCAATAACGGCAACGGTGACGGCGTTAACGGGAATCGGTGGGATCACAGGCCAGAAGCTCCTCCGCACTCTCTCAGTTGGAGAGCCTACCGAACAAAGGTCTATTCTTCATCTGATCATCATTTGCATTCACAGCTGCTGTAACTCGAGTATCAAAGCATCAGAGAACTTGTGAATCCTACACAAAATGGAGATACAAGAAAACAGTATACTCCAGATCAGATCCAAAGCTTAAACATACAGCAATCCAAAGTCCCAACTAATTTAGCAAAACAGAGGTTACTTGCAGATTTCTAATTACAGCTATCGAGAAACAATGATTCAAGAACTGAGAAGCAGAAACCAAACACAGAGTGACAGAGATATGAGTTCTGTCAATGTGGATTGTTCTCAAAAAGGAATTCAGCTAAGCAAACTAACACAGAAACAAGACCCACGCACCAAGAAAATAAAATTCTTACAGGTGAATATAATTATAAGACGACAACATCGTACCGGTAAAAGCCTCAAACCAACATACGACGAAGCCAGAGAAAAAGAATGGACCTTTGTTCGGTAGGCCCTCCAATTGAGAGAGTGCATAGAAGCTCAAGGTCTGTGATTCCACCGGATTCTGCGCCGCATTCACCGCTGTTACTGATAGTCAGAGTTCATTGGCTGCCGGAGTTCTTATTATCTTCTGAAACACCGCCCTTCTCCTTCCCGGGCCTGGAGGCGGTGTCGGCAGGCGCTCCAAGAATCTGATGATGGAGATGCCATGCGTATCGCCGTCGGGAACGGGCAGAAGGTCGACTGACTTCTCTACAGGCACACCCGGGGAGAGGAGGTGAAAATCCTGTGCGTCTGCCATGGAAGCTTTGTGTCGGCGGAGGAGTACCGGAAGCATGCCGGCGGCGAAGAAGTGGAGAACCCACTTGAGCATATCATTGTCAACCCGTCGCTTGCCCTATAACCCATGCATTAACGTTCCAATCTGAGTCTGACCGTTATCTTCTTTGCTTTTAGTTTCTCCTCTGACTTAACTGAAGTCGAGGTCAACTGAAGAAGCTTAAACTTCTTGTCCTTCCCTGTACTTTTTAAACTTTTCATCTCCCGCTACAATCCTTAATCACATTACCACCTACAGATACGTGGGATTTTGTCCGGCAATAAGAATATTTTTCTTCCTTTCTTTATAGCGTATCAGTTTCCCCTGCTTCTTCATCACTCCAAATCATGTTTGTATGGAACTTGGAAGAGGCAATGGAGACCCTTCCGCCGTACTCTATGGCCGGAGGTGGCGGCGAAAGATGCCGGAAGTGTTCAGTGTGGACCCCAGCAAGGATGGGCCCCCCAGATAACTCCTCCTTCGATAATTTTTAGCCTACGCTACTGCACCAGAGCAGACTCGGTTAGATTTGAGGATGTTACTAGGTTACATTTGAACTGGTGATCTTATTCTTATTTGATGTTCAAATTTTAATCACAGATTTATAATGAAAACGAAATTCATAGTAAAGTAATTACATATAAGTGAGATAATTAGAGTGAAATTGAGAGAGGAATAGTCACGAGTCTTATGACTGATGAGGAAAGTAACCAGCTTTATTTAAGATAGAAAAATATTCATAATAAAAAGATATTATTTGTTGAAAGCTTCAAGCGATAATGAATATATAATCATATTTCTGACCCGGTTCAACCAAAACTTAACATTAGTTAAATAAATTCAAATTATCCTAGAAACATATTTAAAGCACCATATACATAACATAACATAAAATAAAACAAGTTATTTAGCAGTACGGTCGAAATCAAAAATTATAATCCAATATGAAAAGTGAAAAAATTAATAGAAATCATGCAAACTCACTATGATTTATGTTTCCAAATTCACCGTGTGCTTCAACCGCATCAAATGTTGCTCAGTGTTTCCCGAAAGTGTCGTGGCAATCATCTCCATCCCCAAATTCCAAATGTTGTTTCCATTACATAATTCTTCCAAATGTTGTCGACGGCATAAACCTTCCACAAATCGAGTCACATAAGTCAAATTTAAGCGAGATATTTTTATTTGATCAGATCGAGGGGTGCTTTTGAAAAATAAACTAGGGGTAAATGATTCTTGATTGACAATTCACCAAGTTTTTCAAGGCACAAAACTAAAGTACATCTAGAATCAGTCTGATCGGTCGGGGTCGGTTCGAAATTGAAATTATTCTAGATCGGTCCCGATCTTAAATGTCAAAAAATGATCTGAAACTCGATCTGGCCTTAAGTCATTCTGGTTCAGATCTTAATCGGTTCAGATCTATTCCGATCTGATCCAAACTAACGACCAGTCCTTAAAATAAGAGTTAACCTTTCCATAGAAAAAGAGAAGAAAGTGAAAGAAAGATGACAAAAATCACTTTAAACATCATATCGTCAAACCAACAGTTATCAAAGCAATAAACCCTGACTCTTAGTAAAATTACCCTTTTAAGCCAGACCCAAAAATTGTGATCCAAGCAAGAAGAATATAAAAATGAATAAGTTCATACTAACTCACCACAATTTATATCCGTCACGAGTCGTAGTTGAATAAATTTCAGCGATCGCTTAGTGTTCCTGAATTTACCTTGAGAGCAATGGTTACCATCTCCACCCCCAAATTCACAGTTATTGCTTCCATCCTTCTATTCTTTCAGATGTTGTCGGTGGCATAACCCTTTCACAAATCAAGCCCATGAATCAAAATTAAATGGGTTTTTTTTGTCAGATCAGATGGACGATTTTGGAAAAGCTACTAGGGGAAAATGAGGATTAACTTTCCTATTGGGAAAGAGAAGAAATTGAAAGAAGGATGACAAAATTCTTTCGTTCCGACGGTGGAGAGGAGGTGGAAGTTGTGTGTTCACGGGGTTTTTACATAGTGAAAATATGTATTTCGAGATCTAAAGAAGAAAAAAATTATTTGGTAGACCAAGGATGTGTATTTTAGGAGAACGCAACTCTGAATATATAGAGCGAGAAATGATTTTAACCATCATTTCAGGGAACCACCACTTATTACTGCAGTAAATTGTGACTCTTAGTTAAATTGCATTATAATACTACGAGAACCCCAAATTTATATTTTGATAGTGGTTTAATTTATTTTCTCATCAAATTCTTCATTTATGGTATTTTTTACCCACTCACTAAATGTAATATTTAATAGCATTCGTCGAGTATATTTATCCACCAACATCAGTAGCACCGTCATTATTATGAAAATATAAAAGTGTGCTTTTATTTTAAAAAAAGTGTGAAGTATAAAGATCTAACATCTCAACTTATAATACTAAGACACACGACAAAGAAAAATCTTATATTCGAAAGGGGAAAGGTGAAACATGAATACTAATGTTATAAACATTATACTGAAAAGGTAGAATATCAAACTAATGAAAATATAAGCTAAATTCTTAATGAAACAATAAAATTTCACAAAAGAATGTCTAAATATAAAACATCAATGTTTTACTTTAAAATAATTAGAGTAAAGTGCATTCATATCCCCCAATTCCTTTATTTAGTGCACATATACCTTTAAGTTTTCTGAAAGTAGTGCACATATACCCCCCGTTCCGTATTTGTGCACATATACCTCTTTGGGGGTATATGTGTACTAAATAAAGAACTCAGTGGCATGAGTGTATTTTACCCAAATAATTATATTTAAATAAAGTACATAGCTTTTAATAAATGGGGAATTGTCATGAAAGGTTGTTTATCAATAAGCTTATGGATAGATTACTTTAATTTTTACCTTAAAAATTATATTCTATAAAAAAATAAATATTGTATTTTATAAGTTAAAATAAGTAATAATGTGCATTTGAATTTTAAAAATATAGAAAAGTATAATATGAAATTTACAATATTTAACTTCTTTTTTCAAATGTAGTGCGTAGTTTAACAAATGCAATGTATAAATGAAAAAATACAATGACTTGTCTACAACTTAAGGATAAACCACCTGTTAGGAGATCTCTTCTAAGAATAAAGTATTAGAAAAATGTATAACAACTAGAGAAAGTGTCAGGAAATGCGTCATGTCCATAAACTTATAGACAGTCCACTGTACTTTTTACCTTAAATGTTGTAGTTTTTTGTAAAATTTAAATATTGTATTTTAAAAGTTAAAACAAGTAGTTATAATGTGTATTTTAATGTGAGGATATAAAATTATGAGTGCGTCTCTTAAAAGACGGTCTTTCTATAAGTTATGGAAAGACCAAGGTTTAAAGTGTAAATTAGAAGAAATGAAGATAAAATTTTCGGTTTGCATGAACCGGGTTATAAATTTTATAACCACTACATGTTGCATACTAAAATTTTAATGTTGCAACTAAGACCTTTTACCTTTTATTATTCAAATTAAACCACGTATTTCCATAAGCCTATGGAAAGACCGTCTTTCCCAAGACTTTGTCTAAAATTATATAATATCAAAAATATATTCAAATTCTAAATTTAATATGTAAACTAACAAATGCAGTGTATAAAGTAAAAAATATGTGAACTGTCCATAAGTTTATGGACAAGCCGCTTGTTAGGATCCACTCTAACAATTAATACTACTCCCTCCATCCCCGCAAAAATGGCACAATTTCCTTTTTGGTTGTCCCAACAAAAATAAAATATTTTGAAAACTACCCAAAATAGCAAAAAAAAATATGTTTTTAAGTTCCCACAATATCCTAAAGTACTTAAACAACTTTCAGATTGGGTCCATAGTTTTCCTAAAATATTTCTACTTTTCCACATGTATTCTCAGTCACATTAGCTTGCATAAAAGAGCGAGTCAAAAGAAAATGCGTCATTTTTGTTAGGATGCAGGTAGTATAATAAACATTTGCGTGAAAATTAGGGAAAAAATTAATTTGTAGACTTTCGAAAGTAATTGCAAATTTAACTTCAAAATAAAATAATTAAACCTAAACCCTTGTTTTATAACCCAAATAATCTAATTTTTTAACTATTAATTTCATGTCAATCAAATATTTTTGGGCAAAATACTGATATGACCCTATGTTTTGGTGGTTTGTGCTAATATTATCCTATGAAGTTGATAAGTGCTATTGTAGCCCTGTGTTTTGCATCAGAAGTGCCGATATAACCTTTTGGCATTATTCTTGTGTTGACTTTGTAATTTTCGACATTGACCAAAAATAAAAAGACTAAAATATCCCTACTCTTCAAATTACAAATTTAATGACTAAAATACCATAGGTTTCTTCCTCTTCACCACTACTATCACCACCGCCGCCATTATCACTGTCGCCGGCCACCACCAGCCATTACCACCACCACCAGCCACCGCCACCACTCGTCCCAACCACCACCACCGCTCAACCCTAGTCCCTAGTCCTGCCACCGCTCGTCCCTAGCCCCGCCACCACTCGTCCCAACCACCACCACTGTTCAACCCTAGCCCCACCACCACTGTTCAACCCTTGCCCCACCACCACTCGTCCCAACCACAGCCACCACCACCGCTCAACCCTAGCCTCGTCACCACCACCGTCAACCCTAGCCTCATCACCGCCACCGCTCAACCCTAACCTAGCTGCGCCACTGTGCTCCACCTCTCCCCCTTACCTAGCCCTGCCACCGCGCTCTACCTCTCCCCCTTACCTAGCCCCGCCACCATGCTCTACCTCTCCCTAGAACGCCGATTCGAAACCCGATTGGAATGCCACTTCAATTCACCTCCACCGCTGCCTTCAACTCACCTCTGCCACCATTTCTGCCTCGATTTGCTCCGCCGCAGCTTTGTATTTCTCGGTCCGCTGCAGATTTGCTCCGTCGGTGGGGCAGAGTAACAAGTCGGGAAAATGGGGAAGAAAGGAAAGGAAAGGAAAGGAAAATGGAAAGGGAAATGAAAATGGGGAAGAAGGAAAGGGAAGGGCAAAAAGGGTTTTTTCTATTTATTTATTTATTTTTAAAATCAGGGGTATATTGGTCATTTTACTGAATTCCGTTCAAATTCAGGCCTCCAGGGCTATATTAGCACATTCTAGCAAAACACAGTGTTACAATGGCACTTTTTAACTTCACAAGGTCATATTAGCACAAACCCTCAAAACAGAGGGATATATGAGCACTTAACTCAATATTTTTTAAAAAAAATCCATTATAACATATTGTGCCAAATAACTCCCGGGCGGTGTGGTTTCTGTCCCATTTGAAAGACGTTCTTTCTATAAACAACGGAAAAATCAAGGTTTAAAATGTAAATTAGAAGAAATGAAGATAAATTTGTGCGTTGCATCAATCGGGTCATAAACTTATAATTACTGCACGTTGCCTAATAAATTTAATATTACAACTCAAACATTTTACCTTCCTATTATTTTTATTAAACCCGCATTTCCATAAGCCTATAAAAACACAATCTTTCTCAAGACTCCGCCTTTATTATTAATCAATTGTTTTATTTTATTTTAAAATGAAATAATAATTCATAATATATATGTAATTTAGATAATAATAAACTATTAGAAAAATGTAATAATCCATTATTATATACTTTCTTTTTCATGTGCTGGTGGAGTACCTTCATTTTATTTTCCTTTTCCATTTAATTTCATCATTTTTCAACATAAAAAATTAATAAAAACTGGCCAAAAAAAGAAATAAAGTGAAGAGTGCAAAAACAACTGAAACGTCCTTAAAAGGAAAGAATGCAAAAATAAGTGGGGCGGAGGGAGTAGAAAAAGTACATAAAAATTGAGTGAGTATCAAAATTGTTCTAAAATTAATTAACTTCATTCCTAAAATAATTAAATTTTATCCCATCCAACCATATCACCCTACAGTTAAAGTATATTTTCAAAATTTTGTACTAATACCATATTTTATTTTATCTTATTTGTATGGTAGCGTAACAAAATCCTATGCAATATTACCCTTTTGGCTTGCATTAGGCAAGCCATTGTATTTTGGTAAGCCATTTTGGCTTGCAGAACCTAATTAACATCTCCCCAACTAAGGTGGGTTCTATTTTAAAAAAAAAAGTATGGCAGCGTAACAGAAATTCTAATAATGGCAAGCATTTAAAGAGTTTGTGGTTGGCAAGTAATAGATCAAAGGCAACCACATTCAATGCATAACAGATTTGACCATAGTTAGGTCATCCATTACTATTTCAAGGAAGTAAATCAGTTGCAAGTGGGATTATTGATTGCAAACTAACAAAACATCATACGTGGGAGCGAGTCTAGAACTTACTCGTAAATAAAGTGCTCAGCAGAATTGCTGTCACAGCTAATAAAATTAATCCCACTTTCATTACTTTAATGTTTTGCGCAATTTCCCACCGTAACAACCATGTTCTATTAAGCATAGTTACTTGATCAGCATTTTTCTATAAAAGAAAGAGCTCGTCTCTTGAACAATCCTCTTTCAATACGTTATGGGAAAATTGAGGTTTAAAGTGTAAATTAGAAGAAATGAAAACAACATTTTCATGTTGCATGAATTGGGTTATAAACTTTATAACTGCTACACGTTGCATAGTAAATTTTTAATATTACAACTAAAACCTTTCACCCTTTATTATTCTAATTAAACCCTGTATTTCCATAAGCTTATGGAAAGGTGGTCTTTCCATAAGCTTATTGAAAGATGGTCTTTCCCAAGACTTTGCCTAAAAGAAATTAAAGAAAAATGAAGAAAAATTCAACATTGACCATCCCTAAGAATGACTAAACTACCCCTCAATTTTTTTTACAAAATAGTTGGACGATTTTACCCTATATAAGTATAAGGTTTGACTGGTACATTTTTTTTAAAAAAAAAATTGATCTCAAGGTAAAATGATCATCAAAATATAAGTTATGACCTCATGAGTATTTTAGTCCTTTTAACTTTGTTCATGCCGGATTATCCACCGTCAACGTCGGCAAGGTTACTTCAGCACTTTCAATGGAAACTTAAGATTATTTTGGCACTTTTAAATTATACATGGTTATTTTGACACTTTCGTGCTAAGCATAAAGTTAGCATTGTATTTTGCCTAAAAAATTAAGAGGAAGTCTCCTGATAGGTGGTCTGTCCTTAAGTTATGGACAGTCCACTGTATTTTTTTAACTATACACTGTATTTATCAAATTACATACTCCCTCCATCCCACCGGATTCTGCAGAGAGAGAAAGTTGAGCTATTAATTCAGACATGTTGAAAGACTAAAATGCCCCTACCTTCAACCTCTATTTTCTTCCTCCAGATATCTGCCTCCTCCGCCTCCTGCCTCTTACCTCCCGTCTTCCTCCGTCTCTCCGCCCCGCTCCCACCTCTTGCCTCCGCCTCTCCACCTTCTCGGCCTGGTTTCCGCCTCTCCTTCTCTCTCCGACTAGAGTTCCACCTCCTCATCTCTGCAACTAGGGTTCCACATCCACCTCTCTGCAATTAGGGTTCCACCTTCGCCTCTCTGCAACTAGGGTCATGTCTCCGCCTCCACCTCCGTCTCTCTGTGACTAGGGTTCTGCCTTAGCCTCGCTGCCCCCGCCTCCCGCCTCTCTCTTCGCTCAGATGGGACACCGTTGTGAGGGATGGGGCATAGCAGAGAAGACGATGGAGTGGCAATGGCTAAGATGGGACGCCGCCTCCTCCTCTCCCACTACGCCTCCTCATCTCTCTTTGAAAACCCTCCCGTCGCCACCAGCGTGTTAAGCCACCATGTTGAAGTCGATTCCCATGGGACGAGGGAGTACTAAATCGTGTGCGTATACCACGGCAGTTTTATGTCGCCGGAGGAGTACCGGAAGCATGCCGGCGGCGAAGAAGTGGAAAACCCCTTGAAGCATGTTGTTGTCAACCCGTCGTTTGCCCTATAACCCATGCATTCATGTTACGAACTGATTCCGACCGTTATCTTCTTTGCTTTCATTTTCTCTTCTGACTTGATTGAAGTTGAGGTCAACTGAAGAAGCTTAAACTTTTTGTCCTTCCCTGTAGCTCTTAAACTTTTCATCTCCCGGCACAATCCTTACTCACATTATTATATGTGAGATTTTATGCGGTAATAGTAATCTCTGTCCTCCTTTCTTTATATGAGTTTCCCCTGCTTCTTGACACTGCAAATCATGTCTGCATGGGACTTGGAAGAGACAATGGAGACCCTTCCGCCGGAATCAATGGCCGGAGACAGAGGTAAGATACATCGATGACTTGTAATGGGCAAACACAACAACATTGAGTAAACTCATATTTCTTTTACAGGTCCCTAGCCGATCTAGCATTGTAAGACGAGGAGTTGCACAATCCTCATCCAAGACATTTTCCCTAAAATATTTCCAAGGTATAGACTATTAATGCACCATATTTTAAAGTAAAAAGGAATTATTTGTTGAAAGTTTAAAACGATAATGAATATTTAATCAAATGGCTCAACCAAAACTTGACATAAGTTAAATATTAAATTATCTTTAAAAACATATTTAAAGCACCATATACATAACCTAAAATAAAATAATTTATTTAGAAGCACGGTCAAAATTAAAAATATGCTAACTCACCATAATTTATATTTGCAATTCGCCGTGAGCTTCAATGTTATATTTGTTTCAAATGTCAATCAGTGTTTCTAAACTTATCATGAGAGTGTTGTGGCCATCATCTCCTTCCCCAAATTCCACACGTTGTTTCCATTTCATAATTCTTCCAAATGTTGTCGACGTACGGCATAAACCTTTCACAAATTGAGTCACATGAGTCAAATTTAAGTGGGATTTCTTATCTGATCAAAGGGGTGCTTTTGGAAAAGAAACTAGGGGAAAATGATTCTCGACTGACAATTCACAAAATTTTTGTAGCACAAAATTAAAAGTACATCTAAATTCGGTCTAATCGGTCGGGGCTGGTCCAAAATTAAAATTATTCTAGATCGGTCCCGATCTTAAATGTCAAAAATGGACTTGGAACTCGATATGACATTTTAAGTCATTCTAATTCCGATCTTAATCGGTTCAGATCTAACGATCGATCCTTAAAATAAGGGTTAACCTATTTTTGTTTAATCTATTCATTTATCAAATCCAGTAAGGCAAAGTCTTGGGAAAGACGGTCTTTCCATAGGCTTATGGAAAGACGGGGTTTAATTCGAATAATAAAAGGTAAAAGGTCTTAGTTGCAACATTAAAATTTTAGTATGCAACATGTAGTAGTTATAAAATTTATAACCCGGTTCATGCAACCCAAAAATTTTATCTTAATTTCTTCTAATTTACACTTTAAACCTTGGTCTTTCCATGACTTATGGAAAGAAAGTCTTTCAAGAGATACACTCATTCAGTAAACCATAGCAACATTTATTTAATTGAATAAAATTATGCAGTAGCAAGGTCGGTCCCAAACGTTACGATCCAATAAAGAAGAATAAATAAATAAATTCATACTTACTCACCACAATTTATATTTGTTGTGAGTCTCGGTTGAATAAATTTCAGCGATCGCTTGGTGTTCCTGGATTTACCTTGAGAGCCATGGCTATCATCTCCAACCCCAATTCGTAGTTATTGCTTCAGATTTTTATTATTTCAAATGTTGTCGGTAGAACAAGCCTTTCACAAATCAAGCCCCGTGATTCAAAGTTAAATGGGTTTTTTTGTCTGATCAGAGGGACGATTTTGGAAAAGAAACTAGAGGAAAAAAGGGTTAACTTTCCTATTGGGAAAAAGAAGAAATTGAAAGAAGGATGATAGAATCCTCTCATTATGAGGGTGGAGAGGAGGTGGAAGTTGCGTGTTTACAGAGTTCTTACATGTGAAAATATGCATTCGGAGATCTAAAGAGGAAAAAAACTATTTGGCAAACCGAGGATATGTGTTTAGGAGAACGCAACTCTGAATATATAGAGCGAAAAATTACTTTAAGCATCATTCCAGTGAACCATCACTTATTACTACATTATATCGTGGCCCGTAGTTAAATTGTGTTTTCCTTTTGGGCTTTCAATTATTTGGATTTGTCAATTTGTGTTTTTCAATGCGTTTACAATTTAGACAACATGAATCATGAGTTGAATCAAGTGGTGTTACAGTTGAAGAAGATACATGTATGGTGTGGTGAGTGATGCTTGATACGCTCCTCTCCGCCAAGTGGTTTGAATTTCGTAGGGAGTAAGGTAATATCTTCAAGAGCGATGTTACATTTTTTATTGGATCTTTAATTTGTAATAGTACAAACGATCAATCAGGTTGACGTGTAATTTAGATATCTTTGCTATAGAATAATTATTGCTAGAGTCTAGATGTATTGGATGTCAATTCCACTTGTCGTAATCGCCATTAGGCGCTTTTCCCAACAATTATGAATGATGATTTTTGAAAAAAAAATGTTACTTTACTTTTTACCTTAACAACTACATTTAAAATTTATTGTATTATATAAGTTAAAACAAGTAACAATGTGTATTTGAATGTTGAAAATATATAAAAAAAAATATAGTATAAAAATTACTATATGTAACTTTTAATTTCTTTTAAATATGTAATTTAACAAATGTAGTGTATAAGTGAAAAAATACAGTAAACTGTCCATAACATAAGGATAAACCACTGTTATGAGACCTCCTCTAAGAAAATAGCATTATCAAAAAAACATAACAACAAATACAACTCCTTTATTAGAAAATAGTATTAGAAAAATGCATAGCAACATAATAATTTTTGAGTTGATCTCATGATATGCGGTCTGTCCATAACCTTATGAACAGATCAATTATTTCTTACTTTATATACTGCATTTGTTACATTACATATAAAATTTAAAATTTTTGAAAATATTATTTCATATCATATATTTTTATATTTTCACCTGCAAATACATATTATTACTTGTTTTAACTTATAAAATGCAATATTTAAATTTTATAAAAAAATACAACATTTAAGATAAATACCCATATGAACTGTCTTATAAGATTATGGAAAGACCGTCTTTTCTAAGACTTTCACATAATTTTTTGCGCAAAAATTAGGGGGAAAATGAATTTGTAGACTTATAAGCTTTCCTATGATCCGAAACGAAAGTAACCGCAAACTTAACTTTTGAAAATAAAATATTTAAACCTAAACCCTTGTTTTATGACCTAAATAATCTACTATTAAAAAATAATTTCATTTCAATCAAATATTTTTAAAAATTCTACAATAACATATTGCATGTCTCTTGAAAGACGATATTTGCATAAATTATTATTAAACCAACGTTTAAAGTATAAATTAGAAGAAATGAAGATAAAATTTTCAAGTTGTATGAATCGGGTTATAAACTTTATTACTACTATTAGTTGCATAATAAATTTTTAATATTGTAAATTAGACCTTTTACCTTTTATTATTTTAAGGAAAAAAATACTTTTATAACCCTACCTAGTTGACATAAGTGCCAATATAACCTTTCAATATTCGAAAGTGCCAATATAACCATATCTAGTTAGTGAAAGGGCTAATATAACCCTATAAGTTTTAAGGATGTGCTGATATAACCATACAAACATTAGAAATGTGCTGATATAACCCTACAAACATTAGGAATGTGCTGATATAACACAATAAGATTGCATAATGTACTGATATAACCCTACATGTTCCGGTGAACTATGAGGGTAAAATTGTCCATCTAATTTCATAGTTAGCCCAAAGGGTATTTTGGTCAATTTACATAGAGTCAATGCCAAAAAATTGAGGTCAATGCCGGAAATGGGGTCTGAGGGTTATATTGGCACTTTCATTAACTAGTTAGGGTTATATTTGCACTAAAATTTATCATAGGGTTATATTGGTACTTACTCAAGTAGATAGGGTTATATTGGTACTTACTCAAGTAGATAGGGTTATATTGGCACTTATCCCTTATTTTAATTAAACCTCGTCTTTCCATAACCCTATGGAAAGACCGTCTTTCCCAAGATTTAGCCCTAAAATATTTATATTATTCATTTATATAATATTAAAATGATATTTTTCTATATCTATATTTTAATTAAGTTTGTTTATTGATCTCCAACTTCAATCATAAATCAATCGCTTAATACATTTAATTTATTTCACTGACAATATAAAAATATAATCATGTTTATAATTATTAATGATCATCAAAATATTTTGAAAAGTAAAATTAATGTAAAATATTGAGAAACATGATTTTCTAATAAGTACTACTTTTTATCATGAATGTGTTATTGTACTTTTTTTTTTGTATATTTTCTTGAAATGTTATTTTATCAATTGTTTGTTTTAATACCTATTGTTTCATTAATGTAAGATATTTTATTATTAATCAATTGTTTTTATTTTAGAATTAAATAAAGAGTTCGTTTATTGAAAGATGGTCTTTTCATAAGTTATGAAAAGACGAAGGTTTAATATGCATATTAGAAGTAATGAAGATAAAATTTTTGGATTGCATGAATCGAGTTATTAACTATATAACTACTACATGTTGCATAATAAATTTTTAATATTGCAACTAAGACTTTTTACCTTTTATTATTCTAATTAAACCTTGTCTTTCCCAAGACTTTGCCTTAAATAAAATAACGATTCAGAATATATACTCCCTCTGTCCCAATTTAAATTACAGCCTAATCATTGCACACCGTTCGAGATACATGTTTGACCATTAATATATTTAGCTACTAATAATAACGACAAACAAAAAGTTACTTTCTAGAAACAACTTGTTACGACGGATTCAACAATATCACATACGATAATATTATGTCTTATAAATCTATTCAAATATGCAGTCAAACTTTAATAGAGAATAGTGTAATAAAGTAAGTGAATAATTTAACCTGGACGGAGGGAGTATCTAATTGAGATAGTTTTAGAATATAATAAACATTATAAAAGTATTAAATTAAGAATATAAAAGAATCTTTTAAAAGAAATATATAGGGTAAACTATTAGAACAAGTACATAAATATTGAGTAAACTATCAAACTTGTTCTAAAATTGTTTAACTTCATTCTTAAAATAATTTCATTTATCCCATCAAACTCTATTACAGTAAATTTAAAGTATATTTTTATAATTATGTACACCCTCTGTTCAAGCTCTATGTGCTTCTTACATTTTTTTATATTGTTCTCGTTAAAGTTTGTTCGCATATTTTAATAGATACATGAACAACAATATTGTTGAATTCATTGTAATAAATAGGTTTTGAATATAACTTTTTATTCGCAGTTATTATACGTATCCAAACATAAACATATTTCTTAAACAGCTTGACAATGATAACTATCCAAATAGAAGGGGGTGAATGAAGTATATTTTATTTTATCTTATTTGTACTGTAGCGTAACAGAAATCCTAATGTTCATGAACATTTAAAGAGCGCATAACAAATTTGACCAAATTAAAGGCATAACAGAAAACCAAATCCAGTGCAAGTGGGTTATTGATTGCAAACTAATAAAACATCATACGTGAGTGAGTCTAGAACATACTCGTAAAAAAAGTCCTTCAATAGAATTGTTGTCACAACTAATAAATTAATTCAACTTGCATTACTTGAACGATTTACACAATTTCCCACCATAATCACCCCTATCCTATCAAGTATAATTCCTTAATAAGCATTTTCTAATAGGGAAAGTATAGGAAAGACGATATTTTCATAAGATTATGGACAGTCGACATGGGCATTTACATTAAATGTTATAATTTTTATAAATTTAAATATTTCATTTTATAAGTTAAAATAAGTAGCAAAGTCTTAGGAAAGACGGTCTTTCCATATGCTTATGGAAAGACGGGGTTTAATTCGAATAATAAAAGGTAAGAGGTCTAAGTTGCAACATTAAAAATTTAGTATGCAACATGTAGTAGTTATAAAATTTATAACCCGGTTCATGCAACCCGAAAATTTTATCTTAATTTCTTTTAATTTACACTTTAAACCTTGCTCTTTCCATGACTTATGGACAGACCGTCTTTCAAGAGACGCACTCAAATAAGTAATAATATGTATTTGAATGTGAAAATATAAAAATATATGATATAAAAAAATATTTTCAAAATTTGTATGTAATTTAACAAACACAGTATATAAGGTAAGAAATAAGTGGCATGTCCATAAGATTATGAACAGACCACCTGTCACGAGACCTACTTTTCTAATAAAAGAAACTTTGAAAATATACTAAAATAATCCTATATTGTGCATGAAAGTTTCAAAATAATTTTATACAATTTGAAAGTGTTAAAATAACTCTACGATTTCCATCAAAAGTGTTAAAATGACCCAATAACCGTGGAAAATTTGGCGTTGACCATCCCAAAATGACTAAAATACCCCTATTTAATTTTCTTTTAAAAAGCTGGACAATTTTACCATATAAATATATAAAGTTAGATCAACACCTCTTTTAAAAAATATATAAATTTTGAGTGCATGGGGAAATCACAATCAAAATATGAGTTTTGACGTCAAGGGTATTTTAATTTTTTTAGCTTTGTTCAACGCTAGATTATCCATCGTCAACGTCAGCAGGGTTATTTTAGCACTTTGAACAAAAATTTAGAATTATTTTAGCACTTTTAAATTATACAGAATTATTTTTGACATTTCCGTGCATAACACAGAGCTAGTTTTGTATTTTTACTAAAAATTTATATCCGCCACAGCCGTTGCCTCTCTCCCTCACTGCGCTCCACCTATCCACCGTCACGCCCTCAACCCTAGCTTCTGCCACCAAAAACCCTCCCCCCGCCACTATCCACCTCTCCCCCTTCATGCTCCGCCCCGGCCCGCCCTCAATCCTAGCCCCCACCCCCCACCACCCACCACCACCGCTCAATCCTAGCCACACCGCGATGATCCGCCGGTCGACCCTAGTCACGTCGGCCTCAATGATCCCCCACCACTCATTGCCAATAGCCTTAGCCCTAGCTTCTTCCACAGTCGTTCTCATCTCTTTCCCCTCGCCGTTGGCCGCCCTCCGAAGCGGGACACCTAAGGTTAAAAATGCACTTTTCTCTAACTTTTTATTTGCAATTATTATATGTAGGCATACATATTAACGATCAAACATAGCATGATAAAGATTGATGTGCAAATAGAGGTGTGATGAAAGAAGTATATTTTATTTTATCTTATTTCTATTGTAGCGTAACAGATTCCTAATCTCCATGAACATTTAAAGAGCCCATGGTTGGCAAGTAATAGAGGAAGGCAATCAAATTAAATGCATAAAAGATTTGACCATTTCAAAGAAGTAAATCCAGTGCAAATGGGGTCATTGATTTCAAACTAACAAAACATCATACGTTAGCGAGTCAAGAACATACTCATAAATAAAATCCCTCAACAGAATTGCTATAACAGCTAATAAATTAATCCAACTTGCATTATACAATAAGGCTCTCCACGATTTCCCACCATAACCACTATGTCCTAAGACAAAGTGTTGGGAAAGATGGTTTTTTCATAGGTTTATGAAAAGATGGGGTTTAATTCGAATAATAAAAGGTAAAAAATCTTAGTTGCAACATTAAAAATTTAGTATGCAACATGTAGTTTTATAAAATTTATAACCCGGTTCATGCAATTCAAAAATTTTATCTTCATTTCTTCTAATTTACATTTTAAACCTTGGTCTTTCCATGACTTATGGAAAGACCGTCTTTCAAGAGACGCACTCATGTCCTATTAAGCATAATTCCTTAATCAGCATTTTTTAATAAAAGAAATTAATGAAAAATACTAAAATAATTATATGTTTTGCACGAAAGTTTTAAAATAATTTTATATCATTTGAAAGTGTCAAAATAATTCTAAATTTCCATCAAAATTGTTGAAGTAACCCTATCGACGTTGACTGTGGAAAATTCGGCTTTGACCAAGCCAAAATGACCAAAATACCCCTACTTAGTTTTTTAAAAAAAATTGGACAATTTTACCTTATAAAAATATAAGAGTGGGTCTCATGATGGGTGCCCTGTCCATAAGCTTGTGGACAATTCACTATATTTTTTTACTTATATACAGCATTTGTTAAATTACATACTACTTATATTTCTTTATTAGTGGCACATAGGTTTAGGTGCTAGGATTTAGGTGAAGAAAATGAGTGAATGAAATTGAATTTAGAAAGTAAAAAAGTAGAATGAGTTATAAAATTGAAGGAATCTTACCAAAAAATGGAAAGTGCGTCAATATAAAAAAAACAGTCCAAAAAAAAGTATGTCAATAATAGAGGAACAGAGAGAGAACTAAATTTAAAATTATTATTTTATATAATATATTTTTATATTCTACATTCAAATATACATTATTACTTTTTTAAACTTTTAAAATACAATATTTAAATTTTATATAAATAATTATAACATTTAAGGTTAAAAAATACAGTGAATTATCCAAAAATTTATGAAAATACCTCCTTTCGTGAGACTTTCTCAAAATATAAAGTTAGATAATTCAAAATGGTCATCGAAATATGAGTTTTGACCTTAAGGGTATTTAATCTTTTTCACTTTGTTCAACGGGATTATCCACGTTATCGTCGGTAGAGTTATTTCAGCATTTTCAACAGAAACTTAGGATTTTTTTACATTTCCAAATTCTATAGAATTATTTTGACGTTTTTGTGCAAATCAAGTTTTGTATTTTTCCAAAATATTTAATATTGATTATGTGATTTGATGGAAATATTTTGCTAAATTAATTCATTATAAATTTCAAAATTACATTGTAATTCATCGTATGCAACTCTAACATAGAGACACTGCCATTCACTTTGTTGTAATGATAATTGAATTTTGAAATTTGGCCAATTTCGAACAAAACAATTTCGAACAGAAAAGAACAAATAGAATTTTGGGCAAAATACTGATATGTCCCTATGTTTTGGAGGTTTGTGCTACCCTGTGAAGTTGAAAAATGCTATTATAGCCCTGTGTTTTGTATCAGAAGTTCCGATATAACCTTTTGGCACTATTCCGGCATTGACTTGCATTTTCCAGCATTGACCATAACTAAAAAGACTAAAATAACCCTAGTGTTAAAACAAAAAATGTAAAGATACCCTTAATTATTCTTCTTCTCCATAACACAGCCAGGCTCCGCCGCTGCGCCGCCATTGGAGTTCATCGGAATCTGCCAAAATTCCTCCTCCACACCCTACCACCTCCAGCACCATTAGTCCACTAAACAATTACAGCCAATCAAAAAAACAAAGAAAAACTCTGGTATCCTTCTACTGTAAAACAAAAACCACAATCTCAAAAATCAATCAACATCCAAAAAACTCAACTCATATAGTTCTTCAAAATCTGAAGTTCGCCAGACGAGTAGGTAGATCCGTGTGAGCAAACTGGAGTCTGCCACCACCGCCGCCTCATCCCGCCACCACTGTCGCTGCATGACCTCGCCACCTCACCACCTCTGCTGCCCCTATGCCACCACATCGCTGTGTCGGCGCCTCCATAAAACCCTAGCCTACCCAACCCACCCCGTTAAAGCTCGACATCACCATCGCCTGACTTCGCCACCTCACCAATTTCACCGGACAGGTAGATCTGGTCACGACACCACCGCCGCTTGACCTCGTCCCACCACCACCCCTTCCAAGCTGGCTACTCCCTAGCGTGCAAACGCCAGTCCTCGCAAACGCCAGTCGGCATTTGAGCCGAGGAGTGAATCGAGAAGAAAAGAAAAAGAAGATCTTTAGTGAATTGAGAAGAATCGAGAAGAAAAGAAAAAAGGAAAAATGAATAGAGAGGAAGGAAATAGGGCAATATAGACTTTTCATATTTTTTTGATTTTTTAATGTTTTTTAAATAGGGGTATAATAGTCATTTCATGTATTTCCGACCAAATCCCGGCATCCAGGGTTATATTAGCACATTCAAGCAAAACACAGGGTTACAATAGCACTTTTCAACTTCATAGGATCATATTAACATAAACCATCAAAACATAAGGTTATATGAGCACTTTTCTCTAGAATTTTCTTGTGGGTTGAACAAATAGGGAATGGGCAAGAATGAACTAAACGTTTCACAGTTTACATATTTTTTAAAATTTTTAATAGGAGGATAAATCGATGTTTTCCCACCAATTTTAACGAAGGCTGGCGTTGACATAAACTTCAAACGTCCAAGGTCATTTTAATCCTTTCGAAAAAGACTTTGGTTATTTTGACCCTTCTCAAAAATCTCATGATTGTTTTTGCACTCGATTGTTGAGTAAATTTGGTAAGCGAAACAATGTATCATACTGAATTGCACTCATTATCCAGCACCTGGAAATATACAAGATAAGCTAGTGCGGTTAATGAAAAACTAAATCAACCTTAGGCTGGAAGGGTTTTCTTTGACACAACATCAAAAGAGATGCCATTTTTCTGGAGCCTTTCTTGAAGATCAGTAGCACCAAACACAATCCCTGGTGTCAAAACTCCGCCTTTGGGCAAACTCCGGCGCTGATTCAGCACAATCAAAGCACATTGAACCAGGATGATCGGAGTAGTCAGGTACCCGATCTCAGGTCCCGTAACTCTGGTAGTAATCTCCATATCGGGCTTAGCTTTTCCGCTTCCACTGTCACTGAATCCATGGCCAACAAACCACATCTTGAAGGAAGCACTGGAGACTTCCTCCTCGGTTGGACCTTCTTTCCTGAACATCCCCAGGCTGAAAACAGAAGGGAACTTCAGAAGCAGCTTTCTCCCGAAGGAGAAGTTTCCTAGGATGCCAATGAAGATTCCAACTGTTATGATCCCGAAGATGTTTAACAGAGATTTTGATCCCACCTTGACGCCGAAATGAGCTGGTTTCACAGTTGACCAGAATGTCTCTCTCTTTGCGATCTGTTCAGCAGTTTCATCAATGCCGGGAAGGCCACCTGGATTTTCAGTCAGAGCTGCCAAGGTTCTCCGGACAACAATGGAATCTGCTGATGGTAGTTTCACAGCCCAGAGGTTCAGGTTCTTCTGGTGTTCGATGATCGAGCCTTTCTGCGGAGGAGGACCGGGAATCTGAAACAAACATAAACAGAAGAAGCAATTCAAGATTGATTGCCAGTCTACCACACTTTCGAACCAAAATGTAACATCTAATTTTCTTACCACACAAGGGCTAAACTTCAGACACACATGATCTTCTGTAACACTAGTCGTAACATTCTTAATAGACGACACATGTGCATTACATTCTCCTTCGTGTCAACGGATCTATTCGGTGGAAATTTCGTTTCATTTTTAAAAGTAACCGACTAACAGTAGTTTACACTAGAGATACAGAGGATCCGAAATGCATTGCCAACTATGAAATACACACCACATTTAAACTCACTCAAAGTCTCAAAGAAGCCTGCAACATAAATCCAGGTAGAAATACATACACCAAATAGATTGCACAGAATCCATATATATCAATAACATGAACACTAGTCAAATGAAAATGTCTACAGCACAACTTGTTACCTGAGGACGAGGCCTTCTGGGTCGGGATCTCCTCAATTCTTGCAATTTAGCCGCATTAGCCACCCCAAGAACCGCAGATTCATACGTTCCCATATTCCCAGTAATCTTCTTATCAGACTCAAGGCTCAAGTACGCCTCCACCCGGTTCGGCACCGCCGGCGGTTCCCACTGCCTGGAATTGAACAGAAGCCCCAATTCAGCCGGAAGAGAATCGAACCCGCATGCCGAAATTACCAAAGACCCCTTCTCCACCGCTTTCTCGTGGTAATTAGCCTCCATCCTCTCCATAAACTCCGGCTCGCCGCAGATGTCCAGGTAATCGCACCCGGACTCCACGCAGGCCGCCACCACGGGCTCGCCGTAGAGGCGGAAGGGCCCCACGCAATCGAGGATGAGCTTGGTCTGGGCGGCGAGGCGGCGGATGGAGTCGGGGTCGGAAACGTCGGCGGTGAGGATTGGGATCTCCGGCGGTGGGTTTGGGCCGGCGGCCCATTTGAGGGCCTGGGCCACCTTGGCTGAGCTCCGGCCGGCTAAGGCGAGGGATTTGAGGGGCGAGGAAGGGGTGTTGAGGAACTTGAGGGCTTCCCGGATGACATACTTTCCGGTGAAACCAGAGGCACCGAAGATGACGATATCGTAGAGAGGCTTTTGGGCGGCTTCCATGATTAGACGATACCGTTCAATGTTGGACCCAATTGAAATGCATGGAATGGAAATGAAAGCGCTCCTATTTCATCACTTTGTGCAGACGGCGACGAATACTTCGGATATTTCCAAGTTCGGAGAGTTTAGGTGCTGCCTTGTTATGTGTGCCAATATTTACTTCCTTTTTCAGGATAAGGGCATGGGGTCCACGTGTCCCAATAAGCCGCGGTCTCTTTTTTTAATTTTCTGTTTCGGACACGTGTCACCCAGGTATTAGGCCGCGTGTTCAAAACGCTATTTTCTTGATGGAACTGAAATTAAACTCAAGGGAACACGTGGGCCAATCATAAGGTGACACGTGTACCCCTGTCATGGCTGAAAACGGCTGATTTTTTAATGGGACACGTGTCCTATTCTGTAGCGACATGTGTTCGAACCGCATTTTTTTGAAACTTTTGACAATTTTTTTAATTTTTTAAGAATTTCTATTTTAATTTTTATATTCCATCTTCTTCCACTTTTTGCCTATAAATATAGATGATTTCAACTCATTTCATCACACTACTTCCAATTCCAATACTTCTATCTCACTAATTCATCGTCTACATTGTAATCCATTTATTGTGATCGATCCACGAAGAACGTCGAAAGGCAAAGATAAGGTAATTCCAAATTCTTTCAATATGGAAAATTCTTCGTAAAATCCGAATTATCGTTAATTTCCAAATTCGGAATTTAGTAAAAATTCTCCGAACATCCCTCCCCACTTCTATATGAATTCTCAACATTCATACACGAATTTTCAAAAGCAATACCACTCTTCCCAAAATGTGTACATGAACCCTCCTTACCCAAACCACTCCCAAAATGCGAACACTCAATCGCAAAATTCGTACCATAATTTATATGGTCAAAGCTTTCATTCTCCACATCTTGATGCTATGAACGAATCGGGAGCATTTTCAAGCCGAGGGGGTCGCGGTTCACCGGGTCAAAATTTTGGTGGTGAAGATGGGCGACAATATGGAAGGCAAGGGGAAAAGGAAATGGGGAAAGGAAAGGCTCGGGGAAGAACAACAGATGATGAACAATCAAAAGAATCCGCTAGAATGCAGTGTGCGGCCGCAATTGCAACAGCTACAAAAAAGGCTTAAATGGTTGCGGAGAATGAAAGAGCTAAATTGGAGTACAACATAGCACAGCGGGAGTTCGTTCAAAAACAATCAAAGCGCGATCAGATGATAGCTAACACTAAACTCCTTGATACTTTGATTCAAAAGGGAGAGTTGTCTGCAGCAGAGGAAGCACTGCGAGATAAATTAATGGGGGTAGTCTACGGTGGAAATTGATTGTAATAGATTGTTGGTAATAATTGGTCAGACTAGACCATACATTTGTAATATTTTTTTTCTATTTTTAATAATTGGTCACATTAGATTAATATTTTAATTTTTAAATTGTAATAATTGGTTGGAGTAGATCAATATTTTATTTAGTATTTTCTGTAATTTTTATGGTTGTTATAATTGGTTTTCGCAATTTTTATGTTTTTTTATATTATTTTATTAAAAAAATGAATTCTCATAGTATTTATTTATTTATTTTCATTTTAATAGTTTCTTTTAAAAAATTGAAATTAATTTTATTTTTTTACACCGAAGCATGGTATTGACAAGAACGAGAAAAATAAATTATTTAACATATTTTAAAAAATGAATTTCTATTTTAAATATTAAAACATTATATTAAAATTTTCATTCAACTTATTTTTGGTGGAAAAATTTATTTAAAATAATATTTAATGGTCTAATTAATAAGTAGAATAGATAAAATCAAATGGAATCCATGAATAGTACATAGTGGCCTCTTACCATTGTGGAGAAAAAAAAGTTGTCTCTTAAGTGCTATCTTAAGCTGAGGTGGGAGAGAGAGATAAAAATAATATATTTAATTGGTAAGAGACCGCTAGCGGTCTTTACCACTGCTCATGGCCTAAAACTACTCCCTCTTTGCTCCTAGAATCTTCATCTAGTCTCTTGAAAGATGGTATTTCATAATCCATGGAAACATCAAGGTTTAAAGTGTAAGTTAGATTAAATGAAGATAAAAATTTTGGGTGAACTATAAACTTTATAACTACTACATGTTGCATAATAAATTTTTAATACTGCAACTAAAATTTTTTACCTTTTATTATTCTAATTAAACCTCATCTTTCCATAAGCTTGTGAAAAGAAGGTATTTCAAAAGACTTTGCCTTGGTCTCCTCCTATTATATTGGCCCTGGTGGAGCAAATTGTATTGGGAGCGTAAAAAAATAAATTGACTGGATAAAAAAAATATAGAATTCTCTAAAAGATAAATGTACCAATATAAACAGACCAAACAAAACGAGAAATTATGCCAATATTTAGAGACCGGAGGGAGTATCTTGCCTGAATTGCACTTACTCTCTCTGGTCCTCTATTTATGATCCCTTTGACCAGACATTTTTTATGACATATTTAACCATCTATAATGTATGCACTAATGGACATTATGTGAGATATTTTTGGATTCTCCGTAACATGTAATTTTTAAAAAGTAAAATTTCATAAAAGTTATCGATAGTCAAACATGCGTTACAAATTTTTAGAAAAAAATATATAAATAGAGGAACAGAGGGAGTACTTTTGTTTCCAAATCAAAATTGTTAAAGTTCAATCACACCATCCGTTCCACTGATAACTTAGATTTTCCACTAATAACTTACTCCCCTCCCACTCGCATTTGCACATTTTTTTGTCATTTTTTTTCAGATCATATTTAATCATGTATAACTTTAGGAGTTCGTCTTTTGAAAGACGATATTTCCATAACTTATGTAAAAATCAAGGTTTAAAGTGTAAATTAGAAGAAATGAAACTAAATTTTTGGGTTGCATGAACCGGGTTATAAATTTTATAACTACTACATGTTGCATACTAAAATTTTAATATTGCAACTAAAACCTTTACCTTTTATTATTCTAATCAAATCAGGTCTTTCCATAAGCATATGGAAAGACCGTCTTCCCCAAGACTTTGCCTAACTTTAGTTGTATTAAAATTTGATATTTAGAAAATATATGATGCAAAGGTTATGATAATATTTCACATGATGATATAGGGGCCTATATACTAACTGAAATATATGGTCAAACGTGTCTTAATAAAGTTGACCAAAAAGTGTACATATTCAATTGGGAAGAAGGAATAGAAAAATTGGCTTGCAAAAAACATTGAACCAAATTTTAGGTGGATACATAACCAATAATATTATCAAAATATGTGATATTTTTCAATGAGTCAATCTCTTGAAAGACAAACTTTCTATAAATTAAGGAAAGATCAAGGTTTAAATGACAAATTAGAAGAAATGACTTTATATATTGAGCAAAGTGCAGATATAACCTTCAATTATTTTTTAGTGCAAATATAACCCTAACTATTGAACGAAGGTACAAATATAACCCTCCGACTATGATTTAAATTTCGGCCATTGACCCACTTGTAAAGACTAAAATACCCTTATGACCCAAGCCCTAATTAAAAGGACAATTATACCCTTATTAGCAATGCCACCGCCAGGCCACCACCACCACCCGCCTAGTGGAGCCACCGTCCGCTGCTATTTTAGTCTTTTCCGACCACTACCATTCAACTCGGCCTGGAATCGGTTTTCAAAGCCGAACTCAGCACACTTTTCCGGAACTCAACACGCTTTTTTGAACTCGCCTGGCCACCACCATTCAGAGGGACTCATCATGCTTTTCAGGAAGTCAAGCCTTACTAGCTCCTCTCCTCCGTTGAGCACCTCCAACAAATCCTCACCGTCTCTCTGATAAAAAAGTGGGGACCATCTCCTCCAACCCCCCCATCAAGTGGACTGGGCAGTCAAAGCTCAAAGCTCTGCCACTGTGAGCTGATGTTAGCACCGACGAGCTCCGTGAACACCGTATAGCCTAGCAGTTCGAGAAGGGCCATGCGTTCTCCCTCCTCCGGCGATTTGATTCCTCTGGCGATTTGGTTCCTCCTCCGGCGAGCCCAGCAGTCA
This sequence comes from Rubia yunnanensis, assembly GCA_037428765.1. Classification (NCBI taxonomy): domain Eukaryota; kingdom Viridiplantae; phylum Streptophyta; class Magnoliopsida; order Gentianales; family Rubiaceae; genus Rubia; species Rubia yunnanensis. The sequence goes on from CM075069.1 coordinate 6,378,510, forward strand.
GAAAAACATCAATTTTTCGGCGCCGCTCAGCCTAGCGTCGGAAAATTGATGAATCCACAACACCACCAACCCTAAAATCGATGAATCCACAAGTCCAGATGAATTGATGAACTAGACTAGGACTTTTTGAAAACGACCAGCCTTAATCCGCAGAAAATCTTCAGCCATGCCCAAGAAGAATGTTGCTCAGAAACCAAAAGGTGTTGGGAGAAGATGGAGCTAAAACGAAGTAGAGGGCTTGGGAACGAAGAAGAATTAGATGAACAGAGGGACAATTAGAATCAGTGTTTTTCAATTTTTTCTCCGAGGGGCAAAATAGTCTTTTCACCATATTCTGCCCTCAAACCGGCTGAAAATGATATACTTGCACATAATCTAAATAGATAGGGTTATATTTGCACTTTCGATTAGCACAGGGTTATATCTGCACTTTCTTCAATTATATAGGGTTATATTTGCACTTTTCTCTAAAACTTTTTACCTTTCTATTATTCTAATTAAACCATATTTTTCATAAATTTACGGAAAGACGATTTTTTTAAAAAAACTTTACCTCGTTCAATTTGCTGAGATTATTCAATTCTTCGTATCAAATAATATCAAATATCAAAATTTAAAATATCGTTAACATATATGGTGGTGGCAATGGGTGAGGATTGTGGTGGCAAGTGTTTGCAGGTGGTGGCTGGCTGAGCTTTTAGAAGAGCATTTTTGGTTACTTCCTCTGATTCACTAATATGACATCATAGGTTTAGGTGCTTGGATTTAGCTTAAGGAAACAAGTAGATGAAATTAAATATAAAAAGTAAAAAAGTAGAATGAGAGGATGAAATTTAAGAAATTTTACCAAAAATGAAAAGTGTGCAAACATAAAAGAAACAAGCTAAAATGAAAAATGTGCCACTAATGGAGAAACGGAAGGAGTATCTTCCACGAAAATATTTTAGTTGAAAATTTTCGACAGTATACTTAGTTTGGAGCGGAGTGAGATAGAGGGAGTTTTGGTGTGAGTAAGAGGAAGTACGGTTTAGCAAGTAGGAGTACATGACTTCCTGTCTTGAAAGATTAAACCAAACAATCACGAAGAAAACTGATTTCCTTTTCCAAACTGAACCAAACAATCACCAACAATTCTAAACTCATGCGTTACAATTTACAAGGCATTAGTGTCAACGTTTACAATTTACCCCGAAATGGGCAGGTTTCACGGTTGACCAGATAGCTTCTCTCTTTCTGATCTGCTCGGGGTTTTCATCCGTACCAGGAAGCCCACCGGGATTCTCCATCAGAGTTGCCAAGGTTTTTTGGACAAGCAGGGAGTCTGTTGCCGGCAACCTCACAGCCCACCGGTTCAGGTTCTGGTTCTTCTGGTGCTCTACGATAGACCATTTCCGGGCAGCAGGACCTGGAATCTGGAACAGACATCAACATTCTAGTCTCAGATGAAGATGGTTGGTGTTTTATGAAACACAAAGTTATTTAAGTATCATTGGATTCGAGTAATTGTAAACTCGGCACGTTAAAGCAAGTTTGGTGGTGTGAGTGCACACTTGTATAAACTATCAACGAGTTTACAGTTGAAAGGATAAGGATTAATTGTGTTGGTGATAATTAACATAACTTGTCGTGGAGTGTGGAAAGATGTATCACTTCAGAATTTTTTATAATTCTGACGGTGGTGGGATGTAGTGTATAATTCCTCAACTGAAAGGATGAGGATGGATTCAGAATTGTCTAAGATATGCAGTGTTGGTAGCATGCCTCTTGCAAGTAAACGAGTTTACTGCATTATCTTGGGATGTGGAAAGATACATCGGTACAATTCTGATAACTACGCAATGACACTTGTTCTCTACATATACACGTGCACAGTACAGTACGTATGCACGGAAGAAAAATATGCGAACACAGAAAATACAAACATGACTAGGGAAAAAGATAAGATTTTCCCGGAAACACATAGCAACAAAAAACAAAGTATTCTCCTGATTCAAGCCTAGAACAGGAGGAATTCTCGATTGAGGATAAATTCTCGATTGTTTTATCCCCGAAGGAAATTCGTGTAACCCAAGGCTGTGATAGGCTCGAATTACTTTTCAAGGAAAGCGTACTCAACGCGACTCAGATCGATATTCAAAAAAGATTTTACCACACTCATCCAAGCGTGATTTTGTCATTCCTTTGGAATGCATTATTACAGCATCTACCCCAACAAAGATAAACACCGAAAGAAAAGCATAACCTAGGTCGAAATTGATGGTAATGCAACATAAATATGCTACATCAAACAATGGCAATAAGCCAGAAACACAAACTCGGATAGATGTACTTGTACGCATATCAACAATTTGCAAAAGTTTTGTTTAGTGTGCACTAAAACGTGAATAGAATGGGGTTGCTTGCAACACTACCAGGCCAACCAGTTCGATCCTTGGGCTGTAATACCATATTCGTATTAGAGTCACGGGTTTCTATATTCGTAAATACTATGTAGAGGTGAGAATCGATCTTGTATACTCCATCAATAAGAGACTCTTTAACAGTTCCGAGGCATTTTTAGATACTGAAAGCAAGGTTACATTAAGTTCATGCGCAAAAACCAACCGTAAATACCAACAAAATAAGTTCAAACTCAAGATTCATTAAGAAATAGAAATTTGAAGTTTCTTACCTGAGGACAAGGCTTTTTGGGCTTAGGTTTAATCAGAGCTTGCAACATGTCGGGAACCCCAACAACCGCAGATACATACGTTCCCGCATTCCAACCAATGCTCTTATCAGACTCTAAACTCAAGTACGCCTCCACCCGATTCAGCGCCGCCGCCGCTTCCCACTGCCGCGAATTGAGCATCAGCCCTAATTCCGCCGGAACAGAGTCGAACCCACAAGCCAAAATGACCAAACAGCCCTCCTCCACCGCTTTCTCGTGGTACGCAGCCTCCATACTCTCTATAAACTCCGGCCCGCTAAGGCGAGGGAGGAAGGGGTGTTGAGGAACTTGAGGGCTTCCCGGACGACATATTTTCCGGTGAAACCAGAGGCGCCGAAGATCACTACATCGGAGAGAGGCTTTCGGGTAGATTCCATGTTTATAGGATATGGTTTCTTTGTTCGATGATCCCTTGTTTTTATATTCGAACCGAAATGATCAAATTGATTTGAATTTAAAATGTCTTGCTTAGTTGCATGCGACAAAATTTGTCGTGTTTTTTGTTTCCGTCCTTTCGTACCAGTTCTTCAGATAACCACCAACAATGAGGTTCTATGGTGTAGTGGTTAGCACTCTGGACTTTGAATCCAGCGACCTGGGTTCGACTCCCGGTAGGACCTCCTGTTTCTCTCTTTTCGCTTTGCACCTTACAACTAGCTCTTTTATTCAAATTATTCAGGTTGGAAACGGAAAAGAAGACGACATTTCATGCAAATATGCACAGTGCAAGAAAACACATTTAAGTCACGCAACCAAGTCTTATTTTAGTCAAGAATCTAAGAGCAATTTTTGGTCAAAGTAATCAGGACGACTATTTATTCAGGGGATACATAAGAGTTCATGGTTTCTCGGACAGTGGTGAATCTATTGACCTATACAACATCAGACTAAGCAAGTTAAGACTTCATGGTTTCTTGGACAGTGGCTATGAATCTATTGACCTATACAACATCAGACTAAGCAAGTTAAGAATTCTTGGTTGAACTCGTACTCGTACCATTTCCATGTCTTTGCCTAGGTAAACGCCTAGTCCTCTTTCCCCAGCCAGTTAAGGTTTTATCCTCTTCAGAAACAGGTTTCTGTTCTGCTACCGGATGAGCCTGAGGTGGCGTCGTGGCCCTCCGCCTTCTTCCTCTCGAGCTCTTACCAGAGCTTCTTCTCGACAAACCCGACTGCCAAGTGGAGCCACTGGCTTTCATCAGTTCTTGGAATGTCTGAAAATCCTCAACTACCTGGAGCTTCGACAAGGACACGATACCAGGAAGGACATCCCTTTGGAAGTCCTTTTTCTGCCTCCCTCTCCTTGCCTGCCCTCTTCGCGGCCGTCGGGACAATGCAGTTACTTTTGTTTCTTCATCATCTTCCTGATCATTCTCCATAAATGGTGCTGGATAAGTATGGTAGAAATGGTCGCCGGATTTTGCATCTTCCAGCTGCAATGCCATGTGCTCATAGTCATCCATTCCATCAGGGATCATTTCCACAATCGTACCGTGGCATTCTTGAGATGAAACTACCTCCACAAACCATTGAAGGCGCTCATTTGATCTCTCTTGCGATGAGTGGCTACGAGGTTCGTGATCAATGATGTCTTCTTCTGCAGAGACTGAAATGGCTACTATTGCCTCGGCTGCAAGCCTCATAAGCTCTTCACAAGGCTCATTTGGAGCATCCGAAGATACTGCAACTGCGGGGACTTCCAACGCTACCTCAGTTATTGCAAGATCCTCTTCAACTAAGGATAAGTTCAAGTCAATAATGCTTATTGGTGCTTCTGAATTGAGGCATTTTATTTGTACATCCCCGGCATTATTTCCATCATCAACTGATGATTCAGAGGATTTGGTGGCAATGTTTAGATCCTGGGATATTCTGCGGCCATTGCTGGTGGGAAAATCCTTGATCATTGTGGTGGAACTAGGCAAATGAACTTCATGTTTACTTACATCGATCTCACGGGTGCAAACAGGCGACACCTTTTCCGCTTTCTGCACCAGTTTCTGGGAGGAAAGTGGAGCATTATTCTTGAAAAACTGGTGAGAACAATTCTGCAAGGATTCCAAATTCAAGTGATGAACATTCTTGTTTGCTCTGGGCTGTTTTGCACCGTATATATTGTCCACATGGTGAAAGGGATTTCCCTCCGACAATCTTGACACCTTGGCAGGGTCCAAGTGCTCAACAGACTTCACAAAATCAACGTGACTAGATTCCTCAGGCACAAAATCCGAAGCTCTTGTGTTGCTGATATTGTTCAAATTAGGCAATGAATTTCCCAATGAGCTGCCAAATGATCTTGAGCTTGAATCAATACCAGATTTACCATGAAGATGTGATTGATCATTCACTTCAAAGATCTCTACACCAAAAAGTTTCCTTTTTCTCCGATTTCCACTCAAATCCTGTTCAGAAGTCGAAATCCTATTCAGTTTCTTATCCTCATCTTTGGATGACTGAAAGGCTACAGATGAATCCCTCGAGATATTCTGAGGATGAGTAATCTCTGAAAAGAAAGAGGAGTAAAAGCAACTCATTAACCTCTAATACATTAATACATTTTCAGGAAGCATATCAAGCATAGAAACCTCCAAAATTTGGCGTATAATATCTTCATTATTGCAGCTTGTTCATAACTTGAATCTAGAGACATGTGCGAAAATGTAGGCAACTAGAATTGAATCCACAAGTCACTTACTTGAATTCAAGTCACAAGACAATCGCTCTTTTCTGTCCATCCCATTCCTCCTTTTGAGAACTGAATTTGGAGTAGAAGATTTATCTTCCCTTTTGTTATTTACCCTATTGCCACTCAAGTGACAAGGATCATCGGCTGAACCCGAATCAGTAGTATCTTCAATTAGGATCGGCTCATTCAAGTCAGCCAGCTCATACCTCCTTTTCATAGGCAAGAAAGATCTCGAAACATCACCATTAAGGACATCCTTTAAAGAGTTGCAAGGCGACATTTTCACACCATTGTCTGTTGCATCAGCTGGAATCTCAAGGTCAATGACTCTTCTAGGAGACATTATCCCCTTGGAGGGAAAAGGCATCACCATATTTGTTTCCTTACTGAAACCATGGAAAGATTGCTTGCAACTAATCTCCGGTTGAGATGATTGACCAAAAACCAAGTTCATCGATGGAACATGTGGGACATTTCTCTCGCGCTTATTGCCTTCCAAAGCAATGTGGGATGGAAAGGGGCTAAAGCTCGCCGCTCCTGGCTCCACTTCTTTCCTTGCAAACATATTCATAAGCTCCCTCTGCCTTCCATAAAGCCGGTGAAGTTCTTGGAGCTGAAACACCAATCACATCGTAAATGAATGAACACAGATATCAAGAAACTAAGATACGTGAGAAGGTCAATTCAATTCACCTGATGCCTAAAGGTGGATTCATGTTTCAGAATAGTTTGCTTCACTTTTTCCTTGTCATATTCAAGACAGCCCTCATCAAGATTCTTCATTTGCCATGGCAAAAGTGGCCCAAAACACTGCCCATTTTTCTTGGTCCTATCTTCTTGATACAGAGACCACATATCATTTTTCGCACTTCTATGAATACCCCAGATTGGGGAACAACCACTTAGATTTCTTTCAGACTGAATTTCAGCCCCCATTCCTGGAATCAACACAGTACACAACCACCTCAAACAACAAAGACACCGAACCAACCCAGCCAATACTCACAAAAGGATAAACATAAACAAATTTAGTACGACCAGGAATCCTATAACCACAAATTCACAGTATCCAAAATGGCTCCTCACAAAAACAAGAATCCCAGAAAGCGAATCGTGTAAATGGCAGTAAAGTTACCTTTTTTCCACAGGATCAAGATTGACGAAGATGGAAGAGTGCGTTTGGTGGGCTTGGAGGCAGCGGTCAAAAACAAGCCAAAAACAAGAAGACTTGACTTGCTCTCTCAAAACAACAAAAATGGTAAAAATAGGATTCCCTGTTGTGGAAATCCCATGTCTCATATCCTGAGAAAATGCTCAGAAATTCATAGCAACAGATGGAGAAGGAGGAGGAGCAAAAGGACCACTTTTTGGTAATGAATAACAGGGAGGGAGATAAGATCTCTATGTGTAGAAAGTGTGTGCCTGCCCAAATCCAAATGAAGTCCTCCCAAGAAATATGACTTCAACTTTGTCTACTTGTAGTCACTTCTTGTCTAAACCTCTCCATTTTCTTGTTTTTCATTCCTTTTTTGCCTCCCCTACACCCCTATTTCTTTCTTTTTCTGTTAAATAATAATAATCAATTAATTCTTCTTATCCCAATTAGTGTTTTTAACTGTCGAAGAATTAGCTTCGTTGCTTGATTAGGAACAAAAGTTACTGCTTAATTCCCTCCCTTGCTGACTTCGGACAAAGAGAGAGCAGATAATATAGGTAATGGGTTAATTAGAAATTAAATGTTGGTTTAATAATTGAATGCTGATTTTACTGTACGCAGTTGAGATGTCCATTTCTTTCAAAGATAAGGGGAGGAGATTCTAAAAAGATCAATTAAGCAGTGATTTTTTCTCAAAATAATAATTAAATCGGAAGAAAAGATTAAATGGAAGTAAAATTGTAAGAATATTATATTAAAATGAGGGTTGACTCGTGCTTAAATGGAATAATTTTAAATGGTGTGGAGTGCAGGAAGTATTAAAATGGATTTGAGACATTGTTTGGTGGCATAGTTTGGTGGAAGAGGGATCAGTGTCTTAATTTTACTCAAATAGAGTGCATTTTATACTTACTTTGAAATTAGTTTACTAATACATGTTATAATTTATAACATAAAGTTCATTTAAAAGAAGTAAAAATCTAATCAACTGGTTGATGTTACAGATTAGTCAGGTTGGAGGTCAGATTCACTTATTGTAACTTTTATTGGGCGCTTTTCTCGGCATCTAAACAAAGTGAAAGTTAAATTCTGAAATTGGGTATAGCAAAATAAATCAAACTGAAATTAGATATATTTTTTTAATTTACTTTTATTCCCTCCAATGCTCTATACATATCACACTCTCTTTTTTGAATTATTTTTTATATTGACATATTTTATTTTAGTTTTGCAAGATTCTTTCAGTTTCTTACCATCATTCTACTAATTACTTTCTAATTTAAATCCATCCATTTATTTCATTCATTTGAAATTAAGCATCAGGTTAACCTGTGATATCATATAGTGAGACGGTGACAATTCTTAAATAAAAATAATTTCAGAAGAAAGAAAATGTTTTGGGAGACGGGACCCAAGGCCGAAGCATAAAATAGCGGGCTTGAAATGATAGTTTTGGACAATTTTGGGTCCAAGAAAATGCATGTACAATAATATAATCTTGTGCAATTTGTTGGATAATAATAGTCATTAGATTCTTTCTCAAGTCGCAATCCTTCCATTAGAGAATATAAGAAATTTATAATATACATAAAAGTCTTTTCCTAGTTTTCGTTAAATTTAATAAGACATCCCTGATTTTATTGGAACTGGGACAATTTCCAAAAAGCATCAAAACAGACCTGACAGAATTCACGCGCTCAATCAACCGGCAAATGAAAATCTGAAGATTAACTGGGCGGACGGTACAAAGCGTACGACAACTGGACAGCGAGAGCGGGTGCGCTGCACGCGAGGGAGAGGCGCGCGAGGTTAGGATCTTGGATGAATTGACTCTTTAATAGCATATAAATAGTAGGTTTTTAAGAGATTGAGAGGGACATTGGCAGATTTTATCTCCGTTTCGTCCAAGGCCCATCCTCATCGGGTCCTTTGATTGGGTCGGGTGCCTATTGCTACTTCGCTATTGGTCCATTTTTATTATATAATGCTACTTTTAATTATTCTTTGGTAATTTTACCCTTCTAACTTAATTTGATAGATATAACATTTTGGGCTAATTCAAACGTTATCAACTGATTTGTTGACCAGATCCGATATGACAAAAATACACTTACCCCCATAAGCTTAATTAGTTTTTCCCATTTTATCCCTCCTTAATAAATTTATTTAATTTGAAACTTTTTTCAAAAAATAAAAAAACTACCCTGCCAACGGGTCTTCAACCTCCCGCCTACCGCCACTTCTCCTGCAGTTACCCTGCCGCCACCCCCAGCCGTTATCTCGCCACCGCTCCAGTCGTTATCCTGCCACCACCCAAACTGTTACTCGCCACCGCCCCTGCCCGTTACCCTGCTACCGCCTCTGTCCGGTACCCGACACCACCCCCGTCCGTTACTCCACCACCACCACAGCCTGTTACCCTCCACCACCTCGAAGATAAGGGTTTAGAGAGTCGTCGTCGTCGGTGAGGAAGGAGAACCATCCGCTGTCATCGATTTCCTCCTAGCCGAATCTTATGGTTAGCGTGAGGGTTGAGGCGAAACCCTAATCCCCGAAAGAGGGCCACCGGAGGCCCATCTGAGAATCGGGAACACCGATAAAAAAATTGAGGAGCTTGAGAATCGGTGAACTGGAGTCTGTTAATTTTTTTATCGAGGAGCAAATCAGTGGACTCCAACGATAAAAGAAGAGATGCCCGAGCGCCCCCACTGGTGAGCAAATCAGTGAACTCCGCTAAGATGGAAGAAGAATCAAGGGAAGCAGATGGAAAATAAGGGCATTACTTTTTTATCTTTTTTAATTCAAGGGTAAAATTGTTATTTTCTTAAATTCCGGTCATCTCTCATGTTCAAAATTGAAGTCAACGGCGCCCAACATCAGATTAACACATACATTATAAAGTTAGGGTTACATTGGCACTTTTAACCTAAAGTTAGGGTTATTTTACCACTTGACTCTTCTTGTTTTCTTAGAAATTCTAATGGAGAAGATTTATGAATGATCCCAATAATTTGATATGTGTCAACAACCTCGATTTATTTCAAATTGCAAATATGATCTTGCAATTTTTTAAACGGTCAGTACTTCTTTTGTCCTAGCTTAAATTATCCATTTACTTTATGCACTATTCTCTATTAAAATTTGACCGCATATTTGAACAGATATATGAGACATAATATTATCGTATGTGATATTGTTGAATTCGTCGTAATAAGTAGTTTTAGAAAGTATTTTTTTGTTTGCCGTTATTATACATATAAAAAAAATATTAACGGTTAAACATATGTCTCAAACAATGTGCAATGATTAGATTGTAATTTAAGCTGGGGTGGAGGGAGTATACATTTGACCAGCGTAATAGTATTAACTAAAACTCTCTCATGTGAATTGAGCTTGGTTTAGTGGTAAATTACGCTCTCTCTAATCGAGAAGCTCAGGGTTCAAAACACACAACCATAAAAAATTGTGAATATTAGAGTAATTTCTTGATGGAGATTATCCAACATCATGGGACCGTGTCGGTGGTCCCCGTTGTGGTTTCCCAACATGCAGATGGTCGATGACGGTAAGATCGTGGTGGTTCCGATTTTGGTGGCAGCGGTTCGTTGGTGGTGCAGCATTTTGGTGTTCTCAAGAGGGCGTCTCTACCTATTCAAATCGGTGGAGTTCCAGACTTCACTGAAATTTAATATAATTAATGGTGGTGTCTCCTAATTAGATCTTAAACTAGGATGTTAACATGTAATATGGTTGTTTGTATATAATCTTTAAAAAACTTAAACTATCTCAGCGATTAAAAAAAACAAAGAGAAGGGTGTGAAAATGACTTTACATCTTATTAGTGTTGAACGAAACTCCCATTCTCCAAAAGGGAAAGAAATAGTGTGCTAATATAAACGAAATATTTTTTTTAAAATGTCATATAACGGGGAGTGGAGAGTACACTATTTCATATTTAAAGAGCCAATCATATAAGGATAACACAGCACCATTGGACAGTATCGGTGATTCCCGTGCAGTTTTTCAACCTGCAGGTGGTCGATGAAAGTGAAAACATGGTGGTTCCAACTTCAGTAGGAGTGGTCCATTGATGGAACGTTTGGATGTTCTTAGGAGGGCGTCTTCAACTATTCAAACGGATTGAGTTTCCTGTTCCTCTGAGCTCCATTAGAGATTAAATAGCAGTGTCTTCTAATTTAGTTGCAGGGTAGAATGTTCATGTAATTTGATTGCATGTACGTAATGTTTCAAAAAATACATCTTACAAAATTTTCTAACTTTAAGTAAGTGAACACAATTTATCTCAAGATTTGCAACGTGCATCTCAATGACTTACATTTATGTCAAATATTATTCTCCCCATGAACTTAATTTGTGCCATATTCACGTACTTGATGTAAAATACAGCGTGTATTCGCTGTCATATACTAGAGACTCTTCCGTTTAAATTTGAAGTAGGAGGCTTTAATGAATTGTTGGATTTGCAGTTAGGTGTAGTTGTCGTTTCCAGGGACTCACAGGAATGAAGAATCTCACCAAACCAGTCACTACACTTTTAGTGCTATTTAAAGACCCAAATGTTACCTGCGTCTTCTTTTTCCTTTTTTAAAATCTAACCTTTCCTCACCCAATTTCACTTTTCTTTTTCTAAAAACTATAAAAAGACCTCATCTCAACGGCTTGCATCACAAATAGAAAACTAGTGGAAAAGGCACGTCTAGGATACGATCTCATGCAAATTAATTAGGTAAATGGATAATCCTCCTATTAAGCAGTGAGTTCGTCTCTGATCTTTCGATAAACTATGGAAAGATCAATGTTTAAAGTGTAAGTTAAAAGAAATAAATTTAATATTGCAACTAAGACCTTTCACCTTTTTAGTTTTAATTAAATATCGTCTTTCTCAAGAATTTGTCTTCTGTATTTATTTAATTCAGAGGATTAAGATATAACCCACTAAATTAAGAGCCTGTCTCTTGAAAGACGGTCTTTCCATAAGTTATGGAAAGACCAAGGTTTAAATTGTAAATTAGAAGAAATTAAGATAAAATTTTTGGGTTGCATGAACCGGGTTATAAATTTTATAACTACTACATGTTTCATACTAAAACTTTAATATTGCAACTAAGACCTTTTACCTTTTATTATTCTAATCAAACCCCGTCTTTCCATATCTTTCCATAAGCATATGGAAAGACCGTCTTTCCCAAGACTTTGCCCTAAATTAAACATAAACTTGCAAGGGCATGTAGGAAAAGGGGATAATAAAGTTTGGTTTTAGATAAGATTATCTGTGTAATTTATAACTTATCCTAGCATATAAGGTTACATTTTTTCTGCACTTCATGAAACGAAAACAAAATAAAAATTAGTGGAGATATAAAAGACAATATAAACTAGTGGATGAATAGGGACAGAGGAATAAAGATTTAAAGAAAATACTCTAAACTACTCAGCTTAAAGTGAACCGGACAGATATAAAGGTTAGCATCTTTCACACACCCCACCCCACCCCACCCCACAAGGTCACTTAGTATTTTAGTTTATACATATACATATATATATATATATATATATATATATATATATATATATATATTTTTTAAAAAAAAATTGAATATTATACTCCCTTTGTATAATAAAATAGAACTGATATGGAGGGTAGATAAATTCTACAGAATAAGGCCTATTTATGGCACAACAAAAATATTTTGGGAAACTAAGTGTTCAATTAGAAAGTTGTTAAATTAGAGAGTACATTTTGAGAATTTAACAAAATTTTTTTTTATCATTTTAGATAATACTGAACCTATGTCAATTTTGCTCGGACGAACGAGAATAAAAATTAATTGTAGTATATCATATGCACTGGGACGGAGGGAATACTAGATAAGTTGAATATTAAATTTATTAAAAAAATATTTATTATATATTCACATAAATACAAATTATCTCGTGTTAAAATGAATAATTAAATTTATGTATCCAAACACTTAGTTCAAGTGTATCATAATAATTTCATAACCTATCAAAATACCACATATTTAAAAACAAATTGCAAAGATTCTCAACAGTCAGCAATTTAATTCTCAAGATAAAAAATAAAGATATAAATAAGAGTAGTTCCAATTCAACTTTCATATTAAATATATTTTGCAATAACTTGATTACAAGAAATGTGAAACTGTACACAAAATCACAAAAGGCAAACTAAGGTAGCACTAGTACAAGCCTCCAATCAAATGAAAACAAGTGAAGCTCTGCCTTTTCTCCTGCCTTATTCTTCTGCCTTATTCTCTCTCTAGGATATTTCCGTAGTTTATCTAGATCTTGAGCATCTTCTTTCTCAAGCCCATATGCAACTTGTGTTATCATTTGTTTTTCAAATTTTGAAATTCAAAATGGGTGCATTACTCACACCATTCATACAATTGCGATCAGATCGTTTGATTGGAGCAATCAACTATCTCAAAAAATCAATAATAATACCTATATATTGCCAAGTTCAACACCCTCCAGCTCTCACAAGTTTCATTCACCATAACCAAACTTTTCCGACTATGTTGCTCGACAATACCAATCTCCTTGCAGCCTTAGCCATGGGTGATGAATTGATTGCCCAATATGCAAAAATAAACTTATCGGATGAAACCTCCAACAGATTGATCGTCCCTGACACGATGCGCTTAGAGAAAGCAAGCCAAAACATACCTTCTGGGAGCAAAAATACTTTGCCCCAAATCCAAACGTGTGGATTTCATGATATCCACCATGACTAGGGCATGGAAGTGGTGCAAAGGTAAGTTTGAAGGCCATCAAATGGGAGAAAATTTGTCTCTCTTTGAATTCGAACAGCACCAGGATCGGGCGAAGGTGATTGATAACTCCCCCTGGTCTTTTGAGTATTGCCTTGTAGCCCTAGCAGAGACTGATGGAGACGAGCCTCTCCACCACCTATCATTCAATGAGAACCCCTTTTGGGTCCATGTCCATGACGTTCCCCCAATTCTTATGACCCCAGACATGGCAGGCCTAATCGGTGATTATCTAGGCGACTTTGTGAAGGTCGCCAAAAACAAATTTGGATCCTATAAAGGCAGGACTCTAAAATTGAGAACCAAGCTGAATGTGTTCAAGCCTCTCTCAAGGGTGATAAGAGTGGAGTTCAAAGGTACCGACTACCTCTTTTACTTTCAATATGAGCGTCTCCCTGTGTTCTGTCAGTTGTGTGGATATTTGGACCACCCAAAGACAGACTATCTGCTGAAAAATACTCCACAAAGAGACTCCTTCATGCTAGTGGGGTATGGGCATTGGCTAAGATATGAAGACGATCATTTGTTCCCAATGCCAGGGCCTGGTGTGATGCACCAAAGGCGCAGACAGGAAGAGCAGGAAGAACAGGCAAAGATCATTTACCAAAGCACAATCCCAAACCATGAGCAGATAAATCTCAATATTGCACCAGTGGACGTTGGTGGAAATCGGGGCAAAACTCAGATTGGAAGCACACCGAAGCCGTCAATTCTCTAAGATGAGAAATTAGCGGGATTTATTACCCCCATTAATCACCCCAACGGTTCCTCTGCATTGATGCCTCGAACCAGCAACAACTATATTCCATTAAGAGTCAAAGGCGTGGATTGCGAAGGCTCTTTTACTGTCAATAAAAATGGACATTTGGTGATTACTACCCCTTCTTCAATTCCTAATAAACTAAGTTTGGAAAAATGGTTTCTTCCAATGCAGGAAAATGAAGCAGACTCTACCTTCATGTAGGAAAGTAGTGCGGAAAAATTTTGGGCAGAAGCACTTGGTATTCAGGATCAGGGACATGCCAGGAAGATGGAAAATCTTGATGCTGGTCTCATCAGGGAGTTATTGTCCCACCCAATACACTCTCTGAGAGACTCACCAGCAAAACCAACCACAGTCATGTCAGAGGTAGACATGAAAATGAAATACCACAATTGCCACCGCCAAGATTTGAGAAAGTACCTGTCATTGTGGAGGTGTCATCTGATGAGGAAAATGACAACATGCTCCCTTTAGAAATCATGGGGCGGCGACAACCAGTTCAAGGAACTACAAAAAGCGGAGATGGAAATCACCATAGGCCAGGAAAGGAACCAATGTTTCCAGGCAAAGGATTGGAGGTGCAGAAAGAACTCCCGCAGAAACCAATCCCTGCTCACAAAAACACGGTCGGAGGTCCGAGAATATGGAGCCCTAAGCCTCTCTGCCCCAAGCCTATGAAAAAATACCAGATCCATCGTTTGGCAGCCGCGGTGGGGCCCTTTGGCGGCGGTGCTACGCCGGAGACCGTAGACTGGGAGTTGACTAAGCCGCTGGACACGATGGACAGGTGAACAAAGGTGGGCTATTTTTACAGACCAACGATGGGTCTATCGCTGAGGGACTATTCCAAAAAGGCCACCGAAAAAATGGACATGAATGATGAAGAAGAAGTACAGGTGGTGGAGAAGAATCCCATAACCACGGCGGAGACAGGGGATTTGGGTGTGAGGCCCAAAATTTGCGGAGAACGACAAAAATCAAAGGAGGAAGATAATCCACTCCTCTTTGGGGACCTAGGACTAATCGCCACCAGACATAGGTTGGACGTCGGTGGAAGAGTTTCAGTTTTTAAATAAAGGTTCAGGAGAAAAATTGATGCCAACCATTTAGCTCATGATGAACAAGAGGGCGTGGCCCAATACTCCCCAACTCAAGCCCAACTTTCAAATTTTTTTAGAGGAAATCAGCCTGTGTGGAGGATCATATGCCGGAGGAAATTACTCAAGATCAGAAAAAATAGCTTTGGAGACACCATTCATTCTACAACCGGGGATAACTTTTAATGTGGGCTCACCCGCATTTGGACCAGCGGCGGCGACTGGAAAATCCCAGTCCCGCCGACGCAAATGAGTCTACTAAGCTGGAACTGCCGGGGGCTGTCACACCCCCGAGCAGTTAGACATCTCAAAGAACTCCTTCGCAAGTTTTCTCCTTCTTTAATTTTTCCAGTCGGAAACAAAATCCTCTTCTGATAAGTTAGTAGGCATAAGAGACTCTCTAGATTTACATGGGGTATTTTGTAGACTCACATGGCAACTCGGGGGGGTCTAGCTCTGTTTTGGAATAAAGATTTGAATGTTTCAATTTTGTGCTATTCTTTCAACCATATTGACTTCACGGTCAAGGATCCGCTATCCAGTTTACTCTAGCATTGTACACCCATTTATAGGGAACCCAACACATAAGCGCCATCAATTCTAGAAAAATTTCCCCACTATGTGTAATGGCCCAAACATGCCATGGTTGTGTAGCTGAGACTTTAATGAAGTCCTTCACCAACATGAATTCCAGAGTATTAATACGAGACCTCCAAACCAAATTGAAGACTTCCATCTAGCCTTAAATGTATGCAACTTGATAGACCTGGGATATGAGGGTTACAAGTACATGTGGTTCAGAAACTGGAGAGTCCCCCATACAGTTAAAGCAAGGCTAGACAGAGCTGTAGTAAATCTTATCTGGATGAATTCTTTCCCTACAGCGAAGCTTAGACACTTGTATAGTCACAAATCAGACCATTCTCCAATACTACTACACCTTAAGGACACATCGAAAGATCTAGTGAACTCACGAAGGCATAGACCCCTTTGTTTTGAGAATTACTGGATCCAATCCCCGCAATGCAAGGAAAAAGTAACTGAGTGTTGGAATGTGATAGCACTTACCTTCAGCAATTGAAGAATGCTCACATGGTTTGGTAGCGTGGGCAAAGTCATAATTCTGTAACCAACACAAAAAGAAAGACCAGATCGAGACCAAGCTAGAAAGACTCCAAAAAGGTGTCATCACTGTTGATACTAAAAAAGAATTGGCTGTTTTGAAGCTCGAGTTAGAAAAACACCTGGATATGGAGGAAGCACGAAGGAAACAATGAGCAAAGCAGCATTGGTTAGAGAAAGGAGATAGAAATACAGCCTTCTTCCATTCTTTTGCAAAAAATGGAAAAGAAAAAACACCATCCATGGGTTGACAAACCAGCATGGCAAGTGGCGCACTGATGAAAGGGATATGGAAGCTATTATCTCAGAACACTTTTGAATACTTTTCGAAAGCCCTCACCCGTCTCCAATAGTAATTGACCACTTGGCAGATCTGATCTCACCAAAAGTATCTCCTACAATGAATACTAAACTGACAAGACCATATACTACAGCAGAGGTACATGCAGCATTGAAGAGCATGGCCCCCAACAAATCTCTAGGTCCTGATGGCATACCATCATCTTTCTTCTAACAATACTGGGACATTGTTGGACCAAAAGTCACCCAAGAGGCACTGCAATACCTGAATGATGGAAAATCTATGAGCTCGCTAAATGGCACGAATATTGTACTCGTCCCAAAGGTGAAACAACCAAAAGACATCTCTCAATTCTGGCCAATCAGTTTATGCAATGTGATATACCGAATAATTTCAAAATGCATAGCTAACAGGCTAAAAGTGTTACTCGATAAAGTGATTTCAAGTCACCAAAGCACTTTTGTAAAAACACTTTTGTAAAAAATATACTGATCTCGGATAATATCATTATAGCTCATGAAGCGCACCATCATATTAAGAGGCGAACCACATGCCAGAAAGGACACATGTCAATCAAATTGGACATGAGCAAAGCATTCGATCGGATTGAATGGAACTTCCTACTGGGGGTATTAGAAAAAATGGGGTTCGACCAAGTCTTTATACGCTAGATTGAAAGCTGCATCTCAACAGTGCATTTCTCTTTCATGCTAAATGGAAAGTGTTTTGGAAACATTACACCCACTAGAGGACTGAGACAGGGGGACCCACTTTCTCCGTATTTATTCATTATATGCAGTGAGGTGTTTTCCCAAATGATTCAGACGGGAGTAAGAGAGCAGAGGCAGCATGGTTTACAGATTGCTAGGAATGCACCAGCGCTATCACATCTCCTGTTTGCGAACAATACACTTACTCTCGGAGAGACGACAAATCAGGAGGCAGTGACACTAAGAGATATTCTACAATATAAGAAGAGGCATCGGGTCAAAAGATCAATTTAAACAAATCTTCAATCATGTTCAGCCCAAACACTGAGGACCAAATAAAAGCCCACATTCTAAACACACTCCAAATGACAGAAGCAATCAACCATGAAAAATACTTGGGACTCCTCATCGTGTTTGGAAGAGCAAAAGCAAGTGCACTTGAGGGAATAACAGACAGAATCTGGACAAAGATCGGCAGTTGGGAAAATAAACACTTATCTAAGGGTGGAAAGGATGTGCTCATCAAATCTGTCCTACAGGCTATACCCACTTATACCATGTCATGCTTTATACTACCAGACAAGCTTATCGAAAATATTTACAGATTATATAGTAGATATTGGTGGGGAAGCACGACCCAGAAAAGGAAGATTCACTGGTCCACATGGACGAAGTTGTGCTCTCCCAAGAGTATGAGAGGATTAGGGTTCAAAGAATTGAGGAATTTTAACACAGCGATGTTAGCAAAACAGACGTGGCATCTACTAGTCAACCCAAACTCCCCTGTTGCAAAGCTTCTAAAAGCCAAGTACTTTCCATCGGGAACATTTTTAGAAGCAAAGTAAAGGTGGGACCCGTCCTCTGCTTGGAGATCCATTCTGGAAGGGAGGAAACTATTGTCCAAAGGAATTCGAAAGCGAATTGGAACCGGAAGAAATACAAGCATAAAAAATGGCCTCTGGCTCCCAAGACTAGGAAACCAAAGACCCACATCTTTGCCAGGAAAGTTCCCGGCAGATCGAAAAGTTTCACATCTTATGACTAACAACGGGACTGCCTGGAATGAAGAAGTTATTAGAAGCACTTTCAATCGAGAGGAGACAAATCTCATTCTATCTTTACCAAGGAACATGAGCGTTCATGCCCGGGATCGATGGATATGGCACCCTACAGTTGACGGTAAATACACGGTCAAATCTGGATATAATCTAGAAATTAACTCGTCCACTCTTGCAATTGCAGGTAACATGTCGTCAAGCAGCTCAGGCCCCTCTCCACACTGGAAGAATATATGGAACTTATCGGCTCAACCAAAAGTAAAACACTTCCTATGGAGACTATGCAAGAATCATTTGTCATCGGCAATCAATCTGGCAACCCAGTTGAACCTTGCTGCCTTAGTTGCTCTATGGATGATATCTCCATTGAATACATATTCTTCCACTGCCCAGTAGCGCACCAAATATGGTTCGCAGTTGAACTGCATGAGAAAATTTTCCACTTCCAACAACAAAGCGCAAGCTTATGGGTCCAAGACTTAATATTGGAATTAGCGCCAAGGGATATGGCAATTGTAGCAACACTGTTATCACAACTTTGGCACCACAGAAACAAGCTTCTCCATGGAGAGAGTCATAACCTTCAACCTCAGCATTGTGTCACATATACCACAAAACTGCAATCAGATTTAGCAGGAATATTGAGAGACGGTAAGGCAAATCAGGAGATGAGGGGTCAAAGTAATCAACCACTAACCGATGGAAACACTCTCCATTTCGATGCAGCCATATCCCAAAATAGAACATGTCTTGGATGGTACATATGTTCTCAAGTTGGAACCTAGATTTATGGAGAATCACAGCACCTTCCAATAGTGCATGCAGTTAAACACGCAGAAGCTATATCTCTAAGAGCAGGGATGCTTACAGCTCTGCAAAAAGGTATACGGATCAGCCGTATTCAAGGTGACGCACAGGTCGTCATAAGGGCAATCAGGAACCATAATGAAGATCTGTCGAATTTTGGCCAAATTATTGATGACATAGTCAACCTAGCAACCAATCATATGCACCCAAAACCATTCTGGGTTAGACGACATCATAACACTGTAGCGCACTTTTTAGCTCAACATGTTAAAAATATTGTAGAGTGTATCTCTAGATGAGAGCACATCCCACACTTTGTACCACACATTTTCAATTAATAAAATCAAAATTTATTTTTTTTTAAAAGGTAGCACTAGTACAAAGTACAAACTGGTCAGCCTTCTCTTCTCTCACCAAACTCTTTTGGGGCCCATAAGCCCAAGAACCTCATCCCAGAGCCCAACACTTCCCACACTGGACAGGCCCACCACACTTGGGCTGCAAGCCGCCACAGTCCAAAACCCGGCCCTGATCTCCTCCCTCAGCTGCGCTTGCTCCCAAGCACAGTAGCCATGAAAGAACCTGAAGTCCCCAACATCAACCGCTTTCCTCTTCACCATCTCAGCTGCACATCCCACCATACCCTTTGTTCCACAGTACATTCCCTTCATCACCTCCTCAAACACTCCACTTATTCTGCTTCCGCTTCCGTTTTCGGGGCTCACCAGGAAGAACCCTTCCTCCAATGGCCCTCCAAAGAACAATGGCATGTCCGAAAATGTGCCCACAGCATCCAGAGCTGATGAGGATTTCATCTCCTTGATCGACATCAGCGATGGCCGGTTGAGTATAACCCCGGTTGGACCAACTGGACCTGTTGATAGTAGTAGGATCACGGTTTTTTCGAAAATGTGCACCCCATCAAGCTTTTCTGTGGCGATCAGCAAGCACCCTTTTTCCGGTTCATGTATGGTGTGAGCCCATTTCTCCCCGATGATGACCGATGGAGGCTGATCCGATACAGTTTCTGGATCAACCTCTGCTCTGAATGTCTTTTCAGCAGCTACTAGTTTTGCTCTAAATGATCGCCAATCTGCATCAATGGAAACCCTGTCATCCTCCGGTGATGGTGACTTGGAACCCACCTGGCAACCTGAGGATATCAATCAAGATCGAGTAAGGAAAGAGGTCAAGATTATTAAAATGGATTGATTAACTTACATGAAATGGACAGTGGCAAGCCAACTTTTTGAGACTGAAATTGGATAAACTTTCTTCCTGAGATGATAGAATTTGAGGAGAGAAAGAGGGCATCCATGGTTCTTGGTGATATCTTAGGTTGTAGCTGGCAACAAATTTGGTCTCAACTAAGACATGAATATGCACAACTTATATGTTCACCACAGTGTGATCTCGAACCAATCCGTCCAAGTTTAAACAGTATGGGCCAGTGGATATAGCTTTACACATAGGATTGAGGCTAACAATTACAATTCAACACGTTAGAGCTTGTACCAACTTTTGGTCTGAAAGAGGCCAACGGCTAACGCTTTATCCTGTCTCCCCTTTTCCTTATCTGTACTACTGTATTTTGTGGCACATAAAGATTGCTCCATTTCCTCCAAGTTTCTGGAAGTAGATAGAGGTGTGTCCACTTTTCAGCCATTTGTTTTTTCAACACTATATCACCGAGAATAAGTACTCCTAGCGGCCCCACGTAGGAATTTTCTCCTCAAAAGAAGTTTCGACATAAACTCTTGACCTACCCCATCCTACTTTTTTATATTTTATTTTTTATATTAACATAATTTCCTTTTTTATTTGAACTCTGACACTTTCTATTTTTTATAAGATTAAGGTTAATTTCATTCATTCAATAACTTTTTATCCTCCCCATATAATCCCTTCCACTCATTCTACTTTTTTAAAAAAATGTGCCAACTATAAAGTGCCGATTATTCTAAATCAGAGAGACTACCAATTTTTATATACTCCCTCTATCCTCAATAAAATTACACATAATCTTGTTCATGGTCTTCAACACACACGTTTGTCCATTAATATATTTAACTACGTATAATATTGGTAAATAAAAATTACTTTTTAGAAACTATTCCTTTCGTCCCACTTTAAACTTCCTAATTACTTTTTGGAAGTCGAACTTTGTAAACTTTGACCCTAAATAAAAATTAATATATACATAATAAAAATATCACGTGGAATCTTGTTAGATTCATCTTAATATCTATTTTCCAAATATCGATTTTATATGCTTAATTATTATATGTAACTAGAGATATTTACGGTTAAATATGACCGTGAAAAAATAATTAGAAAGTTTAAAGTGAGATGAAGGGAGTACTTGTTTGGCGAATCCAACAATATTTCATACAATATCAGTATTGATTATCTATCTATTCAAATATGTAGTCAAAATGGTTTACGTTTAACTGAATCTTTGATTTTGTATAATTTAATATGGGACGGAGGATGTAATGTGTATTTTTTAATTGGTCAAAATCTATATGGATCCTATCACCTCTTTCCCATGGTGGGGACTGTGCTGCACTTGTTGCAACTGGACTGGAGTTCAATTTCAGAAGTTATATGCCCTCCGTTTTTCTATTAATAGAACAATAGATTTAGTTATTACATTTAGATGAAGAAAATGAATGACGAAAATTGAATGTAGAAAGTAAAATGTAGAATTAGTGGATGGAATTGAAAGAATTTTGCAAAGGATGGAAAAAGTGTCAAATAAAATAAAATACCCATTTATAGTAAGCATGCCATAAATAACAAAATAGAGGGAGTAATCGTTCAGCAACTACTTTCAGTTACCAATCTCCTAATGTAATTATAAAAATGGATTTTAATTGTTTGAGGCTGAAAGTTAGTAACTACTTTGAGGTAAAAAATTCCGGGTTATAAGTCGTACTAGTCTTTGTAATATGACATGGTAAGCTATCCCTCCTAGCACTCAACCGACACATATATTACTAGCGTAGAACACCAACGAGTACTTCTGTAGTTGCTAGCAAATCTAAGCACAATGTTCCACATTTAAGCAAAAATTCCTCTTTGACTTGCCCTACTGAATAAGGGATGTAAGGTTCAAGTAATTCCAAGATTAGCATAGTGTAAACTATCAAGCTCGAAATAAATTCATATCAGTCTATAGCTTTTGTCGTCGATGAGAATACAAGTGCAATCAAGGCATACTTTGCAGGAACAAAAGCTTCAAACTTCATGAGAACATGGCATTAAAAATAATATAGAACTATGTGCAACAGAAGCAATAAAGAGGGGTGTGTACCTGTTTTGAAGCGGGCTCTGGCTTCAAATTCAAGTATGAATCCGGCCGAACCATCTTTGCCATGTTTCAGATAATAGGTGACGCCACTGATCATCCGCAAAGCATATTGCACGAAAGTGTGGCCTCCTGTAGAAGCTATCACCAAGAGGCCAACGGAACCTCACCAAATTTTGTCATGTGTTGATTTATTATATCAAGAATCGCATATAAGAGATCGGATTTAGGGTGACGAGTATCCATCATGGTAAAATGATGATATTCGTTCTCCAGTTCGATTGAACTGGTACCTTTGGCCTTCCCCACGGATGCATTTCTCATGCCCAACCTTGCACTTGCCACACTAGACCAGTCTCCTGCAGCTGCATAAATGTCAGATAACATGGATAGGTTCCCATTATCGCTTAGGTGTTGTTGAACTAGTTTCTGAAACTCCTCTCCAATTGTAACAAAATCATGCTTTCTACAAGCAGCTAAAAGTGCACCCCAAATTACTTCATTCGGCTTCATTGGCATGTTAAGAACAAGCCTGAAAGCTTCCTTTAGGCGACCTCCACGACCAAGAAGGTCAATCATGCAGCCATAGTGCGTAATGTCAGGGACGACGCCATAATCTCTCTGCATCGCATCAAAATAGCGAACACCATCATCGACCAAACCAGCATGACAACAGGCACTTAGGACACCTATGAATGTTACTTTATTTGGTGTAAATCCATCTTGTACCATTCTAGAAAAAAGTTGGAGAGCCTGTTGTCCAAAACCATGAATGCCCAAGCCATGGATCATGGTACTCCATGATACAGCATTTCTGTCTTTCATCCCATCAAATACACTCAAGGCATCATCCAATCTCCCACACTTGGCATACATGTTTACAATAGCATTACACACCCGTATACTGCAATCATACCTACACCTTTTAACAAAACCATGGACTCTTTCTCCCAATCCAAGAATACCGGATTCTGCGCATGCACCTAAAATACTAACAATCGACCCTTCATCAGGTTTTCCAACACCCCCCACCGCCATTTGATCGTAAAATTCCATAGCCTCCTTAGCCAAACCCTTCTCAGCATAAGCCGATACAAGGATAGTCCATGCCACCATATTCTTGACAGGCATTTTATCATAAAGATATCTAGCCTTTTCCATATCCCCTGCTCTGCTATAACCCAGCACCATCGTAGACCATGAAACAGAATCCCTCGCCGGCATAGTCTCAAACAACTCAGAAGCTTCATCCAGCTCCCCGGACTTAACGTACCCATCCAACATCGTATTCCAACTCACAATGTCTCTGTCGGGCATTTCATCGAACAGTTTACGCGCATACCCAAATTCACCGGTTCTGACAAACCCATTCATCATACAGTTCCACGATACATTATCTCTCTGCCTCATTTCATCAAACACCTTCCGACCCACGGAAACGCCGACTGAACCACACTGCGAATATGCCTCAATCAACGAATTTGGCGCGAAAACATCGTCATAGAAACCGTACTTTTCAATCATTGCGTGTACGGCAGCCACAAACTCCAACCTTAACCCAGCCTTCAAGAGGAACGGGCAGGTGAATACATTGGGTCGAACGCCGTCGTTTTGCATTTTCGAGAACGCCTTCATGGCTCGGAGGGGATCAGAATTACCAGCGTGAGCTCTAATCAGTACATTGTAAGCAAGCGCGTCAGGATGTTGAATTTGGGAAAAAACATAAAGAGCGGAACCCATTTGGCGGCAACGAAAGAACGCCGAAACAAGCTTTGTCCCGACAACATTGTCTCCGAGAAGATTGGATTTGAAGATGATTGCTAAGATGCGCTTGAGGTGGCTTAGCTCCCTGCAGTTGTGGAGGTCTGCGAATGTTCTTTCAATCAATCTTCTGGGTGAGACCCATCCCGGAGAACTTATCGGCGAAGGGGCTGCCTGCATTTTCCGTCAACAAAAAGTAGTACTGTGTGCTTCGGCGATTGTACATTTGCGCACTGGTAGTGGTGTCGCGGCGGAGGTATTTGAAATACGCAGTTATGCGGAGGCGCGCGATTAGAGCATATGCAGCGGTAGAAACCAGAGGGTGCCACGTGTCCCTCTATTTACCAAAAAAATATGATGCATTTGAGTGGGACACGTGTCAAGGCCCAATGTATGGGTGACACGTGTCCCACTCATCCAAAAAAAATTGGCCACAGCAGGCCATGTGACACGGCCTGACAAAGCTGCTACTCCCGGTTTCTTAACCGGTTCCTTGCATGGCAATCAAGGGCCGATTTCTTGCCCACTACTTTGGATGTTTTCGATTTTTAGAGTGATTTTTTAAATTTTAAGAAATCCACTGCCCGTGCTCTCAGCTTTCATTGGAGTGAATTAGTTTTTTTTTGGTAATATGCAGATATAACCTTATATGTTGAGGAAAGTGCAAATATAACCCTCCATCCATGTTTTTGGCGTTGACTGTCAGAACCTGACAGTTGACCTACTTGAAATGGCTAAAATACCCTTATGGATGAACCCTTGACTTGGAAGGACAATTTTACCCTTATTATCATTGGGCCCATAAAAAACCATATGTTAACTTCCTTTGTTTTCAAAAAAACTGATCGTTCCTTAAACTCATCCCTTCTTCTGAATCAATCCACCTAACTTCTTTAGTTTTCCTTCCCCTCTTGAACTTAGGTGGATTGATTTTTTCGGATTGTACCTCCCTAGTTCAAACTCTCCGGCCACCTTAAACCCATCCCTCTCCAACCATGCCTTCAATTTCCCCACCTTCTCAAAAACGACGCCGTCCCAACTTAAATCCACCGTAAATTGATCATATCTGAAGGACCCTGCGAACGATGCACGTCCTCTCCACCGCTTCCAATTCTACAAACGGTAATTGTGTGCCAAATCGAACCGATGAGTAACTGCCTCGAATCTAGACAAAATTCGAACAAATCCGACTTTGATTTTAACTTCGACGGTTGCAAATTTCGACGAAATCTGACCACCACCAATCCCAGACTACCACCGCCACCAATCCCTGGCCACCACCACCACCAATCCCAAGCCACCACCACCAAGCTCTCCCAGCCATCACCACCTTCACCCCGTCACGAATCGCATCCATAAACCCAGCTCAGCCTCGCCCCAACTCAGCCTCGCCCCGCCCCGCCATGCCATCACCTGCGCCTCCACCATCATCATTTCTACCTCCACCCGCAATCTTCATAACCGCCTCCCGTCAAGCCACCGGAGAGCAGATCTTGCTCTTAATTAGAGCCCCAAACCTCGGTCCTTCCGCATTAGGGTGACATCGGCGATGATTAGCATGAGAAGGTGGTTAGGTCGGAGAAGAGAGATCGGAAAGACAAAAGGCGAGGAGAAGAAAGAAGAAGAACAAACAAAAAACGAGGAGAAATAAGAAGAAGAAGGGACAAAGAAAGAAGAAGATGCAGGTGGTCAAGGATTTGAAGGAGACGAAGGGCAATATGGTCATTACCTCATTTGAAATTTTCAATTTTTTAAAACATAAATTGGCAGGGTAGATTTGTCTTTTCACCTAATTCCGGTATCAAATTGCCAGAAAAGGTTATATTTGCACATAACCTAAATATATAGGGTTATATTTGCACTTTCAATTAGCACAGGGTTATATCTGCACTTTCATCAATTATATAATGCTATATCTGCACTTTTCTCTTTTTTAAAATTAAATTGTCACAAGGACAAGGGTTTATAGGGTCTCATCCCTTTTCTGTTAAACTCAAATTTGCACAACGTGCTATTACAACATATGATATGTGATTAACCCATTAAACTGAAACGCTAGCTGAATATTACAATTTTAATCTAAGGTTTCAGTGGCATATGAGGATATATACACATGGGCCATAATCGCTGTTACAATAGTGAGCAAAAGCCTGTGTGGCGATGATAAGGACACACGTAAGATAAGTGGTTTCTACCGTGTTGCCATAGTGCAGCCACAATAAATTGACCTAAGGCTACCATCTGAACAAAAATAGTGAAGTATTGCAAGATACGCGTACAAAATGACCCATCAACAACCCTAAGGCAGTTAAAACAAAATAAATGAAGCTCTCCAACTAAAGATCAAGTTTGTCTCTATTTAACCCGTAAAGACTGTTACCTCTAATGTAGGAGACTAAGACCCGTCATTTTAATTGCCAAAAGTATCTTCCATCAGTGCACTGGAATAATTTATAATGCGTAGAACTTTCACTAACTTGACTCTAACATGTATAAGAGACCAACCTAAAGATGGCCTAAAACTCCCTATTGCCCAAAGTCTATAAATCTAATTTGCCTCCAGAGAAAAACAATATCACCATAAGTTCGTTTAATACAACTTTAACTTGGATTTCTCCTTACCGTCTCCTATGGATATCATATCGGAAGTCAAATCATATTTGAACGACTTAGGCTGTCAGAAAAATATACATTGACAGGAAAAAATTCCTTCCAACACTTTGAATCAAAATACCCTTTTTAAAATTGACCATTCTAAAATCTGAAAAGGTGAAAAAAGAAAAGAAAATAAATAAAAATAATGAAATAAATTAAAAGTCTCCCACCCGAAAAGAGAAATTAAAAGGTTGAAAAATAAGATAAAAGTGGAGAATAACCCCTCATGATATTGCTATCTCTAGAATACAATTCAGCATTCGGCTATTGGCTGACCTAAAAGGTCATTCGGGCTGAGTCACTTACCCGAGTTGACTCGCAGTTGACTCACTTCTGAGTCGAGTTGACCCTTTCCTGAGCCTAGACCGAGTTGGCCACTACCGGATCTGAGTTGGCCGACTCAGATCCGAATAGACTCGGTAACACTTAGTGTTGGTAACCTCAAATCTAGATGTTATTATGCGTTGAAACAGCCTCTGCCACTTGAAGAACGCCGGCCTGGAGCAAACAAACATAAAGACCTCTGTCACGTGGAGCGTCGCCGGCAAAAGGAGCACCACCAGAGCAAGCTCCGCCGCCCGCGTCCCTGGGAGCACCACCGGAGTACCGCCGCCGCATCCCTGGGAGCACTGTCGTCACATCCCTAGGAGCACAGTCGCCGCATGGCACGCAACCAAAGTAAATACGAAGCACTGGAGGGAGAAACGTCATCATTTTGACTGGCACTTCCACTTCGACTTGCTTGAACGGCGTTTCAAGACGTCAGCGCTTCGACACCGCTTCAAAAGTTTGTCTTTCTCCTAAGTTTAGACACTAACGCTTCAACATTGTTTCGACCCTGGTGCTTCACCAGTGTTTCGACTCCGACATTCCAAATTCTTAACCACCGTTCACCGGATCTAGCCAAATATGTCCGGGTGCTGCTAAGAAATGGGGATAGAGGTGTTGGGAGGGTGAGATTGGGAAGGGGAAGCCACCGGTGGCGGAAGTTTCCAGCGGCGGCGCCCTCCCCACAAGTAGGTGAAATTAGGGTTTTGGTGAGGAGGAGGAGAAAAAGGTTTAGAGAGAGAGTGGAGTGAATTAATTTTGTAGCCCCTATACTTGTCCTCAATTATATTATGACATCAAAAAGTTATTCATGTGATAATATATTTTGCCATTGAACTATGAGAAAATTCATGTTAGATTGATTAAAGCAAAATTTTGGGAAGTACTCAATTTCCATATGTTTATGGAAAGATAGGGTTTAATTAAAATAATAAAAGGTAAAAGGTTTATGTTGCAATATTAAAAATGTATTATGGTACGTGTAGTAGTTATGAAGTTTATAACCTGATCCATGCAATCCAAAAATTTTATCTTTATTTCTTCTAATTTGCACTTTAAACCTTGGTCATTCAATGGCTTATGGAAAGACCGTCTTTCAAGAGACGGGCTCTGGTTAGACCAATCATTAAAAAAAAGCTCTTTTCAATAAATTTTAGAGTTAAATTATAATTATTTATACATTGCAAAATAATTTAATTTTTTTTCCAAAGTTACTTAAATCTTATTGCAATAGATAAAAATTAACATCAAATCACCCTATAGTTACATCATTTATAAAACAACCTCATCGAACGGCTAATTGGTATAAAACAAGTTTTGTGAATATGATTTACTACGGTATATAATTTGTTTATTTTAAATAAAATGTCAATGAAATTAATACTCTGACTATAAATTTTTGTTTTAAACCGACTAATCGTTACACATATCATTTTATAAATGACGTAATTGATGAGGTGATTTGATATTTATTTTTATTTATTGCAACGATGTTTTTACAATTTAAAAAAACTTTTAAAATGTATTTCATGTTTGAATAATTATAGTTTGATGCAGCAAATTATTGAAATGAGTTTCTTTTATGAGACTTTAATTAGATGTGGTTCACAAATTTTAATTGAATGTTAATTTTTTTAAATTCAATTAAATATTAATTATTTTACTAATGAACTATTGAAGGTTGAAATGTACGTGATAGAAAGAGTGTGATTAAAAATTTAAAATCCTAACAAAACTCTAAGAAATGACAACTTTTGAGTTTGAACCACTCAATTCTTTACTTGAATTACAGTTCACTTAATTTCAGTTTTATTTATTTATTTATATTATTTTATTAAAATTTTTAATTCTAGTTCGATTTAATCACATTAAAAAAATGGATTAAATATTGACCTTTGGTTTGTAACTTGTGTATCCATAATCTGAACAAAAACATGTGGCCAGCTGTTTTTTTTTCCCGCTCCGGTTTAAGATTAAATTTGTGGCCACGTTAGTTGGTATTGGAATATGGCATAAATTTCTGGGCAAGACCAATTACCGAGTAGTACACTGTACGCAACACGCAATATATTATTGGTTAGAATTTTAATAATGAAAAGTATCAACCGCAATTGTACTTATAGAGTAACATAGGTCTGTCTTAATAGGCTCGTTTAACATCTGACGAGGATTAGATTACTGCCTTATCCACAACACATGCAATATTATCCTTGTGTCTTTGCCCACTTCCAGCTAATGACGTGTTAAATTAACCCATCTTCTAGATAGCCATCTTTAACAATATTTAATTATAGCTACTGGAGTTAGAGTCGTAGTTTAGAGAGAGACATATCAAACAGATACATATCGTATCAGAGGGGTTCAAATGCGGATATTTGTACATTCATATACTTGTATATATGGGTAGTTGAATATATGGACCGTGATTTGGCCCGAAAGATTCGGGTACCAATAATATGGGTATTCGAATTATTCAGATCGGATAGCAGGTACCCGCTGACTTGTAAGATTAAAAGTTTCGAGGTCAGTATTATTTTGTTATGCTACTTAAATTTGTATTTTTGCAATAAAAATATCTTTACAATGAAGTCGATGTAATATAACAATTGAATTCTTGTGAAATTTCTTGTACAAATAAATACATCTTATCATTGAAAAATTTACATATAATGATCACTAATAGTAACAAGTCCATAATCATCGTCATTTTCTAGATTGGATGAACTTAACAAAATATGTTGAAATGACGGGAATAAAATTATTGTGTTAAATTTTTATTTTTATTTTGAAAATGATTCAAAGATGCTATGAAAAACGCCCAACAACGATTATAATGAGTGGAATTGACATCCAACCTAACTAACATCTACCAATAACTAAGATATTGTAAAGAAATCTAAATTACATGTCAAACAGACCAGTCGTTTGTACAATAAAAAATTATTGTGTTACATTTCTAACTTAGTGGATAGGTTATGAAAGTTTGAAATGAAATTTGTGATGGAACATCAACAAAAATTTTTAAAAAAATCAAATGGACCTGCGGCTAGAATAGGGTTATAGTCGTGGGCTTAATTGAAAATTTGAGGCTGAAAGGAAAGGGCCAGAACTCAAAAAGAACAATTGAGAATTTGGAGTTGAAAGTGAATGATTGAAATTTTATCACTTGATTTATTATGTAAATTTGCATAATTTAATAATTAATATTACATAATTATGGACAATTGAAAATTCATGTTAGATTGATTAATCAATGCAGTATTATTATCAATGCAAACTGTTGGGAAAGATCATCTTTCCACGCGCTTAATAAAAGATGAAGTTTAACTAAAATAATAAAAGGTAAAAGGTGTTAGTTACAATATTAAAATTTTATTATGCGACGTCTAGTAGTTATAAAGTTTATAACTCGGTTCATGCATCTCATGAATTTTATCTTCATTTTTTTCTAATTTACTGATAAAAATATAAAAGAATTTATTATGATGCACTGATATTAATCAATGACACATCTCGTCAATGATGAGGGATAGGGCTACAGCAAAACAAAGTCTGACATGAATAAGATTCTAAGTTTATAAGGAAACTACTACCTATAACTAATTCTATAAGTAAACTAATTCTATAAGGTAACTACCATTTATAACCTTTCCTACGAGGAAATGGTTTCTATTTCCTTAACACCCTCCCTCGAGTTGGAGCATGATGACAAGAATGCCCAACTTGCAAAGAAGATTATGAAATCACTAATCATTAAAGAAAAAAAATCTCAATATGGGTAGAAGTAGCAGCAACAACAGTAGTAATAACAGCTGGTAGAGCAGTATTCAAACAGTATTTGTAGGAGACCATTCAAGGTAATTCTCTTGACACTTCAAGATGGTGGGTGCAATAACCAAACCAAGTCTCATAATCATTCATGTTCTGAAGCGCAGTAGCCTCAAAACTAGTATCACTACGGGCCTGTTCTTCGGGATTACTTCCGGAGGCAGACATAGTGCAAAATCAGGTACGGATCAGCAGCAGGTGCAGCAACCGGCAGCGGATCGGATCGACGGTGGCGCGTGATAGGAATGCGGCGATGCGTGAGCTTTGGGGTCGACACGTGTGGCTTAAAGCATGGGTCGATCGGATCAGGAGAGGCGGCGCACAGATTACCACGGTCAGACGTTGGCGGTGGTGATCAGTGAGCGTCAGAATGGAGAAGATGGTGGTGGCTGTGCGGCGGCGCATGGAACGATGTGCGGCTTGACGACAGCGACGGTGGCTCAGAAAGGCAGTGGAATATTTTCTTAGGGTTTCAGGATTTTAAACTCTGATACCATGATAATATATAAAGGACTTTATTATGGTGCACTGATATTAATCAATGACACATCTCATCAATGATGAGGGTTACAATATATAAGATTACAGCAAACCAAAGTCTGATAGGAATAAGATTCTAAGTCTATAAGGAAACTAATATCTATAACTAATTCAATAAGGAAACTAATTCTATAAGGTAACTACCATTTATAACATTTCCTACAAGGAAAGGGTTTCTATTTCCTTAACATGATAAAATATAAAGGACTTTATTATGGTGCACTGATATTAATCAATGACATATCTCATCAATGATGAGGGTTACAATATATAGGGTTACAGCAAACCAAAGTCTGACAGGAATAAGATTCTAAGTCTATAAGGAAACTAATATCTATAACTAATTCCATAAGGAAACTAATTATATAAGGTAACTATCATTTATAACCTTTCCTACAAGAAAAGGGTTTCTATTTCCTTAACACCCTCCCTCAAGTTGGAGCATGATGACAAGAATGCCCAACTTGCAAAGAATATCATGAAATTGCTAATCATTAAAAAAATCTTCAAAAAAATCTCAGTAGGGGTAGAAGTAGCAGCAACAACAGTAACAGTAGCATCCGGTAGAGCAGTATTCAAATTCAGTAAGAGCAGTATTTGTAGGAGACCATTCAAGGTAATTCTCTTGACCCTTCAGGATGGTAGGTGCAATAACCAAACCAGACGTGTGAGAAGAGCCAATGAAGTTGGGATCAGTCGACAAACGACCAACATGTATAGGTATCTTAGGGCCAGATTGCAACTGCAACTGTTTCAGTAAAGTCACAATTACCTCATGGCTATTAATGTTCTGAAGCGCAGTAACCTCAAAACCAATATCAGTACGGGCATGTTCTTCGGGATAACTTTCGGAGGCAGACATAGTGTAAAATAAGGTACAGATCTCCAGCAGATGCAACAACCAGCGGCAGATCGGATTGGCGGCCACGCGTGAAGGGGATGCGGCGGCGCGTGAGCTTCAGGATCGGTGTGTGTGGTTTAACGCACGGACCGATCGGATCAGGAGAGGCGGCACACAGATTACCACGGCCAGATGGTGGCAGTGGCGATCAGTGGAACGGAGTAGACGACGGCAGTTGTGGCCCAGAAAGGCAGCAGAATATTTGCTTAGGGTTTCGGAATTTAGACTCTGATACCATGATAAAAATATAAAAGAATTTATTATGGTGCACTGATATTAATCAATGATACATCTTATCAATGATGAGGGATAGGGCTACAGCACACCAAAGTCTGACATGAATAAGATTCTAAGTTTGTAAGGAAACTACTATCTATAACTAATTCTATAAGTAACTAATTCTATAAGGTAACTACCATTTATAACCTTTCCTAAAAGGAAATGATTTATATTTCCTTAACATTTACACTTTAAACCTTAGTCATTAGATGGTTTAAGGAAAGACTGTCTTTCAAGAGAGAGACTATATTATAAATTAATTTATAAATCATACGTAGTTAAATTAACTGTCCAAATAAGTTATAATACTCCCTCCGTCCTAGCTCTTTATGCGGAGAGAGAAACTGGAAGTATTTTTAAGGATATATTATTTTAAGGCTTTGAAGTGGGGTATCCTGAAATTGTTAACTTTTTCCCTTTATTTTCGTTCTGATTAAGCCCAAGATTTGGGCCACTAATGATTTTTGCTGGGCCTTTCATTTCCAGCGCCCAAACACTTTTTTTTTTTAGGGAACTCCAAAAATTCAGTTGATTTCACTGGCAGAATTTTAAAAAGCTGAGGCACCAAAATGAAGAGCCAAGAACATGAACAGTGTTGGAAACTTAAATTTACAGACTTGAAACCCCACTTCTACCCCACTATATTTACATTTACATTGTCCAAAAGAATCCCTGGAAGCTGACAGAACAAGTCTAAAATTCTTCTTCCACATTCCCCTTTGAACTAACATTCAATTCCCTCTGTCCTAATCCAACAAGAAAGCCTAGCAACAGAAAGAGTTTTTTTTCCTTACCCTCAGGTCAAATGTCAGCATTCATCGAGCCCTTGCGGACTGATTGCTCTCCTGCTGCCGGATCATCCCTTCATCATCGGGTATTCGAGAAATATGAGGGGGGAGAAGAATATGACAAACTAGTAGAGGCAACATATTGCTGAGTTTCTGTTGGACAACAGTAGGAACGGGAAGATACTTCAGGGCAAGAGAATCGAGGCTGCGACGAAGTTCAATTGCAGCCATAGAACCATCAGTTACATCTGGTCAAGAGTCAAGCTCCAACTTTCAATGGGTCAACCGCTGGACATGAGACACAGGATGTCCGGGCATCCTGGCTACAACAAGAAGGAAATTGATCTTGAGGCCTTAAGAACAATACCTGCAACCGATCGAAGAACAATCAGAGGGACAAGTGCATGGATAAGGATAGGGAAGAGCACAATACAGCAAGCTGTGGCAGCAATGGTCATCAAAAGCCATACAAACAGTATTAAGCCCGCACTAACATTTCAACACAAGGTACAAAGGTTGAAATTCTGCATATCTAAATTGCAACCCAACTTTCAATTCCAGCACATGGACAATGTAATTCACATAGATGAGAAGTGGTTTTACATGACTAAGCCCACTGTCCGTTACTATTTGGCACCGGGTGAGCCTGAACCCTTAAGAACCACTCAACACAAGTCCCACATTCCAAAACTCATGTTTATGTGTGCTGTGAGTAGGCCAATTTACAGCCCTGATGGTGTGTTAATATTTGATGGGAAGTATGATGTGTTCCCATTCATTGAGAGGGTTGAAGCACAAAGAACCATCATTAATCGTCTGAGGGGGGCTATAGAAACTAAGGTTGTGGAGAAGATCACTAGACTTGTGACACGTGCAAAGATTATAGATGAAATCATACCAGCAATCAAAGCACGTTGGCCACCATTCATGAGCAAGCACATTTATATTCAACAAGATAATTGCAAGGCACACATAAAGAATTCAAATCCTCAATTCCGGGCAGCAGCTGACTCCGACGGGTTTGACATCAACCTGGTATGTCAACCAGCTAAATCACCTGATCTTAATGTACTAGATCTTGGTTTTTTTAACTCGATACAGTCTCTACAACATGAAACCCCAAGCACAATACTGGATGAGTTACTTACAGCAGTGTACAATGCATATGACAGAGAAGATCCAGCAACACTCAATAAAATTTTCCTCACCCATCAAGCTACAATGATAGAATCATAAGATTCAAGGGATGCAACAATTATAAGTTGCCCCACATGTCAAAGGATGCACTGATAAGAAGAGGAGAATTGCCTAGGATGCTAAGTTGTGATGAGGGAATACGTTGTGAAGGCCTGGAACACCTTATCACAATTCAGGAAACTGAAGGCATGAAGGAGATGATGCAAGCCATGGGATATGAACTGCAGCAGTAAGGGATTTCAGTATGCACATTGGGTTTGACTAGGGTAACATTTTGGAACCCTTAAAACTTGTTTCTTTTGGTGTGAAAAGACAAGTTTTTTTGTAACCCAACTCAAACTAATGCAATTTTTTGTACCCCAATAGGAGTTTTTTTAATGCACAAATAACAGCACAACACTTAACTTCGCACAGCATACATCACAACACGAAGCACAACACAACACAAAGCACCGCACAAAGCACAGCACGAAGCACAACACAAAGCACATCACGAAGCACAACACGAAGCGCAGCACAGAGCGCAGCACATAGCACAACACAGAGCACAACACAAAGCATAGCACAGAGCACAGTACAGAGCACAACACAGCACACATCACAACACAAAGTACAACCACACAGCAGCCACATAGCACAAAAAATCAAACAAGAAGCATAAAACACGCAAACACGAACCAATACACTCCCTTTTTTTGCTGTTTACAAACATGTCCAAGGGTCTGTCAATGGGAGATCTACATTTTCCTGGAACAATCATGAAGCGAAATCAACTGAGCCATAGCATATCTCAGATAATTGTGGCTCTGCAAGTCAACAAAAAATGGGATAAAATCAGCAATCCAACATGGAAATCAAGAAATATTGGCTATTTTATTAAACATATACTGCTAATCATACAAGCAAAAGTTTATTACATGAAGTTGAATGCCAGAACTTAACTTTTTATTCTACCCTTTCCCATTATCTCAGCCACACGAAAAGGTGCATCGATCTGATCCAAACTCATAGGTTTCATTTCTGGCATGTCGTCTGAGGGAGACCTGGACTCTGTCGCATACCAGGGAAGTGCTCGAATCGAAGGGATAGAAGAGAAGTGTTCGTCATCATTTCCAGAACCAACAATAGCCTCACAATGATCGCGTTTCACTCCAGAAGGGATAACGCATGGATCATCAGTAAATTTTTCTCGAGGCACACAGCCGCACAAACTGCAAGGCTCCCTAGATCTGGAAAGAGAGGCCACAAGGCCATGTTTTTCTTGGTTGGTGGCGGCGCCACCAACAGACCCATCGGGAGTTATTTCTCCTCGCCGACGGGTGGGCAACGCCACCTCCAATTGTTTCCTTGGAATCAAAGCAGAGGTCGTAGACAGGTCGATAGTGGTGACGCCGCCTACAGACCCACCGGATCTGCGACTTTGAACACCACGCCGGCGGTTGGGCAGTGCCACCTTCGTTCTTTCTTTTCCGGCATCAGGGCCTCTCAAGGCCGGACCATCACCCGCCGGAGAGAAACTATCAGATCGGGATGAGGAACCAGAATTAGAGACATAACATTCCGAACAAAACCCATCACATTTAAACCCACAACCAACGAAATCGTCCCTTTCCATAACCTACAAAATTTTGAAAAGAAAAGATGATGAGAGGGACGATCTGGAATGGGATGAGCGACGTGAGAGAAGCTCAGAAGATGAGAGGGAAGAGAAAAGGGTGGGAACAAATAATGGAGTCAGAAACCCTGATGAAGTAAAGAGATAAGCATGCTCACAACTTTTAGCAACATTGAAGAATCTCGATGCTGAGGTCATTGGGAAGAAAAAATCACACGCTTGATTAAAGAAAAGAGAGTAATGAAGGTGGTTGGGTAGTTGAAGGGATTTTAATTTGGTGGGAAGGGTTATGTTTATGTTGGATTTGGTTAAAAAGATATTATAAATGGTTATGGAATAATGTGGGCTAATATTATTGGGTTAAAAAAATTAGAAATTGGGCCCAAATTTAGTAAACAAATAATAAAAGCAATCCATTTATGGTAAAAAAATGAGGTAGTGCAAAAACGGTTGGGACGTCCAAAAAGGGAAAGAGTGCAAAAAGATATGGGACGGAGGGAGTAGTGAATTGGTGTCATAATCCATGCAATTCTGGGTCATTTTCAAGAACACCCGCGGGTGTACCCCAGTGGTTGGGAGTTGAGTGACCTTTCACGAGATCAGTGGTTCGACGCTCGGTAGCCACCGTGTGGGAATGTCCTGAGTTAACTTAGCCTTTGGGCCAAGGGCTGCTTGGGCTTCCTGGTGGGCACCGAGTATGACTGCCCAAATGGTCCTGGTGCTGGGCTAACGTGACTTACCTCCCACATAATAACTGTAGTATCGACTGGTGTGGGCCGCTGAGGGCGAGCGGTGATCGCCTGGGTCAGTTTCAAGCTTTAAACATTTCGATATAAACAATACTGTACACAGTATTCGGATGACGAAGGGCTACGCATTGTCAAACGTAATTGCCAATTAATTGCAAGTGCACGTGTCACACCCACAAATTGCTGTCCCTCTTCCTTGATTTTAATACTATGTGGTTGATATTTCATACACACCGCTCAATTAAGGAATTTATATTAAAAAATCGCTCAATTATGAAATTCAATGCAAAAATTTACTCCTTTTATCCCATCTTAAATTACTCACTAACTTTATATTACTATCTCTATCAAATTTTAACCGCATATTTGAATAGATATATGAGACGTAATATTATTGTAAAGTTCTTGATTGTTTGATAGACTTTGTTTTTGGGATGATATATTGGTATGGGATGATATATTGGTATAAGGTGAAGTATGTGTTGGAATTGATGCGTGTTTTTTATGTCATTTTGTGTCATTTGATTTGAGATTGTCAATTTGAGACTTAGAAATATTTGTATGGATATCAATGAATTGATATGTTGGTATGGTCTGGGTACTCGAGCCCTCGAGCACTGAGCTCGAGCACTCGAGCTCCGAGCCATCAAGCACCGAGCACTCGAGCCCCGATCCATCGACCCCTAGAGTCCTTGAGCCTCGAGCCCACGAACACTCGATCCTCGAGCACACGAACACTCGATCCTCGAGCACTAGAACCAGGCGGCGGAAAGGATGACGAGACACAAGATGGAAACCAGATTTCCAACACTCGAACCTTTTTTTTACTTAGAGCCTTTTTGGAGATCTGGCCATTTATCCATGTTAACACGAGGGGTAGAGACATGGAAAATAGAATCATCGACAAAAACGCCCTAGGTAGACTTTCGCTTAGAAATTTTGACCACCACATATTATATTTTTGTATAAAGTCTTCAAAATTATTTTGAAGCAAATCTTTGTAAAAGAATCTTTTACCGTTTTCAGGTTTGGGGAACCTAATACATATACCTCCCATTAATATGAGTTATTTTTTATTTTTTTAAAAAAGGTATGGTCTGGGTAGATTTAGGAATGAGGGTTGTGGGTGAATCAATTTTGGGATGTATGATATTGAGAGTGTTGTGAGGTATTGATTTGGGGAATAGTAGTTTAGGATGTGGATACATGAACCTCTTTGTGTGTGCTTGAATCTTTTCTTACTTGAGGACGAATAAAGTTTAAGTGCGGGGAGGTTTGATGTGTCCATTTTATGTGCATATTTTGGGACTTTTTTGAGATCACTTTTGCGATCTTTTTTCAACTAGAGCTTGCGTTTTGCCTTGAAATTCTCTTAGGAGGAGTAAGAGCGACTTTTGTGCTTTTTAACCTTTTCCAAGTGATTTTTGTGTGACGAGGAAATAACATCAAAACTTGAAGATCGGAGACCGTTGAAAATCACATTTTGAAGACTTTGAAAACTTGCTTTGAAGACTTGAAAAAAATTGAAGTAAAGATGAGAAATTGAACCAAGAAGGAAAAGAAACTATGGTTGGTGATTCTGCGTTCATCGCGACGAGCAAAGATTTGTTCGCGCATCTCGAACTTCGAGTGCCCATAAATCTTCTTTGCCTTTTTTGTATTGTAAATACTAAATATTATCCTCTCTCTCTTACCTTCTCTTCCAGCCTGTTTTTCCCTTTTTCAAACCCTAGTTTTCCACCATTTTCATCCTTGTTTCAGTCTGATTAATGTTTGGATTGTTGTTGTTAATTAGTATGGATTGTAGTAGCTAAATTTAGTTCTTGAGAGCAATTTATTGAAAGTTCCAAACTTACTTGGTGAGATTCTCTATTTGCTCATTTATGAACATTTATTGGAGAGTATTTATTATGTCATTAATGTTGTGTTTTGCTTCATTTATACCATGAGATGTTTGATTATATGAAATGTTTGTATGATTGAAGTGTTAGGATGTTACGAAAGTTACAAATTTCTTAGCCCATTTGACATGAAACCCAAGAGCATGGATTTAGAACTTCTTGTGTATAATGTGTGGTGATTCTTGCTAGACAAGTATGTTAATGTGAATTATTTTTATATTTATCCTATAGATACAAAGAAAGGTTAAACCTTGAATGTGGTATGTTCTAAGGTTAGCTAGTAGATGCTTTGTTTGGTTAAATGCGTATGTCTTTGGTAGAAGGCTTGTTGTTATCAAATCTATGATCCTTCGTGCAAAATGTCGTTGATGAAATACCTCTATGGTGTTTGTCTAGAGTGATTGTCAACGAGGTTTGCAAATGATTGTTGTTTATTTTTGCAAGTTACTATTAAGAATGAATGATTGTTGATCTTAGAATGAGAAGTGATAACATTCCCCGTAGACAATAAATGTAATTGAATGAGTAAATGGATCTAAGATCCATAAGAGGTTAGGGAGTGAGG
Source organism: Rubia yunnanensis (assembly GCA_037428765.1). Classification (NCBI taxonomy): domain Eukaryota; kingdom Viridiplantae; phylum Streptophyta; class Magnoliopsida; order Gentianales; family Rubiaceae; genus Rubia; species Rubia yunnanensis. The sequence continues at coordinate 6,418,151 of CM075069.1, forward strand.
ATCAATTGCCCCCAAGACTCTGTTAATTGTTGATTTAAACATCTTTTTAGTTGTTGTTGCATGATTAGCATTTTTCTCTTCCTTTGCTAGTTGTTGTGTTTAAATTTGGTAACTTAGGGAAAAACCAACCAAAATCCCCTCCCCCATGCTTTTATATGTATCTATATAGTCTATGCGGCTATGCCTAGTATGTTTCTCACTCTATATGTTTAAACACTTGAAAATATCTCTCTTATCGTAGACGATCCCGACTTGCCATTATCTACTTAATTGTAGATATGAAGTACTAGGGCTTAAAAATATAACTTTGAGAGATACAACGACGACCTCCCACAAGTAGTTTCTAGAAAGTAACTTTTTATTTGCCGTTATTATATGTAGCTAAACATATTAACGGTCAAATATATTTCTTGAATAGTGTGTAATAATTAGGGTGTAATTTAAACTGTGAGGGAGGGAGTACTCTAACAAATCGGTGACGTACTAAAACTTCTCTAATTATCGATCTTCAAAAAAACTTCACTAATTATCACTCGACGCAATTTGTAATACGTTTTCACTGTTGGGCATTTAGGTTTCCTTTTTTCCGTGATTAAATATTTTTATTAAAATATAATGTAGTTTAGGACGCTTAAATTACTACAGTATATCTTTTTGTATTCTCAAAAATGAAAAAAGTTGCAATGTTTAGTGGAAGTGAAAGAACAATCTTCATATTTTTTTAATAGCGATATTTTCGCTATGTATTGATGTAGTAATTAAAATATACAGTATGATGTTACAAATTCACTGTTAATAATATATAATTTTATACTTTTCACGTTAATGGGGGTAAGTATTTGAATAGTTTGGTTTGGTTTGGTTTGGTTTGATCGTACAGTAATCAAATAGGAATTGAGAAGGAAAGACAGGAAAAAGAAAATATCCAGAACAATTAGACTTCCAGAAGGAAATACATGGTTGACGATTTTAATCGTTTTGTCCCGTTTGGATTGATTCCTCGAAGCTTCTATTGCTGTGAATATTTTATTTATTTATATATCAACTTGATGACGGTGCGGAAATAATTTTAAGAATAAAGTATTTATGTAACTTCAAAAAAAAAATCACAAAATCTTATTTTAAACCGACTAATCGTTAGATCAGGTCATTTCATAATTAGCATGACTAATAGGATAATTTAACTTCTATTTTTATTTATTACAATGATGTATGTATAATTATAATTTTTTTCATTTCAATGCATAAATAATTATAATCCAGCCTTAAAAATTATAAAAATAATATTTTTAATGATTGATCCAACTGTTAGTCAGGTGCAACAAAAGAATTTCTCTATTTTTATATAATTTAAAGTATAAGTGAAATTATAATCTCAAACATTTTTTTACCAACGGATATAATCCTCTTTTGGTCTGAAGTCCACGTTATATGAACTTTTCTGCAGGTCCTTTTCTTTCCAACAATTTCTTTCGCCTACAACTCTGAGCGCAATCGATCCTAGTCTGGAACTCCGAGCATCGACGATTGTATGCGCATGGTGATGCTCCAAGCGCAGTCTTGAATTTATTTAAAAATATATTATTGTCACTTTTTTTTAAAAAAAATTTATTCAATTTCATTACTCGTTTTACTTTTTTTTCCCTGTTTAAAGTTTATTTGATCTATTCATTTCATTCACCATAAATCTGACCATCTACGTCTGTCGTTCCAAACAAAGGAGGTCGGTTGAAAAAATAGTCTTAGATTATCTATATTTAGTACAATATACGTGGTTAGTTTTAAAGATAGTCTCTTAGATTATCTACCATTCGGAGCTCACTTTATGTTTTTGAATGGTATTTTATATTGGTTCATTTAGCACATTTTACTTTTTATACTTCAAATATAATTTCTACCATTCATTTATTTTTTAAAGAAAATTTACGCTCAAAAGTTAGAGTCATTATAAGGGAACTAGAGGGAATATTATTTAGTACAAAATGCCAAGTTGCATTCTCCAAAAGGCGATATCCTCGCCCTCAGGGCTCCGGCCGTAACGACACTACGTCCATAACTGAGGAGGTAAATCACTGCTCCCAAGGGCTCGGCACGTTGTTCTCGAATGTACTCGGTGGCCACAAGGAGCACTTTAACAGGAGGATACTTCCATACTGCACCTACCAAGATTCGAATTTCTCCCTATAGAAAATGGAACTACAGTACCCAACCACTTGGGGCATGTGGGTGTGTCCAGTTGCATTCTCAATATAGTGCCAAACGGTCCATACACACCCAAAAGTCGTTATGTTTGAATCGAGGATGATTAATTCATAGAAGCTTCTGTTCCGGCTTTTATTTATTTATAATTTATTTTTGCTTACAATTATTGGCTCTCTTAGGTAGCGACAACGCATCGGTGATTCAAACGTGCATTCCAATCGGCTAAACAATAATGAAATTATTTAAGGGAAAGTATCACGGAAGAACTACCTTTCCATAAGTTTATCGACAGTGCTTAGGAGCATTTTCTTTAAATGTTGTAATTTTTTATAAAATTTAAATATTTCATTTTATAAGTTAAAACAAGTAATAATATGTATTTGAAGGTGAAAATATAAAAATGCATGATATAAAAAATTATTTTTATTTTTTTAAATTTTGTATGTAATTTAAGAAATACAGTGTATAAGGTAAGAAATAAGTGACCTGTCCATAAGCTTATGGACAGACCGCCTATCAGGAGACCCACTTATTATTTAATTGTTTAAATGGATAGCATCGTAGTAACAAGCTTCTAATTTTATTTTATATTGAAAAGCTCGGCTAAATAATAAGAGTGCGTCTCTTGAAAGACGGTCTTTCCATAAGTCATGGAAAGACCAAGGTTTAAAGTGTAAATTAGAAGAAATTAAGATAAAATTTTCGGGTTGCATGAACCGGGTTATAAATTTTATAACTACATGTTGCATACTAAATTTTTAAAGTTGCAACTTAGACCTTTTACCTTTTATTATTCGAATTAAATTCCGTCTTTCCATAAGCCTATGGAAAGACCGTCTTTCCCAAGACTTTGCCAAATAATAATGGAAATATTTCATTGTTTAAAAGGATATTAACAAGCTTTTAGCTTTTTAATTAAAAAATAGAAATGCTGTTTAAATATTTTGAAAAACATCATTGGTTCCCAATACTAATTGTAACGTAATATTATGCTAAAATTGAATTTATCAGGAACAGTTTAGTTATTTTCATTTTGCTCATTCCCTCTACGTGTGTCCGCTCCTCTTCTTCATGCCATACATGATATTATTGTTATCCAAGGATGGAACCAGAAATTTTATATAGGGGATCAAAATTATATTATTATTATTTTTGAATCGATCATTGAAATAATAAATCACAGTAGATTATTTCATTTAAAGGACAAAAAAAATAAAATAAACACTAGTGCTAAAGAAAATACGAAATTGATACATTTGACATGAATGAACTTCTTGTTTTTATTTAAGTTATACTATCCTCTCTTTGATCATATAAAAAACATCGGTGAACGAATCAATGTTAAATGTCAATACAATATTTTTTATGATATAGACCAACAAATAATTTCGCAGAAAATCATCTTTCATTATATTGCGGAGACATGTTTTCACAATTTTCATGGCTGAAAAAACTCGTTCAAATGTTTGCAGCAGATGCCGGAAGAGAACAACTATGAAGTGAAATTTAAAATTAGAGAATTTAAATGACAAAGTCTTGGGAAAGACGGTCTTTCCATAGGCTTATGGAAAGACGGGGTTTAATTCAAATAATAAAAGGTAAAAGGTCTCAGTTGCAACATTAAAAATTTAGTATGCAACATGTAGTAGTTATAAAATTTATAACCCAGTTCATGCAACTCGGAAATTTTATCTTAATTTCTTCTAATTTACACTTTAAACCTTGGTCTTTCCATGACTTATGGAAAGACCGTCTTTCAAGAGACGCACTCATTTAAATATACTAAATTGCTGAAATTTTTGATGAAAAATATGAAAATTAAATACTTTGATTTTTTTCCCTTGTTTCTTGTCATCTTTTTTAAAATTTGTGTTTTTTTTTTAAAATCACGTTTTTGATTCTCGAAAGGGACATCACATCTATTTATACTATTTTGGTATTCAGAAAAAGGGATATATACTAGCTACTTGAGTAAGTGTCAATATAATGCTCAAAAAAATTTGAGTGCAAAAACAATCATACCTAGTTATTTGAAAGTGCTAATACAACCCTCAAACCCCATTTACAACATTAACTTAGAATTTTCGGCATGGACTCTATATAAATTGACCAGAATGCACTTTGAAAAAATCTGAAATTGCGTGGACTTTTACCCTTGTAGTTCATCGGTCCACTGTCGGACCACTGTTGTACCACCGCCATAACATGTAGGGTTATATTAGCACATTATAAAAATTGATAGGGTTATATCAGTACATTTTAAAAACTTATAGGGTTATATTAAGATTATATAAGCACATATCATAAAAGGTAAGGGTATTAAGGTCCGGTGGTGGTCCGACGACAATATTTGGGGTATTATTGACTCTAAGGGTAATAAAGTCATTACCTATTTTTTGTCCCTGCATAAAATTCCTACTTTTCATTTTCCTTTGTCTCAACCATTTCTTATATTGACAATTTACTTTTTGAGCTGAAATTTGTGACCAAAATTTGGCCGAATTATCCCAATCCCTTACTTTCCAGCCTCATCAACATGCATAAAAGTCCATACAAAAAGGTTATAGGAACCTAATGTTGGAACATGGAAATTATGTCATTCTTTTTAAACTCACGTGAACTAAATTAATATGTTAAAATTAAATTAATATACTTTTAAGTGTGTTTTTTCTATCGTATATATTTAGGTGTTAATATATGTAGAGTACCGAAGAAAGTAATTTAAAATGTTAGGATTATTTGTTTTTAATTGTAGACTCTATTAATAAATATAATTTATTTTTATCTAATATTACTTTTAATACTTATCCAAGTTATACTTGAAAAATGTTTTAACAACAATATTTGTTGTCTTTAAACATTTATTCGTACACAGGTTTAACTGCTTAACAGGAAATATTTATCCTACATGGTTACTCAAGTTTTAACAAAATCAAAGGAATATTTATCCGTCAAACATAGGTTTAGGTTAATAGAAATAATTTGATTCCAATTAAATTTTTGTTTCTTCATAGAGAAAAGTGTTTTTATAATCCTACGTAATTGACATAAGTACCAATATAACCTTCCAATGTTTGAAAGTGTAGTATATCCCTAGATAGTTAGTGAAAATGTCAATATAACCCTCTCCGGAAACTTTAAACCAAAATTTGGTGAAAATACATTTTTCCCTTCAACAAAATATAATTTACTACCCCTGTTTCATTGTATGTGTCACACTAGCCTTAGGTGAATGAAATAAGTGTATGAAATTAAATTTAGAAAAAGAAAAGGTGGAATTTGTGGATTTTTCTCCGTTCACTTGGTTATATCCTCTTTGACAGAAATATGATTTTGTAGAGGCTTACATGCAATTTGAATCTTTTGTTGAGAACCAGTATTCTACCACCATTAAAGTATTTCAGAGAGATGGTGGAACCGAATGTGTGAATCATTGCATGCGATCACATTTTGCGTCTAAGGGCATTAATCATTAGCTTTCATGTCCTTACACTCCAGAGCAAAATGGTCGTGCAGAGCGGAAGCATCGTCAAATCACTGAGACAGGATTGTCGATAGTCTTTCATTCCGGCCTTCATCTATCATTTTGGCATGATGCTTTCTCTACAACAGCCTCAATCATCAACAGACTGCCTATTACATTTTTACTAGTTGTCTCCGCTCTCTATTATTTCTGGCACCACTCCTTATTACTCCAACTTTCATTATTTTTTCGTATTTACGCTCTTATGCTCCTCATAAATTGGCACGCCGGAGTTTGCCATATATTTTCTTGGGATACAGTTCTTAGTACAAGGGTTATCGATGTCTTGATCCTCTTACGAAGAAGGAGTACATCACTCGTCATGCTCGGTTTGATGAATTATTTTTTTCAGCTACCCGTACTGGCAATGTTACAAATTTATCATCACTGGATGTTTTTGATTTTTTGGATATTCATCGGTTCCGTCAGAGGCTTTTGAGCTATTTTCTTCGACACAATCACCCATTATTTTGAAAATTTTAAATTTTCCACCCGTACCGAAAGTTCAGGGCTCTTCAGAGAATTATATTTGTTTGCCATAGGGTGTCTAGTAGCATGATCGACAGCAGTCGGTGCTGCCAGCTTAGACTCCGCCACCGCCACAGTCGATTCACGCGCCGGTTACCGCAGCCGCATGTACGCACCACGCGCTACCTGTCCAGTCGCTGACAGCTTCACCAGCTGAACCGGTCGACCCTACTTCACCAGCACTGCTATTAGCATCTTTATCATGGCGCCGTTTCCAACATTGGGTTATGTGCCCACCGCCTTGGGTTTCGTACCTTCCTCGGGATCTGCCCCATCTCCAGTTGCATGTCCCTCTTCTCGACATTCGATGGCTACTCATTTGCGAATGGTCTCTTTACGATACAAGGATTTTTCTGAGTATGATATTTCTGGTTTATTGAGTGCTTTATTTTTAAGACCGAGCCTCGCAGTCATCGCTCGGCTGTCAAGAATCCTGAATGGGTTGCTGCCACGGACTCAGAGATGGATGTTCTATGCACTCAACATACATGGGATTTAGTTCCTCGTCCTTCTAATGCAAATATTGTTGGTTCCAAATGGGTTTATTGATTGAAGTACAAAGCTGATGTCTCTCTTGACAAACACAAAGCAAGGTTAGTTGCACAGGGTTTTTCACAATTACCTGGCTTTGATTATAATCATACTTTTAGTATCGTGGTGAATGTATCTATTGTTCGTACTCTTGCTGTCCATCGGAATTGGCCATTACGACAGCTTGATCTCAAGAATGCATTTTCAAATGGCATTCTTTATTCTCTAGTTTACATGGGGCAATCTGCTGGATACAAAGACCTGATGCATCCTAATTTTGTTTGTCGTCTGTGCAAGACCATTTATGGTTTGAAGCAAGCTCCCCATTGTTCAGTTCCTTGGTATTGGTCTGGGCTTTGTATGCAGTTCCTCTGATACCTCTTTGTTTGTCTTTTCTCAGGGCCTCATTGCTCTACTCGGTGGTTTATGTTGATGACATTATTCTTACTGGGAATGGTGGCCATCTCATTCGGAATTTTATTGATCGAGTTAATCAGGAATTCAAGATTACCAATCTTGGCACTTTGTAGTATTTTTTTTTGTTTGGAGGTTGTTCGTACATCTGACGGATTGTTCCCTGGTCATGCCAGATACGCCAAGGACATTTTGTTGCGTGCCAAAATGCAAGATTCTTCACCTGTTGCCATTCCCTTTGTGGGTTTTCACAGATTTCTAGCCCTTCTAGTAAGTCATTTGGAAATCCCACTCTTTATCGATCTCTGGTTGGTGCACTTAAGGATTTGTTGATTACACGTCCTGATTTGTCTTATGTAGTGAACACGGCCAGTCAGTACATGCAGGCTTCTACTGATGACCATTTCCAAGCTGTCACACAAATTTTCCACTAAGTTCATGGTACTCTCCACTATGGTCTTCAGTTTTGTGCAAATTCACCATTTTTACCAGTTCTGGGTTATTCTGATGCTGATTGGGCTCGTTGCATTGATACTCGTGGGTCTACATATGGTTATGACATTTTCCTTGGTGGTAACCTAGTGTCTTGGAGTGCTAAGAAACAATCTACAGTTTCTCGTTCTAGTTCCAAATCAGAATACAATGCTATGGAAAATACTGTTGCGGAGTTTACTTCGTTGATGAATCTTCTTCGGGATTTACGTGTATCGATTCGTGCGCCTCCTGTTTTGCCGTGTGATAATAATAGTACCCTTTTCCTGGCTCAGAATACCGTTTCGCATAAGAGAGCCAAGCATATTGATATTGACTATCATTTTATGCGTGAGATGGTGTCTTCTAGCAAGCTCAGGGTTGTTCATGTTTCTGCGGACTTGTAGTTTGCTGACATCTTTACAAAGTGGTTACCCCGTCCTCAGTTTGAGTTCTTACGTTCCAAGCTTTGCGTTGCAACCAGACATACGCATCGCTTGAGGGGCGTGGTAATAAAGATATGGTTAATTTAGAATCATGATAAGAAAGGAATACCCTTTCTGATTGATTTTGTATATATCATGTTCCATATTTGTAGGTCTTGGATACCCTTTGTACTCACTATATATATATATATCAATCAATACACACAGCCACAATGATTTGTGGGTTTAACATTCTATCAATTTTAAAATGGGATAAATTATAAATTGACCTTAAGTTTTCCTTAAAAGGCCGAAACAACCTCGAGTTCTTTAGAAGTGTTGAAACAACCCTAAGTATCGTCAAACGTTACCCTTATTCCCATCCGACTCATGATTGACGTTGACTGGGCAAATTATGGCATTGACCATCCCAAAATGGCCAAAATAACCCCGCATAGGTTTCTATAACAAAAATTGGATGATTTTACCCTCGTGAAGTTTGCCCTACCATTAGTACTTAACAAGAATTCTATGGTTATATCATCACTTAATTTTTATTTCTAGAGTTATGTCAACACTTATTTTAGAATTTTGGGTTGGATTAGGAACTTTTAATCATTCTCCAAAATCACAGCAAACAAAATGTATTTAATTATTATCGAAAAAACACCCTTTTAATTTGATAATGAACTCTAATTTGTATTGATTCATAAAAAGTTACACTTATAAAATAGATAATTAAGTAACTGAACAGTCAAAATTCTTGGAAAAACAAGAACAATACACACAGCCCAACTTCTAACTAGTACCTCTTTCGACGACAAGGCACATGATTCCAATGATTGATATGCCTAAAGTGTTGGCACATGAAGGCGTGATGGCAACCATTATCACCACAACCATGAACGCCATCAAATTCAAGCCAACCATCGCTCGTGCAGCAAAATTAGGCTTCTCCATTTGACTACTCCAATTCGAGTTCCCTACGAGGAAACAATCTTGATAAAGGAGTGCAAATGCGCCGACAATCTACCATCATATGACCTTGTTCAAAACATGTGTTACACAATCAAAATGTTTCAGGAGTCGATCGAGAAGATCATCTAGGATTAAATCCCAAGTCCATGTTGCATCATATGCGACAAGCATTATCTATGGGTAGCTGGAGAAGCTAAAAACGTGGGATTCCATGGATTTCTTTCGACGTTATGAGCTGTTTTACCTACCTATACACTCATATTTTATGCGCCACAGGAGTTCATGAAAGCACACCTAAGGGAGAGCCTTTCCCTGTACCTGGATTGGAAGATGAAATCGAATTTACCAGATCCCAACTTTCACGATCCTTGAATCTGGATTACCCAAATGAAATGCAAGAGAGGGCTCATATGATTATATTTTCTCTAATTGGCATCGGTGGTTGGCGTCGCAGGTGTCCACGACAAGCATCCGTGGTGGCGTTCCAGTGGAAACTTGGCATCGACGGCGAGTTCGTAGGAACGGGGAACAGGGAGGACGAAGAATAATGGAACGAGGACACGAAGACACAAATCGAAGAGGGAAAAATGAATATAGGGTTGTGGATTTATGACGGTCAAAGCAGACATTTTACATTTTACTCTTTTTTCAATAAGAAGGGTATTTTTGGCCATTTTCAACCATTTGTGGCGAAGACCGGCAAATTTAGAGCCATTTGATATTTTTCACAGGAGTTCATGGTCATTTTAATACTTAAAAAATTTAAACTTATTTTGGCACTTTTAAAAAATACATAAAATTATTTTCGCATTTTTTTCTTTTAAAATTTTAAGACCAGTGCATCCAACCACTTTTACAAGTGGCCAACATATATCCACTTGAAATCATATACTCCCTCTATTTCAACTATGTTTGAGAAACTTTTTATTTTTGTATATTTTTTTTTAAATTTATCACATTTTCTTTTATGGCAAAAAGTGAATCATTCACAATCACTTATTAATTTTTTTTACTCTTTTCACTCAATTCTTTTCATATATTTTAATTTGCAAAAAAAAAAAAACACTGAAACCTATGGTGTAAACATATAGAAATAAAGGGACTAAGTAAAACATATGTTGCGCAATTAGTCTAATTGAATTGGATATACCATCCGATCACCAAAACCAAGTGGAGTAGCCAACTTGAAAAGGGCAAATTAAAAAGAGTGTGTTTGGCTCTATCACGCAAGCGTAATCGTGCTACTAAAAAGGGGGAAATTTAATGATATATTCCAACAAATTAATTTGGAGTCCGTCTCTTGAAAGACGGCCGTTTCATAAGTAATGGAAAGATCAATATTTAAATGATAAATTAAAAGAAATGAAGATAAAAATTTTGGGTTGCATTAATCGGGTAATAAATTTTACAAGTATTGAACGTTGTATGATAAATTTTTAACATTATAATTAAAACTATTTACTTTTTTTATTATTCAAATTAAACAATATTTTCCCATAAACATATAAAAATGCGACTTTTCCCAAAAAAAATTCATTAATTTGAATGATATTTTCAAATGTCTAAAAGTAAAAAAGGAAGTCATTTTCAACACTTTTCAAAAATAAAAGAAAAGAAGAAGACACTTTCAATATGACAACAATGGTTGGGTGTTCTCTCCTTTTCTTAAAATAAATGAAATTTAAACTCTATGAAATTAGGAAAAGTCTTGGGAAAGATAGTTTCTTCACGTGCTTATGAAAATATGAGATTTAATTAGAATAATAAAAGATAAAATATTTTAGTTGAAAGATAAAAAATTTAGTATGTAACGTGTAGTAGTTTGAAAGCTTATAATCCGATTCATGCAACTCGAAAATTTTATCTTCATTTCTTCTAATTTGCACTTTAAACCTTGGTTTTTCCATGGTTTATGGAAAGACCGTCTTTCAAGAGATGAACTTATAAAAAAACTAAGGAAAAATCTTGGGAAAAATTATCTTTCCATAATCTTATGGAAGGACGGTGTTTAATTAGAATAATATAAAGGTAAAAGAGTATGATTGCAGCATTAAAAAATTATTATGTAATATACCGTAATTAATTATACATTTATCATCCGATTAATATAATCGAAAAATTTTATCTTCATTTTTCTTCTTATAAATTACTATTTAAACCTTGATCTTTATAGAAAAGACCATGTTTCACTAGCCGACTCTAAAATAATGCCACACTACTCCGGAGCTGATTCTCATCAGTATCAGTTTTTCAGTATTCATGCAATTAGGTATTCTACTGCTTCTTCAACATCTAATTTCTTCAAAATCTAACCCGATAAAAATGGGGAATTGAATGTTAGCCTAGCGGTTGAAGTCTAGTGCTATTACCATGAGGTCATGGGTTCAATTCTCACAAGGTTCAATTCTCACAGGTCAAGGGGAGGGTTCAACCCTCACAGGTCAAGGGGAGGGTTCAACCCTCACAGGTCAAGGGGAGGGTTCAATTCTCACAGGTCAAGGGGAGGGTTCAATTCTCACAGGTCAAGGGGAGGGGAGGGATTTTATTTGGGGCTCATTTGAGTTATTACCCAATTTTATTTTAAATTAAAAAAAATAACCTGATAAAAATGAGAGATTACAACAAATAGTTATACTTCAACATCTAATTTCTTCAAAATCTAACCTGTTGAAAATGAGAGATTACAATAAATAGTTGCTAGTTGTTTCGATTGATGGTTTTAACTAGTTATTCACTAGCTATTTTAATTAGTTAGTAAAATTTAGGGTTAAATGCTTTTCTAACTTACTTTATGTTGAAAGTTTTAATATAACATTGCAAAATAGAAAAAAATGTCAAATTAAACCTATTTTATGATAAACTGTGTCGGTATAACTTTTAGGTCATATTATGGCATTGACTCACTAATTGGGTCGTTGATCGGACTCAAAATGACAAATATGCCCTCAGTCATTTCAAATTTCCCCATTTTAACCCTCCCATTGCCGCTGGCCACAACCACTCTCTCCCACCGACATCCACCACCACCACCCTCTCCCGTCGCTACCCACCACCACTCAAGCTCCACCAGACCACCACCTCTGCTGCCAAGCTCCACCACCGCCGCTGCCAATCTCCACTATCCCCACCACCAATCTCCATAACCCAAGCTCCACCACAACCTTCTCCCGCTGCCAGCCACCACTACCTAATCACCACCACCCCCGCCGCTAAGCTCCCCTCCACCCACCACTTCTGCCCAGCCACCTCTCCCACTGTCGCAACTTCCCTTTATCTTTCTTTCGAGGATTTCAATGGGCAGTGGCGACGGTTTCAAGAGACGCTAGCGTCGCTCCTTTGCGACAACGAATTCGTGTGATGGTATTGCTCAACGATGGGAGGAGGGGCGGTGGTGGCATTGTGGTCGATGGAGATTTCGTCGATGTGGTCAATAGCAACCCGCATTGGATGGGAGCATCCGCGTGGGATCTTGGATGATGAGGCACATTTCAACAACTTGAAGCTTCCCGCCAACGAGCTCGCCGTTGGCAATGAGATTTATCGAAGCAATCCGGCCGAGAGGGAGATCGGAGAAGAGACATAGCAGAGAAGGAGGAGACTCCGATGGGGCAACCATGAGCTCACAGTAGGGAAAATGGGACCTTCTTCTGCTGCCGCCAACATAGGGTTTTATCTTCTTCTTATTTATTTTTTCAATTTTTCTTTTTTAAAATTTTGGGGTAAAATTGTCATTTACTATAAAACCGGCCAATTCCGCCATTGACAATTGGAGTCAATGCCTCCTAGGTTTATACTGGCACATACTTCATAAAGTCAGGATGATTTTGGCATTTTCTGATTTTACAGGGTTATATTAGCACTTTTAGCATAAAGTCAGGGTTATTTTGACACTTTACTCTAAAATTTATCAAATATTGCATAAATAACAGTTAATTGTTGGTTGCTTACACTATTAATGCTAGAAAATAATAAAGATATATAAAATTTTATCTCTTATTTTAGCGAAAAATCTATCTTTTCAACCGTTTAAAATGTCGGTTACCATTTGCCAGACCGTAGTTATTATTTTTCTTACGTTGTTTGACCGGATAAAAAGCCAAAAAATCCAACAGAAATCCAGCGTGTCAAACCGACCAAAATACATTATGTATTTATTCTTAATTTGAAACACGACTACTCCCCCATAATTTCTTCTCTTGTTATTGTAGTAATCTGATGCTTATTAATGCAATCTGTGAAGGTTGGAAGGCTATCTTGATACGGTCCAAAATAAGTCAGAATGATTCGAATTAGAAACCCATTTCGAGTCAATGTAAAATCAATCCGATACTTTTTAATGGTAGATGACCACCGAAGATCATATGTACCTTCCTTTATACTCAAAACTATATTTTTTCGAAATGAATTTATCTCATGGCCTCATATAAAATGCAGTATTTTTTATTTTCTTATTCTAGAGGGGGTAGTTGCATTAATCGGTGAAAAGAAAGAAAAGTACTCATGCAAGCCCCTTACCTAACCCCAGACACAAGAGTTGAGATGAAATGGTAAGTCCACACCAACAACCCTTATTGCAACCCCACCCCCACCCCCACCCCCACCCCCAATAAAGAGTGGAAAAAACCCGATTTGTTTTCCTACAAAAACAAAATCACAGAGTCTCTCACCAAACTAGGATACCAGGTGGCTTTCTTCCAACCATTAATTATTTTCCCCTTCAGCTCCAAAAATATCCTCCTATAAAAATACAAACCCAGAGCGCACTCTCTGAGTTCCATCGCCCACCTAATTTCCCCGAAACTTGCAAAAAACTTTCCCCTTCCGAAACCCAACCGCTTTCGAAAGCATGGAGACCAAGCTTCTGAAAATGGCGTCCCCCGCCCCCGCCGTGTCTCCCTACAAATTTCCCAGAGCCATTCCCAAATGGAGCTGCGCCACCGCCGCCGCTGCCACCTCGATTTCTCCGAAGCCCGCCCTTCGCGCCGCTCAGGCCGCCGCTGTGCAGGCCGTCGCCACTCCGATTGGGTATAGCGACTCTTCTTGTACGGCTTAATTGTTTTGCGTGAAAAGGAAGGTGTCGTTTCCGTGTTTTCCTGGGGCTTTGTGGGTGGTTGATTGACGACTTTTTTGTGTTTCAATGCCTCATTTTTTGGATTGATTATGCTGTAGGGATCGATTGTGTCTGTACCGTGCCGTACGATTGATCTCCTGTTGTGATTTAGCGGAAACGTGTATGTGTTGATTTTGCTAATAAACGAAGCATTAGCAGGTGGAGACTAAGTAACGTTTATTTTAATGTTTATGTCACACTTTGGCTATCAGATTTTGATGTCGATCGGGTTACTTTCAGTCACCTACCAATGACTTGACCAGGGGCAACTTGTAAACTTGTGTTGAAGTTCAAGCTCTGTTTTGTTGCTGATTATTCTGTCCCTTTCATTAAAATGATAATTAAGCACGATTTACGCAACAGATTTCGATGGAATTGTATGCTCATCCTTGAATGTGCTCTTTTCAGATTTCAAGTGAAGAAGAGGATTGATGAGACTAAAATCTATACCCTGGATGGTATAAGGCACAGTTTGATTCAACAGGAGGATAGCATCATTTTCAAGCTGATGGAGAGGGCGCAGTACTGCTTCAACGGGGTGACTTATGACGACGGCGCTGTTGCTATGGATGGATTCAGAGGCTCTCTGGTCGAGTACATGATGAAAGAAACTGAAAAGCTGCATGCTAAGGTATGTTTGCTTGTTCTTGTTGAAATGTTGAATTTCTAAATTTGAAAAACGAACAGAAATATATAACCGATTATTTCCCTCATCTTATTATCATCTCATGGCTGTTTGGAATCTAGGTGGGAAGATACACATGCCCTGACGAGCATCCTTTCTTCCCAAATGATTTACCTGATCCAATCTTGCCTCCTATGCATTATCAACAAGTAAGATCTAGTTGATATGTCGATATGAACGAGGGTATTGTTCTGTCGATTTTCCCTTGTTTGTATCAATGCATGATGATATTTGATGCCTCAATCTACAACTATAAAAGAATACTGCCCATCTGTTCAATCCAGTTGTCATGTCACCGTGTAGCAGCAATTTTTAATTTGAGATGCTGCTGATCTTCATGTAGGTTCTGCATTCAGCTGCTGATTCGATCAATATCAACCTCAAGATATGGGACATGTACTTCAAAAACCTTCTTCCAAGGTTAGTCAAAGAAGGTGATGATGGGAATTACGGATCAGCTGCCATATGCGACACTATTTGCTTGCAGGTAAACATCTTCCCACTTAGCGTTAGTCTCCTTTTGAATGACATTGCATGTGAGATGGAATTTTGGGGGTGACATGATGTTCACAACTCTGTTTGTATGATTCTGCCAGGCCCTGTCAAAAAGAATCCATTATGGCAAATTTGTTGCAGAAGCTAAATACCGATCCTCGCCAGATGTTTACAATGCTGCTATTAGGGCACAGGTACTACCTTAACCCCGTAGCTCTTACATGCTTAGATTCTTGTCAATTCTGTGGTTCTGTCGTAGACTGACGTATTGCATTCCTACTTGAATTCGCAGGACAGTAAACGTCTGATGGCACTGCTGACCTACCCAGAGGTGGAAGAGGTGATCAAGAAGAGAGTCGAGATAAAAACTAGAACCTACGGGCAAGAGGTGACTCTGGGTGTTGGAGAGCATGGTAGTCAGGATTCGTGCAAGATAAATCCACGGCTGGTGGCCGACCTGTATGGGGACTGGATAATGCCATTGACGAAGCAAGTGCAAGTTGAGTATCTTTTGAGAAGACTCGACTAAGCCGCCTCCAGCTCTCTTTTGACATGGTACAGGAAATCAAGTTCTCATGGGTCACCTTGGATTATTGCAGCTAAGTAAAGCCTGGATGAATGAAGGGTGAATATCAATATAGTGAGTAGTTGGCTAGCATTTTCAAGTTTGGGGCCTCTGCTGTATTAATCTTTCTGAACCTGAACCTTTCATTCATAGTATTGGAGAACTAATAGTAAGTAGTTTGTACAGATTCTGGAAGAAAAAGAAACAAAAATCAAACAATGGCATTTAGGGTACTGTGTCGATGTTGCCTTTTGTGTCTATTTGAGTTTGATGAACTGGGCCGGGCTCAGTTGTGTTTTTCGGGTGGAATTATAATGAGCCCAAACTAGTGGGCTATGATGGCAAAATGTGGGCCTTGGGATGATCCAAACATAGGATCCAGTCTTTTAAGGGGCGATCACATGGGTGTATGAACTGCATAATCACGTTTTTGTGGTATGGAAAGTCCTGAGTGATGATGCTGAACTGGACAGATTTAGGACCACTTTCTAGTTTCTCCTCCAAATCTGTTCAAAAATAGAAATAAGCGCGTGTTTTTTCCCTGATTTCTTATTAAATTGAATTAGTTATAATTGAATGTTACTAAGTGAACTAGTATTTGGCCGACAGAAAAATCCGTAGCTCATCTCTTAGCAAGTGCTATGAAATCAAGTAATGTTAACAGTGTTGTATGGGACTCATCCGGCCCCATCCTCTTGATCAAATGTTATTGAACGTTTTCAGTACCATGAAATAAAACTATTTACTTTAAAAAAAGCATTTGACAAAATTCAAATATCTGCTGGAAGGTGATAAATTGTGAGAGGCCTTTTTTGGGGTAGAAAATTTAAAGTCTGTTGTGCTGAAGGAGTTGCTTGGTCTATTTCTGGTTATGGATGCAAAAGAGTTGAAATGGAATTTTCCGGTGGGTCTAGGTTAGGACCACGTCCGGCCAGCCAAATCAGATTCGAAATCTTAAGGGATGGAGATCGATGAACACCCAGCATTAATTCTATTGAAATTCACCTACAACTACTACTACCTCCGTCCCAGTCGAATTTGCACACTTTTTTGTCAACTTTCTCAAGGCATGTTTGACCATAATTTTCAACTAGTATATAGACACCAATATCATCATGTGAGATATTGCTGGATACCCTGCATGATGTATTTTCTAAATATCAAATTTTAACATACCGTTAATATACGTAACTAAAGTTATCGTTGCTCAAACATGACCTGACAAACTTGACTAAAAAGTGTGCACATTCAGCTGACACAGAGTAATACAATATTTCAGAAAATGGAGCCCTATTTATTGAAGTTCAAATTCTCTTACAAACAAAATGTATAATTTTTTAGAGCCCGTCTCTTGAAAGACGGTCTTTTCATAAGTCATGGAAAAATCAAGTTTTAAACTGCAAATAAGAAGAAATGAAAATAAAATTCTCGAGTTGGTGAGTCGGGTTATAAATTTTATAACTAGTACACGTTGCACATTAAATTCTTAATATTGCAACTAAGACCTTTTACCTTTTATTATTCTAATTAAACCCCATTTTCCATAAGCTTATGGAAAGACGGTTTTTCCCAAGATTTTTTCAATTTTTTATATGATGTTATTATTTATAAAAGTATAATAGAGTCTGTCTCTTGAAAGACGGTATTTCCATAAGTCATGGAAAGACTAAGGTTTAAAGTGCAAATTAGTAGAAATGAAGATAAATTTCTCAGTTTGCATGAATCGTGTTATAAACTTTATAACACACATGTTGCATAATAAATTTTTAATATTGCAACTAAAACCTTTTACCTTTTATTATTCTAATCAAACCTCGTCTTTCCACAAACCTATGAAAAGTCGCTATTTCCCAAGATTTTACCTTAATAGTTACAGTGCAGTTTTTTATATAAAAAACATTAAAGATTCTTTGAAATTTGGGTAATATGCAGATATAACCTTATGTGTTGAGGAAAATGCAAATATAACCCTCAATTGTTTTTAGTGCAAATATAACCCTATCTATTACACATAAGAGCAAATATAACCCTAAAGTCATTATTCCGGCATTGACTGGTCATTTTCGGCCATTGACCGACCAAAAAGGACCAAATTGCCCTTCTAACCTAATACAAAATTAAAAAGACAAAATTGCCCACAGTCACCACCACCACCAGCTAGCACCCCCGCCACCACCTGGCTCACCACCACCAGCAACCACTACCGGAGCTCCTCTGCCTCCCCTGCCATCACCTCACCTTCACCTCGCCACCACCACCAACCATTCCCGACCACTACCACCAATCCCTCCTGCCAGAACCACCCGACCCTAAACCCTAACACACATCCACTGGACTCCTCATTTCCTCGGCAACAAGCTCACCACCGTCGGCGGAATCAAAGTCGGATCGACAGTTAACTTCCCGGCCACCATCCCCACCCCTACAACGCCACCACACCGCCAACGCCACTCCACATCCGGCCTCACTCCTCCGCTGCCCCTACCTGCCACCCATCAGCCCAGCCATCACATAACCACCTCTCGCCACCCATCAGACCTGCACCACACCACATCAGACCCCCCCTGCCACTCATCAGACCCGCCACCACACCACATCAAGGCACAAACCCAGAAAAGTAAAATAGGACGAAATCAAAGCTTCGAACATACCTCGGTCGAAATCAGACCTTGGACTGAGCAGAACGAACAACACCACCTCGATCACCACCGGCCCCCAATCCGCCATATTCGTCGTCTTCTTCTTCTGCTTCAGATTTTACTATTTTGGAAAACTAATTTGATAAATTGGGGAAAATCGAGGGTGTATTTATAGCATTTATGGATGAGTTGAAGAAAAAAAGGGACAGCGGCGGAGGGAGTGATTGTGATGGCTAGAGAGAGGGTGGCAGAATGGAAGAAAGAAAAAGTGTGCGTCGGGAAGAAGAAGAATGGAGCAACGGCGGAGTGAGTGGAAGAAGAGAGGAATGATGGAGTGAGTGGAAGAAGACAAGAGTCATTACATCATTGGAGAATTAATGAAAGACAATATGCTCATTACATCATTTGGAATTTTTAATTTTTTTTAAAAATAAATCGTCCAGGGTAAAATTGTCTTTTCACCTAATTCCAGCATTAAATTACCGGAAAAAGTTATATTTGCACGTAACCTGAATAGATAGGGTTATATGTGCAGTTTCAATTAATGCGGAGTTATATCTACACTTTCATCAATTATATATGGTTATACATGAAATTTTACATGCAACTTGGCTTGCCCTAGTGAGGGGCCAATGTCTCATCTATATCAAATGAGATGGATTCGGAAATTGACATTGATAATCACACTTGTGCAATATAGCCAACATCAATTATCACGGAGTGCCACGATTTCTTGCATAAATGAAGGCAAAAGCAGGAAATCAAGTGCTAGGCTACTACTAGTTAGTTGCATCTGCAACAACCAACTCTAAATTTCGAATATTTCCCACCAATACACTATTACTAAAACTGTGAAAGTTAATTTTTTTTAAAAAATAGAACAGAATAATTTTACCAAATATGCTGACTATCTCAGTGATTATAAACAAATTAATATTATTATCTAAATGAATCAGATAAATTACGTCCAACCTAGAGGGAATGAATTTCATACCAGAACAAACAACCGATAAAAATTACTACTCCTCTTTAAAGCTCTATTCTCTAGAGTTTATCTGAATTGATCTAATATGATTTGATCTGATCTGATTTGATTTGAACTGAATTGAAAATAAGCGTGTTAAAAAATAATAATGTATGACTAAATTAAGCTAAATTCCACCAAAATTAAAATAACCCCGAACTGAACTAAACTAAACTGAACTGAAATGCAAATAAACTATAGAGACAGGGCCTAACTCTCTACCTCTCCTTCTATTCTCCTTTTATTTACAAGAGTTCAAATGCAACTCTAAAAATTTCCATGAATCTTACTCTTGAATCTTTCAAGTCATAAACAAAACTTCTTAATTTCCTCAATTCAATAACCATCTTTTTAAATCTTTATTCATGAACCAAAGAGTCTTGAAAAGTCAACCATAGGTTAAACACTTTTTAGATTTGAGAAGAAATTCCAATATTTAATTCCATTTTCGAGATCACCATATATTTTTTCTATGATAAAAAAATGAATTATTATGTGTTCTTTAAATTTGTCAATCTTTTTGATTCAATTCACTATATACATTACATATTGTATAAAGTATGAATTCATAATTAGGGTGTAACCATTAAATATGTTTTCAGGATTACAATATATGGATTCGATTGACCTATACAAATTCATAAAAGGAAATGATTCTGATCTATATGACGAAATATTCCTATTTATTTACAATATTCCTCCCCTTTTGGTTCAAAGTTGAGAAACGCATGATATATTCACTGACAAAAGGAGCTGGATTTGAACAGGATTGACAACGTTTGAACGCTGCCCCCAGCTCCAGTTCAGCTAAAAGCCAGAAAATCACACAAGTACTTTCGTGGCCCCCCCATCAAGTTAATTAAGAAAAGAGTATTGGAAAACATCTGTTTTCAGTCTGGTTGGAAGACGTTATTTTCATAAGTCATTGATAGATCAATGTTTAAAATGTAAATTAGAAGAAATTAAGATAAAATTTTCTAGTATCATGAATCGGGTTATAAACTTTATAACTATTAGATGTATAATAAATTTTTAATATTGTAAATAAGATCTTTTACCATTTATTATTCTAGTTAAACCTTGTCTTTTCATGGGCTTATAAAAAAACGGACTTTCCAAGACTTCGCCTCCCATATCACGAGATTGAATTAAAACGAAAATATTATCTCATTATTTTAATTTACAGTTTAAACTCCCGTCTTTCCAAAAAAATCTTTGAAGAAAAAGTTATAAATTAAGGCGTCCAGAATTAATATAAAACAACGCGGCGTCTAGATAGATCCATAGATTAGCCCCCATTTCAAATTACCCCACATCACACTCTACGGATAAGTTGTAGCACTGCTATATAGCAGCTGTCTCGTTATAGCTTCTGAGCGAAGAAAAACAATTTTGATGGAGCTGAACGTGAGGAGGAGCGGCGCTGCGGCGGCGGCGGTGGCGCTCACGGCGGTTCTGCTACTGGCGGTGGTGCCGGAAGCGCAAGCGGTTCGGTACATTGTGGGATCTGGGCTGGGAGGATGGGGGCCCAATATCAACTACACTATCTGGGCTAGTGACAAGCATTTCTACTCCGACGATTGGCTCTGTGAGTTTTTCGTTTCTTTCCGTTTTCAGATCTACTCTTTTGGTCTTTCCATTTCTGGAAGTTTCTGCTAATTGCTTTTGAGAAAATGGTGGATGTTGTGGCTTTTGTCTATGTTTTGTGGTGGCAGCTCCGTGATTAAATGAGCCTATTGTTGCGATTGCACCGGAATTGATATTGAGATCACATTGTTCATCCGATCTGCTCTCTGTTCTCTGTTTCTGTAGTGAAAAAAGAGTGGCACTGTTGGAATCATAGATCTCAATTTTTCCTGTCGGGTTATCTGTCCATTTAGTTTGAAAAGCAAGAACTCCTTCTATCCCGGCCTAATATTTGCACTTTTTTATTCAACTTTTTCAAATTACCGCGATGATATGAGATATTGCTAGATTAATCGTCGTATCGATGTTTAACATACATTGAAAATCACGACCAAAAATGTGTGCAGTGGAGTATTAAATATTAAAGTTGTTTTTGATTAGTGGTTTTGAGCCCTCTTAAATTACCATTTCATGATTTTCAAAGGGTTGGCTATTGACTTAAAAATTACAATCTACAGAGCTGTTTTGTGATATTGTTTACATTTGGATTTACCTAATCCTAATTAAAACTGCCATGTTTTTCCCTCTGCATATGTGAAAATTGTCGGGAGCATTGAATTCTGATGGCCCTTTCTTTCTGCCACCAGATTTCGTGTATGACAGAAACCAGCAAAACATTCTCGAGGTGAATAAGACAGATTACGAAGCCTGCAACTCCGACCACCCGCTTCACAACTGGACAACCGGAGCTGGAAGGGACGTGGTTCCACTCAACGTCACCCACAAGACTTTCTACTTCATCAGTGGGAAGGGATTCTGCTTCAGCGGCATGAAACTCGCAGTCTATGTCGAAAAGCACCCCCCGCCACCCACTTCTGCCCCGAACAAGAGCGGTTCCTGGAGCCTGCTTTCTGCCTTCACCTTCAAGGGCCAGATCCTCATGCCTGCGCTCTTCGCAGTTGCAGCCACGTGGGACGCATTTGTTCTGAACCTGTAGCGGTGAATGTTTGTGTTTTAGATGATATTCTTTCAGCCATTTAGTATGATCTCTTCTTCTTCGATTTGATTTGTTTCTTTGAAGTATGAAAATTCATGTTTGTGAGCTGGAGTTTGACCAAAGAGCTAAGGTTTGTCAGATCAAACATGGTATTGCGGTTGGAATTTGGATGTTTGCGAGTATGTTGACCGGATTAAAGAAATGTTGCGATTGAGCGATTTGATCGCTTGATTAGCGCAAACTTGCATTTTTTTTTCCCCACCGTCAGGCCAGGTGGTTGGTATTTGTAATTGTCACTCATATCTTCACTTTTATTTAGGTGGGGTTTTGGGATTATTGGATTCGTTTGACAACTTGTAATTTGCATGTGGCGCACGTTACGAACCTCTTGGGGTTTGGAGTTTCTTGCGTTTTCTGATTGATCGTGATCCTAGAATGATTGTCTAACTTGTCATCGTTAAACAAACCTACTTATCAGCGGGTTAAATTAAGACCTCGTTATTTAGAATTAAATTGAACTAAATTACTGATAAACGTTAGAAGAAAACAAGACTTAAGATGGTAGTTAGTTAACCCCACAAGTTGTCCCATTTTGTGCAAGAAGGAGAAAGTTTCCTCCCACTTCGCATAATTTAGCGTATAAAACATGTCAATAGCTTAGTGAATAATGAAATTATAAATTAATGTATAGTATTACGGTTTATTTAGGTCAGAAATCATCACAATCAGTGTACTTTTTTAATGAATTGATAATCTAAAGGATACTTAATTTTTGTTATAGTTTATTATAAGCAACAACTCAATTGGACTATTTTATAATTATTCAAACTAAATTAAAACAACTTATTTAAACCGGAGTAAATTTGAGGTAATTACAAGAAGTTGCATTTAGAGTAAAGTGCCCATATAATAACCCCATGGTTTGATCGAAAGTGCCAATATGACCCTATGAAGTTAGAAAGTGGCATTATAACCCTATGTTTTGTTTGAAAGTGCTAATATAAGCATGTAAACCTCAATTTGGATGGAATTCTAAATTGACTATTATACCCTTATTTTTTTAAAAAATAATCAAAATTTAGAAAATATGAAAGGACAGTTATGCCCTTATTATCTATTAACCCCAAACAATTTTCCATTTTTTCGTCTCCTTCTTCTTGATTCCACCATCTTTGAGAGAAGCTTCTTCTCGATTTCACAGTCTTCTTCTTCTTCGTTCACCATAGTCAAGGTCTCCACTTTCCGGCGCTTGGCTGAGTGACACCAAAAAATGGTGGCGGATGGTGGCGTGGGGCTGGCTGGTGGTGCTGCTAGGGTGAGGGGTTAGGGGATGGTGGCGGTGAATCGGTGGTGAGCGGTGGCATTGCTAGGGTAGAAGATGGGGTCAAGCGGTGGCGGGGCTAGGGGTGTTGAATGGTGGTGGTGTTACTAGGGTGAGGTGGGCTAGGGGATGGTGGTGGTCAATCGGTGGCGAGATGTGCGAGCGGTGGCGGTGAGTGTAGATGGGGGCGAGCGGTGGTGGGGAGAAAACCTAGCGGTGTTGGGGTATAACGATGCAGTGGTGCCGGCTTATGGAATCGACTTGGGGCTGCAGTAGAGTATTGAGGCTTCAGGTGATTCACTGTGCCGGCACCGTGGAATCGGCAGTGCTATGCGACGAGATGTGCCGACCTAGTTCTCTGAAGTTGTACTCGGTTAGGATCTTTCTCTCCGGGAAGATGGACGCGGCTAAGGTGGCGAGCGTCCTCGAGCATCGGCGGTGAGAGGTACGCATAACTGTGTTGTGGTGAGAGGTACGCAGATCTGGTTCTCTGCGTCCACGCTGGGAATTCACCAGCGATTGAGCCGGCAGAGTGGCAATATCGATGGCGAGGTGGGCTAGCGGATGGTGGCGGTGAATCGATGGCGAGCGATGGCGAGGAGGAATGAAGACAGGGGAGAGCAGTGGCAGGGCTGCCACGGAAACCTAGGTGTTTGACGGGTATCAGAGATGTTGGAATTGGGCGGGAGTGAGGGATCGGAGATGAGGGTTACAGATTCTGGCGATGGCGGGCGATGATGACTCGACGTGGAGGTGGTGGCGGAATTGGCGGAGGTGGTGCTAAAGGGTGTTTTGAAGATGAAGATGCAGAAGAAAAAGGTGGTTCGGATGGGTATTTCGCGAATTACAAAGTTAACGTCGGAATAGTGCTAAAAGTTTAAATCGTTATTTACGGTGCAAAACATAGAGTATAATAGCACTTTCTAATTTCATAGGCTCACAGACACTTAGGATAAAAACATAGAGTTATATTTGTATTTTTTCCTTTCATTTACGTTGGAAAGTATGGCCTATTCGTGCTTGATGGCGTCTTTCTTCTGAGGAGCTATTTCGCCATTTCCGTCCGAGCATTAGAGAATGGATCATATTTTATTAATTGGCAGATTAAATGGACCGAACTTGTGTTATATGGGCCTCTCGCGCAAAGAATCCGAATCAAAACAATCCGTACTGCTGATAAAAAAGTATTTCAAAATTACAATATTGGGAAATATTTCTTTGTCATATGTTTTTAGAAATGCAATCTCGAATATAAAGAGAGTTTCCTTCGATTTTTGAGTCTGTCTCTTAAAAGACGGTCTTTCCATAAGTTATGGAAAGACCAAGGTTTAAAGTGTAAATTAGAAGAAATGGAGATAAAATTTTTGGGTTGCATGAACCGGGTTATAAATTTTATAACTACTACATGTTGCATACTAAAAGTTTAATATTGCAACTAAGACCTTTTACCTTTTATTATTCTAGTTAAACCCCGTCTTTCCATAAGCCTATGGAAAGACCGTCTTTCCCAAGACTTTGCCTCGATTTTTATACAAGCAGATCCTTAAAATAGATCAATGACATAATTAAAGTTAAATTCATACTTGGCATGAAATTTGTACAAGGCAGTGAATTAATTAACTAAAAATTTAATAAACTAGTAGTAAGACTTTTAGATTTGCACCGTGCATATTTTATACTCAAATTAAATATAATACTCGTACAATCCTTTTAACTGTCCACGTTTAAAAAAATCAGGTACTATTGTATGCTAAAACTTTTAAAAAAAAAGTTACTAAAAATATATATTATTAATAATTTAATAAGATTTCACGTTATATCTTGTACGAAGTTGTGTTTAGACCGACTAACCGTTAAAAAGAGTTATTTTATAATCGATTTAATTAATGATGTGATTTGATACTTGTTTTATACATTGCAACGAAGTTTATATAACTTTGAAAAACTTTTGAAATGTATCGCAATGCATTCATAATTATAATTTGACCTAAAAATTATTAAAATGGGGTTTTTATGATTGGTTTAATCGCTACCCGTTCTAGTATGACTTCTCTATCTTATTGTCTCTAAATTATTAAAAATATTTGGTTAGATTAACAAAAACTTTTCTATCAAAAGTCAAACGATTAATTTTTGGAGGAAGTAATATTTCGGGAATTTCTTTTCTAATCTGATATCTATTCTCTAAATATTGTGTTGATGTGTGTATGTCAGAACTATTTGTAGATATGTATCTAATTATCCTGGATTATATTAATTCCCATGTCATATTTAAGACATGCCTTTATGATAATTACTTAAATGCCATACATAGTCACGCGATGAAAATGTGCAACAGAGCTACCTTAACTTCACATTCTGTTTCTATAAATTTGCTAATTATTCAATAAAAACTCTGTTTCTCTGCATTTTCTATACTAAACGCCTGTTCCTCTCGAATTGCTATAGCAGTAGGAATCGACGATGGCGATGAACAGAGGATTAGCGTTCTGGTTCTGTGTGGCGGCTGCCGCGGTGGCAATGCTGTCGAGCAGCGCGTTGAGTGCACGTATCAACGTCGGAGATACCACTGGTTGGACGACATGGGAAAATAGCGTTAATTACACCGAGTGGGCTTCTCGCCAAAAATTCTACGTCGGAGATTGGTTATGTGAGTTCATTTCACTCCGACTCATAAAATTTTGCATGTTGCATTGTGGATTTAATTCAACTTAATCACATTTTTACTATGTTTGAATACACTTATTTTTATTTCAGTTCAGTTGGAACAGTGAATTAATGTTGTTTACGTTGATGTTTAGATTTCAAGTTCGACAAGATCAAGTACAACGTGTTGGAAGTGAACAAGACTAGTTTTGAGACATGTAATGATCAGGGATTCATAAAGAACATAACGCGCGGCGGAAGGGACGTGTACGAGCTCAAGGACGCGCGGCCCTACTACTTCCTCAGCGGCGGCGGTTATTGCTGGCAGGGGCTGAAGCTGGCTATCAAAGTTACCAAATCTCCTCCGACTCCGGCACCCACTCCGGCGGCGGCGAAGAGCGGCGCCGCCGCTGCTCAGCCTCTTGTTTGGGCCGTGGTTGCTTCAGCATTCCCGGCCTTGATTTGGTTGCCTGGATTTTAGGTGTTAGATTAGATTTTGTTTTAGTTGACGTAGTTAATTAGCCGGTAATCTTAATTTGTTATATTTTCTATAGCAGTTGTCTGGCTGTCATTAATGTTTACAAACATTTTATCTGATCTTCATTTTAGAAGTAATTCAAAATTTTGATTAATTTTCGTCTGATTCCATCTGTAGAGTTCTCAGGAGTTGGAATTCTTTATGGCATATTGTGAATACTGGGATCTGGTGTTTTAACACCACTATTGTGAATACTGGGATCTGGTGTTTTAACACCACTATTGTGAATACTGGGATCTGGTGTTTTAACACCACTATTGTGAATACTGGGATCTGGTGTTTTAACACCACTGCGATCAGGTTTTCTGGACAGCAGGTTTTAGCCGCGAATTATGGAGGATAATTATGCGATCAGATCAGAATATTGTGAAGATAAGTATGTGATTTCGTGGCTATCTAATTCTGGTAAACAAATATTCCTGTAATAGTTAGGAATTGATTAAATAGTTTATTTATGGTACAAGTCCTATTAATAAAGGATTGTCCATTTACAAACCAGATTAGGATTAGATCTTTCCTTAGTCTAGAAGTCTATTCTTGGTAGAGTTAGACAAGGAAAGAGTTTGATACAAGGCAGGATTGCGAAGGATATAAAAAGAAGAAGATACAGCGCAATCATTAAGCGTCCAAGAATTGATCTCTACGTGAGAAGTTTGGAGCGATCTGCCGGTGGTGTTTGGAGGAGTGTTAATTCATCCGACCAAGTTCGTAAAAAGTTGAGCGAAGCAATCAAGGTTTTATCTCTACGTGAGATACGTTATTGAAGCTGTTCGTCTCGGTTTTGGAGGTTCGTCAAAACAACCGACCAAGTTCGTAAAGATCAGAAACAAGGAAGCCTTAATTCCTTGGGAGGAGGAGATCCAGAGAGACGTGTTGATCGTGGGGGTTCAACGGCGTAGGATCGGCAGTGAGGGGATCTCACAACATTCACTCTATAGGTTAGCAATGGATTAGTATTTAAGTTAAGCTTCTTGTACTAAAGACTGCTTTCTGATCTGGGCAAGGCCTCGCAGACGTAGGTGTATTTGCACCGAACTACGTAACCAAGTTGTGTGTGCACTGCGTATTTCGTTTTGAGTTTTAACATCAAACTGAACTTGGTGTTTCAACACCAAACTGTTAAACAACTTGGCATAAAGGTTTAGAATTTAGGTGAAACGGAATTTCACCATCCTTTCTATTAATAAAGCATTATCCTTTATATGAAATAAAGGAAGTGTTTGATATGAAAGATTTTGTGCACGTTTATTTTATATATATATATATATATATAATATATATATATATTATATATATATATATATATATATTTATATATATATATCAATAACTAACATATTATAAGACTTATCCATTAATATTGCCGCTGAGGTTTTAGATTAGAATTGTCATTAAAGTTCTGTTTACATTAATATTGCCGCTGAGGTTTTAGATTGGAATTGTAATATTTAATCAACGTCTCTGTGTAAATGGATTTATCCGATAACATCATCTGTTGTGATCGCACATTGTGCAAGATTGGGCTTAACAAGAAGGGACGAGAACACTATAAACTTTCGTCATCATAATTTATTTTAAAAATATAAATAAAATTTTGAATCAGTGAAATTTTTGTAGATAAAATTTTGAAGAAAGTGTAGGGACTGTCAAGCCCACCACAACCAACATTAGTATGATATTATTCGCTTTGGACCAAGCCCGCACAGTTTTATTGGGTGCAACCCCGAAAGACCTCCTGCTAATGTGGTGGGACTCTAGCTTATATAGTGAAGAAACACTCTTCCAACTTCCAATGTAGAGTTTGGATTGAACACACCCAACAAAAATTGAATTAGTGTACAGAGCATTGAATGATATATTTTTTTCCCAGCAAAGTGTATATATAACCCTACATAATTGACGAAAGTGCAGATATAACCCTACAATAATTGAAAGTGCAAATATAACCCTATATATTTAGGCTATGTGCAAATATAACCTTTTACGGCAGTTTGAGGTCGGGGTTAGATGAAAAGTCAATTTTACCCTATGATTTTTTTTAATAAAAATTGAAAATGGTGAAGTCAATATTATACCCCTTTGTCTCCTTCTCATGCGTTCTCTCCTTCTCCTTCAATTTTTCTCTTCGACGATAAAGGAAATTGTTCTCTCCTTCTCCTTCTCAATTTTTCGGCACTTGGCTGAGCGACGCCTGAAATGGTGGCGGAGGTGGCGTGGGCCTAGGGTTTTGGTGGAGGACTAGTGGCGAACACGAATCGGCGGCGGCCTATGGTGGTTTCCAAATTAATGGCGGTGGCGAACACGCAACCATTCTTCTATGCGTGCTGGCCGGAAAAGATCTTGGGTGGGCCTAGGGTTTCAGTGGAGGGCTGGTAGCGAACATGAATATGCCATTCTTCTGCACGCGGTGGTCGGAGAATATCTGGGGTGGGGCGTTTAAGGTTTGCAGTGGTCGGAGAAGGCCTGCGGTGGTCGGGGAACAAATGGCCGCGTATAGAAGAATTGGGATGGAGGGCTGAAATTGAAGCAAAGCATCTGGGCTAATCTGCCATGTGAGCTGCTGAGGTTGGTTCTAGTGAAGATTGAGGATGAGGAGGCGAAATGGCCGGCAAGAAAACACGTAGTAGCGTGTGTCGGTGTGTGTAAGGGATGGAGGGAAATCTTGAAAGAGCTAGTCAAATCTCCTGAGCTGTTTGGGACATTGACTTTTCCCATCTCCGTGAATCAGGTATAGATGATGAATAGATTCTCTTTTTCATTTTCATTATGTGTGTAATGTGGAAATGGTTTATGAAATGTCTTGTTTCTGTTGATTAGGTTCAATTAAGTTTCTGTTTTTATTCTTCAATTGTTCTATGTGTGTGTTTAGGTGTGCTAGTGTGTGTGTTTATTATGGAAATGATTGTGAAATGCACATTTAACTCAAGTGGGATTTGAGAAGTAAGCTTTCGTGTTTATGTAAATCAGGTCCAATTTTGAGGAGTGGGATGGAGTTTTGAGGGCGGATACGGAAGAATGGAGCTTTGAGGGCAATTTTATCTTTAAAAATTTTGCATTAGGTTAGAAGGGTATTTTGGTCATTTCAGGTCGGTCAATGGTTGGAAATGACCGGTCAATGTCGGAATAATGGATCTAAGTTATATTTGCCTTATATATAATAGATATGGTTATATTTACACTAAAAAATAATTCAGGATTGTATATGCAGTTTCTCCAACATATAGGATTATATTTGGATATTACCTTTTTTTTTCTTTCTTCATTTGGGCTCCGAATAACTATTTTAGATACGTATAATTTAATTAAATAATTTTGTCTAATGATTATTACATGGACAATGAATAGTGAATTTGTCTATTGGTCACGCGGATGTTGCAGTAGTGCAAAGACAAAAAATGAGAATGGAGCACGAGATATGAATTCTTACCGTGTGATAAAATGTGCAATATCAACACTACTGACAAATCAAAATTTTAATTCAAAATTAATCGTTTTTAGTCGAGAATAATATGAAAATGGATGCTTTTCTAGAATGTTCTCTTGTTTACCCCTTAAAGAAAAGGTGTGAGCAATGGTCACCATATTTTTCTATAAATTCGCTTGGATTTTCATTCACTCCAATTATTATTATTATTATTATTATTATTATTTAGTCCAATTATTATTATTATTATTATTATTTATTCGAATATAACAGGCTGCACTCCCGCTCAACTATAATTATATCCTCTACCTATTTAATTACCAATTCAGCGTACTATTCACTATATGCACCAAACCATAGTAATGAATAAAGGGGTTGCGATTTGGTTCTTCGTGGCGGCGGCGATGCTGTCGCGCGGCGTGATGTGTAGGCGGATCGACGTCGGAGATCAGCTTGGATGGACGTGGCAACATGCTAACTACACGGATTGGGCTGCTCGTTATCAATTTTACGTTGGAGATTGGTTATGTAAGTTCAATTCAATTCATTTTATTCGGTTTCGATTGATTTCGTGAGCTTGTATTCAATTCAATCTTATTCATGTTTTATGCTGCTTTAATTGTCTGTGAAAATTTAATCTTGTTTCAAGCTGATTTTATGTTACAAGAAGATAATCAGCCATGATTGTTAGCAGCAGCTGCAAGTCTAGAAAGTTGCTTAAGTAACGGCAAAATCCCCTGGGTGAATTAATTTAGATTCTGACCCATTCCAGCCAGGCAGTAACTGTTAGATTTGGCCAATTAGGGGTGGTTCTTTTTGCTTCCGAATATAGAAGTATCATTTCCTTGTAATAAAGAAGGAGGCCGTCTTTTGAAAGGGTGTATTTCATAAATCATGGAAATATCAAGGTTTAAACTGCAAATTTAAAGAAATAAAATGAAATTTTTGGGATAAGTACTGCACGTTACATAATAAAATTGTAATATTGCTAATAAGACCTTTTAAATTTTACCATTTTAATTAAACTCCGTCTTTCCATAAGTCTATGGAAAGAATGTATTTCCCAAAACTCTACCATAAAGGAAATGCTTTGCATATGAAATATTAGAATTTCACTATTTTGTTTTGATTATTTCATTCCTATTTCGCTTTACTACCCCGACCTTTAGATTATTTTCTCTTCTCATCATATTTTCCTTCAATCCATTCCTTATAGTTACGGTTTAACCCTGTTATTTCGAGTTTATTTTCACTTTAGTTCAGATTCAGTTCATTTCAACATAAACTAAGTACACTTATTTTTACTTCAATTAAGTTGACATGAGTTCAGCATAACTAATCTTGGGAGAACAAGGTCTTCTTTCTAAATCCCCTCGTCCAACAGTACCAGGACTAATGAAGTAACTGTAACCTTTTAATCTTTTTGATGATATTCTTCAGTATTGATTGTTCAAATTCTCCAGATTTCAGGTTCGACAAGCACTATTACAACGTGCTGGAGGTGAACAAGACGAACTATGAGAACTGCAATGACAGGGAATTCATACGCAACATAACAAGGGGCGGAAGGGACGTGTACCAGCTGACGGAGGCGCGGCCCTACTATTTCCTCAGCGGCGGCGGGTATTGCTGGCAGGGCATGAAGCTGGCCATAAATGTGACCGTTGTTCCTGCTCCGGCTCCAGCTCCGGCGGCTGATGCGAGCGCCGCCGCCGCCGCCCCAGCTGAGGTTCTCATCGTTTGGACCGTCATTGCTGTTATTCAGGCCCTGTGTTTTGGATTTGCCTAGAATATGAATTTGATTATCAGATGCTGCTTCTTGTTTTGTTTGGTGTGATTAGGGTACTACTGCATTAGTCCTTCATACCTTTCTTGCATGATGAATGATCTACCAAAGTTGGATGCAAATGTGGTGATTTTTAAAAATGGTCATCTTTGTGGAGGAATGCGTCCTCTCCAATTTTTATTTTTATGTTGCGACCAATTTTGAGGACTCATTTGCTGAATGTCCCAAGTATATTAATTTTTGTTCTTCGCTTTTTTATAGCGCATTAGCTGAATAATTTTGTTAAAAAAAGGAAATCAAAGAGGATGCAATTGCCACAACCGTAGAATTTTCTCATTGGTCCTTGTCAAAATGCGTTTGATAAATTATAGTGATGTTAATTTACATGCACGAATTTAACATTAAGAACTAAAACGAAGGAGATAAAGTCTAAACTTCCTCAGTTCACCTGAACTTAAGCTACGTAAGAAGAGAAAATAAAAGCAGAAAAGACAACAGTCGGAGTGAGTTTGGAACGTTAACGCATGGTTATAGGATAAGCGACCGGCTGACAGCAATATGCTTCAAGGGGTTGTCCACTTGTTCGCCGCCGGCATGCTTCCGGGACTCCTCCGGCGACATAAAACTGCCATCGCACACGCACATGATTATCACCTCCTATCCGGCCATTTTCTCGGGCTCTGACACCGCCTCCAGGCCCGGGAAGGAGAAGGGCGGTGTTTCAGATGATAATAAGCACTCCAGCGAAGGAGATCTGACCATCGATAACAACAACAGTGACGGCGTTAACGGGAGTGAGGGGCAGAAATCGGTGGGATCATAGGCCAGCAGCTCTTGTGCACTCTCTCAATTGGAGAGCCTGGCGAACAAAGATTTATTCTTTTTCTCCGTCTTCTGTACAACGTTTTCGCCTTAAAATTATATTCACAGGCCGCCTGTCGCGAGCATTTCCATTCACAGCTGCAGTGACTGGAGTAAAAGCATAATAAAACCTGAAAACCTTACGCAGAACGGAGAAATAAGAAAACAGTATAGATCAGATCCAAAACATGAGCATACAGCAATCAAAATTCCCAACTAGTCCAACCAAACTGGGGTTACTTGCACATTTCTAATTATTACAGCTATCAAGAAACAATGATTCAAGAACTGAGAAGCAGAAAGCAAACACAGAGTGGCAGGGATATTAACTGTGTTAATCTAGATTGTTCTCAAAAAAGAATTCAGGGTTGATTACCCAGTAAACTAACACAGAAACAAGATCCATGCATCGAGAAAAATAAAATTCTTACCGGTGGATATAATCATAGGACGACAATGATGTACAGCTAAAAGCCTCGAACCAACATACGATGAAGACAGGGAAAAAGAATAGGCCTTTGTTCGGTAGGCTCTCCAACTGAGAGAGTAGGAGCTGCAGGCCTGTGATTCCACCGGTTTCGCGCCCCATTCCTGTTAACGTCGTCATCGTCGCCGTTACCGATAGTCAGATTTCCTTGGTTGCAAGAGTTCTTATCATCCCCGGAAACACCGCCCTTCTCCTTCCCGGGCCTGATGAGCCTGGTGTCGGTTGACGGACTCCTCTACAGGTACACCCGGGGAAAGGACGTGAAAAACACGTGCGTTTGCCATGGAAGCTTTATGTCGCAGGAGGAGGACAAGAAGCATGCCGGCGGCGAAGAAGTGGAGAACTCCTTGAAGCATATTATTGTCAACCCGCGCTTGTCCTCTAACCCGTGCATTAACGTTACAAACTGATTCCGACCGTTATCTTCTTTGCTTTTGTTTTCTCTTCTGACTTAGCTGAAGTTGAGGTCAACTGAAGAAGCTTAAACTTTTAGTCCTTCCCTGTAGTTCTTAAACTTGTCATCTCCCAGTACAATCCTTACTCACATTTTCACCTACATCTATGTGGGATTTCGTCCTGTAATAAGAATCTTGTTTTTCCCTGCTTCTTGATCACTGCAAATCATGTTTGTATGGGACTGGGGAGAGACGGTGGAGACCCTTCCGGCCTAATCAATGGCCGTAGGCGGCGGAGGAAGATAACTCCTCCTTTGGTATTGGCCTACACTACTGCACAAGAACAAACTCGGTTAGATTTGAGGATGTTACTAGGTTACATTTTAACTGATGATATTATACAAGTTCAAAGTAGTTAGATATAAATTTAAATTTGACAAGTGAGATAATTAGAGTGAAAGTG
The DNA here is from genome assembly GCA_037428765.1 of Rubia yunnanensis. Lineage (NCBI taxonomy): Eukaryota > Viridiplantae > Streptophyta > Magnoliopsida > Gentianales > Rubiaceae > Rubia > Rubia yunnanensis. Next base: position 6,452,285 of record CM075069.1, read on the forward strand.
AGGGAGAAATAGTCATGAGTCTCGTGACCGGTGAGGAAAGTAACCAAAGTCAATTATGATAGAAAAGTATTCATAATAAAAGGAAATAATTTGTTTAAATCTTAAAACGACAATGAATATTTAACCAAATTTCTAACCCGGTTCCGCCAAAACTTAACATTAGTTAAATTAATTCAAATTATCTTTAAAAACATATTCAAAGCACCATATACATAACATAAAATAAAATAAGTTATTTATCATCACGATCGAAATAAAAAATTATAATCCAATATGAAGATTGCAAAAACTAATAGAATCATACTAACTCACCATGATTTATATTTCCAAATCCACCGTAAACTTCAATGTTGAATCCATTTGATATGGCGTCCAGTGTTTCTAAACTTTGTCCCGTGAGTGTTGTAGCCACCATCACCATCTACAAATCGAGTTACATGAGTCAAATTTAAATGGAATTTTTTATCTGATCAGAGGAGTGCTTTTGGGAAAAAAAAGCTAGGGGGAATTGATTCTCGACTGACAATCCACCTAGTTTTTCAAGGCACGGAATTAAAAGTACATCTAAATTTGATCTAATTGGTTGAGATTAGTAAAATATTATAATTATTCTAGATCAGTCCCACTTAAATTTCAAAAATGGATCTGACACATGATCTGACATCTTAAGTCGTTGTGGTTACGATCTTAATCGGTTCAGATCCAGTCCAATCTTATCCCAAACTAATGATTAGTACTTAAAATAAGGGTTAACCTTCCCATAGAAAACGAGAAGAAAGTGAAGGAAAGATGATAGAAACCCCTCATTCATAGAATGGAGAGAAAGAGAAAGTTATGGGGATTTTTTGTAAACCCGAGAGATGTACACTGCGGTGACCACCGCTTATTACAGGAAGACAATTCTGGCTATATACTACTGAAAATTACCTCAAATACTACATCGTTAAACCCCCACTTATTAAAGCAATAAACTATAACTTTTAGTAAAATTACCATTTTAAGCCAAACTAAAAAATTGTGATCCAATAAAGAAGAATAAAAAAAATCAATAAGCCCATACTAACTCACCACAATTTATATTCGTCGCAAATTCAATTGAATAGATTTTATCGATCGCTTAGTGTTCCTGAATTTACCTTGAGAGCAATGGCTACCATTTCCACCCCTAAATTCATAGCAATTCATAGGTATTGCTTCCATGCTTCTATTCTTTCAGATGTTGTAGGTGGCATAACCCTTTCACAAATCAAGCCCCATGAATCAAAGTTAAAAGGATTTTTTTTTGTCTGATCGGGGGGACGATTTTGGAAAAGAAACTAGAGGAAAATTGGGGTTAACTTTCCTATTGGGAAAGAGAAGAAATTGACAGAATTATGGCAAGATCCTTTCGTTCTAAGGGTGGAGAGGAGGTGAAAATTGTGTGTTCAGAGAGTTCTTACATGGGGAAAATATGTATTCAGAGATCTAAAGAAGAAGAAAACTATTTGGCAAATCTAGAATATGTGTTTTAGGAGAACGCAACTCTGAATTTATAGAGCGAGAATTTACTTTAAGCATCATTTTGGTGAACCACCACCTATTACCGCACTAAATTGTGAATTTTAGTTAAATTGCATTTTAATACCGCAAGAATCTCAATTTTATATTTTGATAGCAGTTTAATTTATTTTTCCATCAAATTCTTCATTTTTGTTACTCCCTCCGTCCCAGGGGGATCTGCACACTTTCCTTTTTTGAGTGTCCCAGGCAAATCTGCACACTTTCCATTTAAGGAAGTATTTAACACGTGATAAGACAAAATAGCCCTTCTTAAATTCAAAATTTACACACAACTTATTCCAAACCCTAAACACCTAACCCCCAACATTTACACAATCTGCATATTTCCTCCGCCACCCAACACCATTTCCTCCGCCACCTAAAACCACTTCCTCTGCCACAATCGGCCACATAACACCATTTCCTCCGCCACAATCCGCACCTAATCTCATTTCCCTCGTCGCCATTTCACCCATCTCATTTCCTCCGCCACCAGTCCCCACCCTGTTTCCTCCGCCACCATTTACTCCAATGGAACCCCAGCTTCTCTCCACCCCATTTCCTCCACCCCATCTTGGCCGCCGAAACCCTACCCTCCGCCAAAACTCACAAACCTTCGCCCCATTTACTGAGCCTTAGCTTCCCTCCGCCCCAATTCCCCCGCCGACAGATCCGAGCGATGCGAGAACTCAGAGAGAGGCGATGTACAATTTGTGAGGAGGTGGAGAGGCGAGGCGAGGTGGCGGAGTGTGGCGGGAGAGTGGAGGAGGGGTGAGCGGCAGAGGAGGACGCTCGGCGGATGGGTTGAGGAAGAGGGATTTTCAAAGAAGGTTTTCAGAGGGGTTTCGAGAGAGGAGGTGGCGTGAGAGAGGCGGCAAGAGGATGAGGCGAGAGGAGGTGGCGAGATGTGAGCGGCAGAGGAAGATGTGAGCAATGACAAGAGAAGGCAGAGAAGTGGAGAGAGGAGGCAGAAAATAGATAAAAAAGATAGGGGCAATTTAGTCATTTCAACAGGAAAAATTTGCAGAGAGATTTTATCTCTTTGCAGATTTCCCTTGGACGGAGGGAGTACAAAATTGTTGTGTAGCTATCACTAAAGGGTATTTTTTACCCGCTCACTAAATGCAATATTGAAGTACATCCGTCGAGTAGATTTGTCCACCAGGTTCACTAGCACCGTCATTTATTACGAAAATATAAAGCGTGCCACTATTTTTAAAGTGTATGAAGTATAAAGATCTAAAATCTCAACTCATGATACTAAATCATCACGACGCACACCAAATGAAAATCTTGTATTCAAAAGGTAAAACATGAATCTTAATGTTATAAATTATTGCTATCTCTATTTCGTTGGAAATGATACACTATATCTTTAGGTGTTTGAATTTAGGTGAATAAAATGAGTGGATGAAATTGAGTTTAGAAAAGGAAAAGTAAAATGAGTGGATGAAATTAAAGGAATTTTACCATAAGGAATTTTACCAGTGAAACAGTAGCTGAAATCTTAATAAAACAATAAAATTTCACAGAAGAAGGTCAAAACATAAAACATCAACATTTTAATTTTAAATAATTATATTTAAATGAAGTACTCCCTCTGTCCCAGCCAAATCTGCACACTTACTATTTAGAGGTCAAAGTTGTTAAAATTTGATCACATATTTGAGTAGATATATGAAAAATAATATTATCGTATGATATATTGTTAGATTCGTCATAACATGTAGTTTCTAAATATCAATTTTATATGTGTCATTATTGTCCGTAGTTACATATATTTACAGTCAAACATGTTTTTTGGAGACCGTGAAAAAGATTCTGTGCAAATTCCCCTGGGACGGAGGGAGTACATAGCTTTTAAAAAATGGGGAATGTCATGAAAGGTAGTCTAACCATAAGCTTATATTACTTTACTTTTTACATTAAAAATGTATTTTTTAAAAAAATAAATATTTTAATTTAGAAGTTAAAATAAGTAATAATATGTATTTGAATGTTGAAAATATATTTTTAAAAGGTATACTATAAAAATTAAGTGTTTTAAATGTAGTGAGTAATATAACAAATGCAATGTACCAGCATAAGTGAAAAAATACAGTGGATTGTTCATAACTTAATGATGAACCACCTATCACTATATCTCCTCTAGGAAAATAGTATTAAAAAATGAGATCTTGAATTTTGTGCGAATATTTTTTTCTGGACGAATCTAGATATGATTTCTTCTTCTGATTTCTAGACGAATGTTTACATCTTAGTTTGATCTCAGCTGGAGATGGGATTCTGTGAAGAAGAAGGTGGGTGGGTTTGGCCCTGGGAAGAAGAAAGGGGCAAAATAGATATTTCACATCATTAAAATTATAACTTTAACTTTCTCCATTTCAACTTTCTCCTTACGCAGAATCCTCAGGGACAGAGGGAGTACAGGTAAAAATGATAAATAAAAATTTGATATTTAAAAATAATTTAATAATACTAATTCAACAAAATTACATACGATAATATTGTTATTCATATATTTATTCAAATATGTGATCAATGTAAAATATTGATAAAGAATAATGTTAAAAAAATGAGTAGGCAATTTAGTTTGAGACGGAGGAATTGTGTTTTTTATCATTATTTGTTATTCATTGTCTATTTCTTTCTTTCTTTTTTATTTTATATGTTGTTTGTAACTAACTATACATAAGTAATATACAATATTTTATTTATTAAATTAAAATAATATTAAAATGATATTTATATATATTTTAATTATTAATTTTTTATTGATATCCAACTTCAAGCATAAATCACTCGTTTAATACATTTAATTTATGAGAAAGTCTCATGAAAAACGGCATTTCTGTAATATTATGGACAGTCCATAATGGCTTTTACATTGACTGTTTTGATTTTTTTATAATATTTAAATATTGTATTTTAAAGGTTAAAATAAGTAGTAATATGTATTTAAATCTGAAAAAAATAAAAATATATAATATAAAATATATTTTCTAAATTTAGTGCTTCCTATGTTTTGTTATTATGGCACACTTACTATGGTGTTTTCTTTTATTTGGCACTCTTTCAATTTTTGGCAAGATTCTTCAATTTCATCCACGCATTATACTTTTTTTAACTTTCTATATTCAATTTTATCCACCCATTTTCTTCACCTAAATCCAAGCACATAAAGCTATAATGCCATAAATAGAAAAACGGAGGGAGTATGTAATTTAACAAATGCAGTGTATATATAAGGAATAAGTGGAATGTCCACAAGTTTATGGATAGACCGTCAGTCAGGAGACATACTCTTAATTTATTTCACTAACAATATAGATATAAAACCATTTTAAAAATAATTAATGATTATTAAAATACTTTGAAATGTAAAATTAATGTAAAAAAATATGACAAGATCTTGGGAAAGACCGTCTTTTCATAGGCATTGACGAGATTTAATTATAATAATATGAAGTTGTGGGTTTATCCTCTGCGGTAACTGCGTGAAACATTTGAGTTTTTGTTAGAAATATTACACATTTAGAGTAAAATATATACTCCCCTATCCCACTAAAACTTGTTTAATTATTTTTTCAAAGTCAAATTTTGTAAACTTTTACCCTAAGTTTTAACACACACACATATGTGTGTATATATATATATATGTATATACATACATATATATAATATGTGTGTGTATAAAATAAAACATTTTGTGAAATCTTGTTAGATTCATAATAACATATATTTTCTAAATATCATTTGTTATTCATATATGTAGTTAGAGATATTGACGGTCAAAATCATTAATGATCGTGAAAAAGTAATTAAGCAAGAATTAATGGAACAGAGCAAATAAGTTTATTTGTGTTTTCAGTTAACTTTTTGTTATTTCTGATCAGTGATTTCTAATTATCTTTTGAAATTGTTCACTATAACTTTAGGTTAACATTAAAGCATAAAACAATGAAATTTAATGAAAATTGAGTTGATAGAAGGTTTGGGGAAAATAAAAGAAAACTGAGGTTGTACCTTGAACATGCGTATGAGTTTACTCAACTACCTTATAAGTTATAACCCACATTCGACCCAGATTTTAATTGTTTGGACTTGTGAATTTTAAGCCTTTTGTCTTAAAATGCACTTGAACCCCCAGTATTTCCATAGTTTATGAAAAGACCGTCTTTCAAGAGACAAACTCAACAAATATCATGAAACATGATTTCTAATAAGTAATTTTTTAATCATGAATATATTATTGTAATCCCTCCGTCCCAGTCTATTTTGCACATAATATTTTTAGTCAAAAATGCCAAACGTTGACCATATCTTTGATAATTATATGAACAATAACTTTATCGTATGAGATATGGATATATTCGTCGTAACATGTTGTTTCTAAATATCAATTTTTTGTGTGTCATTATAGTCCATAGCTACACATATTTACAGTCAAATATTTTTATTGGAAATCGTGAAAAAATTATGTCCTGAAATGACTAGGACGAGGGAGTAGTGTTTTTATTATTTTTCCTTGAAATGTATATTATCAACTATTTGTTTCAATACCCATATACAATTTTTTATTAATAAATTATTTTTATTTACAATTAAATAAAACAATGTATATATTCCCTCCGTCCCACTAAAACTTGCTTATGTGCCTTTTCAAAATCAAATTTCATTTTGACCTTCAATTTCAACTAATATATATAATAAAAATATCATGTAAGATATTCTTAGATCTATTACAAAATCTATTTTTTTAATGTTAACTTTTTTATTTGGAATTGATATATGTAGTTTGAGATATTGACAGTCAAACACGATCATTGAAAATCGTAAAAAATCAAATAAGCAAGAATTAATGGTACAGAGGGAGTATGTTATTTAGATAAATTTACAATATAATAAATTGAAGAAAATTATTAAATTAACAATATAAATGATTTTTGAAAAGAAAATTATAGAATAAACTATTAGAAAAAGTACATAAATATTGACTGGACTATCAAAATTGTTCTAAAATTAATTTACTTCATTCTTAAAATGATATAATTTTATCCCATCCAACCATATTATCCTACATTTAAAGTATATTTTCGAAATTATGTATATTTTATATTATCTTATTGAGTAAAATGCTTAGATAACCCCGAGTTCTTTGAAAAGTGCAAATACAATGCTTACTTTTCAAAAGTGCTTATATGTCCATGACCGATTTTAAAAAATGCAGACATATCCATGGCTGGCCAAAATATGTAAACTTATACCCGAGTACCCACTTTTTCCTCCTAATTTAATTCGGGTACAATTGCTCGCTTAGATTACTTTAGGTACAGCTGCACTTTAAAAAAACTCGAGATTTTATTTCCACGTAACAAAGAATTGAGCGTTATATAAATACTTTGTTCTATCTTATTTGTACGGTAGCGTAACAGAAATCCCAATCCATGAACATTTAAAGAGCGTACGGTTGGCAAGTAACAGAGCACATGCAGCCAGATTCAACGCATAACAGATTTGACCAGAGTTGGATCATCCATTACGATTTCATAGAAGTAAATCCTATGCAAGTGGGATTCTTAATTGCAAACTAACAAAACACCATACGTGAGCGAGTCTAGAACTTACTCATAAGTAAAGTCTCTCAACAGAATTGTTGTCACACCTAATAAACTAATTAAACTTGCCATACTTTAACGCTCTGCACAATTTCCCACCCACCATAACCATTATGTCCTATTTAGGGATGGTTTATATAGAGGTGGTTTTAGTGGGGATGAGTATGAAAATCATACTCATCATGGGTAGTTGGTCGGACGTGGATAATAGTTAATATCTGCCTTTGTCCCGCTCCGTCCCACTAAATCCGTTATATTCCTGCTAATTTAATATAATATAAATTACAATCTATTCGTATTTCACATATCTTACCTATAATGTTTTCATGTAAATATATTTATCAAATTTTAATATAAAAGTTACTATAAAAATAAGTTTTAGCTATTTTTGGAGATATAAGTGGGATGAGTACAATGGGTACAAAGTGGATATGGAGACTCAAGTGGATGATGAGACGGGTATGGATTTTATACCTAATGGGGCAGGGGTGGATTTTAAAGCTGTACCCGCCAGGGGTAATGGGACATGTTTGGGTATAAAACATTTAGGTGGACATGGGTATGGATGTACCATAATTCGTACCCGCCCCGCCTCATTGCCATCCTTAAGTCCCATTAGCATAATTCCTTGATCAATATTTTAAAAGAAAATGCTAAAACTACATCGAAGTGCAAAAATAACCTTGTATAATTCGAAAATGTCAAAATAACTCTAAACTTCCATAAAAAATGCTGAAATAACCATGTTGGCATTGACGGTGGAAAATTTGGCGTTGACCATCCCAAAAATGATCAAAATATCCCTAGCTTAGTTTTCTTTCTAAAAAATTTAGACGATTTTATCCTATAAAAATCTAAGGCTGGATCAGTACATTTTTTAAAAACATAAGTTTTGAGTACATGGGTAAAATGGTCATCAAAATATCAGTTTTGAACTCAGGGGTATTTTAGTCATTTTAGCTGTGTTCAACACTGGATTATCCACCCTCAAAGCCAATAAGGTTATTTCAGCACTTTCGACGTAAACTTAAGATTATTTTGGCACTTTAAAATTATACAAGATCATTCTAACACTTTCGTGCAAAACATAAATTTAATTTTGTAATATTAACAAGGGAAATATGAAAATATAACCCTATGTAATTGAGAAAGTGCAGATATAACCCTGAGATAATTTTTAGTGCAAATATAACCCTAACTATTTAACAAAAGTGCAAATATAACCTTCTGATGACATTTCCGGCGTTGACTAACCATTTCCAACCATTGACCGATTAGAAATGACCAAAATGCCCTTTCTGCCTAAACTAAAAAATTGAAAGACACAAATGTCCTTGAATCCATCACTATATTGCTACCACCACCTTCACTGCGATGCCGCCGCTCCACCTGCCACCACCTTCCACCCGGCCCCTCTCCCTAAAAATACTGACCTTCTATCACCATCCCATCTTTTCTCACAATTTCACCTTTGCTCCACGAAATTCGACCGCGGTGAGTCAAGATCTGGGGGAGCTCTGCCCAATTCTTCCACCATTGTATCCTATACCCAAGCCATTGCAAAGCGACTTGGAACTGCATTTGAAAGTACCATGTTATTTGATCTAGCACTTCATCCTATACCCAAGCCAAAATCCATGCCACACACACCTCTTCCGCTAGCTCCCCTTCCTTTAGCCGTTTTCTCATCTGCAATACAAACCAATTTACATTCAGAATAGATTATCCAAGGAATATGTCGGAAATTACGCTCGGGGTAGACATGAGCAAACACCAATTTTCTCAGTAGATTGTATAAGCAATTCATAACAGAATCAAAATCCACATCTCCTCCTTTTTTGGCATCGCTTTTGGATCTGATCCTCCCATCCTAATGATTTAAAAGGCATTCATGAGTAGATATATACTTCATGTCTCAAAAATTTTGCATCAAATTTGCAAAGACAATTATTAAATAAAAATTTTAAACACACATCCATTATTCATCAGCAATAATTTAGCCAGATCTATACTTGACATTTAAGCTCATGACCAAATTACCCAGACTCAATACTGAATCCATTCATGCACATTAAGCCCGAACAGATGAGATGAACACGTTTATTACCCAGATCTTGCCGCCGGTCAAATTGCACAAGCTCGAACTACACTCGCCTCCACCATCATCTTGACTCCGATGCCGATGCTACTCTTCCGCCCTCAGCCTTCCTCGACGTCGATGCTGACTCCAAAGCCCTGCCCGACTCTTCGCTTTTTCCAGATCAAAATGTCGTGGCTATATTCAACTCGCTGACTCACGCCACATCACACCTCACGCCACCATAGGCCACCTCACGGCATCCACCGGAAACCCGCCTCCGCCACCGCTAGATTCACCTCGGAGTGCAAGAAGAGAAGAAATTTTCTCTTTTAGTGGAAGAGAAAATGAAGAGAATAGGAGAGAAGGGTATAATATTAACTTCACCATTTTCCATTTTTTATAAAAAAAATAATTATAGGGGTAAAATAGACTTTTCATCTAATTCCGGCCTCAAAATTTCAAAAAATGTTATATTTGCACATAACTTAAATATCTAGGGTTATATTTGCACTTTCAATTATCGCAGGGTTATATCTGCACTTTCATCAATTATGTAGGGTTATATCGGCACTTTACTCTATTAACTAAGTGGTTTGATGGAAATAATTTGCTTAAATTGATCATTATAAATTTCAAGATTACATTGTAATTTATCGTATGCAACTCTAACATAGAGACACTGTCATTTACTTTGCTGTAACCATGGTTGAATTTCCAAATTTGGGCAATATCGAGCAAAACAATTTTGAACAGAACAAACAGGATTTTCATAGGCTGAACAAATGGGGAATGGGCGAGGGTAAAGTATTTTTATTATTTTAATAGGAGGACAAATCGATCTTTTCCCACCAATTTTAATGAAGACTGACGTTGACAAAAATCTCAACGTCCAAGGTCATTTTAATTCTTTTGGGAAAAAAATGAGGATGTTTTGACACTTGTAAAAAATCTCACGATCATATTTGGACTTCATTCTGCAAACCAAATCTCCGGAAAATACCTAGGTTATGATACCAATGTCAAAGGGTCAAAGGTCAGAATATTCAAAGCTTTGCAAAGGAAGATTACCGCCAAAACTTCTATGTGGAGGAAGAGTGATCTGTCAATAATGGGAAGGATCACACTGTGCAAACATGTTCTTTGCACGTTATCACAATACACTATAGGGACTTTTAGAATACCAAAGACGGTAGCGAAGGAGGTGGATAGATAGATGGCAAGGTTCATCTGGGCAGGGGATACAGAAGGAAGAGGGATCCACTGGAAATCTTGGAAAAAAATATGTACATCGAAATGGCGAGGTGGACTTGGTATGAGATCAACGTCAGAAATGAACCAAGCATTGCTAGGGAAGCAAGCATGGTCACTTTTGGAAAACAAAATTTTGTTCTTCTCAAAATTCTTCATGGCTAAGTACCGCAGGAATCAAGATTTATTGAAGACAAAACAGAAGAAGGGTGACTTGTGGGGATGGAAGGGGATACTCTGGGGGATGGAGTTAATAAAACCACACCTAAAGTGGAAAATTGTAACAGGGAATACCATGGACATCCAGGAAAACTGGATTCCAAATCAACGGAACCCAATCTGTTTCAACAATGACATGCTTCCAGGCCTCCATTTTAAGGTTGCTGACCTGATTGATGCAAATAAATGCTGGAGGATGCCTTTACTCTAGGTGTTGTACCCGTGCCAATTGGTTAAGGAAATTGTAAAAATCCATGTCCCAGCACACAGTTTCGGGGAAGCAGATTACTTAGTCTGGGAGAAGGAATTACTTGGGAAATACACAGTTAATTCAGAATATCATTCTGCATGGGAGGATAGGAAAATAGCGGTACCATCATCCTCTACACCACAAATTTTCGACTTTGAGGAATCAAACATGTGGAAGTCCCTTTGGAACAGCAACATCCCGGAACATATAAAATTTCTCATTTGGAGAATGATCCAAGGAGCATGCCCAACCAACAAAAACCTAAGGAAAAGAGGCATGAATCTACCATATAAGTGCCAAATGTGCCTTACAGCAGACGAATCGATACAACATATGATCTTTGAATGCGACATCGCAAAGAAGGTTTGGAAACAGAGCAGATTGGGATTAGACTCAGGTAAGCCTATCTCACTGAAGAACTGGCTACAACAGTGGTTCAGAGTAGCACCCGAGAAGGAGGAAAAAGAGCTAGCATGCTTCATAATATGGTCAATATGGTGCGCCAGGAATACAACCACATTTGATCTCACCTCCACACCATCCTTTCAGCATATTAGGGCTGAAATTGCATCACTAACATACAGGGCTAGAGAAAGGGATCTCAATCGAGAACCATCCAATCAAGACCCAGACACTGTCCCACAAATAACAGATCAACAAATGGACAACGACGAAGACCCAATCAAGGAAAAGATCAAGGTGGGTGACATCACACTATTGTGGCTTAAGAAAGAGAAGAGCGTGGACCACCTGTTTTAGGATCAAACTATAATCACCACCGATGCGGCTTTCTGTAAAAATAAGGGTGAAGGAGTTGCGACCTGGTGCTCAAAAACTACGGATACAGAAGCAAGCTAGGAAGGTACAATGCCACTACATGCAATCTCAGATGTCCAAGTGGAATTAACGACTATCCTACAGGCCATGAAGCAAGCAAGTGTCAGAGGAAAAATGCATTTCCTAGTCAAGACTGATTGTGGAAACGCACTACGTTATATCACCAAGTACCCTGAGACACCGTCGGATATTAGGCAACTTGTTAAGGAGATCCTAGTCTTAGGTATGGTATTTTACAATCTGCCTATTGTTAAGATGGATAGAGTAGAAGTAGTAGAAGAACACAACTTGACACACGCCAATATAACTTGTAATATGTTCCCTACTTAGTAATGAAGTTTAATGTAAAAAAAAAAAGATTCTGCAATAAATTTGGTAAATGAAACAATTTATCTTGCTGAATTTTATTCATTATCCAGCACCTGAAAATATACAAGATAAGTTAGTGCAGTAAAATGAAAAACTAAATCAACGTCCTTTAGTGGTCCTTGAATGCCATTTTTCTGGAGCCTTTTCTTGAAGATATGGGTGGTAAAATAGACCCATAATTCATGAATCAAGTAAGTTGCTTATTGTTAAAATTTAGTGGGTATGGGTCAAATGAGTTACGAGTTAAATGGGTAATGGGTCATATGGATAGTTGAAAAATATGAATTTTGTGGGTTGGGTTTGTGAGTTAACCATTGGTTTACTCATATGGGTTGAAACCCACGAGTTTACCTATATGAGTTGCTAGGTCAACAATGTATGGGTTAAAATCCTCAGGTTTTACCCATATGGATTGATACATAAACCTATATGGGTTTATATACGGTTGAAACCCGTGAATTTACCCATTTTTGACCCGTTTAAGTGATTTTTAACCCGCGGGCTGAGCAAATTTTAATCCGACCCATTTTGATCCAACCAATTTTTTGACACATCATAAAATGGGTTAAAATGAGTCATACCCATATTTTTTATTTACCCATTTACCCTCCCCTATTTAACCCGTCCACCCATTTGCCACCCTCGAAACTGGTCATTTCCATCTATTCCCATTGGTTTACCTATGAATGAATGGGAAAAGGATTATTTTAAAAGCTCCCTCCCTCCTATTTCTAGTTGCACACTTTAACTTACAACAGTTAACTTAGAACATATTTAATTCTTAATATCTTTCATTGAGAATACTTAAAGCTTGTAAAACGTTGAAATTTTGAAAATACGTGTTATGACGAATCTAACAACGTATCACACAATAATATTTATAACTATATATTAATTCAATTTTGTGGTCAAAGTTACAAAATTTTGACTAATTGAATAGTTAAATTACAGTTTAAAATGAGACATAAGGAGTATAAAAATGGGTTGATTTAAGATGGATCGAGTTAAGATTTATTGTGAGTTGAGATTCACTTAATTTGACGATAGAAAATCGTTTGATTATATGGATTTTGATTTACGTGGGTACACATATCAACTGACATAAATTGAAATGAGACATCGGGAGCATAAAAAGGGGTTGGCACAAGATGGATTTGAGTTAAGATTTATTGTGAGTTGAGATCACTTAATTTGACGATGGAAAATCGTTTGATTATATGGATTTTGATTTATGTGGGTACACATATCAACCGGCATAAATTGAAATGCATATTGAAATTATTTGAAATTCAGTTGTAAATTTAAAATTATATAATTTTCAGTTTTATTTATTTAAAATTTAAAGATAATAACTGGAGTTATTTTTATGTTTTAAATTTTAATTATTTTTGAACATCTGGTTGGCAGGAGAAAATGAATAACCTGAATGTATTTTATTATAGGCAGAGTTTTAGGAAAAATCGTCTTTCAATAGGCATATGGAAAGACGGGGTTGAATTAGAATTATAAAACGGTAAAAGGTTTTAGTTGCAATATTAAAAATTTATCATGCAATATGTAGTAGTTATAAGTTTATGACCCGATTAATGCAACCCTAAAATTTTATCTTAATTTCTTCTAGTTTACAATTTAAACTTTGGTCTTTCCATAACTTATAGGTACCATGGATGTTCATAGTATATGTGTATAATGTGCATTTCAATACTTATATTTATGCATACAATATTTACACAATAATTATATGGGAAAAGTACAAATAACCCTATTAAACTGAGAAAGTGCGGGAATGACCTTGTAAAATCTGAAAGTACAGAAATAACCATATCTGTCAAAATGTGCAATTTTACCCATTTGGTAGATTTCCAGCGTTGACCAATAAGAAAAAGACATAAATACCCCTGAGTTAAAGATAGAAGAACCTAAAGACTATTTTACCCTCACTTCTTCTTCTTCTTTCTAGCTTCATCTTCTTCAGCTTCTTTTGCTCTAAGACCTCGCCGCTGCTCCGCCGCCTATCCACCACCAGAACACAAAGCTTAAATCGGGATTCCATTCGACGAAGAAATCACAAATACGTCGATAAGTTTTGTGTTGTCCCTCTTCTATGAATACCAAGAAAAGGGTTTCAAGTCTAATCATACAATCCAACAAAATCACAAACCCATTAAGAATTTTCAAAAAAAGAAGAAGATTTAGATAATCCTAGATTTAGAATTTGCTGGAAAAGCACAAAAACAACTCAAACTTCAACCAAGAAATGGAATGGGGACCACAAATCTGAAGACAGAGGAGAAACTGAAGTTTGAAGCAGAAGTGCAACGGAAAAAGGGTTCAACTTTGAAGCAGAGCTGCTCCGCCATAGCCTTTAATCTCCGCCATCCCATCGTCGGCCCATGACTTCCGTCGGGCCTTCGCCCCCTGCCAGAACCATCGCCACACGGAAACCCTAGCCCCCCGGGCCCCGCATCTCCCCCTTTCCCCCAACCCGTCGTTCCTCCTTTTCCCCACCAACCATCTTAACCCTAGCCTGCCAGCTCGCCGTTCCTCTCCCTCGCAACTTGAGACCAACCCTTCAAATTTCAACTCCCCTTTCATTCGCCTTCATTGGCATCTGTAGCTTTGCCCCTGCCAAATCCGCCTTCAAATTCCAACTCCCCTACATTAATCAAATCTTTATCATCACTTCAACATAACACAATCCACGCATCAACCAAATGACTGCTGTCATTGCGGATCTCCCTGAGGCGTGGTAATCACCGAAGGAGGCGAGAAACTCTGGCGGGCGGTGAGGGCTCTAGGCGGTGAGGGTTCTAGGGTGGAAGGGGTGGTTGACAGAGATTGGGAAGAGCCTCGACAAGGAAAGAAATGAGAAAATTTTGTTTTGTTAAAAATCAGAAGGGCATTCACGTTTTTACCCTTTTTTTGTTCTTTCAAAATTTAAAAAGAAGGCTAAAATGGTCATTTCACCTATTTCCGGCCATTTCTGCCGTTGACATTTCAGTCAACGATTTCCAGGGTTATTTTTACACATTCAGATTTTACATGATAATTTCTGCACTTTTATCTAAAACATAGGGTTAAAAATGCACTTCACTCAAATTATATTGTAAATACAATATGCATAATCTCAAATAACATTTGGGTAACATGCAAATATAATCATATATGTTGGAGAAAGTGTAAATATAACACTGAGTTGTTGTTCAGTGCAAATATAACCATAACTATTATACTTAATTGCAAATATAATACTAAAGCCACTATTCTAGCATTAACTGGTCATTTTCGGTCATTGACTGACTAGAAAATGCCCTTCTAACCTAATACAAAATTTTAAAAGACAAAAATACCCCCACCACCAATCCAATACCACCACCACCACCAATCTATTTCAACCCAATCTACCACCACCAATCCACCACCTCCTCCCTGGTCGAGCCACCAGATACCACCTCTACTAGCTGCTCTGGCAGAACCATAGCCCCGTTACCACCTGAGTCACACTCGCCACCACCTGAGCCCCTCCCAAACACCACCTGAGCCCCACTCGCCACCACCTGAGCCCCGCTCCGCCACCACCTAAACCCCGCTACCAATACTCACCATTGCTACCTCGCCCCTGCCTTCGCTCAGATCTCAGCCTCGCCCTTGCCTCAGCCCCGCACCTCTGACCACCACCTCTAACCAGCCACCAAACTCCGCCATCTCTCGATGCCACCCGTCGCAAACCCTAGCGCCACCCCACCGTAGCGCCACCTCCTCGCCACAACCCCAAACTCCTCACCACCAACCCCAAACTCCTCGCCACCAACGCATCCTCCTCTGCCCTAGCCCCGCCTCTACCACTGCCACCATTTCCAACGCCGCTCAACCAAGCGCTGGAAATTTGATGAATCCACAACACCACCGGTGAAGCCACCATTTCCTTGCGAGAATGAGAAGCTTGTGGGAACGAGAAAGAAGAAGCAAAAATCTGTCCGGTGGGTTTAGTCACCAACGAGAGAGAAGAAGCAAAATAGTCACTGCGCCGCTTCCTTTTTGTTTAATTTTAGTTTTCAGACATAGTTTAGTTTAGGGTTTTAGGTTAGAAGGTCAAAATAGTATATATTTTTTATTTTTTTTCCTGAGGGATAAAATTAATTTTCACCCAATTTCGATCTAAATCCGTCGGAGAAGGTTATATTTGCACATAGCCTAAATATCTAGGGTTATATTTGCACTTTCAATTAATGCATGGTTATACCTGCACTTTCATCAATTATATAGAGTTGTATATGCACTTTGCTCTAAAATTTATAATGCACAAAATATCCATGGGAATACAATACTCATGTACCCAAGGGATACCGTATAATTTACCGTCCAAACCGTATTTTAAAATTATCTACTCCCTCTGTCCCAGCTGAATTTGCACTCTCATCATTATCACGTTGTTCAAGAATTATGTTTGACCGTTAATATGTTTACCCACGTATGATAATGACAAATAAAAAGTTTATATTAAAAAATCACTTGTTACGATGAATTGAACAATATCATATATGATAATATTGTTGTTTATATAGCTATTCAAATATATGGTCAAACTTTGATGAGAATAATACAAAATAGTAAGAGTGCAAATTCAAATGGGACATGTGGAATATTTAACCCGCTATCAATTTTAGTATTCAAGGAGATTTATGGTCGTGAGGGTATGGTCGGACCGACCTGTTGAACCGAGGGGTCGGACCGACCTGTTGAACCGAGGGGTCGGACCGACCTGTTGAACCTGATGAGTATATAGATTATACAGATAGAGAACGCAAGCTGTTTGATACAGCACCTACAGTATCAATGGCGGCAACTGTCTCAGTGGCTTCATCTCTCAGCCCATTTCTATCCCGGAAACCGCCTCAGATGCCGCCGCCGCCGCCGCCATGGACGCTCAGAATGCTCTCTCAGTCATACGGCCCAATTCGAAGTTCCTTTCCATTTACGCAGGCAATGAAGGAATCATCGCCGCCTGGCGCCAATTTTGAAGATGTTGAGGAACCCAAAGAAGAGCACATTGGGGTCCAAACCCTTCAACGCTTCATACAGCTCAACTTGGGCAATTGGACCGGCACCTTCTATGTAAGTTCATTTTGTCAGTTCTGGAAGAAATACTCTGCTAATGTTGATATTCTGATGATTTGGTTTTGTTTTTCGGGCCTCGTTTAATTTGCAGCAATTTGATGGTAGGGGGAATTTGATGAATGAAATCAGCACCAAGCTTGCTACCAGTTCTTACGGGGAAGACGACCTCGTCAGTTTGATTCAAACGTGAGTTGTTCAGTTTGATGAATTCGTGGAAAATTAGGATTTGGATCAGATAATGTGTCGTTGTGTTCATTCACTTGTCGATGTCATTCAATATCTGTGTAAAATCCCATGCTCTTCTTGTACAAGTACACTACTATGGCTGATTATAATTTATGAAAATTTGATGCATGGAGTATTACGTTACGGGCTTAGGGAAATCTAACGAAACCCCACGTGATAAAGTTCTTCCTACTTATAAATTGAATTTTAATGACAACGTTAGCCATTCTTAGTTAAATGAATAGTCGAATAATTGCAGATTGAGTTGAGATAGATAGAGCACTGGATTCTACTGTTCTACATTCCTACTTTTTGGAATGAACTGATTAGTTTTAGATTTCATATGCTTAAGGGCCCTAGCTAAGTGGATTTTTGAGTTTGAACTGATGTGGTGTATTGATTGCCCGGTGATCTTTTTCTTCCTGCAAATAAATTCCCTATTTGTACCTGTTAGAGGCTCCCATGTGTAGTTTGATGAGAAAGGTACCTACTTCTTGGTAAATAATAATCAAAAGAATCACCCTTCAATTTGTCAGGTTATACATTAAACAACCTCAATCACCAACTTTGTTTTCTGGAGATAAATACGAACCAGAATGGTACGAGTACAAGATTAAGGAGACCAACATTTTTACTGTTGACAAATACCAACAGGTGAGCCTCCAGGCGTCCTGATAGGCTTTGTAAAGTTCCTCGTGGTGTCAGTTATCAAACACCTTTTATTATTCTTGTATTGAGGTTCAACTGAAAGTAGTTTGCAGATTGGTTTTTTCCCAAGAGAGCGGGCATTTGCATTGAGGTACCAGACAGCTGGCATGTTAGAAACCGTGTTAAGACAAGGGGTGCTAGGCGAGGATGATACGGGTGAAGAATCACCCAAGTGAGTGCCTTTCATCTTGGGTTTTCATGTTACCTTGTTTTCCGTCCCTGAATGTCACCTCCTGTAGATCTGTTTAAAATGAAGCAATGATTTATGATTCAATCGGTAAGTCTGGGCATGCATTTGCTGATGCAGCTACCTGAAATTGAATATGATGCATTTCCAAAACTCTTCTTGGATAATGAGCAACTTGTCTTCATATAGGTGTTTGTTTCCTTAAGCTTCTGTTGTCATATTCATTTATATTGAACAGATAGGTGTCTCTGCTGTGTTATTCAGTGCGAAAGTATTTTGAGAATGGAAATGAAATAACACGTACATAGTTGACAATAGCTTGCCCGAGGATGAAACATGGTCCATGTGCACAAGCTTTTAAACCGTTATCTGAACCATGTAACTAAATGACTGAAAAAGGTTTTTTATAAGGCAAAAAAGTCAGCAGTCTTGATTAAGTGTATAGCTAATCAATTATCAAGTGAAGGTTTGTGCTTGATGATGTGTCGTTGTCTTTGATCTTATTGTATACAGAAATCTAAAGCTTCCATCTCGACGGCCTTCTGTGGTATGTGAGAATTGTCTTTATTCACTAGAGAAGAATACACGCGTAAGGGCTTTTCACATCCTGGATCCCAAAGGCATTCTGGAAATGCTTCTCGTGTTCCTTGAAGAAAGGGGTAGCACATCATTATCTCCCCCCACTTTCGATGACTCTCAGGTACTTTCAGTTCACATAAATGCTAGAATTGGATACATAAGTTGTCTCTGACAAATGATTCCCTCTCACGCGCCTGGCTATAGGGTGACATAGATAGGCTTACACCTTTTCTGGGTACGTGGAAAGGGCGATCCATAACAAAGCGCAGTGGTGTATATGGAGCAACGCTAGCTGAAGCTGATACAGTTTCTGAACTTGAAATCGATAAGGAGGGTCAGCTAATCCAGGTTTGTTACGGCTATCGAAACAAATGTTGCATAAACTTTTGCATTTCAGCCAATCTCTTAATGAAATATATATATATGCACCATCAATTTGCTTTCTCGCCTGTTTCGAACTCCAATGCCTACACTCATGCAAGCAGGATGTTACATCGACATCAGATGTAAAAGGTGTAACTACTAATGTTCACTGGACGGGAAAGGTGTCGAAGAATCTGGTGACCTTCGATGGTGGCTTTCAGATGACTTTGCTTCCCGGAGGCATCTACATGGGATGTCCGTGTGACGTGGCCAAGTGTGTTCAAGAATACAAATCATTTCATCTGGAATTGTGTTGGCTGGAGTCACCGGGCAAGAGACAGAGACTTGTTCGTACTTACGATGTCGAAGGACTTGCTGTCTCCTCAACATACTTTCTGGAGACAAAAGTATAGACTGCCGGAATTTTCTGCTTAGCTGCTTTCTGAGTAGTAACAAATCTTGTTTTGTATCATGATTTATGTCGATTGTAGCCATCGGACCGGAAAATGAGTTGATATCAACTGTTTTCCCCAGCTCAAACTGCTTCTAAATCTCTCTGCAGCATCCTACGTGGTGCAAGCAGTTGTAATGAATAATTTTTAGAAAAGTGTAAAAATGACCTATTAAATTGAGAAAATGCAAATATGCCCCTCCAAAATTTAAAAATGTAAAATCAACCCTATGTTTTGATAAAATTGTGCAATTATACTCATTTTGCTCAATTCCGGCATTGACCAAATATGAAAAGATATAAATACTCCTAGGTTTAAAATAGATGAATTATAGACCATTTTACTAGGGATGGCAGTGGGGCGGGTTTTGGTGGAGGTTTGCCCTACATCCGTCCCAATGGGGCTGGTATGAATGTAGTTTTCGTGGGGATGGGTATGAGTATGAGAATTGACACCCAGCATGGGTAGTGAGCCGGGCATGGATATTAGTTCATACCCGCTCCACCCCGCCCGCTCACTATACCTGTTATATACACATTTAATTATTTTATAACAAATTATTATTTATCCATAAGGCAAAGTCTTGGGAAAGACGGTCTTTCCATAGGCTTATGGAAAGACGGGGTTTGATTAGAATAATAAAAGGTAAAAGGTCTTAGTTGCAATATCAAAGTTTTAGTATGAAACATGTAGTAGTTATAAAATTTATAACCCGGTTCATGCAACCCAAAAATTTTATCTTAATTTCTTCTAATTTACACTTTAAACCTTGGTCTTTCCATAACTTATGGAAAGACCGTCTTTCAAGAGACGGCCTCTATCCATAATACACAATTTTTACTTATAATATTTTCATGTAAATATTATTAAAATTTGAGTGTTTTTTGGAGATATAAATGGGGTGAGTGGAATGGATTTGTAGTGGGAATGGAAACCCTAGTGGGTGATGGGCGAGGTGTATTTTAGATAATACCCGATGGAGCGGGTGGATTTTAATGTTGTACCCACTACAATATTAAATTTTAGGTGGGCATAGGTATGGAGGTACCATAATGTGTACCCGCTCGACACATTGTTATCCCTACATATTACCCCACACTTCTTCAAAACACACATCTGACGCTGCTCCGCCACCGAACCTACGCCCACCACCTGTTGTTGATCCGCCGACACGTCGTCGCCACTGTGCCACCTGCACCCACCACCACCACCTTTATCACCCAGAACCACCAACCTGACCAAAAACCCAGCCCCGCCGCCCACCTCCTTCCTCCAGAAACTCTAGCCACCACTTCTCCCCCGCTCAGCCCTAACCGCATGATTGTCCCCCATCGCCAAGAGTCCCGACGTCGATCCGCATCGATCCAGAACCCACCGCCACACGAGGCCCCCATTGCAAAGAGTCCCGACGTCGACCTGAGTCGAACGCGAGAGCGGTGTGAACAGTGGGTTGAGCGGTGATGGTGGTGGTGGGGACTGAGAAAAAAATGAGAACATGGAAAGAGAAGAGAAGTTGGAGGTTACATTTCACATATTTTCGATCAATTTGATCATTGACATTTCGGTCAAAAAAATTAGGGTTATTTTTACACTTTCAAATTTTACAAGGTCATTTCTCCACTTTTGATCAAAAGATACAACAAAGAACACATTTTTCTCAATAATTTTTTAATGTTTGTATGGTAAAAATGGCCAATGGTTTAAACCGCATTGAATTATCAAAATATCTACTTTGCACTTGCCACTTGCGAGTGGCTTGTAGGTGGTGGTTAGGGTTGGGACCCCTGCCATTCAATAAGACAACGTATCCCCTGGATGAGTCGGTGATCCAGCCTGGACACTCTTCTTTTTGGACAAGTGGTTCGCTGGAGCATACGAGGTTTTGCATCTCTAGTTGACAAGATGAAACGTTAAATAAGTTCATGCCAAATTCTAGTCTACCAATCCACTATTCTCAATGCACATCTGACATGACTTTCTCCGCCCCCGTTTATTTAATAATGACACACTTTTTAATTTGAAATATTTCTTTTACATTGACGTTTTAAATTTATATCAAGTTTAAAGTTATTACCTTCACTTATTTTATTTTTTCTTCTTTCAATTCAATTCATCCACTCATTTAGCATCTTCTAAATTCTAGCACAAAAAATAACGTGTCACTATTAGAGAAACAGAGAGAGTGTAATGTTTTAGTTATGCTCCAAGTCCTTTTAGTTATTTGATTAAGTGTTAAAAAGTTGTTTTATTTTATTTTAAAAGTAAAAGCTATTTCTGAGGAAAGGTGAAAACGATTAGTTTCCCTCAACTTTCAAAATAGATCATATTTAGTTATAAATACAGTTTCGTCAGAGGTAAAGTTTTCGGAAAGACTGGCTCTTCCATAGACTTATGGAAAGATGAAGTTTAATTAGAATAATAAAACCTAAACGGTCATAGTTGCAATATTAAAATTGTATAACGCAAGTCATGCAACCTGAAATTTTATATTCATTTATTTTAATTTAAAATTTAAATCTTATCTTTCCATGAATTATTAAAATACCGTCTTTCAAGAGACAAAATCTTCTTCAAATGCACCCTTAAGAAAACAGCTTAAATTTAACTGAAATAATCAAAATAAATTAGAGTCGTACTAACAAGTTGGTAAGTTTTGTTTTTGGCGAATGAGGACAGATTGAGATCCAGCACGGTATAAGTAAACTCCAAGTGGGCACGCAATGTTGGGTGTTGCGGTTGCCTATGGACTCCGGCGTGTGGCACATCATTTTGAGTACTACAATTTATAAGATTTAAATAAGGGTGCGTATCTTGAAAGACGGTCTTTCCATAAGTCATGGAAAGATCAAGGTTTAAAGTGTAAATTAGATAAAATTAAGATAAAATTTTTGGGTTGCATGAACCGAGTTATAAATTTTATAACTACTACATGTTGCATCCTAAATTTTTGATGTTGCATCCTGAACTTTTAATGTTGAAACTGAGACCTTTTATCTTTTATTATTCGAATTAAACCCTATCTTTCCATAAGCCTGTGGAAAGATCGTCTTTTCCAAGACTTTGCCTTTAAATAAGTGGTTTAAAATTGAATATAAAACAAAATGAATGGATATAATAATAATAAAATTATTATGATTAAAAAATGTTAATATAAAATAAATATGTTAAATTAAAAAATGTGTCACGGTTACGGAACTCAATGGGTACATACAATTTGGCATCCGATTGGCAGTATCAACAAGATTCACACTTCTTTAGGCGCAAGAAAAGAAACACATAGACGTGCCCGAGAGACCTCATTTGTGGAGTTGATTTCCCCATTTCTTCGACAAAATCTTAGTTGAATCAGACTCTCTTATCTTGTTTTATCTGTGTTTTAATTCAGTTTAAGTTAGTAAAATTTAAAATTAATAATATTTTATTTTATTTTATTAAAGTAATTTTTCTATTTGGCAAAATCGTGGGAGAGGGGCTTATGGAAAAATAAGATTTAACTAGAATAATAAAAGGAAAAATATTTTAGTTACAATATTAAAAAATTATTATCCAAGTTATAATGTTTATAACCCGATTCATTCAACACAAAATTTTTATTTTATTTACACTTTAAATCTTGATCTTTCAATAATTTATGAAAAGACTTTCTTTCAAGAGACACTCATTATATTTTAACAAGCAATTATTATAAATAAAAATGTGTGAAAATTGAATAAAATAAAACTAATTCATTTTGACGGGTGATGGCGGCTGATTAGTGCCATTATTGACTACATTATTGCGTAGGCTGGTGGGTCAACACCCCCAACCCGACTGGCTGACTCCACCAGATTCTGCACAAAATGAATGGGAATTGATTGAAAGTCAATTCTTCAAATTGAAAGAAAATCATGCCCATTCCATAAACCCTTTGAATGGGCCACTCCATTTTACCTCATTTCCTCCTTGCAAGAAAAGGCCATTCCTAAGGATTCGAATCTCGACAGATGCAGTGTGTGGGTATTTTATTATGGAGGTGTTCCTTATAGTCACCGAGTACATTCGAGAAATGCATATCGAACTCTTGAGAATAGTGATTTACATCCTCAGTTATGAACGTGGTGTCATTGCGGATGGGGCCATGAGGTCGAAGGTATCGCCTTTTGAAGAAAAGGCCATCTGCACGATTCATCGATCAGTAGCACACAGTTTTATTTCTAAAACGCTAGTAGAAAGATCTTATGTAATAATGTCTACAATAATCTTGTTATCATTTATCACTTCTGTTTGATTATTTATTTTTTTAAAATCACTATACTATGTTTCTTAATTTTGAATCAAGAAATTAAAGTATAAGTAAAAGAATTTGGTTGTGCTTTGCGTAACAAGAAGTGAGTTCTTCAAAGTTAACTGATTCATTGCTCGTTGAATAATTTGCACATCTGGGTCCCGCTTGACGGCAAATTGTGTGCGCTCAACCCAATAGCCACGATGAGTCATAAAATTCATGAATTTGCAATTCTACCAATAATATGCAAATATAGCTTTTATATAATTGAGAAAACGTGTAGATATAACTTTAAAATAATTTTTAGCGCAAATATAACCCTAATTATTTAATAAAAGTGTAAATATAACTTTCTGGTGACATTTTTGGCGTTGATCTTGTTTTTCCTGCATTGACCCCCTCAAAATGAATTACCCTCGAACCAAAAGCTAAATTTGAATGATTGGATAACATTTAGTGTTGTGTGTGTACATGTTATTTTATTAATTTTTCGACTTAGGATTTTTAATGTTGATGGGTTTTACTTTTATAATATATGCTAATATAACCCCACTTTTTATAAATGTGCTGATATAACCCTATAAGTTTTAAGAATCTGCAGATATAACCCTATTAAATTTCATAATGTGCTGATATAACCCTACATGTTTCGGCGGCGATCCGTGTGAGGGTATAATTGTCCATAATCTAGTGAATTAAGAGGAATTTTGGATGAAGATGACATTTTTGAAAGGTTCCCGCACTTCCACTTCAACGCCCGATGGGACGACCTCGCCAAATCTCTTTCTTCAAACTAGAATCACACTCTACAACGTCAGCAATCGGTAGAAGAGATTGAAATGGTGGTTGCATGAGGTTGGTGTTGATTTTGTAATAATACGACACTTTGCTTTTGGAGCAAAGTGCATATATAACCTTAAATAATTGACGAAAGTGCAGATAATCCCATAAGTTTTAGGAATGTGCTGAGATAACCCTATCAAATTTTATAATGTGTTGATATAACCTTACCAAGTCCGGTGGCGGTCCGGTGACGGTGGTTCGGCGATAGTCCGGTGACGGTGGTTCGGCGACAACATTTAGGTATAATGATGCTAAGGGCAATAACGTCATTCATATTTTCTATTTTTTTAAGAAGGGCAAAAATGTCTTTTAACAAAATTCCTACTAAAAGTTGCTAGAAAATGTTATATTTGCACATTACCTAAATATCTAGGGTTATATTTGCACTTTCAATTATCGCAGGATTATATATACACTTTCATCAATTTTATAGGGTTATATATGCACATTGCTCTTGATTGTATTTTTTTTTGTGAATTCAGAAACAACTATGCTTCTTTGCATTTTTTTATGCTAGCTCTATATTTTTATATAAAAAAAATCGTGACTATTGAACTCACAAAAAATTTGAAATTTTCAATTTGGTAGAAATGCAATCGATAAATTATATTGACTTACAAATTCAGAAATGTAAACAAATAATTTACTATGAGTGTTAAAAGTGTCACATTAACACATAGTTTTCTATGCTACCGGTGGTCCATGAAGGTGCAAAACTGTTTCGTTGGTTCTTGGTATAATTTTCCTTATGCAGACGGTCCATGAAGGTGCGAGAATGTGTCGGTGATTTCCAACTGCAAATGGTCCATGAAGGTGCAGGGTTGTATTGGTGGTTCTCAATGTAGTCTTTCATGACGCAGACGGTCCATGAAGGTGCGAGATTGTGTCAGTGGTTAATGGTTGAATGTCTCATAAGGGCATTCTTAACTAATCAAATGGATGAAGTTTGGCTTTCACTAGATTTCAGTAAATTCAAATGGTTGTAGCACTAAGTTTAGTCATATAAGTAGAGTATGATGTTTGCATGTAATTTGGTTAATTATATTTAATCTTCTCCGAAAAAGGAGGTGCAGTTTGTATACAAAACTACAAATAATTGGTTTAAGATAGAAACTTATAACTCCAATATAGTATCCTAATAAAAGGTTCGCCTGATTAGTCCAGTCCAGTAGACATATATCCATATAGCATGCTCGTAACCTCTTTTCATCTATATAATTAATAGCATTCCGCACTTCCTACTACTTTCCTTGATCGCTTTCCATTCACGCAATGAATAATACCTCTATCCACACGATGTATACCCTGTAACTTATAAGAATGTGAAATTCACGTAGTATCACGAAGGTAAAAGGGAGATCTTCCTTATTATTAGAGGTGTTATAAAGCACAACATATGCAAATAGAAAAAATTACCTTCACTTGGACAAGGTAGTAAATAGTATTTCCCTTGTCACTATTTTCTAAAAATGTCTTCAAAACAAGAAAATTTGATCTTTTGCTACGCAGACAATGACATTAGCTGAATTTTGGACATCACCAAACGGGTTTCTTTCGGTAAGAACAATTTGTCAAACGCAAAAATAAAAATAAAAGAGTGGGAAGTCAAGTTGCCTCCTTTCTGTTTCCGACATAGTACCCCCACCGCCACTTCTTAGCTACCGCGATTCCGCCACCAAATCCACACAATCACTCTTCGATTCCAAGCAAGATTCTGCATCTCAACTTCCTCTCTGTAAAATTCAAGTTTAAGAAGTGCAACAACTGATCGGAAATGGGTGAATCGGAGATCGACAAGGACGGCGGCGGAAAGGTTGGGCGGCGGCCGACAATCGCCGTGCCGCCGCGGGCGCCGTTCGAGTCCCTCTTCGCCGGCGGGACCATGCCGGGATACAGCCCCGGTCCGATGACTCTCTTGTCCAACATCTTCTCCCCGGATTCGAGTGCCTGCTCTTTCTCCCAACTGCTTGCCGGGGCTATGGCGTCGCCTCATGCTAAACCGGCGTTTTTGGGCGGCCATGATTATGGAAACTCCGGGGATTTGAATGTCGGAGATGGAAATGAAAAGGGTTCTTCCGGCGGGTATAAGCAGAATAGGCCGGGGGATTTGGTTTTGGCCCAATCTCCCGCGTTCGCGTTTCCTCCTGGATTGAGCCCTTCTGGGTTCCTTAATTCACCGGGGCTTCTTTCTCCTCTTCAGGTAAATTCGTTGAATTTGATGTTGATGTTTGCTTTTTTGAGGATCTCCTAGTTTTTATCAATTTTCTGATTGATTGATTTTGTACTTTTGTTGATTTTGTTCTGCGACTGTTACTCCCTTTTCGGTAATAATGTCGTGCTTTCTCTTTTTCTTTCACGGTTTTTGCTATCTTTGAATGCGCATCTTTAGAGTTTCGTTTGACTAACACAATCGTATTGTTACCTATATATGAACGGCATTTCGTCATCGAAGTTTGCATTAGTAATAGTGTTAAGTTGACCGTGTTTTGTTCCGATTGCAGAGCCCGTTTGGGATGTCTCACCAGCAGGCTTTGGCTCATGTTACAGCTCAGGCTGCCCTATCACAATATGTTCAGAGTCAAGCTGATTTTCAGCGTTCTTCGGCTGAATCTTTAGAACTCAAGCAATCATCTGTGCCTAGTGAAACCACGCAGCAACAGGTACATACTTTGGAAATGGACCCTCATCAGAATCTCAAGGTGGAATCATCTATAGTATCTCAGTCTGAGCATAAACCTGGTTCTTCGGGTTTTGATAAGCCCGGGAGTGATGGGTATAACTGGAGGAAGTATGGCCAGAAGCTAGTGAAAACGAAGGAATATCCGCGAAGCTACTATAAGTGCACTCATCCGTGTTGTCCTGTCAAGAAGAAGGTTGAGCATGGAAATGATGGTCAAGTGACTGAGATCACGTACAAAGGACAGCATAACCATGAAAAGCCTTCGCCAAATGCACGAGCAAAAGATGGTTCTGGTCCAGATAAAGCTACGGGGTCCAGGATAAAGCCAGAAATGAAGATATCTAATGAGACAACTTTACACTTCTCAGACGGGACATCTACTCAAGTACCGTATGGACAACTTCTTATCACTGGTAGAAAAGAAGAGATGGAAGAGTCTGCAATAATTCTAAATGATGATAATGACCATAATGAACCAAATGCCAAGAGAAGGTATTGTCTTAACATCCATTGTGTAAAAAAGTTGAGGAACTTAAATTAAATACATTGCTTAACGTTGAAAACTGTTTTTTCTGTGGTTGCAGAATTATAGAGGCTGTAGCACATGTGCCAACTCCAACTCATCAAACGATTACGGAACCAAAGATAGTTGTACAGACTAGGAGTGAAGTTGATCTTCTAGATGATGGATTCAAATGGCGGAAGTATGGGCAGAAAGTTGTCAAGGGGAGTGCTCATCCAAGGTGCGTGTTTCCTGTCTTAATTATAAGCAGTTTGTTGCCACTCAAGATTTTGCAATGACATAGTAAAATCAGGTCTTTTATTATTGTTTTCTAAACTCTGGGTTATAGAATCATGTTTAGTAACTCATCTCTCCCATCAAATATCTTTAGCTTTTAAGTTTTATGTTGAGAAACATCTGGTTCTGAAGAACTTTTGTGAATTAACACATTTGTTTATCCCTTGCATTGTATTTCATTTTTTTTGGTAGTACGTTATTGAATATAGTGTTGAGAATTTCTTTGGTTGATGCTGCACTTAGGCTAGTCCTCTATTTTGTGTGGTCAAACACCTTTGCTTGCTCCCAAATTCCGAACCTAGCACGTATCTATTTATCACTTGATCATTTTAAACGTTCTACGAATCTGCCTCTTTCTCAATTCAAATGCCTTTACATGACTTTCTTTTCTTTTTTCTGTGAGGAAAAGATATCACGAGTTGCACTTTACAATTTGAAGGCATGAAAATTGAGATGCTTATGTATATGTTTTCCTTCTGATTTATTCACTTTGGAGGCCGCTCTGATGATGTTATGGTTTTGTTGTGTATATATAGGAGCTATTATAGATGTACTTTTGCTGGATGCAACGTGCGTAAGCATGTTGAGAGGGCTTCATTAGACCCAAAATCAGTCATAACAACATATGAGGGCAAACACAATCATGAAATCCCATCAGGCAGAAACAGCGGCCAGAACAACGTAAATTCCGGTGGCCAGTCAAAACCACAAAATGTTGTTGCAAGAAAGCCACCACCCCCTGTACATAAAGAAGTGAATTTCGGAACCAAAGATCACATAGCGGTTCTAACGCAGATATAAGAAGGGAAGATATCAGCATAATGACTATATAGAAAAGCATAAACAGGTTTGGTTTTGGAGCCTTTTGCTAGGAGTTAAGAAGCAGTAGCAGATGATGATGAAACATTCTCTCTTAGAACTCAGGGAATGAAGTTTTTGTTGTTTTGGTATTTTGGGGGAAAATATGATGTGTGGTATAGTTCTTCACTCCTCCAGACAAGCTCCGTGGCTGTATACTGTTTGTATCTAACAATGTTTTCCTGTGCAAATTCATAAAATTTCAAAAACAACGACCAGGTCTTTTTACAGTCTTGAGCACTAGAGTGAACTTTTCACTAGTCAAAGCAAAGTTGACTCATACTGAAAATTGGATGATTGATTTGTACCTTTGTCATGACTCAGTGTTCTTGAAATTGGATTATTTGGTAGCCAGTCTCTAGCCGGATTAGCCGGTCAATTAAGTGACTTTTAGATCAGTTGTACAAGTGTTTCAAGTGTGTGTAATTATTTTGACTGTACATTTCAGTTTTTTGTGGTAATAATTGGGCGGAAAGTCCTCTAATCTTGTTGTAGTAGGGTCCAGGAACACGAACGAGTCCTAATCTCAAAATTAATTCTTAATTACTACGAAAAGCGATGGATAAAATGTCCAGCTCAGTTGTTGGGGGCAGTTGGCCTGATCCACATCCAGACTACTGGGCCCAGTCCAGCTCCCTACGTTATATAAGGGCATTGCTATATCACGCCCTGTATTTTATTAGTTACGTCCTAATACGTATATATATGTATAATACTAATATTAAGATTTTAAAATAAAACAAAAATCAAAAACAGAAATTAAAAATCAAAAACAGAAATTAAAAATCAAAATCAAAATCAAAAACAAAAAAAACCGCAGCCGCTTTGTGCGCACCGTGCACCACCGTCGCGCCGCCGCCATCCCATCTCCGCCGCTGTCGTGCGCCAGCGCCGCCGCCGTGCACAGCGCCGCCGCCACCACCACCTTTTTCAATTCTTCTTCGTCTTCTCTGGTGGCGCCGCTGCTCCTTCGTCGTCGATCGAAGCTCACCGTCGATCGAAGCTCGTCGTCGATCGAAGCCTGCCGTCGATCGAAGCCCGCCGTCGATCGAAGCCCATCGTCGTCGTCGACCTGGGCGAGGGTTTAGGGAACTATCCCGGTTCGCCACTGGGCAGAGGAGAACGGGACGGAGCCCGGTTCGCCACTGGTCGAGGAGAACGGAACCGGCCTGGGCGAGATCGGGAACCATCCCGGTTCGCCACCAGTCCGTGGAGAACGGAACAGCGCCCGGTTCGCCACCAATCCGTGGAGAACGGAACGCGCCCGGGCGAGGAGACCGGGAACCATCTTCGTTCGCCACCAGTCCGTGGAGAACGGGGTCGGGCTAGGGCGAGGAGAGCCGGGTCGGGCTAGGGTGAGGAGAACCGGCGTGGAGAACGGAGACGGAGAAGGAAACCGGAGGAGAAGCGGAGGAGACGGTGTGGGGGAGGAGAAGCGGAGGAGAAGGAGCAGCGGCGGAGCAGGAGCGGCGCACGGATGAGGAGAAGCGGAGGAGAAGGAGCAGCGGCGGAGCAAGAGCGGAGGAGAAGGAGCAGCGCGCGGCGGAGAAGCGGAGGAGACCGGAGGAGAAGGAGCAGCGCGCGGCGGAGAAGCGGAGGAGACCGGAGGAGAAGGAGCAGCGCGCGGCGGAGAAGCGGAGGAGACCGGAGGAGAAGGAGCAGAGGCGGCGCGCGGCTGAGGAGAAGCGGAGGAGACCGGAGGAGAAGGAGCAGGAGCGACGGTGGCGAGTGGAGCCGTGCGCCGCCGTGGAGTAGGAGCGGCGGTGGCAAGTGCCGCCATGCGCCGCCGTGGAGCAGGAGCGGCGGCGGCGGCGGAGCAGTGGCGGCGGAGCAATTAAATAAATAAATAATTAATTTAATATTAATTAATTTAAATTATATAAATTAAATTTAAAATATATATTGTATATTAAATAGTATAAATACAGGGCGTAATCAAGTAAAATACAGGGCGTGAAATAGCAATCCTGTTATATAATCAGTGAAATCCCAATCAAACCAACCAGCGGAAACTTAAACTCACACTTCAAAAACCTTTACATTCCCCCCTTTTCCCTCCTTTTTTCCCCGCTTTTATTCCCCTCTGGTTTCTCAACGATGGTTTCCTTTTTTCCTGAATTTTTTTTAATGCATGTTTGATCACTGGAAACTTTAATTTCACATAATAACAAAATATAAAATTTTACTTTTCATAAACTACGTTCGTTATTGTATGCAATTAAAGTTATTGATGGTCAAACATGCATTGAAAATTTTGAAGGTCAAACGGAGCCAATGTTAGAAAATCGGAGGGAGTAATCCAGTTACTACTAGAATTTGGACCGTTCTAGATGTTGGTATGCCTTGAATTTGGGCCGAATTGTGTTTTGGCCCAGTTTGTTAGGGTTTAGTGGAGACAATATATAAAGTGTCTCTCTTCTCTCTATAAACAATTAATTCTGTACTGCACTTAGATAGGTAGAAATCTGGCCAATTTCTTGGCGTCTGTAACCTGCTACCTATTATAGTGGAACCCGTCTCCCGTGGATGTAGCCAAATTGGTGAACCACGTAAATCTTGTGTCTTGTTATTTTCGTTCATATTTTCTGTTCTTTCTCCATTCCGCACAACAAACTGGTATCAGAGCGGTTTCTTTTTCCGGCGATATCCATGTGGGTATATCGGATTCTGGGCTCATCAGATCGGGGCTGATCGGGGAGAAAGATGTCTGGGTTGAACGTGAAGATCGACAAGTTTACTGGGAGAAACAGTTTCAGTTTATGACAGATCAAGATGCGAGCTTTGCTGAAACAGCAAGGTTTGTGGACTCCGCTGACGAAGGATTTTGCGAGCAGTTCTGGCGATGTTGTGAGTCTGGAAGAAAAGGCACACTCGACGATTATGCTGTGTCTCGCGGACGAAATCATCATTGAGGTCTCAGATCAGGAGACTGCTGCACAACTGTGGCTGAAGTTGGAGAGTTTGTATATGACGAAATCTCTAACCAACAAGCTGCTTCTGAAACAACGCCTCTTCGATCTCCGAATGCAGGAAGGTACGCAACTCAGATACCATATAGAGCAATTGAATACTTTGTTATTAGAATTGCGAAATATAGATGTGAAAATTGAAGATGAAGATGCTGCTTTGATTTTGCTAGTGTCTTTACCGCTTTCGTATGAGAATTTTGTTCAGTCATTTATTGTTGGTAAAGATTCTGTGTCTCTGGAGGAAGTAAGATCCTCTCTCCAAAGTAGAGAGTTGCGACATAAGGCAAACAGTACAGGTACAGAAAGTCAGGCCACTGGCTTGTTTGCTAGTGACGGAAACACAAAAGGCAAGGAAACCGGTAATAAGAAGAAGGGCAAGAAGTCATCTTCAAAGGGTCCCAAGGCCAATGATGTTTGTAACTACTGTAAGGAGAAGGGGCATTGGAAAAAGGAGTGTCCGAAGAAGGCTAGTAAATCTGGGAGTACATCTGGTACTGCTGCTGTGGCTGAAGATGATTTTGCTCTAGCTGTTACTGGGAAAAATAATCATTCTAACGCGTGGTTTCTTGATTCTGGGGCATCCTACCATATATGCCCAAGGAGAGATTATTTCTCAACTTATGAGCAAGCTGAGGGCATCATTACTACGGCAAATGGTGTTGCGTACAAGGTAGTTGGGATTGGTTCAATCAAGATCAGGACGCATGATGGTAGTTTCTGTACTTTGAACGATGTCAGGCATGTTCCATCGATGACAAAGAATCTGATTTCTCTTCCTACGTTGGATAGAAAGGGTTTCGTCTACTCAGGGAGTGATGGAGTTCTGTGTGTCTGTAAAGGTTCTAGGCTGGTTCTGAAAGGTGTTCTGCATGGTACTTTGTATTTTCTATAAGGTTACACGGTTATGGATTCTGTTAATGTTGCATCTTCGGAGGTTCACCAGGGTGATATGACTAAGTTATGGCATATGAGGCTTGGTCACATGGGTGAAAGAGGGATGCAGATTCTGTCGAAGTATGATCTTCTTGGTGGCCACAAGATCAAGAGCTTGGACTTCTGTGAGCATTGCGTCTTTGGGAAGCATCACCGCAGCAAGTTTCCTAAGGCGATTCATAGAACAAAGGGCACATTGGATTACATCCATTCTGATTGTTGGGGACCTTCCCGAGTTGAGTCATTGGGAGGTCACAGGTACTTTGTTTCTCTGATTGATGATTACTCAAGGATGACTTGGGTTATCATGATGAAACATAAGAGTGAAGCTTTCTTGAAGTTCAAGGAGTGGAAAGCTTTGGTGGAGAATCAGACCGGGAAGAAGATCAAGAGGCTTCGAACTGATAATGGGCTGGAATTCTGCTCGTCTGAGTTTGATCAGTTTTGTAGGGATGAAGGGATTGCTTGTCATCATACAGTCAGGAATACGCCACAACAGAATGGCGTAGCTGAGCGGATGAATCAGACATTGCTGGCGAGAGCGAGGTGCATGCTCTCTAATGCTGGTTTGGAAAGGAGATTCTGGGCAGAGGCGGTGAGTACAGCTTGTTATTTGATCAACCGCGGGCCTCACACAGGCATAGAGTGCAAAATACCTATGGAGTTGTGGTCAGGTAAAGTTGTTGATTACTCCAAGTTAAAAGTTTTTGGTTGTACATCTTATTATCATGTTAGTGATGGTAAGTTGGAGCCCCGAGCCAAGAAGGGTGTCTTTGTGGGTTATGGAGATGGAGTTAAAGGCTCCAGGGTATGGTCTCCATCTGAGAAGAAGGTTATTCTGAGCAGGGACGTTGTCTTTGATGAAAATTCTTTGCTTAGATCTATGGTGAAGCCCACAGTTGTGCCAGAAACTAGTGGAGTTGATAAATAGGTGGAGCTTGAAGTCACTCAAGGTGAAAATAGATTGGAACAATTTGAGGTGAATCAAGAGCCACAGACAGAATCTGAGATACCGGAATCTCCACCACCAGATCCCCAACCATCAGGAGCTACAGTCCGTAGTTTAGCTCAGGACCGACCCAGGAGGGTTGGAGTTGGGGCGCCCAAGAGATATGAGTTTGAGGATATGGTGGGTTATGCACTACAGGTTGCTGAGGAGGTGGATACTCATGAGCCATCCACCTACAGAGAAGCTGTTTCAGGTACTGATGCTGACAAATGGCTTGCTGCAATGGGAGACGAGATGGAGTCTCTTCAGAAGAATCAGACATGGGATTTGGTTCAACAGCCTCAAGGGAGAAAGGTTATCACTTGCAAATGGGTTTTCAAGAAAAAGGAAGGGATATCACCTACAGAGGGAGTCAAGTACAAGGCTAGAGTTGTTGCTAGAGGTTTCAGTCAGAGAGAGGGAGTAGATTACAATGAGATTTTCTCACCAGTGGTCAGACACACTTCCATCAGGGTTTTGCTAGTTATAGTGACACATCAGGATTTGGAGCTTGAACAACTTGATGTGAAGACCGCTTTTCTACATGGAGAGTTGGAGGAAGAGATATACATGACTCAGCCAGATGGTTTCCAAGTTCCTGGCAAGGAAAAGTATGTTTGCAAGTTGAAGAAGTCTTTGTATGGACTTAAGCAGTCTCCGAGGCAGTGGTACAAGAAGTTTGACAGTTACATGCTTCAGCTGGGATATACGAGGTGTGCTTATGACTGTTGTGTCTACTACAGCAGGTTGAGAGATGGGTCATTCATCTATCTGGTGCTTTATGTAGATGACATACTGGTAGCCGCAAAGAGTAAGCACGAGGTTCAGAAGTTGAAAGGATTTCTTAGTGCTGAGTTTGAGATGAAGGATCTGGGTGCAGCTCGGAAGATACTAGGAATGGAGATTCTTAGGGATCGAAGTCACCGGAAGCTTTTCTTGTCACAGAAAGGCTACATTCAGAAAGTGTTGGCTAGGTTTGGCATGTCTACAGCCAAGCCTATAGACACTCCTAGTGCTGCAAATATTCATCTCACCACTATGTTTGCTCCACAGTCAGACGAGGAGAAGGAGTATATGTCTCGGGTTCCTTATGCCAGCGCGGTGGGGAACTTGATGTATGCTATGGTTTGCACGAGGCCAGATTTAGCACAGGCAGTCAGTGTTGTGAGCAGGTTCATGGGGCAACCGGGAAAGGAACATTGGCAAGCTGTGAAGAGGATTTTCAGGTATCTTAGAGGTACGTCTGATGTGGGTCTCATTTATGGAGGTGATACCGAGTGCTTAGTTACATGCTACTCTGATTCTGATTATGCTGGTGATGTTGACACGAGGAGATCGATGACTGGTTATGTATTCACTTTGGGAGGTTCTGTGGTTAGTTGGAAGGCGACTTTGCAACCTACAGTGACATTGTCTACTACGGAAGCAGAGTACATGGCTCTGACAGAGGCTGCAAAGGAGGGAATATGGATGAAAGGGCTAGTTAGTGATCTTGGTCTACATCATGATCAGGCTACTGTGTACTGTGACAGTTTGAGTGCAATCTGCCTAGCCAAGGATCAGGTCCATCATGAGAGGACCAAGCATATTGATGTCAGATATCATTTCTTGAGGAGTGAGAGGAGAATCAGGGTGAAGAAAGTGGGAACTGCTGACAACCCCGCTGATATGTTCACCAAACCTGTTCCACATAACAAGTTTCAACACTGTTTGGACTTGCTGAACATCAGAGCTGATTAGGTGCTCTGTGGGCAGTCCCGGGAGTGGAGGGATAAGTCTGCTCATCTGGCACTGTAATGGTGCGTCTGGAGTTTCTACTTTGAGGATTCAAGTCAAGGTGGAGATTTGTTGGTATGCCTTGAATTTGGGCCGAATTGTGTTTTGGCCCAGTTTGTTAGGGTTTAGTGGAGACAATATATAAAGTGTCTCTCTTCTCTCTATAAACAATTAATTCTGTTCTGCACTTAGATAGGTAGAAATCTGGCCAATTTCTTGGCGTCTGTAACCTGCTACCTATTATAGTGGAACCCGTCTCCCGTGGATGTAGCCAAATTGGTGAACCACGTAAATCTTGTGTCTTGTTATTTTCGTTCATATTTTCTGTTCTTTCTTCATTCCGCACAACACTAGATTAACAACCAGCCATTATAAACACACTTGTTAAATAAACACGGATAGTATAAAAATGGTGTAATTTTTCACTAAATGCAATCAGTAAATAAAAGAACCTAAATACCAGTCAACTGATTAAGTGTCTTGTTATACAATCTAATAATTATAGGTTTGAATGCAGTGTGAGAATTACCTCATATAGCCTATAGAATGATTCCTAATGGGCATCTAGAAATGCCCACCAGAAGGTTGGACTTTGAGCACCGAGAATTACCATTCATCAGCGCCATGCTTCATGGATGACACTATTATTTGTCAAATTGGTTTCACTGGCCCATTACTTAACTATTATTTTATGAAACAACAAATAATTAACGTTTATTAATAAAAATTGAGAAGTCAAACATCTAACATAATAAATACTCTCTTTGTCTTGTCCATATCTGCACAGTTTTTGGTTAATTTTTCCAAGTCTTGTTTGACCACCGATAACTTTAGTCGTTTTAAAATTTAAAATTTAGAAAATACATTACGCAGGGAATCTAACGATACCTCACACGAAGATATTGTCATCTATATATTAGCTGAAACTTATGATCAAACGTATCTTTAAAAAGTTGATTAAAAAGTGTGCAGATATGACGGGAACAATCAATTAAATGAAACAGACAACAATTATATGCATCCTTTATTTACCGTTTGCCAAACCAGACCATGTTAGCCTCAAGTAAACAGGATTGCGTGGGATTCACAAAACCGAAAAGCAGGAGAGCTTGGCAACGAGGTTCCGCATATCTCGCAACATACATGCAGATCATAAAAAGCCTTGACTTCCTCACCCACAGAACCCGTCTCTTTTTCAGGAAATCGTCCTTTCTCTCCATTAACGTACGGCCAACGAACCCATGTAGGTGTCATTGATCCGATACCCCTTCTTCAGAGCCCCAAAAAACACACACTCAAACACACACACAGACCCCATATCCATATCTGGTCGGCTCGTTTGATGGGTTTTGGGGGTGGGGGGTCATCATGGGTTGCGTCAGCTCCAAACAATGCCGGAAGAAATCCCCTCCCCCTCATGATTTGGATTCCGACACAATCGACTGGGCAAAGGCAAACCTCGATCCCTCCTCGAACAGGTTCCGGCCCGGGCACGGGCACCTGGAGAAGATCAGGGAGGAGCCCGAGGAGGAGTCCGTTAAGCGGAGGAGTCGTACTCATCATGAGGGACATTCGAAACCGGGATCTGCGTCTCTGAAGAGGGCTGCGTTTAGTTTTAGGTTCGGGAGGTTGACGGAGGCCGAGCATGCCGCCGCCGGATGGCCGGCCTGGCTCACGGCGGTCGCCGGAGAAGCCATTGAAGGGTGGCTGCCTCTTAGGTCGGATATGTTTGAGAGGTTTGAAAAGGTAATCATTAGTTACGTGTTGTTTGTGTTTTTAATATTTAAGAAATACTGCCCTCCGTCCCATGCTAAATTGCTTATTTATTTTTTGATAGTCAAACTTTATTAACTTTGACACGAAATATAAATTGTTATATCAATACTAAATATATTGTTAGATTTATCCTAACATCTTTTTTTTATGCAGCATTATTATATGTATTAGACATATTTACGATCAAACATGCTCATTGAAAATCATGAAAAATAAAATAAGCAATTTAAAGTGGGACGGGGGTGTGCATGTTATAAAACTATATCAAAGAAATTTTATGGATTACCTATCTTGTTATATTGATGGTAGTTATTGAAATAGAAGACAAATAAAAGGGTAAGAATAGGCATCATTTTGATAAAAGTTATCAGGTATATGATTTTAATAGACCCTCAATTCTAAAACACAACTCCAGACTATAATATAAGAATAGGTTCATTGTGCGTGTCAAAAATCGCAAGCAATCCAGAGAATTAGATACTTTATTCTCTGAGACTCAAAGTGTGGATCAACCTAAATTTTACCTAAAATATTTCCCAATACACTTTTTCATTAAATTCATAACCATTTATTTTATAATATGTTATACTAGTAAATGTGACAGCAGCATTCAAGATGAAAATTTTTAAAAAAACGCCAATCAATCACATTTTATTACATTAATTGTAGTTATCAAAGTTGTAGTAAAAATGTGGCACATATGGAAGACCCCAATCAATATAAGTGCTCACGGAGATGAAAGTGGTTGATAGTATCTCCATTTCTGAACATGATATTCAAACGTTTCATGGTTTTGGTTGCTTAGATTGGACAAGGTACCTACAGCAGTGTGTATCGCGCGCGTAATCTGGAGACCGGAAAGATTGTCGCTCTTAAGAAGGTTCGATTCGACAACTTCCAGCCGGAAAGTGTCAGATTCATGGCACGGGAGATAAGCATTCTCAGAAAGCTGAATCATCGGAATGTAATGAAACTCGAAGGCATAATCACATCCAAATTATCAACCAGCATATACCTTGTTTTCGAGTACATGGAACACGATCTCTCCGGCCTCTTATCTTGCCCCACCATCAAGTTTACGGAATCCCAGGTCAGTTCACGCCATTCTGGTTCAGTCCCTTGCGCGATCCTTAATTTCTTCAACCTTTTATTGTTCTGTAACTTCTGTTTATGGAGTAGATTAAATGCTATATGCATCAACTTCTGTCTGGATTAGAGCACTGCCATTCGCGGGGGATTATGCATCGCGATATTAAGGCCTCCAACATCCTAGTCAATAACGAAGGGATACTGAAGATAGCAGATTTTGGTCTGGCGAATTTTGTCTCTGATGGAAGGGGCAGGGCGCCCTTAACTAGTAGGGTAGTGACCCTTTGGTACAGGCCTCCTGAGCTTTTGTTGGGTTCCACTAACTATGGCCTTACTGTGGACATATGGAGCATGGGGTGTGTTTTTGCGGAGCTCTTCATTGGAAGGCCTCTTCTCAAGGGAAGAACCGAGGTAAGTATAAATGTTTGAGCGGATTCGGGTTGGCGTGTCAAAATCGAGTCTAAAAATGATACAAATACGATGATTGCAAATGCTCTCTATTATTTCTGTTTATCTGATATTCACAGTGGCACAATAATTTAGAAGATGTCAATTAAGTGGAGCAAAGTGAATGAAATATAGTAAAAATAATCTAAGTCTTACCATATTTGGAAAAAGATGTCGGTAAGAAAAATATCTTGCTTCAAATAGATAAACAAAGAAAGTACTTTAGGCTTAATCAAAAAAAATAAAATTAAGTACTTTAGGCATATCCAGGTTGGCATGTCATGTGGCACACTTTCCACTTTTGTTTATTTATTTTATTTTAACACTTTCCAATTATGTCATATTTTAAGGTGCGATCTGCTCCACGCAATAAGCATGCTCTAAATTATTGTAGCATAAAGCGACACGTCACAATTAGATAAACGAAGGGCCAATACAGTGACCCTATCAATCGGATGATTCAGATGAGGTTGTCGTGTCTGAAATTACGATTGTGAAAAGATAATGTTATGGTTGATGCATTACAGGTTGAACAGTTGCACAAAATTTTCAAGCTTTGTGGAACACCACCTGAGGAATACTGGAGCGTGTCCAAGCTTCCGCTTGCAACCATGTTCAAACCTCAGCACCCGTACGAAAGTACACTCCGAGAAAGATGCAAAGAATTCCCAAAATCCGCAGTTAATCTCATTGAAACTTTCCTATCCATTGATCCTCAAAACCGTGGAACTGCTACATCAGCGCTCGAGTCCGAGGTCAGAATCCCTCTTGATCCAATGTTATTGTAAGAAATGGCATAAAACATGGTCTCATGCAAATCTTTTGTCAATGTTTGCTCTTGGTATTCAGTACTTCAGAATGAAGCCATATCCTTGTGATCCTATGAGCTTGCCCAAGTACCCCCCCAACAAAGAGTTGGATGCCAAAATACGCGAAGAATCAAAGAGGTGAACCATTTCTTGTCTTAATTTCTGCAACATTCTTGTCTGAAAGACTGAAACAATGGGGAAGGAATCCTCCACATCTTTCCAAACTGATATCCAACTGTTTTTTCTCAGAAAGAAGGCTGGGAGCACAGCTAGACCTTTCGGAACAGCAAAAAATCCAAGAAGAAGCCGAAGAAGTGGCCTAGTTCCAACCGAGGTCTCTCTACCTAGTACCTACATATGCACATTTTCATACCAAACTCGAAAAGTATAATTATAGCACAATCAAATGGTACATAATGTGTCTGATTTTGTTGTGCATTACAACAGGAAGTTGGGGCAAGAAACAATACATTTGGCATTACTTTGAAGGACAAAGGGGCGACGATATCAAGAATGTCAATGAAGCCATCAGATACTGTATCAGAGGCATCCCAGATGACAGAACAATCTGAAAAATCTAACGTGGACAGCATTCGCTCGCTTCCAGTTGGAATGGCAGCATCAGGCAACTTTACATGGGCTAAGAAGCGGAAACAAGGCGCGTCAAGAAAGATGTATGGCAACGTGAGTAGCAGGAGTCGGAAACTGATACCAGTACCATATGATCCACCTGGTACAAATCAAGAACTGATGTGGGATGCGCAAGAAATGCACGAGAGTGATCATGATCACGAGGCTGCTAAGCGGGCCGTGAACAGGCAGAGGTTGTTGAGGCAGACTCATAGGATGGATTCTTTCGATTCGTCTGATATTTATGAGAATCAGGAGTTTTCAGTGGACTACACTGAGAAACCTGCGAGGGTGCAATCAGGGCCTTTGGTATATAGGAACGATTCTTCAATGCATCAAGATAGTCATTTTCATCAACCTATTCGAAGATCCCGGTTTTATAGAGGTAAAAACAGTCGTTCAGATTCGTTCTTTTTTCTTTTTTGGGTTCATATGGATGAAATGGAAGCTGCAACTTAATGGGGCTTTGCTGGTTTTTGCAGATTTGCAGTAAAATTTGTGGAAACTCCACAGTTTTTTTAGCTCGGGGTTTCGACCTTTCAGCACTTAGGCATGAACAGATCAGATACAAACAATGTGAAAAAATCATCAAATTTGGAACCCGGAATCAAGAACAGTTGTCCGTGATTGAGCTTATTGATCCCATGACAATTTCTT
Source organism: Rubia yunnanensis (assembly GCA_037428765.1). Classification (NCBI taxonomy): domain Eukaryota; kingdom Viridiplantae; phylum Streptophyta; class Magnoliopsida; order Gentianales; family Rubiaceae; genus Rubia; species Rubia yunnanensis. The sequence goes on from CM075069.1 coordinate 6,493,595, forward strand.
GAATTTTCTGACGGTTGGGTGATGGGAAAAGGCGGGAAAATGGGAAATTTGAACTTGGTTCTGAAATGGGCGGTAATCTTCTGCAGTCGTTTTGATCTCCGTCATACCGAAACAAAAAGTCAGCAAAAACATTGTACAGAGAACAAAGTAGTTGTATTAATAATCCTGTCTTTAAAAGGGATTGAGTTTCTGGGCTCTCCATGTACTTTCCTCTTTTGTTTTCCTATGCTCAGTTTTGTCTTGAGCGTGCTGTGGTGTTATTTACTTAGTTAAGAAGTCAAAACTTCACTTCCAATCCTTTCTTTCTCATTCATGTCAATTCAGTTATGCATAATACTCCGTCCGTCTCTTTAAGCGTCACTTCCCGAACACGCCAACCAAAATTCAGCAAAATCATACCGCGTTTGCCTTCAATTTAACCTCAGAAGATCAAGACGGGAAGATTTTCCAGCTACTTCAAGAATCCTTCTACCACTCATCTCTCTTATTTTGTCGTATTGCAGTTGTGTATCGCCAAGAACCTCGTGATTTTTTATAGATGCACATAAGGTACGCTAAGAGTCACTACATAGGGAGCCAGTAAATAAAGGAGACCGCTAAACTTACCAACTAGGTATACCAATGAGTTGAACATTCATGCACCTAACAATTCTCCCCTAACCCATCACGGAGAAAATGCACCTACTTTTATCCTCATTCGTTAAAAATGATGGATTGAGAATTGAAGTCCCAGCCAATTAAATTAACTTTTTATCAGTTTGTACATGAGGTGAAGTGAGGAAAACTTTTGAATTATAAGACGAACCGGTGCAAAATATATTTAAAATATAGCAGAATAATAGATGCACAACTTTATGATGCAATGGATGTGCCTCCAAACATGTCCGAAAAGAGTTCGAAGACAAGAACTGCCAAAAACCTTTCCATTCCGTTATACATTAGGACAACAAAGACATTAGGACAACAAAGACATTAGGACAACAAAGACATTAGGACAACAAAGACATTAGGACATAGTATTGTTGACGTATTGGAATGATTCTTGGTTCATTCTCTCTTTCATTCTACACATTACAACTTTCTTTTTGAAGTTACTTTACACAACGCATTGATACAAGGATTCTACAAACCCCACTTTTCGCGTTAATAAATTTTTAGGGGGGTAAGAAAATAAAATATAAAGATAAAGATATGTACATTATGATCTTCTTCAATCATCCTCAAGCCTCATTAAGGTTGGAATTTGACCATGGTTAACGAAATCCAGCTTGTTCAGCCTCATGCAGCATAGCACCTGCTCCGGCAGTTCCTCCTGTTTCTGCGCCTGAATTGTCAGTCCCAAATCCAGGATTCCGTTCTTCAGCCGATCGCGGAAAGAATCCAGTCCTTTTCTTGCTATGAAGCTGAAGCGGTGGATGTCGAGATCAATCTCAAAGTAGTTGGAACCCTGCATTCATGGATCACAGAATTAGGCCATGTTCTTTTTGCCTGATCTGAACTGAGTTCAAGTGAACTGAGTTACCTGATAAAAGTTGTGTTGAGGACGAGAGAGGACCGGCTTTTCATTGTAAGCCTGCAATAGCTTCTTTTCGGTTGAGGTTGACACGATATCCTCTGGATTCGCCACGCCAACCATTATCTTCAACCTCTCTCTGAAAGAAATCGATGATTCTTTCGCGAAAGTGCCTTTCACCTTTTCTACCTCATCCTCAACCAATTTCTGCACATATATCATCAATGCCATTTAGTTCCTTGGCAGGAAATGGTGTGTTAGTACTAGAAATGGGGTTGTTGTTACCTTCATGAATTCCTGATACTGAGGAGAAATGTCTTTTTCATAAGTATCAGAGAGTTTGAAGTATAGCACGAGGCTCACGCCTTCTCCATCACTATCTCCTAGGAACATTGGCGCGGGGTATGATGGCAGCTGCGAAGAAACAAACATTAAGGATTCTTTACTTTGATCATCCTTAACTTCAAAACTTCAAAAGAACAATAAAAACCTGAATGTTGACAATGAGGAGAGGAGGAGCTTTCGCATCGGCCTTTAGCGAAGGAAGTTCTAGGTGCTGGGCAATGTGGTTGATCTTCTTCGGACACATGAATAAATCGACACCAATGGAAGTGTAGGGAGCAGCAGCAGAAGCTGGGTACTTCTTCTTGTCTCTGCAAATTTAACCAAATGAGTTGAAAAGGTTTGTCTTGGATCACGAAATGCTGAACAATATAGTATAAAGTTTCATTTAGTTCGAAAGATGGTATTTGAGATCTTACTTGAAATAAGTTTCTCCGCGGAGTTTGAACTTTGATGGATCTATCTTGGACCAGGTTCCAGCAATCAACTTCTCTTCTGTACAGCATGGGATCAGAAGTCCTGCCCGGGGCCGGTACAGAAACTTTTTCGATGTACCTACAATGTTAAAGAGCTTATGTTAGTGCATTATAAACTAAGCTTTTCATGTATCATTAAAAGATTGAGTATGCAATGTGTGTGCTTACGGAAATCATTCATGTCTTCTGCATCTACAGATGTCCTCTGCACTGAAAGCCTGATCACCGTCGATGTCCTCCTTTGAGCTTGTGGATTTGCATGAGATCCATTCTTAATTCTTTCGTTGAAGCTCACAGAAGGTACAAGTTTGGGCAAAACATTCTTCAACATGTTCTCGGGTAAATTCTCAGCGGCCTCATCTTTTGTCCCATCTGATAATTTCTTCTTCTTGGTTCCCAACTCTTCACTCTTGGCTAAGCTTGGAAGATCATATCCCTGTGTGCTTAAGACAGCAAATTTGTTTCCATCCATGATCCCTTCCTTGTTCAAAGCCTTGTCTGTTTTACCATTGTCTATTTTCAAGTATCCTTCATGATATTCTTGGATTCCACTCTTGCTATCGACATATCGCGAAGAAGTCTCATACTGAACCACCTGTCCACTACCAACATTTGACAGGCGGTCTGAAGCAGAGATACACAAAGAACTCGGGTCAGTTATACGAATAGTACCAAACATCAGTTTTTATGCCCCTACTAAACAATGGAAGAAGAACAAATTCTTTAGGCCATGTTCATTACCTCCATAAACACTACTGTAATCATCGTCAGGTTCCGAGTCCAGAATGCTGAGGGTGTCGTAGAATGCATCATCTTGGCTGGGAACTGCAAGCATATGAATGTACATTCAATCATTTCCAAAGTGTAAAAACAACATACACTGAGATGTTATAAACTTTCATATATAAATTGGAAATTACCATTAGTGTGACTATGGTGCCACTCCAATTGAGTAAGATGGTATGTTGCATTCGACACCTCAGATCTTCTGCAAGTAGTGGTTGTTTTAACAAACTCGAAATCTGCCACCCGAGCATCGCTGTTCCTTTTTCTAGCTCCTTCCACCATGGCAGACGAAAGCTTTCCGTGCTTCCCATGTTTCTTATGGTGCCTCCTAGGACGCCGGCGATGTCTCCTTGGTGTACCGGCGGGTGTATTAAGCATGTGGCCTGGAGTTGATAAGCAAACCCCCATTTTGATGAATCGCTGATTAAGACAGCATGAAAAGTGCCTACCTCATCAATAAGAGCTGCAAAAACATATAACCGCACTTTTGTCACTCGTTGCAGAAGAGTGATCTTATGTAAAACAAAGTGTCAGAACATCTCTTAACCTTAAACCAACAACAAGGCAACAAGAACATTAATCTAAGCGTTTTTGACAGCAGAATTATCTGACGAACGAAAGAAAAGGGGAAAAAGAAAGTAAAAAGAAAGAATCTGATTCTGACTAACTGAAAGAAGACCTCATGTCAGTTTGTCATTGGCTTGAGACACTTTTTAGATAAGTTATCAACTAGTGGATATGTTACATTTCCTGGATAATGAAGGGCTTGCGCGGCGGAACCCGAAAAGCGAGGTTCTTGTGTTAAAGCTATGAGATTCTAACAACATAATCAATGTGCTAAGATAAATGATCAAAATGTTCACTTTAGCATATAAATGAAACCACAAGAAAAGCAATATTGCAAAGGGCATCTGTCAAAAGCAGTAGAAGGTGAAAAGAGACAAGAAACACACTATCATGTGATTGCCGCTGGAGAAAAGAGATGTGCAAAATGCAAGAATTTGTCACAAGAAAAGCTTGTAGAAATGAATACCTGGCAGTTGTGTTGCATGCTATTTTATACCCCGTTTCTTGAGAAAAGTAAACAACACTTTCAAGTTTAAAGTTTAAACCGAGGAAGATAAATAGAGGGGGAATGCACACTGTCCATAGCCTTGGTTGGCTTCAAACATCCACGCCAAATCGAATAAACTTTGATGGAAAAGAGGAAAGCAGTTTAAAAAAATTCCAACTTTTTTGGGTCCACAAGAGCACATCCGCTCAGAGTAAGATGACAAATTCCACATGAAAAAAAAAATCAAAAACCAACAATAAGATGTGGGGTTTGTGTTGGTGCATTCGGTTGCCCTTCGTTTGATCGGTTATATGAATCATATCTCATTGCTTTATGGCCATAAGCAAGTAAGCAAAGCAATCGAATCAGTAATGCCATAGGATACTAAAGAAACATGAAACCCAGGGGAAAAAATAGCTCCCATTTAGAGAAAATAAACAAATTAGGGGAAAAGGTGAAAAGAAAAAAGCCAAATTCAGGTTGCTCCAAACCAGATAACCCTGCTTTTAATTGATGGATAGAATCAAAATAGAAAGAAGAAGAAAAAAAACATCGTTTAAGAATATATCTGGAGCTGCAACCAGATAGCATACAATGTTAACAACGAGAATCTTAATTGTAAGGAATTCGAGGAGCACCTGAAGGAGAAGGACAAAAAATCAAATCACGCCCTCTCAAATAACCCGCCAAAAAAACAGGGGCAAAAACTGTCGCCGGCGACGGCGAGGACGGCGGAGGGAGAACGGGCCCCGGCAGAGACGGTGGTTGTGCCGGTGCCGGTGGCCGGAGGTTTATCGGGAACTCACTTTAATCAGCTCCTCCTGCTTAATTATTTAATTTTTTTTTTAAATGGTGATTATTGAAAATAGTTATTTTGTGAGTTGAGGATTTATACAGGGGAGGAGAGAAGAGGGGATAAATTGTGTCCGAAAATTAATGAAAACGAGACATTTTTTAATGTGGGATCATCGGTGGCGGTTCTTTGCAACCTCCATCGTTGTGTCCGTCGTTTCCCCACGTCATCTTTCGTTGCTTTATTCTTTGCGACACTTATTTATACAGTGGTAGTAATCGTCACTTTTTCTGTTAGTTTTCTTAAATCGTCACTTTGATTTGGAGTAACGCTTTCTCGATGACCTATTTTACATTTTTACCCCCTCCGTCCATTCAAGCTTCACTCGTATATATTAGAAAAGAAAATGAGTCCTTCTGTGTTTGATTGAAAAAATTAAGGTTTAAATTATAAATTAAAGTAAATGAAGATAATTTTTTGAGTTTCATTAGTCTAATAAAAAAATTTATAACTACTCCGTATTACATAATAAACTTTTAAAATTACAATTAAAATATTTTATTTTTATTATTCTAATTAAATTCCTTTTATCGGTAAAGCTATGTAAATACAGTCTTTCTGAGAATTTTACCAAAAAAAATTGTTGCAAAATTCTCGATTTGACAGGTGAAATTAATAAGGGATGTGTTCAATGGCATCCAGTACAATTGAATATGTATAGAATGCATATTTACAATTTAACCAGGACAAATATACTATTATTTTATTCTATTGTAAAAGCTTTTGTTTTTTTCCCATCAAAACATCAACCGAAGGTGGATCCTTCGGTTGGGAGTTATTCATTGGGTTCTCCACACCCTAAAAAGGCACGATAAAATAAGAGTATTTTAGATAGATGAGTAATTGTTGGTATGTTTTAAATGCGTATTAGTCGTTTCAATAGGATGGTACGGGGGTCTCGCTTGGGCTGTTATTGGCATTCTGTCTCCTGTTCTGGTTTGGGCCAGATTGTTTTTGGGCCCAAAGCCATTAGGGTTTAAGGTGGCGAGGACTATATATATATAGTGTCTCGTCTTTTATTGTACCCTGTAAGGGATAGGATTTGAGTAGGAAATCTGTAATTCTGACCTTTCTCTCTAGTGGAATCCGATCTTGGAATTCTGGTTCGATCTTGGTCGGCCGTGGATGTAGCCAATTGGTGAACCACGTAAAAATCTCGGTATCTTATTTTTCGCTTTATTTTCTTTGCTTTATTTTCTTTGCTTGTTTTTTCTCGGGTATTCCGCACAACAGTAACTATATATTACATAAAGAATATGCGATCTACTTGCCCCTGCGTTAACAAAACTAGCCCACACATCCAATAAAATCAATCATACTCTCGAATAGAAAGATTTTCCAAAATCTGAGCAACAGATCCATAAGTGGTGGTTGTAGAATTGAGTTCCAAAACTGTGAAACTGTAGGTCACGAGTTAGTTCTTAGGTGGTTCCAAAACCTCCGAGAATCCGGTGTTGAATCTAACATGTCCTTTGTTCCAGGACACCACCTGTTTGCCCGCAGAAGAAAAGAATACACAACCAATAGTCCATTCTAGTGAATTCGAATACAGGGGATACCTCTCTTATCTAATATCACTAAGAAGTGTGGTCGGCTGTGGGAGGACTCCTTGTGCGCACAGAACAAAATCGAGGATCATGTGTTTGATTACGAAATCGAGGATCATGTGTTTGATTACGGGAGTGCTGTGATTTACCTCTCGGGTGAGACTTGTGGTATTGGGTGGCCAAGGCAGTTGAGGGCGAGCCGATTAATCGCCTTTTAGGACTAAGAAGTGTTTATACGATGAAGGTTGACTAAAAATCTAAAAGGATATTGGATTGTATCATTATATATATATATATATTGGCAAAGTTTGAAAAACACGATCTTTTTATAGACATATGAAAAGACAGTGTTGAATAAGAATTATTACTCCGTCCCAGCCGAATGTGCACACTTTTTGGTCAACTTTCTCAGGTCATGTTTGACCAACGATAACTTTAGTTACGTATATTAACGGTGTGTTAAAATTTGATATTTAACATGATGATATTGGTATCTATATACTAGTTGAAATTTATGGTCAAACGTGTCTTGAGAAAATTGACCAAAAAGTGTGCAGATTCGGCTGGGACGGAGGGAGTATAAAAATGTAAAATGTTTTAGTTGCAATATTTAAAATATATTATGCAATGCGCATTGGTTATAAGTTCCAAAAATTTTATCTTGATTTTTTAAATTATAATTTAAACCTTGATCTTTTCATAATTAATGAAAAAATCATCTTTCAAGAAACAGACTCATATATTTATATTGTTAATCGAGGTGAATTAAATAAATTATTTCAAATATTAATTCTTTTATTTATTATTGAAAGATATTCAACCACTTGGGCTAGCTCAAGTGGCAAGGACTTTGTGCCCACCCAGGTGTAACTAGAGTTCAATTTTCCCTCCCCTTGAGTATTATTATCGGTAATGTTTTTGAAGGAAAAAAAATATTCTAAAAAATGTTGAAAAATATTGCCGCTAACACTGAAAATATTGTCATCGTTAATATCATGTGAAATGTAATAAAAATTGTCGATATCAATGCATAAAATAGACTTTTATTTTATTTTATGAAACTAATGCTCCCTCCATCTTATATAAAGTTGCATATTTACTTTTTGTACGCTCATTTAGTAGTGTTGAGTTGGCTAATAAGAAAGGGGGAAAAAATTTGTGATTACTTTGTATTTAAGTTGGTCACAGTGTAGTTGAAGCTACTTATGTTAAAAAGGGGAAAAGGTCAAAATATGAAAATTTCCAAAGGTTAGGCGAAAAAGGGAGTACAGACAAATGTATATTTAAAAATAATAAGCGAAGTCACATAATATCAGGTGGCAGTGATGAGTGATACGCCACGTGGGGATATGTATTAGCAATGAATCTAATGATAGTCCACGTGAGTCGGCTAATGGAAAGTCGCCGCCAATGTCAGATTAGTTCATGTCATTTTATTACTCTAACTGCTAACATTAATGCAATATCATGTGAACCCCCCATATTAAAGTTCCATTTGGTAGCTTCAGTTTTGAATGCATAAATCACATTCCTCCAAATTTATTTTTGACTAACGTGTAAAATTGACCATGAGTTCTACCTCCGTTTCGGTGGACGTGCCACCGTAGAGTTTAGGTGAATGAAATAAATGAATATCAATTTAAAAATGAAGAAAGTATAATTAGTAGGTGAAATTGAAAGAATCATTTCATAAAAAAAATGTCAAATCCACAAAAGTAATAAAAAAAGTGTGTCACATTCAATTAAACAAAAGAAGTATCAAAACAATTTCGAGTTTATCTAAAATAATAGAATAATCTTGAACATGTCAAAAGTGTCAAAATAACTTGCTAGTTTTGATACTCCCTCAATGATAGTCGAATATGCACACTTACTACTTGGTAGTCAAACTTTACCACATATTTGAATAGATATGTGAGTAATGATATTATCGTATGAGATATTATTGGATTCGTCGTTACATGTAATTTCTAAGTATTGGATTTTCATGAGCCATGAACGTCCATAATTACATATATTTACAGTCAAATATTTCTCTTGCAGACTGAGAAAAAGATTATGTGCAAATTCCCTATAACATATGAAGTATTAGTTTTAAACATTCGACGTATACTTATTGAAGTTATTTTTACTTACAAAAAGTCCGAATTTGTTTTGACCCATTTAAAAAATTCTAAATTATTTTGGATTTTACCCTTTAATTTATACAATAGGTACAATTCGAATTTTATTTTATTTTCACTTGTTTATATTTCAAAGTATATTTATTCTCTGCATGCATTCAAAATTAAAACACTTATTGTGGTGTTTTTACTCATGATCTAAATGGTTTTACATGTTTGATGAATAAATTTTTTTATTTTATAAGTAAAAAATATTTTTTTGAAGAAAAATCATAAATAACTTACTCCCTCTGTTTCATTGGATGCGACACACTTTCCTTTTTTCCGTTGTTTTTGTGAATTTGACCTACTTTCCTTTTTTGGTAATATTTCTTCATTTTCATCCGCTCATTTTACTTTTTTCTTTCTAAATTCAATTTCATCATCTCATTTCATTCATCTAAGTCAAAGCACCTAAGGCTAATGTGTCACATCCAATGAAACGGAATTAGTATTTCAAAAGTATAAGGAAATTTTGTTTAATTTTTTGTAATAATCTGTGGGTCCCGCTCTTTTTTTTAAATAGCAACATCATGTTTTTAGAACTGGGCAAAGTCTTGAAAAGGCCATAAGCTTAGACGAAGTTTGATTAGAACAATAAAATGTAAAAGGTGTAAGTTACAATTTTATTATGCAAATTGTAGTAGTTATAAAGTTTATAACTCGATTCACGCACTCTAAACCTTAGTTTTTTTATAACTTATGGAAAGATCGTGTCCGGGAGACTAACACTCTTCTTAGAATTCTTGAAACAAATAAAAATGAAACAACTAAACTTTTGAATGCTTGGGGCCACTAATGTACAAAGCAGGCCCATAGAGCACAAGTGAAACATTTTTTACTTTGTACCACTACCAAAGCCATCATATAAAACTGTAAGCCGCAGTGAAGGTAAGTGGAAACAGTACTTTTAGATTCCAAAGTTGTCATCAAATGCTCTATACTAGTGGGCCTCACTTCAAATAGTACGGCCCAATCACTGACCCAAGAATTAACTCCAGTACTCATTCAAGCAGAAGATGGCGGTAAAAGCATTCCACCAATTGGACACATAAAAACCAGTGGAATTTATTCATTTCTTACCTTAAACTTCATGTGATTTAACATCATAATACTGGAATGCTAATAATTTAGGCCTTTTTTTCCCTCTTTATTCTTATATTCTCTGGGGATTGATCAGTTCTCTTTATTTAAAATGTTTGTGACATTCCCTTTTGGAGGAATCTAATTCTGAAACTCTACTCCAGTCCATGAATGTTAAATTCCTTAATAAAGCGTTAAACTATACTTTATTAAATGCCGTGAAGCCATTAATCAATAGCACTGTAATTTATCGATTCACCCAAATTTATACTTTAAATCTGTTCAATTAAATTCATCTTCACATATATTCAATTCAGTTCAGACTAGATAACTTATGCAGTAGAGAACATCATCTTAGATGGAGTTGTTTAATTATATCACTATATATATAAATATGAACGTATACTGACCATCTAATTTCATTCATTCTTATAATATTATTATGTATGATACCGCTAGATTCGTGTAATTTAATTAACTATTTATTAGTTTTTAATGATCACTATGAATGATCAATATTAAACCTACATGTAATTAAAAATATCAACAACTAGTGTCTTTTAAATTAAATTTTGAAAGTAAATATATGTACCCTAACCACGAGAGAATGAGTAATAATATTATCATATTCCGTGCCTCCGTACCAATCAAGCATGCTTAATCAACTGCTTTTAATCAAATATTAATGTCAAAAATAATTATTAGCGTATAGTATTAATTCACAATTTTTAATAAAAAATTACTTAACTAAAATTATCAATTGATAAATACTGGTGCTGTTTACCTAAAAAGTCAACTAGGATTAATAAAATTTTACAGTTAAGGACAGTTTGGCTTAGGAGCTAAACCTCCTGAAACAAATGAAAGTTGCAACTGGGGAAAATGGAAAATACAGTTGGTAGTACGAAACATGACGTTTAATGAATGATGAATAAATGCCAAAAAGAGTCATGTCCGCTTCAAATTACGCTTCTGTGACTCATCTTCTTTGCTAATCAGTCCTTGATTTATGCTCCGAATCCAGGGGTTCCAATCCACCGCACGACGCCGTTTTCGCTCCCAAGGAACCTATAACATTACACCCTCCTCCCACCATTTCCACCAGTCAAACTCACCCTCCCTTTACGTTTGAAACTTCCAATCGGAATCCGGGGGATTCGCCGGCGCCGTGAAATTCTTCCTCAGTTATTCACCAGTTTAAGGTCGGTGAGTGGTTACTATGTTTAATTGGAATTTGTTTTGGTTTTTTCGGAGCCTAATTTGGTGGTTGCCGTTTGTCAAATGTAACCGCAAACGCTTGCGTGGAGTATCGGGATTCTTGCGGATTTTATTTTGCATTGCGGTTATCTTAAATTCAAATTGCTGTCTGAAGTCATTGTTTCCAGCGGTGTATGCTTCGCTTTTCCCCTCTCCTTTTGATTACTGCATGTCAATGTGGATGCGTAATTCCGTTTTAAATTGCGAAGTCTAGTCTCTTAGGCGGATCTGCTGAGTGTAGGGTTTTTATTTCGCACAATTATGAGATTTAGGCTGGTTTTTGTTTTAATTTCTGGAGGAATTTAGTCTTGTGCGATGGACTTATCTGTTTATCTGACTGAATTTAGGTTTTTGGTGAACTTTTCTGAGGATTACTTCTCTTGAGCCAGGATATTTAGTTCTGACTTTCAGTCCTGTTTTAACTTTTCAGTTTGTGATTGTGATTAGGTTGTGATTGTTTCTGGTTTTAGAATCCGTGCAGGAGAATGGATGGTTCCACCCTTCACACTGGTGGAAGTATGGATTTATCTCTAAGACACTATAAACTAGGAAAAACGCTAGGAATTGGTTCTTTTGGTAAAGTGAAAGTTGCAGAGCATGTATTGACTGGTCACAAAGTTGCTATCAAGATCCTCAACCGCCGAAAGATAAAGAACATGGATATGGAAGAGAAAGGTAGTATATGTTGTACACTATATTGGCATTTTTTTGCATTTGGAATTCTGACACGGAATATTTGGTTGATGAATCTGCAGTTAGAAGGGAAATCAAAATACTGCGATTGTTTATGCACCCCCACATAATTCGTCTGTATGAGGTTATAGAGACACCCACAGATATTTATGTTGTCATGGAGTATGTCAAATCTGGTGAGCTCTTTGATTATATAGTTGAAAAGGGTAGACTGCAAGAGGATGAAGCTCGAAGCTTTTTCCAACAGGTTAGAAAGCTTGAATACTTTCTGTTGTGTTCTACTGTATGTGGTAGAGTTCTTTGTGCTGGTTAAAGACCTTGCAATTACTTTGTAGATAATTTCTGGCGTCGAGTATTGCCATAGAAATATGGTAGTTCATCGAGATCTCAAACCTGAGAATTTGCTTCTGGATTCGAAATACAATGTGAAGATTGCTGATTTTGGGTTGAGTAATGTCATGCGGGATGGGCATTTTCTGAAGACCAGCTGTGGAAGTCCTAACTATGCTGCTCCAGAGGTATTGTTGGATGCCCTTCAAGTCTGGGGCTCTTTTATTCTATTCCATTGGCACATGAAGATATGATGTTTATCATATGTATAGGTTATATCTGGGAAGCTATATGCTGGGCCTGAAGTAGATGTATGGAGTTGCGGTGTTATTCTCTACGCTCTTCTATGCGGTACTCTTCCATTTGATGATGAAAATATTCCAAACCTTTTTAAGAAAATAAAGGTTGGTTGAATATTGTGGTCTCCATATCGGCTCTTACAGTGTTTGTGTTATTTTCTTTTTCCAAATAAGTACTATCAGTGGTTAGCTTTTTCCGCCTAACATTGTAATTCACTGCGGTGCCATTTTTCTTTCAGGGTGGTATATACACTCTTCCCAGCCACTTGTCTCCCGGTGCAAGAGATTTGATTCCAAGGATGCTAATTGTTGACCCAATGAAGCGAATGACTATTTCTGAGATACGCATGCACCCCTGGTTCAAAGCTCATCTGCCACGCTATTTGGCTGTTCCCCCACCTGACAGTACCCAACAAGCAAAAAAGGTTATTTTTTGAAAATGCTGAACTGCAGATTTAATAAAAATCATTGCCTATGTGATAAGGAAAGTTTTATGAATCTAAGAATGGTATCTGTTTATAAACTTCTATTTGAGAACTTAGTTTTTCACCTTCGACATTGTGCAACTTCCAATGCAGATCGACGAAGACATTCTTCTGGAAGTTGTTAAGATGGGATTTGACCGGAACAACCTTATGGATTCGCTTGGCAATAGGGTCCAAAATGAGGTAGCTTCCTCCTTTTTTCCTTGTCTTGGTCCATTTTTTATTTGTTTGTGTTTAATGCCTTACGACTTACATCTGTTAAATATTTCAGGGAACTGTAACTTACTATTTGCTACTGGACAACTGCTTTCGTCTTTTTAGTGGCTACCTCGGAGCTGAATTTAAAGAGTCGTTGGTTAGTCATTTTATTTTTAGTTAACTATGAAGTTTGTTTTTACCATCCCATCTCCGTGATATTAAGCCTGAACAATATTGAACTTGTAGGAATCTGTAGGTAGCATACTGCCGGACGAAGCTGTACCTTCAATTGGGCAATGCGTTCCTGCAATTGTGGATAACCCACAAACTTATTTTAGGCAATATTCTTTTGATAAGAATTGGACTCTTGGACTTCAGGTTGGTTATTGTTGTTAATCACTTCTTTCATGTTCACTTCTCGGAAGCTGGAGTACTTTTAATTAATTTATTTTTCAAACATTGCTCATCCCGCTTACATACCATTCCTCTCCTTTCAGTCTCATGCTAAACCTCGTGAGGTTATGACCGAAGTGCTCCAAGCCCTGCAAGATCTTAATGTTGCCTGGAAAAAGACTGGACACTACAATATGAAATGTAGATGGAGTGGGATTCCGGGTCAGCGTCAAGGCATGCTTAATAGTTCCATGCTTAATAATCATTACTTTGGGGATGGTTCCTCTATTATACCAAGTGATGGCTTTCCTAAGTTACCAGATGTAGTCAAGTTTGAGTTGCAGGTAATCCTCTCCTCTTTTTTTCCATATCGCTTTTCTAGTCCGTGCTTATTATAGTTCGCTGCAAAGTGAAGTATTATTTGTCTGATAATGCTGTTGCACGTTGCAGCTATACAAGAACCGCGATGACAAGTACCTGCTTGACATACAGAGGATTCAAGGTCCGCAGTTACTGTTTATGGAAATTTGTGCGGCTTTCCTCGACCAGCTTCGGGTCCTCTGATCTTCTGAAGATATGTTCTACTATTAGTTAAGTTAATCATGTATATATGTTAACATAGCAGCAATCAAGGTTGAACATTACCTCCATAAAGTTTCTATTTGTTTCGCGACCAATTCGCCTGTTTCTTACAGGGAGAACGGCTTGCTTGCCATCTTCTTCTGCCTCTTGAGTTTTGGCCTCTGTTGGACCTTTATACTTCCTTCTATGAAGACCAAGGCTGGAGATTTACACGTTACACATTGATAGTTCAGTTAACTATGATGGATCTTTGTGTCATTAATTCGTCAAGTCTAACCAACTTTAAACTTCAAATTCGCTTTCCTCTGTGTTTTTCCCCCCACTGTTAATGATAAAAAATCGGAAGTGTGCAAGATAACGTAGTAAATCTGCGAATTTACATCAACGTAAGAGCATTGAACTGCTAGGTTAGGTTCTGAAACCCAGAGGCGGGAGCATTAACTCTGAAAAAATGTACTATGTTGTGGATGATCGGATGTCATTTTTCAAGATTCAAACGGACCTCACTTCACCATCCTAGGACAAACAAAAGGTCGCATGAAATAATCTTGTAGATCACACAGGAATGATTTCTTTTTCATTACTGTATGATCCTAACTCTTATACTTGAAAGCCAAACATGCAATCATCATTGTTCAACTGACATAGCAAATTGGGGGAAGATCAATGGAGCTCCAAAGCGCCGCGCTTTCCTCCTCATTCTGAACCACTCCTCCTCCTTCTCCAGGTACCTTCTTCTGCACCTGTTCCTCTTCCTGAACCTTAGCCTTCTTCGAACACGCGTTCCGAAGTCGGGCCAGATTATCAGTCCTCTCTTGCTGCGCCACGCTCCCTGATTTGAGCTTCAGCTTCAGGCACTCAGTGATCCCGTTGAAGGCGTAGAGCGAAGCCGAAAACTTCCTCTCGTAGTTCATCCTCTTCATGGCCTCACTCATCATGCCCGGATCATCCCCATAACCCTCAGCCGATGGAAGATCAAAAGGGTAGCATGATCCTATCTCATCCACAAAGTGGAAGTCCACGATCCCTGGATTCACATTCTCATCCTTCCCTTCCTCCTCCTCCTCCTCCTCGCCGCCATACTCGCCTGTTTCCTGATTAGCCACCATGTCCCCCCAGTCAATCTGGTCGAGATTCGGCCCTGGATAGTTCTGAGTGAGGCCTGATTCAGAGCTCACATTCTGGTTTTCAGGGGTGTAGCTGTAGTCCTCCATGTCATTGAGGAAATCAGCGAATTGCGCGTCGTGAAAATCAGGGCATCCATCAGGGCACTCCCCTGGCTGCTGCTGCTGATCCATGGGAACCGACGGCAGATTCGAAGCAGCAGCAGCAGCCATGGAGTTGTTCCTGGCTTTAAGCCTACTCAGAAGAAGATTTGTGATCTTGGAAGGTAAGGCAGGATTCTGAGCATTGGATGAAGAACAAGGCCAGAAATTGGTCCGGGTGTTTGCCCCTCTAAGCAGACATGCTGCTTCATCGTAAGCCCTTGCAGCTTCCTCGGCTGTGTCGAAAGTGCCCAGCCACACCCTGATCTTCTGGATGGTGTCTTTGATCTCCGCCACCCATCTCCCCGACGGCCGCTGCCGGACCCCGACGAAGCGCTTCCGGGCCCGCCGCGCCCCGCCGAGGGCTGCGGCAGCTGCAGCCTCCTTCACCATGTCGTCCCAGGCAGCATTGGTGTTGCTGTCTTCGTCGCACGATGATGAAGAGGTTTTCTCCTCCATTGCTGCACCAGTGTTCTCACCTGCTTGCTTTCTCTTTCTGCCCATTGTTGTTTGCTAGTTCTTGTTGATGTTGTTGATGAGGTAATGAGTGGTGGTTTTGTATGGGAATGGGCTTACTTATATGGAAATGGAGTCGGATGGTGTCAAAGGAGGATTGGAGGTGAAAGGGTGTTTTTTGTTTGTTCACATACATTTGTTGTTTACAATTTTCAGCATCATATAGAATAGAAACATGTGGAGGTTTCTCTTTGATCGTATACTTGGTGGGATATCAAGCGTAGTTGTTTATGTGTTTTAAATACATCCAATGGATGCTTTGACTAGGCCAAAGATCGAGTTCCTAACTTTCTATTCTCTATGGTATACCGTCCATTCTCCTAACACTGACATCTTACTGTTTGGATCATTTTCTATGTTACTTTCCTTGCCCACTTGTTTTCACACTTTTGCTTTTTGCACCATGTCCAAGATACATGTTTGATCATTAATATATTTACCTACGATGTCCAAGATACATGTTTGATGTTAATATCTTCTACTCAAATCGTCGTAACAAGTAGTTTTTAAGTATTAAGTAGAAGGAGATTCGCTTCTGCTTTTTCCTAAAAAATAAATTATGCTTTCAAAAAATATTTTAACTGTGTACCAAATACTAAAAATATGCTTAGTTTAGCACTTATAATCTTTGTCAAACACGCACCAGGTAGCATAGAGGGAAAGCTTTAGACATTGGTTTTTGTCCCCTTAACTGTACCTGATATTTCTTGGAGGATATCACAACCAACTGGGAAGGAAATACGCCTGGTATTTGAGTGATTAAACTAATAAAAAGAGATATTGTAGTTTAAAATATTGGAATGGAGGAGTGCATAGAAGTCATCATATTGATGAAAATGACCTATTTTTGTAATTTTCAAAACGCACTGATACTTACAGCAGGTTGTAAGTAACTCCTAGTCGAAATTGAAACAACGATTCGTGTAGGTTGCTATATGTTCAATGGACAATAAAGCAAATCGATTATTTTCAATATTTAAGGTCGCATGTAAGTTCTCTCACTATTTTTCACAATCTTTAAATATATAAATGCATTTTCAACAAACTTGTTAATGTGGATAAGCAGGATGTGCTGAGATGATAATTTCAAGGAAAGAGTGATCTCGTGATTGGTTTGTTACTGTATGTTAATATAATTTGAGTTGTTGGAAAGTTTAAAAATAATCTCAAATTTTATGATTTTGCAGTCAATGATAATTAATGTAAGCCAATTGTGAAATGATAAAAAAGTCTTCGAATTTAATTTGGTAAAAAAAACTCTTGTCCCTAAGTTTTTATTTTTTTACACTCGGAACTATATTATCACATTGAAAATGAGGCATCGGTCATCCACGTCATCTTCCTTCGAGGACTAAACGTCGTTGTTACACTGTTAGTTGTCGTCTTTGGAGTAACTATCCAGCAGGATCAGACTTAGAGTTGAAGGAATTAATGACGAATTCAACTTAATTTGCCAACTACCAGAACTTTCTGGACTAGAGGACTTTTCCATTCCTCCCACGACATAGAAATAGCAAAGTATCATATCCGTAATTATGGTGGTGGCTCAAACCAAAGGGTATGAATCCCAAAATAATGATGATTTGGGGTGTGGTTCTAATAAGGGAAGACTGGGGAAATGATGACTCTGAGCGTGTGGTGTTTGTTGGAGCCGTTTGAAATATTCAGCTGACACATAGGGGAAATGAGATTGGTAACGACATAAAGAGAGGAAGGGAACCGTTGGGACAAGATGGGTGAGGAAAGAGGAGGAGAGGATGTGTGGCAGTGTTGAAATTAATGGTATTGGTGGTGCAATGAGACGCTATTGAGTTGGGTGACATTGGTGGGCAACGTGGTGTTGTGGTAACATTAGTGAATGCTGAAATTAATGGGCTAGAGCTGCCAAACAAAAAAGACTACTTTTGTCATTTGTTTCTTTTGGTCGAAAATTGATGAAAAGGGTTAAGTTCTAAATTTTTACACTATTTAGGGTTATTCCAGCACATTCAAAAAATGTATATGTTGGCCAAATGTTATACATGCACTTTTCAAAAAACTAGAGGTCATGTATTCCTTCGGAAAAATTCAGCCAAACTACCAAGGGTACTAATGTAATTTATGTTACCTCTTAGTTGGAAAGTTTTAAATCAACGCCGATCAATGATCAGAGGGATTAATTTATTCAAGTCAATGTCAATCAAGGTTTATGAGCACTTTAGAAAAACTCGAGGTTATATTGACACATATGCAAAGAAATTAGGATCACATATGTATTTAATCATTTTTTTCTTTCTGTGATGTTAGGGTCGTCTGATCGGAGAATCTAAGAAGGAAAAAAGAAAGCTTGACACATCATTTCCTTGGAGTGAAAGCCGATATCATTTATTTTTTGGGCCAGATCAGCCTGATATTTTGACTATTCGTTTTCTTCACATTAAAGATAATATCCTTGTTCTTAGGGCCTGGTACTTTGACTCCTTTGGAGTAAAAGACGATATATCTTGCGCTCATAGCCACTTCATCTTGACACTTTAACTCTTCAATTCATGTAATGATGTTTTGTTGAGATTATTAACTATTCATTTATTCTTATTTTTCTTCAATAAGATTCTCCGTTTTACTTATTACTCAGCTTGAACTTGAAGTTTAAAATTTTCTAAATTCTTCGTACAGTGTCGTGTTCTCCCATTTCATAAACCACCACAAACTTCTACCTCACTAACAAATTATTATAAAACAAATCAATTTCCTTTAATTTCTAGAACCAGTCACTTATTCCTTTCACTTCGCTGTACTCGATTCAAACACTCCCAAGTAAGGGGGTGAAAACATCGGAAAATTTGAAGTAAATATTGCATCTTAAGTGTTGGGCGAATCAGATTCTTTCACGTGTTCCACAAATCATTATTTACTTTCTAAAAAGTTCCCCCCTTTACTAAACATACAGTTCGTAAAATACATGGTGAAATCTAATCTGCCAACGCCTTAACATACCACATTTGCTAACATATAAAATGTTCCGGTGAAAACACGGATCCAAGTAGTAGCGATTACTACCAAGGGCGGGGATGTCCAAAATCTCCCACTGGTGCTTGTCATATTTTGTGTCTCCACATCCAAAAATTAGCCACACTTTTTCCCTCAATGCGTTAACGTTAATATACAAAACTATTAACGTAGCTTTCTCCCTTGTAAACCATATGGCCTTCGAGGAAGCTGCAGCGGACAGTGACGTCCGTAGCATCACGCGGATATCTGAAACCAACAAACGACCACTGTCACCTGCCGTTTCTTTAACCCACTTTTGCATCCCACTTTTGTGACACTTCTAAAAGAGTTACACATAAATTGTTGATTAATGACTAATCCACTTTCAATAGACACGTTAACTTTAGAGAGTAGATACGATGCTTTAATGTCAGGACCATATAAGAGTAGAACATTATAACTGTCATAAAGTGTGCTTACTGTATGAGTGGTATGGTGATTAAGCGTCTGGCTGATTCATCACTAATTTTTTTTCTTAAAAGAGGAGTTTCTTGATGGTACTATAGGCGTTCCATCTTTCGTACATGATTTCAAATGCAACCCTGATTCGGTCATCGTGAATTGGGTCTTTGTTCAGTGGTTAATCTACCTTTCTATATAACATGGATGACCAAGGTTCTAGTCACACACCTAGCAGGATTGTGAATTTTAGAGCAATTTCTTGTAAAAGTTACCCGGCATTATGAGAACTTGTTAAGTATTACTCATCGCTATGGAATCGTGTCGGTGGCCCCCCTTGTGGTTTCTCGGCCTGCAAGTGCATGAAGGTGCGGTCATGGTGGTTCGATGGTGGTGCAGCAGCTAGGTGTTCTTCGCAATGTGTCTCCAACTATTCAACTTGATGGAGTTTCAGGCTTCACTGGATTTCAACATATTCAAGTGGTGGTGTCTCCTAGATTTCAACAGATTCAAATGGATGGAGTTTCATGCTTCACTGGATTTCAACATATTCAAGTGGTGGTGTCTCTTAGGTTAGTCTTATTTGTATATTATGATGTTTATATGTGATTTACTCCATTTGGTCCCAAAATATGAACACCATACAATGAGCACTTTTTTTAAAAAAAAGTAAAATAAGTAGAGGAAATTGTATTGGAAAAGTATAAAGTAAAATTTGTGGATGAAAATGATCTAGAATTTGCTAAAAGATGAAGGTGTCAATATAAAAGACCATCCAAAAAAGAAAAATTGTGCCAATATTAAAAAAAAAAATGAGAGGGAGTAGTTGTTTGTACATAATATTTAGGGATAAGTGTTCATATAACCCTATGATAATTTTTAGTGCAAATAACCCTAACTAGTTAATAAAAGTGCCAATATAACCCTCAGACCCCATTTCCGGCATTGACCTCAATTTTCCGGGATTGACTATGTAAATTGACCAAAATACCCTTTGGGCTAACTCTGAAATTAGATGGACAATTTTACCCTCATAGTTCGCCGGACCGCCGCCAGAACAGGTAGGGTTATATCAGCACATCATGAAATCTTATTGGGTTATATCAGCACACTCCTAATGTTTGTAGGGTTATATCAGCACATTCTTAAAACTTACAGGGTTATATCAGCACATATTATAAATATTAAGTGTGTGGTACTCGGCTGGCCTTAACGGACGGCCACATCATCATATACTCCACTATAACATCATAAAAATATCTTATACAACATAAAATTTGACATCACAACACCATCATTAATATTAAACACCATTATCACATATCATAATCTCATTTCAAAACTTATCAACATTAAAAACCATAGGTCGAAAGGCACAGCAAAATAACAATCACACACAACATCAAAGGTTATCCAATCATCAATCCACACAACACCAAAGGTCATCCAATCATCAATTCAGAGTAAACACAACAAAATAAACAAAATATCATTAAAACCTCCATATTCTATAGTATGTGCTGATATGACCCTACATTTTTAATAATGAGTTGATATAACCCTATAAATTCTAGGAATGTACTGATTTAACCCTACCAGTTTTCATAATGTGCTAATTTAACCCTACCAGTTTTCATAATGTGCTGATATAACCCTACCTAATCCGGCGGCGGCAGAGTATTGATGAGTCTGAGGGTTGACGCCATTTCCTATTTTTCCTATTTTGTTTTTTTCACAAGGGCAAACAAGTAATTTTATAAAATTCTGGCTAAAAGTTGTCGGGGAGGGTTATACTGGCACTTTCACTAACTAAATAGGGTTATATTGACACTTTTGAATATTAAAAGGTTATATTGACACTTATGTCAAGCAGGTAGAGTTACAAAAATATTTTTTTCTAATATTTTTTATGCATAGAAAAGAAACTGATTTGGTCCTCTATACATATTTGTAACTTACCAAAGGCCATGTATAACCATGGAAGTCAGGCAACAAAGAGTAGGACAGACAAGATTTTGTAGAGAAAATGGAAGGCTTCACAATCGCATAGCTATGATAATGTAAAGAATAAGCAGGTCTACATTGTTCCAATTGTCGACAATTCCAACCTTTTTGCGCTTGTTACTTTGTTTATTGTTTGAGGTACATTTTGCATCTCTTCACAGGGAGTGCCACGTGGAGGCAAAATCCCCTATTTTCACCCCAAATCAATTCAACACCAAAAAACATAGTCAATGGCCCTCCATATGGACGCCCCAAACACAAGTATCTTCGGTCCCCTAACTAACGTTGTCATATGATGCTAATATGTCCTCACTGTTTTTATTTCTTTTTTTGTGATGAAATTGGAATAGTATATAAGAGGAGGTTTGATGGTATCGTGAAAAAATAAATTTAATTGCGCTAATAAAATTTTCAACAAAATAAAAGATGTTAGTGATCGTAGGAGTGACTTGTGCACTGTCTTGCCACCTCATTTCCGTTGGTGGATGTGAAATTGTTTGAAACTATTTTTAATCTAATGAGAATGGGAGGAAGAAATTGAGAGAGAAAATGAAGAGAGTGATGGACGAATAAATATATCTCTTTTATCATAATATAATGTGACACTTATAAGAAACAGACTAGATTAGAAAGTGTGACGCTATCAAGAGAATAGAAAAAGGATTCTGCTTTACCATTCAAACCAAATGGCATGTAAGATGTGATTTGATATGACACCATTGATACCAAAACAAATTAATGGCCATATATACTCAATCTTGATCATGTACAATGCAAAGAATCACAACAAATGCTACATCAGATAGAATAAACAACAAAATATACAGAGACCAATGTGGCCTTTTCATACATGATCCATGATCCATGATCCACTCTATCTCAGAAGGGGAGAGTGTAAACTGTCCTCATCTATGGAAGGATAATGTATGCTTCCATCACTCCTGGAATACCGAAGTGGTGCCATGGCTGGATCCCGATACGCGTTCTCCAGTTCGCGATAAAAACTTGAGATCCCGCGATCTTTCTGATCTCCGAGATCTTTCTTTATCAGGGTCTGCACCACATTGCAGCAGATAATGTTTTATAACAGGTATCGTAACATAAAGAACAAAACTGATGATGCCAGAATACGAGTGTTTAAGGAATCGAAGAACCTACCTCAGCAGAAAAATCTTTAAACGTGGGAACAAAACGCCTCTGGCAGTAATTGTGGAAGATAAGAGTGAGAATGGGAAGAGGAACTACTGAATATGAAGCTAATGGCAGTTTCTTCAGCCCGAATATCCCACTAGCAACAATATGCATTAGCACTAAAGAGAATATCGTCGAGTTGTGAACAACAGGCCAAAACTTCCCACCAGTCTCAAACTTAGGTGAATAGACATGTAACAGCTGCACCAAGAACTTCAACAGTTAATATACTGTAAAAATCACTGATTTGGAGGAGTAACAAAAAACAGGAGGAAATAAATAACTGATTCACCTGATGTCGGTAGATTATGTATGCCAGAAAGAAGAAAACCAAGAGAAAAGGCAGTATCAGAGGTGCAAGGAAGAAGTATGTTATTCCAAGGAGGCCGAAAAAGAGCATCCCCGGGATTTCCTTATGGTAGCGAATAGCTGGCGCTTTGAAATCATCGAGAGAGTCTCCACCAAATACTTTTTGAAATGCTTTTTTCATGAGAAACTTAACCAATCTTCTCAGTTGAAAAAGTTCCAGTGAAGCACCGGTCCACCCTGATGTCACAACATACGCTACGAAAAATGTTGCCTGCAACAAGATAACAGCGCGATATCATTCTCTTCGTTCCATTCAGCAAGATACAAGAAAAACTAGTTCAAAATGTGACAGAAATAAGGAAAGGAGAAACCTCGAAGGATATCATCATTTCAGTAGTTCAGACATATACCTGTCCAGGAAGTGCTACACCGAGTAAATGAGGAATTTTCTTTGGCTCAAGAAAGACATCAACGCGATAGAGAGCTGATCCAGATAATACATTTGCAAAGTAGACGTTCCAAATAGTAAACAGGAGTACTTTTATGCACGCGCTTTTTTCAATCTGACTCAGTGCAATATACCCTTGTACTGAGGATAGCATACGCATTATAGTTGGCACAAAATGCAGAAAGATTTGCAGAACAAGACTAGGAAGATATCCCGTAACTATGTGACCAACAAATTTTCTGTAAAATGCAACAAAAATAGAGATCATCTAAAGGTCTTAGGTCTTAGGTAATGATGTAGAATTTTGTATTAATTCATGATAAAGTGATTATTACTTACATTTCTAAGATGCCTTTCAGAAAAGGGAATAAGAGCTCGAGCTGGTCCAAATGAGTAAGGCCTTGAACTACCAAGACAGGTATGAAGAATAGAATAGTGAGAACAGCGCAAGCACCGAAAACAGTAAGGGTAGAAATCCATCTCCGCGTAAAAGTTGATGAAAAGAAAGGCCAGTGAACATCCTGGGGATGAGGAGCGCGCTCAGTAATCCATTCCGTGGGATTCTCCCCTTGCCTGATACGCAGCGCTACTGCTGCACCAAGACGTGTCTTAAACGACACAAATGCAGATCGAACTTCCTGACAAAATGATGAACAAACATAAAATAAAATGGAGTTTATGTATCGAATGCAGAAGTTATAAGATAAATTCTGCTGAAAATTGGAAGCCAAGGTACCTTTGTTGTTTGATTTGAAGATTTTTCAGTTTGCATATTACGTTCGATATCTACCAACTGCTTCTGGTACTGATCCAGAAGATCAACTTTCCGTCCAGTGAGTCCCATGAAGCCATCGCGCTTGAACCTTTTTTCATGCTTACTAGATCTCAAGCTGACAACCTTTCCATACAACTTATCTGCTTCACTCTGAAGGAATATTAGACAGAGAGCTTAAACTGATGGGAATCGGAGATAGTAAAGAAAATTGGCAACACTATTACAAGTAAGGCAAAACTAATCTAGTGATACTTACTTTAAGAGTTTTGAGCTTGCTTGTTCGGTGAACTACACAGTGTGAAAGATAAGTAGAAGGATAATATTCACTGAAAAAGCTCTCAACACTGTCACTAACGCTTTCCCCACGCGAAATGGGGATGCCGCGCACTAGGATTGTGAAATGCTGAGGTTGGTTTTTGGATGAGAAGAAACGTGACAATCTTTTGGATGAAATATATTTGTACTCCTGCAGATGAAATAACATTTCAGCTTATAGAAAACTGACAAAAAGACCAACTTTGATTTGCAACACATGACTCACTTACAAAATAAAGAAGGCAGCAGACAAACACCGTGAAAACATATACAGCGGAGAAGTGAATCCACAACCTTATAATGGCCAATAAGACTGTCAGAGTTCAGAACCACCGAAAAGCCTACCAACAAGCACAAATAGAGAAGAACAATAAACCAAAACAACACAGTTTTACCATGCCCAACTACATAAAACCAATGTTTAACAAGTAATTTGAGTTGTCAAGAAAAGCACATTGCCTAAACGGAAAGACTCACTTTAGAGATAACTCCAAGCACAGCACAAAAACATCTTATACTCCCACAAATCACAAAATTCTCCAAGACAAAACAATGAACTCCAATCATAAGCTCCATTCTAAAATGCAGTTGCACATGATCACCTGTTGGAGCCATCCTCCATATTCGAAATGGTAAATGTTTCGAGAGTTTTATCTTGCAAGCCGGTGAAGTCAAAACTGACCTGGTCACCCATATAGTTTACCGGAACAAGAACACAAACCCCAATAACAGAAGCAAAAGCAAACATCCTCATACTGCAAAACAACTTCGCATGAATCAGCAGAAAACAATACCGAACAGAAAGCCAACATCAAACCAATGATCAAAACCTGAAGATGAAAATCCGCATGAAGACAACAGCATCGAAACCCGAAGCCTCCAACAGCTCATCCTCGGACGGATGCCACGCGGTTCTCAACCAGTTAGCAGAAGGCAAGTATCTCTCCAAGTCAAAATCTTTCTTCTTCCTATCCTTCCCCTTGTGTTTTTGCTGAGCTTCTCCCTCAGCCACGGCACGCGGCGCGTAAACATAAACACACCCCGGCTGCTGCCTTAACACAGAATAGAGCACAAAATACAGTACGCTGATAGCAAGATTGATGGCAACCGAAGTCAAAAGTGCAGAAAGGATCATCTTTTCTCAGAAATATTTACGTTTGATTCATGTAATAAGGTCAACGCCTGTGAGTTATGATGCATTATTCAGCTTGCAACTGAGCATTTGAGGAGAAATGTCTGAATGGAAATGTGAAGATGAAGAAGTTGTCATTGACAATTCGACAGTGACGGAGAGCAGAAAGGAAGCTGCCGTGTGTTGTTCAAGGTATCGGGTTTGGATTTTAGGCGGGGTTGATGGATCCGGTTCATTATTAAAAACGACATAAATTACTTATGAATTCTGGAAATATACCTCAACAATGTTGCCAACGATTGACTGACGTGGTCTTTTAATACTAATACCAATTATTGCAATTGTACTACCAACTATAAGCAAGAATAACGTGGTATTTTAATATTTAAGACTTCATACAGTATGATCAATTTGCACATCGATAAAATCTATACTCCCCAGTTCAACTGTAACTCCACTCCTTTATATTTAATTTTTAAGACATGTTTGATCATCAATAAATTAATTACTTCCTATGTTATATAAAAATTTATATTCAAAGATACATGTTACGATTATTCTAACAACGTCTCACATAATTTTTTTATTAATTATATACAAAACTAAATTTTATGGTCAAATGTGTCATAAAAAATAATTAAATGGTGCAGCTGGGACAGAAGATGAGAGTAATAAAATATATTTACTTGAAATAATAAATAAATATGTAACACAAAATGTATTTTTTAAATAACTTAGTATTAATACGTACAATGCAAGTTAAAGTTTTTTTGAAAAGAGAAAAAAAAAGGTAACCGAACATACTAATGCAAAGTTGTAGGTTCGAAACGGAAGGTAGATGGATTCTTAGGTCCTAAAGTGCAAAATCAACAATGCGAACGAACAATGTCCACTGCCACTGGTATGTAGTGATATTTGCTAGCATCACACCCACACAATTTAATCAATCATCAACTCACTCCTCAGAATGTACATTTATTAGAGTCACAACAACAAACTATCAATGCTACATCAGATACAACACAATAAAACACAATACAGATAAAGATCTCAAACAAAACCACACCCCATTATGTACAGTGAGTCAGTGACTAAGTAAAACCTTTTCATTCATCCATGATCCGCTCTATGCAAGAAGGGGAGTGTTAATGCTATCATCAGTTCTAGAGTGTTCACGCGGTGCCAAGGCCGGATCCCGGTATGCATTTTCGAGCTCCCCGTAGAAAGTTGAGATGGCTGGATCATTTTGGTCAATCTTGTCTTTCTTTATCAAACTCTGCACAGCATGGGATTTTAGGTTAGTTACTAAATCATTACAAGGAGCTATCCAACGGTGTAAGAAAGGCCCAAGAAATGGAATCAATACAAGCCTATACGTATGGGAATCATGACATGAAGAACGAAACTTTCATTGTAGAAGTGTTAAAAAGAAATGGAAGAGTCTACCTCGGTAGAGAAGTCTTGAAATGTAGGGAGGAAACGCCTTTGGCAGTAGTTGTTGAAGATGAGAGTGAGAATAGGAAGGGGACTTGTTAAGCTGGATGCAAGCGGTTGATTCTTCAGCCCAAATATTCCAATTGCAATGACATGCATAAGAACTAGCGAGAATATAGTTGAAGAATGTACTATGGGCCAGAACTTTCCTCCAGTCTCGAAAGTAGGTGCATAGACATTTAGTAGCTGATCAAAGAACTTCAAAAGTTAATACAGTGTAATCACATGCAAGTAAACCAAAATAGTTTCATTGGTTTAACAGAGCCAGATGTTGATGCATTTGGCTGACCTGGTGACGGTAGACTATGTATGCCAGACAGTAGAAAACCAAGAGAAAAGGCAATATTAGTGGTGCCAGGAAGAAGTATGTAACACCAAGGAGGCCAAAAAAGAGCAACCCGGGGATAGCACTATGGTAAGGAATGGATGGCACTGTGATATCATCATGAGATTTTCTTCCAAATATTCTCCTGAAGCAACTAAAAAGCAGTCCTTTTGGTTGAAGAAGTTCTGAAGAAGTACCAGTCCACCCAGAAGTCACGACATATGCTGTGAAAAAGGTAGCCTACACCAACATAGCAAGATACAGTAATCTGTACATCAATCTCTTTATACAATGGAGGGATATGGTAACCAGTTTTTGTACAAACACTTACTTTATTCAGCTTTCTGATATTGCTTAACAAACAGGGTACGCAATTATCATAGAAATTCAGGCACGGAATTTCTTTTTAAGGCAATTGTAACAGAAGAAATAAGAAACAGGAAACCTTAAAGCACATATCACTTCAATGGACCAACAATGGAAATAATTGGCAGATACCTGTGCGGGAACTGCTACACCTAGTAGTTGAGGAATTTTCTTTGGCTCAAGAAGAATATGAAAACGATAGAGAGCTGTTCCTGACAATACATTCGCAAAGAAAACGTTCCAAATAACAAACAGCAATACTTTTATGCACGCACTTTTTTCAATCTGACTCAGTGCAATATACCCTTGTATTGAGGATAACATAACCATTATAGGTGGCACAAAAACCAGAAACATTTGCAGAATAAGACTAGGAAGATATCCGGTTATTATGCGGCTGACGAATGTTCTGCAAAATGCAAATTAAAACTTATTAATGACCAACTTACATTTGTGTCTGGCAGTTGGAGAAATTAAAGATTATGGCTGACCAAAAAATATAGAAGTAAAAGTCGAGGATAGTGAGAGGAGAGAGTATAGAACTGTAGAGTAATGTGTAGGACAGTAGTAGATATTTATGCAGTCATAAGAAGGTATTAGAGCTGGTTCAAATTTTCAATCTACAGTTCAGAGAGATTATCCATGTTTGTCACCATAAAACGACGGTGACAGCTCAAGATGTTAGAAATTGCAACTGGTGCAATGTTATGCTATATGCTACTTGGGTGGAGCTTCTCCATCTAAGACTGCCCTGATTTTTATTTTTTTTTCCTTCTTTTAACTCCATTTAAAAGTGAAACATAACTCTTATGGAAATCAAGTTTTTCGTTCTTCAAGGACAGAGGCCTTACATAAAGATAAAGGATTTTGAATAACATATGATCCAGCAATGATAAAGTCTTAAAAGGCACACAGTAAAGAAACCTAAACTAGCTGGATCAGATATGCTTAAGTTCTGGGAGTTCCTTAACTCAGGAAAAAGAAACAACAGCATAGAAAGCCCATCACAAAGAAAACTGTAGTCTGATTGCTTACATTCTCAAAATGCTTTTCAGAAAAGGGAAATAGGCCTCCAGCTGGTCTAAATGAGTAAGGCCTTGCACTAGCAGAACAGGTAGAAAGAATAAAATAGTAAGAACAGCGCAAGAAGCGAAAACAAATATGGTACAAATCCATCTCGTCATAAAAGATGATGAAAAGAAAGGCCAGTAAATATCCTGAGGATGAGGGGCTGGCTCGGTAACCCATTCAGTAGGATTTTCCCCTTGTCTGATGCGTGAAGCAATTGCTGCAACAAGCCGTGATTTAAAAGACACAAAGGCTGCTCGAACTTCCTGTCAAAATGAGGGTAGATTATCATTAAAAACTAAAGCATGTTGCAAAAAAATTACTCCCTCCGCCCCACTGTTTACTACCCTTTTTTGTCAGAATTTTCAAGGCATGTTTGACCATTGATAACTTTAGTTACATAACAACGGCATGTAGAAAGTGATATTTAGAAAATACACGTTACATCGAATCTAACAATGTCTCATGATGAAATTTTAATTAAATACTAACTGAAGTTTATGGTCAAACATGTCTTGAAAATCATGAGGGAAAAAATGGGACGAAGGGAGTAAGCATAATGCAATTAAAATGTAGGCCAAGTTACCTCAGCTGAAGATTGCTCTGTTTGCACACTGCGTTCAATATCTACCAACTTCTTTCCATAATGATCCTGAATATCAACCTTTCGTCCAAAAAGTCCCAGAAAGCCATCACGCTTGAACCTTTGTTTGTGGTTACTTGATCTTGAGCGAACAAGTTTGCCATACAACTTATCAGCTTCATTCTGAAGATTTAACAAACAGATATCAGTGATTAACTGCAATCTCATTATTAAACTGGTGTGTGTGTATAAGTTGTCAATTGTCATTGAACAAGATGTAGCGATCCTCATTGATATCTGCTTTCTTCCAAAACAAACTGGTTAATTAACACATTTAACATCAGAGAAATATTGGATCAAACCTGTGACTGTTTTTGCAAAACTACCAAGGTTATAATAAGAAAAGGAGCAAATAATATGATACCATGCATGCAGAGGTATTATAATACCATTATCTCACTTCATGGTAGACTGATATTACAACAAATCATTTCAGAAACTGGCACATATCACTTCATGGTAGACTGATATTACAACAAATCATTTCAGAAACTGGCACATACTGAGGTACTGAGGTAAGTTAGGTAACCTTTTTATATTCTGTTTAAAGTAAAAAAGCAATTGATCAAAATTTAGCTATCCTGAGAAACCATTACTGATTTACTATAAGGAAACGGCTGCTCAGTTTTTGACAAATAATGATTGAAGCTAAACTGAAAAACTATTTAGGGTCAAGTGACAGGAAACAAAAAATAGTAAAGAGAACCGGCAACATTAGCGACAAGGGGAGTGAATCAGGTGATACTTACTATAAGACCTTTGAGTTTTCTTGTTCGATGTACCACACAGTGTGTAAGATAAGAAGAAGGATAAGATTCAGTGAAAAAGCTCTCAACACTGTCATCAATGCTTCTCCCAGAAGGAGTGGGGATGCCGCGCACCAGAATAGTGAAATGTTGGGGTTCATGTTTAGAGGAGTAGAATAATTCCAACCTTTTGGACGAAATATTCGAGTATTCCTGCAAATTCAATATTGTCTCAGCATCTAGTGTTTCAAAGTTCTGCTGCACAAACTGAATAATTTACCAACCTAGGTATGCTACTCATGATTCACTTACAAAATAAAGGAGGCAGCAGACAAACACCGTGAATATATATACAGCAGAGAAGTGAATCCACAACCTTAAAAGGGCCAGTAAGATTGTCAGAGTTCAGAACCCCCCAAAAGCCCACTAAAAAACACTAACTTCAGATAACGATGAAGACAACATCACCCACAGCAATCTTTAGTCACGAGAAGGAAGTAAATAAGATCAAGAAACCAAACGAACAAAAGCTTTAGCTTTTACCATAATGACTATATTGTATGTGAAAGACACTTTATGAAACAAATGTTTAAGAGGTAATATTAACATGAAAATAAACTATTAAAACAGATATGTCTGGAATAGCTCCAGACAAACCACATCATCTTATATCCCCAAAAATCACCATAAACAATTCCATATTTGAGTCCAGACATTGAATTCAAACTACACCGTAAAATGCAAAAGACAATGATCACCTGTTCGAGCCATCATTCACATTTGATATAGTAAATGTTTCCAGAGATTTATTTTGCAAGCCGGCGAAGTCAAAACTCAGCTGGTTACCCGAATAATTAACAGGAAGCAGAACGAAAACCCCGATAACAGCCGCAAAAACAAATATCCTCATACTGCAAAACAACACCAATCATATTAACAGTACAAAAAACAACAGTACAATATCAGAGAAAACTACACCAAATTAAGCGAACCTGAAGATGAGAATCCGCATGAAGACGACAGCATCGAAACCCGATTTCGATAGCAGCTCATCTTCGGTAGGCTGCCATGCTCTTCTCAACCAACCAGCAGAAGGTATCAACCTCTCCAAGTCGAAATCTCTTTCTTCCCGCTGTTCTGATTTTCGATCAGCAACCAAACGCGGTGCATACACATCGCGATTCCCCGGCTGCTTTCGCAGTATGGAAAAGAGCGCAAAACACAAAACACTGATCGCGAGATTTATTCCAACAGATGTCAACAGCGCAGATAGTATCATTTCTTCTCCTTCTAATCACTATTATAAACTCAATAACCACCTGAAATTTTGAAAGTTAATTTAAAATGCCAACAGGAAGAACAAATGAAGCTGAAAATCATTATACTCGAATTAGTACAGCTCAGTGATTGCAAGGGTCTTAGTGTTGTTACTTGTTGGCATTCAGGAGGTCAGCGGGGCGGCGGAGGAGGCGGAGGGGACGGAGGGGAGTGTCGGACGCGGCGGGCGGTGGTGGTGGGCGAAGAAGAGAAATGTTGAGTATTGCGGAGGGTGGAAGTAAAGTGTACGGGTTCGGGTCGGGTGTGGATGTATTGATTTGATGCTTGCTGGCTGGACCCTCGACAGATGACACGTGTATTTGACCCGACTTTCTTTCTTAATCGACCGACTTCCAAGTTATACCTTCTTTGTCGCAAATAAGTGGACAGGTGAAATATGGGTTAGATAAAGTGGGTATTTAAAAATATGGGTAGGATGCATTTTATGATCGGTTAAAAATGGGTCAGGTCAAAATGGTTGGGTTGAAACGTGGGATAAAATTATTTAACTCATGAGTTAAAAAAGGTAAACATGCGGGTTTCAACTCATATATGAACCTATATGGATTTATGTATTAACCTATATGGGTAAAACCTGTTGGTTTCAGCCCATATATTGACCCTAGGTTTATATATCAACACATATGAGTAAATCAACAGGTTCCAATCTATATATTGACCCATATGGGTTTATATACCTACACATATGGGTAAACCCGCGGTCAACCCACCAACCCAACCCGCTCAACCCATATTTTTCAACTACCCATTTTACTCATTACTCATTTTACACATACCCACTCAGATTTAATGATAGACAACCCGCTTGACCTGCGGGTTACGGGTCTATTTTATCACCCCTAACCTTCTTGAACACTTATAATTTGTATATAAAAAAATCACCTAAGTCTTGTTTTACTAAAGTTTAGGCATAGATTATTTGATGCAATTGTTAAATATTTAACTGTTCATTTTAAAAGCTCCAAATAATTTTTAGAAAGGGAAAATTTTGTACTCCCCCATCCCAGGGGAACCTGCAGAGAGAGAAAATCTCTCTGCAAATTTTCCCTTGGTGAAAAGATTATTTTACCCTTGTCATCTTCACCTAATTCCTTCCCAATGTTTTCTCCATGCGTTCCCCCCTTCCCACATATGCTGCCGACTCACCTCTCTTCCTCCGCCGATGCCTCCTCTCTCGCCTCTGCGTCCTCTCTCCTCCTCCTCCGCCTCCCCCCCCCCCCCGCCTTACCTCTCCTCCTTTGCCTCACCTATACTCCTACGCCTCACCTCCGCATCACAAATGGGGAAATAGGGTTCTATTGCAGATGGTTGCGGCTCTGGTCGTAGATGGGGTGGCAGTCGGAGTTGGGGGGAAGGTAGGGTTCCTCCTCACCTAATTCCTTCTCAATGTATTCTCCCTGTGTCCCCCTCTTCCCACAGCCACCGTCGACTCACCTTTCTTCCTCCGCAGCTGCCTCCTCTTTCGCCTCATCGCCTCCGCCTCTTCTCCTCCTCCTCCTCCGCCTCACCTCTCGCCCGCCTTACCTCTCCTCCTTTGCCTCACCTCTACTCCTACGCCTCGCCTCCGCATCTCAAATGGGGGAAATAGGGTTCCGTCGCAGATGGTTGCGGCTCCGGTCGTAGATGGGGTGGCGGTCGAATTTGGGGGAAAGGTAGGGTTCTGCCTCACCTCTGTTACAGATGTTGGGGAGTGGCGATTCTTCAAGCTTGATGTTGGGTTTGTGGGAAGATGTATGTGTTTGTGAGAATTCGCTTGTGGGAAGATGGCGATTCTTCAAGCTTCAAACTGGTGAATTTAGGATTTAGCAGATGGATGTGTGATTCAGGGATTTGGGAAAACAATGGAGTAGTGAATTTGGGAGGCGGAGGAGTGATAGGAAAAGTGTTTTGGGGAGTTAGGTTTAGTGAGAAGAGTGTTGGTATTGTGTGTAGAATTTTAATCTTATAAGGGCAATTGTGTCTTATGATTGATGGAATTTCACTAAAAATGGAAAGTGTGTAGATTTACCTAGGACAACCAAAAAAGGAAAGTGCAGATTCCTTGGAACGGAGGAAGTATTACTTTTTATAAAAAGTCTCGCCTCCGTCTCACGAGAGACCATTTCAAAAAAAAAATCAAAGGTTAAGCAACTGGTAAACAAGAAATTTAGACTCACTGAGAAAATAAAAACCTAAAATGAGATGAAAAAAGCCTAAAGATAGCTACACAATGCTTAATTGTAGTAACAAAACTCCTAATTCTTTGATAGTAATTGTAAAGATCATTTTCAATTCTTTTTTTTTACAGATATAATCCTCATTTAACTAAAATTTTGGGTAACAATTGTCCTCGAAGGTTTCATATGAAAGTGCTTGAATGCCCGTTTAATTAGAGAAAATAAAAAAAAATGTGTGAAATGTATAATGTCCATTTCGCCACTCCAAACTTTACCATCCATTTTTGAATTTTCACTGAAATGTGTGAAGAGTGAACTGAACTCATACTCACAAATGTGCCGCCGGAACTCATCACCAACATATTCACCCCAGCTCTGTTTTTTATGCGTTTCCAAACCATAATCCTCACAAATTGATCCTCACAGTTCCGGGGAGCTCTTTTTTTCCTAAACACAAAATTGAAGCCCTCCCCCTTTCTTCATTTCTTGAAAACAAAATTGAGGTTAGTGAGTATTTATAATTGTTTTTTTTAATGTGTGTGATTGTGCAATGTGGTTGGATTGGTAGTGTATGCTGATTATTTCAGGGACTGGGATGTGGGAGTCAGATTATTCCTTCTACGGTGGTGGAGGAAGAAGAGATCGAGTTTGGAGGTGGGGGAGGCGGTGAAAGATGGGGTTGGAGAAAACATGCGTGGACGGTGGTGGAGATCGGGTTTGGAGGTGGCGGAAGGATGGGGAGGTGTTTTATTATGGGTATTGCTATATCACGCCTTGTATTTTACTTGATTACGCTAATACGTATACATGTGTATAATACAATATTTAATTTTTTCAAAAAAACAAAAATTAAAAAATTAAGAAACAAGAACACAACTCTGATTTGCCGGCGTCACCGCTGCCGCTGCCACTGCCGCCACCGGCCGTTTCTCCCCCACCAGCCTTCGCCGTCCCTTACCAGCCTTTGTTGCCAGCTTTCGTCGCCAGCCTTCACTTTCTTCATCGTCTTCTCCGGCAAGAACGAGGGCAGGGATGGACGACGAAGATCCGGGCGAAGGCTCCAGGCGAGAGACGAAGACGGCGAGATTCAGGCGAGAGGCGAAGACGGCGAAGACGTCGAAGCTCTCTTGGAACAGACGAAGATGGCGAAGAAGATCGGGCGAGAACCGAAGCTCGATCCGGGCGAGAACCGAGCGAAGAAGATTGGGCGAGAACCGGGCGCAAGAACCGGGTGAGGAGAACCGGAGGAAGGATAGACCGGACCAGATAAGGAGAGCGGGAAAGGAGAAGGGGAGAGGAAAACCGGAGAGATTAAGTTTTCGCCGGAGAAGGAGATCGGAGAAGATGAAGTCCGCCGGAGAAGGAGACCGGAAAATCGGGGAGAAGGAGGAGAAGGCGGAGGAGAAGGAGGAGAAGGAAGAGGAGGAGAAGGCGGCGGCAGTGCTCAGCGGCGGCGCTTGGCGGTGCAAGAAGGCGGCGGCTAGTTTTTATTAAATATTAAAAAGTAATTTTTATTTAGTTTTAATTTTAATATATTTTACTTATTTAAATTAAATTAAAATACATATTGTATATTAAATAGTATAAATACAGGGAGTAATCAAGTAAAATACAGGGCGTGATATAGCAATTCACTTTATTATTGTATTGAAGGGAAACAAGTACTGTATGAACATGGACAGAAAACTAGGATTTGAGGTTTTGTTTTGTGGCACACAATGTTCAGGGTAAAAAATGTCCAAAGAAATCAGAAATTAATTCAAGGACTCGTCTGTTAGGTGCACTTTCGAAATAAAAGACAAATTAGACGAAACGTGCGTGAATTTGAATATTATTATTATATGAATGAATATGTCTTTAAAAGTCTGTTTTTTGAAACACGATCTTTTCATAAGTCATCAAAAGACTAAGGTTTAAAGTGCAAATTAGAAGAAATGAAAATAAAATTTTTGGGTATAAACTTTATAACTACTATACCTTGCATGATAAAATATTAATATTGCAACTAAAACTTTTTACCTTTTAGTATTTCAATTATACCCATCTTTTTATAAACCTGTGAAAATATGGTCTTTCTCAAGACTTTGCCTATTTTGAATATATTTTAATCAGTTGATAAAAATATTAATACAGTAAATACCACTTTAGCAAAATAGCATTAGCATTAGCATTATCAACATTGCATATTTGCATGCACACAGATTCCATAGAATTTGAAAAGTGATCAAAGTTTTGAAGATTTCACTGTTATTGCACAGTTTAGATTAAAAAAATTACATTTATTATTATCATTCAATTTTTTACAAAAATTTGCAAATATTTAAATTAGATGATAGTTTTTACTAATTAAACTTTGTGCAATTGAGTTATAGATGTCCATTTTCTCCTTCTTCCAGTAGTTTTTTTTAATATATTGTGATTATTTGATATATTGTGCTTGTTTCGGCCAAAAAAGACATTATAGAGAAGGTTATTTTTTATTAAACATTTTAGGGAAGGCCGAAAAAAAAACTTCTGTGGTCAACAAATGTTATACTCCGTAAAATATTAGACATTTCTAGCAGCACTAGTGGCAGAACCATGCACGATAATATATAATGAGGAGCTCATTTATAATGATAAAAAAATTATGCATGTTAGATCTGAAATTTTAAAATTAGGGATATTGTCAGCAATTCATGATTAATTGATTGAATTAGAAATATATACAAATATAAGTTTTAGATTTTGATCCAAAAAAATATAAATTCATCATCTTAGATAATAAAAAAAGAGTTCATGTCTTGAAAGACGGTCTTTCCATAAGTCATGGAAAGACCAGGGTTTAAAGCAAATTAAAGTAAATGAAGATAAAATTCTCGGGTTTCATGAAACGGATTATAAACTTCGTAACTATTACACGTTGCATAATAAATTTTTAATATTGCAACTAAGACATTTTACCTTTTATTATTCTAATTAAATCTCATATTTCCATAAGTTTATGGAAAGACGATCTTTCCCAAGACTTTGCCAAAAAAAATAGTCTTAAATTGTCAATATTTCATAATTATTAATTATACAGATTAAAGGAAGTTAAAATTTATGATAATCTAAATTTAATATTAAAATAACAATATAATATACCTTAATACATTTTTTAATGACAAATCTTGAGAAAAACCATCTTTCCATAGACATATGGAAAGATAGAGTTGAAATAGAATTACTGAAATGTAAAATATTTTAATTGTAATATTAAAATTTATTATGGAACGTGCAGTAGCTATATGTTTTCTCTTCAGAACCTTTTGTCTCCAGACATTGGGGATCCCATTTTTGTAACAACCCAAGATATGCTTACGGGGCTCTATGTATTAACTAGCGGGAATCGTCAAGGTATTTGTGTAATGAAATATAATCCACGGAATCGCAGCAAGGATGAAAATAAAAGAAGTGCCAATAATAATTATGAGTATACGAAAGAACTTTTTTTGTAATTCCTATGATGCAATTGAGGCTTATCATCAGAAACGAATCCATTTAGATAGTCCTTTGTGGCTCCGATGGCGGCTGGACCGATATTGCTTCAAGAGAAATTCCCGTCGAAATTTACTATGAATGTTTAGGGACTTATTATGAGATTTATGGACACTATCTAAAAGTTTACGACCCGATTAATACAACCCAAAAATTTATCTTAGCTTCTTCTAATTGCAATTTAAACCTGGATCTTTCTATAACTTATAGGAAGACGGTGTTTCAAAATACTAACTTATTTTTTTATACTATTACCAATCACATATTGATATGTACTAAAATATGTCATTTCTAAATATTAGTTAACAAAAATAAAATCAAGTCATATAAATAGACAAAACATTGGGAAAGATCGTATTTCCATAGGCACATGGAAAGACCGGGTTGAATTAAAATTACAAAAAAGTAAAAGGTTTTAGTTGAAATAAAAAATTTATCATGCAATTTGCAGTAGTTATAAGTTTATGACTCGATTAATGCAATCCAAAACATTTATCTTAATTTCTTCTAATTTGCAATTTATACATTGATTTTCACATAACTTATGGAATGACCGTCTTCCAGAGACGAATTCTAAGAAAAATTGCAAATTAAATTTATAAATTGTTAAATGAGCCATTGAAGTATTTACAATTAAAATCTTTCATTACTATATTTAATATTTATATAAAACATTTTATATATAGATTTTTGTCTCAAAATTAAAATTTATTAGAAACACTTATATATAAATAAATGTTTCTCCATCTATTATTCTATATGTTTAACATAGTAATTAGATATTTTTGTTGGCAAATTAAATTACGTGGAAAGAATTGATTGTAGTAAGTAAAAAAAAAAGAGAGAGAAAAGAATAATTCACTTATTGTCATGAAATGGAATTTGATAAAATTGCAAAGATAAACCAAAATGGAAAGTGTATTAAATTTAAAAATATATATTGTAAAAAATAAGCATTATGAAAGAATTTCTAACAAATGGAGATTGAGAATACAAAAAGAATGTGCATCCTTGTAAATGAGGTATGATAAAACATTGAAAATGGGGGAGAGATTTCATAGTAAATTGGGGGTTGACTTTATAAAATATTTTATTTTCAATTAATTTTAGGAAATGACATGGAAATTTGTGTGAGTGACATGTGGCAAAAATTATGTGCAAGAGGCATGTGGCAACAATGACCTCCTTTAATATATACTCCCTCCGTCCTAGCTCTTTCTGCGGAGAGAGAAACTGAAAGTATTTTTAAGGATATATTATTTTATGTCTTTGAAGTGGGGTATCCTAATATTATTGGGTTAAAAAAATCAGAAATTGGGCCTAAATTGAGTAAACAAATAATAAAAGCAATCCATTTATGACCAAAAAAATGACGTAGTGCAAAAACAGCTGGGACGTCCAAAAAAGAAAAGAGTGCAAAAATAGGTGGGACAAAGGGAGTACTATAGACTAGAGGCTCCCAATGAAGTGGAGTTTCCACATCAGTGATAAACAGACAGATTAGGCAATATGTGCCAGATATAATTTATTTATTTTTTGAAAAATCATTCATTCCAAGATTATGGGAAAAATGCCCAACGGCGATTACAATAAGCAGCATTGACATCCAACTTAACTAACTTCCAGCAATAATCAATCTATTGCAAGTATATTCAAATTACATGTCAACCAGACTGATCGTCTATACTATTACGAATAAGATTTCAAATTAAAAAACTGTAGCATCGCTCACGAGGATATTAACTAACTTCCCGCGAAAATCATGACCATTTGGCAGAGAGTAGCATCTCACTCATCAATATCACTGCGCCAAACAGAGATTTTCTACCACTGTAACACAACTTGATCCAACCACGATCTATGTTGTCCAAACTGTAAACACCTTGAAAAACATAGGTCTGACGAACCCAAATTTATGAAACACAAAAATAAAACCACAAACGAAATTGCGAACACGCAATCTGTACAAGCAGATCGAGAGCAATGCATCAACATGAACAATTAAATCGAGTTATCATCATGAATACAACGATCTAATCGATCAGGTCGAACAATAAAACTAATATGTGAAGATAAATTCACACTTATTCAATAATAAAAATATGAATTAAAATAAATTATTATTTCTCATCTCTCTCAATGGGGGAGATGGGGAAAAAGTTTGAAGAAGATGGGTTGGGGCTTGGAGGGTCTTGGAGGGACTGCGGCTTGGAAGAAGGACTTGTTCTGCACGACTGCACCAGATATGAATTTGATATCACATGTTGAAACTACGAATTCCATTACAAGTTTTAAGTCCCGTTCCGATGTCCAGACTTATGAACGAAAATTTAAGATATAATATAATTTAAAATTTAGATAAGTAATGAATTGTTATCGTATGTATATGAGAATTACACATGGAGGATTTATAATAAACTAATATTATATTAATATTATAATGCATTGAATGAAAGTAAATTGACTCGATTCTTGTCGACAAGTACCCTTTTTACGTAGAAAATTATTAATTATTAAAGACAATATTTTACGTTATAAAAAAATAGTGATAAAAATAAGAATTGTAAGCTAAAATGAAATGTATAAAAATAAGAATTGTCAGTTTTATAAATGTGTAATTATTTATTTATAATATTATCTCATATAAAATCATCAGAATGAAATGAAATGTAACTTTAAATTTAA
Organism: Rubia yunnanensis; assembly: GCA_037428765.1. Taxonomy (NCBI): domain Eukaryota; kingdom Viridiplantae; phylum Streptophyta; class Magnoliopsida; order Gentianales; family Rubiaceae; genus Rubia; species Rubia yunnanensis. The sequence continues at coordinate 6,533,372 of CM075069.1, forward strand.
AAACCTATTTTCAAACTATTCATTGAAAAGGGTCAAATATTTGTTGGCATCAAGTGTTAAAACACATTTATGACAATAATAATTATTAATTTTTTTATTAAAAAAAATAAACTCTCAAATTAAATAATATTACTGAAAATTGGTTAGAAATAAATTCTATTTTTAAATCAAAATAATGTTTCGAAGCTAAGAATTATATATTATAATGCTAGAATAATCATTCAAAAATCACAATAAAAATTTATAAATTAAATTATTTATGGTAAAAACTAAATCTAATTATGGGAATTATTATATATATTATAATTTCATTAAAAATAAAATTAATAATTTTTGTAGAGTCCGTCTTTCAATGGAAAGACCAAGGTTTAAAGAGCAAATTCGAAGAAATGAAGATAAAATTTTCAGGTTGCATGAATCGGGTTATAAACTTTATAACTACAACACGTTGAATAATAAAATTTTAATATTGAAACTAAAACCTTTTACATTTTATTATTTTAATGAAACACATCCGTCTATAAGCCTATAGACAGACGGTCGTTCCCAAGATTTTACCATTTTTTAAACTAATCAAGATACGAAAATAAAACAATTGCAATTGGGAAAGATTCGAAACCTCTACCAACTATGGCTCTCATTGAATCAAAACTTATTAAAAAATATCTCTCATGTCTCATTTTAAACTGTAATTTAATTATTCATTTAGTTACAATCTTTTAACTTTGAGTGAATTTCACTTTTTAAAGTAAAATTTTCTTAGATTACGGTTTAATTGATACGGGTTTAATTGTAATAAATAAATTTCCTTTCATTACGGAAACATATAAATATCAATAAATATTACTCCCTCCGTCCTTGAGAAATTGGCACAATTTTTTTACTTTTGAAAGTCTACTAAATCAATTTTCAACAACCAATATCTTTATATATGTGTATAAAAAAATTCATACAAAATAATAATTTAAAAATACATGTTATGATGAATCTAATAACATATAACATGATAATAGTCTTACATATATAATAATAGAATATAATGGTCAAAGTTGGCTTAGTTTGACTTTTAAAAATTAAATTGTGCCAATTTCTCTGGGACGGAGGGAGTAGTTATTAAGTAAATTTCCTTTGATTATGGTTTAATTGCAATAAATCAATTTTCTTTCATTACGGAAGCAGAATATAGTATAAACATCATAATAAATATTAGTTAAAGTATTTTTTTAAACCAGTTGATGTCGCAATGTTTGGTAATATCATATGTCAAAATTTATGAAAGTGATGTGGCTAAGTGTGGTGGTACCACTTAAACAAGTGGTTGCTCTTTTACTAGTGACTCTGGTTGGGATGTGTTAAATCCATGGGGCAAAATATTGATACGACCATATGTTTTGGAGGTTTGTGCTAATATGACCCAGTGAAGTTGAAAGGTGCTATTGTAGCCCTGTGTTTTGCTTCAGAAGTCCTATTGTAGCCATGTGTTTTGCATCAGAAGTGCCGATATAACCTTTTGGCACTATTCCGATATTGACTTAGTAATTTTTTACGTTGACCAAAATTTAAAAAGACTAAAGTACCTCTAGCATTCAAATTACAAATCTATAGACTAAAATACCCTAGCATTCCACGTCGTTGCTCCACCACCACCACCGTCACTCCTCCTCCACCGTCACTCCTCCCCCACCACCACCACCATCGCCGCTCCACCACAACCACTACTCAACCCTAGTCCCACCACCACTGATCCCAACCACCACTACCACCACCGCTTGTCCCTAGCCCCGCCACTACTGGTCCCAACCACCACCACCACCACTCAACCATATTCCCACCATCACTGGTCCCAACCACAACTACCACCACCACTCGTCCCTAGCCCCGCCACCACTGGTCCCAACCACCACCGCTCGTCCCTAGCCCCACCACCACTCATCTCAACCACCACCACCACCATTGCTCAACCCTAGCTCCGCCACCACTCGTCCCAACCACCCCCACCACCACCGCTTAACCATAGCCCCGCCACCACTCGTCCTTAGCCCCGATCCAGAAAAACCAAACCAAATCCATCTCAAATCTGCTCCGCCACCCAGAAACAAAGAAACCCAAAATCAAGAACCGACCCAGAAAAGCAAGAAAATTGAGAAAAGGGATCTAATTGCATACCTGAAAAAGAAGGAAACGACGATGTTGGTGAGATCTGATTGCGGACGGCGGCGGTGGTGGCGATGGGGAGTACAGTGAGTTTGAGAAGGAACTAGAACCAGGGCGGAGCGGAGGTGGCGGCGGAGGAGCGAAGGTGGCGGAAAGAATGAGGAACAAAACTGAAGTTAATAAATAGTGCTCCCCGCTCTGAAGTTTGTATAAACTGAAGTTTATACAAAACCAAAGTTACAATATTTAATGTTACATGAATGAGGGCATAATTGTCCTTTCACTTGTTCTGAATTTTTATTTTTTTAAAATAGGGGTATAGTATTTTCGGCCAAATTCAGGCCTCCAGGGTTATATTAGCACATGCAAGCAAAATACAGGGTTACAATAGCACTTTCTAACTTCACAGGGTTATATTAGCACAAACTACCAAAACATAGGGTTATATGAGCACTTGACTTTAAATTCATGATTCCATCCTCATCTTGGTTGTGCATCATCTTCAGATACCATTTCCAACCATAAACATCATTTTTAATGTTACATTACTCTAAATATATAATATTAATTCATAATAATATAGAATGACCATTTTTCAAGAGATGGGCTATAAATATATAATATAATATTATTTATTAATAAAAATAATATATTTTAATTTTTATTAGATAAATTAAAATATTAATAATTATGATAATTTATATTGTATCGTGCACGAGTGTTAAACCCTTACCTTTGACTTCAAAGTCATTTTTCCTACAGTTACTTAACATATTTTACTATATTCATTTTTCCTTGATTCGACTGGGACGGAGGAGTATGTTATTTTATATCTATATTTATAGCCGATAATAGTTTTTCTATTTAAAAGACACATAAATTTATAACTTTAATTAAATAATTATTAATTCATTATCAACGGATAATTCATATTCTTAATATTATATCTTTAATAAGTTAAAGTATTTCTATACAACAGTTAATATATTTATGTATAACATTATCACATCAATAATTATATTAATTTATTTTGAATGCATTGTATTTAATTTTATGTAGGTATAAAATTTTGTATTACTTATTCAAATTATAAATTATATTATATTTATAATTTTCTTTCATAAATCGATGCCTCGTTACGGGTATTATCTAGTATTATAATATTTTACTGTTTTATTCTTTACTATATATAATTGATATGGCCATATACCTTCCTTTGATTCCAGATTTTGAAATCCCGCCATAATTAATGTGAGTTAAAGTATTCATTTGATTCCAACATTTGAATTCTGCCAAATTTAATGTGAGTTAATTTTTTTAAAAAAATATGGTGATGTGGTAATGTTTGGTATTGTCAAGTGTCAAAATTTTGTGAAGAGTGATGTGGCTAAGTGTGGGGGTGCCACTTAAGCAAGTGGTTGCTTTTTTAGTAGTGAGTATTATCAACATATACTTCATACTCTTAATACTATATCTTTAATAAGTTAAAGTATTTCTATACAATAATTAATATTTTTATATAAAAAATTATCATATCAATAAATATATTATTTTATTTTGTATGCATTGTATGTAATTTTATATAGGTGTAGATTTTTTTTATTACTTATTCAAGTTATAAATTATATTATATTTATAATTTTCTTTCATGAATCTATGCATCAGCACGGGTATTATCTAGTATTATAATATTGTTCTGATTTTATTCTTTACTATATATAATTTATACATGTCATATAATTTCCTTTGATTTCAGATTTTGAAATCCACAAAAATTAATGTGAGTTAAAAGTATTCCTTTGATTCCAACGTTTGAATTATGCCAAATTTAATGCGTGTTAAAGTTTTGTTAAAGCAGATGATGTGGTAATGTTTGGTATTACCAAGTGTCAAAACTTTGTGAAGAGTGATGTGGCTTAGTGTGGGGGTGTCACTTAAGCAAGTGATTGCTCTTTTAGTAGTAAGTATAGATGTAACAAATTAAATCACGGCAAAGTCATAGGAAAGACTGTCTCTCCATAGATATATAGAAAGACGAGGTTTAATTAGAATAATAGAAAGGTAAAATATTTTGGTTACAATGTTAAAATTTTAATATGCAACGTGCAATTATAAGTCTATGACCCGATTAATGATACCCAAAAATTTTATCTTCATTTCTTATAATTTGGAGTTTAAACCTTAGTTTTTACATAATTTATGGAAATACCGTCTTTCAACGAACAGACTCATTATAAAATATCAGAAGCCTTAAATGTGAACATGTATTTTTTATTGTTTTGCATTAATTACTTATATTTTCGAAGACAATTTTTAAATTTTTACAAGTTGAATGTTTCTTTTTTATTATTTACTTATTTCATAGACTTGCAATATATTAATTATTGAAAAGTTATAAAATAGTAATTTATATCATTCATTGTTTAATCATTTTTAACTAAATTGATTATAACACTACGTAATTCATATATTCACTATGTTTTCTTATGTTTGACACACTTGTTTCCGTATGCATTTCTAAGATTGACACATTTTCCTTTATGGCAAAAAGTGAATTATTTCCAATCACTCATTTAACTTTTTATTGTCTTCATTCAATTATCTCTACCCATTTCAACTTGCAACACTAATAATATCTAAATTTATGGCGTCGAACATAATAAAACAAGAGTGCGTCTCTTGAAAGACGGTCTTTCCATAAGTCATGGAAAGACCAAGGTTTAAAGTGTAAATTAGAAGAAATGAAGATAAAATTTTCGGGTTGCTTGAACCGGGTTATAAATTTTATAACCACTACATGTTACATACTAAAATTTTAATGTTGCAACTAAGACCTTCTACCTTTTATTATTCGAATTAAACTCCGTCTTTCCATAAGTGATGGAGATGCCAAGACGACTGATGGAGATGCCAAGACGACTACCACCATAAATGAAGACATTCCACGACTTGATCAAACATTTAAAGGATATGTTCGAGATCCTCTAAGAGACATGGCAGGACCTATGACTAGGTCAAGGACTAAGCTTAGGGATGCTGCTTTAAATGCTTTGATTGATCGCCTTTATGATGAAGAATTGAAGAAGGAGTCACCATCGACATCTTGGATTCATTATTCAAGATTGTCGACGAACTGAAGACATCATGAAGAACACTATACTCTTTTTTCCCCACTGGGTTTTTAATGAGGTAGTGTGATCACTGTAAATTAATGTCATTTTGGGTTTATTGGACTGATAGCTCGGCCATGTGGGCTTTGAAGAGCTGAATTTCGAAAATACAGTCCATTAAGGTTTAGTATATTCAGTTTTATTCTGATTAGAATTATATTTGGTAAGATTAGATAAGGTAATATTCTTCAAGGTTACTTCTTGAAGAATTCATCCTGATTACCTTAGATTACCATTTATTTTAGGTATTTTAGTTAGATATGGTTTTAGCTTCTTAAAGTTGCCATAAGTCGATTCCGTTTCCATTTGTGATTAGGGTTTGAGGCAAGATTGTAACCCTATAAAAGGGGAGGCCTTATGGACGAATTTGACAACCTTTCATCAATCAAATATACAACCTTTTGAGTTCATACTCTTTGCTTGCGAGCTATTCCATTGTTGCTTAACCCCGAGGGCTAGTTAAGTATCAATAAACCTTGTAATCTGATCCTGATGGCTAGTTAGAGAGCAAGTCGAAGTTAGGCGTACCCCGAGGGCTAGACTCCTGAATTTTGTGCGAGATAGTGCGGGTTTGCAGATCCCTTCACTAGATCAAAGATATAATTCCGCAAATCGTGAGTCTTCGCAAGGAGATTCATATCAATAAGCCTATGGAAAGACCGTCTTTTCCAAGACTTTGTCATAAAACAAAGGGAGTAGTTCTTAAATGAGTAAACTTTATAATTTTATTGTTTGTTTTTAATTTAAATGCGTAAGGGAAATATTACTTGAATATTAAAGCAAAATTTTTAAACAACAAACTCCAGCTAGTAGTTCAATCACAGATAAAGTGAACGTGATTCCTGAACTTTAATCAAAGGGGAACAGTCAACTAAATGTTTTGATAAAGTATTCTTTTCTTTTATACATAGAGTATACACAGAAGACTTTTACCCAATATAAAAAAAAGACTAAATTATTTTTTATGTCCCCTACATACTATCTTTTACTATCCGTTGGTCCTCATTTGCAAAACAACCATAAGAAGGGACCCTACAAATTCAAAACATTGTTTTTGGTCCCCAAACCCTGTTTCCGGCCAGGTTTCCGGTTTTCAGGTGCACGTGCGTGGCACGTGCGTTACTTTCCGGTGAGTCCAGGGGTAAATTAGTGATTTTATTTAAATTACCCACATTTACTCATTTTTTTCCCTAGAGCTCATCTTCTCCACCTCATTATTCTTCATCTATCCTCCTAAACCTGCAACTCCTCCAAAATCGCCTCCTCTGAAATCATCCTGAATCCTCTGAAATCATCTAATCTTGTCTCTGTGTTCCTACTTCTAGCACTGAATTTCTGATTCAGACCCATTTTCTTGATGTCGACTTGCAGCGTCTCCTCCGTCTCATCCACTTTGTTTGTGGCCGGATACTTGAGATGTATGTGCGGCCGTCGTTGCCGTATTCGCACCGCTAACACGGTGGAGAATCTTGGAAGGAAGTTTTTTGGTTGCCCGCTAGGTCGCGTTGGTTGCGATTTCTTCAGGTGGTGTGACGAAGGTTGCTGGGAATGTGAGGTCGCACATAAGGTTATTGACGGAATTCAGGCGAGGAACCGTGCGTTGGAGGAAGGGATGGCTAGGTTAGGCGGCGAAGTTGTTGACTTGAAAAATGAGCTTGAAACAGAGCGCCAGTCCGCCAAATTTGCAGGAAGATGAAGAACTGTCGTTTGGTGGGTTTTGTTATTGAGATATTTCTTGCAATGATTCTGATTAGTGTTAATTGAACCAATTTTAGTGCTGTGGAGGTTTTCCCCAGGTCTGTTTGTTGGTGCCGTGGATGATTAGAATGCAGTTCTTCTTCTGTAATAGAGTAGTTAGATGAAGGAATTGATGATGAGTTTGTCGCATGTTTAGTATGTTCAAATTTAGTACGTTGGATCAAATGTTTCAATGCTGTTACAGTTTGCAATCTGCAATCTTCAAGCTCATTCATTCCATTTGTTTGATGATGATTACAAATCAATGAGCACAATTTCTTTGACATAATGAACAATATTGAGCATCCACAAGTTGATGGAAGAAGTGATCACATTTTCATACACAAACTGCCAATTTTGAGCTTCGGAACGTCTAGAAAAGAAGGGTAGTTTACACCGCAGTAGATAATAGCAATGAAGTGCCATGGTTCTAGACAAATTCCCTATCCGAACCCAAACAGTAGTTCCAGACCTATGAAGAGTTAGTAATCTGCTGCTGCCTAACCACAAATTCAAAAGGCTAATCTGGTGCTTAACCAAAAAATGCAGCAGTAAGGTATTAGACCTATTCGAAGTCCAAATTAATCTATACTATGAAGCTGTAGCAGGAGGTAGTTTGCCGATTTAGTGATTCTCTGGAAATCGCCAAGCATCACCACGCATCTCTGAATAGTCAACTTCTTGAAACCGCGATGATGACGGGCTGTTGCATGTGATCTTTGTATGTCCAACTTGACGGCACAAGGTGCACTTGTATACCCGTTTTACCTGTATATTGCCATGATCATAAAACATTCAAATATTAACATATACCTCAATTGTTGAACCTGTACACAAAATCAAATAAACTGAACAAATTACCTTCTTGTTTGGCGGATTTGAAGATGCGGATTCAGCCTCATTTGGAGGGTTTCTTGGCTTCTCTGCAACTGCGACTGGACATGTTTTCGCATTATGGCCAATCTGCGCACACAGCGAGCACTTGTATGGGCCCATCTTCCCAGCTCTAGAAAGCCTCTCAACCTCACCTTGTTTCCTGACTTTTGGCTTGGTCGAATTCTCTTCATCGGGAGATTTTTTCCTGGACTTCGATGGTCTTCCAGGCAACTTAATGTCCAAGGGTGGCAGCAAACTATGATTATCAGTCTTGACCCATAATTCCAGACCATTTACGGGATGGATAACGTACCTATATGCACTAGAGTAGACTACCATGGAGTACCAAAAATGCATGAAATCCATTGCATCCTCCTTAACAAAACTAATTGCAGCAACAGCATGAGGGCAGGGTATCCCTGTCAAGTCCCATTTTCTGCATCCGCATGACCTTGACTTCAGATTAACAGCGTAACTTCCCCCGTAGATGCAAGTCACCTGAAACTCCGATTCACCACAAGGAGTAGCAAAGCAATGGTTTGAGGCAAACCGGTTAACCTCCAACTTCTTCATTATCTTCGACCCAAATCTTCCATCAAACCTTGCAATCGATGCCCTTTTTTTTGCAAGTCTGTCCATGAAATAAAATCTGACAGCTTCCAACATAGTCAGAACAACGGTTTATCCCTCGCATGTAGTATGACCTTGTTGAAGCACTCACAGATGTTATTTACCAGAATATCACATTTCGATTCAGTATTGAAGAAAGCCTGTGACCATTCCTTTGGATTTGTTCGTGTTTCTAACCACCTGATTGCTCCTGCATCTCATGCCCTGATGTCTTTCAGATGGTTCATAAACTGGGCTAGATGGGTGCACTTGGCTGCCGACCAAATAATTTCCTTTAACTCCAAACTTGAATATGAGCCCTTGAAGTCTTTGTACATGTGCCATGTGCAGAGTCTGTGTTCTGCATTTACCAGTACCTCCTTCATTGCTGCTGCAAGCCCCTGGTTTGACATGGCAACAGATCAAATCAGAAACTAGAGTACCGAAAGTAGATGGTAAACGATGATAAAAAACCATACCTTCTGCTTGTCCGAAAGTAGAGTCCAACCAGGTTCATTCTTTATGTTAATATCTCTCTGCAAATGGGTCAGGAACCATTGCCAGGAACTTTTGTTCTCTATCTCCACCACAACATAAGCCACAGGGTAAATTTGATCATTCCCGTCCAGTCCAACAGCCGCCAACAATATCCCCTTGTGAGGCCCGGTCAGGTGGCATCCATCGAGTCCTATCAGGGGTCTGCACCCACTTATGAAACCCTTCTTGCATGCATCAAAGCATATGTAAATTCTACGGAAAACTTCATTCCCAAAGTCATCCTCTTTAGTCTGCATCACAACTGTCGAACTGGGGTTGGTCCTCAATAACTCGTTGCAGTAGTCCCTCATCATTGTATACTGCTTCCTATAGTCTCCAACTATCTTATCAATGGCCCTCTTCCTCGCCTTAAATACAACATCCCTGGATATATTTATTCTCAGGTCCTTCTGGACTTTATCCACAAGCTCCGAAACCTTCATGTTTGGCATAATCTTCAAGTCATCCTTACACCTCACACTAAGGTATTTACAACTCGCACACCCGTGGAGGAATGTAGCGCTGCAGGAATGAGCCCTTACGAGGGAAGTTAACTCCCAGTGCTTTGTTTTTTTCCTGAAGTTGATTAATGCCATCCAGTTGCATTTTCCGGCGTTTGAAGAACAAACAGCAGTACACCTCTTCAAATTCTTCTTCCTAAAATGGATCCTCCTACTAGCAACTGTGCCGTGGTGTTTGCAAGCCAATTTGAACTCTTCTTTGTTAACAAATGCCTGCCCCAGATGGAATTCCACGTCACTGTCACCAAGTGGCGGCACGAACCTTTTGTGCACCCTTATCCGCTGCTTCATAACTTCATCTTCCTCATCAGAACTTGTCTGACTTTGGTCACCCCCGTCACCATTAGCCTCACCTGAGTCTGACTCATCCATATTAACCTTCTATTTTCCCGTGCTTGTTTCCTTGTCGGGCAGCATTTTCTCTGACAATTCATCCCACTGTTTTCCCCTATCATTCTTGATCACCACTAAATTATCATCGTCATCCACATCAAATTCCGGGTCTACAAATTTCTCATCCACATCATCCTTATCATCTGGCGCAACTACTGGAGCTTTTTCACTAACTTCTTCGTTACCTGATGCCTTCTTTCCATTTTTTTCCTGCTCTCTGTTGACCTTTTCCTGTATCTCTTCCCCTTTTTTCCACGAACACTAATAACTGTCTCAACTGCATCCCCTCGTTCCTGATCCAATGTTTTGCCATCTCTGAAACCACCATCTGTGCCATCTGATTCTACAGATTCTGCTCCCCCACCATTAATTTCTTCATCTTTCAACAACTCCTCAGCTAATACCGCTTCATCCTTCCACAAGTTCTCCGCCAATACCTCTTCTTCTCTAACTTCTGCCACAGAATGCTGAAAAGGCTGTGTTGCAGGACCCTCATCATCCATGCTCTCAGCTTCATCAATAACTAGAACCCCGTCAACTTCCTTCAATTCCACAGTTGAACCTTGTCTTGTCCGGGGATCCACATAAATTCCCTTTTTCTTCAACATCCTCCGGTGCTGCCTCTGCGACCTATCCACATTTTGGTAATAAGACTTCAGGCCAGGGATAGATTTCCCCTTGTCCAGCCTTTCCGGAGCTCTGTGCTTCCGACCTTTTCATGGTCTCCTACCACTACTCTTCTTCATCTCAGAACCAGTAGGCCAACTTAAATAATTCCAATAATAACCGCAAAAATAGACATCAACCACACCATTCTTCAGCCCTATGCTAGCTAGTACCTTGGCCTGCTCAAGAAGACACAGCAAATGGTCTGCCTCCACAGAATTAAACAACATACCGGGCTCCAAAAACACACCACATACCATGCCCCTGTATCCCAAATAATTATATGCATTATCCAACATACCCAGGTTGAAACCCTCAGCTTCACAGCAATTAACCATGTACACAGTGCCGCCAACATACGTAGGAAACGGTTCCCAGACCAGGTTCCCATGATAGTGTATTCTAATGGAGAAGCTGTTGGTTCCAAGAACTGAAATTAAACATGGATTACTAAACGGGGACTACCAAAATTAAAATTATTAAGTTAAGTAATGGGGCCTACCGAATATCCCACCAACAATATATTATTCCCATCCCACACCATATCTTATCTGAAAACGGAACTAATTGGATTCCCACTGACAGCCGTATGCATTAGCTATTTATTCTGGACAAATAGGTTGGCCAGATTATAAGGGACCACAAAATAGGGGACCACTCAATTCAAACTGTTGCCCAGATTATTAAGAGTATTCAACTACCAGTGGGGACAACAATCAAAGCACATATCTCTGTAATTCTCAAAGATTACATACCTAAGTTAGGACATGTGTTTCCCCCACTAAAACAACAGCGATCTTGTAGAAGCAACAGCAGCCTCTTATCCGACTCCATTCTGACCTACACTCGCACAAGCCAACCCATCAGCATAAAACTTACTCAAACCAACAACGTCGATGGGAAAGAAATGAACCCAAACAGAGAAATCACTACAACATTTGGAAATACCTAGGGTTCAGTCACAAATGGCCGTGTAATGGCCGCGTAACGACTCCGCGCCGCCGTCGACTTCACAGGTATCCCCAGGTATGACCGGATTCAACGTGAATGGAGACCGCCAATCTCTAAGGTCGCAACTTTCCGGTGAGATTCTGAGATAATTTGGAAACGATGAACTGGGGAAAGATCGGGTTTGGGCGAGAGTGAAGGGTAATTCCAAGGGTCAGGTAAATTCCATGAAAAAATGAGGAAATGTGGGTAATTTAAATAAAATTACTAATTTGCCCCTGGACTCACCGGAAAGTAACGTACGTGCCGAGCACGTGCGCCTGAAAACTGGAAACCTGGCCGGAAACAGGGTTTGGGGACCAAAAGCAATGTTTTGAATTTGTATGGTCCCTTCTTATGGTTGTTTTGCAAATGAGGACCAAAAGATAGTAAAAGATAGTATGTAGGGGACAAAAAAAATTAGTCTAAAAAAATCAGAGGGGGTCTCCTAACAGGCAGTCTGTCCACAAACTTATGGACAAATAACTTATTTATTTATTTATATATTGCATTTGTTAAATTACATATAAAACTTAGAAGTTTTAAAAATATTTTTTAATATCATATATTTTAATATTTTGTACCTTCATACATATTATTACTTGTTTTAATTTATAAAATATAATATTTAAATTTTATAAAAAATTATAACATTTAAAGTAAAAGTCCATATAGACTGCACATGACCTTATGAAAAGACGTACTCCCTCCGTCCCACCCTTTTCTGCAGAGACAGAAAAGGCCTGTCTAAATTTAGAGGGAGTGAAATGATCAAAATGCCCCCACCTCTACCCCTTTGTTCTCTGCCTCTGTACCAGCCGCCCCTGCCTCTTCCACCAGCTCTCTGATCTCCGCCTCTCCACTTGCCCTCTCCGGCGCTAGAAAACGGTTCCCCCTTATTCTCGCCAATAGCGGGAACAATCGGGGATGAGGACAATTGAGGATGGGAAACCCTAACCAAGAAACTCTTTTGGTAGTTGCTCCAGGTCTGCGACAATTGGGGATGGGGAAACGGTCGATGAAGACACAGCGAGATGCGGTGGAGGAGCTGTGCACCGTGGAGGAGCGCCGCCGTTCACTGGCTGAGGAATTGGGCAGATCTGAAGAGTAGGAGGCACAAATATGAGTTGTAAAAGTTTGTGAGAAAATTAGAGGTGGCGAGGGTGAGGTTATGCTTAAATTTTGTGAGTAATTTGTGATTATTTCAAGGGTATTTTTGTTAGATAACACCTATAGAAAAATTTTAAATATAAAAAATGTACAAAAATTACTAGGATAACCAAAAAAAAAGTGCATAAGAGGATGGGACCGCATGAGCAAGTGATTATCTTCTCAAAAAGTCAAATCATAGATGGTAGGAGGTTCCACTTCTTCAGTGCATCGAATAAATGTTGGTGGTAGGTTCGGAGAGTAACACTCAAATCTGAAACCCGGCCAAAAGCAAAACCTTCTCTCCCATTCCCATCCATAAGTCAACGACTCAATTATTTCAACGGAAAGAAAGCCCCAAAACAGAGAAAAATCGAAGAAAAATGTCAGGCTACCCGTACAACAACTACGGTTACGGTGCACCTTCACCGTACGGCGCTCCACCGCCACCGTCCTCCACCCAATCCTACGGAGCTCCGCCGTACGGAGCACCTCAGCAGCATCCCCAGCCCTACGGAGGCGCATCCCCCTACGGATCAGCTCCCTCGGCCCCACCCTACTCCTCCGACCCCTCAAAACCCCCCAAAGACCACAAGCCCTCCTCCGCCTCAGCTCCTTCTCCCTACGGCGCTCCGCCGCCGTCTGCCTCCCCCTACGGTGCTCCTCCGCCGTCTTCCTCGCCCTACGGTGCTCCTCCGCCGTCTTCCTCGCCCTACGGTGCTCCTCCGCCGTCGTCCTCGCCCTACGGTGCTCCGCCACCGGCTTATGGAAGCCCTTTCGCCTCTCTAGTCCCGTCGGCGTTTCCTCCCGGGACTGATCCGAACGTCGTGGCTTGCTTTCAGATGGCTGATCAGGATGGGAGTGGATTGATTGATGATAAGGAGATGCAAAGTGCGCTTTCATCTTACAATCAGAGCTTCAGCATGAGGACTGTTCATCTTCTTATGTACAACTTTACCAATTCCAACGTCCGCAAAATTGGTACATCTTAATTCCCCAATTGCTTGAGTTTGGTCATTTTCTCAGATTTGTTATTTCTTTGCTCTTGTAAAGGGTTGGATAAAAGTATGTTCCATTTACTTTTCTACAATATAATATAGCTGTTTTGGAGATGAACTATAGTTGTGTCTGCTATAATATTAGGGTAATTAGCCAGGTATATTTAACTCTGTTAGCTAGATTAGGGGTTGAGTATGGTTTGAGATTTAGTGGACTAAGGGTTTGGCCTGATTCACCAGATGATTTTCTTTTGTTTTGTTAAGGGCAATACATGATATTACATTGTAGCATCTTCTAATGCATTCCCTATTTCAGTTTTCAGAATTAAATTTTTTACTATTTCCTAAAGAAAGATAATATTCTGCTCCCATCTTCTAATCCATTGCCCTATCTCAAGTTTGCTGAACTAATTTTTTTTACTATTTCCAAACGAAAGGTAACATCTATCCCATACCCGTGTCTAATATAAGTCGCGTCCCTGTACTTGTGTCTAAATTTAGGATGGTGTCCCCGAATCATGAGTTTTGGAATATTAAGTGTCAGATACTCGGATCCGTGCCCATGTCCAGGTAGCATAGGTTTATCTACGGATCGTACCCCGTTGAGAAAACTTCATCCCCCCAATATTGTTGTCATTCTGTTTTCTGACAGTGATTTCCATTTGCCAGCACAATGACTCAAATTTGTTTGTCATAGATAGCATCCTTTTCTCAGTTCAGGTAGTGGTTCTGGTAATGTAGACTCGGGACTCTGATTGTCGCACGAGGCTTACAAATGCTTTATCTTTAAGTAATTAATGAGTTCATGAGTTTGTGTGTTTTTTATAGTATATCATTATCTCACCTTCAGCCCTCCCCTCCCTTCCAAAGCTCCTTTTCTTTTCTTTATATGGATTTATAACCAAGTTAATGTTTGTGGACCTTCTATTCTGATATTTGGATTTGATGTCATTGTACACAGGTCCCAAAGAGTTCACTTCACTTTTCTACAGTCTCCAAAACTGGAGGGTAAGCAAAAAAAGAATTTCAGATCTCCTTAAGCACCTGCATTATGAAAATTTTCTCATTCTGTATGTATCTGACCTACTCATTCTTCTTTTAGTCTGTGTTTGAGAGATTCGATAGGGATAGGAGCGGAAAAATTGATACCTCAGAACTGAGGGAGGCACTGCTTAGCCAGGGATTTTCAGTTTCACCTGTGGTGCTGGATTTACTGGTGTCAAAGTTTGATAAAACTGGTGGAAAGAGCAAGGCCATTGAATATGATAACTTCATCGAGTAAGTACACGTTATATGGATACAGCTTTTCACTTTTGTAATTATTATTGGTCCATGCTCACCAATTGATTTGGCTTAATTTTCTTATGCTTGATTTAGGTGCTGCCTCACTGTTAAGGTATTATTTCCCCCTCAAACTCAACAGCTTTCATGTTGCATATGTCTGTACTTCAGCAGCCGTTGCTGCTGCTGTAATATTGATCATGCTAGTAATATAATCTAAGTCGGTTTAATCTGCCTGCAGGGTTTGACGGAGAAATTCAAGGAGAAGGATACATCATACTCTGGCTCGGCAACCTTCTCTTATGAGGCTTTCATGTTAACAGTTTTACCTTTTCTGATAGCCTAGTAGATTCATGTGAATGTGTGTTGGGTGTGTTGGTTTGCTTGATTTTGGTGTAATACTATAATTTCCAGTTGGCTACTCTCTGTCATGTGAAGCTGAAATAGCTGGCATAGTTGATATTGTTATCGTGTTGTTGAATGAGAAACTGTATTTTTATGGTATTAATAATCGGTTGTACGTATGTTGACTTTTGGCTACAGAGGCCTTATTTGTATGAGTTGTATTTGTCTAGTGATGGTGTTTGTAGAGTGTGAAACCCTGTAATCACATCCGCGGCCAGGCTTCCTTTTTATTTAATAGCTTCCTCTGACCTACGTTGGATTTTCTCTTTTAACCTCAGCTTTCAGTCAAGATCAAAAACGTTGGTTTCACATTTGATAAGAGACAACTTAAAACTAGTGAACACTATAGCTTAAAAATTAACATGTGATCAACGTAAATATCTGTGAGATTTAGACTGTTATTTTACATTTGATCCAGGGTGATAACAATACAAACTGCCATTGTTGAATCCATTGACGTTCAAAAAAACGGATAGGACTAATCTGACGAAGCCAAAGATAATCAAACCAAATTGCTAACAACAATTCATCAAGACCCCCCACCCTCAATATGAGGCGCTACATTCCACTTCGATGAAGAGTCATTAGGAAGTTAGACCAAAACATTATGAAATGTGATGGTTTCATGAGGTCATTTCCAGAAATAATCATGCTCGTATAATTTAGCGGAAGATAAAGTAAATGTGGTATAGCTTGCGTGCTTGGGAAATTTCCGAACCATATTAGAGAATGATAGATAAACTTCTTCAACGGACCTCTTTTCTTCTATTCGAACATCCATAAAAGTTTTGGACCCTTTTAGTGCAGTAAGGAACTCATTTAATTTGTGGAAAGATCGGGTTTAATTAGAAAAATAAAATGTAAAATGTCTAAGTTGCAATATTAAAAATTTCTTATGCAGCGTGTAGTAGTAATAAAGTTTATAACCCGATTCATGCAATCCAAAAATTTTATCTTCATTCCTTCTAATTTACACTTCAAACCTTGGTCTTTCCATGACTTATGGAAATACCGTCTTTCAAGAGATGAACTCTTCAGATAAAAAGTATGGTAATTGTTCAATACAAAAAATTCTAAAAATTAATTAATGCGTTAAAACGAGCTATCTCATAAAATCATATATGTCATTTATATTGTACATTTTGACTTTTAACGGTTGATTTTAAAAATGTTTGATCATTAATATCTGTTTATTAAGATTGGTGGAGTACTATCGCGCGTTGCGCGATATCATTAATTAAAATATTGAGATTAAGTTTTATTTCAAATTTTAAAGTTTAGCCATCTAAGACAAAATATATGAGTTATGAAATGAAATAATTAATTTAGTTAGAAATAGTTAAATATTGAATACAATAAGATTAATTATTTTTATAATATTTCATTCAAATTATTTAAAAGTTAGTTATTTATATGTTGAGATTCATTTCAAAAAATTATCATAATTATATGTATCTAAGTGCAATAAATATAAGTAAATGTCAAATGACCTTATTATTCTCATTAATCATAAAATGTCCTCATTTAACAACTAGACGGTCTAAAACAATACTTTGTTATAAATTAATAAATAAATAATATGTATACATATTTCTATCAAAAGTACTATATCATTGTATAAAAAAAATAGAACATTTTGTTATTTCATATATATATATATATATATATATGTATATATGGCACAATAAGATATTTATGGTTTTAAACATATCTTTATAAGTTATATATTTTAAAAAATTATGATTGATTAGGAGTCTGTCTCTTGAAAGACGGTCTTTCCATAAGTCATGGAAAGACCAATGTTTGAAGTGAAAATTAGAAGAAATGAAGAAAAAATTATCGGGTTACATGAATCGGGTTATAAACTTTATAACTACTACACGTTGCACACTAAAATTTTAATATTGCAACTTAGACATTTTACCTTTTATTATTTTTATTATTTTTATGGAAAGACGGTCTTTCCAAGAATTTGTCATTGATTATATATAGTAATAGAATTAAAACCAATAACAAATTATAATAGGGATGGTCTCCTGTGAGGCAGTCTAAACTTTAGGCAGGAGTCTTTCTACAGTTCTAATAATATTTTACCTCCAGGTACTTATCTCTAATAACTTTATATGGCTCATGTCTAATTATTTTATAGGGACCTATCACTAATAACTTTCCAGAGGCCATTTCGTACAATTTTTCCCATCATTTTCCGCCACCTGCAATCTGCAAAAAAAAAAAATTCAAAAAAATTATTTAAAAAATGCAAAAGATAAATATATAACTGCAACATGAAACTTCATAAACATCAACCAAAACTATCAGAACCTCGTCAAAAACTCATAAAACATCAACTAAAACCCGCAGCAAAAAATATATTAAAAAATCAAATAAAACAATAAAAATATATAAAAATTCAAATAAAAATCAAGAAAAAATTGAAAAAAATGAAAAAAACATCGACTACGACTAACAAAAAATCAACTGAAAATCATAAAAAATATCAACAAAACTAAATTGTCATT
This sequence comes from Rubia yunnanensis, assembly GCA_037428765.1. Classification (NCBI taxonomy): domain Eukaryota; kingdom Viridiplantae; phylum Streptophyta; class Magnoliopsida; order Gentianales; family Rubiaceae; genus Rubia; species Rubia yunnanensis. The sequence goes on from CM075069.1 coordinate 6,551,374, forward strand.
TTAAAAAAATACTACAAAAAACCACAATATCATAAAAAAAACTAATCAACTCCTAACAAACAACGATTGAAGCACTTACAAGCAAAAATTGAAGCACTTACAAGCTATACTCTAAGCACCAATTTGTTTTCATAACACACACTAATTATAAAATAAGCACTTATAACCTACATTTGAAGCACTAACAAAAAATGAAAAATGTCAACATTAGGAATAAAAACACTACAAAAAACCAACCATATCATCAAAAAAATTACAAACATCAACCCCTATCACCTAAAACTCATCTATAAAATGAAAAAAATCAACATGAGAGAAAAAAATTGAAAACATCAACAACAAAAATTACTGTACCTCAAGAGTATAAATTATTCACTCTAAAAAACATAAAACATCAATGGTTTTTTTTAATTTTAAAAAAAACTACAAACATCAACTCCTAACAACTGAACTTCATCCGAAAAATGGAAAACATCAATATAAAAAAAAAGACACTACAAACATCAACTCCTATTATCAAAACCTCAGCCGAAAAATGAAAAAAAAACTCAACATGAGAAAACTTTTTAAAACTACATATATCAATCCATATCACCCAAAAAATTAAGAAAACCTCAACTCATATCAATTAAATCTCACCCGAATAATGAAAAACATTAACATAAGTGGGGAAAAAGTTCAAATCATCAACAAAAAGCTACAAAACCTCAAGAATAAAAATTCTTGAGGCCTACAGAATAAAAATTCTTGAGGCCTACAACCAGTGGGATTTGAAACCAGGCCTACAACCTCAAAGGAAAGAGCAATAACCACTACACCAAAGACTATTATTGAACATGCACTCAGTCAAATAATACTAAATCTCAGCATGCATATCAAGAACCTAAAGTCTTCAAAATAAAAATGTCATAGTGAGACTTGAACCCGTAAAGCATAAAATTAAACCTCACCTTAGACGCTGCAGCTCAGCTTCGCCGCTATCAATGTTACCTGCAACTCAAAGCCGTGCGTGAAGCCATGTGCGACTCGTCTCCTTCATATGGCTGCGAGATGCTTCTTCTTTTGGTTGCATCACCTTCCTAGTAGCCTTGCCGTCGACAAACCCTAGCCTTCCTAGTAGCCTCACCGTTGCTCCTAGCAGCTTTGCCGTTGCCTTTCTAGCAACCTCGCTGCTGCTCCGTCGAGAGCTAGGGTTTTGATTCTTCATCAAATTCGACACCTGAAACCGCCCCGCCTCACCTCCGTCAAATTCGATGCGCCTCGCCTTAGTCGAATTCAATTCCCATCGCCTCGCCGAAGTTGAAGTGAAAACCAAAAATCGTTTGATCCGGTGGTTTCGCGACAGAGAATCAACAATTGTGGGGATCGGTGTTTTCCGGCGTGAATCTGGCAGAAAACCGCCAGCTGGTGGCGGTTTTCGATTGGTTCCAGAAAATAAATGAAAATGAAAATGAAAAATCTAGATATTTTGGTGATGTATATAGTATTTGGGTAATTTCACAATGGGTCCTTGAAATTTTCAACATATTTAAAAAACCCATCCCAAATTCCAGATTTATATTAATTGCACAATAGGGCATGCTTAAAGTTTAGGCTGCCTAATACAAAACTCTGTGATTATAATATTAGTATGTTATTGATTATATATAGTAAAAATTAAAACTAGTAACAAATATAATATTAGTATGTTATATATAATAAAAAATTAAAAGCTATAACATATTATAATATTAGTATGTTATTTTTAGACAACTTGGGTTTAGCTTAGTTAGAATGATTTCAATATCTCATGTTGACAACACCATCCAAAAGTAAACAATTTATATTATATAGTGATCGAGATAATTAAAACCTAAAAAAATTGATATTTAATAGGGGTAAGTGCCAATATTACCATATCTACTTGAGTAAGTGCCAATATAACTTTATGATATTTTTTAGTGCAAATATAACTCTAACTAGTTAATGAAAGTACCAATATAAACCTCAGACCCCATTTCGGCATTGACCTCATTTTTCTGGGATTGACTCTATGTAAATTGACCAAAATACCCTTTGGCCAAAATCTGAAATTAGGTGGACAATTTTACCCTCATAGTTCGCCGAACCACCGTCGGAACAGGTAAGCTTATATCAGCACATTATGAAATCTTATTGGGTTATATGAGCACATTCCTAATGTTTGTAGGGTTATATCAGCACATTTCTAATGTTTGTAGGGTTATATCAGCACATTTCTAATGTTTGTAGGGTTATCATCACATATTATAAATATTAAGTGTGTGGTACTCGGCTGACCTTAACGGGCGACCACATAATCATATACACTATTATAACATCATAACAATATCTTATACAACATAAAATTGACATGACACCATCATTAATATTAAACACCATTATCACATATCATAGTCTCATTTCAAAACGTATCAACATTAAAAAACCGTTGAAGAACACAGCAAAATAACAATCACATACCATACCAAAGGTCATCCAATCATCAATACGGACTAAACACAACAAAATAAAAAATATATACTTAAAACTTCTATATTCTATAGTATGTGCTGATATGACCCTACATTTTTTACTAATGTGCTGATATAAACCTATAAATTTTAGGAATGTTCTGATTTAACCCTACTACTTTTCATAATGTGCTAATATAACCCTACCTCATGCGGCGGTCAAAGGCATTTCCTATTTTTTTGTATTTTAGTTTTTTTCATAAGGGCAAACATGTAATTTTATAAAATTTCAGCTAAAAGTTGTCGGAGAGGGTTATATTGACACTTTCATTAACTAGATAGGGTTATAGTGGCACTTTCAAACATTGAAAGCTTATATTGACACTTATGTCAACTAGGTAGGGTTATAAAAACATTTTTTTTCCAAAAATATGTTATAACAAAGCTAAGAAGGTATCACTCAATAGTGTTTATACTTATACACCATTTTATTTTAGAGTCCGTCTCTTGAAAGACAGTCTTCATAAGTTATGGAAAAACCATTGTTTAAAGTGCAAATGGAAAGAAATGAAAATAAAATTAAATTTTCAGGTTGCATGAATCGGGTTATAAACTATATAACTACTACACGGTGCAAAATAAATTTTTACCTTTTACTATTTTAATTAAACTTCATATTTTTATAAGCTTATGGAAAGACGGTGTTTCTCAAGATTTTACCTTAATTTTATGATTATAGTTAACTGAATGAATAGTTAAATGGCAGGAGACACGTGAGTATAAAATTAAAGGAACTTAAAGGGAGGAAAGTATAAGGGCATGGGCAGTTGTAGTCTCTTAAAATTAAAAGACCGCTCAAGAGACCGAAAACCACCACAGTGGTAGTCTCTTGAGTGGTTTCTTAACAAGAGATCACTCAAGAGTCTCTTGCTAAGAGACCAACTAAGAGACCACTGATGGGCCAAGCTTACTGACACACGCACATGGGCTTTGTGCGTATTTGTTTTTTTTGGCCGAGTGGGACACGTGTCGCCCCCTGAGTGGGTCACGTGTCCCACTCAGCCGCAACTATTTTTTTAAAATTTTGTTGCGGACACGTATCACCCAGGGATTGGGCCACGTGTTTGCAACTGTTTTTCTAGTCTGGACGCTGGAATTTTGTAATGGGACACGTGTCCCATTCTGGTGGCGACACGTGTCCCAATCGTATTTTTTTGAATTTTTTTCCAATTTTTTCTATTTTTTAAGAATTCCAATTTTAATATAATTTTAATTTTCAAATTGTAATAATTGGTCGGACTAGATCAATATTTTATTTAGTATTTTATGTAATTTTTATAGTTGTTATAATTGTTTTTTACAATTTTAATGGTTTTTATATAATTTTAAAAACATGGAATTATCTTATTATTTATTTTTAAATTTCATTTTAATAATTATATTAAATTTTACATTCAACTTATTTTTTGTGAAAAAATTTATTTAAAATAATATTTAATGTCCAAATTAATGAGTAGGATAGAGAAAATCAAGTGGGTTTCATGAATAGTATATAGTGGTCTCAAATGAGTTATCTCTCTTAAGCTGAAGTGGAAAAGAGAAAAAAAAAATATATTTAATTGATAAGACACCACTACCTGTCTCTACCACGGCCCATGGCCTAAGTCACATGGTTTATGAGCACCCAAATTACAATAACACAAACAAGTTGTAGAGATATATTAGTAAAGTTCAAACTTGGAAGAAAAATGCTGTGAATCACAGTTGGAAGAGAGTGCAACAACAATTTATAGAAACTCGGAGACCGGAAGTCAGCGCCCCGGCTCTACTGGCGTCGCCGAATTGCCTAAGAAATCCCCCCTCCCTCCGCCGGACGCATTTTTGCCCCGTTCATTGTCGCCGGTCATAACGCTGCGACTTTAGGTGGGCCCCCGGAGATCTCTCTTTGATCCGTGGCAGAATTTTGTTTGTGGATCGCAGTGTCTTTTTCAATATGATTTTGGTTCCTTGTTATTGGAATTGTAGTTTCTGTAGCTAAAATTATGGTTCTGATTAACTTAGATCTGGTACTATTGCCCAATCTGGTGTATGGATTGCTATCGTATGTGTTTACCGATTCTTATTTGATCGACCATTGATTTGTCTTTGGTTTTGAGGTAGGAAATTAGGAATCCGATTTGGTATTACATGTCTTTGATTTTCTACCTACTTAGGGAGAAATTGAGGATGAATAGGGTTTCTTTTATTCTGTATTTGAATGTTTTGCAGATATGAGTAATCCCTGGCTAGCATATATTGTTATTTAGTTTTTTCTCACATATGTTCCTCAAAATTACTGTAGAACCTTGCTAGTGATAGTTAAATATTCTATTAAATAGATTGCTTTCGTTGTACGAGTAGCAATGCAACAAATCACTGCTGAATAATAAATCATTGGCGCAATGTGGATTTTGCATTATTTTTGGGTCTATTTTGTTGAACTTTCTGTTGACTCTGCTCATTGCAACTCAGAGCATGATTCATGGCTACTTAGCAGTGGAGCTGGTGCGTGATATATACTGCTTTGTGCTCCAAGTTTGTTTGAGCAGCACTGGGGTATCTACATCATGGGTTGCTTGAATAACCAGACTGCATCTGGGCTTGCTAAAGAACCCATGGATTGTGGCCGGAGGTCCTCGAATATTGCTCTAGGATGTGTGGTAAATTCAGAAATTGGTGCAGTCTTGGCTGTAATGAGGAGAAATGTGCGGTGGGGAGCTCGGTATGCTGAGGATGAACAGCTGGAGCACTCTCTCATCCATTCCTTAAAGGAATTACGTAAAAAGATATTTGTATGGCAATATCAGTGGCGTGTCATTGATCCGGTGCTCTATCTTAAGCCATTTCTTGATGTGATCCGGTCTGATGAAACAGGGGCGCCTATTACGGGGGTTGCTTTGTCATCTGTTTACAAAATCTTAAGCCTAGATATACTTGATTTGGAGACTGTGAATGCTGATCAGGCTTTGCCTTTGGTGGTGGATGCTGTGACTGGCTGCCGATTTGAGGTAACCGATCCTGCATCTGAAGAGGTTGTACTGATGAAGATACTCCAAGTGCTGCTAGCTTGCATGAAGAACAAGACATCAATTTATTTGAGTAATCAGCACGTGTGCAACATAATGAATACTGGCTTTCGGATTGTTAATCAAGCGAGCTCTAAAGGTGAACTTTTACAGAGGATAGCACGCCACACCATGCATGAATTATTTCGGTGCATTTTCTCACACCTTGATATTGGTGAAGAACAGCAAGCAGTTGCTCAGAGAAGTGAAATAAGTCCTGACAGAGAGGTGAGCTTCAAAGTGATTTCTCTTTGATAGTTCTTTTCAAATGAGAGATCCTATGTAAAAAAATTTCAAGTGTTTAATTTAAGACCAAGAAGTGGAAGGGAGTTAAATGATTCTCGCTTAGCCATCCAGTTTATATGCTTTTTAGGTTTAAAATGATGCTGCCTGACTTCCCTGACCAATTTATCATATATTAGGCTTACTGAATGAAGCCTTTCGGAACCACTTTTCCCCCTATGAAAGTCTTTTTTCATTGAATGTTTGGTAAAAATCATTTGTCAAGGAACTTTCTGTTTTCAAAAGGTTTAGTATATTTATGATGTTGGAGCATTTTGAAGATTTGAATTTGCAGTTGGATGAAGCCTACCTCTTCCTGGATAGTAAATACATAAAACAGTTACTTACTAGTGTGTATTTTGACGTCAAATGGGTTTTAAACATGCATAAAAAAATTACTTATTAATGTGTATGTTGACTTTAAATGGGTTTTATGCTGTAATTTATTTGTGTCCTAAACACATGTGATAATATCCAGGTTCATGCACCACAAGATAATCATAATCTGGAAGATAGAGAAGGTAAACTGGAGAAGGAGGTTGCTGAGAATGGAAAGGATTCTATGATGGAGCCCTATGGCATTCCTTGCATGTTGGAAATATTTCATTTCCTATGTTCTCTTTTGAACATGATGGAAAGTATTGAAACTGGCTCAAAGTCAAACCCTGTAGCATACGATGAAGATGTACCATTGTTTGCTCTGGGGCTAATTAATACAGCTATTGAATTAGGTGGGGCTTCTTTTGGAGACCATCCTAAATTGTTGACTCTGATACAAGAAGAGTTATTCTATAACCTGATGCTGTTTGGTTCATCAATGAGTCCGTTGATTCTATCAACTGTCTGTAATATAGTTCTCAACCTGTACCATCACCTGCGTACCAAGATAAAGCTGCAGCTTGAGGCTTTTTTCTCTAGAGTTCTATTAAAGATTGCAGGAAGCAAACATGGAACTTCTTACCAACTGCAGGAAGTTGCAATGGAAGCCCTTGTTGATTTCTGCAGGCAGCCTTTTTTTGTGGCTGAGATGTATGCCAATTTTGATTGCCAAATATCCTGCAGCAATGTATTTGAAGATCTTGCCAACTTGCTGTCGAAAAGCGCCTTCCCTGTGAACAGCCCATTGTCTGCAATGAATACTCTTGCTCTGGATGGTCTGATTGCTGTGATTCAGGGTATGGCTGAGAGAATGGGCCACGAGTCACCAATCCCAGAACCTGGTTTTGTAGAACAGGAGGAACACAAACCATTTTGGACAGCGGTTTGTGGTAACTATCATGAACCTAGCCACTGGGTCCCGTTTGTCCATGAGATGAAGAAAATTAAAAGTAAATTGATGATGGCTGCTGACCACTTCAACCGAGATCCTAAGAAGGGTTTGGAATACCTCAAAAGTGTAAATTTGTTGTCCGATGTACATGACGCCCCTGGTGTAGCAAACTTCTTCAGATATGCTAAAGGTTTGGATAAGCGTGTTATCGGGGATTTCTTGGGAAGTCATGATGAATTTTGTATTCAAGTACTCAACGAATTTGCTAAATCATTTGACTTCCAGGGCTTGAATTTGGACACTGCATTGCGCATTTTCTTGGAAACTTTCAGGTTGCCTGGAGAATCTCAGAAGATTCAAAGAGTTTTGGAGGCATTTTCTGAGAGGTATTATGAGCAATCACAAGATATTTTGGTTAACAAAGATGCAGCACTGGTGCTGTCATATTCCTTAATATTGCTCAACACGGATCATCATAGTGCACAGGTGAAGAAGAAGATGACTGAAGATGACTTCATCCGCAACAATCGCAGAATAAATGGAGGGAGTGATCTCCCTCGAGATTTCTTATCTAAACTTTACCGCTCAATCTGTGAGAATGAGATACGAATGGTTCCAGAGCAAGCTGGTGCTACTTCTTTGATAGCACATAGTCATTGGATTGGTTTAGTACACAGATCCAAGCAAGCAGCTCCATACATTTTCTGCGATTTTGGACCATATCTCGACTATGACATGTTTGCTATACTGTCTGGGCAAGCGATTGCTGCTATCTCTGTTGTTTTTGATCATGTGGATCAAGAGAGTATTTTGCACACATGCATTGACGGATACTTGGCCATGGCAAAACTTTCAGCAAGCTATGGCTTTATTGAGACTTTGGATGATTTGGTTGTATCTCTTTGTAGATTCACAACCTTGTTACTTCCTTCCTTTGCTGGTGAAGAATTTATTCTGACTTTTGGGGATGATGTCAAAGCAAGAATGGCGACTGTTGCAGTTTTCACTGTTGCAAATAGGTATGGCGATCATATCCGGTCAGGATGGAAAAACATTCTGGATTGCATTTTTAGCTTGAACAAGTTGGGTCTTCTTCCAGCTCGTCTTGCAAGCGAGGCTGCTGATGACTTGGAGCTTCGTTCAGATCTAAACCAAGTTACAACTTCTGTAAGCTCCGCACCAACAACTGCAGTTCAGATTGTCCCATCTAAGAAACCTTCTGGCCTAATGGGCCGATTTAGCCAGTTGTTATACCTGGACACTGAAGAGCCTGAACCTCAACCAACTGAAGAACAGGTTGCTGCTCGCCAGCGTTCTCTTCAGTCAGTCCAAGACTGTCATGTAGATAGTATTTTTGCGGACAGTAAATTTCTGCAAGCTGAGTCCCTCTCACAGCTCGTTCAGGCACTTCTCTTGGCTGCTGAGCGATTTCGCAAGGGAAATAATGTGATGGAAGACGAATCAGCGGCAGTTTTCTGTTTGGAGTTGTTGATTACTATTACACTGAATAACCGCGATAGGATCATGCTCCTTTGGCCAGGTGTGTATGAGTACATAGCCAATGTTGTTCAGTCAACTGTGATGCCTGGTGCTCTGGTGGAGAAGGCTGCTTTTGGGCTCCTTCGGATATGTCAACGGTTGCTCCCTTACAAGGAAAATCTGACGGACGAGCTTCTGAAGTCGCTGCAACTTATACTGAAACTTGATGCCCGGGTTGCTGATGCATATTGTGAACACATCACGCAGGAAGTTATGCTTCTTGTCAAAGCAAACGCGATGCAGATAAGATCTCAAACAGGCTGGCGTACTATTATTTCACTTCTTTCTATCACAGCTCGGCATCCAGAAGCATCCGATGCAGGATTTGAGACATTGTCATTTATCATGTCCGACGGGGCTCATCTCTTGCCAGCAAATTACGTCCTTTGTTTAAATGCAGCCAGGCAGTTTGCAGAATCTCGAGTTGGAAATGTTGAGCGTTCAGTCAAATCCTTAGATCTGATGGCTGGTTCACTCGACTGCTTGGTGAGATGGTTTAACAAAACCCAGCAAGAAGAAGCTGCTCAGAAAATGGCTGAAGACATTCGGGAAATGTGGCTTAGGCTGGTACAGGGGCTCAGGAAAGTCTGTGTTGACCCGAGGGAAGAGGTGAGGAACCACACCATTCTGATCTTGCAGAGGTGTTTCACAGGAGTAGAAGTAATGAATGTCCCGGGCGATCTATGGTTGCAGTGCTTTGAAGCTGTGATCTTCACACTAGTTGATGAATTGATCGAGCTTATAAACGAGCATTCCCCCAAGGACTACCGCAACATGGAAGGCACTCTAATCCTATCACTGAAGCTCTTGTCCAAAGCCTTTCTACAGTCATTGCAGGAGCTGTCTCAGTCAACATCCTTCACCAAGATATGGCTCGGGGTTCTTAGCTGTATGGACAGATACACGAAGGTGAAATTCCGAGGCAAGCGCAGCGAGAAGATCCACGAGGTAGTCCCGGAGCTCCTGAAAAACACGTTACTCGTAATGAAGTCTAGCGGTCTTCTGGTGCCTAGCAGCGGCGAGGGTAGTTTCTGGCAGCAAACTTGGTCGAGTGTGAAGAACATAGCCCCTTCGCTGGAATCAGAAGTGTTTCCAAGCGAGGAATTGGAGCAGCTGCAGAAAACTCAGATGAAAGGGTGTAATCCAATTCAAGAGGGAAGTGTTTTGGTTCCTTCTAGCGAAACAACAGCTTGAAGGGAGGGAATTTTTTGGCCATCGATGAAGAATAGTAGTCATAGTATAGTGTTATTTTGCAGGCGGGGAAATGCTGATATTGGATTCTCTTTTTTACGTTGTTTTTCTTATGCAACTCTGAACTGATAGTGCTATTTATGTGGTTCCAGCTTCCCCCTAAATTGAAAGAATTAGGTGAGATAATAGCTCCTTGCATTTCGTATTATTTTCATTTCCCCCCAACTTCTTTGTAAACTTTTTCCCTGGGATTCTATACATACGGACAAACTGCGATTAATTCTTTCTCCGTAGAAGTTTTCTATTGCAATAATACACCTGAAATTTTGGACTTTTTGGAGTTTCTACCTCGTTTATGCACACTTTTGGTTGGTTTGCGTGGGAAGTCTTATCTACGGAGTCTTATGACATTGGTCATTGTATAATTCGGCAATCTTTCTCATTTTGATCTTAAAAATCAGTTTTCACTCAAAATTAATTTGATTTATGGTAAAAATAATTTTGTAATTGATGGACTTTTACTTATAGAAGAATTGTCTTATTTTAAAAGTATATGATCGGTTGCATAGATCAATACCTAAACTATATTTTTCACTAGGCCCGGTAACTTTGGGGTCAATTCTTTTATGGGAAGGACGGAGAATTGCTGGAGGTGAAAATTAGTGCCAGCGTATAACTACTTGTGTTGGTAAAGAATTGAGCGCACAATCTCTTTACTGATTAACCTAATCTCATAATTAAATCAATAGAAGTGTAGCAAAAAGATAAAATTGTAAAGTAAATGCGATAAAACTTAATTATACATAAAAAAAAAACCAAATGTAAAATTTAAGCGAGCGTATTGCATTTCGTTATGGACAAAATAGTATTGGGTGTAAATTAAGGGCGGGAGAGGGGTTCGATCATAAACGGGATAGGATGACAGAACCCGGCTGTTATTATAATCCAAAAGCCCCCTAAAACACTGTCGTTTTGCAGGCGGAAGATACCACAACGATCTCCACCTTTTTCCCCCTTCCCCAAAGCTAAGCGGAGACTCCCGTAGAAGACCACCGATCTCTCCGGCGTCCACCGCTCAAGTTTCTGATCGTCACCACGACTGCCCGATCGCTGCAGGTACGCTTTTCTCTCTGAAGGAATCGCTTGAATTAGGCCGAAACGCGCGAACTATTGTTTCTCCGTTGATTGTATCAGTTTGTCCCAAGTTAACCTTATTTGAATCTGTATGCTCCGATGTAGAAGCTCGTGTAAAGATGAGTGAGGTTTTTGAAAGATACGAGCGGCAGTACTGCGAGTTTTCTTCGAATTTGTTGGAGAAGTGCTCCTCGGCTGGTCTTCTTGACGGAGGTCAGCCTCCGCGCTTCAATTTTCATTGTTTTTATTCGGATCAATATGTTGTGTATGGTTCTATATAGGTTAATTGAAAGAGAATGGTGCTTATCAGTGTTTTTTGGGGGGTTTTCAATTTTGCAGAGAGAAAGAAACAAGTAGTAGCTGAACTAAAGGCAGGGGTAGATGATGCCGAGTCGCTGGTAGGGATGTTTTGGTGTGTTGCTCTGATATTTCGTTTTGTGCTCATTTGATGGAGTTGTTTAAAACATTGGTACATTCTGTTTAGATTCGGAAAATGGATATTGAGGCTCGAAGTTTGCCGCCGAATGTTAAAGCAGTTCTGCTTGCTAAGCTGAGAGGATACAAGTCTGATCTGAACAGTGTGAAAAATGAAATCAAAAGAGCTGGCTCGACTAACCTTAGTCAGGCTGCGCGAGATGACTTACTGGAATCTGGAATGGCTGATACATTGACAGTATGTCTTTATCACTTTGAGGAATTGATTATTTACGCTTTTGATTTCCATGAATGAATGAGAAGTTCAGATGTCACTATAGTTTAACTGTTCTTGTTTTGGGTGGATTTCACCATTGTGCAATCACACTTCTTTTCAAATGGATTTTAATTATCATGAAAACATTTTACTTGTGGTAAAATGCTTAGTTAAGCTGCTTTTGAGTTGGCTTATCTTAAGTTGCCAATGCCATACTGTGCATTAGGTTTTCTAGTCTGCTAAAGTGTGGGAATATGACTCGACTGCTGTATCATGATCTATATTTGGTTTGATGTTGGAATGGGGGAGTTGAAGGGATGTTGGATTTATGAGGTTAAAAGGGAATTTAAAATTATCCGAAGCACCTTTCTTTACTGAACCAGGAGCAATTCTTTTTACTGTTTTGTGAAGCTACTGATTCTGGCTTTTTACAGGCATCTGCGGACCAAAGATCAAGATTGTTATTTTCTACAGAAAGACTAGACAAGTCTAGTGACAGGATCAGAGAAAGTAGGAAGACCATGCTGGAGACAGAGGATCTTGGTGTTTCACTTCTTCAGGACCTGCATCAGCAGCGACAATCTCTCTTACATGCTAATAACACGGTATCTGTTTGTTTGAAATAGGTTTTGACCCAAAAAAGGAGTGTTTATTTCTCGTTCGGTGCTGTTTGTGGGTTTAATATTTTAGCAAATAGTTAGTTGTTATCATGTCAATCTGATAAGTTCCTACTTCATATGCAGCTTCATGGTGTTGATGACAATCTAGGCAGAAGCAAGAAAATCCTGACCAATATGTCCAGGAGGATGAACCGAAACAAGTGGATGATTGGTTCTATAATAGCAGTCCTTGTCGTCGCTATATGCTTGGTCCTGTACTTTAAACTGTCCTGATAAGCTGTACGGTTTGTGTGAGTGACTGAGTGGTTTACTGTCATTTACCGTTTCTGAAGCACAGACTACGATTGGTGTTTGATTGTATTGAAGCAAAGTCTGTTATTGATCGACTTCTGCAATTCTTGTGGGCTTTTTGCATACATGACAGCAAACACCGTGCTTGTCTTCTATTCATCAATTTTCTTTGTAATTTTTGAAAAGAGTGATTGTTGATTGAGAATGTGATGTGTGTTAATGTCAGTCTTTGACTCTTTGTTATCTTGTATCGTGATTTGAACAGATGCTCGTCCCCCATATTTGATGTATGAATTACTTCTGTAAATTCCGTTTTCTCCATCTGACATTAAAGCATATCAAAAGTAGTACAAAGCTACATAAACCTGCCATCTCTGATTCCCTAATAGCTTGTGATTGATTTGCCCTTTAGCTCTTATAAATTTGTTGAGGAATTTAATAAAAATTCGCTACCAAGTTAACTGTAAAGTTCGCAAAATTTTGAGTTGCATGTCCATTATGGTCCCAACAAAAAAGTAAAGAGCCGTCGAAAATGAGAAAAGTTTGTCATATTTCAGCGGTAATGGAATTTTCGTCCGTAAAAAACAAAACCACAAAAAGAAGTGACTGTAATTGATCAAAATGAAAACTTATTCATAGTACCCCTCAATCCCAGTTGGAGTTGCGAAAATACTATTCATTCCGTTAAAATTGGTTAATTTGAAAAGTAGAAATCGAGCAATATATATAATTATATGGGATCTTGTTTGAATTTTTGTAACATCTATTTTCATGATATTAATTTTAAATATTCCCAATTTAAGATATTAATGGTCAAAAATAATTTTGATCAAATTGGAAAAGGCAATGAGTGCAACTTTAGCTGAGATGGAGTGAGTATAAAATATTAATATTTTCATTTCACTTCGACAGGGGATGTAGCTCAAATGGTAGAGCGCTCGCTTTGCATGCGAGAGGCACGGGGTTCGATCCCCCGCATCTCCAAACTGTTTTGTTTGGTCCATCATATCACTATATATCAACGCATAGTACTATGTATTACAGTATTTATTAGCTTCTGAATCCGCAATTCCGTACTAGGATTCAAGAAAGAAAGAAACAGAAATTGTTTGCAACAAAATGCTCACAGTAATGGAGAGAGGAGTAATTTTGAACACGTTTCTTTAATGCTTCAATCTGTTCACAAGCACCTAATGCTTTAATTTGTAAAGAAAAAAAGATCTCAAGAATGCTGCTCTAAGACCGATTACATATGGTGAGTTCTAAGGCCGTCTCTATATCACTGCAACCGAATCACCAGGCAAAACTCATACCAAATTCATGGCTTTTTCCCTCTTGAATGCACTGTAGTCAGACAACAAGCTACCATTCACCTTGTTCTTCATGTTATCAATCAGTCTTCTCAGAACCTACCAAGAAAATCTTGACACATCAACAAAACCAGGAAATGCATTTCTTGAATGGGAGACAGAAACATAACGATCACTAACCGACTCTGCAACTTCTCGACGCACTTCTTCAGGGATCAGTGAGAGCACAGCCGGCAGGATGAAGCTTATGCTCATCTCTAGTTTTCCTTTAAGCCTAGTACGGGATCCTTGCCTATCAGAGTAAAGAACTCCGTTTACACTGAGGCTAAACTCAGATGGCTTTAGCACTTCCTCCAGTCCTTTAAGCTCCCATCTAATCTGCATAAAAAGATGTCTAAAGCACAAGAAATTTGACAGAACGGATGTCTTTTTCTTGAATTACTTACAATTTGGAGCTCAACAACCCCTGTCACATAAGCAGGAACCCCGGGTGGGTACTCAATCCCTCGTGATTTGCATCCTACTTTCATGTCAATCACAGGCTTGACAGTTAGGAAGAGGAACTCTATAGGGAGCATGTTGATTCTCCATTCTTCCTGCATATTGACAAACAATCGAGGAATGCAGAAACATGAGTCATGTAAGCAGCCGTCAAAGGGACAGACTTTAACATGCTGAAAATGCTGTTGCTACTATGGTAGCGTCACCCGACTTTAATCACTGGGACAACATTCGACCTCAAGTTTACACTATAACCTGAGTAATATAGCTCAATTTTAAAAGTAATTAGAGCTTGCCAGATAGCCAGTTTGATCAATCAAGAATTTTATCTCATACAGATATGATACTTATCAAAAGTTAAAACCAAAGCCAATCCCCAAGCTGTCACTAATGTCAGTATTTTCTCTACTAATTTTACAAAACAACAAATCATAATTAAGTTCTTTTGAAAACCCAGATGACAAGTGCCCATCAATCAAATGAACTCAATTTTCACAAAATTACAGAGAAATGAGCATGTTTTAGGTACCTCATTCAATTGGTGACTTCTTTTTCTATCCGGGAAAATGGCCCTAAAAACTCTGGGTTTATCTTCAAGATAATCATCGAAAGTAGCCTGCAGCCACATGTACACAAAGACCGTAAAAACTACAGTTCATCGAGCCAAATGGTACCCAAAAACCAGAGAATTCCTCTCCGAAATCAAACATCAAGGATAAAATCAAAATTCCGTACCCCGGGAAGTTCATGAATGGGGATATCTGTAGAGATTCTGGAAGAATAAGTTGATGGGCTAGCCATTTGGGTCCTGAAAGCCATGTTCTGTAACGGCTTCTGTGTGCCCAAAAACCGGCGGCTCCGCCTCCAAGGGATGCTACAGCGCGGCGGCGAAGCTGCTACTGCCATTGGAAAGCTAGTGGAGTTTCTTTGTCTGCGGTTTTCGGACGGATCATCGCTTTGAAAAGCAAAATGTGAAGGAAGAGCGCCACCGGGAAAATGAGTCTGACGTGGCAAGGTGTGAATGGATACGCCGTTTCTAGGCTTTGTCCGAATCACGCATTTCCCAACCACGTGTCATCTAACCCAATTTGACTCCCTGCTTACTAATTTATAAATATTTTTCACAAATGTTTGTTTTATAAACTCCTTGATTGCGTCTTATACTAAACTCTTGTTGCATTTTGTTGTGCTTGAATTTGTTAAGTGGACTCAACCCGTGATTATTTTACTGTATTATCAAATTTTACTTAACTCGACTTGACCCGTGATAGTTTTGTTTTATTGTGCTCAAATCTGTTTAGTGGACTCGACCCATGATTATTGAATTTTATTGTGCTCGAATTCTTTTAGTAATTGCTACATGTTATTGTGTTCGAATCGTACTAAACTTGACTCGTGATTATTGCATTTTAGTCGTGATTATTGCATTTTATCGTTCCTCTATTCGTGATTCAAGCACGAAACGCTCGACTTAAGCTCGAAAATAAAAATTTTTACGTTCTTTTAAATTTTTCAGTAAAACCAATAATTCAATTGTATTACTACTATTTTCTCTCAAAATTTTCAGCAAAATAACACAGAGAGCTACTTATATTACTATATACCCATACATATAACATTAGTACACATAAGAGACCTTCAATATATAACATATATGGAGTAGCAGTATACATCAGTTTTATGCAAGTGCAAATCTTAAGCCAAACAACTTCATCAACCAAGGCAGCCCTAAAACAGAAAATTATCTTAATTACGATTCGTGGGTAGATATTCAGTGCTAAGTACAGCGAACCAGGCAAACCTTTTCCTCCGCTTTACAGACAGAGACAACATTATTCCTCCGCGAGAAGTGGTAACATCGTATCTGCCATTGGAGTATCTTATACACCAGCCGGTTCTAGTTGGGTATACAACGCTCCTAATTAAGCGGTGTAGGGTATCCTTAGGGCCATTCTCTGTGCCAGCCAAGGCCTCTCTGGATCCGGATCTATGAAACTATGCCTTAAAAACTCTTCCGCTTCATCATCCATGAGTTCTCTTGCCCAGGTCACTCGTCTTGCAGGGTTACTGCCAGGCCCGTAGCACCTGAAATTCCACCCAAAACATAGCTTATATTGCAGAAAGAACACAGATTGACAGAGAGAGGACAACTGAGCGAGAGGTTACATTTTGCACGAACTACAACATGAACAGATGCTAGGATACAAAAGGAAAAATATGGGAGTGCTTGTAAACCGATGCTGTAGCCATGAACAGATAATTTGCATAGACTGCTAAAGGCTTACCTGTACTCATAAAAGCAAGCGCTTCTTTCATTTTCTACTTTTCCCCAGTTGTCCCAACCAGCATGCTTGATGCAAGCATCCATGTAAGTGTATGCATAAACAACCCTCGCAAAAGGTCCCCAAGGTCGTCCAAGATACATGTATGAAGTCTCACCATTACCCGTAATCACACACCTGCATATATCCCCCAAATGGTTAGACTAGAATTACGCTCAACTTGCTTTCCAAATACATCCGAAATGATAGAGCCATGTCAACAGACAATAGATTAAGAAGTATTCAGAAAATAATCGTCAGAAGTGAAACTAAGCAACCTTGTTGAAGACTCTCCAAACTATATTTTCATTATTTTCTAGTCTCTAAGACAAAACAAATGAAACCCAGTATAGCAGAAATGCATATATAAAGGCCTATACAGACATTTAACAAAACTTGTTAATCAGATGTTTCTCACTACGCAAAAGTTGATGGTTATCATCCTTTCAAAGTGACACGATACTGACAGTTCTCTTACAACCAAACCAACCTTCAAATGAACTAGACTTGGAGAGTAACCTGAATCAACGACAAAAAGAAAGACCGAAATCCAAACTTGGCCCACCTTAAGAATATGTAGCCAGTTGTCTCTTGTGAAGATTTTCGGCTCTGTGCAGTAACAAACCCATTTGCCTTACAATGGATATGACAGTTCTCCAAAAGAGCTGTGCTATTACCAAATATAAAGTCACAACTCCCTTCAATATAACAATCCTTCAAATATTGCTTCCCGCAATGCAAATACAAGGTGTCCTGCATATAGTTGCATAGGGGAAAATTTTCAGAGCTAAAAAGAAAAACAAAGACAGCTTCTTTAATCAGTTGCCAATACTATTCGTATAGTTAAGGTAAAATATGAAAGGGATATTGTATTTTTTCCAGCTTTCAGGAATCATATGCTACACGTTATTCTCCCTTCAACATGTATGTGACCATTAACTCCACGGTTATCCGAAAACATGGAGTCTGCAAACAGACTAATAAAAGACAACATTTCTAAAACATCTCAGGCTTCTATTGCCATGTCTTGCAAATTACCTGCCATCCAAGGAATCTGCAATTGTAAAATGCACAGCGATCAGCCGTGACTCGAATCGCCACAGCTTGACCCGAACCCTGCAGATAAAGAACTCCATCAAAGGCTATTCAAATTCTCAGAATCCTAAGCAAAAATTGAATCCCTATTCTCAATATATCATCAATTTAACACAATGTTATCATCAAAATGAAAGTAATAAGCAGATGAAGAAAGAGATGATTACTTTGGGCGCAGAATTCTCAAATGTGATATTCTCAGCAATAAAATCCTCTCCCTCCACAATAACACTCCCACACCCAAACGTCCCCGTTCCGATGACCCGAGCCGCCTGCCGGAAAACAAAACGGTCAAAACTCACCGGAAATGGCGGGTCCCACTAGGAACGAACAATCACCAAACAAACCCTACCTGGTGATGCTGAATCGAGGTAGCGGAGTTGTTCCAGGTGATAACCGTGTCCTCCGGACAAATCCCGGCGAGGGTGATGAAGTTCTTGGTCTTGGGCACGTAGAGCGGCTGCTTGTGAACGCCGGGGGAGATGCGAATCAGAGTGCGGCACGAGTTGTTGAACGGGACGGCGTCGATGGCCTCCTGCACCGTCTTGAAGTCGCCGCTGCCGTCCTGGGCCACCCTCCACACTATCGTCGCCATTGATGAGTGAGTGAGTCTGTGTGAAGTCTAAACGAGTCGTTTAATAATGGCGGACGGGATCTCTGGTTGAGGAAGGCGGCACGCGAAACTAAGCGATGTTTGTGTTGCTAGTTAACGTACTGAATTCTTTTTGTGTCACTAATTTTTCATGTGTTGCGACTTGTAAGGTTTGTAACGTTTGCTTGATTCTCCTACTTGTTCCAATTGGCTTTGTTTATCCCATTTTCTTAGAAGTGCTTTTTTTAAAAAAATATGCAGATATAACCATGTGTGTTGAGGAAAGTGAAATATACACTCAGTTATTTTTTAGTGCAAATATAACCCTAACTGTTGAATAAAAGTGCAAATAAAATCCTCCGGCCATGATTCCAGTGTTGATCATTAGAATATGGCCGTTTACCAACTTGTGACTAAAATACCCTAATGGCTGAACCTTGACCTGGAAGGACAATTTTGCCCTTATTATCATTGGGGTCATATTTTCATTTGAGAAATGGAGTTTTTTTTCCAGTTTTTTTAATTTAAAAAATGCCAGGGACAAATCGGTCATTCATTGTATTCCGGCCTCAAACCGGCTAAAAAGGTTATATTTGCACATAACCTGAATAGATAGGGTTATATTTGCACTTTTGAATAGTGCAGGGTTATATATACACTTTTTTCAATTACATAGGATTATATTTACACTTTTCTCTTTTTTTTTGGTTGTTTATATTCATATTTAAATCCCACTTAGAGGCACGTTCCTAAAATAGATCGAGCCAGACCACTGATAATAGAGAGTGAAATTAGATATATAAATTTTCGTTCTGATCTTTGCTCTAAGAGCCTTCACAATCATAGTGGATCTAAGTACCACATCATGCATTTTGATAAAAGCTAAGTAAGAACCAGCTATCAGCGATGGACCTCCTTAAATAAGCACTTCTTTTTCATATAAATTAAATTTAATAAATAATACAAATAAGCTATGCCAAGTATCAATTATTGGTTGATTGACATTTCACAAATAAAGAGGTACCAACTCCTTAATTGAGAAGCAACTCCTTATTAAGGTGTGATTCTTAAAACTTCACAATGATCCTCCTTAATTATGGAGTACTCCTTATTAAGAAAAGTGAAGTTAAGGAGCAATGCATCCACGATGGTAGTGTACTTAAATGAACAGTTCTTAAGTGTCACATTATGAATTTTGATAAAAATTAGGTAACTAACAATGAATCCCTTAAATAAGCCAGTTCTTTTTCATTTGAAATTATAATTAATTTAAATTATAAAATAAACCATGTTAAATGTCATTTATTGATTGGTTTACCACTAATAAATATGTACCAACTCTTTAATTAAGGAGCATCAATTTATTAAAAAGTGGTTTTTATAACTCCATAATATTCCTCCTTAAGTAATGAGTGCTCCTTATTAAGAAGAGTTGGTTTAAGGAGTCACCGTTATGAATGCTATAAGTTCTTTCAAAGTTTCAATTTTCGACATGGTCATATCTAAAATCATTTTTTCGATCTAGATCGGATGAGCCAGTGCATTACTTTTACGTAAATATTTATATTATGAAATGATTTTTTTTAACAAAACGTCTACTTTACTATACTTTAAAGACGTAACTATTTTTTCTAATACCAGAATTTTAAAGTAAAAAGAAAAAGTATCTTAAAATTCGGTTCAACTGGTCTAGGACTAATCCAAAATTGGAAATATTTCAATCTAGTATCCATTAACCGGTTCAATCCATGATCCGATATTTTTTATCATTTACTTCTAACCGGTTAGGATTTGTTCCTGTCCGATTATAAACCATCGAACAACCCTAATTCCACCTAATTTAAAATATGATATTTTAGTTTAATTGATTTAATAATAATTTATAAGAATTAAAGAAATGTTTGCTTTCCATGCCAGGATATCAGCAGTGAACCATAAGGTACACTCGCTAGTTATGGCAGTTAATAATAGTCATTACTTAGTTTATTAGACATCCTAATATGACCAACTATAATTAATATTTGAATGAGACATAATACAAATTCGAATTTTCCTAATATCTTGTTCTTGTTTTCTGGAACCACCTGATCCACCCACAACGCTACATGAGAGAAAATTTGAAGGGTCGAGAGCATTTCCAATGCGGTATTCAATACGATAAACTTCTCTTGTCACGTAAGAGTAATTGACTCTCAAGGATAAATTTAATCTCTAATCCAAGGGTCAAATAGAGGAGGGTCACACTGATGTGCACTAGTGAAGAATGACCTATTAAAGTCGATTATTTTGAATATTAGACGTCACTTTGTTAGTGACTTCTTTGATCGTGACTTCCGAGAACCGCCTACTACCGTGGTCAAAATCAGTTTTGAATTCGAAACTTGTTTATGATGTCCGAAAAAATCGATTGGTTTTTGGCTGCAAATCAAACCCAGATATGGTACTTGAAACATGTACATCAATAATGTCACAAAAACACAAATCTGGAATCACAGAACAAAAACAAAACATCAGTCTAATATGTGAAACAAACATATCGATTGAATTAAAAAAAAAACAAAGAACAAATCTGGGTTTGATTTACAACCAAAGAAACATCTGGGTTTGATTTACAACTAAACAAACATATCGGTTGAATCCCTGGCAGTGGCGACGTGGCTCCGGCTGGAGTGAGAAACACCGGCGGTGGAGAAGGAGCAGTGGCAGAGGGGCATCACAGCCAGAGAGGCGAGGCTTGACCGGCGGAGGGATTTACGGCCAGGAGAGGGGATTCACGGCGGAGGGGGGATTCACGACGGATAGGAGGGAGGGAGAGGAGGGCGGGAGAGGTTGATCGATGGAGGGAGAGGTTACTCGGTGGAGAAAGGTGAGTACAGAGGGTGAGCGGCGGGGTGAGTAGAGGAGAGAGAGATTTTGACGGTTTGAAGTGTTTGAAAGAATCAGAAAATTTTGTCAAGGGGAGAACAGAAAAAGTGCTATTTATACGTACGCCCAAGAATCAATTACAGTCACCCCATTAAAGTCAGAACCACCTTTTATCGATGTCAAGAACCGCCTTTGATCATCTTTTAACCGCCTTTTATTAAGATTCAAAAGTAGTTCCGACTTCGGAACTGAGGTTCTGACTTCGAAACCTCAGTTCCGATATCAGAACTCATCATGATCTCAATAGAAGGCGGTTCCTCAAGAATCGCCTTTAATTGTGTGTCTTTATTGAAGGCATCTCCACTAGTGGTGGATGAAAAATCAAGCGATGTTGTATAAACAACAATATTATCATATATGGTATTGTTCAATTCGTCGGAACAAGTAATTTCTAAGAATCAACTTTTTATTTAACGTTATTATACGTAGTTAAATATATTAACGGTCAAACATATTTCTTGAACAACGTGATAATGATTACAGTGCAAATAGAGTTGGGATGGAGGGAGTATACCAAATCTCTCAGGATAGACAGTCTGTCCATAAGCTTATGAATAGTCCACATATTTTTAACCGTATATACTGCATTTGTTAAATTACATACTTAAATTTAAAAATAATTTATATTATATTTTTACATTTTTACATTCAAATACACATTATTAATTATTTTAACATTCAAATACACATTATTAATTATTTTAACATTCAAATACACATTATTAATTATTTTAACATTCAAATACACATTATTAATTATTTTAACATTCAAAATACAATAGTTAAATTTTATTTTAAAATTTTATAATATAAAAAGTACAATGGGCTATCTTTAATCTTATAGAAAGAATGTCTTTGTTGAGACTCTCTCTTTGTGAAAATAAAAATCGAGAGTATGTTTTGAAAAGTCAATTAAAACGAAGCTATTCAACCGGCTACAAACCCTCAAAGCCTTTGAGTTCTCCAACTTTGGGGGAAAATTCTATATGCGAGTACGTGGCTACAGTAACCTGCTGCGGATGCAGCTGTGAATGCGTCCTCTTGATTTTGCAAATTTTTTGTTCTAATTTTCTGAGGATGTGTTTGTCAAATGCGTCCTCATTGATTTATTTTTTTTCCGCCCGGGATTGAAGATGCGTCCTCGGTTTACTTTTTTTTCATCTAATTTACATGAGGACGCATTCATAGAATGTGGACGCGTCCTCGAAACGGATTAGTTATTAAGAAAGAACATGAGGACGCATTCATAGAAAAAAATATGTGAGGATTTGTTTTTTTAAAAAAACAAAATATGAGAATGCATTCATAGAATGCATCCTCTAAACAGATTTCAGGAAAAAAAATGACGTGAATGCATCCGCCACCATTGTTTCCCAATACTAGCTCATGCACAATTGCATCCGAAATTATGGTATCAAACACCAAACAATCAAGCTCTCGGCTTGGACATGCCTGGTGATGGTATTTATAGGGTATTGCTATATCACGCCCTGTATTTTATTAGATTAGCCATAATGCGTATATATGTGTATAATAAAAATTTTAATTTTTAAAAAACAAAAATCTGGTTTCGCCGCCACCACCGCCAGTGGCGGATCTAGTGATACGCGAGGTAGGGCTCCAGCCCTACCTCGGTCGCCGGCCGGAGCCAGGAGCAGGCGGGAGCGCGTCTCCGGCGCGGCTGAGCGCGACTCCGGATGAGCGCGTCTCCTGCTCGCCGGAGAAGAAGGCCGCGCTGCGGCCTTCTTTTTTTTGAAGTCGTACGCACTAAAACGACGTCGTTTCACGTTAGTGAAACGACGTCGTTTCGATTGACTTTATTTTTTTAAAACCTAAGTAGTAAAACGACGTCGTTTCGTGTTAGTGAAACGACGTCGTTTTACTAAGTAATATGAAAAAAAAAGAAATCGGAAATGGATTGGGCCAAAAGCTGAGCGGCCCAATCCAATAACCAATTCATCCATCCTATAAATGCTGGAGCCTGGAGGCGGGAAGAAGCAAGGCAGCACACCACGCCACCAGCACTCCTCCTTCCTCTGCCTCACTCCGTCAGCCCCGTCGCCGCCGCCGGCCCGCCGCGCCACCGCCGTCCCGCCGCCTCTCCAAACCTGAAACCACGGTAAGTCTTCTCTAGTTCTCTTCTCTTTATGCTAAATTGCTAATATTTATTAATTTTAGGGTTTATAATTTATTGTCTTTTTAATTTATTTCTTCAAAACTTAAATATATGTATAATGTGAACATGATTTTTAGATTGGATGTTGAATTGAATTTATATGGTTGTATTATATATGATTGTTGAAGTTTAGTTGAATTGCATAAATTGATTTAGTTGAATTGCATATTTAGTTGAAATTTAGTTGGAATTTAGTTGAAATTATAATTGTTTGATTTATTTTGTATAATTGTATGTGACAATGAAATTGTTAATTTGTCATAATTGGTTTATGGAATTATCAATTAGGGATATTTGTTAAATTGAATTTAGATGAATATGATTTTATGAACTTTTTATTATCTCAATTTGTTATTGTTTCGTAACTCTTTTAGATTTTTTAAAAATAAATCAATTTGTTATTGTTATCTCAATTTTTTTGTTATTGTTACTGTTTCCCAGGGGCGAAACCAGAAAAATTTTCTCAGAGGCGAAAATTTTTCAGCCTCCCCTGAAAAAAATTTCTAGTTCCGCCCCTGACCACCGCCACTGTACACTGCCTTCTCCGCCGCCTTCCGTCCCTAGCCTTCTCCGTCCACCGTCCCCAGCATTCTCCATCGTCCGTCTTTTCCGCCGCTAGCCTTCTTCTCCTTCTTGGTCGTCTTCTCCTTCTCCGGGTCTCTTACCATCCATCCCTAGCCTTCTCTGCCGTCTTCTCCGGCGAGAACAAGGGTAGGGAGATCTGGGCGAAGACCGAGGTGGGAGATCCGGGCAAAGGAGAACCGGGCGAAGGAGAACTGGGGCGGGAGAACCGGGCGAAGGATAAGCCGGACCGGAGAAGGAGAGCGGGAAAGGAGAATGGGGAGAGGAGAACCGGAGAAGGAAACCAAAGAAGACGAAGTTTCACCGGAGAAGGAGACCGGATAAGCTGGGAGAGGAGAAGGAAACCAGAGAGCGAAGGAGAAGGAGACCGGGGAGTGGAGGAGAAGAGAACGGTCGGAGGAGAATGCGGCGGAGAAAGCGAAGGAGAACGAGGAGAAGGCGGCGTTGGTGCTCGGTGGGGGCGGTGGTGCTCGGCGACGGCAGTCGCGCTCGGCAGCGGCGGTGGTGCAAAATAGTAATTTGTATTTAACATTTATTTAAATATATTTTACTTTACTTTAAATTAAAATATATATTATATTTTAAATAGTATAAATATAGAAAATAATCAAGTAAAATACATGACGTGGTATAGCGATTCAGTATATATATCACCGATGAAAGGTGGTTCGACGTTTTCGGTGTCGAGTTGGACTTTTATAATTCTGATTTTCTCAAGTCTGAGCAGCAGGTTTTGTGGCTCATACACATGCTTGATTGGAAGTAATTGGACTGGATGGTGTAATCTCATGCTTTGTTTTTGAGTGCTTCCCCTTTGATTTTTTTGTTTTTTTGAATGTACGATTGAATAATTAATAAATGTTTATTATTAGATCATGTGCTCTTAACATTTTATTTTTCGTTTAATTATTTATTTAGTTTCTTGCATGATGTTATTGCAATTGAGCAAAGTGTATTTTAATTACATGCTTTGGACGAAAATGTAAAAATATCCTCGTAAAATCTAAAAGTATAAAAATAAACCTTGACTTCGTTAATTAAAAGTCAACAGCAAAATTAGCCGGAAATTAATGAAAATACCATGATACCCTGAGTTTAAAATTAATAAATTAAATGAAATGACCTCGTCACCCACCCCACTGCCCACTCCCATTTCTTCCTCACTAATTCCCCCACCCCCAAAATCCATTTCCGTCGTCGCTCCCCCATGGCTCCAAAATCCACATCTGCCGCTGTGTTATCACCCTACCAACCCATTTTAGCGAAACAACCTCAACCCCTGGGTTTGATTCATCATTTTTCGTCCCCCCCCCCCCCCCCCCCCCCCCCCGGGTTTGAGTGGACGGCGACGGGGTGTTTTTTTAGAGGATTTGAGCGACGGCGATGAAAGGAGGGATTTGAGCGGAGCTAGGGTTTCTAGGTGGCGGGGCGTGGTTCTGGGAGGTGTGGCGGTACCAGAGTGGATTGAGGGGATGGAGGCGAGCGGATTGAGGTAAAGGCTAGGATTTATGGGTTAGGGAGATGTGGTTTATGAGTGGCGGGGTGTGGTTCTGGGAGGCGGGGCTGGTGTTCCTGCCGGCGGAGGGGGTGGATGAAGGTCCAGCGGCAGGACGGGGTGGGCGGAGGTCCTGCGGTGGAGCGACGGAAGCTTTTCCGGCAATGTATCTTCAAATTTGGAAACCCTAGCGCCAGTGTATCTGCGGTGCTTTCATGAACGCTGAAGCTTTTCCGGCGATGCACGAGGATTCTCATCTTCTCCCTGCTTGTTGTCTCGGTCTTTCATCCAATCAACCTGCTCTCTGCCCGGCTCAAGCACCTCAACTTCGACTGTATCTCTCGGATTATTATTTGTTGCACGGTGTATATTTGCGAGTATTATTATTGCTTTTGCTGAAGATTTATCGATAAGTGTACAATTTGATTTGTGACTGTTTGTGAGTCTTGTGACTGTTTGGTGAACATTGTCATTTTGATGAATTGAGAAAACGAAGATTTTGACAAAGCAAAAATCGAGATTCCAGTTACCGGCGGCGGCGGCGGTCAGTTGTCAGTGGCGGTGGCGGTGTTAAAGATGAGGAGGAAGAAGAAGAAGAAGAATTGAGGGATGAAATAGTCTTAGATTTTTCTTAGTTTAAGGCTTGGGTGTATTTCTATCTTTTCGTATTTGGTCAATGGCTGTATTTTTTAGTCAACGTCGAAATTGGGTAAAATGCGTATCATTGCACTATTTTACAAAAATATTGGGTTGTTTTTGCATTTTCATATTTAATTTACAAGGCCATAACTTCAACTTCGTCCAAAAAATAGGGTTAAAACACATTTTATATAATATAGAGTCCGTCTTTTGAAAAAATAAAGGGTTAATTTTGCTAATTCAGATTTAATTTACGAGGTCATTTCTTCATCTTCGCCCAAAAAATAGGGTTAAAACACATTTTATATAACATAGAGTCTGTCTCTTGAAAAATATAGGGTTATTTTTGTACTTTTAGATTTAATTTACAAGATCATTTCTTCATCTTCGTCCAAAAAATAGGGTTAAAATACATTTTATTCTATATAATATAGAGCCCGTCTTTTGAAATGTGGTTTTTCCATAAGTCATGAAAAGATAAAAGTTTAAACTGTAAATTAAAGGAAATTAAGACAATTTTTTTGGATTGTACGAATCCGGTTATAAATTTTATAAGTAGTAAAAATTGCATAATAAGATTTTAATATTACAACTAAAATCTTTTACCTTTTATTATTTTAATTAAATCTAATTTTTTCACAAGCCTATGGAAAGATAATCTTTCCCAATACGTTGATACGCCCAACAACTTTAATTTGGGTAATATGCAAATATAACCATATATGTTGAGGAAAGTGCATATATAACCCTTAATTATTTTTTAATGCAAATATAACCCTGACTATTGAATGAAAGTGCAAATATAACCTTCCGACTATGATTATGGCATTGATAACAAATTTCGGCCATTGACTTACTTGAAAAGTCTAAAATACCCCTACGCCCCAATCCTTAAACGAGAAGGACAATTATGCCCTTATTAACGCCGGAAAAAGCCAACTCCACCAAAGCCGCACCACCACCATTCTTCCCTCATTCGTCACCAAACCCACCACCATTATTCCCTTCTCCGCCACCATAAAACCCGAGCCTCGCCAGGTTTTCACGGCAGGGAACGCCACCAGCCGCCGGAGTTCCCCTCGTCTTCGCCCGAAGCTTGCCATCGTCACAACAGATCCAGTGAGTCCAGACGTCAAGCAAATTAGCAGCACCGCTCGCTCAGCCGTGCACCCCACCAGAGGTCTGAAACACCAGACACGCTCAGCCCGCGGGCAACCATCAGAACTCTAGGCCCAGCACCACTCAATCCCCGAGCAACCGAGTGCGGGCTCAGGGAAGCCGTGCGCTACCACTCTCCGACGAGCCCCTTCCGCTCGTCATTATTGAACCCGAGCCCCACGACCATAGAACCCAAGCCCCGCCACCACGACACCTCTGTTCAGCCCCCACCACCTAAAAAAACTATATTGAAGAAATTGAGACGACAGACGCCTCTCCATCGTTGCCACCTAAACCCACCTCCGGCCCCATCGGTCACCATTTCCGGCACCGCTCAGCAAAGCGCCGGAAAATCGACGAAAGCGCAGAGCGTGATTCAAATTTGGCGATTGTACAGAAAACGGAAGATAAGAAAGTTTGCCAAAAGTACAGAAAACAGAAGATAAGAAAACAAAGAAGATAAATGAAGACGAAAAGGGACAGGGCAAAACAATTTTAATGTTTTTTCTTTTTTTTCTTTTTTACACATGGATAAAATAGTCTTTTTACCCAATTTCAATCTAAATCTGCCGGAGAAGGTTATATTTGAACATAATCTCAATATCTAGGGTTATATTTACACTTTCAATTATCGCAGGTTTATATCTGCACTTTCGCCAATTATATAGGGTTGTGTATGCACTTTACTCTTGTAATTTTATAGCACATTGTCTTCTGTGTAAATAATCTTTTGAAGATCACATCTACGTGTAATCACATTTTGTGCAAATGGAGCTAATTAATTGATCAGGGTTAGGAACCCTATAAACCATTATCTCAGTGACAATTTCAAATTTTAAAAATATAACTACAACATATCACAATTCCATAAATACAATAAGATAACGTTTTTTTTTGTGGAACGTATTATTTTTAAAAATGAAATAAATGCAGGAACCCCTAGTTTACTCCCTCCGTTTCTTTAATACTGTAGTGGCACCTTTTTTTTTTTCTGAAATATAGTGGCACCCTTTCTAATTTGTGGTGTTTGTTTTATATTGATACTTTCTATTTATGGCAAGTTTAAGGTTATTACATCCACTCATTTTACTTTTTCTTCTTTCCATTCAATTTCATCCACTCATTTAGCATCTCCTAAATTCTAACACAAAAAATGATGTGTCACTATTAAAAAAATATAGTATTAGAGAAATAAAAAATAATGTGCCACTATTAGAGAAATAAAAAAAGCCACTTGTATTGTGACTTTTAAATTTTTGCTAGTGGAGTGCAGATATATCTAACATTGATTGCGGCTTCAAAAGTTATAATCGTGACGCTAGAGGCTGGCGTTAACTACTCCCTCCGTTTCTTTTACATTGACACATTTATTAAAAATAAGTATTTTTTTTAATTGGTACATTCTATTTATGAAAAATTTAAATTTATTACATCCACTCATTTTACTTTCTCTTTTTTCAATTCAATTTTATCCACCCATTTAGCATCTCTTAAATTCTAACCCCAAAAGTGATGTGCAATATTTAAAAAATGAAGAAAGTATCAATCTTTTACATATTTCAAGTAAATGATATAAATACCTTCCTTACTAAACTCCAGCTACTTCGCCTACCACCATCAATTTGCAACCACCAACCTAGTTCTACCTCCAGGGCAGCAAGTGGTGAGGTACATATAAATCTGACAAAAGAAGTAAAGTGGTCAAAATTGATGGGACTAATTCTGATCTATTTTTTTTTTCTGATCTATTTAAATGAGCATTTAAATTTTTGAAAAGAGAAAAGAATGGTGAAAATTTAATTAAAAGTGTAAAAAGTAAAATGGGTGGATGAAAATAGCCTAAAATTTGCTAAAAAGGGAAGGAGATAAAATAAAAAAACCATCCATTATGGAAAGAGAGTCATAATTAGTGGACCTGAGGGAGTATATGATAAAATTATCACTTGAGATATGTTAAATTGATCTTAACATTTATTTTTTAAATATCAATTTTTTTATGTAGATTGGTATATATAACTAGAGATATGGAGGATCAAATATTATCATTGAAAACGTAAAAAAATATATTGGCCAAAAGTAATGGGACAGGATATTTGTTTACTCCTTCGGTCTCAGCTCAATTAGCACACTTACTATATGACACTATTCTCTATCAAACTTTGACGCATATTTGAGTAGATATATAAACAATAATATTATTGTACGTGATATTGTTAGATTCGTCAGAGTAGTTTTTTGAAAGTAAGTTTTTGTTTGTCATTATTATAAGTAGTTAATCATATTAATAGTTAGACAAGTTTCTTGATGAATGTGAAAAAATTTGGTAAACTTTGACCTGGGACGAAGGGAGTACTCTATCTGTCCCAGCTAGAGTTGCAGTCTTGCATTTTGCACGCCGTTCAAAAAATATGTTCGACCGTTAATATATTTATCTACGTATAAACGGCAAATAAAAAAGTTGATATTTAGAAACTACTTGTTACGCTGAATTGAACAATATTATACACAATAATATTTTTATTCATATATCTATTTAAATATGTAATTAAATTTTGATAGAGAATAGTATTAAAAAAAATAAAAGTGTAATTTCATGTGGGACGAAGGAGTATTAAACTTGACCATATCAATAATTGAAAAATGAATCACGTGTGCCTACAGTGTTGTATCTACAGTGATGTTACGAGACCAGCAGAAGCCAGTGATGTATCATCCACTGAGCAGTCTTTTCGACTGTTCAACGTAAAAGGGGGAAAAGTTAAAGTGGAAAATAGCTACAGCTCAGTAATTCGGGAGATGGGAAAAATGACCAGCTTTACAGAGCATCCACTTTCAGCTCAACTGCACGCTCATACTTACTTTCACGGTCCATGTTAAATTAAACGGAAACTTTTTCATACCTATTAAGAAAATCATCTGATCGTTAATATTCCCTCCGTTTTTTTTTTCATTGGCACACTTACTAAAAGTGGTATTTTTTTTAATTGGCACTTGCTATTTTGGGCAAGTTTAAGGTTTTTACATCCACTCATTTTACTTTCTCTTCTTTCAATTCAATTTCATCCACTCATTTAGCATCTCCTCAATTCTAACACCAAAAGAGAGGTGCCAATGAAAAAAAACCGGAGGGAGTATGTTTAATTATGTATAATAGCGGTAAAATTTACTTTTTCAGAAACTAATTGTTACGACGAATCCAATTATATAACATATGATAGTATTATTTTTTATATATCTATTCAAATATGTAATCAAAATTGAACATTGAATGGCAATATAAAGTGAAGTGTACAGGTTAACTTGAGACGAAGGGAATAATACTGACCTCGTTACCCTCGTGAATATTAACTCCTCCATACCAGTTTAAATGCATACTCTATTAATCATTATAATTGTTCAAAAAATACCGTTTAACCGTTAATATACTTATTTGCATATAATAATGGTAAATAAAAAATTGATATTTAGAAACTCCTTAGGGTGAATTCAGACATATGGGAATTATGGTTTTTGGTACTGTAGGCTGTGAATGGGTGTGGTAATAAAAATGCTCATTTTTGTATATGGGAATTCTGGTTTTTGGTACTGTAGGCTGTGAATGGATGTTGTAATAAAAGTGCTCATTTTTATATATGGGAATTATGGTTTTTGGCAGTAATGAACCGTGAACGAAAAAGTGTATAATTGACTCCAAAATTAAAAAAATTGGAACCAAAGATTAACTTTTGCAGGAAATAATGAGCGTTTTGACATTATTTAGCACAGTTTTCGAGTCAAATAGGAAGGCATGTGATTTTCTGATTTTGACCTGTATATTTTCAGCTTTTTGGATTGGAAAATGTACTTTTGACACTGTTCTATTTTACCTCCACTTTTCTCTTTCTCACACATTATTCACGACAGATGGACCAGTGAATTTGATAATAATCGTGTTATATTAATCACTAATTGAAACATGAATCACATGCATGCAGTAACAATTTGTGCTTAAGGTGAAGCTAAGAGACCAGCAGAAACTGTAGTAGTGTATGTATCTACAGTACACATTTGATGAGCACTCATTTTGACCGTTCATCGCAAAAAGGTGAAAAGGTAAAAGAAGAAAACAGCTACTCCGAGCTCAGCTATTTGTGCTTCCGGTGAAAAATTACTCTACAGTTTTATAAGTTTTCGAGCTCGGTAATTCTGGGCCTGGGAAAAATGACCAACTTTACAAGGCATCCATTTTCAGCTAAACTGCATATACTCCCTCCGTTTCACTAATAATGGCTTACTTTCTTTTTTTAAATGGTTTTTTTATATTGGCTCCTTCCCCTTTTAATAAATTCTAAATTATTTTTATCCACATATTTTATTTTTTATACTTTCAATACAATTTATACCATTTATTTATCTTTTATAAAAAATTTGTGCCCAAAAATTTGGACCATAATAAAAGAACCAGAGAGTACTCAATATTGACCTGGTTCTGACTTACCCTCGTGACTATTATACCCAGTTCAGTAAACTGGTGCCTGGGAAAAATGACCAACTTTACAAAGCATCCATTTTCAGCTAAACTGCATTTACATAAAGCTGACCTGATTCTGACTTACCTTGGTAAATATTATAAGTTGTGATTCATGCAAGTAGTTTAAAATTCGAATTCTTCATCTCTATATATATGTGGTACAGATGTTAGATATTCTGTCCCAACTCTTCAATCCCACCCCAACGGATTCTCAATCTCTCTAGCTTTCGGTCAAGTAATACTCAATCCTCATAACATTCCTTAGCCATGAGACCAAGGGGTCTTTTGGATGCAAGTCTGAATGAATTTGAATTCACGAGAAAAGGCATCATATTTATACTATCCATATCTCTCGTGAATTCAAATTCATTCAGTCTTGCATCAAAACCTCAGATGAAAAAGGTCTCCCAATCTTGTGGGGATTGGGATGCTTATCATCAAGCTCTTGTTCCGTCGAAAAGATTTCGAACAATCTGCAATTCTGCCAATAATAATTATCTTGGAAACCACATCTTTAATGAAAAGGCAAACCACTACCTCGATCAAGACTTCATAGAAGCAGCTCCTAACAAGCTGGAGAGGAAAGCAAAACAAGCTGCATTTTGGGCGAGGAAGATATCGAGAAGACTTGCGACGGATCACCGTCCTCGAAGTTGAAGTCATAATAAAAGAATCAGAGGGAGTATTTAATTCCTTATTGTTTAGCCTAGACTGTGCCTTCATTTTGCTGGATTGCTTGGTTCTAGTGAGTTTGGTTAAAACTGTTTGGCTTTTAGTTGAGTTGAGTAAGAAATGAACACTCGCACTTCTTTTATTTACCGTGTTTCAAAATTAAAAGCCTGTTAGTACTTGATACCAGCTGTGTAATGACAGACTGGTAGTGGTAGTTGGGATAGATGATTATGCTGGATATTTGTTGAATAATGAAACACTGGTTCTTTCTCATGGCAAAAGGCGATTGCGAGTCTTGCTCAGTCATCAGACTTACGAGAACCAGGTCATTGGGAATGGAAGATGAACATAAAAGCTCCATCTACGATAATAAAGCAGAGTTCTGCACAAGTTGATTTTTGTCTGATTTAAAAAAAATTTGATCATTAATATTTATGATTGTGTGTAAATACAAGTTATAAAAAGTTGATATAGTAAAAAATTATGTCATTATGAATCTAATAAGATCAAATATGACAATATCTTAACTTATTTATCGATTTAAATTTGAGGTCAAAGTTAAGCAATTTTAACTAAATAAATTGTTAAATTACAGAAATGGCTGGGACAAGGGAAAACATGTTTGACCGTTAATATGTTTATCTACGTATAAACGGCAAATAAAAAAGTTGATATTTAGAAACCAATTGTTACGATGAATTGAACAATATCATACACAATAATATTTTTATTTTTATATCTATTCAAATATATAATTAAATTTTAATAGAAAATAATATTAAAAAAAATAAAAGTGCAAGTTCATCCGGTCGAAGGATTATAGACCACTTTCCTTTTTTAAATAGTTTTTTTATATTGGTTCTTACTCCTTTTAGTAAACATCTAGATTGTTTTTATTCATACATTTTACTTTTTATACTTTTAATATAATTTCTATCACTCATTTATTTTTTTAAAAAAATTTGTGCTCAAAAGTTGAGACCATAAAGAATTAGAGGGAGTAGGAGTATACTGACCTCATTTTGACTTATCCTCGAGAATATTATACCCAGCTCAGTAATTCTGGCGCCTGGGAAAAGTGACCAGCTTTACAAGGCATCCATTTTCAGCTCAACTACATACTTATACTATTTTTATATATTATTGTAAATAAGTATCATTTTTCTATATATGAAAAGACGATATTTAATTAGAATAATATATATAGAACGGTAAAAATTTTTAGTTGTAATATTAAATTATGACCTGATTAATGCAACTCGAAAATTTTATCTTAATTTCTTCTCATTTGCAGTTTAAACTTTGGTATTTTCATAACTGATCGTCTTTCAAGAGACGGACTCATAAAGTTAAGCTAGAAAATTAAAATTTAATAAATAAAATTAAATGAACTACTGTAGGTGGAGGAGCGGAAAAATGAAAATGAATAATTAATTAAAGTGATGAATAAAATATGTCATTGAATAATAATAAATTGTCATTTTGAGAAAAAAATTAAGTAAGACAATTTTATGGGACTGAACAGAACAATAGGATTAAGACACAAGTGGTTTGAAGGATGATATTCGAAGTATTCTATGACGTTTACTCATAAAATTTTAACTAATTTATTTTTTAATAAACTACTATTTACCCATAATGCACATATTTCACTTATAATATTTTCATGTAAATATTATTAAACTTATAATATTAAATTATTATTTTAAAGTAAAATTAATATTAAATTATTATTTTAAAGTAAAATTTTAGATGTGTTTTTTGGAGATATGGATGATGTGAGTAAAATTGATTTGAAGTGGATATGGAGATCGAAGTGGGTGATGGGTGGGGTGAATTTTAGATAATACTCGATGGAGCGGGGTTGAATTTTAATGTTGTACTCACCATGGGTGATGAGGTGTGTATGGATATTGATAACATGGTAACATTAAAACCTATTTGGGCCGGCGGCCCAAATTCTCATGCACAAACCCCATAACACAAGTCACACACACATGAGTTTGGTATTAGGCTACTCACTAAAAGACAAAGAATACTCGGTCATAGATCAAGGATATTAGGGTTTAAGAACAATATAAACAGAGATGTGTGTCTTCTATTTTTGGGAACACTATATTTGCCTACTTTTACTCTTTATAAGATTGCTGACTAGACCGTCGGAGAATCTCTCCCCGGAGTTTCCGGGGTATGTTTCTTTCTTGTATATCACATACAGTGCTGGATCAAATTTGGGTCGGGTTGTAAGCGAAAGTCACCACACGCATCAAGTGGCACACCCAGTGGGACCTGAAGTTTGACCATATCTGAATCTTACAGTGTGTGTCTTTGTCGACGACTTCAACTTATCAGAGTGAAAAGTTGAAAAGCAAATGGAATTGTGCAGGCGTTGAGGTTGGATCTTTAAATATATCGAAGGTAGGGGAAGAAATTACCCTCCCATCATAGACCAAGATACGACCACAGCGCCAGTCGCAGCTTTGGCGGGACCTGGCCCAACTGCCCTTGTTATCGAAGGGTCAAGGGTCGGGACCCTACCTGAAGCTTCAGGATGATCAGAGGTTACTATTGAGCCTGCCATAGGAGTTTGTACGGCACCATTGATCGGGATGCGAGGTGTAGATGGACATCTCACGGAGTGTTTCGGTGACTCGCAGGTCAAGGCCTACGAAAGGAGATTCCAGGAAAATTGTGTGGTCGACGAAGCTCGAGAGTCTTCATGAAGCTTCAATCATATCGCAAATGCTGGTAGTCGCAGGTTATCATGTCGTTCCCCCATCGATGACCCCTCACCATTCGAAGGCTATGATACCTCTGATAACTCATCCCCCTTCGATGATCCTGGAAGCCTAGATCATATCAGTGACTCTAGCCAGCCAAGCATGCAGAGTTCCGTACATGGGATACGCGAGGGAGGTCGCACAGTTGAGACCCCAACCCTCATTCCGAGATTACATGCAGGTAAGCTACCCCATGCCTGTCGCAATGCTAGGTTATCCCTCGGAGCCATGCCTTGGATGAGGATCCCAGAACTTACGGGAAGCCCCGGGTACATACCCGTTGTTAACCTAGTGGATCCTCGAAGACCCTACCCAGGGGACCTTCGAGGACCACCTCAGAACGGAGGGCACTAGTATGGTGGAGCTGAGACAGACCTAGGCAGGGAATAGGATAGATTGATAGGCCCAATGGGGCAAACGACAGGATCCTCGTTCGAACCAGTGGTGATGAATGCTCGTTGGCCACATGATATGAAGCCACTTTATGGGCTTTCTACTTACTCGGGGAACTCAGATCCTCGAGATTTTATCCAAACTTTCCTTGGTTTAATGAATTCCCGATACTTCAATGAGAAATTGATATGCAAGTTGGTGGGTAGTTACCTTCGAGGAAAGGCACATTAATGGTTCAACAAATTGCCTAAGAGTTCGATGCATTTATATCGAGACTTTAGTGGGGGCTCTTCTGAGTCAATATTGCAAGAAAAAGAAATTCTCCAAGACATTGACAGAGTTGTATCAAACGAAGCAGAAGCCGGGGGAATCCACTGCCACCTTCTACCTTCGGTATGTCGATGATAATCTTGGGGTAGCCGAGGGTATGAAGAATGAAATTATCCAGGGATATTTGTTTACTTTATTGTTCGTACTTCTCTTAGTCCCAGACGCACCTAATTCCTCTTGATTATCCTTCGATGACCTACCTACTTTCCCACTGGCCCGACCTTCAGATTTATGGGAGTCGACTGCGGTGGAAGCCGCCGCTTCGTTGAGATTAAGCCCTTCACCGGAACTACGAACAAGTTTAGTAGACTCTATGTTTTCAGAATTGGGCGGAATCTCGACCAACCGAAGGCTAGAGTTATCGAAAGAAGCCGAATCGGCACCACCTAAAAACCTAACCCTTGAAAAATCCACTTTCTCACTATTTCTCTCAGTATTCACATGAGAAGAAGGAGAATTCACAGGAATAGCACTAGAGTCCGTGGAGACTTACTTGTTAAGGGATGAGGTAAAAAATTGAAGATTGAAGCTTGGGGGCTGGAGGAGTGAAAACCATAGTCACTTGGAGGAAAACCTGCAAGTGGAGAATGAGAATGAGAGGAAAGAAAACCTCTTGGGTTTGGGGATATTTATAGGCATCAGGATGAGAGAGAAGGGGGAACAGGGCAATTATTTCCTAAAAAGGTGGGTAGCCTGAAAAGGCACAAAAAGACAAAAAGCATATTAAATAACCGTCCGAATGCGCAGTTTTTCCCTTAACGTCCCCTTCACCGCCATCCTTGGGAATCCTCAAGGTC
Organism: Rubia yunnanensis; assembly: GCA_037428765.1. Classification (NCBI taxonomy): domain Eukaryota; kingdom Viridiplantae; phylum Streptophyta; class Magnoliopsida; order Gentianales; family Rubiaceae; genus Rubia; species Rubia yunnanensis. The sequence continues at coordinate 6,588,243 of CM075069.1, forward strand.
TAGACACCTGAGAAAAACTCAAGTGTTCTTCCGTTAATTCAACGAATAGAAAACCTTCGAGAACCCGTCACCTCATAGTCGACCGAGGTATGCAGTGAGAACAAAACACAGCCCTCGAAGAACCAAAACTTGGAAGCTCAGTCCTCTACAATTATAGCTAAAACTTTCGATGATTACAGCTCGAGAGACCCAGTGGTCAAGAATAACCTTTTTGATGAATGATAGTTTGAAGGTCATCCCCGATCATTGAGTGCAGTCTTCGATGATTGCATCTCTATGACCAGGGTGAGCATTCTATGAGAGAAGTTCTCGAAGGACGAGAGATCACTTAGTTTTTTTGGGGACTTTTGATAACATGGTAACATTAAAACCTATTTGGGCTGGCGGCTACTCATGCACAAAACCCATAACACAAGTCACTCACACATGGGATTGGTATTGAGCCACTCACTAAAAGACAAAGAGAATTTGGTCATAAACCAAAGAGATTAGGGTTTAGTAACAGTATAAATAGAGAGACATGTCTTCTATTTTTGGGAACATTATCTTCGCTTAGTTTTACTCTCTATAAGATTGTTGACTATAATGTCGAAGAATCTCCCCTTGGAGATCTCGGGGTCTGTTTCTTTCTCGTAGATCATAGGTAGCGCTGGATCAGATTCGAATCGGGTTGTGAATGAAGGTCACCACACGCATCAGATATGAAAATTTTAGGTGGACATGAATACGAAGGGACGACAATTCGTACCCGTCCCATCCTATTGTCATCCCTAGTTAACTTAGTTATTGCAATTTACATAGGTCAAATGGCATGCGCGTGTTTAACTTCATAGGGGTAAAAAAATCTTTTTACTTAATATTGTTTCATTCTATTTTTTGTACTCCCTTCATTTTTTTTTCATTGACACACTTACTAAAAGTGGTGTTTTTTTTAATTGGCACTTGCTATTTTAGGCAAGTTTAAGGTTTTTACATCCACTCATTTTACTTTCTCTTATTTCAATTCAATTTCATCAACTCATTTAGCATCTCCTCAATTCTAACACCAAAAGAGAGGTGCCAATGAAAAAAACCGGAGAGAGTAGTAATACTTTAGAGTATAACGTATATATATCCGCATTTTATTATTGAAACCATCACTGAAATTTAATTATTTTTGCTGTTAATTTTATATGAGAAAAATAGATATCAGGTCCCAATTTGAAATCTTTTACTGCTATTTATAAGGAAAAAATGTATACTGTAATTATTCAAAGAATAAACCCAAAATAATTATCTAAGAAATTGGTATGCTTATGAAACAAAACAAATCGTAATAATCATTACATATATTCAAACCATCCCCTAGTACTCCGTATTATTAGGCTAGTAAGTATTATATACTCCCTCTGCTCCATACTAAACTGCATAAAATAGTTTTTCATGATCTTCCAAAAGTATATTTAACCGTTAATATATTTAATTACGTATAATAATAATAAATAAATAATTAATATTTAGAAACCAATTATTACGATATAAATAACAATATCACATATTATAATATTTATTATATATATATATTCAAATAAATCATTAAAATTTAACATATTAAATTGTCAAATAAAAAAATACAGCTTAGTGTGAGACGAGAAATTTTGTTTTCTGTAACAACCATCCCGCCCTGGGTTGGTTGCAAAATGTAACCAACTTTTTAAGTGCGTGAAAAGACCCTTATACCCCTCTATTCATAAAATCTTTCTTCTCCTACTTATTGGGCCAGTAATTGGATCAACCGACATCTTCACAAGCCCAGAGTAAAATTAAATAAAAATGTCTTTTCCTTATAATTATGGCCGACAATCTAACCGCAAATGGAAACAATGCGTTAGATATGGCAAGAACGCAAACATCGCCGTGATTTATGATCAGCCACGGAAACGACACCGTTCAACCCAATCTATAAATACAAAAAAATAAATAAAAAATATCACCTCATCCCCACTCAGATCACAGAGAGAAACTCAGAAAAACGCAACCATGTCTTACTTCCCCAAAGGTCACCACTTCGACGGCGACGATGTCGACGACTTCGACGAGTTCGATTCCACCCCCTACGGCGGCGGGTACGACCAGGCGCTCACCTACGGCCGCCCCCTCGAGCCGTCCGAGGAGATCTGCTTCCCCAGCGCCTCCACCTCCGACGACTTCGACACCGATCGCCCCCAGTACTCGTCCTATGCCGAGCCCTCCGCCTACGGCGAGGAGGCCCAGGACAACGAGTACAAGAGCTACGCCCGGCCCGCCTCCCGCCCCGGCGGCTATGAGAAGCCCAAGCCCAACTACGGCTTCCAGCCCGGGATGAACCGCCCCGGCGGAGACGAGAGGCCCAGGCCCGAATCTGGATACGGCGGATCCGGCTACGGGAGACAGAGTGCGGTGCCGGCGCCGGCGCCGGAGTACGGGAATTACCAGGCGCAGGAGAGTCAAGGATATGGTGGATCGAGGTACGAGAAGCCTAGCTATGGGGGATCTGAGGAAGGTTACCGGAAGCCTAGCTATGGGAGATCTGAGGAGGAAGGTTACCGGAAGCCTAGCTACGGGAGATCTGAGGAGGAAGGTTACCGGAAGCCTAGCTATGGGAGATCTGAGGAGGAAGGTTACAGGAAGCCTAGCTATGGGAGATCTGAGGAGGAAGGTTACGAGAGGCCTAGTTATGAGGCGCAGGAGAGCCAGGGATATGGAGGATCGAAGTACGAGAGGCCTAGCTATGGGAGATCTGAGGAGGAGGATTACAAGAAGCCTAGCTACGAGGCGCAGGAGAGCGAGGGCTATGGAGGATCTAGCTACGAGAGGCCTAGCTATGGAAGATCCGAGGAGGAGGATTATAAGAAACCGAGCTATGGGAGGTCTGAGGAGGAGGAGTACAGGAAGCCTAGCTATGGTGGAAGGTCTGAGGAAGAGGGATACAGGAAGCCCAGCTATGGGAGTCGCGATGATGATGATGATGATCGCGAGGGCTATGGCCGTAAGAAATATGTAAGCGTACGATCTTTGTTATATTTCAAATTTCGACACTGCTTTTGCATTTCCTTTGTTCATAGTATGCTATAGCATCAAGCTTAACTTCTGGTTGATGATGAGTTCTCTATGATCCCAGTCTGTTCTGTTTGGTCTCTTGCATTATTGATTGGTAGCAACCGGATCATCAATATGACTAGGACGAATTGCATGCCTGTATAATGTTTATGCACTCTGAATAATGTTAGCCTTGTTCGTTCTTCAGAGCCGCATCTAGGAAGATTCAGTTGTATCTGATTGGATGAATCATACCATTGTATCTTTTGATCTTGTTTGGGCCTTAACCAAAGATGTTTCTTCAATTAGAATTGTGTTTTTGTGTTACGATATATGGACTTGTGCTTCTGATTAGAATTGGTTTTTATATGTATAATTGATGTGTTCTTTGCACATTGAACTTTCAACAAACATTTAAGACAACTTCAGGGCTTTCAACAAATGTCTGTTGCGACTGTATTCCGTCATCATGATTCATGAGACTCAGATCAACTGATCTTACTGATTAAACTCTTGCAGGGTGGTGATGACTCTGAAGATGACGACGATGATGGGAAGAAGAAGTATCGCAGCAAGCACCACCACCACCACCGCAGGGAGTACGGTGATGACTGAGCTAAAGCATGATTGGAGTTTGCATGGACGATACATGCTATCTGAAGTTTACTAAATAAGTGTTTTGCAAACTTTTGCGCTCTTGTGTGTGTTTCTGTTTTTCCTTTCCTTGTTGCCTTTGATGTATTTCCAGAACAGTAATGTGCTTGATGAAATGCACTATCGAATGTGTGTGTGGATTTCGTGTGGTGCTACTGCTTATGATAAATAAATTCCCCAAGATATTGGGAAGGTGTGCTTTGATGGTATTCATATTTTATCCAATTTTCCTTGTGCTCTTTATGCTTTCCATCTCCAAAAGAAACCTGCTTCAAAATTCTCATTCTTGATCTCATCTATTGTGAAATTTCTGCTCCTAGTGTGTTTGTATTCTTGTAGCCGTGCTTTCATCATAGTTGATTTTGGATACCCATTTCTGTCGATCATGATGGAAGTGATTCGCATTTAAGTTAATCAAGATGGAAATGATAAGTTCAGGAGACCAAAATTTATTGATGTCATCATGTCCTATTACTTGAATGCACTTTGCACTACAACCAAGCCTTTCTGTTGGCTGTCTGGATCATCGTATCTACAACGACGGTCTATACAGGGATGAGCATTGTAAATAAAAAAAACATGAAGAACAGTGGAATTTGAAGTGGAAAAAAAGAAGACAAAAACAGGCCTTTCAAAGAGCAGATGTTTTTACTAGAGCAGCTTTTTTCTCTCGAAAAAGGTCTTCAAATGCCAGAGTTGAAGACCAGCCACAGAGGCCGCGACAAGTATTGAAAGAAAACTAAATGTTGCCATCTTCGAATTGGTTGCTCTGTTCAGTGCTTGCATTTCTTCTTCCCTGCATCCATATGCATCCACCAAATTTTAAATGCACATTTGGTAACCAACTGGTCTAGCCCCACAAGAGTGAGTTAAAATGATTATGGGCGTGTTTGGCAGTAATCATGTTCGAGTTATAGCGGTTTAAATTGTTAAAGAATACATTATTTCGAAAGTAAATGCCAGTTTTGCTTATAATCCTCCCGTGCCTCAGTGTAGCAGATCAGGATTATAAAGAAAAACATATGCTCCATACTCACCTCTCTCGCAGGAGGAACATCTCATCATGAATCATGATGACTTTGTCGTACATATGCATCAGTTCAAGTTCCATTGCCTGAAAACACCACAATCAGTCAGTATACACGGCATGCTTTCGAACCTAAGCAAGATCATTGAAATTGCTCTAAAACTACAACGTTACAATCGCAACGAGATTCAAAATTACGTTAACGGTCTAAACTCGCGTTACGCACTTCAACTTTGCCTTTGGTGGCGACTTTCCCCCAATCCTTGGCGGTGATGCCGGATTTCCAGTCCAGGTCAATGGCGAGCACGTGCGGCACCTTGTGCGGGCCGGACCAGAAGCAGGCGGTGTAATCGCCGCCCTCGTACGCCGTGAACGCGAACGTGCCGGACGCCACGTTCTCCGCCGTGTAATAGGGGCTGCCTTTGGACGACGTCACCCGGACGGTGACCTTGTGGCTTTCCGGCAGCGGCCGGGTCGGGTCGGGGTTCACGATGCTGTACTTCCCGATCGCCATGGATTCGGACTTGATGTCCTCCATGATGCACTTCTGGCTCCCGGAGGAGAGCTCGAACTGCATTGGTTCCACCGCCGCCGGCGATATTATCATCACCGCCACCGCCATCAATGCCACACCCGTTGTTATCATCGTCATCGCTACGGTACCTTTCAGATCTATTGTGCATTTTCGTTTTTTCAGTTATTACTGGTTTTTTTAGTGTGGAATCGGTCTTAGTTTTGATTTGCGGTGTTTGACCGTACCTTTCGTTGTTCTTCTCCACCAATAACGCGCAACAAAAAAGAATAGTACGGAGTACGTACTATAACTATTCTCCACCACACTGCTACTTCTCGACTGAATTACGAAGAATGTTTTTTTCGACTTTTCGTAAAGCATGTCTGATTATTAATACTCCTTTCGTTTGTGGCACGCTTCCACATTTACTTGCAACATTCATTTAATTTTATTACTCATTCTAAATTTAATTTTATTCATTCATTTCATTCACATAAATCAAAGCAACTAAAGTTATGGTGCCACATCTAACAAAACGGAAGTAGCACAATTAATTGCATATAATAATAACACATTAAAATTTTTTAGTATTTAAAAAATATACAATCAACTCAACAATATTATATACAATAATAATAATAATATTCCCCCTGTCCCAGCAAGAGTTGCACTCTTGCTTTTTGCACGCCGTGCAAGAGACATGGTTGATCGTTAATATCTTTATCTACGTATAATAACGACAAATAAAAAGTTGATATTTAGAAACTACTAGTTACAACGAATTTAATAATATCATATGCGATATTATTATTATTATTCATAATATGTGATTAAATTTTGATAGAGAATAATATTTAAAAAAGTAAGAGTATAAATTCAACTGGGACAGAGGAGTAGTATTATATATTACACCATTGTCAAGAAACTTTGATGATATTGCATAACATATATACTACCTCCGTTCAATTAAAAACGACACATTTTAATTTTTGAAAATCAACCAAAATAATTTTTAATTTTTAATATCTTTATAGGCAAAGTTTTGGGAAAGACCATTTTTCTATAGGCTTATGGAAATATGAGTTTAATTAGAATAATAAAAAGGTAAAAAGTTTTAAGTGCAGTATTAAAATTTTATTATGTAACATATAGTAGTTATAAAGTTTATGGCCCGTTAATGCAACCTGAAAATTTTATCTTCACCTATTCTAATTTACAGTTTAAACCTTGTTCTTTCCATGCCTTATGGAAAGATCGTCTTTCAAGAGACGGACTCTCTTTATATATGTGTGTTAAAAAAATTTAAAATAAATAATTTAAAATTTAATGAATCCAATAACATGTAGCATAATAATACTCTTGCATATATAATAATAGAATTTAGTGGTTGAAGTTGGCTTAGTTTAACTTACAAAAGTCAAAATGTGCCATTTTTAATCAAACAGACTAGTACATAGTTTAGTTGGAACATAAGGAGTATTATTTTTTCAATATCCATTATTTTCACTTATATTTTTGTCTTTCCAATTTAGTTCAATAAATTTCAAGTTTAAAGTATTAAAATTAAGTTTAATTAATTAAATTTATTTTAATTTAATTCGACTCAACTCATTGGAGTTCAGCTAGAAACGAATTCCAACTTTTCAATATTTGCGAAAGAAGATGAATTAGAAACAACATTTTAGTGTGAATTGGACTTGATTTAGTGGTAATTTATACTCTCTACAACTGAGAGATTTGGAGTTCAAAACATACTAATGTTAAGAAATTGTGAATATTATATCAATTTTTTTATAAGGATCACCAATGTCATGGAACCGTGTTGGTGGTTCTCGTTGTGGTTTCTCAATCTGCAGGTGACCGATGATGGTGATATCATGATGATTCCGATTTCGGTGGCACTGGTTCGTTGATGGAGCATTCAATGGTTGTGTGTTCTAGATAGATTTTAGATTATGATGCTTATATGAAATTTGATTTATTGTATATAATTTTTTCAAAAAAATAAATAAATAACATTTTATTAATGTCAAAGCTAGTAAAAGTCTTTGAAATGGGAGGTGGGAAATTAAAATGGACGAAAAGTATAACGTGGTTACGTAGTAGGCGCAGTTGGGTGAACGTCTCGGATCCTACGTATCAACATTTTGTCAGTATCATTGTTAATGAGACAACTTGAACATTATGTCAGTATCATTGTTAATGAGACAATTTGTACTATGTATAATGTATATTGTATATTGTATACCAATTTGGTAAATTGTTGTCAAATTTTATATGGTAAATTTAAAAAGTGTCACTTTCGTGTTACAAAAATAAGTTCGAAAGAATTTAGTCAATGATTGTTGTGATTGGGTTTACCTTTGCTTTGTTTTGTTTCGTTTCAACCGTATTCACATTGCCTCTTTCCGACCAGCGTACTCCTCCGTCCCAGCTTAAACTGCACACTTTTTTAATTAGGCTGTCCCAAGTCAAATTCTAATTTCAGAATTTACTAAAAATATCAAGTTTGACTTGAGTTAAAATGACCAAATTGCCCAAATTTTTTCCAGAAATTACAAATGGGAATGGGCTTAATTGAGGAATTGATTTAGGCTTAAATGGAGTTGGGCTGATTAATTGGAAACGGACGGATGGAATTTGAATCAATTGGCGTTGGTTAATGTGTCCAGCTGGCCACTCATCCACCATTTGAACGCATGTGGAAGGGCTCACTGCTCCATGCCTCAAAAGCACAACCTTATCATTACAGCCTTCGATGCCTAACCTTATCATCTCCCTTCTGGCTCCTCACACATCCGAAACCCTCTGAGCTCTCCACTGTGAAACGAGAGGCTCTGAGTTCTGGAACTCAAAAATCCTCTCAGTTCTCTCAAAATCCTCATCACATGTCCGAAATCCCATCCTATGTTAGCATGTAATCCGATTATTTCTTCACAACTCACTTCTCATGCTCACTTATTTGCGAGAGTTGGTGGATTCGTGAAACCCTTTGTTTCTCGATTTGCCACTAGCGTTCCGATTGTGTCTTTTAGGGTTTCATATCCTTGGTTGTGGTTTTTTTAAAACTTTCTGTTCGACATTTTGCTTCTTTCCCGATTTTTGGATTAGGGTTTTCGTAGATCTCGCTGTTCAAATGTTTTTGTAGAACAAAGAAATTATATTTTGCGAACCCATTTGTGTTTTGAATGTTTTAGTTGAGGGGTTTTCAAACCCAAGGGTTTGTATACCCATGCCGAGCATCGATTGTTCTGAGCCTGGGTTTGGTTTGTTCTACCTCATGACTGGTTGGATGTTTCGAGTATTCGTTTTCCATTTCAAACCCATTTTTGGTTAAAGGGTTTATTTAGACCTGTACGCTTTTTTCCACACATGTTGTGGTTTCAGTTTGTATGCTGCTGTTTCAGACCGTATGAACTAACTTGTATTATGTCTTTGTTGACACTTTGTGTCATGACTTTGTATGCTGGTCTCGCCCTTCGACGTCTTCGTTGGCGTTTGTATACTCTATTTTTCCATGCTTATAAGCGGTTCATGTGTTACTTTATATGGTTAAGACCTGCGGTGTATTCCCTGTTTCTTATGCATGCCTGACTAGTGTGTTTGTTTTCGCTGTTTCACATGACTGTGTATGTTGGTCTTGCTCTATGATGTCTTCGTTCCCGTGCGCATGTTGTGGTTTCTGATGCTTGTCTGAGGTTCATCACTGTGTATGCTGAACTTGTTGTGTGAGGTCTTCGTTCCAGTTCGCATGATGTGGTTTCCTATGCTTATCTGAGGTTCATGTGTATTGTTTGCAATTATGGGTTTGGACTGAGGTGAAGTCCCTGTTTCTTATGCATGCCTGACTAGTGTGTTTGTTGTCGGTGTTTCACATGACTGTGTATGCTGGTCTTGCTCCATGATGTCTTTGTTCTTGTGCGCATGTTGTGGTTTCTGATGCTTGTCTGATGTTCATGTGTCTCATTCCTCCGGTTATTAACTGATGTGTACTCGTGTGTTTTTGGGTGACGTCTTATCTACCATCACAGCTTCCACTCTTTTTAATGAGTACACCTAGTGAGGAGCCCATTCACTTGTCCCTCTCATGTCCCGGAGCTTCAAGCTCCCAGGTGCTGATGGACATTGTAAAGGGTGATGATTCGCATTCATTATCAGGATCTATGTCTGATTCAGATGTTCCGTTAGCCAGTCATTTCAGTCCAATCAACTTTTCTGAGTGGACTCCATGGTCGGCGGAGACCCCTGTTGATTGTTCTGAGGTTGAGCATCCTCCGGAATCTGTCCACTCCCTTGATGATGGTTTCGTACTTGATAAGGAGAGTCGGGAAAATACATATTGGTTTCCAAAACTTTATGGTGTTACTGATTATCGCAGCATCAAGTTTGGTGAACTAGGATTCTATGAATATGGTTCATGCTATTTTCACGGGAATTGGCCAATAAAAGGGATTACGGAAGGCAAGAAAAAGTGGTCCTTGCGTAATTTACCCCAAGATGTTCTTGACGACATAGCTTTTTGGGAGAAAATGCCAAAACCTGAAGGATATGTGCCGTCCGAGCTGAGAAAGGGAAACCCTCCCAAAATCAGCTTGAAGGCACTTCTTAAGGTTGCATCTTCCCTCTTCGTTTCAGGTTTTTCTTCTCATTATTGCATTCTTGACTAGCATTCTATTTGAATATTTACATTTTCTGTGCAGGCGGAGGATGACGGAACTAGCAAATCCAGTAATTAACCTTTGCGGCCATTTGGTTACATGCTCATGATGCCGTATATTAACACTAACTGTTCTATTCGTGACTCGTGTTTAAGTTTTGAACTGCATGTTATGTGTATTGAGATTTGTTTGCTTAACCAAGCTGGCCACTTAGCTTTAATTGCAGGGATGACATCGTAAATAAGTTTCTTCCTAATGCATTCCCTATTAACCTTCTTAATTGGTGTTAAAACTAGGGTTCCCCTTGGCCTGTTGATACTATTTTTTTTTGCAGCAACATATTCAGTGTAAGGAAAGACACCTACTTTACCATCAAAGACACAATTTCCCTCATGGTCAAATATTGGCCTACATACTGCACATAAGAACATCAACTTGGGTATGTAATGCTTGTTATGTTGTGTTCTGTATGGTTCAGGTTTTTCAGGGGCTGGTAAGTACCTTGTGGTTGATTCAGTGAGGTAGAACCACTTCTCATCAATGTGAATGATGTTATGCATGTCCTTGAATTGCATGTTGCATTCTATGCTTGATAAACACCATTCCATTCTCCTTAGATTGGCTGTTGTTGATAAGAATGGATGAACTGCATTGGTATGGCTTCTGATTTTCTTTGTTTGTCACAGCCCGGTGCACCGTACTCTTGCTGATATGTAGAGCAACTGCTGTTAACCGGCAGGTTCTTCTCTTTGGAAGAGGTATAGCCACCAATGCTACTGTGTCGATTGGCTTCTTCGTTGGGCATGGTCGCCCATGTCGCAACGATCTTGCGGATATTGATTCCCCGCCAGCTATCTGTTGCTTTACTCTCGCCCAAATTGTGCTGATAGTTTGGACAGAACAACCCCACTGATTTGCTGCCCGAACTCGATGGTCATGTTTGATTTTTCCGTTGCTGATATGTTGCAACAGAAAGTGAGCTATTTGCTGCCTTTCCTCGTCTGTAAGATTTCTTCCCACCATCAAAACCCCACCAGCATTAAGAGCCCAATGAGGATCTTTGAGGGACCAGAAAGTGTGTTTAATGAATCTGAGGGCTCTTAATGTTGGAAAAGGAAGATTCTGAAAAAAAGTTTTGGAAAAGGCTGAAAAGGATGTTGGAAAGGTGGTATTCAATGCTGTTGTTGAATGCTTTTATAGAGAATAATGGTAGGAATGGCAGAGAATGTTTTTGGTGTTTTGAACTTTTTTTTCCGGGCTCCTTTTTTGGCTCCAACTTTCGGGTTTTAGAGCCAAATCTGATTTTTTGGAGCCAACTCTGATTTTTTGGCTCCAAATCTAATTTTTTGGAGGCAAATGTTAAATTCTGGATGGAAAGCTTAGTCTGGAAATGAGTTGTAAAATAACTGCAAAACCATTTTTGAATTACATTGTTTAACTTTACTGTTAACAGTGTTCCCTACTGAAATTTTTAGCTTTTTCAGTACTTTTACGGCACTGTAGCAACTGTACATAATTACCACACCAAATTCTCTTTCTGCAAATTGAGATGGGACAGAGGGAGTATGCTAAAATCATCTTTTTCCATGAGATTTTTCGTTTAATTTCTAAAAAGTCTCATTTCCTCACAATGCACCATGCAATAAGCATGGTCTTGTTTAGACCCATCACAAAGCAACATATAATGAAGATTGTTTGCTATCGCTATCAACAATGTATATTTCTGTAATTATTTTGACTTCTCTACTTTAAGAAAACGATCACTTTAACATGAGAAAACATTAATATCATCAACTTGTTCAGAATCATTTTGAAAATATAAATAATTGTGGGACTTACTAAGAACTATGTAAAAAAATTAAATGTAACTGTTGCTGATTAGATTATGATTAGTATGATTATAGTTCTTTCCTTGTTCTACCTCTATTGTACTCCTCTATATATTCAGTCATCAATAGTACAATTCCTTACGGCTAATCACTTTATCTTGGTATCAGAGCCTCTTCTTATCCAAAACTTAAAACCTTAAAATTCTTCTTTTTTTCGATAGCCTACCCCCTCTCCAAAAAAAATTCTGATCGGCCACTCCCTCTTTCCCGATCCAATTTTTCGGCAGCCTCCCCTCCTTTATCATGGCTCAAGAAAAATTCTCCTACACCACTCTACTCCAGGTGATGCAGATTAAACTCACTACATCCAACTATCTTCTGTGGAAGCGTCAAGCAAGTTATGTTCTTCGTCCTCAAGTTTTTATGGTTTCATTGATGGTATAAAGGCTCGTCTGTCTCTCCCTCAACAGCCGCAGACTCTCTCATATGCCCTCACCATCACATCTCCTCCAAGTGGTAGCAAGGTTGATCCCAATGTGGCTTATCATAAAGCAAAAGAAGAGTATGATCAATGGAGTGATGAAGATCAACGTGTTTGTCGTCTCCTGTTCTCCTCTCTCTCCATTGAAGTTCTCGCGGAGCTCCCAAATTGTGCCAGCCCCAAAGAAATCTGGGACAATCTAGCTCTCATCTATCAGAACAACATTGCCTTCAACACTCTCCGTCTTCGTGCAGATGCACATGGTATTCGTAAGTCCGGTTCTGTTCATGAACTTCATCTCAAATTTAAGGAGATTTTTTAACAACTGTTTGTCATGGGAAATCCAGTTTCAAATGTTGATCAAATTGAATGGTTTTTTTTACTGCTCTTGGTCCTGAGTATAAGGATTTTTCTGCTTCTTTGATTAATGTTGTCCCTACCTCATTATATGTGGATGTTCTTCCCCATGCCAAAAACCATGAGATTTTTTTGGTGAATTTACAGGGACAATCAGGACTAGCCGTTGGGCCAGCGACGCACCCCAAGCCAGCCGCGCATGGGGTCACACGCCGACTTGAGGTGGCCGTACGTGGCCTTTACGTGCCAACCAATTTGGTGGCAGGCGCAGCAGTCGGCAACCCTGCCCAGGTTCTCAGGCGGCTGGTTCGGTCCCTGGCCGTGGTCGTCCTCACTTCTCGTAGTGCGGATGGCTCGGTCATTATTCTGCGGCGTGTTATCAGATGCAGGCATAAATGGTCGTCCAATAAGCACTCACTTGGAAAAAAACCATCACTCTTCTCAGCAGTCATATAATTCTTCTCGCATGTCGGATTGGTATCTTGATTCCGGAGCAACCCGTCATATGGCATCTTCTGCCTCAGGCCTAGACAATGGCACTCTTTATACTAGTAAATCTCGTGTTTTTGTTGGTAATGGTGCTCCTGTTATGATATCTCATATTGGTGATTCTAAAGTTTCCGAGAACTTACATTTTTCTGATGTTCTGGTTGTGCCTAATATTACTAAAAACCTATTGTCTATTAGTCGGTTGACCAAAGATATGGGTGTTTTGATTACATTTGACGATCGGAACTTTATCATTCAGAACAAAGTAACCAGGGTCATCGTGGGCCAGCGGCACAGTGAGGACGGACTGAACGTTTTGGACCAGGGAGATGCAGTATTTGTTTAAGTTTTATAGCAAAATAAGAGTTGAGCTTCATATGAATTGTGGCATACACACCTAGGTCATGTTCCTAGTGCGGTTACTACTAGTTTACATAAGTCTGATTTGCTTTCAGTTTCTTCTTTGTTGCCAAAACCGCATACATGCGCCCCTTGTGTTATGGCTAAAGGTTTGGTTGACTTTTGTTGAGAACCCTAAACGTGCCGAGCATGTTCTTGATTTAATACATTGCAATTTATGGGGTCCATCTCCAGTGTTATCTGGCAATGGTTTTGCTTATTATGCATTATTTGTGGATGATTTTTGAGATTTACTTGGTTATACCCTCTTCGTCGCAATTCAGATTTTGTTGATACTTACTTGCAGTTTGAGGCTTTTGTTGAAAATCAATTTTCAGCAAAAATAAAAGTTTCTCAAAGTGATGGTGGCACTAAATTTTTGAACACTGGACTTAGATCTTATTTTGCGACCAAAGGTATCCATCATCATATTTTATGTACGTCTACTCCGGAACAAAATGGACGCAAATAATGCAAGCATCACCATGCGGTTGAAATGGGTCTCACGATGCTTTTTCACTCACATCTCCAATTTCCCATTAGGATGATGCATTCACCATTGCTGTCTACACTATCAACACGATGCCTACTCCAGTCCTGCAGGGATCGACACCTTATGGTCTTCTCTATTGTTGGATCCTACTTATGGTAACTTTCATCCATTTGGTTGCCAGGTTTTTGCTTATGTTCGTCCATTTGCTGATCATAAGTAGTCTCCCCATAGTATTCCTTGCATATTTATTGGTTACAGTTCGCAGTATAAAGGGTTTCGGTGCCTCGACCCTTCTACAGGCAAGGTCCATGTTACTCGGCATGCTCAGTTTGACAAGACTTATTTTCCTCTTGCTCCAGCATCAGGAACTAGTTCTCCCTCTTCAGGTTTGAATGTTTCAGCATTTATTGATCTGCAGTCTGTCACAGTACCGCCAGTTTCTCAACCACCACCACGGTTTCAACTGCTTGACAATGAGTCACCACATCATCCAGATGCTTTAAACATAGTTTCAGCACCGCCGCTCAGTCTTGCATCCGCGACACGGGCTCATGTCTTGGCCGAGTCCCGTTGTGGTGTCTCTCTCCTGCCCCACGCTGGAGCCACAGTCACGGTTCGTCCCAGTACCACGACCACGTCTCACGATCACACCACGATCCCATCCAACAATGTTGTCCTAGATGTGTCTCACGATTATGCCACAGGCACGCCTCGTTCCGATGTCTCAGTCGCGCCCCAGGTCTTAAGTCAGCCACTTTCGAGGACTTCTCACATTGTCATTCGATCTTCCACTGGTGCTATTCAGCGATGGGATTACTCAGATATTCATGCTCATGGTCTTCTTGCGGCTCTACTTGCTTAGAAGGAGCCGATTGATTATCGTTCTGCACTCCAGGATCCTTCTTGAGTTCCTTCCATGGATGAGGAAATGGAAACTCTTCGTGGTAAGCATATTTGGGATCTTGTTCCACGCCCTTTGGATATCAACATTGTTGGATCCAAATGGGTTTATCGTCTGAAGTACAAACTAGATGGTTGGGTTGATCGCCATAAGGCACGCTTGGTAGCTCAGGGCTTCTCTCAGATTCCTGGTTTTGACTTTGACCACACTTTCAGTCCTGTGGTTAAGGCTTCTACAGTTCGGACAGATCTTGCTATTGCTACTATGCGTGTTTGGTCTCTTCTTCAATTGGACGTCAAGGATTCTTTTCTCAATAATGTTCTTGATTCTCCAGTTTTTATGGCACGACATGTTGGCTATAAGGATCCTGCTCATCCCGACTATGTTTGTCATCTCCGCAAGGTCATTTATGGTCTGAAACAGGTGCCTAGAGCATGGTTTCATCGTTTTAGTGCCTACCTTTTGCAACTCAGTTTTTGTTGCAGCTCTTCTGATACTTCGTTATTTGTACTTTCCCATGGCTCATCCTTTCTGTATCTGTTGATTTATGTTGATGATATCATTTTGACTGGGAATGATTCCACTCTTATTCGACAATTCATTGATCGCACCATCAGGAGTTTGCTAGTAAGGATTTGGGTGCCTTGCACTATTTCTCGGCCCTAAATTTAGCTTCCGAACTCAGTGTGGCCTGGAGGTCACACTCACTGCATCAGGACTTCTTCTAGGTCAGGCTAAGTACGCTTGCGACATCCTTTCCTGGTCTGGTATGCCAGAAGCAGTGCTTGTCTCTTCGCCATTCCTGCAGAATTCACAGCTTCATAGCAGTACGAGTCCTTAGTTCAAGAATCCGATGCTATATCGTTCTTTGGTTAGTTCTCTCCAATATCTGACCATCACTCATCCAGGCTTATCATTTGCAATTAACTCTATCAGCCAATATCTTCAGGACTCCCGGGAGGATTAGTTTTTGGCTATCAATAGAATTCTCCGCTATATCTGTGGGACTTTGCACTTTGGCCTCAGCTTTCATGCAGCCTCTTCCCCTGAGTTGATTGGTTATTCTGATGCAGATTGGGCCAGATGTTTGGAGACTCGTCGTTCTACTTATGGTTATGTTGTCTTCTTACGCGATAACTTTGTTTCTTGGAGTGCGAAGAAATAGCCTACTGTATCCAGGTCCAGCACGGCATCGGAGTATCGTACGTTGGCCAACAATGCTTCTGAGATTATCTGGTTGACTTATTTGCTTCGTGATCTTCATGTTCCTCTGTCTGATGCGCCTCTCCTGCTTTGTGACAACAACAGTGCGATCTTCTTGGCCGGTGGCTCACAAGCGGGCAAAACGCATTGACATTAATTACCATTGTGTTTGCGAGTTGGTCTCTTCGGGCAAGCTTCGTGTTGCTTATGTTCCAACATCTCTGCAGATTGTGGACATTTTCATCGAGGGTCTCTCTCGTCCCTTGTTTGAGTTCTCTAGGTCCAAACTACGTGCCTCTGAGAATTCGACGCTTCGCTTGAGGAGGGTGTTAGAATAAATCAAATTACTGATTAGTATGATTAGAGTTTTTTCCATTAGTCTACCCATATTGTACTCATCTATATATTCAATGATCAATAATACAATTCATTACTGCAAGTCTCTTTATCTATAACAATCCTAAATTGAAAACCTTATTTGATCCATTTTTTTAAAAGTAATACTTTTCAATGATCTACAATTTTGTAAGTGTACATAAAAATCCAACTTAAATTATGAGAAAATTCATAGTTGATTCTTTTCCTACAAAATATAGTATAAATATAAGAATAATCGGACAAGATACAAGTCAAAAGATTTAGTCTTATAATCATATAATATTTCTAATCGGAATTATAAATATTTATAGAATTTTAAATCTTTCTTGTTAGTTCCAACATTTATTGTTGTTTTTAAACATTTTACCGAAAAGTTCGTCTATTGCCTTTCCATAATTCATGGAAAGATCAATGTTTAAAGTTTAAATTAGAAAAAATAAAGATAAAATTTTTGGGTTGCATAAATCGGGTTATAAACTTTACAAGTACTACACGTTTTATAATAAAATTTTAATATTGTAATTAACATCTTTTACCTTTTATTATTCTAACCACATTTTTCTATAAGTTAATGGAAAGACGATATTTCCCAAAACTTTTCCTTTACGGAATGCATACAATATAAAGTCTTTTACCGTCTAACTGTAAAAGATGGAGTCATTTTTATAGTTAATGTGATTGCAGGGGTACTTAATGTTTGTTTTCATTTATTACAATTATATTTTTATAATTTTTTTAAAAATAAAATACATCTCAAAACATAAATAAATTATAAGGCAAAGTCTTGGGAAATGTCGTCTTTTCATAGGCTTATGGAAAGACAGAGTTTAATTAGAATAATAAAAGGTAAAAAGTTCTGGTTGTAATATTAAAAAATTATTATGCGGTGTGTAATGTTATAAAGTTTATAACCCGATTCATGCAACCAAAAAAATTTATCTTCATTTATTCTGATTTGCACTTTAAACCGTCTTTCAAAAAACAGACTCAAATTATAATCCTATCCTTTATCAAAAATGAGATTTTTCACAGTAACTAGTATAGTTTTACCGAACACACCTAGAGTATATTTTTAAAAATGGAACACTTCTAAAATTAACTGTGATCAAAATTCACAATATATTTCACAATATATCTATATTAAGTAGAGAATCGTTTTTTTTTTAAAAATCTATAGAAAGCTGACTTTTACATGGAAGTAATAATATTCACTACCTCTAATAATAGGAGTATAATTCCAGAAGGGATACTATCACACTACCCTACAGCTACACGTTGTCATACCTACTAAAAGTTAGTAACCTTTCAATCATGCGCAATGATAGGAGCTTGTCCTGAGAAATTAATGCTCCTAAGTAAAATTTGACACAGAAAATTATGACAGGATCTGGTCTGCAAATCCCGTTTCTTCCCTCCGCATGGACAGACCAATTCTTGATTCAGTTTATAAAACAAAACGGCCCTCAAGAATAAACAATCATTCCAAATACGGCTGCCAAACAGTTGGTAAGCTGAATTGTTCCATTGACACGTCTGAGGACCTGTTCTTCCATTTTTTTTAATGCAGCTCCATTTCCACTTGTATTCTGTGGCCCCGATTTGGCCGTACTCCATTTCAATCACAGTTGTACGAGCAGCTATATAATAGATGGTGATTTGCGTCTTTATTCATCATTCGAAATTTCAGATAAGAAGTTGAAATTTCGGACAAGGATTCCTGATTTCTTGGTACGAGATGAAGTTCGGGAAGGAATTTGGGTCTCAGATGATCCAGGAATGGCAGACAGCGTACATGGATTACAGTGGTCTGAAGAGCCTGCTTAAGGATGTGATGAAGAAGAATGCTCGCGCCTCCGCGTCGAATCCTGATCATTACAGAACGAGGACGTTGAAGAGGAGGATGTCTTTGTACAGGGCGTTCAGTGGTCTTCAAGCCTGTGTGAGCCGGAGATCGTCGCCGAAGCCGGAGGATGAGGTGATTCTGGTTAGCGAGGTACGACCTCCGGAGGACGATGAAGAATCCGGCGCCGTTTATCAGACGGAGTTTCTTATGTCGAATGATGGAGATGGCGACGGCGAGGAGGCCGAGGTTAGGTTCTTCAGGAAGCTGGATGTTGAGTTCAACAAAGTGGTGAAATTCTATAAGGAGAAGATGAGTGGGGTGAAGGCTGAAGCGGAGGAGTTGACTAAGCAGATGGATGCTCTCATTGCTCTCAGAGTCAAAGTTGATTATCCGTTGCTCGAGTTTGTTAATGATTCGTCTCCAACTCCTAGGTCAAATGCGACTAGAAGAGGTAATGACTGATGAATAGTTCATATTCTCGTTGTTTTTCTGTTTTCGAATTGTGTGTATTCTTGTGTTCTTTTCCTGTTTTGATTAAGGAATAGTGTGCAGTTTCGAGTGGATTTTTCTTTTTATACTAGTGTGGTGTTGTTTTTCATTTGCTGCTTGACTGTTGTTGGTGGTGATAATCTTAACAAGTGGTAATAAAGCTGTGGAGCTGAACAAAAATGATGCTAAGAAATGGTGTAATGATTGGCTGATTCTGTCTGAATATTCTTGAAGCCACTGTTCCTATGGATGCAATTGAAGAAGGCGATGTTGAGGGTAGCAGTAGAGAAGAAGATTCAGCGAATGTAGAACAACGTGAGACAGAAAGCAGAGGCAAGATGAATGGGCGGGGATTTAGACCTTCCCCGCTACAAGTGTTGGATCAAGTTAAGATCAATGTTGATCCAGAAACTCCTGTTTCGACTCTGAAGAAAGTGTTCAATTGCTCAAAACCTGATCTTTCTTACAGCAAAGCGGAGTTGAATCAAGTGCAGGAGAAACTGAAGCAGGTTTTTGTTGAATTCCACCGAGAACTTAGACTCCTTAAGAGTTACAGGTACACTATTTCTTTCACATTTTACTTAAAAGTATGTGCATTATGTATTGTAACTGATATTTTCTTTGTATGGATCGCTCCAGTTTCTTGAATGTCTTGGCTTTCTCTAAGATCATGAAGAAGTTTGATAAGGTATTGTACTGTTACATTGTATGCATAATCTCATTTTCAAGTCAAATTTGTGAAATTTTGGTGATTGTTGGTGCAGGTTACTTCAACAAGTGCCTCTAAATCGTATATGGAAATGGTTGAGAGCTCGATTATAGGGAATACTGATGAGGTTTGCAGTTTGTACCATCTGATTCATCTAAATAAGTTTGGCAGAAAACAAGTTTCACAAAATGATGGTGTTTGTGTTGGTTTCTGTTCTCTCAGATCAATAGAATAACGAATAGAGTAGAGGCTACCGTGGTAAAGCATTTCTCAAACGGAAATCACAGAGAAGGGATGAAGCTTTTGAGGCCAGAAGCCAAAAGAGAGAGGCACAGAGTGACATTTTTCTTAGGGCTGTTTTTCGGGAGCTCAATTGCACTCATAGTAGGCATCCTTATCACCATCCATGCAAAGCGTATTCTTGACGATGAGAGTGGAAAAGTAAAAGAGCGCGATAAATACATGAAAACCATATTCCCGCTTTACAGGTATGCTTATTAGGCTACATTTACAAAGCCACTTCATAATTCATCTCTCTCTTCATTGTTTCATTAGCATTGTCTTTGTGCAGTTTGTTTGGCTACGTATGTCTTCACCTGGCCTGTTACTCGGGTAACATATTCGCGTGGAGACATTTCCGCGTAAACTATCCTTTCATATTCGGTTTCAATGAGAGAAATCGATCAATGGGGTTCAGGCAAGTCTTGCTAGTTACGTCAGGCCTCGCCGTGCTCTCCTTGGCTGCTGTCATTTCCAACCTCGATATGGAGATGAACCCTGAAACAAAAAGCTATGAGGCGCTAACTGAATCTGTCCCATTAGCCCTCCTTCTTGTAAGTGTTTCATGGCTGGAATTTGTTACGACCATTTCTGTAAGATAGAATGATTGACGGTGATCATTTGCAGGCAGTGATTGTTGTTCTGATTTGTCCTTTCAACTTCATGTATCGATCAACTCGGTATTTTTTCCTTCGACGTGCTTGGCATTGTATCTGTGCTCCTCTCTATAAGGTACTTCTTACTAGGTTGTCCGAAAATCCCCCAAGATTTTGCATGTTTGTAATGATGCTAAGCTGATATGTACCATCATCCTTGTATAGGTTAGCCTGCCAGACTTTTTCTTGGCAGATCAGTTAACTAGCCAGGTTCAAGCTATCAGATGTCTGCAATTCTATGTGGCTTATTATGGTTGGAACTACTTCAGAGATAGAGACAACAGTTTTGAGGACAAATCAACTTACAAGATTTTTTACATCGTCGTTGCAATCATTCCCTACTGGTCTCGCTTTCTGCAGGTATCACTTGTGACACCTTGTTTAACCTAACATTCAGAGTAACATTGTCTAAACATCTGACACACGTCTCTGATCTGTGCAGTGCCTCCGGCGTTGGGTTGAGGAGAAAGATAACGTTCAATTGCTCAACGGCTTCAAATACCTTTCAACAGTTTTGGCTCTTGTAATCAGGACGCTTTATGGACAAAATAGATTTAGCAGTATGAATGGTACATTGAGAGTCATGTCCATGGCTAGCGGGATATTCACCACAGTTTTTAACACCTACTGGGACTTAGTTAAGGACTGGGGCCTGTTGCAGAGGAACTCCAGGAACCCCTGGCTCAGAGACAAGCTCCTCGTACCAAACAAACTTGTGTATTTTGCAGCTATGGTTAGTTCTGAGTTCTCGACATTGGAATCTTCTGGTTCTGTTAGCTTTTCAGAAGGCTGATGATCTCACTTCTATTAATGGCAGGTAGTCAATGTCTTGCTGAGGCTTGTGTGGATGCAGATGGTTTATGATTTTCAAGTACCGTTTCTCCATAGGACGGGCATGACTGCTGTAATCGCCTGCCTGGAAATCCTCCGTCGTGGCATTTGGAACTTCTTCAGGTCTTTTACTTCATCTATGAAAGAACATCAATGTGCAAACCCAGTTTGCTTCACTTGTTTAATTTTGTCCTTTTCGACTTTCAGATTGGAGAACGAGCACCTGAACAATGTAGGCAAGTACCGGGCTTTCAAAGCAGTGCCGATGCCATTTTTCTACGAGGAAAAGGAAGAATGAAGAAAGCTATAGTCCTGTACAGTAACTTTCAGTTTATTTTTTTATGGAAGTTCTGTACAGTATAATCACAAGTACAGGAATGAAATTGTAAGCAGATTCTTGCACTACCATATGAAGGGAATTTTTTTGAAAGCAGAAACTACCAACAGCTTTAAATAAAGATCAAGAGACCAATAACGAGACATATGATAGCGAAAAATGATGATTGAAATCAAATTCAGCCATTAACGGTTCAGGAGCCTCTAAATCGGAGCATAACCGGCTAATTCCAAAAATCAGCATGTAAAAATGAGGAATATTTGCTCTTATGACAATTCAATACAGCTGAATAACCAATCAGAAGCCCTTCAAACTGATAACAAAACTAGCGGAAAAAAGCCAAACATCCCATTTTCATCAGCATATACAGTTAAGGAAGCGATGGCACGCTAAAGATAAGATCGACGATGATATACATATTCCTCACAAGGATGCAAAATTTTATTCACTCTCTTCTGCCCTAACGGAAAAGTATGCAGAATGTGCCAGCGGAAACCTATAGACTCACCATTAGTTCAGCCTCTTAACCTGACAAAAAGGGAAAACAATCAGAATACGAAAACCTATTTGGAGGAGCAAGCTGGTTCATTATCCGTCTCCTCTGCATTATCTGGGTTCACTAAGGAGTCCGCTGAATTTTCTTCTGTTACATCGCCTCCACTTTCGCTGTCCCTATTTGCGAAAATAGCCGAAAAGGACAGTGGATTATAGGTGGAGCTTGCCCTTTTCAGGCCTTGGATAGTTCTCATGGCTGAAAGGGTGCTTCGATAAATGTCCACATTTTCCTCCCCGAGAGACAACGTTGTCTCTGTAGACCTATGTGATGATGATTCTCCAGCCCCGACTTCTGAAGCAGCAGCAGATTCAAGAACTTCTGCTTCTAACGGGAAAAGAAGCTCGAGATTCGCTTCACACTCCCTCACTAATCTTGTAAGAGGTTCAGTAGTAAAGAAAGGCTCTTGGAGAGCAAGCTGTGTAAAATGCAAGCGCAACAGTTCCCCTGTTCTCTTATCATACTTCTTCAAAATCTTCACAAGACCTGGCCATACAAAAAAATTACCACTTCAAAATCATAATACATTCATTAATGTAAATCTAACAGCCCTTGCATTGGAGAGTATAAAGGAGAGATTTTAAATCATGCCTGCAAAATTTAGGGAGCTATAATTCTTGAGAAGAACCATTTCGCCATGAATAGAAACAAAGTCCTTCCGTATATCCATCATCTCTGTGCTCCCCTCATGCCTTACCCGCTCAATTCTTTCCTTCAGCTCCTGCATCAGATAGTTTGCAGATCACACAACCATAGAGTTGATCATTTCTCACACGAACTCTAATCCTCGTGGAACAAACTAAAGAAAAGAGGCAAAAGAGATTCAAGAAATTGAATTATACAATGCATATGATATTCTCTCAACTACTCTTGATGTCCCATTATTATTATTGTCACACTTGTTTTTCACAGAAGCATGCTCGAAAAATCAATATCTTCAGTTTCGCTTAACTGTAGAATCATGAAAAGTTGATAAAACTATACACAGCAAAATTGATACTTTAAATTTATTACGAATCTAGCAAGATACAACCTGATGATATTACAACCTGAGGATCAATAGAGCTTCAATATCAAAGCTTACAAACTCTAACTGCCCTGTGCTTTATAAGCTTGTCCCTTCAGTCTCAGTCGCTAGTCTAAGGCTTAGATCAAAATCGCATCTTTTTCACAGATTACAAAGTTTGAACTTGATCTCTATATTTCCAAAAACTTCAATTCAGAGACAACAGAAATACACAACAGCTTCAGACTGATTTCACAAAGAGCCCAAAATTCGAAAATATGATTAAACCCATGGGGCAAAACTGAAAAGAAAGAAAACTGATAAGGGACCTGAAGGCGGATGATGAACTCCTCCTCCTTATCAACGTAGAAGTCGTTGACTTTCTCGAGCTCTTCGTTGAGAATCCTAACAAACCAGTCCTGCAGTTCCGGCAAGGAGGGGTCGGCGGTGGCTTCGGAGGAAGGGATGTTTTTCTTGAGGAGTTTCTTGAGGGGCTTGTAAGACAAATACTTGTCCCTCCATTCAGGGAGAGTCTCCTCCAAGTGGGTGGTGAATTCCTTGCCGAATTTCATATAATCCACAGCTCTCTCAGACAATCGAATGAAGAAGACGATGAAATGATGAACGCCTTTAGTATTAGTTTAAAGCTACTCCTACGTTGTTTGGTTTTTCGGGGGAATCAGAGAGAGAGAATTTTGCAAGTTGGGGGATGGGAATCTATGATTGTTACGAACACAATTACTGCTTTTGTTAGAAATGCTATGATTATCATAGCTGTTTAATGAGCATGTTTATTTATTTATTCACATTGTAAATAAAAATTAATATTTTAAAATACTTGTCACGATAAAGAATCCGTCTCTTGAAAGACGGTCTTTCCATAAGTTATGGAAAGACCAAGGTTTAAAGTGTAAATTAGAATAAATTGAGATAAAATTTTCGGGTTGCATGAACCGGGTTATAAATTTTATAACTACCACATGTTGCATTCTAAAAATTTAATATTGCAACTAAGACCTTTTACCTTTTATTATTCTAGTTAAACCCCGTCTTTCCATAAGCCTATGGAAAGACCGTCTTTCCCAAGAATTTGCCCACGATAAATATCCTATACAATGATATATAGGGCATTGTTATTAATATTTGCGTTTAAATGTACAATCAATTTTTGAAGGGAATAACGTTGAAAAAAATAGGAGATAAAAAAAAATTAAATGGATGGAGTTCCAACAAATAATACTTAGTTCGTAGTAGACAAAACGACATTAACCTAATTTGCCTAGAACAATCAAGATAGCTTTTAAATTAAAAGCGGTATTTTTTATTTAAAATAGACAAAATTTTGGGAAAGACCATATTTTCATACGCTTATGCAAAAATGAATTTTAATCAGAATAATAAAATGTAAGAGATCTTAGTTTTAATATTAGTAATTTATTATACAATATGTAGTAGTTATAAAGTTTATAACCTGATTCATGCAACCCGAAAATTCTATCTTCATTTCTTCCAATTTATACTTTAAAACCTTGGTTTTTTCCATAACTTATGGAAAGATGATCTTTCAAGAAACAGACTCCTTAAAAAACTATATAATTATGTATTACTAGATAATATTTTTTTGACTAAATTATTTTTTTAGTCTCCTACAAAGTATTTTATACCATATTTTGGTCCTCTTTTGCAAATCAACCCTTAGACAGTACCCCACAAATTCATAACGATTTGTGTTGGTCCTCAAATTTGGTTTTCAGGGAAAGTCAACGGTAAAATTGGTCAAAATATATAAAATGACCATTATACTCCTGAGTTTAAAAAATAAATAATAAATAATAAAAGCTTCGTCTTCTTCGTGCTTCGTCTCCGTCGCCGCCGCTTCATCGCTACTTCATCTGAATTAGATCTGGAGCAGTCTCCGCCGCTACTTCGTCTGAACCAGATCTGGAGTAGTCTCCGCCGCCACGAATGAAGGAGATTCCGGGAAAGCTTTAGAGGAGATTCTGGAAAAGCTTGATTCCACGGAGTCCAAAAAGAACATTCTCAGGAAATCAATCGTTAGCCTCGTCACTAACTGGTGGGAAGTTGAGAAAGATTTGGAGTTGACCCAGAATAGTTTTCAACACTACTTGTTCGAACATCGGAATGACGGGATACCTTTGTCGGAAGAAACACTGGCATTAAAAGAGAAGGAGTTGAAGGAGCGGGAGGTTCCTCTAAATGGGCTCTCTGAAAAGCTCGAATCCAACAGGGAGGAGTTAGTCGTGTTAGAGAAACTGGTTCTCGGGAGGCTCAGAGAGGTGGGTATAAACGAAGAGTAGTTAGAGTTACGAGCGGAGAGTTAAGGGGAGGGAGAAGATTGCTAGCGCCTCCAAATTGTGGGACCCTTTTAAGGATGATCGTGAGAGGGCGGTGGAGATGAAGGAAAAGGAGGTTGCTTTGATGAGGGGGATCTTCAGTTGAAGGAGAAGACGAGGAAGACCAGGATGAAGACCAGGATGTATATATGGAAGCTGGTAAAGTGGCCTGTCGGCGGAAGGCGACAGCGGTGGCGGCGGGGGAAGCGACGGTGACAAACTAAAGAAAATTTTAATTTTAACTGAAAATGTTTTTTAATTAGTAAAATTACCATTATACCCCTGGCTATGCCGGAAAATCACTTAGTCTTGCCTGAAAACCACCCTGGGGACCAAAACATATAATTTTGAATTTGTGGGGTACTGTCTGAGGGTTGATTTGCAAACTGAGACCAAAACATGGTATAAGATACTTTGTAGGGGACTAAAAAAACAATTTAATCATATTTTTTTATATAAATATAAAGATATTAAAATATTAAAAAAATTGTCAGACTGACTAACGGTTAGACTAATTATAAAAAAAATTGTTTCAATAACTTTTAGGGCAAACAATCAGTCAGATTGATATGTACTTTAATTATCATTGTAATAGATTGATTATTGTGATAGCCTAGTTAGATTGAATTTAAAATCCTGACCAGTTGTTATTATCGTTGTTGAGTGTTTTTCTAACGTCCATGAATGATTGGTTTTAAAAAAAAATCTTATCTCAAAATCAATACTTTCCTCATACGCAAAATCTTGGGAAATACTATTTTTTCATATGCCTATGAAAAGACGGAGTTTAATTAGAATAATAGAAGATAGAAAATCTTAGTTGCAATATTAAAACTTTATTATGCAACTCGTAATAGTTATGAAGTATATAACCCGTTTTATACAACCCAGAATTTTATCTTCACTTCTTTTAATTTACACTTAGACCGTCTTTCAACAAACACACTCTTCCTCGTATGGGGTAATCTAAACAATTATTTAGCTTAAATTATTAAAGTTCAGCCATGTGTAAGATGTATAAAGAAATGAAAAATAACGGTAATTTGCTAAATAAGGAACCTAGTGATGCGATCATCATTAATTCATTATAGGAACAAACCACTAAACACCTATAATCAAGGTGAAGTTATCTCTGATGATCCAGAAACCAAGCCTTATTTTACTACATACAGTTACAATATATGTGATATATATCTCCATCTTCTTCATTTTTCTCCATCATTCCAAATCTTGATATCTCAAGCAATAACAATGGCAACAATGTTGTTATTAAAAAAAATGCCATTTGGAGTTAACAACAAAAGTGATATTGCATGCATATTATTTGGCGAAGAAAGTTTTTTAGCTTCACATTCATTTCGATATATACAGATTAAATTAATATTTCTGTCAAATCATATTTACATAACAAACTTGATAGAACTAAAGTGATTATTGAGAAATGAATCTGAAACTAATAATTTTCTTCGCCGAATAATGTTGCATGCATGCATCACTTCCCGTCCACACCTCTCAACTGTTCCTTTTTTTTTCTAATTTATTTGGTTTGATTGTTTTTTTTTTTTTGGAAGAATTGTTTGATTGTTTTTTTTTTTTTTTGAAGGGATGAAGATGAGAAGCAGATGAAACGGAAAAGAAATCCTGCTGTATGATGTATGAAACGGAAAAGAAATTCCAAACTAATCTGGGGGAAAAAAGCGCCGCTGCCGGGGATCGAACCCGGGTCTCGCGGGAATACTTACCACTATACTATAACGACTTGATATTACATCGGTGTATTTAGATATGTATTAAACAGACTTATGCAAGAAGAGAAGCATAGAAATTACGAATAGCAAGCTGATGCATTCGATCACTGCGCAGCAGTCTTTCAAAGTATTACATTTGTTATTTAATTTACTTCAAATTTTGAAAGGAACTGAATTCATACCAAATTGATGAATGGATTCTTAGAAAAATATATTTGCGCTACTACTATTTTAGTGGGCAAAAGTTATTGATGGGCTACAAAATATATGTACAAAGAATTTGATTTTTTCTAAAATATAAAATAAACTTCGAATGTCAAACATCAAATCGTAAGTATTTTGTCAATTGATCAGAGAAAACGGAAGGAAACAAATGGGATAAGCAGAGAAACAATGAAGAAGAAATTAAACGGAGGATATGGCGCTCCGGCGGAGGGTCTTGGTGGCGGCGGAGGGCAAAGCTTCTCGCCGGAGAGAGGTTGGTGAATGTTAATCATAGTTAGGTGTCTCTCTGAATTTAACTCTACCCTAACTACCTAACTATGATTAACATTATTTTATAATTTATTTTCCCCTTTTTTCCAGATTTACTTTTGCCGTCGTCTCCAACTCGCAACTCTAGCCTCAAACTCCTCGCAATTCTCTGGTCACTCCAGTTTTCCTTTGCCGTAGTCGAGTTGGTGTTGTACGAAGTTCCTCAAAATCCTGCGCTTTCTGATGGTGATGGGACCGGTCGATTTCTCCGACGTGATGGCGCCGCCGCCGTCTGCGGTGGAGTGGCGGAAGATGGGTCTGAGCAAAATCCGCCTGCTCGCGGTTTCTGGTGATTTTACGCCAGCTAACATTTTCCAAAAAAAAAAATTAGTGGATCAAAGTTCTGACACAAAAGTTTGGGCAAATACTTACAGCCTCTTTCAGAGCCACATCAAGATCATCATCATTATCAAATACTATTTGCCTCCAAGTTGAAGGGACAATAAAATCAGATGGTAGGCAAAAGCTATAAGTTTTTAACACACGGGAAGAAAATTGGAAAAAAAAGACGCCGTTGCCGGGGATCGAACCCGGGTCACCCGCGTGACAGGCGGGAATACTTACCACTATACTACAACGACTTGATGTTTTATGCTGTTTTTGAATATCCATCAACCAGATTTGGACAAGAAGAGCTGATGCATTCGATCCTTGATACTCCATTTGTTATTTAATTTACTTTAAATTTTGAAAGAAACTGATTCGTACCAAATTGATGAATGGATTCATAGGAAAATATTTTCGACTATTATAAAATATGTTCACAGGGCTATTATTTTACTGTTATTGATGGGGCTGCAAATATATGTACAAAAGAAAAAAAATAAGTACACAGTTAAGATAAATTTTGAATGTTAAATACCAAATCATAATACAATTCCATACCCTTCAACTCAATTAAAACTGTATGAATGCTGCTTTAAATGGATGGATAGTTGATTGAAAATAGGAGCATGTGATATTTTGGGAATGCTTCTTTTTATATTGTAAGAGTGTTGATTTCAAGATCTTATCTACACGAGATATAAAAAATACAGGAGGAAGTTACACCGTTATCGAATTCGATCTCCCAATCACAACATTATTCAATATCCCTAATCAAAATCTAAAGCTTTCTGTGATTACTAAGATTATAAATGCACTTTGATCACTTAATTCGGAAGTCGCCAAACAAAAGATGCATAGGGATTTTGTATTAAGGAGAAGAAGTTTAGGAGTGTAGGTTAGAGTGTGAGGCTGTTTGTGATAGGCTCGCCTCACTTACCCATTTCTTTTTAAAAAGAAAATCTATTTACAATTTTTAAATCCATTGACAATCCTAATAAGAAGTTATCATTGTAGAATTACGCGTGACCTCATGACTTTGAATGAAAGGTGCACAATATTTGCATCGACCAATGTATCCAAATTGGATATTGTAACAATCGACATGTTCATAAGGTTCTGGACATCCTACTTATTTTTTATCTTATACATTATTTTTATTAAATTACGTATAAAATTTAAAATTCTTTAAAAATATTTTTATATCATATATTTTTATATTTTCACTTTCAAATACATATTATTACTTGCTTATAAAATATAATATTTAAATTTTATAAAAAAAAATACAACATTTAAGGTATAAACCCATGTAAACTATCTGTAAACTTATAGAAATACCGTATTTCATGAGACTCTTCTTTTTTTTTTAAGTACGGTAAGAATGCATATGATATGCAAGTGTGGTGTTTTGATTTCATCCAAAAGGCCGGTTACATGACTTTCAAAAAATACCCAGTTATAAACATCTCTGGATGTCGAAGAGATAACATAGCACCGACATTTCACAGACCAAGAGAAATCCATATAAGAACCGTGAAACAAACGTAGAATATTTCAACTCCACCGCCAAACGGTGCCTGATAAAAACAAACCCAGTTACATGAATTTCAAAGAAGCCCCGCTGTCATATGAATCTCCGAATCTCAAAGAGACAACAGAATAACACAGTCGACTTTTCACACAGCAAGAGAAAAACATAGCTTTAAGAACTGCGAAAACAAACGTGGGATATTTCGACTACGCCACTAAACCGTCTTGACAAAAACACACCCAGCCAAACAAAGTATTTTCCCACGGAAACAGTTGATCATCCAAACACAACCTCAGAGAAAACAGAAGGAAACAAATTGGATAAGTGGACCTCACAAGTCCCTAAGCTATATAGCCTCGAGAGCCTGAAGGACATCAGCTTTCAGATCTTCCAAGTTTTCGACTCCAAAGCTGAACCTAACCAAGTTGTCCAGTATTCCATACTTGGCTCTCTCTGCCTGGGTAAGGTCCCTGTTACCCAAATTTGATCGTTAATATCTTCCACGGTTCTCAGGTGAGACAAACTTTTTAGCAGCAACATCGAATGCAAATAGAAATAGATTCATACCAGTAAGACATAATTGCTGGTTGATCCACAATACTTTCAACACCTCCAAAAGATGGGGCGATGTAAGGGATTTTTAATGCATCGATGAATTTTGCCGTTTTATATAGGTCTCCGTCAATCTTCTCCGGAGAAACAAAATTCCCTCATCAGATAAATTCCAAATTGTTGCGTAAAACAAGGAACGGAAGTTCGATGGTTTGGAAAAACAAACCTCAAAACTAACAACTCCACCGAAACCAGTCATTTGTTTCTTTGCCAGCTGATGTTCTGGGTGACTTGCCAACCCAGGGTAATACACACATCTCACCTGCAGTGCATGATAAATACTCGTAATGGTTAGGAAGGAAACTAAGGAGAGCAGGATGATTTACTTAGGATCCATTTCTAAACAGATCAATATGAGTTGATAAGCTTATGAAGGAGAACAATAATATAAAAGAAACAGATAACTGAAGAATCATAAACATGTCAACATTATTAGTTGTTACCACACATTCACAATGTTGTGAGCACACCGGCTAGAGCAGACTGTATTATCTATTGCATGTGAATATGTAATTACAGATCATGTTGGGACATCCCTAACTTTGCATTGGCTTGCTCAAATAGCTGTCCTCAGAAATTTTCAAAGCTCGTTGAAATTGCAGTTACCTTAGGATGGGCCTCTAAAATTTCGGCCATCCTTGACGCTGTTCTGTTCTGTTGCTGTACACGGACGTCCAATGTCTTCATGCCCCTTATGATTAGATACGCAGCGTTCTAACAAGCAACACAACAGCACAAATACTCCTCAGTGAACTAACTCCAATTTTCAATCCTAAACTAAAGCAAGGCCATAAACTTACAGGATTGAGTGTACCACCCAGCACATGATGCAGGTCACGAACTACTGAGACCAATCTTTTAGAACCACTAATACATCCAGCAATAACCTGTGTCATGGAAGAGCAAGTAATGTTAAATTGCATAAAGGTTCAAAGTAGTTTTGATTGTAAAAGTTAGACCCCGTAGAGAGCATACGTCATTGTGGCCAGCAATGTACTTTGTAGCAGAGTGAACAACAAGATCTGCACCAAAAGAGAGGGCTTGCTGGTTGACAGGAGAAGCAAATGTCCCATCAATACAAACTATGGCTCCCTTTGCATGGCAAAGCTTTGTAACCAGCTCAATGTCAACACATCTCAAAAATGGATTAGTTGGTGACTCCGTGAAAAAAAGGGATACCTGAATACGGAAATTGTAATAATTGCTTAATATTGTTACTCAAGTAAGAACTCGGGTGTGAAGCTATTTATTGCAAAGTACTGGCAAGCCTACCAACACATTCACATTTGCAATTATTGCATCAATATTTAAAATGAGAACTTGTATTCCACATTAAGGTACTATTTCTAGGAGGTATTCCCGCTTTGCCCCTTCCATTAATAGAAAATGTCCTTCTGCCCCTTAAGGTCATAAAGTCTCACCTTCTACTTTAAGCAGCAATTAAACTGTTTATGCTAATTTGTTCTACACTTCCGGGGCAACTAAAGATTTCTAAGGCATTCACATATGCTATGAAAACAAAAGGCGCAAAAGATAAAGGTTCCCATCAAAACAGGTAGAACAAAAGTAACTAAGTCCTCTAGTAAATTATCTGCAAGTTGTAGCACTGATGAAGTCAAGCGCAGTCAGCATTAATAGGACAACTTTGTGTGTGATCATAAGTAATAAATAAGAAGTGACCCTAGCTTGGTATGCTCTTTCATAAAATAAGGTTAGGAATGTTTTGAAACCTTACATCATTCTCATTTAATGCAGCCTCCAGAGCTCCGACATCAGCAGGATCAATAACCGTGGCCTGAAATTGTTAGTAAACTGATCATCGTTACTCCATGACATTGCCAGCATCCAAAACATAAACGAAAGCCAGACTCTCCATCGGGGACAAAAGACGAGGTACAAGACACAATTAAGCAGACAATGTAATTTGTAAATGAATAATTTCTTCACGTAGGTATACCTTAACGCCCATATTTGGCACCAGAAATTTCTCAATGAATATCCGAGTCTTTCTGTAGCAGTCAGTGGTTGTAACAAGATGCCCACCCTTAGGGACCAATGCCATGAACAAGACCGTGCTTGCACACATTCCAGATGCCAGGAACAAGGTCGACTCAGCTCCCTCCAGTGCACTGTTCCATCAGCAAAAATCAACATGTAAAGCTAAATCCTAACAAGCACGCAGAAAAGGAGAGTATCATCTCGCAGAAAGGATTCACCTCATCTTATCCTCCAATGCTTCAGTTGTATAGTTCCCATACCGCCCATACTCAAAACTTGCATGTCTTTTCTCCTGCGAAAAACAAAATGAAGAAAACTCATCTAAATAAGCAACTAACAATGGCTGTGAACATGGAAAACAGTAATTTAAACATCCTCTCAGCAGTCATCTTGAAATCTGGAGTGCTATATAAAACCTCTAATGTAACCATTTCAGATAGATCAGGCTACCTTGAAATCGATGAGCTCTTGAGTGGTCTTGAAGAAATAAGCAGACGTGTTAAAAACAGGGGTGGTTAAAGCATCAGAAACAATACTACGACCCAATCTTTCACCTGGTAAAAAAATGACATGGAATGAGGAAATGTAAAGATCCGACGACATCTGCATATACAAGAAAGACACAAAAACACAATCCTATACAAATTCCAGAAACACAACAAGTTTATAAACGCGTACCAGCATGAATCGCCATGCTGCCGCGACCGGACAAAAATGCGGAGTACTCCGCCTGTACATTCTCTCTAATTATACCACTAGGCACCGCATCAGCCACCCGGACCTCGCCGCCGGTCGGAATTTCAACCGGAGCGGCAAGGGAGGCGGCGTCGACGGCCTTAGCCGCCGGAGCGGACGGGGAACGTTCCGGCAGGTTGTTCGACCACGAGGCCGCGACGATTTGCGCGACACCGATATTGCTGCAGTTCCTCCGCGCCTTGGTGCTGAGCTGGCGCACGAAGTTGGGCGGAAACCTAAGGATCAGAGAGGATGAGAGGCCTTGCACGGATATGCCGGACGAGGACTTGCCCGAGAATCGGGAGGCGCCGGATTTGGGGATCTCCAGGCGGGGAATACAGCCGGGAAAGTCCGGATCGGAGCGGCACTCGAACGACCGGAGAGCGGCGGTGCAGCTGGAGACTGCCATTAGGGTTTTGGCGGATTGGACGGGGAAAAAATTGGGAAAATGAAATTGGTGGCACTCTACAGATCCAGAGAAATGAGAAACTATCCTGCTAAACCGGAAACGAGAGGACTGGGGTTGTTTTATACGGAGTATCCGCTTTTAGCGATGCGGACCCAATCACCTAAATTGTAGCCCACCAGATTTGATTTTCAAACTGCAAATATTAGCTTTAAATCTTCAGGATAAGTTTTTCTGTGTTTTTAAATTTGTGATTTAAAACAAAATCCCGATTTGGTAATTAACTATTTGCAAAATCCCATCCGATTCATTTTTGAGTGCGTCTCTTGAAAGACGGTCTTTCCATAAGTCATGGAAAGACCAAGGTTTAAAGTGTAAATTAGAAGAAATTAAGATAAAATTTTTGGATTGCATGAACCGGGTTATAAATTTTATAACTACTACATGTTGCATACTAAATTTTTAATGTTGCAACTAAGACCTTTTACCTTTTATTATTCGAATTAAACCCCGTCTTTCCATAAGCCTATGGAAAGACCGTCTTTCCCAAGACTTGCCTTCATTTTTTAAGGAGTACATAATGAAACAATAAATTACTATATCCCAAACTATTATACAGTAGGGTAATTATCAGGAAAGACGGTATTTTCATAAATTTATGGACAGTTTACATGGACTTTTATCTTAAATTTTATAAAAAAAAATTTATAAAATTTAAATATTGTATTTTATAAGTTAAAATAAGTAATAATATGCATTTGAACATGAAAAAATAAAAATATATGATATAAAAAATCCAAAAATATTAAATTTTGTATGTAATTTAACAAATGCAGTATATAAGATAAAAAATAAATTGCATGTTCATAAGTTTATGAACAGAGCACCTGTCAGGAGGCCCACTCTATACAGTATATGATGGATTCTCTTGTTCCCGGCAAAGTTTTCAATTTCTATTTTTGTATGATTATTACTACTTGAACTCAAAATTGTAGTTGAAATTTGACCAACTTATTTCGATCCTCATTTTCCTTGCCACATCAACATTTATAAAAATTAATGAGAAAAGATAATAGGAACTGTTTGATGAGAAGAATGTCGTATATTTAAAAATATAAAAACAAATTATAATATATTTTCTTGTAAATTCTAATTTCCTTATATTCATTCACAAATTTTATGCTTGAGATATAATTCGAACCATATTATTTTTGTCTGGTTTAATAAAATTATATAATTTATAAATTACTCAAAATAGTAAAGAATGGATTGTTAAAATATTTACAATGCACCTTTTATTTTCAACAACTTTTAAACTGGATCTACTATTTTTAAAATATCTATCCTTTTTATTACTCTCCATTGGATCAACTTGCATAGAATAACGTGTAATTTCGTTATTTCTTGGAAGAAGGTGGGAGTATAATATTACGAGAATATGGCAAAGTGTGGGAGTTGCAATTTGTTGTCTTTGTAGGCTTGTAGTTGGCTGTAGTTTGTACATGCACCATGCCACAACTTGCAAATGGCCCGTAATAATTCTAGGGCCCGGTGATGTTCATTGTGTTTAAGATAAGAATGAAATGTTAGTGGACAATAGAAGAAAGATTGAATGAATTGATTGAAAGATTATAGTAAAGAAAATAAAAATAATGAATTGAATGGATGTAGGAAGAAATCTCATGAACGTTTACCACTGGCTTCAGCCCAGTGGCCAGGGCGTACGCCCCAGTTGCACTCCAGATTTAATTTTAATCTGGGATAGTCGGATAGTATTATGGGATTTTGTCCTTAAATATATTGTGTTAAGTGTAAGAGTCTTATTTCGTGTGAGTTAGGGTGGGAGTCTCACTCCACCTTTATATGAGATACAGGGGAGCCCCACCTCCTTTATGTAAAGTAACTTGGATTGTGGTAATAGAAATTGAGTGTGTATTAAAAAAAAAAACATGAATGTTTAAATTGTGTTGAAAAGAACTGTTAACTTTAAATTGAGTTAATGAAGAAGATCGAAATTTTATGATGGAAAAGAGAACAACTCTCTATTACATAAGTACTATACATAGTAGAGGTTTTTAATATTCCATAACTGTTAGACAATGTTTGGCGTTCAGTCAGATTAAATTTATAATTAAAATCTACTCATTTTAAAAGTAGAGTCCGTCTATTGAAAGACGGTATTTTCATAAAATATGGAAAGACTAAGGTTTTAAATGTAAATTAAAAGAAATGATGATAAAATTTTTGGGTTGCATGAATCGGGTTACAAACATTATAACTACTATATGTTGCTTAATAAATTTTATTATTGCAACTAAGGCATTTTACTTTTCATTATTAAAATTATACCTCGTATTTCTATAAGTCTATGGAAAGACGGTCTTAAATCTAATGAATTAAATCTTATAAAGGATCGTCTTTCAATATGTTATAGAATGCGAGATTGAATTAAAATTATAGAAAGAAAAAATATTTTAGTTGTATTATTAAAAATTTACTGTACAACGTACCGGAGTTGTGAGTTTATAACCAGAATAATTCAACTCGATTGATTCAACCTGCAAGAGAAAGACTCGTACGTTTATTCTCCACCTCAAAGTAAATTCTATGGTTTTTCCTTTGACGTTATTTCAGAAACGCACCCTCGTTCATGAATAATTTTGAAAAAAGCCAATGGAATATAAAATTAATAATTAAATTTAAATATAATATAATTTCTTTTTCAAAATGATAAATTGTTTTCATTCAATGTAGTACATTAATTAAATTTTGAGACAAATTTTATTAATTTTAACTAAAAAGATTTGTGTGAATGGTACGTGGGAAATGACGAGAATAAATTCTTTCAATCACATCAATTAAAATTAAACCCCGGGTTGCATAAGTCTAATGAATTAAATATTATAAAGGACAGTCTTCAATAAGTAAAATCTTTGAAAATACCGTCTTTCCTTATTTTTATGAAAAAATGGAGTTAATTATAATAATAAAATGTAAAAATTCTTAGTTGTAACATTAAAAATTTATTATGCAACGTGCAGTAGTTATAAAGTTTCCAACCCAATTAATGCAACCCAAAAATTTTATCTTAATTTCTTCTAAGTTACAATTTAAACCTTATTCTTTCCATGACTTATGAAAAGACCATTTGTCAAGAAACAAACTCTTTAATTAATACTCATATAATATAAGTGTCGACGCATCCCATTAATGACGACTAAATTAATTAAAAAGCAGTTCCGTAAAATACCTTCCAAATGTATTTTTTATAGTTTGTGCTAAAAATTATCTAGGCAAAAAGTTTGCACAGTGGGTACACTTTTCAAATGATCCATGATTCCAGTTATTGGATATACATGGAATGAGAATTCCTTAAATAATTTTGCTTTTCTTTCTTCTTCGTTGAAAGTTTAAACAATTAATTGATGTGATTGAAAGATCCATTCTCATGATTTCCCACATACCATTCACACAAATCTTTTTAGTTAAATTTAATAAAATTTGCCTCAAATTTAATTAATGTAATGAAAACAATGTTGGATATATGTTAATTTTATCATGCGAAAATTAAATAATGGAAATTGAACGATCAATTTACATATACAAGAATAATAAACTTTTATTGATTATTTAGGCATACAATCAGAAGGTTAAATTACAATTAGCATACATTAAATAAATCACGTTTCGAACAATAACCAATTGATGGAGTCACGAGTAAACTCGTCGCCCTTGAAACAAATGAGTCTCGTCGTGGACATCGTTCCTTAGGGTAAAACCATCGAAGGTAACAATTAACACGTATGTGTTACCTCGGATTCAAGCATGGCCCGAAGGACTATCACCGACAGAGCATTACTTTTACTACCCACTGTTTAAGATACTGTTTAAGTATTACTTTTACTACATTCGCAATACGCTGACCCCCACATTCATAAGAACTTGTAGGATGGTTCTATGTGGGGTTTTATTTTCCTCCTTAGGTTATCTTATTTAAAATATCGCTAGCCATTATAAAGGCTCCTCCACATCACTTTGATCATTTCTAGCGATTTGTTCAACCACGATATGACCTTGCGAATGTTTCAACATTGTGAATCACATTCACCAAAGGATTATGTGTCTTCACACCTTGGTCACATTTAACCACATATGGCTTCTATACATCAAGGAAGTGGTTTAGTTAATTTACAAATCCCACTTTCTAAAAGTCTCGTAAGTTCAATAACGAATCAAACACTAGGTTCTTACCCATAGAATTTCTTTTGGGGTTAGATCCTTTCAACAATCAAAACACCTTCATGTATTAATCTTTTATCGCGTAAGTTTCTCTTATTCCTTTAACTCCCTTAGAATTAGAGATAACTAAACTTCCCAATTTCAATTAATAATTCTTCCTCGCATGACCAATACCACGACCAATGTAGTATCAATCAATCGAGGATTTGATTAACTCTCACTAGGGCGCAGTGTGAGTTTCAACTCCACACAAATTTCATGCCCATTTCAAAAGTCAAGTTTCAGTACAACTGCACTTTACTTTCAGACTAATCAAATCAAACTTGAGTGTCTTTATGCTCGAAACACATTCAAGTCCATTGCTCGACTCAAGTTTGAGTGCACTACTCAACTCAATTTCGGGTTTACCCTTTTGGTTCGAGTTAAAGTCCTCCCAACTTGATTCAAGTATCTCGTGACGACCTTTCATCTCAAGTACCTATCAAAATTCATATGGTTATTGAATTTTTAGGTTTTCATCTACCCCCCACATTGGGTTGGTTTTATTAAACATCCTCACACATGTTAAGTTTCTCAAAACCTCGTGTCTTGGGGTTTCTAGATCAAATGTCTTAGGATTCCTCATCTCAGAATTCTAAGGCTTGCCAACCAAAATTCTAGAGAATTGACCAAATGTTTTGGGATTCCCTATCTCATGATTCTTAGATTTTTCAACTACAAATCAAGAGATTTGACCAAAAGTCTTGGGATTCCCATTTCGAGATGCTTAGTTTTCTCAATCGAATTCTTGAGATTCTTCCATCAATTCTTTGATTACAAGTAATCATAGTTTTTAGCATAGTCATGATAACTCATATTTTAGGGTTTATACCATGGTTCACAATAACCAATACCCTAGACATAGTCGTAAATTAATGTCTTCACATTCACATTTTTCAGGTCATACAAAATAACCAGAATATGTCAAACTTCGAGCCCATATGCTCTCTCCGTGCAATCTAACAATCGTCACTCGTGAGTCATATGCTCCTAAGCGATAAATCAAGATAGTCATTTATCGGGACAAGCCTTGTCAAACATTTCATTGCATCAACTTGCCATTTTCCCAAACAATTAATATAATTATAGCATATAAAAGCATAACACAATTTTAGACACAACATAAATCTTTAAAAAATCGTATATGTGCAAATCAAAAGGAGCTCATCATGGATCAAATAACCTAATGCACGCACATATTACACTCTCATCGAGAGACTTCATATTTATGTGCAAATAAAGTTTAACGTCTTATCGCATGAGATTCTAGACCGAGCATATAAAAGTCATGAATCACTAGCAGCACATTCTTAAAAAATGTGGTTTAAAATTTGTAACCAACACGAGCAACCCACAAAACCAAATTATTATACCATGTAAAATAGGTATTTCAACATTTGATTTAGTTTTTAAGCAAACACTATAACATTTTGAGTGCTTAGGAAATTAAACATTTCATAATTTTCAAACATATGCACTGCTTTCATGTAATTTCAAAATTAAAAGGAATAATAATGCTTGATTCAATATTCCAAACTCATGGCATTTTTTTCAATTTTTAATCCAATCTTTCATGCAAAGAAAGAAATATGATACCTATGCTATCAACACTTAATCTCATAAGCATGTATATCACGGAATTAACATATTTCCATAATCACATCATGTCATGTAACTATACATACGTACCATATATCTCAGTTTGTGATATGACCAAAAGTCAACTCCTTTAACTCTTTCATGTTGCCAATTAGCAATAAATCTTGCCGTACCTCCATGTCAAGTTTCTCTTCCATAAGAGATATACAATCGTGTGTAATCGGATTCACCAATGTGTACATACAAAAATTATCCATCATTAATACATGTATACATCTAATATCGCAGTATAGTAAACAACCAAAACCAATAAATTTCAAAAAATTTCACGAAAACTCGAAATACATTTTCTCAGGAAATTGAAGCATAAAGTTTCAAACAATTTCCAATTTCGAAACTAATTGCATCAAACAAAAAGTTCAACATGCAAACGTGTCTACAATTAAGCATGGAATGTTGACTAGATTTTAGCAAATTAATGCACATTTTTCAATCAATCCTATAGCAAGCAAATTGTTATCATAGAATAGCATGCATTCTGAATTCCCAACAAATGAATGCATTCTGAATATTGTCAGAAAAATAATGCATTCCGAATTCTTAACATAAATAACCCATGCAATTTTCCATCAATGCAAGCATTTTTTAGAAATTAAAACATGTTAGATTGTGATCAACACAAGGCATGTAATTTACAGTTATAGATTCCGATATCAATTAAGGCATGCACATTAGGCACATACGTTTTCCATGGAAGACCGAATCAGGCATGTCCAATTTACTCAAAATTCATGCCGAGTTCAATTAACGTAGGCAACCCCACATATATTCGAACAAAATACGGTATGCAATTTTTCTGTCAAAAATTGAGCATTTGGTACACGTATTTTCGCATCAATATAATTCAAAAAATTCATTCATTTCAAAATTGTTGGACATATATTGATTTTATCATGTGAAAATTAAATAATGGAAATTGAATGAGCAATTTACATACGCAAGAATAATAAACTTTTATTGATTATTCAGGCATACAATAAAAAAGCTTAAATTACAAATAATTGAAACATACATTAAATAAATAACGTTTCAAGCAAGTCACGAGTAAACTTGCTGCCCTTGAAATGAATGAGTCTCGTCGTGAACATCGTTCTCTAGGGTAAAACCATCGAAGGTAACAATTAGCACGCAAGAGTTTAGATTATGGAGGGACTTGAGAAATGGTGCGAGTTTCCTAACTTAATTAAAGACTCTATTTATACTATTCTAAAAGACATCAATCATAGAATTGTGATATTCTGATTTTCTATAAGTAGAGAAGAATATTCTCCAATTACCACTCACGAAATCCGAGACATTCCGTGAATACTCGAACTAAGTCTGCTAGAAATGGAAGAAATATTTGCACAATATTCTTCAACGTAGTAAACATGGTAAACCTCGAATTCATTTAAAACAAGATAACAAGATGTCTCACAAAATATGAAAGTATTTCGTTCTTATCTCTTAAGAATTACACACAAGCAATTCCATACATACTTCGTGGTTGGGCCTGTAAGAGACTTCTACGCGATCCATACGCGTTTAAGACAGTCCAGAGAAATATAATTCTGGGACAATTTCCGCCAATTTTTCCTCTCACAAGTGTGATACTTTGAGCATCCATATCTCATTCACCTTTGATCCGTTTTGAGAGTTTAAATAGTCGATTTTATATTACTCGCGAAGGGGAACCCAAAAATGGCATCCACCGACCCAAAATCCATTCATGTCCCACTCAAAACAATGCTCAAAAGTTGACGAAATTCCACCTTTTAACCATAATTTTCCAACAAACAATTTATCATTTAAAAAAAGAAATTATATTATATTTTAATTTGAAATAACGTCATCCATAGAATTTACTTTGAGATGGAGAATAAAAATACGAGTATGTCTCTTGCAGGTTGAATCAATCGAGTTGAATTAATCCGGTTATAAACTCATAACTCCTACACATTGCATAATAAATTTTTAGTATTACAATTAAAATATTTTCTCTTTCTATAATTTTAATTCAACCTCACCTTCCATAAACATATTGAAAGACATTCATTTATAAAATAGTTCATTAGATTTAATTCAAAATACAAAAGTCTATAATGATTGCAAAAAATAAAGAGTAATACTCCGGTGAAACTGATCATCAACGAAGAAAAACGAAAATCTTCCGGTGAAACTTTTACGGTGAGAATAGTAGCATGTAATACTAAAATAATTATAGCAACAGAGATAAATATTAGTCTAAACATTTTATCGGCAAAATTTAGCGAAAATATGAGTTTGAAGAGAGGATGTGGTTTTGTATCATTTGATGTTTTGTATTTATAGTGTAAAATATAGCTGTCTATAGTCGTTATATTATCGCTGGAAATATAACCGTTTATAACTGTTATATTAATTAATTGTAGTTAAAATGTTAAGAGTAGATTAACAATCATCAGATAAATAGACAAATATATGAGAGACATAATTAATCATAGAAATATTAAAATAAAGAGTTAAAGATTAGTTAGATGTAGATCACACCATTTTACTAAAAGGTGGTAGAGCCTCATGTGTATAAAAATATGGTGTTAATGTGTTATGCATTTAAAAAAATTAATAAATCACATCACATTACCATAAGGCGGCAAAGTCTCATGTGTATAGTAATATGGTGTTACGTAGTTAGAAAGTTAATAAATCATATCACATTACCATAAGACGGCAAAGTCTCATGTGTATAGTGATATAATGTTATGTAGTTAGAAAGTTAGTAGTGTTATTAAGTTAGTTATTATAAAGCACATCATTTCTTTTCTGACTGATTATTATTATTTATTTATTTTTAGACATTCTAGTATGTTGGGATTATTTGAAAATTGAGCCGATCAAAATGGTCCTGATTAAGAGTGTCTCATCAAAACAAATTCACTGAATTCTTCTTCTCATTGTGAAAATTGTCTTCGACTAATTACATAAGCAGAGTGCCCTAAATGAGGAAAAATGTTTAGGTCATAGTTGTTGGACACTTATATAAAGTTGATCTGTGCAGTCTAGGTTTAAAGGAGGCAAGCCAAATATAATCAAGTTTTAACACATGAATTTCTAGATATCTACAAATTAAGAGAAAAGTTTGGACTAGTATCCTTAATACCAACTAATTTGATTCATTATCACAAAATTCTTACAACTTTTAGAAAAAGGACCTACTCAATGAAGATGGAGAGTGATCGTGCTGATAACGTGTTTATGATTTTTACTAATTTTGCACTAATTTATTGAGAAATTAACAAAGGACTTGATATGGGAAGTAAGAAGGAGAGAATGAGAGGTGCATTTTTCTTCATCCTTTAAAGGAGTACTTACAGTAGAATTTTTTGGGGTGATGACATAGTATCCCTCTTTAATAAATAAACAGTAATATAATTAATTACCACAAATATAGCTTATGCTAATGAGCATTTCATTATTCCTAACATGTTTGTCTTTTTTTCTTTTTTTTTTGAAACAAACAGTCGGTCTTTATATTATCATCATCATATTTTGGTTTACATAACCTCCACCTATTACATGACGAGCTAAATTATGGGCATTCATACAATCGATCTTGGAACCTTCATTATATGGATTTTAGTAAAGACCATTGCTAGCATTATAATATTTCTAATTAGACCCTGTAAACCTGGTGGTACGCTTGGGAATTTGCTGATGTGATTTAGAGACATCTCACAGTCTGTCCGTAGACAGGTATGTGTTGTACCTCTCGACCTTGCATCCGCCATTGCTTCGTGGATTGCCGTTAGTTCAGCCTAGACTCCAGATAGAGCATAAATATTACTCGCTCCAAACCACAAGTTTTCCCCATCCTGTCATGTCACCCACCAAGCAGCCGCTGCCTTCCCGTCTTGAGCTTTGAATGCTGCATCCGTGTCAATTTGCGTCCAAGTGGTATAAAATGGGTCTAGGTGATTTCCGTATGAAAACCATATTAAATGAATCTCTCCAACTATCTCTCATTTTGACTGATTGGCTTGTAGTGGACATGACGCTTGTTCCAAGAGTAATTGATCTGAATCGGGATCTTCCAGGAGTTAATTATCCTTGTATGGCATTTCTGCATGCAAATCATTGATAATATGTTGGACCAAATCAAACCTTACCCCCTGTAGTTCAATTGTTGCTTTGTTTCTGACACACCAGATAGCCCATATGACGCTGCATGTAAGGTTGATGTCTTCAACTTGTGGGGCTATCTTGAACTAGGCTATAAGCCATGCTTTAAAATTTGTTTGATTTCCTTGTTGAAAATCAAAGCCCAATCTTGATAATCACCAGATTCTTATTGAGAAATCACATTCGAGTATCATGTGCGTTGGTGTTTCCCTCTCAGAGTGACACATTTGGCAGATAGATGATACCTCCATATTCCTTTTCCTCAGGGAAGGTCCTGTTGGAGCCGTATTATGAGCGAGTCTCCACACCAGAAATTTAACTTTCTCTGGGACTGTAGATTTCCAAAGCCTTTTCCAAAGAATTAGTTATGTGTCCCTATCTTCAACGGGTGTTGAGGCCGAAGGTTTACGTCGAGCTCTTGAGTTCCATGACTCATAATAACCACTTTTCACTGTATATTTTCCAAGGCAATCCTTTTCCAAATATTGGAAATCCTTATGTCCGAAAGGTTGAATAGATAAGTGAATCCATGTGATCTCGTTAACTATGTCTTGGCTAAAGAAAAGTCGAAGTAAAGGCAAATGCTATTGTTTGGCATTATCAATGAGGTCGCTCACCTTGAATCCAATTTGTGGCAACAGGTGTCTGTCATACCTTATAGGA
This sequence comes from Rubia yunnanensis, assembly GCA_037428765.1. Lineage (NCBI taxonomy): Eukaryota > Viridiplantae > Streptophyta > Magnoliopsida > Gentianales > Rubiaceae > Rubia > Rubia yunnanensis. Next base: position 6,632,368 of record CM075069.1, read on the forward strand.
TTAGGATGGTTTGGGATCCACTCATCCTGGATATTAATGTCTTGTCCATCTATCACCAGCCATTTGAGACTTGTCTTGAGTAGGTCTCTACCCCATAAGATTCCCCTCCATCCCCACGTTGCGCCTCTCATGATTTTGACCGTATGAAAATCTTCATTCTTGCAGTACGTATTCAAGAATAACTTAGAGAAAAATGACTGTTTGTCACTGATTAGCTTCCATGCTAGCTTTCCTAATAGAGCTTGGTTCATTTGCTCTGTAGAACGCATCCCCAGTCCACCATGCAGTTTTTGTTGGCAGATTGATTCCCAAGATTTCCAGTGTATCCCTTTCCCATCAATGTCCCCTGCCTAGATGAATCTGGCTAGATAGCTATCAATTTTCTTTGCGACAACGATGGTATTCTGAAAGTATTGAGTGTGTATTGGGTTACTGATGCTAATACATGTTTGCAAAGAGTAACTCTTCCTATAACGGATAGATCCTCTGTCTTCCAAATCGAAGTCTTAGCTTTGATTCTCTGTATGAGTTTGTTGAACAATCTAACCTTTGATCCTGCAAAATTCATGTCATGACCCAAGAACCTTCCATTGAGTAGGTCCCCAAAGATTCTGAAAGTCTATTTCAGGTGCTCCTTTTTTCTTGGCCATGTATTTGGGCTGACTAGTAACGCAGACTTTTGAAAGTTTATTCTCTGGCCAGGGTAAGCAGCAAAAAGATTAAGTGTCTGCGCCAGTTTTGTTGATCCTTCTTCAGATACGTTGAACCTTCTTCAGATATGTTGAAGAAGAGTATGCAATCATCCGCAAACATAAGATGGGATACAGGTTGAGCAGAGCGTCCTATCCTAACGCCCGAACAGATAGCTTGAAAAGTTGTAGAGGATATCATCGATGAGAGAGCTTCCTGGCATAGAATGAACAAGAATGGGGAAAGTGGGCATGCTTGTCTGATTCCTTGTTTTGGATGAAAGGATGTTAACGTTAACTCATTTAGCTTTATAGAATAAGAGACGGATGTGACACATTCCATGACCCAGCCTATCCATTTGCTGGGGAAACCCATGTGTATCATCATCATCTTCAGAAACTCCCATGAGACCCGAACATAAGTCTTACTCATATAAATTTTCATAGCCGCCATTGACTTCTTTCCTGTCTTTTTCCTGCGAATGTATTCGATAAGCTCGTGTGCTATTAGTGAGTTTTCGTTGATGGATCTTCCTTGCACAAAAGCCGACTGATTACCTGATATGAGAAAACCCATAACTCTTTTAATTCTGTTGGCAATGACCTTCGCGATGATCTTGTAAGTAACATTGCACAGGCTTATCGGTCTCAGGTCCGATGGCTTTGTCGGATATTTGCCTTTTGGTATTAGAACCAGTTGTGTATGGTTCCACTCCCTCGGAATGATAGAGGTTTCGAAAAACCTCTGTACCGCTGTTGTGACTTCAACAACCACCTCTGACTAGTAATGTTGATAAAAGCCCGGTGGTAAACCATCAGATCCTGGGGCCTTCCATTTACCCATTTGAAAAATTGCTGTTTTAATCTCCCGTGGACTCATTGGACACTCTAGTTCCCTCTGTTGGAACTGATATACTCTCTGAGTGATGAGATTCAGAATATCCTGCAAATTCGAGTCCCAAAAGCATCTTGAGGCATAACTAAATCAACAGTAAAAACAAAGCTTACATGGTTGTAGACTAAACGCTGTAAATCATCTGGCTTGGAGGTTCATTCCCCCATGTCATTCTTTAGCTGCGATATGTAGTTTCTTCCTTTCCTATTTTGCGACCAATGGTGGAATAATTTCGTGTTTTTATCACCTTCTAATCGCCACATTGCCTTTGCCCGTTGTCTCCAATAGTCATTCTGCATGGTCAGAAGTTCCTCCAGATCTTTTGTTTTCCACTGCATACCATTAGCATCTTTCTTTTTTTTGCTTTACCCCCAATTGTTCTTTGACCCTCCTTATTCTGTATTCCAGCTTGCCCACATTTTCCTTGGCCCAATTATGTAGCCTCGTTGTGGTTTCCTTTAGCTTCTGATTAAAATTGTACGCATTGTAATTATCCACTATTGCCGAGGAAGAAAAACCTTGTATTGGAGTTGACGTATGTTGGACTGGTCTCCAGACTCGTTTGACCAGTTCTGCAGTTTGATGATATCGAACCCAAAAGGATTTAAAGTGTCTTGTTAAAGAGTCATTCCTAGGCCTACCTCTTGGATGTGTGTTGATGGTGAGGAGTCTGTGGTCCGATCTCATAATGGTGTGATTATGCAAACTGTGCCTCTGGAACATCCTAAACCATTTAGCATTAGCAAAACCTCGGTCTAGCCGCTCCATAATCAGCTCCCTATCTCTTCTTCCATTGGACCAGGTAAACCATTGTCCCTTGCATCTAAGTTCACTCAAATTAGCCTCCCTCAACAGGCCTTTTAGATCCTTCGTATCCTGTGAATGAACTGGCCTTCCACCAAATTTGTCCTCCTGATATAAAACCTGATTGAAGTCACCTGTGAAGAGAACCGGAAGGTCTGTATTCTGTAATATGTCATGCAGAGAATCCCACACTGGTTTCCTCTGTTCTTTAACAGGGTGCCCATACACAAGGATCAATATCTATTCATCATCCTGGGCGGTTGTAATATTGTAGCATACAAAATTTTGGCAGCTTTTAACTACTGATACTAACATGTCTGACGACCAGGCTACACAAAGCCCACCACTTGCTCCTAAGGAATCCACTATTTTCCAACTAGAAAAATATGTTGTTCCTAGCCACTTACTAATCTTACTATAGCCTCCCTTTGTTTCCATTAAAAAGACAATATTTGGGTTGCAAAGATTGATGTTGTGATTAAGAAACTTTACTGTCAGAGGATGCGACAGGCCTCTGCAGTTTCGAGAGAGTAGATTCCTGTACCTCTAGGTGGTAGTTTTGGACCAACCACCAAAGTACCACAGCAATGTCCTTCAACCCCTTGCAACACTGTTTGTACCACTGCTTCAAAAGTTCTGGCTGTGATTATGACCAATTCTCCCTGTTTCTTCCCACCACATTGGTCAATTTCAGGAAACAGTAAAACCATCTCATGCAGATCAACCTCTTCCTGGTCCATAGTACGTCTTCTTTTGTGGAAAGCTATTCCCTCAATCTACTCCTACAATTGTCTTTTCCTCTTAACTTGGAGGTCTTCCGCCACTGGCATATATTCCTCCATTGCCCAGTTGATAGCCTTTTTCCTTGTGTTCATTTGTGACAAATTATCCACGTGTGATTGATCCGTGTAGGCCTTGGTAGATGTAGACTTTGGCCAGACTTTAGCTCCCCTGCCATTTTCCACTGAGGCCTGTTGTATGTTATCAGCAATATTCAGACACCGGACTCTTTCCATGCTCTTCTCAATTAGGAATGTAGTGGCAGTTGTAGATGTTGTCGGAGCAAATTTGATGTTCCTTCCCCTTCCAATGATACGAGTGATAATCCTTGAATTTTCTTGTCTGTGATTTGGTGAACTTGTAGCTTGCAATGCTTGTTCTGTTTCATTGGATGTGACACATTTTTTAAAATTGTTTTTGTGAATTTGACACATTTGTTTTAAAAAAAATTCTTTCACTTTCATTCACTCATTTTATTATTATTATTAATTTTTTAGTTCAATTTCATCTATTCATTTCATTTACCTAAATTCAAACAACTAATGCTAGTGTTGTCATAGTGTACTAAGGGCCAAGTGTCATCTGTCAAAAAATTGAAATCGCAGTATTCATACATAATGATTGATGACATACCATGCCACTGAATATGCACAATCTAAAAAATATATATAAAATGCACAATCTCTCCTATGTGTTTAGTGGAATTTTATTTACAGGGCAATAACTAATATTCATTTTGATTACAGATGGAACTTAAGTAAAAACCACAAGAACACATACTCGATGAATTTAATCAGAACAACCACGGTCAATTGTTAAATAAACATGCACGGAAATTCACACATTGAAAAATTACAAATTATAACAAGTGAGGTAAATAATCATAGTTATGGGTACAATCCTACCAGTACTAACGCATCAGATCCCAATCAGAACTTCGAATTTAAGTGTGCTTGAGCGAGAGCAGTACTAAGATAGTGATCCCTAAAAAGTCCTCTTATTGTACCCCTACAAAAATATTTATGAAATGCACAATCATGCTATTTACACATAACAACCTACAAACTTTACACTTTTCTATATTTTATATTCCATGTATCTTAGTTCGTTCTACACACTTTTTGGTGAATTCTCTCATTGATTTTGCTTACTAGCGTGGGCTGGGGAGCACTACCTGCAAATCTGCCCCACTTGTATAACCCCCACCAACAAGTAACATTTTGATTTTGGAAAGCCACATCCAGCCCAATGGTAGCCCATTTCATTAAATTGATGTGCCTATAAGATCTGGGGCCTTTCTCCTTTTCAGCCTGCATGGAAACATTCAATCCCAGCCAAGCCCATATGGATGAAATCCACTAGCTTCACGAAACAATTCAAAAATAGCCAACCCAATAAGATCCTAACCTAAGCCCCATCCACAAATGAAAGTTATAAAACCATCAACCCTAACGTTTCAGCAAGATCTCAAACCAGAACCGCCGACATGGCTTACATCTTCCTCGGAATCTTTTGTTTGTCATTCTCTGTTTCTGTAATGTTAATTTGGTAAATTATTGAGTTTTCTGCACTATACGTACTTTGGCAATGGTCTACTAGATGTCCAGGTGCCTAATTTAACAGTGCAAAATCCAATCGAGGGCATCGCTTTGCAGCTTAGGCCATGTCTTCTCCTTAAGCTGCCTGTTATGTCCTTAAATCAACGTTTTTCAGTAATCAAAGTTAATATGAACCATGTAATCTTTCGATAATGATATTTCATGGATTAGTAGGCATCCATTGTTGACATTTCCACAGCGCATTTAGTCGTGCTTGAGGATTAGTCTATTGATCTGCCAATTGCTGTTAAGAATTAGGAAAATGAAACGGTTCATTTTGGTGCTGCCGACACCAAATCGGGAAAGGTTTTAATGGCGATTCGGAAATTGCAGAAGAAAGAGCACTTTACACACTGCAATTTTCTGCACCTTTAAATGCGCAAAGACAGAGATAAAAGAAGAAGAACTGGGCGCTGAAAGTGTGAATTGAATGCAAAATGGGGACATATCTCTTCCCTTTGAATTGAATTCAGTTGGTTTTCCGTGAGAGGAAACGTATCTGCAAAAGCGGCGGAAAGGGCGATCCGCATATAAACTCCACCACTTTTATGATGAACAAAGTACAGTGAATTTAAGTTGAGTTTGGCTATTGGGCCTTTTTTATTCCTTTATTTTTTATGTGCTTTGATGGTGATGGGGTGCAGTGGATTTTCATTCTTCAACTGCCTCACTCCTGGTTTGCTCTCTGGAGTAGTAAAGTAAATTTCCCTTTTCGGTTTAGTTGGGTTAGTATCATTACTTCGTTACTTGCCAATGGACCGGTTTAAAGTGGAGGAGGACCATTTGTAATTAAAGGTGGGTGATTTCATATCATCCGCTATAAGATCTATAAAGTTTGGAGAACGGTAGGTTATTCCTAGAGTTACGTATTGCTATCATAAAATCGATTGGCGTCAAAAAGTGACTAATGATTTCATGTGCTGAAGTGAATCTTTTCAATAGCCAATGTTATTTGTTCATTGCACAGTTCAAACGGTAGGGAAGTAATATTTGAAGAGTGGTGATAGGGTGAGTGAAAATTCACTATGAAACTCATAGTGAATGATGTGGAGCTAGTAAAAAACTAAATTACCAATCACCTCCCTTAAGAGGTGCAACCAGTTATGTATACACTTGTCTTTTCATTCATGCCACATCAGTATCAATTTCACTTTGAATTTTCACTCATTTTATCGTTACTCTTATTTGAAATCCCAAATTCGACTAAAATTAAACTAACGGCAAAATACATATATGATCCTATGTTTTGATCATCAGGTGATGGGGTATAAACGTCCTTCCACTTTTGTGGTTTTCTATTTTTTGAAACCGAGGGTGTAATCGTTATTTTATGTTTCTCCGGCCAAATTCAGGCCTCCAGGCTTATATTAGCACATTTCAACAAATCATAGGGTTATAATAGCACTTTCTAATCTTGCAGGGTCATATTAGCACTTTCTAATCTTGCGGGGTCATATTAGCACATATGACCAAAACATATGGTCATATGGGCACTTTACTCTTAAACTAAACTGATCATAATGATCGAGCAAATCCTGAATTCGGTCAAAGCTAAACTAAAATGGCAATCATCGAACTGTGATCTCCATCCAAAACACAATCAAATCAACACCACCGTCATAATTGTCACTTATGAAAAAGGCTAATTTAGTTATTAGTTCAATCAACGAGGTTGACCGTCATTTCTAGCGAATTCAGAATTCAACATTTTTAGAAACTTATAGTATAAGTGAATGTTTCCAAAAAACTTGTGCGTGCTACGGTATCCCTTGGCTCTTAGATGCCATACAACTATTACGCAATGATCACTGTATCATTGATAGAGCTTTCAATTTTGTGTGGAAGAAAAATAAAGCGTTGAAAAGTCACACCTACATACAAGTACATTTGTAGAGATGATCAAATGCACACAACTGTATCCGTTAATCACATGTGCCAGCCCAAATGGCCAGGTGCAACCTAGGTTTGATTCCCCGCTCCTCCTTGGAACTGTATTATTATGGGTTTAAGTCTCCGTATTACTATGAGTTTAAATCTTCGTATACACCGTGTTAGGTGTGGAGCCTCACTTTATATGAGTTATGTGGAAGTCCCACTTCATCTTTGTGTGAGGCACATTGAATGAAGTGTGGTGGTAAAAAACAAAAAACACGGTATCAGTTGGTAATTTGACGAAAAGTCTCATGGATAAACTGTAATGGACCGGACTGTGGAGTACTGTCTAGCTTTTTGAAGGCTGTTGCGAAGTTTAGCAGCATCTACAAAATGAATTAGAGAGCGATGTATTTATTTAAGAGTCCACATCCGACAAATGATGCGTCAAAGTCGATTGATGGCTACTTAGATGCATGAATCACGTTTGGTTTGACGTTAATTAAAGGAAAACGGGGGATCAGGGGGCAAATGTTGGCTAAAATGGTCTTGGTGACCTGGTCCGTTCCTTTTTCCTCTAATGAGCGTTTTCAATAAATTTTCAGATTCCTTTTAGCTAGATTTATTTCAATTTGATTTGATTCATTTGAGTTTCGCTTAATAAAACTTAATCCAGTCCAGCTCCATAAAGCGTACAAGTCTTTTATTCAATCCAGCTTGATAAAGAGTAGACAAATAGAGCTTCAAACACCTCTAAGTAGAAATTCAATTTAAAACAAAAAAATAATATTTTTTATTAAAAAAAAAACACCACGTATATCTTCAAAATAAACTTCCAATTTCATTTCTCAGTTAAAACTCCCTCTCACCGTTAAAAACAAGTGTGCGGACAATTCCTAGGATGGTATGGCCATGTGGTGCACACTCGCTCTGATTTCACCGCACGAATTTATTGATCCAGTGCACAGTCGACCCAATCATCAAAAATCAAAAATAAAAATAAAAATTTCCACTTCAGTCAAGGTTTTCGCACAGCCTGGCTTCATCATTCGCACAATAAATGCCAGAAATAAATAGCCATCCAATTATTTATTCATTTTTGCCTCTTAATTTATCTATCTCCAGGCAAGGCAGAGCAGTAACTTTCAATAAATGTGGATTTTGTTGGCGCCAGATTCTCCGGCCTCCATCCCACCCGGAGATCAACAAAATTATTCCCGCACTCCAACCAACAACCGAACCATGTTTGTGTTTTTTAATCAAGCTTTTAAAGCCGAAAATGAAGATGGTCCAGTTATAAAAAGGCGTGTAACGATTCATAATTTTTCTTATACATACAATGCTCCATTTATTAATACGGACATCTTGTTCACGTTGATCTTTTGTTCGATTTGTTTTACCGACCGTGTATTCATTGTTTCGTGTGTGTTTTTGTGTTATGAATTCGATTTGCTTGAATGGGTCGATCTGTGTTTTTCAAGATTTTATATAACATAGGTTGCGCTTTGAATCAAATGGTGTTACAATTATTGAAAATATATGTACATAGTACTGGCATAGATGCTCTTTCTAGCAAAGTGGCGTGCTTTTCACGAGAACACGAGCTAATATTCCGATGACGATATTACAATATCTACTGGATTTTTAACATGTAATACTACAAATGATCAATCCGGTTGACATGTGGTTTAAAATATTCTTGCAATAAATTAGATATTGATAGGGATTAGTTCAATTGTATGTCAATTCCAATTATTGTAATTTCATGTGGGTGTTTTTCCCAACAACTATGAATAATTATTTTCAAAAGATGGAAAAACGTTTAACTCAAGCTTCTCACGTTCCATTAATATATTTTCATTTTTTATGATATTCAAAAAGTACTACCCACTCTGTCTATCTAATTGTGTCTTACTTCCTTTGATTTCACTATTCATTGATGGTTTTATAATTTCAATATATTAAATTATGTGTAACGATAAATAATAATAAATAAATATTCTACAAATATGTGTTACGATGAATGTAGCATTATCTCACACGATATTTTTCATATTTATATATTTATAAATTTTACAATCCAAACAACATAAATTTTACTAATAAAGTGAAGTAAGACACGTAGAGAGGAAAATGGGGTGTATATAAGTTACCATCCAGTTTTTATTACGCACATCTAAGAATTATGAATAGATTAATAAACCAAATAAATGCATTGTAAAACACGGGACAACATGGTAATATAATAGTGTATGAGTAGTAACATTTAATAAATTTTAATTTCATGAAACAAAAGGTAAAAATACACTATTTTAGAAGTAAAAGTCAACACCCAACTCCAATTAGAGCATGAAGCGTGTTAAATAAAATGTAATACGAAGCCGTAGAATGGAAAACACTTTAAATATGACTCATTTACTGTAAAAGAATGCGTCCGTCTCTTGAAATACGGTCTTTCTATAAGTTATAGATAAATTAAGATTTAAAGTGCAAATTAGAAGAAATTAAGATAAATTTTTTGGGTTGTATGAATCAGATTATAAACTTTATAACTACTAAACATTGCATAATAAATTTTTAATATTACAAGTAAAACCTTTTACCTTTTATTATTTCAATTAAACCTCATATTTTCATAATCATATATAAAGATGATTTTTTCCAATACTTTGCCATAACGAATATGCATAGTACAAAAATCTTTTAAAATAGTTTCTTCTGAGATAGAGAGAAATAAGAGACAATTGTACCATCTGTTCTGACCATTGAATTGAAAAGACAGAAAATTGAGTCGAATTAATATTACAACTACGTTGGAGGGGAAAAAAAAACAAGTATATGAAAAACAAGTATGTAATATATTACTTCGACTTTTTCGATCTTCTCCTGTGTTCTATGGCACTGGCTTCCCATTTACGCACTCCGTAGATGAATTGGCACATGTATTGATTCAATTCAGTAACTATTCCACCGCTATATCTCTGAACAAAATTTGTGCCCGATTGCGACCCCTCATCCCAAACCCCATTAAATTTTTAGCACAAAATCGTAGCATGCATGCTTCTCCCTCCGTTTTACTAATAGTTGCACCATAGGTTTAGGTGTTTAGATTTATGTGAAGAAAATGCGTGGATTAAATTGAATGTAGAAAGTAAATAGTAGAATGAGTGGATGAAATTGAATGTAGAAAGTAAACAGTAGAATGAGTGGATGAAAGGAGAAATCTTGCCAAAAATGAAAAATGTGTCATTATAAAATAAACAATAAAAAAAGAAAGGTGTGCCACTAATAGAGAAACAGAGGAAGTACAAACATGCCACATGGTCTAATCTTATCGCTGTAAAATTACTCCTGTATACTTTTTTTTAATAGTAATAAATAATTATTCTTGACCTTTCATTAATATTTTCACTCCATCAATATATTTTATAGGGAATATTACATCAACTTAATCAAATTACATCAAAGATCCCACTTAACTATGGAACTAAACTTAGAGATATTACTACTCGAATCTATTGAATCTCAGTGAAACTTATTTGAATAGTTGAGGCCGCCATATGGAGAGCACCCTACAATTGCGCCACTAACGAACCACAACCGCCACCTGAATCTATTGAAACCAAATGAAGCAAGTAACTCTATCCATATAAATAGTTGAGGAGCCCTTTGGAGAACACTCAACTGGTTCAACACCAACGAACCACCATGGTCGAAACCAGAACCTTCATGATTGCACTTTCATTGGCCACCTACAGTATAGGAAACTACAATGGAGACTATCGATATGATCCCTCAATATTGGATAATTCATATGTCGAAAATGTTCTAAAACTCACAATTCTTGATAAGAGTGTGATTTGAATCTTGAACCATTCTGATTTAGAGAAGATGGATTAATCACTGAACCAAAACTTAATTCACACTTGGTTCATGCATTTTAACTTGCATAGAAAATCAATTTAAATAGTAAGATGTTAGAGTCGGGAGAATCGAAGGAGTATTATTCTTTTATTTTATTTTTTACCTAGTATGGATCATTCGGCAACGTTCTTAATTCGATGCAATTTCTAAAACTTTTGCTATGAATGTTGTAGCATAAATCTTCTTTTGCAAGTGGCATCAAATGGTTAGTTACTTGAGAGCACTAGTTAAGGGGTTGTTTCCCTCAATATATTACTACCTTTTCTTTTTCTCAATCTGGCTTGGTAATTACTAATAGTGGAGTGCTTATGAATTGCATCGTAAAATTCCAGTCCTAAATTGATAAAAAAAATCTTCATGTTACTATTTTCCGATTTCCCCATCCAGCCAAGAATGTGACAAGTAACCAACAGCAGTAAAGTCCTTCATAAATGCCCCTTTCCATCCGCACAATTCCATCTTGCCACACATTTATGACCGAAAAACTATCAATGATCTCCCAAATTATGACGAATTATCTTTTTTCCCAAAATAAAAAATCATCTGAACCTTTTTTTATCATTTCAAAATTTGTTGGATAAATTTCGAGTCAGATACCTAGAACCTGGATACATGAGTGACACACTCTCTGCTACATTTCAAAACACATTATACTCTTGTTATAATTTGAAGTGTCTCTTTTGCATCAATGCGTTATACTGAACCGAACTACAGTTAAGTTGAAAAGAACGATGATATTTATTCATAATTGCAAAGAGTCTAGCTAATCACAAAAACTCAAAACCTAAGAACGAAAAATGAAGAAGATGAAGAGCACTTGGAATGGAAAGATTTACTAATTCAGCTGGAGAAACAGAGCACTAGCTAACTATTAACATGAGTACATGATCCAGTTCCAGATTATGAGAAAAGAAAAAGAAAAAGAAAAAGAGACATGGAACTCATGAATATTCTTCCCTAACACAATCGACAATGACGACAACATCATTATTGTTAACGAACTGATGCTTCAAAACATAGGAGAATCATCACATGGCGATGAGTTGACCAGATTCAGAATGCTATTCCAGTAGTTCTTATTATCCACCAGATACTCGCTGCCCGGAACCGCCGCGGCCTCCGGCGCCGCCCCCGCCGCCGCGTTCTCCGACTCCCCGCAGCCCTCCGGGAATCCCCGCTCGCCGCCGGCGTTATTCAGCAGCAGGTCCGTGAACGTTTCCACGAAGCTCCCACGATGATCACCGCCGCCACCGTCTTCCGCCCATGCAGGGCAGTTATCCATGGGCATTGTGAGGTCCTGGAGCCCTTTCCAGTCCTCTTCGCCCTCCTCTTTCAGCATCCCGGACCCGTCGCACGACGTCGTTCCGGACGAGTTGTTTCCGACGAACTCCATGAACGCCGTGGCGTTGGTGGACGACATCTGCGGCGCATTGTTCTCGGAGTAGCTGACCGTGGAAGTCGGCGACTCCACGGGGATATCGAGCGGTTTTGCCCAAACGGCGCCGTTCCACGCCTTGAGTATATCCAGGCAGCGGCCGGGAGGGGCCGCCGGAGGCGGCGCAGCCTTGCTCAGGGGGCTGGACGGAGCGGACATGAACTCCGGCGGGTTTTGGAAGGAGTTTGACCGGAGCTTTGACTGCCGGACCAAGCGCGCTTCAGCTTCCAACCTGGCGCTCTCCCATTGGGCCATGTGGCTGAGATTGGCGGCGTTCTTGGATTGGCCGTCGCTGGACAAAATGGCGTCGTTTTTGGGCTTATGCGTCACGGGATCGATTCCCATTTTGGCCAGCCGTTTCTTCAGATGCGTGTTCCAGTAATTCTTGATCTCATTGTCTGTTCTCTTTGGCAAATGAGTTGCTATAGCCGACCACCTGACAAAACGACAGCCGTCAACACCGCAAAACGACGTACCTCCCCTCTTGATTCTATAAACAAATGTGACAAAAACTCCCGACCGTTTCACTCGAAAACTTTTACAACAATAACAATGATTTCAACAATGATTTTAGAACAGGAAATGAGTTCATACGTTGTCTCAGCAGATGAAGTCCGACGAAATACCTGTTACCAAGGAGCGCGTGGAGCTGAATAATGGTTTGTTCCTCCTGGATGCTGAATTTGCCGCGCTTGATGTCCGGTCGAAGGTAGTTAGTCCACCTGAGCCGGCAACTCTTCCCGCATCTTTGCAACCCTGCAACAAGAACAACTAACGATGATAACCGAACCATAACCCGCAGAGATATAATTGATTTTGAATCAGGACGAGAAGGGAATAATAACCCGCTTTCGCAGGGAGCGCGCGCCAGCTCCCGTGGCCGTGCTCCTCGATGTAAGCGAGGAGTTTCTGGTCTTCCTCGGGAGTCCACGGCCCCTTCTTGAGGCCGACTTTATCGCAACACGGAGATCGCCCCATCGGCGAGGGTTTACTGATCTGATCAGCAAGAAGCAAAGGGCGAATGTTACGCGGGGGTTTATATAGTGCCGAGGTCAAGTAGAGGGGTACGAGTGTGTAATAATAGCGGTAAACATGGTACAAGTGAAACAGCGCACTTGTGAGTAGAGTCTAGTGGAGAAAGGGGAATGGGTGGCAAAGTTGGTTTGAAGTGAGGAGTAAATTAATATGTGGAAGAGGAGAGAAAGATCAGCGACATGTATGGGATAGAGTTATTAAATAGAGCGATGATCATTGATCAGAGTTTATGTGGCATATTTTGACACAAGTAAGTTGCTTTCATCTCATTATCTCGTTTTGTAAATGGTCCACTACTACTTACTTTTTACAGTGGTTCCTTGGATTTCAGTACTACTTTGCTTTTACCCCATATGTTAACGTGTGCCTATGTTGCTTGGTACATCTGTACCTGTAAAACTTATTTATTTTAGTAGTGGGAGCAGAATCGATTTACTTAAGGTCTCGATTGAAAATCATTACACGCACGTTATAAAATATAAAAGATTTTATTATATGGTGTATTGATATCACACCAATGACACATCTCATTCATAATGGGGATTACAACAAGAGTTCGTCTTTCAACTTTCCATAAGTCATGGAAAGACCAGGATTTAAAGTGTAAATTAGAAGAAATGAGGATAAAATTTCTGGGTTGCATGAATTTGGTTATAAACTTTATTACTACTACACGTTGTATAATAAATTTTTAATATTGCAACTTAGACCTTTTACCTTTTATTATTCTAATTAAACCCCATATTTCCATAAGCGTATGGAAAGACCGTCTTTTCCAAGACTCTGCCTTACAATATATAGTGCTACAATCTAAACTATAATAGAAATAAGATATTAAACTGTCATCTATAATCTACATGCAAGAAAACTAATTCCATAAGGAAACTAACACATATAACTATTCCATATTACTTTCTACCATATATAACTATTCCATAAACTATTTCATATTTTCTTAAACAATATTCACATAAGATAAGACATGATATCGCAGAAGATATCACAAAATATCTCCTACACCCCTCCTCAAGTTGGAGCATGAAGATCTAAATGCCCAACTTGACAAGTAAATTTTGAAACCAACAACAATAGTAGCAGTAGAGTAGTACTTGTAGGAATCTTTGCGGGCGACAGCGGCGGCACGTGAGGACAATAACTGAAAGCGGCAGAGGAGCGCTAGGCTCCTCCGGTGGCGGCGGTGTAGTTCACGGTGACGGCAAAAAAGGTAAGAGCGGCAGCGGCAGCACGGATACAGCTAAAGATAAGGCATTTCAGATCGAACCCACTATGATAAAATATTATGATGGTATTGATGCGTGTAACTAAGCACTGCATGACTTTCACTTATAAATGTAATAAGTTAATGCCCTCAATAAAGTTTTTAAAGAAAATCAGGTAAAGGTTCTACAGGGAGAAGAAGAAATTGATATTATAAAGTTTAAACTCCCAACCTCTATGTTGGAGTAATATTTGAATTAACTGCTACTTTGTACTCATTGTAATTAACTTCAGATTATTTTTCCACAGCCACCAATTATATTTTCTTTAAAGTACAAATTTTTAAAAGAATGAATAACAGACAATAAATTGAGATGCATCACTAGCATTACAGGAGAAATATGAGTACGTAGAGAAAGAGACAAAGTCTTGTATAACACCGTCTCATGGTGTGATCGGGGATTAAATTGTAAATATTTTAAAATGGGGTTTCATATTAATGTTTTAAAAGTTCATGGATTTAATGTGTAATTGTGATAATTTACAATTTAGTTCATTTCTATTAGCTTTTTGCCTCAAATTTAATTTGTTCTTTTCCTATTTTGCCTCTTGTCCCTGGTCTCACGCAAGAGACAGACTCATATACGCTTTTGTTGAAAATGGTGGTTGTTTTAATTTAGACGCGATTCATGCTGGGGATGGATCATGATTCACGGGAGTGAGTTTTGTTATAACTTTTCTTCTTATCATTTAATTAAATTAAAATAAAGAGTTATGTTATTCTAAAATATAATTTTAATCTGACTTTGTCATTGGAGTTTCTTTCAGTGCTCTTGGAAAATTTGTTTTGCAGATTTTTTTTATTGAAACAAAATTTGATTATAACGATCACGGTTCGACCTGAATCAACGCAGAGACTTCATTAATTTGGAAGAAAAAAATTTAAAGTTATCGGTTAATTAAACCTAAACAAAAAAGGTAGCTGTCAACATGTAACTAGCTCCAAACACATACAAGACTTGTTTTTTACTCCTTTACTTTTAGATATGTGAAGATTATAGTTTTTTAAAAATTATTACATGGAAACAATCAAATTATATATTAACATCATAACCTAGAAATTAACTAGTATACATTACCATTAAACATGTTGAAATTTAGTGGAGTCTGAAACTCATCAATTTGAATAGTTAGAGACGCTTTCCTGAGAACACTCAAACGTTACACCCCTAACGAACCGCCACCACCAAAATCAAAACCACCACGATCTTAACCATCATCGACCACCTACGGGTATCTTGAATCTCTTTGTTATAGAGAGTATGGTTTGCCACTAAACCAGATCAAATTCACTGTAAAGATTATCGTTTAAACATTGTTTTGTGAAACGGTTTAAAATTTTAACCGATTACCACACAAAGTCTAATTAAGGGTTATAGCACGTTGCAATTGATGAACCTGTAGCGAGCGTATCAAACTTATTATTTTGTGTTTTTCCTTTTCAGACGTTTGATGATATGATGTATGTAATGCCATGACTCATTTGAGGATGATTACGACTATACACTATATATGATGCAGAGATTTACGTAAAATTAAACAAACAACAAACAGTACACATCTTAACACTCATTAAATGTGAGAAATTAGAAAGATTTATATACTGTCTTTTTCATAAGCGATCTTTTTGTTTTGAATTTTTGTAGGAACGATATAATATCTTTTAATTTAAATATTATATTTCATAACCAAAAATTATGCCGTTGTATACATTATATTTTTGTTTAAAATAAATTTTATTATTTTTATATTATATAAATTTAAATTTGGATATGATTTTAAATAAAATATATTTTTATATTATTATATATCATTTTTCAACTATGGACTCAATTACAGAAATAACAAGGCAGAAATATAAGCAAATCATATGAATGGTTGCCATTAATTGCTGTGTGTATTATTGTACCTTGAAGTACTAAAGCCGTGGGCTCTTCCCTCCTGGTGCTCCAACTTAAACTTACCACGTGATTCAACCACTATCTATATTATTCAAACGGTAAACATCATGAAAGGATGCCTGTAGACTCAAGAAGATCTAATGTCCGTCCGCTAAACCCTTCTCCGCAGCTCTCTCCAAGCCACGGTCCTTTTTCAAGCCTTTTTCCAGCCTTTTTCCCATCTTCCCAAGGAGAGATAAGGAATAATAGTTTGTTTTAATTCATGTCTTGTTATTGAATAAGTGTGAGATTTGTATCCACATATTAGTTTTGTTCTTCGACCTGATCGATCAGATCGTTGTATTAAGATGAATGTTCATGTTGATGTTTTGTTCTCGATATGCTTATACAGATCGTGTGTTCGCAATTTCGTTTGTGGTTTTATTTTGGATTTTTCATAAATTTAGGTTCGTCAAATCTGTTTTATTCAAGGTGTTTACAGTTTGGACAACATAAATCGTGGTTGGATCAAGTGGTGTTACAGTTGTAAAAGATCCCTGTTTGACGCAGTAATATTGATGCGTGATACACTCCTCTCTATCAAGTGGTCATGATTTTTGCAGGAAGCAAGTTAATATCTCCGAGGGCGATATTACAGTTTTCACTGGATCTCTAATATGTAATAGTACAAACGATTAGTGAGGTTGACATGTAATTTCGGTATCCTTGCAATATTTTAGTTATTGCTAGAAGCTAGTTAAGTTGGATGTCAATTATACTCATTGTAATCCCCGTTGATCGTTTTCCCAATATTTTGGAATGAATGATTGATTTTTAAAAAATAAAATAAAATTGCTACTCGTACATAAACGTAAATCCTTCTTTTCTCTCCTTGCCGCCTGAGGCTCCCTCCCAAAAAACTCCACATTCTTCTTCAATTTTTCCAATCTTCCCATCATGGGGAACATGGGAAAACCACCATTTATTTTAATTCAGATTTTTATTATTGAATAAGTGTGAGATTTGTCTTCACATATTAGTTTTGTTTTTCGATCTGGTCGATTAAATCGTTGTGTTCACGATAATAGCTCGATTTAGTTGTTGATGTTTAAGTTTTGTTCTCGGTCTGCTTGTATATACCGTGTCTTCGCAATTTTGTTTGCAGTTTTATTTTTGGGTTTTCATTTATTTGAGTTCGTCATATATGTGTTTTTTAAGGTGTTAATTGTTTGGACAACATAGATAGTGGTTGGATCAAGTGGTGTTACATTTGTAGAAGATCCATGTTTGGCAGAGTGATATTGATGCGTGATACACTCCTCTTTGCCAAGTGATCATTATTTTCGTAGGAAGCAAGTTAATATCCCTGAGGATGATGTTACAGTTTTTTATTGGATCTCTTATCTGTAATAGTACAGACAATCAGCCTGACATGTAATATATTCTTGCACTATCATAGTTATTGCTAGATGCCAGGGCCGTCTCTGACAATTTGGAGGCCCTGTTCTAAATGAAAAATGAGGCCCTTCATTACATCAAAAAGTGAATCCTAGAGTAATTTTAGGGGGAAATAAGAATTTTAATGGGTTTTGGAAACTGAAAGAAAATAAAAGAAATTGAAAGGAGAAAATTTTGGGGAGTGGAAGAGTTGAAGGCGATAAATTGGGAATCAGGCGAGAGGTTTCTGCCTTTTTGGCTTTTGCGCAGGAAGGAAAACTGATTCTACATTCTGAATTTATTTTTTTCCTAATATATATAATACACATGCATATTATTTTGGGGCCCCAAAAATTTTGGGGCCCGGTTCTGTAGGGCTGTTTGGGCTTGCCCACAACCGGCCCTGCTAGATGCTAATTAGGTTGGATGTCAATTTCACTTATTCTATTCATCGATGGACGTTTTCCCAATATCTTTGAAAGACATTGATTTTAAAAAATATATAGTGAAATGGAGGAAGTGTTTGAATTCTTAAATACATTTTTATTTGATTTAATCATCAAACATGATTTTATTTGATAATTAAGTTTAATCCTTTTGGCTCTTTTCTTGGAAAATATTACGGGTAATTTGTAATAAAAATTTACAAGGGTAAGACATTGTTATTTTTACCTTATCTGCCATTTTAGTTTATTTCAGCAAATTTTGAATGACTAAATTATTTTTTTTGTCTCCAACATATATCGCAATACCATCTTTTGATCCTGGAATCCAATAACACATTTGTTCAGGAACCAACAAATACAAAATAATTTATTTCATCTCCAAAGGTGATTTTCTGGGTAAATTTTGTCAAAATATGTAAAAAGACCATTATGCCCCTGAGTTTTAAAAAAAAAATTAAAAAAGGAAATAAAACCATACCCTCTTCCCCGATTCCAACTCTGCCATTGCCCTGACGAAAAGTCGGCGGCGGCGCCGTGGTGGAAGCTGAGCTTCGCCATCCTCTTCTCCACTCACCCGCCTTCCTCTTCTTGGTCGCCGATTGCCTCAGACCAAATTCACCAGCTCCTCGATCAAGGACACTGTTTTCAAACTCACCAGCTCCATTGAAAGAAAACCCTTCATTTTTCAAAGCAATTGCCACTGCTTTCAGTGAAGCAACCCTTAATTCAACCTCAAAAAATGTTCAGTTTTGGTGTTTTCCAAATTCCAATCCCCTTCAGTTGACTGCCACTTCCAAGGTTGACTCATTCATTTCATTTCATCCTAAACATATCAATATATGATTCAATCTTCTTCCTCATCTTCTTCGCATAATTTACAGAGAAACTGAACGCAGAACAAAAATGACGGTAAATTCACCAGCTCCATCGATCAAGGACACAGAAAACTTCGTCACCTACGAATCCGCCAACCCAAGCTACGTCCTCGCCGTCTCCTCCGTCTCCAACCACCGGTGCCGCCGCAACATCGCTGCCGGGAGCTTCATCGAGGGCCTCAACAACCGCGTCGACATCCTCTCATTCGACGAGGACACCCACGCCAGCACTCTCATCCCCAGTCTCTCCGTCGACCACCCCTACCTGGCGACGAAGATGATATTCCACCCCAAAACCCTCGCCGCCGCGCCGGAGCTACTCGCCTCCTCCGACGACTACCTCCGCCTGTGGGAGATCTGCGACGGAGGCGCCTCCATCGAGCCTGCCGCGATGCTCAACAACAGCAAGACCGAGTTCTGCGCGCCGATCACGTCGTTCGACTAGAACGAGATGGAGCCCCGCCGTGTCAGAACGTCGAGCATCTCAATTTGGGAACGGGAAAAAGGGTTAGCAATTCGACCTCCCCTGTTCTAGCTAGTGTTAGCAATTCGACCTCCACCACCGAACGCCGCTTGCTCTCAGCCCTACAATTCCGGTGACCCCTCATTTCCATCAACCCCCTCTCTCAATCATGCCTTCGGAAATGCCACCGGCCACCATGGAAATGGAGATTCAAGTTCTCCACCGGAAAATTAAAAGCAAAAACTATGAGGAAAGGAGAATTAAAGAAAAAGAGAGGACAAAAGGAAATTGGAAATTTTATTTTTTAAATATTTTTAATCAGTAAAATTATAAAAATACCCCTGACTATATCGGAAAATAATTCTGATTTACCCGAAAACCGCCTTTGGAAATCAAACAAATCATTTTGTATTTGTTGCTTGCTGAACAACCGTGGTATTGATTTCGGGGACCAAAAATTATTATTGTGATATATGTTGAGGATAAAAATACAATTTAGTCATTTAAAATTTACTGAAATAAACAGAAATTGCAGATAAGGTAAAAATAACAAAGTCTTACTCTTGTAATTTTTTATTACAAATTACCCATAATAATTTTCAAGAAAAGAGCCAAAAGGATTAATCTTAATTATTAAATAAAATCATGTTTGATGATTAAATCAAATAAAAATGTATTTAATAATTCAAATACTTCCTCCGTTTCACTATACTGTATATTTTTTAAAATCAATGTCTTTCAAAGATGTTAGGAAAACGTCCAGCGACGATTACAATGAGTGGAATTGAGATCCAACATAACTAGCAATAACTATGATATTGCAAAAATATCTAAATTACATGTCAACCAGGCTGATTGTTTGCACTATTACAGATAAGAGATCCAATAAAAAACTGTAACATCACCATCGGGAATATTAACTTGCTTCCCACGAAAATCATGATCAGTTGGCAAAGAGGGGCGTATCACACATCAATATCACTGTGCTAAACAGGGATATTCTACAAATGTAACATCACTTGATCCAACCACCATCTATGTTGTCCAAACTGTGAACACCTTGAAAAACACATATATGACGAACCCAAATAAACGGAAACCCAAAAATAAAACTACAAACAAAATTGCGAACACACGATATATACAAGCAGATCGAGAACAAAACTTAAACATCAACAACTAAATCGAGTTATCTTCATGAATACAACGATTTATTCGATCAGGTGGAAGAACAAAACTAATATGTAGAGACAAATCTCACACTTATTCAATAATAAAAACATGAATTAAAATAAACAGTGGTCCCATATTCCCATGATGGGAAGATTGGAAAAAAATGAAGAAAATGGTGGAGTTTTTTTTGGGAGGGAGACTCCGGCGGCAAGGAGAGAAAAGAAGGATTTACGTTTATGTACGAGTACCAATTTTATTTTATTTTGAAAAATCAATCATTCATTTCAAGATGCTGGAAAAATGCCCAACAACGATTACAATGAGTAGAATTGACATGCAACCTGAATAGCCTCTAACAATAAATAACATATTGCAAGGATATCTAAATTACATGTCAACCAGACTAATCGTTTGTACGATTACATATCAGATATCCAATAAAAAATTGTAACATGCCCTCGGGGATATTAACTTGCTTCCCGCGAAAATTATGACTACTTTGCAGAGAGGTGCATATCACGCATCAATATCATTGCATCAAACAAGGATCTTCAACAAATGTAATACCACTTGATCCAACCACGATCTATGTTGTCCAAACTGTAAACACCTTGAAAAACACAGATCTGACGAATCCAAATTAATGGAAATAAAAAATGAAACCACAAACAAAATACGAACACACGATCTGAACAAGCAGATTGAGAACAATACATCAGCGTGAACAACTAAATCGAGTTATCGTCATGAACACACCGATCAAATCGATCAGGTTGAACAACAAAACTAAAGTGTCGAGATAAATCTCACACTTATTCAATAATAAAATATGAATTAAAATTAATAAATTATTGTTTCCCATCTCTTTTAATGAAAAAATGGGGAAATATTTAAAGAATAAGGGTCGTGACAAGGGAGGTTGCGACGCCTTTGTTATCCAGCTAAATGACGCCTTTGTTACGTGTTATCCCATGCACGATGGGTTGTGACAGGGGTTGTGACAGCTAAATGACGCCTTTGTTACGTGTTTTACGAGTACCAATTTTTATTTCATTGTATTTGACACTCTCATGTTTAATTATTGTGACTTGTGAATTGATTAAATTCAATTTAGTAATACATAAGTTTATTATTGTTTTCTCATATAGTCATACTACATGTAATTGGAGCGAACGGATTGAATCAACATATTGTAAGAATAAAGTTCAGTGAAATATATGTACACTTTGATCAGCAGCCGTTTAGATTGGGAAATTCACAGGAAATGCGGTATTTCCATAATCTCATGAACAGTTCTCAGGGGTATTTGCATTAAATATTGTAATTTTTTATGAAATTTAAATATTGCATTTTATAAGTTAAAACAAGTAATAATATGTATTTGAAGGTGAAAATATAAAAATATATGGTATAAAAAATATTTTCAAAATTTTTAAATTTTGTATGTAATTTAAGAAATGCAGTGTATAAGGTAAGAAATAAGTGGTCTGTCCATGAGCTTATGGACAGACCACCTGTCAGGAGACCCACTCGTTTAGATTTCATTTACACGTCGGATTCGCCAGAAACGCGAGTCTCTCTTCAAAATTTTCTCTCAACTTTTTCTCTCCCTTCTCCCAACACACCAAACCCTAATTTCCAAACCTGGGGTGCCGCCGGCGCCGGAAACAACCAAATCCCGATGGTCCCCCACCCCAATCCCACCTCCCAACTCCCCTACCCCCGGTACCAAATTTCCCGCCGGAGTCCAACCTCAACCCAAAGTCTTCCACCAGTTTCAATCCGGAGAGCCAAACTTTGTCGGAGCCAATATGGAGTATTCATCGGCGCCTCAAAACTCACAAGGCGGCGACCAGCGAAAGACAGGTTCACAGTGATTTTGACAGCTCGGAGATGGAGAAGGAGACTGTTGTGACAGCTCGGAGACGGAGAAGGCGTACTCCGGCGGACCAACGCTCGACGACCTTTCTCCAGATATGGGGTTTCTATGACCGAAAATGCCGTTCTCCAGCGACAGTGTCTACCGGCAACAGCTTTCTCTGGCGACGACCGAGAGAAGGCGACGGTGATGAGTTCCCGATTTAGGTGGAGAGTTCCCCTTTTCCCATTTTTTTCTCTCCACATACTACCAGTGGGAACGAGTGTTCCGAGTTCGACTCAGTGGGTTTCCGAGTTTTCGATTTCGACTCACCGGGAATGAGTACTTATTGCTGCACTCCGAGTTCGACCTTCCGAGTTGCCGAGTTCAACTCGGATCAACCATTTTATATCTCCAGCGAAATCATAGCTACAGAGGGGTACTTCTCCATTTTTAAATTTGATTTTTCTACTTTTATTTTGAGTTTCAGGTGGGAGGCTTATTTTAATTTTTTTTCAATTTATAACTATGGGGTATGAACTTAAACTGGGTCATTTTGCTTTTGATATTGGTCGTGACTGTTTATTTGCCAATTCATCGTTTCTTCGACGGCTCCTATTGCTCGGTTAAATTTTGTTTGCTTCTGATCTGTTTCATATGTCGGTAAGGAGAAATCCAAGTCAGGGTAGTTCTTTTGGCGAGTCCGTACATAGCTAATGAAATAGATTTGTAGATCGTACGAGTTGGAAATCTTTGATTTTTCTGCTTGGTTCGTGTTGGATAAACTTTCAAATGTCTAAAATATAGTGAAAACGATCCGAAAAACCTCTTACTTGCTCAGAGTGGAGACCGCATAATGTTAATGAGGTTGACCGGAAAGCGATCGCTATATTAAGATGTGTTGGACATATATTGATTATATCATACGGAAAATCAAATAACAAAATTGACGAGCAATTAATATATGCAAGAATAATAAACTTTTATTAATTATTCAAGCATACAATCGAAAAGCTTAAATTACAAATAATCAAAGAATAAATCATGTTTCAAGTAATCACAAATTGATGGAGCCACGAGTAACATTCGCTGCCCTTGAAACGAATGAGTCCTGTCGTGGGCATCGTTCCCTAGGATAAAACCATTGCATACAACAATTAACACTTAAGAGTTGCCTGGGATTCACGCAAGGCCCGAAGGACTATCACCTCGACAGAGAAAGACAGAAGTGAAACTCAAGTTTAGAATAAATGAGGAACTTGAGAATGGTGTAAAACTTTTCTGACTGACTTAGATGCTCTGTTTATACTACTCGAAGCGACTCTAATCATGGAAACATGATATTCTGATTTTCTGTAATTAGAGAAGAATATTCTCCAATCACCAACTCATCAAATCCGAGACATTCCATGAATACTCGAATTAAATCTGCTGGAAAAGGAAGAAATATTTGCACAAATATTCTTCATCGTATTAAACATGGTAAACCGCATATTTATTTAAGACAAGATATCTCTCAGAATATGGAATCTTGGTTTATCCCCGATTCTTAATGATTTCATCTATTGACTCTTAAGTCCATTCAAGATAAATCAGGATCTCTAACAGAAATTTCCACAAAATACACTTTCCATCAAGATGTATTTCTAGTTTCCGTATTTTATTTCTTGTGAATTTCAAGAAATTGATAGCACTTCAACATTGTGCATATCTAGTGAAGTTATTGTTTAAGTATTCATTTTACTACCTTCACAATACGTCAACCCCCACATTCGAAAGAACTTTTAGGATGGCTCTATGAGGAGCTTTATTTTCCTCCTTCTTGGGGTATCTTATTTAAAAGATCGCCAGCCAACTTAAAGGCTCCCCCACATCGCTTGATCATTTCTAGCAATTTCCTACAATCACCATATGACTTGCAAATGTCTACATTGTGAATCACATTCCCCAGAGGATTCTATGTATTCACTTCATGGTCATAGATAACCTCATATGTTTTCTGTGCATAACGTAAGTGGTTTCTTTAATATACAAACCCAACTTACTAAAAGTCTGTGTGTTCAATAATGAATCAAACACTAGGTTCTTACCCATGAAATTTCTTTTAGGACTAGATCCTTTCAACAATCAAAATGCCTTCTTGTATTGATCTTTTATCGTGAAAGTCTCTCTTATTCCTTCAACTCCTTTGGGATTAGAGATAACTAAACTTCCCAATCTCAATTAATCGTTCTTCCTCGCATGACCAATACCACAACTGATGTAGTATCAATCAATCGATGATTCGATTAACTCTCATTAGGGCGCAGTGTAAGTTTACCAACTCCACAGAATTTCATGCTCATTTTAAATCCAAGTTTCAATACAACTGCACTTTACTTTCAGACTACTCAAATCAAACTTGAGTGCCTTTATGCTCGAAACACATTGAATTCCCTTGCTCGACTCAAGTTTGAGTGCACTGCTAGACTCAATTTCGGGTTTACCTTTTTGGTTTGAGTTAAAGTCCTCCCGACTTGATCAACTTGATTCAAATCTCTCGTGACGGCTTTTCACCTCAAGTACCTATCCAAATTCATATGGTCTTGAATTTTTAGGTTTTCTTCTACCCCCCACATTGGGCTGGTTTTATTAAACATTCTCACATGTGTTAAGTTTCTCAAAAGCTCGTGTCTTGGAGTTTCTAGACTAAATGTCTTAGGATTCCTCATCCCAGAATTCTAAGGCTTTCCAACCAAAAATCTAGAGAATTGACCAACTGTCTTGGGATTCCCTATCTCATGATTCTTAGATTTTTCAACCATAAATTAAGAGATTTGACCAAAAGTCTCGGGATTCCCATTCTCGGGATTCTTAGTTTTCTCAACCAAATTCTTGAGATTTTTCCCTCAATTCTTTGATTACAAGTAATCAGAGTTTTTAGCATAGTCATGATAACTCATACTTTAGCGTTTATACCATGGTTCACTAGAACCAATACCCTAGACATAGTCGTAAACTAATGTCTTCACGTTCACATTTATCAGTTCATACAAAATAACAAGAATATGTCGAACTTTGAGCCCATATGTCTATCCGTGCAATCTTACAATTGCACTCGTGAGTCATATGCTCGTAAACGATCAATCAAGATAGCCAATTATCGGGACAAGCCTTGTCAAACTTTTCATTGCATCAAAATGACACTTTCCCAAACAATTAATATAATCATAGCTTACAAAAGCATAACACACCTTTAGACACATCATAGATCTAAAATTTTTGGTTATACAACTAAATCAAGTCCCTAAATGAACGAGAATACATCATGGATCAAATAACCTAATGTCACGTCCTTCATTGATGCACAAATAGATTACACTCTTGCCGAGAGATGTCATGTTTAAGTGCAAATGAAGTTTACCATTTTTATCGCATGTGATTCTCAGACTAAGCATATAAAAGTCATGAATCACTAGCAGCACATTCTCACACAAATATGGTTTAAACCTTTAACCAACATGAGCAGCCCACACAACCCAATTATTATACCATGCAAAATAGGTATTTCTACATTTGATCAAGTATTTAAACAAATACTACAACATTTTGAGGGCTTAGGAAATTTAAATGTCTCATAATTTCCAACACACATGCACTGCTTTCATGTAATTTCATAATTAAAAGGAATAGTAATGTTTGATTCAATATTCCAAACTCATGAATTTTTTTTTCCAACTTTAAGCTATTCATGCAAAGAATCAAATATGATGTATTACCATATCAACATTTAATCTCATAAGCATGAATATCACGGATTTAACATATTTCCATAATTACGCCATGTAATTTAACATACATGCTCAACTCAGTTTTCCACATAATCAAGTGATTAATATAACCAAATCCACTCACTATCAAATTCGATAGCCTTAGTGTACTGGACATATATGTGCACATATTATTCACATAACTCTCTTTGTAACAAAGTCTTGTTCATGTCCAGATTCACGCAAATGGTTATCAAATATAATCCAAGCAATATATGTATATATAGCATATGTTATGATTCACTTTAATTAACGTGTATGCGTACCATAGTTTGCAAAACCGTGGTTACAACTCTTGACTCTTTCAGGTTGTCAAGCAAGTCCTACTGTATCTCCATGCCTAGTTTTTCTTTCAACAGATACAACCGTGTATACTTGGATTCACCAATGTGTACATACAAAAAATCATTCACCGTTAAATATAAGTACACATCAAATATCATAATATAATATTTTAAACAATTATACATAACAAATTGCTCAATATAATTTTATTATAAATAACCAAAATCATTAGCATGCATATTTTCGCAAACATAAAATTTCCATAAAGCATGCAATAATCACGTAACCATAGCATGACATAAATCTTGTGAGCATGCAACTTAATCAATTGATTCGGAAATCACGTAAATTAATCCAAAGTTTCCAGGATGCAAATTGATTAATCCAAAATTGCCAGGATGCAAATTGATTAATCCAGCATGCAAATTAATCTTGACAGCATGAAAATATATGATTGAACATGAAAATTGGAGCCATGCAATAAATAGGTAAATTTGGCATTCAACTTTCCATTACCATAGCAAGAATTGGCATGCAAATTATTAACCTTCCCATGCATCAAAAACCAAATCAATATAAATCAACAAATATCATTCGTTTCAAGACTGTTGGACATATACTGATTATATCATACGGAAAATCAAATAACAAAATTGAACGAGCAATTAATATATGCAAGAATAATAAATTTTTATTAATTATTCAAGCATACAATCGAAAAGCTTAAATTACAAATAATCAAAGCATAAATCATGTTTCAAGTAATCACAAATTGATGGAGTCACGAGTAACACTCGCTGCCCTTGAAACGAATGAGTCAAATCGTGGACATCGTTCCCTAGGATAAAACCACCGCAGGCAACAATTAACACTTAAGAGTTACTTGGGATTCACGCAAGGCCCGAAGGACTATCACCTCGACAGAGAAAGACAGAAGTGAGACTCAAGTTTAGAATAAATGAGGAACTTGAGAATGGTGTAAAACTTTTCTGACTAACTTAGATGCTCTATTTATACTACTCTAAGAGACCTTAATCATGGAAACATGATATTCTGATTTTCTGTAATTAGAGAAGAATATTCTCCAATCACCAACTCATCAAATCCGAGACATTCCATGAATACTCGAATCAAATCTACTGGAAAAGGAAGAAATATTTGCACAAATATTCTTCATCGTATTAAACATGGTAAACCGCATATTTATTTAAGACAAGATAACTCACAGAATATGGAAGTATTTTGTTCTTATCTTTTAAGAATTACACACAAGAAATTCCACATATACTATGCGGTTGGGCCTTCCAGAGACTTTCATGCGGTCCATACGCGTCTTGGACAGTCCAGAGAAAATTACCCGGGCCAATTTTTGCCCATTTTTTTCTCTTTCAAGAGTGATATATCAAACATCCATATCTCATTCACCCTTGATCCGTTTTGAGAGTTTAAATAGTCAATTTTATAGTACTCGCGGAGGAGAACCCAAATATGACATCCACCGACCCAAAATCCATTCGGGTCCCACTCAAACGAAGCCCAAAAAGTTGACAAATTTCAACCTTCTAACCATCATTTTCCAACAAAATGTTGGTCCAATATTATGCACCAGCTTGCAGTCAACTAGTTCGAGCCGAATTAGTTGGAAATGCCGTTGGTTCTGGACATTATGCTCTCATTTACCCCTTTTTTAGTCTTATTTCAAATATTTGTCCTTCTCATTGTCACATATGTTTTTGCTCAGTATTGTAATATTCATTATGGCTTACGTGTATATCTCTCATTATATCATTGAGACTTTAGATTATAAATGTAATATTTAGCTGGCGTCTCAATGTAAATGGGTTAATCCCATATCATATGTTGTAATGGCACTTTGTGCAAATTTGAGCTTAATATAAAAGGGAGCGGAACCCTATAAACCCTCGTATGAGTGACGTTTTAACAAAAAAAAGATTTCATTTACACGTGGTTTTACAGAATCTGTGGAGTTACAAAAATAATCCACCCTATGTCCCACTTTAACTATTATCTATCAAAATTTAACTATATATTTGAATATATATATATATATATATATATATATATATATATATGTGAGATATAATATTATCATATGTAATATTGTTGAATTCGTCGTAACAAGTAGTTTTTAGAAAGTAACTTTTTGCTTGCCGTTATTATACGTAACTAAACATATTAATGGTGAAACATGTTTCTCGAACGGTATGCAATGATTAGGCTGTAATTTAAGGTGAAACAGAGGAAGTACTGATTTCAATCGGGATCTCTCTACACGCACTCAATTCATACACGGTCGAAACACTCAAGTACAATTTACACCGTTATCTGTTCAGAACCCAGACCATGAGACCAGCAACAATATAAATATCGTATACACAGAAATTAAGCATATTAGATTAATGGTAATGTACAGCTACTAATAATATAAGTAGTTGAATGTATGAATATATAGTGAAACATGTTTATCAAAGAGTGTACAAAAAATTGTACAAGTATAATTGAGACAGAGAAAGTATTATTCCCTATAGTAAAGTTGAAATTGATCATCAAACTTGCTAAATCCAACTTATGAGCATCCAATAGTTTTTGCATGATTTTTTTGTTAATGACTTCTAAAATGCTACCGTTGTAGTCTTTGTGGACTCTAATCATTGATGGGAACTTTTTCAAATTATACATTTTCCTCACAAATCGATATTTTTCTGTGCATTTTACATAAATAGTTTTTTTTAAGTAAGAGTTCGTATTTCGAAAGACAAACTTTCCATCAACCATGGAAACGTTAAGATTTAAACTGAAAATTAAAAGAAATCAAGATAAAATTTTTAGGTTATATTAATCAGGTCATAAACTTTATACTCACTACATGTAGCATAATAAAATTTTAATATTGCAACTGAAACTTGTTTACTTTTTTATTATTCTAAATAAACCTTGTCTTTCCCGATACTTAGACTAATTTACACATAAAAATTTATAACTCATAAATAAGGCAAATTTTTGGGAAAGACGATATTTCCATAGGCTTATGGAAAGACGGGGTTTAATTAGAATAATAAAAGGTAAAAGATCTTAATTGCAATATTAAAATTTTAGTATGAAACATGTAGTACTTATAGATTTTATAACCCGGTTCATGCAACCCAAAAATTTTATCTTCATTTCTTCTAATTTACACTTTAAACCTTGGTCTTTCCATAACTTAAGGAAAGACCGTCTTTCAAGAGACGAACTCCATAAATAAAATGATTTATATACTCAGTTAAATACATCCAGCGAGGAATCTTTAGAAGCCGACTAAGTTTGTCCCGTCGCCACCTGGCCACGAATTTGCGTTTAGCTTCGCGGAGACGGCTGCCGGAGTTATCTTCCACAGGTGCAGAAG
Source organism: Rubia yunnanensis (assembly GCA_037428765.1). NCBI lineage: Eukaryota > Viridiplantae > Streptophyta > Magnoliopsida > Gentianales > Rubiaceae > Rubia > Rubia yunnanensis. The sequence continues at coordinate 6,662,310 of CM075069.1, forward strand.
TGGACCGGGTCGGATCGGGGCGGGGAGATTGAATAGATGCACGGGTCGAGATACTGAGTCAAGAGAAGACGAGTCGGAGCCGGCCACCAGAAAAACAATGAGTCAGCACATGAAAGCGAAGAAAATAGTCATGAAGATCTGCACCTCTGGAAGGTGACCCCGTTTTGCTTCGCGAAAATGAAAATAAATTGGAGAAGAAGACATCCCAAAATTTTAGGATTTATTTACAAGGGGTAAACTTGTCTTTTCATCATAATCCAACTTCAAACTACTGGAAAAAGGTTATATTTGCACATAAATTAACTATCCAGGATTATATTTGCACTTTCAATAATCATAGGATTTTATGTTCACTTTCGTGAATTATATAGGGTTATATATGCACTTCGCTCAATGTATTATACAACATGCAATAGTTATAAACTTTATGACTCTATTGATGCAACCCACAAATTTATCTTTATTTATTCTAATTTTCAGTTTAAAACTTGATCTTTCTATAACTTATGGAAAGACCGTTTTTCAATAGACGGATTCAACATAATAATTTAAATGCTATTGTACTCAGGAAAAATTTAATTCAATGCATGGGTAACTCTGTATTAAAAAATATCAAGCATAATATCTTAATCTTGCCAAACGAAAGAATACAATGAAGGCGAGTGGACGTAACAGAAGCCATAAATATAGAAGAGAATCATGTCAAATGGCCCAATTGGACTAAGGGTAAGAAGGACTTTTGGAAAGCAAGGGGACAAATGAAAGCAAAGCGGGAATGGAAGTTCAGCTCCCATATTCAGCATCGGCGGCAAGGTGGTTAGCTTAACCAAAATCTAACTAATTCGAAAACAGGATCCAATAGAGATAATAGAAGCCAACAGAATCAACAACAGAACCAACCATTACAGTTAGGCAATTAAGAGAGTATAAGAATATCACGAGAAGGGAGAAAGGGGATATGATGTTTTACTGAAATTCAGAACTGGACATACCTTACTTGAGCTTCCTCTTCTTTTAATTCTTCTTCGCCTTCGTTTCTGTAGATCTACTGTAGATGAACTTGAGAAATCAATCAATTTCTCCATTTTGCCCTTGGTCAGTACTGTGCGCGTAACAAAATTGGTATCAGAACAAGGATAATCCTTGGATATGGCAGAAAACACAAGGTCAAGAATGTGGGAAAACCATCAGAAAGAGCAAGACTCAAAGATTCTGGAGTTATCTTCAAACTTGAAGGCTCAACTGGAACTGCAAGGAGTTCAGATGTATGCGGCAATTGAAGAAAAATGTGGAGCAATGAACAAGGAATTGGAGGATCGTATGGATCAGATGATGACTCAGAAATTCCAACAGTTTGAGGAAAGAATAACAGCTTTACTTCATAGGAACAACAATAAATCTAAAGCAAGAGAAGAGGTGGAGTCAAATCGTTCTCAGGCCTTAGTTACGCCGCATGCACAAAGGCAAGCTTACGAAGGTCAGAATCATGATTTACGAGCTACTAATGCATTCAAAGAGGATTTCAACAGATCAGAAGAACAGAACGTATGCTGGAAGGAGAAGATTGGTAGAATGTCGGGAAATCAGCAACCAAAGATTTAGTTGTCAGTTTTCAATGGTGAAAATCCAAGGGAATGGATTAGAAAGTGTGAGAAGTTCTTTAACTTTTTCCAGATTCCTGAATTTCAGAAAGTAGAAGCCATTGAGATTTATTTGGAGAGCAAGGCTGAGATTTGGTTTTATGGAGAAAAGTTCATTAAACCAAATTGGAATTGGGAAGAGTTCAGAGAGGCAGTGATGAAGAGGTTTGGAGAAGCAGGAGGCAAGGATGCAATTGAAGAGTTCAATAAACTTGTGCAGAAGGATAGTGTCAGAAATTACCAGGAGAATTTCGAAGAACTCAGGTCACTAATCATCTGTAAGAACCCTTTACTGCCTGAATCTTACTCCATTTCAAGCTTCATAAGTGGTTTGAAGGATGAATTAAAACATATGGTTAAGCTTTTTAAGCCTACTTCATTGCAAGAAACTGTAGAGGTAGCATTACTACAGGAACAGAATCTGAGCAATTTGATTAGAAGAACTCGGAATGCGAATCAGGTTAGTTCTAGCTTAGGTAGTGCTACTGGTGGAAATTTTTATGGTGATAGAACCAACTCCAAGGGGTATGGACAAGGGGTAGTACCTAAGATAGAAAACAAATTCAACTCAGAAAATTTCAAGAGAATCTCTCCCCAAGAGATTCAATTTAGGAGAGAAAATCAACTATGTTTTAAGTGTGGAGAAAAATTTGGAGCTGGGCACATCTGTAAGTTTAGACAAGTTCACCTCATATATACTAAGGATAATGAAGACCATGGAGAAGTTTATGTGGTTGACAATGCTCAGTCTGACATTCCATTTACTGAGGAAAATGAAACAGATTCTGAACACCTGATGTTGAAAACATTAGGGGGTGACAAGTCAAATTGTAACTCCATTATCCTTTATGGTCGATTGCAAGGTCATACTGTAAGTATTCTGTTTGACACTGGAGCTAATGATAGCTTTATCAATCCGGAACTGGTTACGCAATTGAATCTGAAGCTAGATTACACTGTTAGACCTTTCGTTGTAGACGTGACTAATGGGGCAAAAGTTAAAGGATACGCTAGTTGTCCAAAAGTTTCTTGGGAAATTAATCAGCATCAATTTAGCTATGACCTACGAGTTCTTCCTCTTGGGAACTTAGACTTACTATTGGGTGTGGATTGGATGAGAACATATAGTCCTATCACTTTTGATTTCAAGGATAAGAGCATTTCTTTCTGGAGTAATGGTCTTAGTTAGACTGTATGTGGTACGGATAAGGAGGTTAAGGTGGGGATGATAAGGGGTTGTGAAGCAAGGCAGATGGCTGAGTACAGGAGGAGCAAATTATTTCATGCAGCAATGAAAAGTGAGAATATGGAAAATATTCTGGAAAGCAACAAGAGTTCAGAAATTACCTTAAGGTGCGCAACAGTGATGACAGAAAATGAAGCACAGAGTCTATACACCCAACCAGGGAATCATCCTGCAATTAGTTTGACACAAAACAATGTTGGGGGTGTTAATCATTTATCTGAGCTTAACATCCAAGAAGAAAAATTGCACAAAAGGAAGGAGAACCCTGATGACAACTTCGGCCAAGAAGATAATCAACCTAGCAGTGCTGGTTTACCTCTTGAAGTACAGCACTTACTTCACAGGTATTCCGTTGTTTTTGAACTTCCTAGGGGTCTTCCACCTATTAGGGATGTGGATCATAAAATAACCCTCAAATATGATTCGCAACCATTTCAGATAAGACCCTATAGGCAACCACATGCACACAAGGCAGAGATTGAGAGACAAGTGGAAGATATGCTTAGAGAAAAAGTCATACAAATCAGCAATAGTCCTTATTCATCTCCAGTTTTGTTGGTTAAGAAGAAGGATGATACATGGAGATTATGCATTGACTATAGAAAACTAAATGACCTTACCATCAAAGATAAATTTCCTATTCCTATTATAGATGAGTTACTAGACGAGTTACACGGCTCTCAATTCCTTTCCAAAATGGATCTAAGAGCAGGTTATCACCAAATAAGAGTGAGGAAAGAAGATGTTGCTAAAACAGCATTTCAAACACATAGCGGACATTTTGAATTTTTAGTCATGCCTTTCGGGTTGACTAATGCTCCTGCTACTTTTCAGTCGCTAATGAATCAAATTTTTAAGTAACATCTCAGAAAGTTTGTTCTGGTTTTCTTTGATGATATATTGGTGTATAGTAAGTCCTTAGAGGATCACCTTCACCATTTAGAACAGGTATTAATTTTGCTGAAGAATCACCGATTATTTGCCAAAGCATCTAAGTGTGTGTTTGCTCAAGGTTCGGTAGAATATCTGGGGCATATTATCACCGCTAAAGGAGTAGAGATGGATCCCAAGAAAATAAGCTGCATTCTAGAGTGGCAGGTACCTAAAACACTCAAGGAGTTAAGGGGTTTCTTAGGATTAACAGGTTATTATAGAAGATTTATCAAGTCTTATGGCAGTATTTGTAGACCGTTACATAACCTACTTAGAAGAAACACTTTTAATTGGGATACAGAGGCAACTCAAGCTTTCCAAAAGCTGGAGACTATTATTACAACTGCTCATGTCTTGAAATTGCCTGAATTTGAAAAAGATTTCGTGATTGAAACGGATGCTAGTGATATAGGAATGGGTGCGGTATTGATGCAGGATCAACATCCCATAGCTTATCTCAGCAAATCTTTCTGCCCTCGGAATAGGGGAATGTCGACTTATGAGAAGGAGTTGTTGGCAATAGTTATGGCCATTGACAAATGGAAGCATTACCTAGTGGGACATCACTTCATTATTAAGACTGATCATCAATCTTTGAGATATCTGTTAGATCAAAAGTTACACAGTGCTTTACAACATAAATGGGCTACTAAGTTGTTTGGGTTGAGTTTTGAAATCCAATACAAAAAGGGTAAGGAAAATGGAGCGGCTGATGCTTTGTCCAGGATTCCTAACGGAGAGCAAGAGGATAGAATGACTGAGTTAACATCTGTTAATTCTGAAAGGTTAAGAACCTTGAAAATGGATGAGAAGGCTACGACCATTTCGGCTGCAGTGGCTATGGAATTGTCAGAAAGTACTCTTAACATGCAGAAGAGTTTTGGGAAACAGAACAACAGTAAAAATGGTGTTACCACAGTAAGAAGCATTCAGACTCTTACATTGAAAGAAGCAAAGGAAGGAAAGAACCTTCAACAGGAAATGAAAGAAGTTTATGATCAGATTGAGGATCCGGCTGTCAGTAATATAACTAGGTTGAATGTGATATCATCAGCTCAGCCTACTTGGCTAAGTCAAATTGAGAATAGTTATAAAGGAGATGAAGTAGCACAAGACATGATCCTACAAGCTACTTTACAGGGTACTTGTTCTACCAATACTGAGTTCCAGTACCTTAGAGGGGTATTAAAGAAACAAAACAGGATCTACATTGGCAGTTCAAAAGGCATCCGACAAGTTATCCTTCAATCCTTGCATTCTTCCGCGCTAGGGGGACATTCCGGACAAACGGCTACCATTAAGAGAGTTGAATCTCTTTTCTTTTGGCCAGGTATGAGAGAGGATGTTGTACAGTTTGTTCGGAATTGCTCCATCTGTCAGAGGAGTAAACATGAAAATATTCATCCACCTGGACTCTTACAGCCACTTCCTATACCGACCAAACCTTGGACAAATATTTCGATGGACTTTATTGAGAAACTACCGAGATCACAGGGATATGATACTGTAATGGTGGTGGTTGATCGGTTAACTAAATACCCTCACTTCATACCTATGTCTCATCCGCTTACTGCGCTACAGGTTTCTACCATTTTTTTAGCCGAAATATATCGTTTGCATGGCCTGCCAGAAGCTATTATTAGTGACGGAGATAGGATTTTCACTAGTCAATTTTGAAAGGAGCTATTTACAAGATTGGGAGTGAAATTGCAGTTCAGTAGCGCTTATCACCCAGAAACTAATGGGCAGACTGAAAGAATTAATCAAATTTTAGAGTCCTATATTAGGTGTTTTTGTGGGGAGAAATCAGATACTTGGAAAGATTGGTTGGGATTGGCAGAGTGGTGGTATAATACTTCCTATCAAGCCAGCATAAAAATGACCCCTTATGAAGCCTTATACGGTTTTAAGCCACAACAAGTTCCACTAGGGGAATTTGCAAATGTAGTTATTCCAGCTACACAGAACCTGATGAGTCAGCGAGAATCAGTTCAGTTACTGCTACAGTCCCATCTTAAAACTGCTCAGGACCGATATAAGTTTCATGCGGATCGAACGCGAATAGATAGACAGTTTCAAGTGGGCGATATGGTTTATCTGAAGCTTCAAAAATACAGACAAAGTTCAGTGGCACAGAGGAATAACATGAAGTTAGCTCCTAAGTTTTTTGGTCCTTATGTTATCCTACAGAAGATTGGAGCTGTGGCTTATAAATTGCAACTCCCTGATACATCGAGAATACATCCTGTTTTTCATGTATCTCTTCTTAAACCACACCATGGCCCTCTACCGGTATCGATCACTCATATACCCAATTCAGATCAATCTGAATTCTTTCCACTGGAGCCAGAGCGCATTTTGCACAGAAGAATGCTTGACTCGGATACTGAACAAATAGTTCGGTGGCTTATAAAATGGAAGCACCTGCCGGAAGAAGAATCTTCCTAGGAAGATAGTACATTTATCATGAACCAGTTTCCTGCCTTTCAATGCTGAAGTTGCAGGATAACAGCTTGAGGACAAGCTGATTCACAAGGGGAGGGGTTTGTCAAATGGCCCAATTAGACTAAGGGTAAGAAGGACTTTTGGAAAGCAAGGGGACAAATGAAAGCAAAGCGGGAATGGAAGTTCAGCTCCCTTATTCAGCATCGGCGGCAAGGTGGTTAGCTTAACCAAAATCTAACTAATTCGAAAACAGAATCCAACAGAGACAATAGAAGCCAACAGACTCAACAACAGAACCAACCATTACAGTTAGGCAATTAAGAGAGTATAAGGATAGCACGAGAAGGGAGAAAGGGAATATGATGTTGTACTGAAATTCAGAACTGGACATACCTTACTTGAGCTTCCTCTTCTTTTAATTCTTCTTCTCCTTCGTTTCTGTCGATCTACTGTAGATGAACTTGAGAAATCAATCAATTTCTCCATTTTGCCCTTGGTCAGTACTGTGCGCGTAACAAATCACCACAACGGTATCCCTCAAAAGCCCATCACAGATAGGCCCAAAAGATGAAGATGTAATTAATTCAATACTTAACATCCATTAAAACTGAGAAATTAAATGGAGTGGGCCTGTGGGCTTGGATTTATTGGAAGTTACCGGAAATGGGCCCCATGAACAGAAGGCAACAAAAGTAACAAATGTGCTGCCGGTGAGGCAAGCGTGGGGAGGGGCAGTGGGACCCGCGCACCTTAAATACTGTTTTCCGTCGGATCCATACCACGCCAGCGCCACCCCTAACTCCGGTCATTTTCATTATTACCCTCTTTTTATTACTTTTTTTTTATTATTATTTTGGTCCAACAAAGTCATAAATTCATATTTGTTACATTCAATGACCTCCCCACAAGATTTGACTTGACATCTGTACCACGTGGTCAAATTTTATTTTCAAGTTAAAAATAGAGAAAAATGCTTTTATAACTAGTTAACATAACTGCTAAAATAATCTTTCAATATTCGAAAGTGTCAACATAACTCTATCTAGTCAGTGAAAGTACTAATATAACCTTCTCCGGCAACTTTTAGCAGGAATTTTATAAAATTATATGTTTGCCTTTCGGAAAAAAAATTAAAATACTAAAAAAGAGGAAATGGCGGTATTACCCTTAGATTCATCAATACTCCAATACCGCCGGACCACCACCATCGGATTAGGTAGGGTTATATCGACACATTATGAAAACTGGTAGGGTTAAATCAGCACATTCCTAAAATTTATAGGATTATATCAGCACATTAGTAAAAAAATGTGGAATCATATCAGCACATATTATAGAATATAGGGATTTTGATGATATTTTATTTATTTTCTTGTGTTTAGTCCGGATTGATGATTGGATGACCTTTGGTGTTGTGTGTGATTGTTATTTTGCTGTGTTCTTCGACCTAGGGTTCTTAATATTGATAAGTTTTGAAATTAGCCTATGATGTGTGATAATGATGTTTAATATTAATGAACGTGTCATGATGTCAAATTTTATGTTGTATAAGATATTCTTATGATGTTATAATTGTGTATATGATAATGTGATCGCTCGTTAAGGCCAGCCAAGTACCACACACTTAATATTTATAATATGTGTTGATATAACCCTATAAGTTTTAAGAATGTGCTGATATAACCCTACAAACATTAGGCGGTGGTCCGGAGCGGCCCGGTGGTGGTCCGGCAAACTATGGGGGTAAAATTGTCCACCTAGTTTTAGAGTTAGCCCAAAGGGTATTTTGGCCAATTTACATAGAGTCAACGTCAAAAAATTGAGGTCAATACCAGAAAGGGGGTCTGAGGGTCATATTGGCACTTTCATTAACTAGTTAGGGATATTTTTGCACTAAAAACTATCATAGGGTTATATTGGCACTTACTCAAGTAGGTAAGGTTATATTGACACTTATCCCTAAAAAATATTATAGTAATGTAAAATGGCAAAGTCTTGGGAAAGATCATCTTTCCATAGATTTAAGAAAAGATGGGGTTTAATTAAAATAATAAAAGGTAAATCGTCTTAGTTGCAATATTAAAATTTTATTATGCAGCATATAGTAGTTATAAAATTTATAACTCGATTCATGCAACCAAAAATTTTTATCTTCATTTCTTCTAATTTGTACTTTAAATCTTGGTGTTCCCATGACTTATGGAAAAACCGTGTTTCAAGAGAGAGACTCATGTAAAATTTAACAAGATCAAGCCGAAGACCTTCATTACCCAAAACAAGTGTTACAAAGCGATCCAAAGATCCAGCTATCTCACCTAATCTATACATTTTCTATCATCAATCTAGCACATTTTTCTCTTAATTTTGGGTTCCTCCAAGTTCTATAGACTATACTCCCTCTGCTAGGGGTGTTAACAAATACCCTACCCACAATATCCGATCCGCCCATCAGTCGGTCCAGTTTAAAATAATTGGGTAATAATTCATTTTTCAGGGTGGGGTACCCTGCCCAAAAAATTTACATCTTACTGGGTCCGGGTCAGGGTTAGGGCCAGGGCCGCAAAAATGCTATTTCTGGGTACCCGGGATACCTAGTAAACTTTAAATATATTTAATTAATTTTAATATTAAATACCAATATTCTAAATATCTACTCTCAATTCTCAATTTCCCATACCTATGCAATATTAATTATTGAATAATGTTAATTAACATAATATTCGAGTGCTAAATTTCCATTTCAACCCCTAATTTTCAATTGTTAATTATGAGTCCGGTCCTCCCTTTCAACCTTAAAATTTTAATTGTACCCACGACCACAACCCTATTATAGCAGTAGTCCAATTAATTTTTTTTTAAATTTGGTTTTCCATCACAATCATATCAAACTTTCATAACCTCTCCACTAAATTAAAGATTGAATTATCCAAACTATTTTGGATAAAGTAGTTTTTTCCATCACTATCAAAAACTAAAGTAGTTTTTTCCATCATTTCAACATATTTTGTTAAATTCATCCAAACTATTTTGTTGTTAAGTGGTCATTATATGCTGAATTTTTCAAGGATAAAAGGTGATAATTATTTGTACAAAAAATATCACGAGAATTAAATTGTTAAACAACATTGTTATCATTCTAAAACTATTTTTTGTGCTGATACAAATTTATGTAACTTAATGAAACAATAATAATCTCAAAAAATTTAAATTTTAAACGGGTCAACGGGTACCATGTTACCGGGTCCGATCAAACCGAGTACCCGCATTGCGGGAACCCTATTTTTCGGGCCGGGCCACGGGCCGCATTTCTAACTACCCGCACATGCGGGTACCCAAAAGTGCAGGAACCCGCTTTTGAACACCCCTACCCTCTGTTTCATTGGATGTGACACACTTTCCTTTTCTTTTCTTTTTTGTGAATTTGGCCTACCTTCCTCTTTTGGTAAGATTCCTTCATTTTCATCCACTCATACTGCTTTTTTTTTCTTTCTAAATTCAATTTCATACACTCATTTTATTCAGCTAAATCCAAACACATAAGGTTAGTGTGCCACATCCAATAAAAAACCAGAGGTAGTACAATCTATGATACTATCAAAAATATGCATCTCTATCAAAGCTTGTCATTTCTCCGCTTCCATATTGCACATACAGCCTCTTGATCTGCTGCAAAACCCATGCTTTCCCCTCTTCCCAGCCATTTGGTCTTCTTTCTTTTCCAAGCCATCCGAGCACTTTCTTCCAAATCTCCATAGTGATTCCGCATTCAAAGAGCATCTGTTGTATGTTCTCCACTCCATCAGACCCTGTCCAACCCCAAATTTCTTCAATCTTTCCTCTGTGGCCAGCCTTTTCTGCCACCCCAGCCATATAATAAAACCAGCTCTGGGCCTAGTAAAGCTTTTGCTCAGTACTTTAGTCCATTCCACATCATGCTGTTCTCGTGACTTACTTTGAAACATTTCAGCTTCTGCACTTTCTGCCACCAGCTCAGTTTCTCCAAACTCTCTTTGCATTTGCCCAATCTTTTCATCATCCAAGACTCATTGTGTTTATGCCCGTTAAAAAAAATGGAGATATGCAACTCCTGAAATTCAAGATCGTATAATGGATTCATATTGTCAGAATTAATGGTTTCGCTGAACGGAATGACAAGATGTGTTTGAATGTGAAAATATAAAATGTATTATATAAAAAGTATCATATTTAGTTTTAAAATACTTTATTTAAGTTTAAAATTTTAGTGTTTAATCTAACAAATGCAGTGTACATGTGAAAAATAAAGTGGGCTGTCCAAATTTAATGATACATCACATGGGACTTCCTCGGCCAAAAATATTTTTTGAAAATTACAAGTGACCAAAAATGAACTATAGCAAGATATTAGTATTCCCTCACTTTCTCTATTATTAGCACACTTTCCTTTTTGCGTTGTTTCTTTTATATTGACACACTTTTTATTTTTGTTGTGATTCATTCAATTTCGTCCACTCATTCTACTTTTACTTTCCACATTCAATTTCATTCACTCATTTTCTTCACTTAAATTCAAGCACATAAACTCATTATGTCACTAATAGATAAACAGGGGAATAACATAAGTAGTGTGATATGATTGATAAGTGCATTACTATGATCTCAAATATTTTAAACCCCATACATATATATATATATATATATATATATATATATATATTTAATGTTTTAAAATCACAAACTTATGTTTTACATCAACTAACCATTAGATTTGGTTATCATTGATATAACTAATATGATTATTTGATGTCTGTTTTTATTTAATAAATTAAAATTCTTATAACCTTGGAAGATTTTTAAAATGTATGACAATGTATAAATAAATATTGTTTGATTAAAGACTTATAAAAATAAGATTTTTTATGATCGATATATGTAAAACTGTATTTGCTGTAACATGAGGCATTCTCGTTGAATATATTGGATGAAAATAAATTCTTTATTCGAGATTTTAAGATAAGTATAAAAATAAATCTTACTCACACCCAATTCAATAAATACCGCGACTCCGGAGGCATATGATACGAGTCTTTGTAGCAGTACTGCTCCGGCCTGCCCCATATCTTTAGGTTGCGCAGAGCAATGATTGGGTGTAATATTAAAACTAGTACATTACATTTTTTATTATGAATTTATTTAATTAAAATTAATAAATTATAAAATGAGACAAATTCTTGAAAAAAAACCATCTTTTCGTGTGCTTATAGAAAATTAAAGATTTTAGTTGTAATATTAAAACATTTATTATGCAACGTGCAATATTTATAAGTTTATGACCCGATTAATGCAACCCAGAAATTTTATCTTCATTTCTTCTTATTTTCAGTTTAAAATTTGAAGTTCTCATAATTCATGGAAAATCCGTCTTTAAAGAGACAGACTCATAAAATGATGGTAATCAAATAAGATAAATCAAAATTTTATGATTTTATCTAGGGGTGGCAAATGGGCGGACTGGTCAAATATGGGTCAGGTAATATGAGTAATAAAAAGATATGGGTATGGTGGAGCCATTTTACAACGGGCCTAAAATGAGTTTGGTTGAAATCCGTTCAACATACGGGTTAAAAAAACTCAAATGCAGGTCAAAAGTGGGTAGATCCACGAGTTTAAATTCATATGGGTTACAATATGCACACAAATGGGCTGGCATGTAAATATGATATTTTTTTACAATTTTTTAAAAGTTCATTTTTTAAAGTTATCCTATAAAAAAATGAACCCTAATGTATATGAACACATCACTGTACTGTAAGTATTATTGTCTTTGAAAAATTGTACGTATTATGTTAGGGCAAAGTTTTGGAAAATACCGTTTTCCCATAATCTTATGTAAAAATGGAGTTTAATTAGAATGATAAAAGATAAAAGATCTTAGTTGCAATATTAAAAATTTATTATACAAAGTGTAGTAATTATAAAGTTTATAACCTGGTTCATATAACCCAAAAATTTTATCTTCATTTCTTCTAATTTGCACTTTAATCCTTGATTTTTCTATGACTTATGGAAAGACTGTCTTTCAAGAGACGAACTCAAACAAGGCAAAGTCTTGGAAAATACCATCTTTTCATAGGCTTATGGAAAGCCGAGGTTTAATTAGAATGATAAAAGGTAAAAAGTCTTAGTTGCAATATTAAAATTTTACTATGCATCATGTAGTAATTATAAAGTTTATAACCAGATTTATGCAACCCAAAAATTTTGTCTTCATTTCTTGCTATTTGCACTTTAAACCTTGGTCTTTCTATGACTTATGGAAAAATCGTCTTTCAAGAGACAAACTCTTAAAACAATTGCCTTCGTCCTTCAAAAATTAGAAATAATATTTTAAAGAGTTAAGTGCTCATATAACCTATATTTTAGTGGTTTTTGCTAATATGACCCTGTGAAGTTGAAAAGTGCAATTGTAACCCTGTGTTTTGCTTTAATATGCTATATAACCCCGGAAGCCTGAATTTAGCCTGAAATACATGAAATAACTATTATACCCCTGTTTTTTTAAATAAAAATTCAAAAAAAGTGTAAAAGCCTATATTGACCTTACCCTTGTAAACCCTAACGAAAAACTTCAAAAGAGAGAAGTCTCGATTCTCCAGGAAAAACTTTCAATTTTATTCTTCTCATACTTCCGCCTCCCCCAAAAATTCAAAACCCTAATAAAAAACCGATTGAAGTGACAAACCGGCGATTGGTGGTAGCGGTGCGACGATGGGATCTGGAGAAACCCGATGAGAGGGAGGGCCACCACGGCGGCCCGACAGCAGGAAGAGCAGAGGATGACCAAGTCAAAAATGTTCACCGATGACGGCGGCGGGAGGTCGTTGCAGAGGGCGGCGGGTGGCTCCGAAAGCTGAAGAAAGAGGCATCAGGTTTATCGGGTTCAATCGCAGCGGTGGTGGTGGGTCTTCTTTGGTCTTCGAAGCTGAAGGGCGGTGGCGAGTGGTCAGACAGTGATGGCGGTGGTTGGGACGAGTGGTGGCGGTGGCTGTGGAGAGTGATGGTGGTGGCGATAGCGGTAGCGGAGATGGTGCCTGGCAGTGGTGAAGGTGGTGGTGCCGGGGATGGTGGCTAGGACAGTTGGTAGTGGTTGGTGGTGCTAGGGTGGCGGCAACGGGTGTCTTTTGCAGGTCTATCCATTTATACAGGTGAGATTATGATCTGATAGACTCAGATGCAATCCTTCTTTGTTCTGTGTCTGAATTTGTTGTCAAGACCTCTAGGAGCTAAAAACTATGCCCGTGTGAATAGATTACCTGTGTTCTCTGGTTATTTACTTATTGATTATTGATCTGATGCACTCGTGTCCTAATTTGATGTCTTGACCTGTGTGGGATTCTTCTTGTTTGTGATGTTTTAAATTTCTTCTATGTTGAATGTGATGCGGCGGCGGTGTGGTGGTGGAGCGATGGATATATGGAGGCAGAGCGGCAGAGATCCGGCGATGGTGGTGGCGGAACAGGTGAAGGTGTTGTTGGAGGTGGGTTTGAAGATGAAGATGAAGATGAAGATGAAGAAGAAGACCCTTACTTAGGGTATTCTTGTCTTTATTTTTTTAGATTTCAAGTCAGGGGCATTTTTGTCCTTTTAATTTTGGTCAGCGCAGGAAATTACAAAGTCAACATCGAAATAGTGCCATAAGGTTATATCGGCACTTCTGATGCAAAAGACAGGGTTACAATAGCATTTCCAACTTCATAGGGTTATATTAGCACAAACCACAAAAATATATGGTTATATCAGTATTTTGCCCTATTTTAAAATTGGTTACGAAAAATATAAAAATGGGTAAATTTACGGGTATGATCCGCGGGTTTGACCAATTTACCCACTCGCAGTTAACCCATAAACCCAACCAGTTTGACCCATATTTTTTAATTACCCATTTGATCCATTGCCCATGTAAATTGTTACCCATTTAATCCATACTCACCAAAATTTAAAATAAATAACCCACGAATTGCGGGTCAATATTGCCACCCCTAATTTTATCATAAATTAAATACAATTAGGTTGAAGAGAATTCTTACTTTCTTTTCAATGAATTACTAGTTTGACTTTTACGTTTAACGGGAGCATAAAGTCGTGCTAATGTGTTGAAAATCCAGTTGTAATTAGTCGAGTCGGGTGAATCTGGATGCCAGCTGTAGATGTCAGAGCCTTGCCAGCCTCACGAACACGGAACACGACAGAAGATAATTAGTAATCCTACGTCACTATCTTATATTATTCTTTATCAATGTGTGACCACATATTTAATAGTTATATAAACAATAATATTATCATATATGATATTGTTTAATTCATCATAATAAATAGTTTGTTAATATCAATTTTCTATTTGTCGTTACATACGTAGACGTTCAAACATGTTTCTTGAACAATATAATAATAATGATGATGCAAATTCAGGTGGAACAGAAGGAATAGATCCAATACCACTTCCCTCTATAAAATAATTAGTAAATTGCTATATCACGCCCTGTATTTTACTTGATTACACCCTATATTTATACTATTTAATATACAATACGTATTTATAATTTAATTTAAATTAATTAATATTAAATAAAATTTATTATTAATTTAAATAAACCTGCTCCGCCGCCGCCGCTGCCACCAATGTTGACATAAAAAATAATTATTTATATGTTGACATTCATTTTAAAACGTATCATATTTAAATGTATGTATTTCATTGCAATGAATAAAAATAAATGTCAAATTACCTTATTAGTCTCACTAATTATAAAATGTCCTTATTTAACAGTTAGTCGGTCTAAAATAAGACTTTGTTGTATATAAATAAATAAATATATACACATATTTCTATCAAAAGTACTCTATCATCGTATAAAAAATCTAAACATTTTATTATTTCAGATTATGCGTTTCTTTGGATTTTATTCAATATATATAGTATATATATATTATAATGAGATATTTATGGTTTTAAATATATATTTAGAAGTTATATGTTTTAACAAGTTATGATTGATTATATATAGTAAATAATTAAAATAAGTAACATATTATAATATTTGCATGTTAATAAGTTATGATTGATTATACATAATAGGGAATTAAAGCCAGTAACATATTATAATATTGGAATATATGTTATTTTTAGATAATTTTTTGGGCTTAGGGTAGTCAAAATGACTCAAATATCCTCGATTGACTGACAGAGAGAGCAAACAATATCTATTATAGGGTGTTTGGGAAAATATATCTTTTGAAGTTATATATTTTAACAAGTTATGATTGATTCTACATAGTAGGGAATTAAAACAAGTAACATATTATAATATATATGTTATTTTTAGACAATTTTTTGGGCTTAGTGTGAACAAAATGACTTAAATACCCCTCAATTGACAGAAAGAAAGCAAACAATATCTATTATAGGGTTAACAGATAAAAAGTAAACAATATCTATTATACGGTGATTGAATTAACATTTTATATGATTCTTGAAAGTGGAGTCATGGTCATGGATCTTACCTTTTGGTACTCATTTTTTCTAATTATGTAATAAAAATATATGTTTCAATTGAAAATAGATAGCATTTTGAAAATGGTGTCGAAGACACATTATTATAGCAAAAGTGAAAAGATGTGTACATTTAAAAGACAGATATTATTAGTAAACGTTGAAATAAAATTTTTAATTAAAAGGGGATGGTCTTATGTGAGGCAGACACTTTAGGCAGGGTACTTTATATAATTATAACAATATTTTAATTCCATGACCTATTTTTAATAATTTTACATGAGTCTATCTTTAATTATTTTACAAGGACCTATCACTAATAACTTTTCAGGGGCTTTTTCTTCCATTTTTTCTCCATTATTTTTCCACCTCCTGTAATCTGCAAAAAAATTCAAAAAAACATCTAAAAACTATTTTAAATATGCAAAAAATCAATAAAAAACTGCAGCAAAAAAAACATTAACAAAAAATTATAAAACATCAACTAAAAACGGTAGCAAAAAAAATTAAAAAATCAAATAAAACTGCAAAAAATATATAATAAATTAAATAAAAATCAACAAAAAATTGGAAAACAACGTCGACTATGACTAACAAAAAATCAACCGAAAATCATAAAAATCTCAACAAAGCTAAATTATCATTTAAAAAAAACTACAAACATCAACTCCCAACAAACAACGATTGAAACACTTACAAGTTATAAAATAAGCACCTACAACTTCCATTTGAAGCACTAACAAAAAATGAAAAATGTCAACATAAGAAAAAAAACACTACATAAAATCAACCATATCATCAAAAAAGCTACAAACATCAACTCCTAACAAGCAACGATTGAAGCACTTACAAGCAACGATTGAACCATTTACAAGTTGTACTCTAAGCACAAATGTGTTTTCAAAACAAACACAAGTTATAAAATAAGCACCTACAACCTATATTTGAAGCACTAACAAAAAATGAAAAACGTCAACGTAAGGACAAAAACACTAAAAAAAAATTAACCACACCAAAAATCTACAAACATCAACCCCTATCGCCTAAAAGTTATATAGAAAATGAAAATATCAACACGAGAGATAAAAAAAACTACAAACATCAACTCCTAAAACCTGAACCTCATCCCGAAAAATGAAAAATATAAGAAAAAAGATACTACAAACATCAATTCCTATTACCAAACCTCAGCCGAAAAATGAAAAACATCAACATGAGAAAAAAAAACTGCAAATATCAATCATATCACCTAAAAAAACTACAAAACCTCAACTCATATCAATTAAATCTCACCTGAATCATGAAAAACATCAACATAAGAGAAGAAAAAGGTAAAACATCAACAAAAAGCTAAAGTACCTCAAAAATAAAAATTCTTCAAAAAAATGTTCTTGTGGGATTTGAACTTGGGTCACCAACCTCAAAGCATAAAGCAATAACCACTAGATCATAGACTCGTATTGAACATATACTCAATCAGATAATATTAAATCTCAACATATACATCAAGAATATAAAATCTTAAAAATAAAGGTTATACAGAGACTCGAACCCAAGACCTCTAACCTCAATGTCTAGGATCCTAACCACTAAGTCAATCAACTATTGTTGAATAATACTTCAGTCAAACACTAATAAACCTCAACTTGAATTTGAAAACATAAAAAAGTTTTAAACAAAGGTCACACAAGACCTTCAACCTCAATGTCTAGGACTCTAACCACTAGGCCAATAACCTTTTGTTGAATATTATCTCAGTCAATCAGTAATAAACCTCAGCTTGAATTTGAAAAACATAAAACAAGAAATGAAAACTCACCTCTCTCGGAAGCAGAAACTCAGTCCGTATGTCCGTCGTCGTCGTTAACGTTGCCGTCCACCATCTGCCGGTCGTGCGTGTTTGCACGCGTGATCTTCTTCCTCACAGGGCATGTGGATCTCACGTGCGTCGTCTCCTACTTCTTCTCGATAGCGTCGTTCATCGTCTCTTGCTTTTTCTCGTCGGCGTCGTCATCGTGTTCTGCTTCTTCTCACCACGCCATCACCTTCGTTGCGCCTCAATATCCTCGCCATCGTTGTGCCTCAATCTCCTCGCCGCCGCCGAAGCACTATAGCGCCGTCGTTGATTGCTCGACATAGTAGCAGAAGAAGAAGCTCAGATCGGCAGAGCGGTTACGCCGTTGCCGCTAACTATCTCACCGTCGATAGAAGAAGCTTCCGATCGAAGCTTGAGGCACAATGGTGGAGAATTGGTAAATCGGTGCTGGAGCGGTGGAGAATCGGTGCTGGAGCGATGAATAATCAGTGGAGATCGGTGCCAAGGGTTTTGTGGCGTCGAATTGCAGAGAACGTCGATGAGATTCCGGCAGAGGCGGCGAAAACCGGTAGAAACCCAGTGGTAACCGCTGCCGAAGGCGGTTTCCGATCGGGATTCGAAAAAATGAAAAATAGGATTTTTTTGTGATATATATAGTATTTCAATAATTGCACAATAGGTCCCTAAATTTATCACTATATTTATTTTAAAAACCCACCCCAAATTTCAAATTTATACTAATTGTATAATAGATCCTGCATAAAGTTTAGGCTGCCAAAGTAAGACTTTGTGAATTAAAAGCGAATGCTATTTCATTTATTTGCTTAAGAGTGTGTTTGGTGGAACTGTACATTTAATAAAATTAATTTATTTAAAAATTAAAAGAGACCAACTCCTAATTTCCTTCAAATATATATTTTACCATCAAAATTAAAGCAAAGTTTTGGAAAAGACGGGCTTTAATTAAAATAATAAAAATATAAAAGTTTTAGCTGCAATATTAAAAATTTATTATGCAACCTATATTAGTTATAAAGTTTATGACATGATTAATACCACCAGAAAATTTTATTTTCATTTATTCTAATTTGCAGTTTAAACCTTGATTTTTCCATGACTTACGAAAAAATCATCTTTTAATAGACGGACTCTAAAATTAATATTTTTAAATTATAAATAAATAAAACCAACTTATAATTTCTATCATAAACTCTCCAAGTCATGCACCATATCTCTAAGAGTCTCCCTCGTACGAGACCGTCTTATGGTGAAATCAGAGACAATAGGCAAAGTAAGATAATGACAAACTAAATTCGGGGGCAGAATATGGAATACTTTGGACTTGAGGTTATAAACAAAATATTCGGAAAACTTGGGGGACCAAACAGCAAATATAAGAAATTTACCCAAACAACGCGTCTTCCTTCATCTTCCTTGCTCGCCGGCGCCGCCTCCCCCTCCGACGTCGCCGCCTCGGTTGCTCCGCCGTCCCGCCTCGTTTCTCCGTCGTCCCGCCTTGCTTTCTCCGTCTTCTTCGACTGAGATTTAGAGATTTGCAGAAACCAAAAACCTAGTTTGAGGCTGGAGGTTGCGCTGTTTTCCGGCTTCAATTTGCAGCCGGTGATAATGAATAAGCTCAAAATCTCATTCGATGAAGTTCTCTGACCCCGATTCTTTTGTTTGCAACGGACTTCCGGCTTCAAATCGCATCGCGTCGGAGGCTAGGGATTTGCGAGGAAGTTGCATCGGCATCTTCGTCAGCGGGAGTAGGAATCAAGTTCTTCGTCGGTTACCAGTGGCCAAGGTTTCCAAACTCTGGAAGGGTTCGAGGTCGAGATTTTTTCAAATCGTCGCTTGCATTTTGACTGAGGGCAGATTTTGGCGGACTTCTTTCTTCCCCGTTTCTGTAAATGAATCTTGTTTGCCGTCTTTGCTCCTCGAGGTTTGCAATTCACTGTTACGCTTTGCTAATGCTTTCTTTAACATCTTTGTTTCCTCCTCCATTGCCAGTAGCCTTTCAGTAAGCAACTGATTCTCATTATAAAACTTCTGCACATTGTCAGAGGGATAGTTTGGTAAACCAGACAAATGCAACATAGGAGACTTCATGGGAGACCTCTCAGTCGAGGTTCTCGAAGTCCATAGCAGCAGGTCCGGGCAACTTCTTTCTAGCAAGACAACGTAACCTTTGGCACTCTGCTTCTAGCTTTGTAATATTCTTAACTCCTTCCAAGTGGCGCTTGTTTGCCACCTCTGCTGGTGTAGCACTCATGTTCTTTTCCTCATTACGAATCCATAGCTCCTTTGTAACAATATGGCCTTCATACTTCAGTGCATTTATTTCCTTTTGACATGAATCAATGTTGCCCTTTAGACGCTCAATCTCACCACCAGCTTCTGATTTTTCCTCATTCAACTGGATAAGCATGCTTGAACGGTCTTGCAAAGATCTTGAAAGCGCAGCATTTTCAGCAGCAGGTCTGAGAAATTCCTGGTCCAAGTTTGATGTCTTGGCTTCAAGATCATGCTTTAGCTTGTCAAACTGTTTGTTTTTGCTCAGCATATCATCATGAATCGCTCGATTCAAACTCCGAACGAGAAAGTTACGTTCAAAACCGTACCAACCATTTATGGTGATCCATCGCTTCTTCAATATTCGCCGCCATTCGCCCTGCATAAATATCATACAAAATTACTAAAAGATCAAACTAGTGTTGAAAATATACATTCCACTGTTGTAGCATTCGAATAAACTATTTTGACATTCCACTTATATCCACTGATCTTATTCTTTTTTTACACGATAATTTACAGATGTAAAATGATACGTATCACTTTATGTATATTACAGATGACAAAGACATAAAACATCATACACCAACAACTCAAAATCGAAGGAATTCATTGTATTATCACCGGTACTACAAATACATATAAAATTAGCATAGAAAAATATTAGTCGCCATAACTACCAAACCATTAAACATCATTCTGTACAAACGAGTTCAAATTCCCTAAAAATCACTAGCATAATAATTGAAAAAAGCCAAAACAACCTAAACCATTAACAACAATCTAGTGTCTAGGCTTTAACAAATAAACCAATATTTATAAAATATCATTCTCACACAATACATCCCAAACAATCAAATTGTATTTCTCCCATGACTTGTTTTCCTTCATTGCTCGCTTGTTCATAGACTTGCCTCCTCTCCTGCTGGTTTTGAAGATGATGACTCTTCTACTCCACCAACGACAAGATTAAAGGTTGGCGTCGGTCCTCTATTCAATGGAACATCTTCAGTAGCAGGATTCCTAAGAGTATTTTTTTAAAAATCTCATCAATGACATCGTAGACCTCTGTCTTGGAAAGTATTCCTATGAAATAAACATAAAACATCACATAGAGTAATTAAAATATTAATATTTAGAATTAAAAATCACAATAGCACACATAACATGACTGACAGCTACATTGTGAAACATCAAATACATTATTTAAAACATAAATACAAATATTTAAAAACATCAAACAATACACACTAAAAAATCAAAACAAAAAACTGAACATCAATTGCACACTTAAAACACTACAAACATCACATACTGATACTGAAACTAAAACATCACACCAGCACAAATAACAATTCTTAAAACCTAAACATGAAACATCACACAGAAAACCCGAAACATCAACAACAGTATGTAAAACATCACATCTGAAAAATAACAAAATTTACAGATCTTCCTTCCTTCTCGATTGCAACAACGGCGGGCAAGCGTTCTTAGACATCTAAGAAACAACAATAACACGAAAATTTGCACAAATTTTAACAAAACCCTAAGATATCACACACAATCAAAATTGAACATCAATCGCACACTTGAGCATGAAAACACCACAATCATCAAGCGCTGAAATTGAAACATCACACGAACACTGATAACAATACTTAAAGCCTAAAACTTGAAACGTCACACTGAAAACAAGAAACATCATTAAGTGTACCTAAAAAATCACTGCTGAAAATTAAGAAAACTTACAAATCCTTCTTCCTTCTCGATTGCAGCAACAGTGGGAAGGTGCACTAAGACATCTAAGAAACAACAACAACACAAATATTAGCACAAATATTAACAAAATCCTAAAAATCACAAACACAATCAAAACAGTAAAACAGAATATCAATTGCACACTTAAAACACTACAAGCATCAAATAATGAAATTAAATCATTACACCAACACAGATAACATACTTAAAACCTAAACATGAAAGATCAAAGATAAAACCTGAAACATCAACAACAATATTTAAAACATCACATCAGCGCAACAGTGGGCAAGCATTCTTAGACATTCGAGGAACATCAACAACAATAAAAAAAAATTAGCACAGATCATACCAAAACCCTAAGATATCACACACAATCAAAATTGAACAATTAAGCATTAAAACACCACAAGTATCAAGCGCTAAAATTAAAGCATCATAACAACACTGATAAATGTACTTAAAGCCTAGAACCTGAAACATCACACTGAAAACGAGAAACATAATTAACCATACTTTAAACATCACAGCTGAAAATTAAAAAACTTACAAATCCTTCTTCCTTCTCGTTTACAGCATCAATGATGTAAATCTCTTTAGACATCTAACTAACAGCAACATCAACACAAATATTAGCACAAATCCGTAAGAACAACTCATAAAACACACACACAAAATAAAGAAATCCCCCAATATTAACAAAGTGAACAACATAAACCCTATAAAATCACATGAACCAAAATAAGCAAACAAAAATTGAAAAAAAAACAACAAAATATACATAAAAACTCTGAGAAAAAATATTACCTTAGAAGATAAACACAAAATGAAACTCATATTGTGTTCAGCCGTCGAAAAATTTGCCAAAAACTCCAAAAATTGTGCGCAAGAAAGGAGGAAGAAAATTGGAGAGGAGGTGCGGTTGAATGAAAGAAAATGAGCTCGAATTGAAGGAAGATGGAAGAGAAATTGAGAAGAGGGAGAAGAAAGAGATTTGCATTGGAGATAGAATATGGAGAAATGGAGATGAAAGAGAATAAGGAGGTTTTATGCGTTGGAGAAGAAAGGAGATGAGAGAGAGAGTATTAGAAAAATATGAGAGAATAATGAGGAAATGTTAATATTTATACATGGACTTAAATGTAAAATAGTGAAATTTCACATCCAACCCATAGACTTTTAAAACTTTAATTGGAAACCCCATTTGCAATTAAATCCTTGGTCTCACTATGAGACGATCTTATACAAGACTTTGTCTATTCTAATCAGGGTGCACGAAGAAATAAACTTGGGTAATATGCAAATATAACCCTATATGTTGGAGAAAGTGCAGATATACCCAAAGTTATTTTTTAGTGCAAATATAACCATAACTATTATACATAAGTGCAAATATAGCTCTAAAGTCATTATTTCAGCATTGACTGGTTATTTCCGGCTATTTACCAACATGAAATGATCAAAATGCCCTTTCATCCTAATACTAAAATTAAAAGGATAAAATTGCCCTTTGCTGCCACCACAGCCACGGTTCCACCACAAGTAGCCATTGCAACACTCGCCACCGCCCCACCACAACCACCCAACCAGCCCTGCCCCACCACAACCACCCAGCCAGCCCCGCCCCTCCACTTCCACCCCTGTCACCACCACCAACAAGGCAACAACCATCTAGCCATCACTGTCCAACCCCACCACCAGCCATTATGCACCATTGCCCAGCCTTATCACCAGCCATCCCGCCACCGTGCACCAATCTCGTCCAGCTCAGGGAAACAGCGCTTCATTCTCCGGCGACAATGCACCACAGCAAGAATCTTTCACGCGCCACCTCCTCTGCCCTAGCCTCCCGCATCCCCATCCCAGCTCTCCACTGAAACCCTAGCCCCACGCCACTTCCGCCACCATCGACCATTATTTCTGGCGTCGCTCAGCTAAGCGCCGGAAAATCAAGACCCTAGCCCCACCGCATGCTATCTTCGTCCACCACCGCGCCACCTCCCCTGCCCACTATGCTCTATCTCCTTCCACTGCAGCGCCGAATCTTCCTTCCACCGCAGATTCGAGGATGATTAATAGTGCACTGGGCTGGTGGTGGAGGGCAACTGGCAATGCAACATAGGAGATAGAGAGTACTCGGATCAATAAAAATTGCAAATAAGTCTTAGTCTCAAGATAAGGAGATTTTGGTGGAGATTTTGGTGTTTTACGTTTTAGGGGTTGCACTTGGAAGTGATGGATGTAGTAAATGAGGTTAAAAAAACTGAGAAACCAAGGTTGATAGGTGGATTAGTATGGCATGTGATGGATTTGCAGAGAGCGAAGAAACAAGATAACTTTTAGGGTTTTAGGGGCATAAATGTAATTTCAATATTTTGTGTGTTTTTCAATTTTTTATTGAGGAGTAAAATAGTATTTTCACTAAATTTAGACCTCCAACTATTGAAAAAATTTATTTTTACACTTTTATCAATTATATAGAGTTATATATGCATTTTTGCTCAATAAACTTTCCTCCTTTGTACGAAGGGGGCAACGCGAGATTTAGACTTTTGGGCCTATAACCACTTCATCAAGCTGACCGGCCATTTTACTTCCTTCTTTAATCCATTTTAAATGTAACAATATGCATCCAAAATGGAGAGTATTGGGTCAAACTCACTTATCGAAGCCCAATACTTTGAGTACTTAAACTAGTATTAAAATTTTAATATCTCCCAAGTAGAAATGAGATTGAATGTCAATGAAAAATAAGAAGAAGAAGAAAAAAAGATATGTCATATGAAGGAGTGATATATAAATAAAGGATAGAGTGAAAAGTGAGATTTGAATATGAATTAGATAAAAAAATATAATTAAACTAAATTGAACTGAACAAAAATATAATTAAATAAAAAAGAACATGACCTTAACTGGTTAGCAACTTAATTAGAGGATATTTCTTATTTTTTAAATTTAATGGCGCTTATATTATTAGAATTCAATGTGAGGTAAACAAACAAATAGCATTAATTAATTGTATAATTTAGCATTTCATCATTCTACCATCATATCAAATAGTATGATGTGTTCATCAAAACAATGAACAAAATGTTAATTGAATTATATATTTACGATTTTATTTTGGCCGAATAAGTAACTTTACTTGACACCCTAAGAAGAAAATACACTTGCGATGAAAATACTTTAGTAGATTGATATATTCCCTTTATCATAATTTAAACTACACATATATTCTTGTACACTAATCTCTATCAAAGTCTAACCGCATATTTAAATAGATACGTGAGTAACAATATATAATTACAGTATTATTAAATTTATCCTGACAAGTAGTTTTTTTATCACAACCTTTTATTTGTTACATTACCAATCAAATATGTTTATTAAATAACGAGATAATGATTAGAGTGACGCGTGAACCGACTTTTGTGAAACTCACTTTTCTTACATGGATGCTCCTAACATAATCCTGGGATGAAGTAACTGATGATGAAGATAACGATCCGTTAGCAAAGCAAAAAGGTTGGCCGTGTATATTGAGACGTCTAGGTTACAACTACAACAACTCTCACACAGCCTCTCCCGTTCTCTCTCACACAGTCGCACTTTGGAGAAATCATTGGTGGACAGATGGCGGCTGCTGAGCGCAGTAAAGCCCGGCCCAGCTCCCACTTGGCAGAAACACGAAGACCACGTTTTCAGCTGGCCTGATTTACCCGCCCTTTCGATCCATCCTCTGTTTTTCGTGAGCAAGATGTAACGATGATTGTGTGAGATGAGGAGCGTATGGTTACATCCAACTTGAAGATATTCCTACGTTCCGGCTTTTGTCGGCTTTCCGAACCGTTGCTAAAGCTCACTCTCTCATCATAATTGCCATTTAACGGAAAGAGATGCAACTTACGCATCTGACAACGACCCTTCCATTTTATCAGAACAAAAAAAGTTGCATAATATAATACTACTATCATGTTCTTTGGGAAAAAGGGCTACTTTTTAATTAAAAAAGCGTTACTCCTATCATTATCATGATCAATTACGTGTTCGAGTGTTAAGAATTGTGGTTTACAACCCTTATCAGAACCAATTGCGTGTTCAAGGGTTAAGAATTGTAGTTCACGATCCTTATTAGTGTTGTATTTAGAATTTCAAGCCCAGGGCGCTTTTGAAGAAAGGAGGGAAAGTTGGCGATGGAATTTGTAAGAAGTACGGAGGCCGAACTTGCAGAGAGAGAGAGAGTTGGAGATAGGTTTACAATGGAATAGAAAAGAATTGACGAGTGCACTGGGGTTGGAAAAAAAACCACCAAATCAAAATACCCTATAGATAAATTTGGAAGGTGGCAACTAACACTCGCACCCTCGTAGATATGCCCTTAGCTAATCATAGCCTACATAGTTTTACATTCACCAACCCGAGAAGTAAATTGCACATGTGGAATGCTCTCCAATTATAACTATCATCAACTAGCAACCGCACATACGAAATGCGCTTCAATAATAAACCAAACACTGAATTGGTGTAATAAAAAAATCAACCGTGGAAGATATTATAATAAGATTAGCGGATCTGATCGAAGTTATCTACGGAGTAGATGATGCTACAAAGAGAAGAGTAGCCGCACATGTATCCTTCACGCAGTCGTGATTTCTTAGTCACCCATCGGATTTGATAACTCATCATTTGCCCTTTCTGGAGTTCGTGAAAACCAATTATCCTCGCTTTCTTTCCCTTATTTGGGAGAGCTGCATTGTTCGGGCATGTGCCGTTTCCAGCCTAATTATACACTGTCACCTTCACCAACGATCGATGCAACGCCCGGATTAGCTCATCCATACTTATCTTCGGTTTTGATTGATTGCCCGTGTAAACTTGGATCCAAGGTTCATTAATTTTTGTGTTAATTACATGTCGGAAATCACTGGTTGCAATGAAATGATGAGGAATATACTACCGACAAAGCAAGAGAGAGCAAATGGAATTGGTCATCTGCGGCCTTCACTTAATTTTGATGATGGACTGCCCAAATATTTACCTCCTCAGATCTGATGTTCGAAATAGTATCATTCTACCGCTTATTTGTTACCTTATATATTGCATTTGTTAAATTACATACAAATTTTTTTAAAAAATAAAAATATTTTTTATATTATATGTTTTTTATATTTTTGCCTTCAAATACATATTATTACTTGTTTTAACTTATAAAATGCAACATTTAAATTTTATTTAAAAAATTACAACATTTAAGGTAAATTCCTATGTGGACTGTCCATAACCTTATGGAAATGCCGCATTTCCTGAGACTTTCCCATGAGTAAAATATTTGCAAGCTGTGTTTGTTAGAGAATGAATCCGAGAAACTTATACAACAATTACTGTATTTTATTTTTTTGTTAAACACTGTATTTTTTTTAGTGAAAAATATATTTTTAAATTTAAATACCCGTACTATAATCTCCGACTTATATATATAACACTATATATTTTTTGGAGTATAATAAAAATTTTATTTTCAATATACCGTGATTATTTCATAAACTTAATTAAAAAAATACTTAGCCGATCAAATGACACCTGATTTTAACAATTGGCTATTTTGTTCACAATTCTATTTTTCAGATGCTCTACTACTCCTACTTTGTGTTCTTTCATAATATATACTTCTCTACTTTTCTAATATTATATTCTATCAAAATTTGACTTTATATTTGAATAGATTTATGAATAATATCTAAATATCAATTTTTTATTTTCCTCATTATACATAGATAAATATATTAATAATTAAGCATATTTATATGATAACTTAATATGATTACTATACAATTTAAATTGGGATTGAGGAGCATGTGAATTAATTAAAGACTAATTTCAGTTGAGTTGATACAAGGCCGTGACTCGCGAGGCCAGAAAATTGTCCGTTCTTGTTTCTCCACGTCATGGTTAATGCATGTACATACATCATCAATATAGTTAGAGCATACAATTACTCTATCCGACCCACAACTATTTATATTTTTACGTTATTCAATAATCATATTTAATCGTTAATATTTTTAATAATATATAATATTTTTATATATAAAATTAATATTTAAAAATAGATATTAAAATAAATTTAATAATATCTTATATAATATTTTTACTATACATATATTAATTTATATTTAATATTAAAATTTACCAAATTTAACTTAAAAAAAATAAATAAGTCAATAATTTTGGGACAAGGGAATATTTGGCAAGCCTATCTAGCTAGTATGTACGTGTATTAATACTAGCAGTTCATGGAGTGCGTATGTATCTTGCATACGTACATCTTAGATACCAATTAAATCAATATGTAACTATATATATTTGTAAGACAATATTATTTTTAAAAAAAATAATAATGATAAATCCAATAAAAATATACTATAGGCAAAGACTTGGGGAATGCGGTCTTTCTATAAGCAATGGAAAGACCAAGGTTTAAAGTGTAAATTAGAATAAATGAAGATAAAATTTTTGGGTTGCATGAACCGGGTTATAAAGTTTATAACTACTACATGTTGCATAATAAAATTTTAGTAGTGCAACTAAGATTTTTTACATTTTATTATTTTAATTAAATCCCATCTTTCCATAAGGTTATGGAAATACGGTCTATCCCAAGAGTTTGCCTAAGTTTTGTAGGTTTAGTTGACTCTCGCTTGCGATTATTGTTCACTATCAACATGTGAGTTTACAATATATACCTATACACATCTAAGTGTGGGTAATGAATACCTAATTAGTCGTTATAATTAATTATTTAATTATTTATTTTTAATAGATAATTATCTATAACTACACTTAATACCTATTCCAACACCTCCATTAATCACCTAAAGAATTAATGTGGGGATAGATCAAATGTTGTTATAAATATCTTATTTTAACAATTATTGATGCACGTAAAGGTAATTTAGTTGCAGTGGTAATTTAAACAAGCAGTCCGATGTACTGAAAATAAGTAGGATCCGGTCACTATTTAAAAAAATATATTTTTTCATCGAAGAAAATAATAAAGGGCTGCGGATTACTATTAAGTAATGTCATTAACCTGTCAGTGCGTCATTAAGTTGTTTTGAGATAAATACATCCATATACAAGAATCGTGTACAATGCATGTACATCCCTAAAATAGTATCCTATGTTTCTAATTCTCGAAATCTATCCAACTTAACCTTAATCCTATGCTCATTTGAAAATAAAATAAGTACAGTGGCAGCGTCCCCATGAGCTATCATATCAAAATTAATTTTAATCACGACAATTTGATCATGTGCCTTTTACCTGATATCAAAGGATCTAAACTAAATTTAAATCAAATTATATTAAAATAAAGTAAACGAAAATTACATAAATTGAACTGGACGCAATTGAAATGCATTTAAACTGAAAAATAGTACGTTCATGATCATTAATTAGTCACTCATCAAAAGAGCGTGGCTATTTAATATGGACGCTCATGTATTGTGCATGATAGAAACCTGTCGCCTGAACTTTATTCATTACAATGAGGATATACATGGGATGAGTTAGAACTCATCCATATGGTTCATGAATCTACAAAAATACAATGCGCAAAAACATACGTTAAAGATTAAAGCCTGTTTCTGCACTTTCCTTCTTTGGACACCACCCATTATTCATTCCAATGCTATGGCTTCACAAGCACAATACCCATTTGAGATGATCCATTGTGTAAAATTGGCTGTTATTGAACTATTTTTTTATTTCATATAATTAATTAGTATAGTTTTCTGAGTCCGTCTCTTGAAAGACGGTCTTTCCATAAGCTATGGAAAGACCAAGGTTTAAGGTGCAAATTTAAAGAAATTAAGATAAAATTTTTGGGTTGCATGAATCGGGTTATAAACTTTATAACTACTACATGCTGCATAATAAATTTTTAATATTGCAACTAAACCCCTTTGCCTTTTATTATTCTAATTAAACCCCGTCTTTCTATAAATCTATGGAAAGACAGTCTTTCTCAAGACTTTGCCTTAAAATAAACGTATGTATAATTAAAAATATAATAGTAGGATTAAGGCCCTATTTTTCAGAGTTTATCTGTATTTTAATTCAATTCAGTTCAATGTAAATTTAATTTTGGTGAAATTTAACTTAATTTAGTCATACAATATTATTTTTCAACGCTATTATTTTTAGTTCCATTCAGTTCAATTCAGATCAGATCAAGTCATATCACTGCAGATAAGCTCCATAGAACAAGGCCTAAGTATTAAATTTTATGAAATTAAAATTTACTAAAAGAGTGAAGTGATGGCAAAGTCTTAAGAAATACCGTCTTTCCATAAGTTTATGGAAAAATGAGGTTTAATTTACTTAATCATAAAAAGAAAAATGTTTTAGTTGCAATATTTTTTATTATGCAACGTAGTAGTACATATAAAGTTTATAACCAAATTAATGCAACCCATAAATTTTAGAGTCCGTCTCTTGAAAGACGGTCTTTCCATAAGTTATGGAAAGACCAAGGTTTAAAGTGTAAATTAGAAGAAATTAAGATAAAATTTTCGGGTTGCATGAACCGGGTTATAAATTTTATAACTACTACATGTTGCATACTAAAATTTTAGTTTTGCAACTAAGACTTTTTACCTTTTAATATTCTAATCAAACCCCGTCTTGAAGAAACCATTGATATAAGCTTGGTGTCAGCTCGGAATTCAGTTTGGAGGATGAAGAAGAAGATTCAGTTTGAGTTTTTGGCGGTTGGCAACAGGTTTTCAAATACTGGCGCCAGAGAATTCAAAACTTAGTTAAACGCAGGATTTGTTGTCGTTTTACTTTCCTTCCATTTTCTGTTGTAGCTTTGCCCACGTGGACGGTAGTGATTGATTGCAGTATTTTGTTTTGGTTTTTTTGTTGGCTGAATAAAAACCACAGAGTAGCAGCACATTTGGCATGCTCTTGAGAACCAAATACTGAATCAGAACTTTTTCCTTCATCTCTGTTTTCTCTATTTTCTTCCATAGCTTATTTGCTTCTTCACGTCTTTCCATAAGCCTATGGAAAGACCGTCTTTCCCAAGACTTTGCCTAAATTTTATTTGTATCTCTTCTAATTTACAGTTTAAACCTTGATCTTTCCATTACTTATGAGACGGACTCTGAAGTGATTATAAATTTTAAAAATAGGCCTTAACAGTAAACTTGACCAGAAAGTTAGGAATGAAGCAACTGTTATCTAAATTAATCATGATTTGAACCGGTAATAATGTGTTAAAGGTCTTAATTAGGGTCATAATCTGGGGTAGGTTGGATAAGTTGATGACTCTTGAGAGAAATTGACAAGCCGAAGCCCTCGATGGCTGCGGCCCGACCCGGCCCGGCTCACGTTCACTCGTCAGTCATCAGTTCATCACTGAGCCAAACCCGGCGACCGACGGCGACTTTCCGATCGCCATCGACGGTGATGACCTGGTGCGAAAATGCCGCTGGGCCCACACCCCATGTGGGCCTAATCGAAATATACTATCTCCCGGAGCACATCTTCTTGTGAAAAGGGGCGTGGGTTCGGAATCTATGCCACGTTTCGATCACTACTTAATCCAACAAAATGCAATGGGGTCCTTTACTTTCTCTCTATTTGCTCTCTTGATTATTACTACTACATCAATTCTTACATGTCGTAGTTATTGAATGGTAACTAATTAGTAGCTTGAGAGAGTTTTGTGTTAGATTTAACGATTGGGTCAATAATAAAAAATGGTAAATATTTTGGAAAAGATATTTTTTCATAAGTTTATGAAAAAATTGTATTTAATTAAAATAATAAAAGGTAAAAAGTCTTATTGCAATATTAAAAATTTATTATGCAACGTGTAGTTAAGAAGTTTATAACCCGATTCATGCAACCCGAAAGATTTATCTTCATTTATTCTAATTTGCGCTTTAAACATTGGTCTTTCCATGATTTATAGAAAGACCGTCTCAAGAGACGGACTCGTAAAAATTTATTTTATAAGTTTTAGGGTCTAATTATAATAATTGATAAGTTTATATTCATTTTAAAATAATTTCATAATTATAGGTATCTTATTTCAATAAATTAAAATAAATACTCCCTCCGTCCCAGCCTATTTTGCACAGAACTTTTTCACAGTCTCCAGTAAATATGTTTGACTCTAAATATGTGCAGCTACTAATAATAATGACACAAAAAAATTAACATTTAGAAACTACATGTTGTGATGAATCTTACCATATCTCATACGATAAAATTATAGTTCATATAACTATTCAAATATGTGGTCAAAGTTTGTCATCTTTAACCAACAAAAAATTCTGTGCAGAATAGGATGAGACAGGGGAAGTATGAAATCACCATATTAGTTGTATGAATTATAAAATGACCGTAACAATTAGTCGATTTAAAACGAGACTTTGAGTAGTAATTTATACTAATTATTAAGGGTTTAGGATTTAGGAGTATATTCTTAAATATATAAACTACTACACAGAGTCTTGTTATATATCACGTAACCATTAAATGAGTCATTTTTAACATTATATATAATTTGATGAATGTTTTCATTTATTAAAATGAGGGTCTCATAACATTGAAAACCTTTTAAAATATATGTTGAAATATAAATAATTATAATATGACAATAAAAGCTATTGAAATGAAATTTTACATGATTAGTCTAATCTGTAGGTGAGCTGGACTAACAATAAACACTCTCATATAAATATAAATTCCTTATTTATAATTTAACAAAGGTAAAGTCTTGGGAAAGGTCGTCTTTCCATAGGCTTATGGAAAGACGAATTTTAATTAGAATAATAAAAGGTAAAAGGTCTTAGTTGCAATCTTAATAATTTATTATATAACATGTAGTAGTTATAAAGTTCATAAACTGATTCATGCAACCTGGAAATTTTATCTTCATTTCTTCTAATTTGCACTTTAAACCTTGGTCTTTCCACGATTTATGAAAAAATTATCTTTCAAGAGACAGACTCTTTAATGATTTGACTGTAGTCATAATTCTTGGTTAAAAGTATGAAATGGAAAGTATCCTGTTTACGATATACTTCATCCGTCCCAACTATTATTGCACTCTTTCCTCTTTGGGACGTCCTACATATTTTTGTATTATTCACTTTATTTTTTCTTTTAGCCACTTTTTAGTTATATTTTATGTTGATGTACTCTTCACAAATTAAATTGAAAAGAAAAGGGAAAGAAAAATAAATTTAGAGAATCCTACCTAAAGTATATAATTATACACTCTTAAAAATATTTTTTATTTTTCTCTCTGTAAAAATAGCTGGAACAGAGAGAATAATAACATAGGTCAGTCTTTGGAACCCCAACAAAATATCCGTGTTCATGGATGGGATTCCAATTAAACCCAATCAACAAAACGTACCTTGCACCCACCAAATTCTGGAACCTTTGGATGGATGCTTTGAAATGTCCAATCTAATAAGACATCGCATACTTCCCCCGTTCCATTTAAATCTGCACAAAATATTTTTTTCAGTTAAAAATGTCGAACTTTGACCACGTACTTAATACATATACAAATAATAATTTTTTCGTGTGAGATATAATTATATTCGTCATAACATGTAATTTCTAAATATCTATTTTTTATGTGTTATTATTATTTGTAGCTACATATATTTACAGTCAAATATGTTTATTGGAAATCATGAAAAAGATTTTGTGCAAGTTTGGCGGGGACAGAGGGAGTAGTTGTACTTTTTAAAATCTAATTTAAATAAATTTCATGATTTTTAATACAGTAATCATTTTGACTGTTCACTTGAACAGGCGAAGCTTTATTATTCATGTGTCAACCGAATTTCGTGGTTAAAGTTCAATTAATTTATAGCATTTTCAATGATATGGGGTCTTTTGGAGAGATTTTAATTAGAATTTTGATGCGTTGTAACTTGTAATCAAATGAACATGATAGATATATTTTTTATATGCAATTATAATTTGGATATGGCGTGTCAATAAGACCCCTATGTGTGACTTTCACTCGTATTTTTTTGTGATTTTATTGTTGATCATTTTAAAATACAATTTCATCAAAACCATAAAACTAAAAGCAAAATACTTACAAAATTCAATACTTTAATATACGGTAGAAAATTATGTACACACAGTCACAAACATGATCCATGGACAATCCTTTTCACCTAAACTAATACTAGCGACACACCAATCTAAACTAGATTATACCACTATAACCTTCATTAA
Source organism: Rubia yunnanensis (assembly GCA_037428765.1). Lineage (NCBI taxonomy): Eukaryota > Viridiplantae > Streptophyta > Magnoliopsida > Gentianales > Rubiaceae > Rubia > Rubia yunnanensis. The sequence continues at coordinate 6,696,251 of CM075069.1, forward strand.
TTGCCTCTAATTGTTCTGTTTTCAACCCCTAATTGTCAATTAAAGTTCAATAATCCCATAGATAATCAAGGTCCACCTGCCCAATCGTAGGAATGGGACACTCATGGTATCCATGACCACGAGGCCTCCACATGTCTACCGACGTCGGAGAAGACGACAACTCCGTGTCCTGAGACACCTCAGTTTTGGCGCCGCCGCCGCCGGGCCCATAGTCCTCGAGGAGAAGCTTTAGAATGGACTGATCGGGCATCAAGATCGAGTCACTGCATTGCAAGCTGTCCATGTAGGGCAGGCTCTGAGATGCGAAGTACGATGTCGGAGCCGAAACAGAGGAGAAAACAGAGGAGAAATTGTTGGCCGGCATCGGATGTTGCGGCTTCTGATCCTCCATCTCCACTGGGCTGGAGAAGCAGGTCACGTGAGATGTGTCGGAGAAATTGGTTCTTGTCTGAGCTTCGTCCGAGGAGAGGTCCATCAGCGGCGGGAGTTCCGAGCAGCCGGAATCATCGGGCCTTTTGAGGCCGGAGATGTGTATTTTCTTTCCGCCGGAGCTCTTGAAAAACACCCTGCAAATCACCCATTCGTTCTGCAAGAACAAAGAGGTGAGGCAGAGTATTTAGTATTTAGCATGGTATCAGAGCCGATTATGTCGGGTTTTGAGTATAAGGCACATACCTTAGCAGTTCTGGAGGCTCCCTGGATTGAATTATTGCCTTCCAATCTGTACTCGTGCATAACCCAATTGGTCTTTTCTCCTCTGGGAGCTCTGCCTTTGTAGAAAACGAGAGTTTTCTTCATTCCGACAAGCACTTTTTCCCGGAAAATCTCCCTGTCTTTTCCAGTGGCCTTCCAATACCCTGCTTCAGTAGCTCTGTTCGTCCTCAATCCAGTTGGGTACTTCCTGTCCCTCACGCAGAAAAAGTACCATTCTTTTTCACCCATTTTTGCTCTCCCTGTACAGAATCAAAAGCCCTTTTCAAAACAAAGTGGAATTCGAAGAAAAAGGCAGTATCACAGGAAGAAGCGAAAGAAGAAAACTCACATGGCAAATCCCAAGGTTCAACCTTGTTCAAATCCACTTCCCCAATTGCCCTTGTCTTCAAACTATTGTCGAGGACTTTTGGGGAAAGGTAATGGGTGATAAGCTCCTCGTCTGTTGGATGAAACCTGAAGCCGGGAGGCATCTCCATCTTCTCGTGTTCGTGATCGGTTATGGCGAAAACATTCTCCATTTTTGTAGCTCTGTTTTTGGTAAAATGAAAAGGGGAAAGGAAGAACAGGGGAATATAGTACGATATTGGATGAGTTGTGTTTTGTCAAAGAAAGCAGAGTAAGAAAGAGAGAATAGATAGAAGAAGAGGTGTCCGGGTAGAAAGACTGAGAGCTGGCATTACGAGGAACACAGCCACTTAAATAGTGGATTTGTCAAGGGAGAAAGAAACGTGGGTTGTAAGGAAGCTCTATGGTGGGCATTATTTCTTTTCAAATTTAGATCCCTACCCCTTGGTTGCAATGTATATGGAACTAGGTTGGATTTAATTCAATTGGATAAAGTTTTGAATGATATTATTTAGATTTAGAGTAGATATTTTTTAGAGAAAGTGTCAGGAAATGCGGCATTTTCATAATCTTATGGATAAAATGATATTATTTAGGTTTAGAATATATATATTTTTAGAGAATGTCTCATGAAATGCGGCATTTGCATAACCTTGTGGACAATCCACAGGGGTTTTACCTTAAATGTTTTTTAATAAAATTTAAACAAGTTAAAACAAGTAATGATATGTATTTGAAGGTGAAAATATAAAAATATATGATATAAAAATATTTTCAAAATTCTAAATTTTGTATGTAATTTAACAAATGCAGTGAGTAAGGTAAAAAATAAGTGGTCTGTCCATAAGCTTATGGACAGACCGTCTGTCAGGAGGCTCACTCTATTTTTTATTATGATTAGTTTAGTTGAATCCAGTTCATTTGGGTTTATGAGGGGGTTTACATATCTCTTATACTACCTACCATCGATCGACAGAGCGGAACAACCAGAAAAATAAGTTAAGTTAGAAAGTCGTATGATAGGTGGTAAGTATCTTGTACGATTCAGAGGGTTATCGGCGTACTCGGATCAGTGGGGGATCTTTGACTCCATCGAACTGTCAAACATACATGGAATTGGAGGTAGCATTCTACCGATGTCAATTCATGAACCCCGAAACCAAGCCAAGGGGCACTAACTAACACCTGAGCCCTCTCCGAACTGCAAGACATAGTTGCCCATCATACAACTCACTAACTTAACTTGCCTCTATGGGGCTCGCTCCAAACAGGTGGCCCACTTACGATACACGACTCTACGATATAAATAGTTGGGTTTCAAAATGGAATGGAAAAGGTATTAGAGTACTATTACATAAACGCGCAAATTAGTTTAAACTTAAAGGCCAACTGGGATTGTTTCGCGCAAAATTTTCCATTCCTTCATTTAAATATTGTAGTACTTCTTTCTTTTGCTCTAGCAATTAAAACAAGATTAAATTGTTTTTTTCCCCCACATATAATGCAATACCATCTTTTGGTCCACATGGTTAATACAATATTTGTTCAACAACAAACAAAAACAAAATAATTTGTTTGATCCCCAAAGTGATTTTCATGGTGGTTTTCAGGTGATTTTGAGGATTAAAATATGATATAAAATCATATATTATGGACCATAACATAATTTGATCTATCGAAAATCACCTTGAAAACTACCTTGAGGACCAAACAAATCATTTTTAATTTGTTGAGTACTGAAAGGAAGCGGTATTGGTCTTGGGGACCAAAAGATGGTACTCTATCTGTTTCACTAATAGTGGTACCATAAGTTTAGATGCTTGGATTTAGGTAAAGAAAACGAGTTGATGAAATTGAAGGAATCTTGCCAAAAATGAAAAATGTGCCAATATAAAAGAAATAACCTAAAAAAAATGTGTCAGGGACAAAAAAAATTAAATCTTAAAACATTTTAAATCACTTTTTCTGTTTGGAAAACATCATTTTGCACTTTATCATCTTCCTCTGATCTCCAAATACAAGTTGATACATATCATCTTCTTGCTTGAATTATGTCCCTTAAAAAGTCTTTTTCGAGCATTTAGAAATACTTATTGTTGATGTAATTATTTTAATATTATATTTCATTTAAATAAAAACTTATACTACTTAGTTTACCGTAAGCTTATATTTGATTACAATGGAAAATTTAAGTTACGTTTCACTGGTTACAATTTCTTAAACTTATAGATATAATTTTTAAAGTTAAAAAAATATTATACTGAATTATTACCGGATATAGTTTGTATATTTATATCCATATACTATCTATTCAATCAATACTTCTCTATTTCAAATTAATTTGACTTAAAATATAACTAAAGTAGCATCATACTTCAAATTTTAACATTCATACTATTGTTGAAGTGTAAAATGTTGTAGTCATTTTAGAATATTCTAAAGTAAAAATAAAAAATCAACTTTTGCTGCATATGTTTATTTTTCACAGTTGAAGGTCCTTGTTTGAGAATAGTGAGTAATGCTGAAATAAAATTAAGTGAATAATTTGACCATGAAAACCTTTAGTTCACACTCAAGAATAGCAAATCATAACAACTACCTTTGTTATGTTATTTATGACACACTTACTATAATTGAATGTTTTCTTTAGTTGACACTCATTTTTTTTAGCACGATTCCTTCAATTTTATCCACACATCCTACTTTTTAATTTTTACAATCAATTTCATCCGCTCATTATCTTCACCTAAATACAAGCACCTGCCATAAATAAATAAACGGAGGGAGTATTATACTCTAGTGGTTTAAAAATAATATTGGAAGAGTTGCAATCATAGAAACAGTTATTAGGTGAAAGGAAGCCAATTTAAAAGAATAACGCTAACTCAGTTGGTTGGTCATTTGTTTACCCAAAGTTATCTACTTGCAACAATATTATTGCATGGTATTCAACCACCAAGTACGCTCACATTCATACTTATTCTTCTCATCACGCAGAGGCTACACTAAATCCCACACGACCATTATTATTCTGATATCCCATATTTGGAACCTCTAATAAAAAATAGTCTAATTGATGTATAATCTAATGATTCTATGATGAAAAAGTTATATAATATGCATAAATCTTGGATGCCAGACTGATCTTTTTACCCTCGTGTATAACTAATACCTATAAAAATGTCGTAATAGGTCCAACTTAATATTTTTAGTACGTAAATCAACACTCGTAAAGTAATTACATTTGTTTTAAATCAAGTCCGAATCTGCTGCTCATGAGGATAGCATTGTATATTGTTGTATTGCATGTACGAGAAACACGAAAGAAACAATGGCACTCAATAATTAGCCCAATTAATTATAAATAATTGCAAATACATATGAATGGTAGAGATCGCGCTTCGTTTTGGACTGATATCCAACTGGATATAGATAACTTCATGGGGGCAATGCCTAATCCCGCGTTACATATTTTTCCAAAGCATAATGATGCTTTGAGTATACTGTAAGTACGTACATTATTAAAATGATGCATGGCAACTTCTGGATCCCATGATTCATTAATCAGTGTTTACATAATGATAATGTTGTTGAATTGAACCGCATCACTTGATCAGGACTTGTTTCCATTGTTTGTTCATATTTAGAATTAGTAGATTAAGCGGTTCTTTTCCCCTAATATCATCATTTAGTCCCCAACACCAATACTGCATTTGTTTAGCAACTAACAGATACAAAATAATTTGTTTAGTCTCAAAGGCGATTTTCAGGTAAACCGGAGTTGTTTTCCGACATAATCGGGGGGTATTTTTGTAAATTTACCAACTAAAACCATTTTAATTTCCTTTTCTTTTAATTTTCATTCAATTTTTTCTTTTAGTTCTTTTCCTTTGAAGCCCTATTACGCCTCCGACCACAACCGCCGCCACCGACCACCGCTGACAAGTATCTCGCCGGCTACCTCTTACACCAACAGCTCCTTCCGATGCCTCTTCGTCAAGCTCCAAATCGAAGCACCGACACACCTTCATCGAGGAAGTTCAGAGCACCTCGCACCTCATAAACCCTAGCTCCCGCCAACACCTCTACGTCTTGGGGATCAAATCGTAGCACCGACGTTCCCAAATCTGGTTCGCATGCTGGATTTTTAGGCCGTCGTAGCCGTGCGTGAACCGCACGCGTCGTCCCCAATGTGCCGGGTGTGAATCACACGCGCAATGCCGTGACTGTATCTCTTGTTCCCAGCATCGTTTCCATCACTCTGATGTTGTCACTAGTTCCCAACGTTGTTCTAATCACTCTGGTTTCGTTCTCTGGCACCAGAAGACCCCCTTTGGGGGAGGAGGACCTAATGGCGGTTGATTTGAGGCACGATTTGGAGGGCTGTGGAGGTGGGGTGGGGGGGGGGGTTTAAGGGAGGCAGGAGGAGGGGAGAGAGCGGTGGAGATGGTGGAGGCGTGACAAAGTTGGCTTCTGGAGGCGCTCGGCGATGGAGAAGAAGACGGCGGTTGGCGCCGAGGAAAGGCACGATGGTCGGAGCCGAGGAAAGGCACGACAAAGTTGGCTTACCGATTTTTAATTTTTTTTAAAACTCAGGGGTATAATGGTTATTTTATAAATTTTTGATCAATTTTATCATTGACTTACCTGAAAACCACCTTTGGGAACCAAAAAAATCATTTTGTATTTGTTTGTTGCTGAACAAATGTAGTATTAACCTTGAGAACCAAATAAATTATAAGATGTTATTTATTTAGGGGACGAAAAAACAATTTAGTCGAATTAATAACACCTACCTTTGTTACACTAGATAAGAGTGTATATTTTTTTGGTTGGAACTAGATAAGAGTTTTTTTTTTGGTTGGAACTAGATAAGAGTTAGTTCTTAGCACATACCGAATTTTCTCAATATGTTCACACTTCGTTTCTTGATTTTTGACACGTCTTATCGATAATCACATATTTTCTTCTCTGATGAAATATTCTATTCATGTAATGTATTTTATTTGTGTATGTCAACTACTACGATTGGCATGTATTTAGACATTTATTTTCTCATTAGTTCTGATTTCAAGCATTGGCGTGAATTTTACGATGGAATGAACCAAGCAAACCTTTTAATTTAACAACCATTTAATAAAATACAGTACTGCAATATTTAAACATCTACTGTAACCAATAGATTGTGGGTTAGAATCATCCACTGAATAAGTGGAAAATAACAATATATTGATCCTCAGAAAATTAAAAGTTGATGCTAGTTTATTTTATCCTTTAGTAATCCAGAGTAGGCATCAACTTTTCAAAACAGCCAAACTTGTAAAAACAGCGTTCTGCTGCTAATATGGGCACAAACTCAAACACAAAGCCGTTACTTTTGTAGCACTCCGGTCTTGCTCAAAATCTCACAGGGAGACATCATAGGTTTATGTGTTATTTTTTTGTAAGTTGATATGTATGAAGGAGATTGAGTGAGAAGATTAAAAAGTTTAACGAGTGGTTGAGAATGATGTAGTTTTTGTCATAAAAGGAAATGTGACAAACTTAAAAAAACATATAAATATGGTAAGTGTGTCAAACTTAAGAAAATAAAGGGAGTACCTGCACTCAAATTATATTATTACTATTTTCAGTAAATATTTTTAGCTATAAATATTGTTAAAATTATAAAAAGATGGACGGCATATCCAATACTCCCCCGTCCCATCGTATTCTGCACATAATCTTTTTTTTAGTTAAACATGCCAAACTTTAACCACATATTTAAATATGTACAAAAAATGAAGTGTGAAAGTTTTAAGTTAATGCTTGAGCTTAACCCAATTATTTGTACAAAATTTTGGATTGGTTAGAAAGGCAGCAGCCAATGAAGTCGTGAAATTGATAAACTACCTAGCCGCCGCCGTATACTTATTGGTCTACTATTGCCAAACTTTCCGGCTAACCTTGTACCGCATCTTCACAATATTCCACTTTTTATATATTTAACAACAATGTCACACTTGAGATTTCTTCCACGGAGTTTATCTACAGTTAATATTATTTAATTTAATCATAACTTATTATAACTATTTTACATTATGTTTAGTTTTAATTATACTCTTTCATGTGATTTCTTACCGAAGTGAATTAAATTTAAACATACTACAGCAAAAATATTAATAATAGACTAAATTTAAGCTTTATATTATTAATTTAAAAATAACTGAATTGATTTAAAAAATAGAGTGCGTCTCTTGAAAGACGGTCTTTCCATAAGTCATGAAAAGACCAAGGTTTAAAGTGTAAATTAGAAAAAATTAAGACAAAATTTTCGGGTTGCATGAACCGGGTTATAAATTTTATAACTACTACATGTTGCATACTAAATTTTTAATGTTGCAACTAAGACCTTTTACCTTTTATTATTCGAATTAAACCCGTCTTTCCATAAGCCTATGGAAAGACGGTCTTTCCCAAGACTTTGCCTAAAAAATAAAGTAAAATGGAGATATATTATAAAGAACATGACCTTAATTTAGTTTAATATAGTTCAATCCAATAAAAACCAACCAAAAGAACAAGGTCTCGAAATATTTTTGTTTCCATCCAACTTAGAGTATGTTTTTATTTTAATTCAATTCAATTTATAAGTTAGTTTTGCTTTGATAAACTTTAATGTAATTAAACTCTCTTACTGACGTTATTCAGTTTATTTAATGGAAAATTCTTGGGAAAGACCGTCTTTCCATAGATTTAGGGAAAGACGAGATTTAATTAAAATAATAAAAGGTAAATGGTTTTAGTTGCAATATTAAAAATTTATTATGCAACATGTAGTAGTAATAAAGTTTATAACCCGATTTATGCAAGTCGAAAACTTTATCTTCATTTATTCTAATTTGTACTTTACACAATGATCTTTCCATGTCTTATGAAAATGCCGTCTTTCAAGAGATGAACTCTTATTTAATTTATCTCAGTTAAAGCGAAAAGAGCAAGACCTCATTTTATGCACTAAAATCGAATGAACAGTTTAAAATAATTTAATTTTATCACATTTAAAATATAACACTTTTTATAAATTTGATCAAATAAAAAGTGTACTCATCCGTCCCAATAGAATCTATACACTTACTATTTGGCAATCAAAGTCGTCGAACTTTGACTACATATTTGAATAGATGTATGAACAATAATGTTATCATATGAGATATTGTTAAATTCGTTTTAACACGTACTTTCTAACTATCAAAATTTTAAGCGCCATGATTATCAGTGCATAACTACATATATTTAGAGGGAAATATGTTTTTTTTTAGAGATGCGAGCGAAAAGAGTAACTTGTACGGTGATACTTGTTCATATGGCTTTGGTAAGAACACGTCCAATGTCAAATGTACCACGTACTTGCACTTTAAAAATCTTTCACAGCCCACAACCACTTTTTTTTCTTCAACCCTTAAATTACTATTCCGAAGCCACATGATTGGCCGAGTGGTTAACTATTTGGTTGTAGGATTCAATTTCTAGCAGTTGCAGGGTGAGAATTTTCTCATTTAAGGGGTTCTTGTGGGCACAGTAGATGAACCAGTGTTTGACACTCGGAACACTGTAATTTACCCCTCCATTAACTGTATTGTTGGGATGATGAGACTCTACCCCAAAGGATTCCTTGTGGGCACCAATAGATGAACCAGTGCTCGAGGGCATCGCCTTTTCTTAAATTACTACTCTAGTATATATTTATTGGCGCAGTAATTATTGGAAACTTGGAACAAATGTCAAAACCTACGGTTTAGCATCAGCATCTTTGCTAATCCCACTGCAAATTAAACTAATCTTTTCTCTGACAGGAAACAAAGAGTAGAAAAAGAATCAACCTAAAAAATTCTACTCCCTAAAAATCAACGCTAATTCGGATAATGTTTAATTTGCGTAATCTTCAAAGCATATTACAGGAACGAAGTCATTTCGTCAATGCACTAATCAGCTGGAAACTCACGTGTAATGACAATAAAACCTTCTTAATGACTCATCAGATTCCCTGTAATCCGGTGCTTAAGAATACATTATCCTTAAGTACGGCTGATTACTGGCTAATTCTGACATAACTGCTATAATTAAGGACTTACAAAAGAATAAAGAATGTAACCGGGTGATTACGATCACTAATTTCGCTGTTAACCGTATTAGTTTATGAGCATATGTGTCCTTAACCGTTTGTTCTTTGTGACTTCTGCTTCGCTTCTAAGTTTCACTTTTACAAGGCATCACGAAATTCGCGAATTCTTAGTTTGTAATTCTCGGACATCGCTTTCACATCTCTAATTATTATTTTTCGACCCAAAATTTTGTGGAATTACTGGTCTTATCAACAGAGTAAAAGATTCCTGAAGCATATTGATTACGTATGGATTGTACAATTTGTTTCAAATGGACCATTTTATTAAACCATTTTAAATACCACTTTAAACAACTGTTCACTAGAACAATATAAATATGATAAGTTATTATAATGTTCATACCGCACAAACTGGAACATCGTCTCAATAAAGATCCGTGATAATGTAACCATGTATTATATATTATAATTGCGTGAAATACGATCGATCGATATAAGCTCGTACCTAGGGACAAGTCATCTTTATAATTTATCGATCAGAAATAAAAGCTCTGAACTCTATTCTTTGACCAGAAACTCACTCATATAGCTGTTGTTTTTTTCTTTAAATTTATTTTTACACTCTATTAAATTTCTCATACATGGGCATCTGTCTCTTGGAGTGATTCACACCCAATTAATGTCTCGAAATATGGGGGATTTTTCCTTATTTGGTACTCTAAAGGTTTGGTCTGAAGTCTAATCTACCCCCACTTATTTTCCAAATTTCTCCGCTTGCGACAAATCTTTAAGGAAAACGCCGAAAAAAATTCAAACGAGGCAAACAGATAACGTTGAAGTCGTGTTATATTTAGCTACTTTCAAAAGGAATTTCAAAATAATGGGATACTATATCCTGAATCGCACGGATTAAACTAATCATAAAAATCACAATCTTTTGTATCCAAAGAATATAAAATTGAAAGTGCCCTTAGTGCCGGCGGGAAGATACCCGATAAATTCTGAAATGACTATATATGATTGGTGGTTAAGGTTTAGGTTTGGTTAAAAGCACACCGACCTAATTAATTTTTTAATTAAAACTTGAACATTGACTAATGACTTTGATTTTGATTTCTTTTTCCGAGTTAATTGGCGATCCATATATTTGTCTCGTTCTTTCCAACATGAAACCTAAACTGGGGGCAATCATTCATACACGTGCTAATTTTTGTTCGGTAAATGTCCAAATTGCTTGCAATATATGTACAGTTCTTGATAATGTCCATAATGAATCTCAACTAGTTGTTTGGTAATGACTTGTTTGTCCCAATTAGATTGTAAGGTTAGTGACAATTCAGAGTATGTACTAACAAACACATTTTCCTTCACACACAAGCAAATATGCAATCATCTTCTCACATGAGTTATGATTAATCAATATTTTTAATAATCAAAAGAAGTAAAGGAAGTAATAATTGGTTTTAAAAAACAAACTGATCGAATTTATCACCTTTCAAATAATATAATCTCTAACAGTAAGTTACAACGAATAGAACTCAATATGTCGCATTATATATTCTTACGAAGCAAGTTGCAAGATACACGGAGTAGTATTTTAAAGTACTAATAAAGTTACTATTTTAATATGTATTGCAATTAGACCCATGCACCAATTATTGCATTTATCGACTCGATTAATTCCTAACTAAGTATTCCTAATGGCCATATGTTAACATGGTTAAGCATAATTGAACTTTATTTACACTCTTTAAAGGCATATCCATTTCTCCCACTCTAAATTGCTTATTTACTTTTTCACGGTATTCAATGAGTGTGTTTGACGGTAAATATCTCTAGTTACTTATAATAATGACGCATTAAAAATCGATATTTAGAAAATAGATGTTAGGACAAATCCAACAATATCTCACATGATATTTTTTTCATTTATACATTAATTTATAGTTAGGGTCAAAGTTTACAAAATTTGACTCTCACAAAGTAAATAAGCAATTTAGAGTGGGACGGGGGGAGTATAATATATATGAGTTCGTCTCTTGAAAGACGGTATTTCCATAAGTCATGGAAAGACTAAGGTTTAAAGTGCAAATTAGAAGAAATGAAGATAAAATTTTTGGGTTATAAACTTTATTACTATTACACGTTGCATAATAAATTTTTATTACTGCAACTAAGACCTTTTATCTTTTATTATTCTAATTAAACTTCGACTTTCCATAAGTGTATGAAAAGACTGTCCTTCCCAGGAATTTGCCTCATATACATTTAAAGACCGGATATTTTAATTTAGTTAGCAAAGATAATTAGCTTTCCCAACTTTTTCTCGATTCTTTCCTGCACTTTATCTTCCGAGTAAGAGAGTGGGTTGGCAAATTGCTATTTGCGAGGTTTAGTCAAAACCCAACCAAAACTTTGAAAAAGAGATAGGATCATATTTATAACTCATTAATTACAATTAGGCATTAATAGTATCAATCAAACCTAGTGCTATGTCCCCAAAACCCAAATTAGAATTTCAGATGGGCTCTCTCTCTTTCCAGTCAAAAAAAAGAGAAAAAGGAAAAGATGTAGTTAGGCAGGTGACAGAAAAAACAAAAGATGTTTAATTCCGATTCAGTGCATTTTCATCAATTATTACTTAGTGTTGAATTGATAACTCAGAGTTTATAGCATCTTTGTATGGTGGGGAGCACAAGTGCAAAGGATGAGTTACTTAATCTGCTAAAAATGTTAGAAGCAGTAAGGGATAAGGATCGATTTTGCTCCTAAAATTGGCAAGAGCTATTTACGTTTGGTACGCATAGTATGAGTGAACTAAATTTGGGCACCTAGTAGAAAAGATTGCTAGCTGCAAAGTAGAAATCGCTGAGAGTTAGGTTTTGAGGTTTCAACTTTGGGATATTATCAATGTGATCACACTTAGTTTATCCAGCATGGGCTAAAATGTAAGTGTGTCCCTTTGAGAAACAAGTAACATTTACAGTAATCATGATAAGAAATTAAATAAAGTTTCAGTTTTGATTAATTATTTTACTACCAATCGTGTGGGCAAATGAGAACTACAGAAGTTGTGTGGGAGGATACACTATGGAAAATACCGTTTTAATTTAATATAATTGTACACGCATGCGTGGGAATTTTCGCATGTGAACACCATACTCCTTCCTTCCCAGTCAATTCTGCACAAATTGACTTTCATCAGTTGACTCAAAAAAAATTTGATCATTGATATCTGTAATTGTGTGAAAGTTGATATTGTAAAAATTCATGCCATGACAAATCTAACAAGATCAAATATGACAATATCTGATTTTAAAATTTGAGGTCAAAGTTAAGCAATTTTGACTATGTGAATAGTTAAATTGCAGAAACGGTGGGGACATAGGGAGTATTTTTTTTAAAAAAAAATAGATAGTGATAATATGATTGGATGTAAAAGAATATTTGTTTGAAATCATCCGGGTTGTCTGTTTCTTTTGCATGAGACAAATTATTCTTATAAAATGCATTGCAAGTTGTAATGATTTACTGTACCCGGGCTTTTGCTTTCAATCACAGGAGAAAGTTTTGCGCGTCTCCTCTATATTTACTAAGAAAAAGACAAAGTAGGGTATAAAATCGTTTTATAATAAGAGTAAAAATTAATGTGTAATATAATGAATTTTAGTTATAAATAAGCTTTCAAATTTATGTTTTTGCCATTTAAATTTTATCTTTTCACAAACTATTCAATTTTACCCTTTATCTCTCCATTTTGTTTTAGGCAAAGTCTTGAGAAAAATCGTTTTTCCATAGACATATGGAAAGATGAGGTTGAATTGGAATTACACAGAGGTAAAATGCTTTTTTTAATATTAAAAACTTATTAGGCAGCATGCAGTAGTTATAAGTTTATGATTCAATTAATGTAACCCAAAATTTTTATCTTGATTACTTATAGTTTGCAGTTTAAAGTTTGGTCTTTCCATAACTGACCTTCTTTCAAGAGGCGGAGAATGCGAAGATTATCACATGGATTAACAACTCGGTTGCTCACTCTATTGGTGCTCAGTTGGCAAAGTATGAGATGACAAAAGAGGTTTGGGATCATTTGGAGATGATTTATACACAATCTAATTTTGCTAAGCAGTATTGGAGACTGATATTCGTGCACTTTGGCAGAATGATATGAGTAATCATGAGTTCTATTCTCTAATGTCTTCTTTGTGGGATCAGATAGCCCTAACTGAATCCTCTCAATTGCTAGCATTTGCCCATTATATTGCTAGGAGGGAGGAACAACGGTTGGTTCAGTTCTTGATGGCCCTGCGCCATGACTTTGAGGGCTTGTGTGGGTGGGAGGTCGTCGTCGTACCTCTCAAAGTCAATACTTTTAAGCCCTAATGCTTCCTATCTACAATTAAGTAGATAATGGCAAGTCGGGATCGTCCACGAGAAAAAGGGTCTTTTCAAGTGTTTAAACATATAGCGGAGAAAACATACTAGGCATATACATATATAGATACATATAAAAGCATGTAAATGGGGGGAGGGTGGTTGGTTTTTTATCCTAAGTTATCAAAGTGAAAGACAACGATTAGCAAAGCAAGAAAACCATGTTAATCATGCAATACAACTAAAGAGATGATTAAAATGATAATTAACGGAGCCTTGGGGGCAATCGACTTCCACTTCCAAACTTCCTATAGCTCATTGATTCATTCACTCATTCAATTACATTTATTGTCTATTGGGAATGTTATCACTTCTCATTCGAAGATCAACTTTCATTCCTCCTTAATAGTGGTTTGCAAAGACAAACAACAAGCATTTGCAAACCTCATAGATGATCACCCTAGACAAACAACATCATAGGGGTATTTCATCAATGACTTTTCACCCAAAGGACCATATGTTTGATAACAACAAGCCTTCTACCAAAGACTTAGTCATTTAACCAAACAAAGCATTTATTAGGTTAAACTTAGAACAAACAACATTCAAGGTTCAACCTTTCTTTGCATCTATAGGATAAATATGAGAACAATCCACATTAACAAACTCATCTAGCAAGAATTACCACACATTATACACAAGAAGATCTAAATCCATGCTTTTGGATTTCATATCAAATGAGTTAGGAAATTTGCAACTTTCCTAACACTCTAACATTTCAATCATACAAACAATTCATATACTCAAGCAACCCATGGTATAAATGAGGCAAAACACACCATTAAAGGCATAATAAATGCTCTCCAATAAATGTTCATAAATGAGCAAATATAGAATCTTACTACATAAGTTTGGAAGCTTCAATCAATTTCTCCCAAGAACTAGATTTAGCTACAAGAGTTCATACTAATTAATGCTAACAAACCAAACATACTACAAAAGAATTTAAAGGTGAAAAATGGTAAAAAAAAATAGGGTTGAAAATAGTACCAAAATGCATAAATAAGAAGATATGAATGAGAGGAAAGAGAGTGCTATTCATAGTACAAAAATGATAAGGTTAGGTTCTGGTCACCCGTTGGTCGCGACTCGCGATGGGTTTGTCGCGACTCGCGATGGGCGCCAGAACTTAACCTTGTCTTATTTTCTTCTTCTTGTGGTAAACACTCATCTTCACAATGATTCCTCTTATTTTTCAAGTCTTCAACTCTTTGAAGAAAGTCTTCAAAGTCTTAAAAAAATGGTCTTCGACAGCCTCCGGTTTTCAAGTCTTCATGTCTTCGAAGCAAGTCTTCAAAGTCTTTGAAAAGTGATCTTCAATGGAATCCGGTCTTCAAGCCTCCATGTTCTTCCTTTGTCATGCAAAATCCATTTAGAAGAGGTAAAAGAGCGTAAAGTTTCTCTTACCCTTCCTAAGAGAACTTCAAGTTAAAACACAAGATCTTGATAATAAAATAGCACAAAATTGACCCCCAAAAGTACTAAATTATGCACATAAAATGGACACATAGGTGGGGCTATTCTTCATCATAGTACTATTCTTTCGGTTGACTTCGTGGTTAATGACTTGTTAGCTTAAGAGATTTGTCTTAATTCTAAGGTTGACATGAAGACTTATCTACTCCCTACGCCATCTGTTTTGCTTCCCCGCATTGGTCTATGAGTGGAAAACTCAGTGCACAGGTCCCTTATGATGAGTGTTCTTTTTGCAAACAGAAGGGACACTGGAAGGCTCAGTGTCCAATGTTATTGCGTAGGAGTACCCCGCAACAACGACCTCCACATCGATCACATGGTACTTGGGCATCCCGGCCCCCACCCTTTGGATGCCTCATCCACCTCAACTCTCTAATGCACTGGACGATCCACCTTATGTGGATGGTGTTGGTTCTATTGTCACACCTCATGTCTCTCTTTATCATGTTTATTATATACCTAGTCTTGCCCCAAACCTACGCTTAGTTGGTTAATTGCGTGATTTTAGTCTAAATGTGTGGTTTTAGGACTCTTCTTGTTTTATTCAGGATCATCGATCTCAGATGGTAATTGAGACAGGCCGTTGATTCAGATGTTGCTGCTTCTAGTGTGGATTTGTCATCCTTTCGTTTGAGTAGTTCATCCTCACCTTTTTATTTGTGTCATTCTCGTCTAGGTCATGTTTCTCCATCTAGCTTACAGTTTTTAGCCTCTACGGGAGCTTTAGGACAATTGAGCTCTCATGACATTTCTAATTGTAGTGGTTGTAGACTTGCAAAATTTTCAGCCCCACCTTTTAATAACAATATTTCCTCATCTCTTGCTCCCTTTGATCTTGTGCTTTTTGATGTTTGGGGACCCTCTCTTGTGGCTACAAAAGGGGGTTCTAGATATTATTTTTTGTTTATTGATGATTTTACTTGTTACTTTTGGGTTTATCTTATGAAGCATAGATATTTTTTTTGGATATCTATCGTGAATTTAGAGCTCTTATAAGGACACACCAGTCTACTGTCATCAAGTGTTTTAGATGTGATTTTGGAGAGGGGGGGGATGAATACACCTCTAATGATTTTTGTCAACTCCTTTCCTCTGATGGAACCATCTGTAAGACCTCTTGTACAGATATTCCTCAATCGAACGGTGTTGCTGAAAGGAAGCACCGTCACCTTGTTGAGACGTCCCGCCCCATATTGTCAGCCAATATTCCTAAGATATTTTTGGTGGAAGCCATTCACATAATTTTCTATGTCATCAATCGTATTCCAACCTCTCACAATTCAAGTTTGTTACCTTTTGAGAAACTGTATGGACACATACCTGATTATTCTTCGTTGCGTGTTTTTGGCTCTACTTGTTTTGTTCTCTGACCTCATGTTGAGCGTTCTAAGTTGTCTCATAAATCTTCTTTGTGTGTATTTTTGGGTTATGCTAGTGGTCAAAAGGGATATTGTTGTTTTGATCCAGTTAGTCAGTAACTATATGTCTCTCGTCACGTTGTGTTTTTAGAGCATATTCCATTTTACTTTGTTCCAACTTGTTCACATCATTTGACATAGTTAGATCTCATTTGCACATTGCACGTAATTGAGTCTTTCATGAGCGGACCAAACACAATGACATTGATTATCACTTCACACGCTATCATTTGCAGTTTAGTACTATCTCCCTGCCGTTTATTCCATCTTCTCTCTAGATTGCTGATTTGTTAGGCTTACTCTGTTGCGCGCTTTCATTTCTTATCAGACAAACTCTCAATGCTTATTGTTGTAGTATCGTGAGTGTGAGGGGGGATGTTAACATATAATTATATAAGGGTAGTTAATTCTTTTCATTCTAATGTGTTCTATCCTTTATGTAGCCTTCTTTTCTTCATTGTAATCTAACACTTCATTATTCAAGACAAACTTCCTTTCCAAAATCCCTAATCTCACAATTCGATTAGCACTATGATTATCACAATGTAGAGGTGTGGGATGAGTAAACTTGATTCCAAGATCAGAAAGTAAGCAACACAACCAAACAATCTCAACGATGGTCATGGCCATGGCACAATACTCAGCTTCTGTTGAGGAGCAAGAAATGACATCTTGTTTCTTAGTCTTCCAAGAAATGAGCGAGTCACCAAGAACGATACAAAATCCAGTGGTGGACTTGCGATCCTTAGGATCACCAACCCAATCTGCATCAGAATATGCATGCAACTCTAATGATGATGATGAAGGAAATAGGAGACTATGAAACTGAGTGCCCCGAAGATATATGAGAATGCGAAGAACAGCAACCCAGTGAACTGAAGTAGGGGCAGTGAAAAACTGACTAACCACATGGACAACATGCGCAATATCCGGAGAATACCTGTGAGATAAACCAATCTTCCTACAACAATATGGTATAAGTTGGGATCTGACAGAGAAGAGTAACAACCTTTTTATTATCTCTAAGGTGTACTCGCTCAAAAAGGTCTGCTATATACTTTAATTGAGATAAAAGTTAACCCTTTGAATAAGAGGCCTACTCAAAGCAAAAAAAAAAGATCCAAATCACACTTTAATTACTCAATTCCACCATAATCATCACCAATGATAATCATCATCAACATACAAAGAGAGGAGAATGCGACCCTTACTTTTAAGTTTGATTAAGAAAGTAGAGTCATGAGAGGTGAGACGAAGCCAATAGAGGTGATCGTAGTGGAGAAGTTCTCAAACCAAGCTCTGGGAGCCTGTTTGAGACCATAAAAAGATTTGCGAAGTCTACTGACGTGCACAGGCTCATGCGCTACACCAGGAGGAGGTGTCATATAAACCTCCTCATGAAGATCACCATATAAGAACGCATTCTAAACATCCACTGTGATATGTTCCACTGACAAACAAAAGCAATTGCAATCATAATACAAATGGTGGCCGTCTTGGCAACATGTGCAAAAGTCTCATTATAGTCCATGCCATACTCTTGTGAATAACCCTTCACAACAAGGCGAGCCCTGAATCGCTAAACGGATCCATCAGATTTGGGTTTAATCTTATAAAATCAACAAGAGCCGATAGTATGCTTTCTAAAAGGTAAAGGTACCAAATCCCATGTGTGAGTCTGATGCAAAGCAGTGAGTGCCTCAGCCATACCGGCCTGCCAAAGTGGATTACATACTACCTCTCCATAGGGAAGAGGCTCAGACAAAGAATGAATAGAGACAAGAAAGGAAGCAAAGGAAGGAGAATATGAAGAATAAGCAAAATTAGGCATTTGAGTAGACTTACGAGGACGAACGAATGAGAGGATCTTCCACAATCTTAGAAGATGATTGAGCATGCATAGGAGGCAATGTAGGAGGGAAGGGCAGAGCACTGTGTGCGTCAGAAGCCATATTCTCAAACTTAGATGGTGGAACCTCGTCAGTGGTAGTATCAAAGGAATCGATGCAAATGAGATCTAACTATGTCAAATGATGTGAACAAGTTAGAACATAATAAAATGGAATATGCTCTAAAAACAAAACGTGATGAGAGACATATAGTTTCTAACTAACTGGATTAAACCAACAATATCCCTTTTAACCACTACCATAACCCAAATATACACACAAAGAAGATTTTGGGAACAACTTAGAACGCTCAACATGAGGTCAGAAAATAAAACTAGTAGAGGAAAAAACACCCACCGAAGAATAATTAAGTGTGTGTCCATACAGTTTCTCAAAAGGTGACAAACCTGAATTGTGAGAGGTTGGAATACGATTGATGACATAGACAATTGTATGAATGACTTCCACCCAAAATATCTTAGGAATATTGAATGGAAATAAGAAGGAGCGAGCGAGCTGTCTCAACAAGGTGACCGTGTTTTCTTTCAGCAACACCGTTCTGCTGGGGAGTATCTGTACAAGAGGTCTGACGAATGGTTCCAATAGAGGAAATGAGTTGAATAAAATCATCAGAGGTGTATTAAATCACATTTAAAAAACTTGATGACAGTAGACTGGTGTGTCCTAATAAGAGCTCTAAATTCACGATAGATGTCCAAAAAACCAGATCCATACTTCATAAGATAAACCCAAGTGTAACGAGTAAAATCATCAGTAAACAAAACATAATATCTAGAATCCCCTTTTGTAGCCACGGGAGAGGGTCTCCAAAAATCAGAATGCACAAGATCAAAGGGAGCAAGAAATGAGGAAATACTGTAATTAAAAGGCAACGCTGAAAATTTTGCAAGCCTTCAACCACTACAATCAGAAATATCAAGAGAGCTCAATTATTCTAAAGTTCCCGTAGAAGCTAAAAACTGTAAGCGAGATGCAGAAACATGACCTAAATGAGAATGACACAAATAAAAAGGTGAGGATGAATTACTCAAACAAAAGGATGACAAATTCACACTAGAAACTGCAACATCTAATATTTTGAGTTCGTCGAACACATAAAGTCTCCCCAGCCTACAAACCTGTCCCAATCACCATATGAGATTGGCAATCCTGAAAAAAAAACAAGAGGAGCTTGTGTTGTTCTTCCTGTATAGTTGGAATTTCTGTATAGATCGACAATCCCTAGAGAATTGGAATTTCTATATTGTTCTTCTTGTATAGATCGACGATCCTCGGAGAATTGGAATTTCCCAGTATAGTTGCCCTTACTCGAGCTTGTGTTGTTCTTCCTGTATTTATAGCCTATCGTAGTCGTAGTTTCACCATATTAGGGATTGAGATCGTGGATCATGCCATGGTCCCTATATTTTTGGCTCATGGCTAAGTGGTTGTCCTAGCTCCGTATTTCTCGGTTTATGGTTTAATCCACAACCACACAGTACTGCCTTTATCGATTCGTGGTTGACTCAAACCTTAGGCTAAATGGCTTTGTCTATTCGTACAGTGAAACTGTGTTGGGCTTAGAGGTTAGCAGTCTTTTAACTGTTGGGCTAGGTATACACCAGATGGACAACATGCTCTTGTTAGAGGAGAAAAGAATGCAAGGGATCAAGATAAAGCAGATTTTTTTTCATTTTTTATCAATGCACGCAATTCGTATATGGTACATAGGCCCTCGGGCCCCAACTTATCTATTATATAGGGGGCTCATTTTTCAATTTTTAAAAACTATATATAGAGTAAAAACATTAAGTATTGTATGTTTTAATTGGTTGCCTCAATAATTTTTCCCCATCCCATATGAGGCCCAATTTTATAAATTTTAGATGTAAATATTATATGGGTGACCTTTTTTTTTAGGGAAAAGTGAAAAAATAACCCTATTAAGCTGAGAAAATGCAAGAATGACCTTGTAAAATATGAAAGTGCATAAGTAACCCTATCTTTTAGTTAAAATGTGTAATTTTACCCATTTGGCAGTTTTCTGGCGTTGACTGGTGTAAATCAGGCGTTGACCAATAATAATAAGACAAAAATACCCCTTGATTCAAGATTGAAAAATGAAATGACATTTATAGTCCTCCTTATTTATTCTCTTCATCGATCATTTTCTTCTTCATATTCATCTCCATCATCATTGCTGTGTCGCCGCTGTTTGAAACAAAAAATTACAGCCCTACCCCCTGGTTGTCTCCCACCCTGCCGCTCCTCCTCTCTCCGCCACCCATCTCAACCCCAACTCTACCGCCTCCACCGCCCTCTGGGACAACCCTAGGTCTACACGACTGAAGACCCAGTTCAATAACTACGGTCTACCGAAAGGGCGAGTTCGTGCTTGCCACTAATAAGTATTACTCTGTTTCTTCTTAATTCAACAAAACCCTCATTTGTTAAATTAAAAAATTCCATGGTAATGACGGAACCGGTAGGTCAAATCCTAGTTAGAGATTCTTGAAATGAAGCCCTTTGATGAGATGTCATAAGTCGGCGACTCGGTGTAGGTTCACTATTGAACCATGCGAACAAGCCAGAAAATTATCGTTTCCTTTCAGAAAAGGAAAGAAATGATTTTAAAATGGAAAAATATCTATTCCCTCTCCTACTTAAGCATCCAACGTGCGCCTTATCTCACTAGAAACAGTCGCACTGAAATGGCAACTTCAACCTTGAATCCCGGCGCTTTGATGTTCGTAATCAAATCGGGAAAATAGAGGTGAGAGTGGAAGGGGAAGGTATGGTGATTGGTGATGGTGATGGTGAGAGAGGTGAGAATCAAGTGAGAGAGGTGAGGAGGGATGGCTATTCTTGTCTTTTCATGTTATTTATTTTTTGATTTTTTAACTCAAGGGTATTGTGGTCATTTCACTAATTTCCAGCTAAATTGAGAATTGACAATTTGGTCAACGATTTCCAGAGTTATTTTTACACTTTCAGATTTTACAAGGTCATTTCTACACTTCGCCCAAAGCATAAGGTTAAAAATGCACTTCACTCTTCTTTTAATTTGCTTCAAACCCCCCAAACATTAGGGCCGGCCCTGATGGTACCACAGAATACAATAGTTACTGTATCACAAATAATTTCTCCAACAGTTCAGCTGTATACCATACTTATAATACTTCCTCCGTCCCGGATTAAATTGTACAAGATCAAAGATTCAGTCAAACTAAGAAAATCTTGACTACATATTTGAATAGATATATAAACAATAATATTGTTGTATGTGATATGCTTGGATTCGCTATGACAAGTAGTTTTTAGAAAGTAACTTTTTGTTTACCGATATTATACGCAATTAAATATATTAATGGTCAAACGTGTATGTTAGAGACTGTGAAAAAGATTCTGTGTAATTTATTTTGGGAGATAGAGAAGTAGAAAAGATTGCTAGCTACAAAGTAGAAAGTGCTGAGAGTTAGGTTATGAGGTTTCAACTTTGGGATATTATCAGTGTGATCACATTTAGTATATCCAGTGTGGACTAAAATATACGTGTGTCCCTTGGAGAAACTGGTAACATTTACAAGTTATTTTATTATGATAAGAAATTAAATAAAGTTTTAGTGAGTTTGATTAATGGGTGGGTTTTCTTACCGGTCGTATATCCATAAGTTTATGGATAATTCACATATTTTTTTATGTTATACATTACATTTGTTAAATTAAATATTATAATTAAAGTTTTAAAAATAATTTTTTATATTATTATTTTTATACTTTCACATTCAAATACACATTATTGCTTGTTTTAACTTTTAAAATAAAATATTTAATTTTATAAAAAACTGCAACATTTAAAGTAAAAAGTAAAATGAACTGACCATAAACTTATGAAAAAATCATTTTTTTAAAATTTTCTTGATCAATTATTTACCACCAATCGTGTGGGCAATTGAGAACCAGAGAAGTTGCAGGGGAGGGTAGACTATGGAAAATACCGTTTTAATTTAAAAGTAGGTCTTCTAATGAGGTGGTTTATCCATAAGTTTAGGGCATTACTATATCTCGCCCTGTATTTTACTATTCTCGCCCTAATACGTATAAATACACGTATTAATATTTTTTAAAAAATAAAAATTAAAAACCCTAAAATCCTCTCCCCCTTCCCTCTCTCCATTCCATCCGGCCAGGTGCCGCTGCCCGCCGCCCGCCGCCCGCCGCCCGCCGCCCGCCGCCCGCTGCCCGCCGCCCGCCGCCCGCCGGCGCCCGCCGGAAATCCGCCGGAAAATCGCCGGAAAATCGCCGGAAAATCGCCGGAAAACGTAAGTTTTGGAGGATTTTTTTTAGTTTTCGTGCGAATTTTTTTTGTTTTCGTGCGAATGAGGGGTTTAGTTGTAAATATAAGAAAATAGGAGGCTTCACTCTTAAATTAATTTATTTCATAAGATCATAGGAGATTAAGATGTAGAATAATTCGGAGAAATCTAATATTAGGAATTTAATGAATTTTGGAATTAAAACGAAGAAATTGTGTTTTTCAGAAATTATTTAGTTCAAATTTGGAAATGATTACTATTTCCGTAATTTGGAAAGTATATGTGACATAATAGAATATAGTTCTATTTAAATAAAATTTATTAATCCGATGTAAACAATTGTGTAGTAAAATTATTATGATATGTTTTAACAATTGTTTCCTTGAATGTTAATAATAGTGTGATGTGGTAAAAAAATAAGATTATTTAGTAATGTAATTTCCAATTTGTAACTTAAAAAAATGTCAAGTCTGAATCATTTGCTTCGCGTCCGCATGGAGCTTGCTGCTCTGTCTATGACCCTCGGGGTACACTGAGAAAGAGTGGTTGTGCATCCCTCGCCTAGGATCCTTGCACGGCACTACATTCCAACCATCCCCCGTGATGCTCTGTTTCAAGACAATCGCGAATGGGCAGTCACAACTTCTGGTCGAGCTGCTACTCCGTCGGACTCTACATCCTTATCCTTTCGGCCCCGATTGCAAATGCAATATAACCTCAGCGGACCATTCCTATTCTGTTTGTAGGACTTCGTGACAAGTTCAAATCCCACCTGCAGAGCAATCCGTTGCAGCATCAACATTAACGTTACAATAATTAAAATTAACGTTACAATAATTAAAATTAACGTTACAATAATTAAAATTAACGTTACAATAATTTTTACGTTACAATTAATAAATTAAAATACTCAGATGAGCATAAATTAAAAAATTAAGATGAGCATAAATTTCTTTCTCCCTAACAGCTAAAACATACACGTAATGGAAAAAAAATGAAATAACATTGTGGCTAGAATTAATATTACATTCTTACAGTACAACAAATTAAAATATCAAAATAACGTAAAAATACGTAACTTAACGTTACAATAATTAATAGGACATAAATTAGAAACAGCATTACGTAACAAATATTAATAGGAGATAAATTCATAGGAGATAAATGTACAATAGTTTCTACGTAACAGTTAATAAATTAAAACACAAAGACGAGCATAAATTTCTACGGCAAAAATTATTCAATTTAACAACTACGTAACTAATTAGTAAAATTACCTCCGAAGACATGGAATTTCTAACACCCTTTCCGGAGTAATTTTTGCTCGTTTTGGATAGCAAAAAATTTCGAGTGCCCTCAAAATGAGTAGAATTCGTGCTAAAAAAAAAAAAAAAAAAAAAAAAAAAAAACAAAAAAAACAAAAAAAAGGCACGGCTCGCGCCCAGGCCACGGCGAGCCGTGGCTCGCGCCCGGACCCCGGCGAGCGGACCGACGGTGGCTCGCGCCCACCGCACGGCGAGCCGTGGCTCGCGCCCGGACCCCGGCGAGCGGACCGGCGGTGGCTCGCGCCCGGACCCCGGCGAGCGGACCGGCGGTGGCTCGCGCCCACCGCACGGCGAGCCGTGGCTCGCGCCCGGAACCCGGCGAGCGGACCGGCGGTGGCTCGCGCCCAGGCCGTGGCGAGCCGGAGCCGGCGGAGGCGGGCGGTGGTCCGGCGGCGGCGGGCGGTGGTCCGGCGGCGGCGGGCGGTGGTCCGGCGGCGGCGGGCGGTGGTCCGGCGGCGGCGGGCGGTGGTCCGGCGGCGGCGGGCGGTGGTCCGGCGGCGGCGGGCGGTGGTCCGGCGGCGGCGGGCGGTGGTCCGGCGGCGGCGCTCCGGCGGCGGTGCCGGAATTTTTCCTTTTCAGATTTTGGATTTTTTTTTTGTTGAATTTTTAAAATTTGAATTTAGTTTAATTTAGTTATTGAAATTAAATTAAAAATATATACTGTATACGTATTAGGGCGAGGATAGTAAAATACAGGGCGAGATATAGTGATCCACTAAGTTTATGGACAATCAGTTATTTTTACCTTATATACTATTTTTGTTATAGGGCAATCTAAATACAGGTTGAAAACTTTTAAATGCAGGTAAACTTAATGAATAATTAATATATTATCTCTATTACCTGCATTTAGGTGTTTAACCTGCCTTTACAAAAAAAATTAACTATTTAATTTTATTCCTAAATAAATTTTAATTCTTAAAATATTTTCCTATAATCTCAATAAATTTTATCAAATACCTCATAATTTTAAACAAATTCATATTCAAGAAGTAGTCTCAGGTAAAAACATGATTGTTCTAACACTTGAACATAATTCATAATACCATAACTAGGTAAAGTAACATAATTTAAAGTAGAAAATAACATCCAATCCAATGGAAACATCTCGAAATTTGCCAAAAGGAATTCCTCAATCGAAGAGACTGAATCCCATGTCGGCATCAGACTCCTCCTTCCCCTCCACTTTCTCCTCCTTCTTCATCGCCTCTGCACAGTGACGGAACCAGAATTTTTTTCTATGGGAGGCTGGAGGGCGTCGGCGGCAGCCACCACCACGAAGCTGAGCGAGTGGGTGTTGGTGGTGCGCAACTCTTCCGTGTATCTTCCTCCCGCTTTCTGATTTTGGATTGGGAAAAAATGGCCCAAGCCAAATGGATCAAACCTTAATCCATTAAATTCCGATTTTTTTTTGCCTTCAGTACTAACAAAACGACGTCGTTTTAGTACATTCTAGGCCAAAAAAACTGCCTCGCGGCTTTCTTCTCCGAGTGTTGTCGCCGGCTAGAAAAGAGACACGACATGGGAAGCGGAACCCTAAACGTTGGACGCACATTCCACCACCACTACCTTCACGCCGACAACTCTGGTAGGGCTGGAGCCCTACTACGTAGAACAGTAGTTCCGCCCATGCCTTCGCAGCAGGTGCCGCTGCAGCGCCGCCAGCTGCACCAGCAAAAACCGCGACAGCGCCGCCGGCGCCGGCGCCGCCGGCTGGAACCAACGATAGCTTTTCCCTGCCGGCCGCGATCAGTTCGGTGATGTCCTTGCCGGCAACCTGGGACAGCAGAAGCTCGATCCTGTCATCGTCGGCATCGATTCCGACAGAGTCGAGGATGCCCTTGATATCCTTGGCTGCGGGAGAGGCGTTGCCTCCCAAAACGGCGAGCAGCTAGGCGGCGATGACCTTCATCTTGAGAGGGATTTCGGAAGCGGAAATGGATGAGACGGAGAATCACGAGGCTGCCGCCACAGAGTTTGCTGCCCTAGGGTTTTGACAAAAATGGTGGTTGTTTGAATCACTTCCAATGCTTCCTCAATCCTGCTAAGCCACTGGCATCAACTAGTACCACTGTTGAATTAATTTGATCATGAATTCTTAAGATAATCTAATTTAAAGTGTTTATGTAATTATAATCTTTATAATAGATTGATTTTGAATAATAATTGTTGATGGGGGATGAAGTTAAATAATTAAAATTTATTTAAGATTAAAACTAATAAAACTAATTAAGGGTAATATAGTAAATCTTCATTAAGTTTACCTGCATTTACGAATTCCCAAACATGTATTTAGATTTTTGTGTTGTTAAATTACACACTCACTCCGTCCCAGGGGAATCTACACACTTTCTATTTAAGGAAGTATTTAACACATGAAAAGACAAAATTGCCCTTCTCAAATTCAAATTTTACACACAACTTATTCCAAATCCTAAACACCAAACCCCCAACATTTACACAATCTGCATATTTCCTGCACCACCTAACACCATTCCCTCTGCCACAATCTGCACATAATACTATTTCCTCTGCCACCTAACACTATATACCATTTCCTCTGTCGCCTAAAATCATTTCCTCTACCACAATCTACCACATAACACCATTTCCTCCGCCACCTAAAACCACCTCCACCGCCAATATCCACACCTAATCTCATTTCATGCGTCACCATTTCACCCACCCCATTTCCTCCGCCACCAGTCCCCACCCCGTTCCCTTCACCACCATTTACTCTGATGGAATCCTAGCTTTCATTCGCTTCATTTCCTCCACCCCATCTCCGTCACCGGAACCCTACTCTCCGCCAACACTGACAAACCTTCGCCCCATTTACTGAGCCCTAGCTTCCCTTTGCCCCATTTCCTCTGCCGACATATCTGGGCGATGTGAGAACTCGGAGAGAGGCGATGTACAGTTTGCGAAAAGATGGAGAGGCGAGGCGGAGAGATGAGGCGAGGTGGCGGGAGAGAGGAGGAGAGGTGAGCGGCAGCGGAGGACGCTCGACAGAGGGGTTGAGGAAGATGGATTTTCAAAGAAGGTTTTCAGAGGGGTTTCGAGAGAGGAGGTGGCGTGAGAAAGGCGGCAAGATGAAGAGGCGAGAGGCGGAGATATGTGAACGGCAGAGGAAGATGTGAGCAGTGGCAAGAGAAGGCAGAGAAATGGAGAGAGGAGGCAGACAATAGGTAAAGAAGATAGGGGCAATTTGGTCATTTCACTCAGGATGGAGGGAGTACTAAATTTAGAAAATTTAAAGATATATTTTATGTTATATGTATTGGTGTGTCGTTTTTCACCAAAAAATAAATCAAGCTCTAAAAATTTTTAGTTCTGGATTCTGCGATCGATATGGGCATACCGACCAGTTTAGCTGCGAGCAAGTTCGCTTCCCAAGAGATTGGCGAGACTTTTTAATTAATCATTAATCTGCGAATTTGTAACCAAAACAACCAGATGAGGGCAGTGAATAAGAGAAACTAAAAATCGAGTAAAAACAAGAATGAGAAATTGTTACAGATTGAAAAACAATTAAGCTATTATGAGAAGATTCTGGTTCGATCAATTCTGTACTGACTTTCTATCTTGATCCTTAATGCAAAGATGACTTTAAATGCATGCGCACAAATTGGTTATAGTTACAAGCAACAAATATTTCCTTACCTTATCGATAATTAGGAGGACGCCTCACCAACTATTTCTCTAACTACCATATAACCTAAGAGACGCTCTATAGATTTAATATGCTAGCAACATTAAGAATGAGAAAGATCCAATTCATAACCAACAAACCCGGAAGCTGGATTGTTAAATTAAGACTGTTATTCCCTACCACTGATTGAACTGAAATCACAATTACAGATGATTGGTTCAGTTGACATTAAATTAACTAACATGCTATCATATATTGGCCACTACACAATAACATGAAAGAAATTATAAACATTAAATCAGAAACAGCATATGCAAGCATGCAATCAAAGTATCATGAAGTTAATTAGATCTCATGAGAATCGACGCCAGTATTTCCTTGATATTTGCCGGAAATGATGATATAGCTAGAACACATAATTAAATTAACAATCAAAAGCATAAAAATAAATGATGAAAATTGTCTGAATAAAATACTGGAAAACCCAAATCGCAAAATATTGTTCTGCGCAGATGGACTATGCGTACATCTTCCTGTCTCTGTCCTCTCGGTACAGTCTATGTGCATGAAATAAAAATAAATAGTCTCCAAAATATTACTACAACCAAAATATAGATAAGAAATAAAATATGTCTTTCCTTATCTAATTAGAACTTAAAGAGATAAACACAATATTCTCACCTAACATTTAAGAGTCTTCAAATCAATCCCGATTCTTTTCCAACTACATTTGTAATTGCCATAATTCAGCACCAAATATCTCCATTATTATTCCAGCATCTCCATAATTTTCTCCTCTTCCATCTCCAAGCACAAATGACCACAAACTGCAACAACTTGCCAATTAGCCTCTAAATCTTTAAACTGCAAGAACATTACAAATAACATAAATGGCAAAGGATTTAATCAATCCTTCAACTCAATAACAACCCAAAATATATGGTAAAATCAACCCCATCAAAATACCCCACACTTAGATTATGCTAGCCCTTGAGCATATACAAAACATAAATGTAAACGTGAGACTCAAATAAAAAAACTACAGCAGCCCTAAAATAAAAACCATCACAGTAGAGTCAAAACACAATCAACCATCATACCACAAACCATTCCCCTCTGCTTATAAAATCACATCATCCTCGTATTCTAGTCAAACTATGCAATAAAGTACAGTCTCACCAAGATCACTCAATATCTCTCAAAATCATAATCAGGTGAATCACACAAATCATATTCAATACTCATCACAACAAATTTGTATATACCACTATCTCCATTGTAAGAATTTAACACTTGAGTACAAATTAATGAGGTTTTTATCAAGGTTGTAACGGGGTTAGGGTCAAAGAGGTAGGATAAAAGGAATACGAGGCTGAAAATTTGAGAATATGCAAGCAATTCATTATCAGCTCACGCTCCTCTATGTTCATACCTCGAATGAATATGCAACATTAATACACAACGAAGTATAAACTCCACCACCAAACACTAAACCATACTCATATTGCACTAAAAAAATCCAGTTCAATATACTGTTGACCAGAATTTGTTTTCTCTTTTTTTTAGAATTTTTTTTCAACATTTTTTTTCTTTCTTTTTCCTGGACAACAGCACTAACAAGCATTTTCTGGGCATACAAGATCAATAATATCATGCAAAAACTATACATGCACATTTCCAATGAATATAAGGCCAAAATACTCTATGCTCCAACATGTATTAGCACAAAATCTCAACCATATCTAACCCACCATGCAATTCCAATCCATATCCTAATAAAACACTTACACATTTTCAGAGGGTTAAGAAAATGCTAAGGCTCTTGGCTAAATATTTAGTGACTGAAAATACCAAAGAAAGAATTTTCTGGCTTCAACGGGACAAACTAGGGGATCAATGTAAGGAAAGAAATATATAGTAGAAGCTAAGTAGGGCTCATTCCTAAATACCTCTATCATTTCATACTCAAGTATCAAAAACAATAGTCTCGAAATCATGACACAAACCAAGCAATGAATATCAAAATATGATCGCTTAGCAAAGAGATAAAGAGCTACTTAAAATCATTTTTTTTCATTTATGCCGATATTTTTTCCGGCCTTTGCTCTTTTAAGGCTCAAATCCTCACAATATATCTAGTTTTAGAGTAAAATGACTTATTGCACATTCATCATCCTAAAACGCATATAAGGAATCCATGATTTCTTTCACAAAGGGAAACAACATTCAATCTTACCATATATTTAGAGGCTGATCACTCAAGCAATTATGCGCATAGCATGGGCATAATTGTCACTCAAGTAACAGTATAGCTGTAAGACAAATTACTATAACTAATTTGTGCGCATGCATTTAAAGTCATCTTTGCATCAAGGATCGAGATAGAAAGTCAGTACATAATTGATCGAAACCATTCCCAAGGATTCTTTTCAGTTTGTAATAATTGTGATCGTTGCCAACGCACATGTAATATTTCTTCCCGAAATGAAATGCCCCAAACACCTATTCTGATATGTGAAATTTTTGATATTTGGGGAATAGATTTTATGGGACCTTTCCCGAGCTCTTTTGGAAACCTATATATTATATTGGTTGTTGATTATGTCTCGAAATGGGTAGAAGCAAAAGCTACCTAGACTAATGATTCTAAGTGGTTGTAGGTTTTCTTAAGTTCACAATCTTCTATAGATTTGGTGTACCACGAGCGATCATCAGTGACCAGGGATCTCATTTCATCAATAAGACTCTTGAGGCTCTTCTCAAGAAGTATGTGGTGCATCATCGAGTGGCAACAACTTATCATCCACAGTCAAATGGACAAGCCGAAGTTTCAAATCGAGAGATAAAGAACATTTTGGAGAAAATGGTGAATCCAAATAGGAAAGACTGGAGTTCACGACTGGATGATGCTCTATGGGCATATTGCACAGCATACAAGGCTCCAATTGGAATGTCCCCGCACAGACTTATATTTGGTAAACAGTGTCACCTTCCAGCGGAGTTAGCTCACAAGGCGTATTGGGCTGTCAAGCAAGTTTGCAGGGATCCAAATGTTGTGGGACAAGAGAGAAAATATCAACTACAAGAGCTAGAGGAAGCAAAACTTGAATCTTGTGATAATGTTTGTTTCTACAAAGAGCGTACTAAGTTTATCCATGACAAACACATTAGAAGGAAACAATTCGAAGTGGGACAGAAGGTGTTACTATGCTAAACTTAAGTTGATGCCTGGAAAGTTGAAGTCAAGATGGATGGGTCCTTATGTGGTTATCAATGTTAGTTCTCATGGGATGGTGGAAATTAGAAGTGTAGATACTCATAAGACATTCAAGGTAAATGGACAGTTATTGAAGTCATACCGCGAGGGGATGAAGCTTCTCACAGGCGAGGGAATGACACTGGCATTATCCACATCTGCCTAATCTGAACAAGCCAGGTGAGTCTAGCCTAAGACGTTAAATAAGGGCGCTGCTTAGGAGACAACCCAAGATTTTATTTTTTCACCTTTTCCAACTCCATTAAATTAAGAAAAGGAATTTGAAAAAAATATATTAATAAAATAAAAAATTCTTAAAATCATGTTTTTGACTTGTTTTGTTGGTCTTAATTTACAGGGTTCTAGAGAAAATTTTCAAAGAGAAAGAAAAGGAATTTGAAAGCTTGAAATTCAGATTTGGGAGGATATTTTCAAAGAAGAGAATAAATGATAGAGGGCTTTTATGCAATTTCCTAAATTACTAAACCCTACCCCAATCCTATTCTAATTCATATGTTTTTTTTGTTCTTCTCTTCCCCTACCAGCCGTTCTCCTCCATCCTCCAGCACAGCATCCGAAATTTTTGCTTCCTCTTATTTTTCGGTTCCAGCCGGCGCCACCAGCAGCTACCTACGCCGCTAGCCCGCCGATCTTGAGCAGCTATATCGTCCTTCTCCAGCCGCCGCACGCCATCCGTGCGCCACCAGCCAGGCGCCGCTAGTCCACCGGAGTTGAGCGACGCCAACAGCTTCCAGTTCTCCAGCCACCGTACTCCAGCCGTGCGCCACTAATGGAGCTTCGCCGGCGAAGTCCAGAGCAGCGCCGCTAGGCCGCTCTCCGTCTGTGAGCCACCACACTCCGGCGAGTTCGGGCGGCAGCGCTAGTCCACCACCAGCCAAGCGTGGGTCCAGCACCATCTGATGTCAGCACTGGCGAAAGAAGCTCCGCCGTCCTCCTCCACCTGTTCGCCCCGAAACCTGACTCTCCACAAAAAAAAAAAAACTCCGGTGAGATTCGCCATCATAGGAGCCAATGGGTCGAAAGTTTGTTCTGAAATCTCTAGCAAAAGAAACAAAGAAGCACCGCCAACCTTCTCCGGAGCTGAAAAATTCAGTGCCACCTTCTAAGCATAAACAGAAGGTAATGGAG
The DNA here is from genome assembly GCA_037428765.1 of Rubia yunnanensis. Taxonomy (NCBI): domain Eukaryota; kingdom Viridiplantae; phylum Streptophyta; class Magnoliopsida; order Gentianales; family Rubiaceae; genus Rubia; species Rubia yunnanensis. The sequence continues at coordinate 6,728,332 of CM075069.1, forward strand.
CCCGGGAAACCTCCTACTCCCTAACCTAAATTTGGAGGAGATGGTGGAGAGGATGCTGAAACTTCCCAGCCTGTGGATCTAGTTCCACATGTTCCGGCCATATCCCATCGCAGGTATTCTCTCTTTGAAGGTAGACCTCTTGTGCAGTGGTATGGATTTGATTGACAAACTTTGCGTAAGTTAGACGTGGGACTTCGTTGAGGCATTGTTTTCTAATATTGTTTGGAATGCGCTTGTGTGTCACTGAACTTGTATGTCGAAAATTATGCTTAGAATTTTATAGCTCATTTGTTTGCCACAATGGATGTCATATGCTATAATATTGTCACATTTTATATCAGGGGACAAAATTAGACTAAATTGATCATAGTTGTTATATTGGGTTTTGAAATTGGGTATATCTTCTAGTGCGTATCTTGCATATGATATTGTGTCTGACCCTAAATATCTTAGACCAGTGAACAAAGAGTGAGATATTCTGTCTTCTGAAATTGTTCAGGTTAAGAATATGTCAAAGAGTACATGATAAAAGATAGTGCATTAAGACTTTGTCATCGTTATTTGACATATAACTTATTTGGTAGGATGAATGATGCAAATGTTGTCACCCAAACTGCTGAAGTGTCTTTGATGATCAAGATGTATAGGAAACGTAAAGTGAACTTTGGTTATTGGCTCCTTAAACAATTCAAATATAATTGTACTCACATGGGAGGGAAGTTGGTCCTAAAAGCATTGATAACCAAACTTGCTAAGTGTTCAGGTGTGTTTAATGAGTCTAGTAATCTCTATGGGTTACAACCTAGTCGGATTGACTTGCTTGCTTTTGAAAGAATGAAATCAATTTATCTTGATACTACTTCTGGGTAGTATAAGTTGTTTGAGCCAGGGGTTCTACCCCCGAGCAGAGCTTCCACTCCTGTTGCAGGTACTTCATTTGCGAGTACTATGCATAGTGGACTTGGGGCAGCCTGTCCCAAGTCCACTATGCATCCTACTGCAAGTGAAGTACCTGCTAAATAAGTGAAGGCTCTGCTGGGTAGAACCCCTAGCTCAAACAGCTTATACTGCCCAAAAGCAGTGTCAAGATAAACTAATTTCATTCAATCCTACTAGGTTGCAACCCATAGAGATTACTAGACAAATTTTACACACTCAAACGCTTAACAAGTATGATTATCAAACTTCCTTTTCATGTGAGTACAATTATATTTGAATTGTTTAAGGAGCCAATAACCAAAGTTCACTTTACGTTCTCTCCACATCTTGAAAAACAAAGAAACTTCAGTTTGGGTGACAACATTTGCACCATCCTACCAAATAAGTTATATGTCAAATAGCGATGACAAAGTCTTAATGCACCATCTTTTATAGATGTACTCTTTGACATATTCTTAACATGAACAATTCCAGAAGACATAATACTCCACTATCCGTTCACCGATCTAGCATACTTGGGTCAGGTACAGTATCATATGCAAGATACGCCTCAAAAGATATATTCTCAGAAGTTTCAAAACCCAATAAAACAACCAGATCAGAAATGAATTTAGTCCAAGTTTGTCCCCCAAGATCAAATGTGACAAAATTAGAGTATATGACATCCACTGTTTTTGTTAAATCCTTGCAAACAAATGAGCTATAAATTCTAAGCATAATTTTTGACAAACTAGTTCAGTAACCCACAACCATGCATTCCAACCAATATTATTAGAAAACAATGCCTCAACTTCAAGTTTCACATTTAACTTGCGCAAAGTTTTCCAATCAAATTCATACCACTCCACAAGAGGTCTACTTTCAAGAAGAGAATAACTGCGATGCTTTTCAGCGTCGGATAAGGGCTAAACCCGTGGAACTAGATCTCCGGGCTGTGAAGTTTCAACATCCTCTCCAGGTTCAGGGGTAGGAGATTTCTTGAGCTCCAGAACCTTCTTTTTACGCTTATTAGGTGGAGCTGAATTTTTCCGACGAGTTGGCTGCACCGAATCCGGAGAAGGTTGGCGGTGCTTCTTACTATCTTTTTCCGGAGAGGAAATGTTGCTTAGGCCTCTAGACTTCAAAACAAAATTTTGACCCATGGTTTCGGTGATGGCGAAATTGAACGGAGTAGTTCGCCGGAGAGTCAGGTTGCGACGGCAAATAGATGGAGAAAGACGGTGGGCTTTTCTCATCGGTGTTGCCATCAGGTGGTGCTGGACCCGCGCTCGGCTGGAGGCGGAATAGCGGCGCTGCTTTGGCTAGCGGCGCTGCTTTGGCTGGTGCCGCTGCTCAACTCCACCGGAGGTCTGCTGGTGGCTCACGGCTGGAGGACGACCGGTGAATTGGCACACAACTGGAGGCGGACTAGCGACGTGCTTTGGACTCGCTGGCGTCGTTGGTGGCGCACAGCTGAGAGCAAAAAAAATCTGATGTGTGGAATGGAGGATGGAGAATGATAGGTTCTTTTTTTAGGTAGGGGAGGAGAAAAAATTTTGAATTGGTTTGGGGTTGTTGGGTGAGTAGAAAAAATTCTGAATTAGAATTAGGGTAGGGGAGCAGAAAAAATTTGGGGTTTGGGGTAGGGGAGGTGAAAAAAATTCTGAATTAGAATTGAAATTGTACAAAAGCCCTCATAGCTTGTTTTTCTTATTAAACCTTCCACCCAAATATGAAATTCTTATTTTCAGCTTCCTCCTTCCTTGAAAAAAAAAATCTCTCTACAACCCTGCAATGTTAGAATCATCAAAACAGGTAAAAAAATAATTGGATAAAAAATCAAATGATTTTTTCTATTTTCTATTTTTTTGTATTCTGATTTCTTTTTAATTAGAATGAATAAAAAAATAATCTTGGGTCGCTTCCTAAGCAGCTCCCTTATTTAATGTCTTAGCCTAGACTCAGCTGGTTTGTTCAAATCAGGCAGATGTGGGTAATGCCAGTGTCATTCCCTCAACTGTGAGAAGCTCCATCCCCTCGTGGTATGGCTTTAATAACTGTCTATTCACCTTGAATGTTTTATGAGTGTCTACACTTCTAATTCTACCATCCTATGAGAACTAACATTGATAGCCACATAAGGACCCATCCATCTCGACTTCAACTCTCCAGGTATTAACTTAAATATAGCATTGAAAAGTAACACCTTCTGTCCCACTTCGAATTGCTTCCTTCTAATGTGTTTGTCATGGAGAAACTTAGTATGCTCTTTGTAGAAACAATCATAAGATTCAAGTCTTGCTTCCTCTAAGTCTTGCAACTGATATTTTCTCTCTTGTCCCACAACGATTGGGTCTATGCAAAGTTGCTTGACAGCCCAACACGCCTTGTGAGCTAACTCCACTGGAAGGTGACACTGTTTACCAAATATAAGTCTGTACGGGGACATCCCAATTGGAGCCTTGTATGCTGTGCAATATGGCCCATAGAGCATCATCCAGTCGTGAACTCCAGTCTTTCCTATTTGGATTCATCATTTTCTCCAAAATGTTCTTTGTCTCTTGATTTGAAACTTTGGCTTGTCAATTTGACTGTGGATAATAAGATGTGGCCACTCGATGATGCACCCCATACTTCTTGAGAAGAGCCTCGAGAGTCTTATTGATGAAATGAGATCCCGGGTCACTGATGATGGCTCTTGGTACATCAAATCTATGGAAGATGTTAAACTTAAGAAAACCTACAACCACTTTAGAATCATTAATCTGGGTAGCTTTTGCTTTTGCCCATTTCGAGACATAATCATCAACCAATATAATGTATGGGTTTCCAAAAGAGCTCGGGAAAGGTCCCATAAAATCTATTCCCCGAATATAAAAAATTTCACATACTAGAATAAGTGTTTGGGGCATTTCATTCCAGGAAGAAATATTACCTATGCGTTGGCAAGGATCACAATTCTTACAAAACTGAAAAAAAATCCTTGAAAATGGTTTCCCAATGGAAACCAGTATCAAGAACCTTTCTAGTTGTCCTTCTGTTAGAGTAAATCACGTTTTTTATTAGATCTTGATTGATTCTGGATAAGTCATGTTGACTAAGTCAGAGTTTTACTCATATTATGTTTCCTTATTGTACTCTATATATTCTTGTCAGGAATACAATAAATGACTACGAAAAATATATCTTATCATGGTATCAGAGCAGTGGCCGAATCTCTCCATTCTCATCATGTCCAGTGAAAAATTATCGTTCAATAACCTTCTCCAAATGATGCAAATCAAGCTCAATAAGTCTAATTTTCTTCTCTAGAAACGTCAGATTGAATACTTCCTTAGACCTCAGAAGCTTTTTTGTTATCTTGATTGGTCGTCTCTATGCCCACCTCTCCCCACTCTGTCGCCGATCGACTCATTGTCTTCCTAATTTACCGCCGCCCTCCACACTCCTCTCACTGACCGTGCGGCGGCTCAGGCGGCTTACAAAATTGCCAAGGACATCTATGACCTCTGGATTGATTAGGACCATAGGGTCTGTAGTCTGCTATTCTCCTCTCTCTCTCCTGAGGCCCTTTCCGAACTCCCGACCTCGTGTGTGACTGCTAAGGACATTTGGGGCAGTTTTTGCACCACTTTTTCAGAACAGCAACACATCCACCATTTTCTGCCTTCGTGTAGACGCCCACGGTATACGTAAGAGCGGTATCGTTCATGAACTCCATTTACAATATAAAGATAATTTTGAGCAGTTATCCCTTATGGGTTCTCCAGTTTCTAATGATGATTAGATAATTTGTTTTTTAACTGCTCTCGGGTCTGAGTTCAAAGATTTTTCCGCCCCCTGATTGATTCTTCCCCTACACCTATTTATGATAATGTTTTTTCATGTGCTAAGAATCACGAGGCATTTTTGAAAAATCTCCAAGGAAATTCAATACATGTGTCTGGCCCAATAGCATTTTCTGTAGGTGAGCAGCCCCCAGTCGGGGGCGCGTGGGATCATGCGCTGGCCAGTCTGGTCCTGGTCAGTTCACGGCTGGGGCTAGTTCCGACGCGGCCGTCTTCAATGTACTTGGTGTGGTCGTCTGGGCCATTACACTGCTATCTGTTACAAGATGTTAGCGCAAACCCGTCGTTCAAACTCCACACACTTAGCTGATAATATCCAGATTTCCTTGCAGATAGAGCCAACTTCTCGCGCATCAAACTAGTATGTTAATTCTGGTGCCACCAGTCATATGACGTCTTCAGCCTCTGGCCTTGACAGTGTCGCACCTTATTCTGGTAATTCCTGTGTTTCTGTTGGTAATGGTGCTTCTATTCCAATTTTTCATATTGGTGATTCTCGGATTTCTGATACCTTAACACTGTCTGATGTTTTGGTTGTTCCTGCCATAAAAAAAAATTTACTGTCTATTAGTAAACTTATCAGAGATTTAAATGTATTTGTTACTTTTGATGATCGAAATTTTGTGATTCATAACAAGGTTTCCAAGGCAGTCGTGGGCAGGGGCCACAGTGATGGAGGACTGTACGTGTTAGACAAGGGCGACGCAGTACTAGTTTCTTTCTTGCAGCAGAATAAAGGACGAGCATCGTTTGAGCTTTGGCATGTGCCAGCGACTGTTATCTCTGGTTTACAGAGGTCTGGTCTTCTTTCAGTTTCCTTTTTACTACCTAAACTGCATACTTGTGCTCCTTGTGTTATGACAAAGGGGCAGCAGTTAGCTTTTGTTGAAAATCATAAGCGTGCTGCGCACGTCCTGGACTTGGTACATTGTGATTTTTGGGGGTCTTCCCTAGTTTTGTGTAAAAATGGTTTTTCTTATTATGCCTTGTTTGTGGATAATTACTCTCGTTTTACCAGGTTTTTTCACTGCATTGAAAATCTGAGTTTGTTGACACTTACTTGTAGTTTGTCGCCCTAGTCAAGAATCAATTTACTACCAAAATAAAAGTGTTTAAAAGTGACGGTGGCACTGAGTTCTTAAATATGTGCCTACGATCCCATTTTACCTCCAAAGGCATTCATCATCAAGTTTCGTGCCCGTACACCCCGGAGCAAAATGGTCGGGCCGAGCGCAAACACAGACGTGTTGCAGAAATGAGCCTCATTATCCCTTTTCATTCGCATCTACCCTTGTCAAGATGGAATGATGCTTTTGCCACTGCAGTTTACACTATTAATCGGCTTCCCACTCCGGTGTTACAAGGAACTTCTCCTTATGGACTTCTTTATCACCGTGATCCGATCTACTCAAACTTCCATCCTTTTGATTGTTGAGTATTTCCACACGTTCGTCCTATGGCCCCTTATAAGTTATCTCCTTGGAGCATTACTTGTGTTTTCATCGGTTACAACTGCCATTATAAGGGTTTCCGCTGCCTTGATCCTTCCACTGGCAAGATTTATGTCATTCGTCATGCTTGTTTCGACGAAGGCTGTTTTCCTTTTGCCTCGTCTTTGGCCTCGGCCACTGGTTTCGCTCTCTCGACCTTAGATGTTTCTGCTTTTCTAGACACTGTCGACAGTTATGGCCTGCCACTCTCGACCCTTGATCAGCCGTCATATATGCCCTGCACTACTTGCTCGTTGGACTCTGTTCCGCCATATATAGACCGGTCAACTCCCCCCATGGTCACCGACGGCCAGTCCTACTCTCCCGGTGGCATCATCTCCGACCACCTCGGTTATTCAGTCCCCGGCGTCCTCTACGGTTCCTTCTCTGCTGGCCTCTTCACCGTAGCATCGTACTCATCGCATGGCCACTAGATTATCCACTGGAGCTATTCAGCGTCGAGACTATTCTGGTCTTGTGGCTCATTGGCTTCTTGCTGCCCTTCTCGCCCAATCAGAGCCCACCGATTATCGTTCGGCGTTGAAGGACCCGTCTTGGGTTGCTTCTATGAATGAGGAGATTGCTGCTTTACGGGGCCAGCACACTTGGGATCTTCCACGACCTTCTGGTGTCAACATTATTGGATCCAAATGGGTTTATCGGCTGAAGTATCGTCCTGGTGGTACATTTGATCGTTACAAAGCTCGGCCTGTTGCGCAGGGGTTCTCTTAGATTTTGGGCTTCGATTTCGATCATACTTTTAGTCCGGTGGTCAAGGCCCCCACTGTCTGGACCGTTCGTGCCATTGCCACTATGCGCTTCTGGCCTTTTCATCAATTGGATGTCAAGAACGCCTTTCTTAATGGTATTCTTGATACTCCAGTCTATATGGCGCACCCAGTTGGTTACAAGGACTCTCTTCAACCAGATTATGTTTTCCATTTACGAAAGGCCATCTATGGTCTTAAGCAAGCCCCGCGAGCATGTTTCAACAGTTCATCACCTATCTATCTCAGCTCGGGTTTTAGTGCAGTTCTGCTGACACTTCCCTTTTTGTTCTCTCTCGAGGCACGTCATTGCTCTATCTCCTTATCTATGTCGATGATATCATCCTCACAGGCAATCACTCTGGGCTCCTTCGACAGTTTATTGATCGGACACATCGGGAGTTTGCTATTAAGGATTTGGGAGTCCTCCACTACTTTCTTGAAATGAACCACAAGCAAGGACATGGCAATATTCTAAGATGGAATGAACCTCCTCTCCAGGGATGCATCGTCTAATAATTTGATCAGAACAAATTTTCCGTAGGTACAGATCATCCCATATAAAGTACTTGGCTTGACTCCTTAATTTGTTCTTTCGAGCTGTCTCCATGCATTTGGGGAAAATTCCATCGGTTAAGAAATTAACCAAATCAGCATACCAAGTGGTTTTACCTTGAAGAGTTGTCTAGTATGGGCAAACCTACCGAATCCGACTGCAGCCTACTCAAGTGATCCGCCACTTCATTTTCAGCACCCTTTTTTTTATCTTTGATCTCTAGGTCGAATTCTTGCAGTAGAAGGATCCACCGTATGAGTCTAGGATTGGATTATTTTCTTCGAGAGTAAGTACTTGAGTCCTGCATGATCAGAATAAACAACTTTAGACCCAATCAAGTATGATCAAAATTTTTCACAAGCAAAAACCACAGCTAGAAGCTTTTTTTTTCTCCGTTGTTATGTAGTTGCATTGGGCAGGGTTACGAGTTTTCGAGAAATAATAGATGGGATGACTCTCTTTCCCATTCTTTTGCCCAAGCACTGCTCCAACAACAAAGTCGCTCGCATCACACATGATTTCAAATGGCTCTCCCCATTTCGGTGGTTGAATTATAGGGGCTATTGTCAACTTCTTCTTCAAGAGGTCGAAAGCTTCCTGGCATTTGTCATCAAATTTGAATGACACTTCTTGCTGCAACAACCATGTTAGGGGTTGTGAGACCTTTGAAAAATATTTGATGAAACGCCTATAGAAACTTGCATGACCTAAGAAAGCACGAATCACTTTCACATTAGTAGGATAAGGTAACTTAACAATTGAAGTTTACCCTTATCAACCTCTATCCCCCTTTCGGAGATCACATGTCCAAGTACAATGCCTTCTCTGACCATGAAGTGACATTTCTCATACTTCAAAATAAGGTTAGTATCAGTGCATGTCTGCAAAACTCTATCAAGATTATCAAGACATTGATCTATGAGTCACCATGCACAATAAAATCATCCATGAAAATCTCAATACAACTTTCAAGCATGTCAGAAAAAATACTCATCATACACCTTTGAAATGTTCTTGGAGCATTACAAAGACCAAAAGGCATGCGACGATAAGCAAAAGTTCCAAATGGACATGTAAAAGCTAACTTTTCCTGGTCTTCCTGAGCCACATAGATTTGAAAATAACCAGAATAGCCATCAAGAAAACAAAAATACAATTTCCCAACCAATCTTTCAAGCATCTCATCAATAAAGGCTAAGGGAAAATGGTCCTTCCTAGTAGCGTTATTCAACTTTCGATAGTCTATACACATACGCCAACCAATTTGAAGTCTCATGTGTATTAGTTCATTGTTATCATTTTTAACCAATTGAAACCCGGATTTCTTAGGTACCACATGCACTGGACTCACCCATGCATTATCAGGTATATGGATAGTCCATAATTCTAGCAATTTAAGGATTTCTTTATGCACAACTTCTTTCATAACTGGATTGAACTTTCTCTGAGGATCCCTAGAAGGTTTGCTATCATGCTCAAGTAAAAATGCGATACAGATAGAAGGGCTAATACCTTTTATGTCTGCTAACATCCATCCTATTGCAGATTTATGTGTTCTCAAAAGTCTTACTAGTTTATCCTCTTGCTCCATGCTTAGGTCCTTACTGAGGATGATTGGAAAAGTCTCATTCTCCCCTAAGAATGCATACTTGAGATGTTCAGGTAAGGTCTTCAGTTCCAGCTTGGGTGCTTTCTCAGCGAAGGAAGAGTGCATTCAGGGATAGGTGGAATGACCATCCCGACTGATGTAGACTGAGAGACATGTTGCACTTCTGATCTGGATGTGGGTGGCATGGGCATACTGACCAAAAGTGACTGGGGGCTAATTTTCTAAGCCAAAAATGGGCGGTATGGTCATGCCGCCCAAAAGTGACTGGGGGCTAACTTTTGGACTTTCTGAGAAGAAAATGGGCGTTATGGGCACACCACCCGAAAGTGGCTGGGAGTTGATTTTTGAAGTTTCTGAGTGGAATTAGGGCGGTATGGGCATACCGACTAAAAGTGGCTGGGAGCTGATTTCTGGAATTTATGAGTGGAATTTGGACGGTATGGGCACATCGACCGAAAGTGGCTGGTAGCTGATTTTCAAAATTTTTGAGCAGAAAATGGATGGTATAGGCATACCAACCGAAAGTGGTTGAGATCTAATTTTCTGAGTTTCTGAGCAGAAAACAGATGGTATGGGAATACCAACCGAAAGTGGCTAGGAGCTAATTTTCTGAGTTTCTGAGCAGAAAACAGGCAGTATGGGCACACCACCCGAAAGTGGCTAGTAGCTGATTTCTGGGGTTTCTGAGTGGAATTTGGGCGGTATGGGCATACCGACCAAAAGTGGCTAAGAGCTTATTTTTGGAATTTTTGAGCATAAAATGGGCGGTATGGGCATACCGACCGAAAGTGGTTGGGAGCTAATTTTCTGAGTTTCTAAGCAGAAAATGGCCGGTATGGGCATACCGCCCAAAAGTGGCAGGGGGCTGTATTCTTTGGTAGAGTAAAGCTACATGATGATTTCACATAAACTTTCATCCAAGCCATCCATCATATCCTTGTCGACCCATCCATTGAAGAGTACATGTTCCAACTTGTCATCCTTGGAGTACCTTTCTATAAACTCATCAACCAACGGGTCAATCACATCAAGGGTAAACATGGATTCAGGATCATCTACATGATTCATGGCATCAAAAATATTGAAAGAAACTACATCTCCATCAAACTCAAGACTAAGTATTCCCTTATCAACATCAATTTTGGCTTTCACCGTTTTCATGAATGGTCTTCCTAGAAGAATTAGGGATCCATTAGCAGAGAATGAGTCATCCATATCAACAATGTAGAAATCCACAGGAAACATGAATTCATTTACTTTCACAAGTACATCCTCTATCATTCCCTCATGGTATGCATTAGACCTATCAACCAATTGGATTATCACATGAGTTTCCTTCAATGGACCTAATTGTAAATTATTATACACAGATAGAGGCATAACATTAATTGATGCACCTGGATCTAACATGGCTTTTTCAACAGTTTTTGTGCCAATTATGCATGGAATAGAAAACATTCTTGGGTCCTTACATTTTTGTGGCAACTAACATTGAATAACAACAGAAACATTTCCCCCCACCCTAATTTTTGCATCTTTCCCATACTTCACCTTCTTCGAACAAAGTTCTTTAAGAAATTTTGCGTACCTGGGAACCTGCTTAACAACTTCAATCAAGGGAAAATTTATTTCTACCTTCTTGAAGACCTCCAAGATCTCCTTCTCATCCTCTTCCTTCTTGTTACGAGCTAATCTGGATGGGAAAGGTGGAGAGACTTTTGGGTTAGAATTAGATGTCATAGGTTCAGTGTTTACCTTTGAGGACTCATTTTTACTCTCCTTGGCTTCTTCATGCTTGCATTTCTTCTCATCAACCTCCTTAGGCTCGGAATTATCCAATATCTTCCCATTCCTTAGTGTGACTGCACTTGCATTCTCCCTAGGTTCCGGTTTAGCCTGGGAGCGTAGTCTCCTAGTGTTGAACTTCAACTTGTTTACCTCCGCAGCCAGTTGAGTCATTTGTTGCTCAATGTTCCCCTATAGCAGCCCTTGTCTCTTGCTGGAAAGCATTTGTGTTTTTGGCTAAATTCCGCACCACTTCGCTGCTTTGGGCCATCGTCTTAAGGACTTCATTCATGGTGACTCTCTGATCATTCGGTGCTGGATTTGCATCACGACCAATTTGTGCTTGTTTCAGAGCATACGTCTGCCTTGACTGGATTAGACCTATCATTATCTTCATCATATTCATGAGTGACCATATCAAGGATGATCTCCTTTGCTTCATCCATGGTTTTGTTCAACAAATTCCTCCACAAGCTGCATAAAAAATCTTCCTATCAATAGAACACATACCACCATAAAAGTAATTAGTGATGAGCTGATATTCAGTAAAACCATGGTTAGGACACTTGCGACGCAATTGATTAAATCTATCTCAATAACTCGCAAGACTCTCTCCCTTCTTTTGTCTAATACCACTTATTGCGGATATCAAATTAGCTGCTCTAGACTCGTGAAAAAACTTTTGTAAAAATTTCTCCTCCAAATCTTCCCAAGTTCGAATTGAAACGGGTGGTCAATTCGAACTCATGAATTACCAGACAAATTATTCTTACAAAATGTATTGCAAGTTGTAATGATTTGTTGTATCCAGGCTTTGCTTTCATTTACTCCTCTCTATTAAAACAATGACAAAAGGAAAAGTTTTGCTCATCTCCTCTCTATTAAAACAAAGACAAAGTATGGTATAAAATCATTTTATAGTAAAAGTAAAAATCAATGTGTAATATAATGAAATTTAATTATAAATGAGCTTTCAAATATAATTAAAGAGATTTGGAAGTGAAAGGAGAGTGACGTTAGATATAAATATATGAGAAATTAATAATTTTGAATCATAACAACCTTGTCGGTGGGAGAAAATTGCGGATGAAGCGTTCTCCATTTTCACGCAATACAAATCTTCTTACTACATGTTTAATTTTCTTAAAATTCAATCTCTTAATTACTCGATTTTGAGCTCTTTTCACTATCAAACAGCCTTCGATCTCTCAATTACTCGAATTTAATTTGAGACAAAGTTTTGAGAAAGATGGTCTTTCTATAATCTTATGGATAGACGAGATTTAATTACAATTGATAAAAGGTAAAAGGTCTTAGTTGCAATATTAAAATTTATTATACATCGTGTTGTAGTTATAAAGTTTATAACCCAATTCATGTAACCCGGAAATTTTATCTTCATTTCTTTTAATTTTTACTTTAAACCTTGGTCTTTCCATGACTTATGGAAAGACCATCTTTCAAGAGATGGATTCTTAATCTAATATCATTTTAATAATATAATTAATTATCTTAATAGTATTTTTTGGAAAAGTCTTGGGAAAGACGATCTTTCCATAAGCTTATGGAAAAATGGAGTTTAATTAGAATAATTAAAGGTAAAATGTCTTAGTTGCAATATTAAAATTTTATTATACAACGTGTAGTAGTTATAAAGTTTATAACCCAATTCATACAACCCAAAATTTTTATCTTCATTTCTTCTAATTTGCACTTTAAACCTTGATTTTTCCATGACTTATGGAAATGCCGTATTTCAGGAGACGGACTCTAGTATTTATTATCAAATATTATAAAATAATAATTAACACGTTATATACAAGAATATTTGAAAGTTTTGACACTCCACCCTCCCATCGTTAAATTGTTTTCGAAAATAGCGAAAACTAACGAGTAGTTTTCGCTACTTGGCCATCATGTCTGACCAAGTTCAGCCCCTTGAAGAACTCGAACTTGTTGATGAGCACAAGGAGGATATGGAGGATGAGAGCTTAGAGCTCCCCTCTAAATCAGTTGGCGGGGCAGCGGAACACGACAATCTCGAATACCACACATTCTCGGAGATAAATCCACGTTTTAGTGTGATTATGTCGTATTCAAGTCTCAGTCCGCGATACTATGTGGTTATTCCACCCAAATTTACCAAAGAGCTACCTCAAAAAAAGGTTCCTGTTGTCCTTAACTTGTATGGAAAGAGCTGGACGATGTTGTACAATGGCCACCTGAAAGTCAAAACATTGGATGGAGATTGGAAACCGTTTGCAGATGACAATGAACTGAAAGTCGGGGATGCCTGTTTCTTTGAGCTCACGGAGAACAGTGAAACGAGGATTGTGTTCAAGGTCGTTATACCGAGGACTGCATTTCCTTGTGATGAAGTTGAAGAAGTTGATGGTAGTACTATTGATGCACCAATTGTCATCGAGTGATATTCTTCATATGATGCATTCGGTGACTCTTCTATGCTGCTATTACTATTAATTTCGAGCTTTGGTTTAAGCAACAGTGTTAGATGCTGTGTCCATCTAACGCTGTATGTTTTTCAATTCCCATTTTAGATAAGTTTTGACTTTGATTAAAAAAAACGAGTAGTTGATAGTAACCAGATTACTACAACATATAGCCGACAAAAACATTGGAATTACGTTTCATCCCTCCATTTAAATTTTAGAGAAAAGTGCAGATCTGCCTATATAATTGACAAAAGTGTAGATATTACTCTGCGCTAATTAAAAGTGTAAATATAACCCTATTTATTTAGGTTATGTGCAAATATAACATTTTTCGTCAGATTCAGGCCGATAATGAATGAAAAGTCTATTTTACCCCTAAGGAAAAAACAAATAAAGATACATTTACTATTTTAACCCTCAAAACCCCCTACCTCAATGCTTCTTCTTCATTTTTATCTGTGCCGTTTGACATCGATCCCCCACATCTCCACCTTCACAATTTCTTCTCGCCCTTTTCTTCTGCGCCCACAATTTCTTCTGCAGTCAAGGCTTCATCAATCACAACGGTGAACGGCGCCGTTCGATCTCAAGTCTTCATCGATCGAGATTTGGATTTCCTTGCATCGGAGTTTTGATGGGACAAGAGCCAAGAACGGGTGTTCTAGGTAGAGGAGGGTTTTCAAGTTCTAAGAAGAGGAATAACAAAATCCAATAGCGTCGGCGAAGGTGGCTTCGACGGCGACTGGGTGGAGGATAGTTGCGGATTGAGCTGCAGAGTGTTCTGATTCTTATCTTGTCCCAAGGGGTTGGAGTTGGGTTTCGGATCGAGCTGTAGGGCATTCAGATTCTTATCTTGTCCCAAGGGATTGGAGTTGGGTTCCGCCTACTGTTGAAGCGGGGGGTTTACGTGAAATCGCGAACCCAATTAGATTAATAAATAAAATGTACCTCCGATACAAATCATGTCATCTGAATTTAACCCTTCAATACCACTCTAATTGGAAAATATATATCTATATAAATAAATAAATTTATTATGGATGTTAATCTCGTACGAAGTAAATTTGAAATAATAATCTTAATTATTGAATATATATATATATATATATATATATATATATATATATATATATATATATCAAACGATGATAAAGTATTGGCATGAGTTTCACTTAAGAAAGAGGAAGGAAATAATAGTATGGAAACAGGATATACAAATTGCACGTTTTAAAAGGAGTAAAGTAATAAATGATAAATTGAGTTGTTAAATAAATGTCTAGAAACATCTCCAACAGTTTACCTTGTATCTTCCTCTAAAACGAATATTCCTCTAATTTATTGAGGAACACTAATTTCATAACTTCCTAATATATTCTTCATACTTATCACAATTTTATGTAATTATAATTTTCATATGTAATTACAAATAAGAATAAAATAAATAAGTTATCACTTCTAATATTGTTTTGATTACAAGGAATATAATTGTATTATATATATAATTGATTATAAGTATTGTAAATTTAAAAGAAGAAAATACAGTATAAAGAATTCAAAGAAAGGAACGGATAAAGATAAAATGAGACAATAAGTAATCAAACAAATTAAAACACCAAAAAAGGAAAACAAATAGTACGCTGGGGTGTAGTGTCATAAGAAAATATTTGGGGTACAGGAGAAAACAAAGCAATGATTAAAATAATAATAATACTAATAATAATAGTAATAAATAAATAAAGAAGTAAACGAATAAATAAATAAATAAATTAATTAATTAAAAGGAATTACCGGGAAGATATATATATATATAATAGCAATAAATAAATAAGAGAAATTACCGAGAAGAGAATATACATATTTATACATAAGTATACATTATATAATATGCTAACAATGATAATAAATAAATAAGCAAATGAATAAACAAATGCAAGAAATTACTGTGACGAGAAAGCTGGTGATACATATATATATATATATAATAATAATAAGTAAGTAAATGAATGAAAAAGTAAAGGAAAAAAAAGGAGAAGAAGAAATGGACGACGGGGAAGTAAAGAATTTTTGCAACTGAAATTACTGGGAAGAAGAAACATCGGACGTAAAGAATTTTATCAAAAGTAATTTTGGCAAAGGGAATTACTGGAAAGAAGAAAACGGACGGCGGACGTGAGAAATTCATCCAAAGTAATTTTTTGGCAAGTGGATGTAGAGTTACATGATAAAACTTGTAGGATGAGTAGGTGTCAGAACCAATGTTTCACCAAGTATAAATATTAGATCCCCAACTCTTACCTTCTCATGCAGCAAACAAAATTTTGGCAAAGTACAGTGGTGAATAGTAGTAAAGTAGGAAACGGAAGTACCCAAGCCCAAGTTTAGCCAAGGTGAGTGTTGCACTGCCCTAACATGAATTTGTGTAAAATTTGAGTTTATGTTTACACACACACACACACACACACACACATATATATATATATATAATGCCATCAGAACCTGACTCTCTCGAGCTAAACTCTCCACCTCTCGAACCCCTGCTGCTCTCCACCCCTCGAACCCCTGCTGCTCTCCACCCCTCGAACCCCTGCTGCTCTCCACCCCTCGAACCCCTGCTGCTCTCCACCCCTCGAACCCCTGCTGCTCTCCACCCCTCGAACCCCTGCTGCTCTCCACCCCTCGAACCCCTGCTGCTCTCCACCCCTTGAACCCCTTCCAAAATACTACCTCTCGAACCCCTGCCACAAATTTACCTCTCGAACCTCTGTTAAACCTTGACCCCTCGAACCCCTGTCCTCGAACCCCTGCTAAAACTACACCTCGAACCCCTGTTAAACAGTAACCTCTCGAACCCCTGTCCTCGAACCCCTACTAAAACTCCTGCCCTCGAAACCCTACTAAACAGTACCTCTCAAACCCCTGCTAAACCTCTACCTCTCGAACCCCCATCCTCGAACCCCTACTGAAACTACACCTCAAACCCCTTTTAAACAGTAACCTCTCGAACCCCCTGTCCTCGAACCCCTACTAAAACCTTTACCTCTCGAACCTTACCCCTCAAACTAGTGCCACTAGAACCATACCTCTCGAACCTCCTACCCAACTACTCAAACTGTAAGTACTCGAACCCCTGTACTTGAAACCGTAATACTCAAACCTTTTTACTCGATACTCTAGCCATGAGAGAGAGATTTGAAGGTTACACTCAAATGATGGTATTTACTGACTGTTGAATTAAGTGTTGTATTTTATCATACTATACTAGATTATCGTGAAACTGAACTCCTGAACTGCTCTGATATTTTTGTGAAAGACCGGCTTGTACTTTATCTTGTCGTGTCAAACTTGAATTACCTGCTACCTGATTACATGTCTGTGAATTTCGGGGTCCCCGGTGCGATTGTAGTTTGGTCGAAGTCGGCGGGGAACGGTACTGACCAGACCGTCTGATTAGACCGACTACACGTGGAGTTTGGTATGCTAGCATAACCACCTGACTGATACGAGCTCGTAATTGAACACCGGCGTGAATGAGAAAGTGAATTCTGAGCTGATAGCCTACGAGCATCACTGACTGGGTTATGTTGTGTATGTTAGTCACAGTTGCCATATAGGCACTTGGCAGCAACTCGGCATTAACCACCCGTATCCTTTTTACTATGTGCTAGGACATACATGGCTAATTGTTAATTGTTAATTTTTATTATGTGATCGCTAAAACTCAACTGGGTAAATACTGGCGATGGAACCTCACTAAGCAAGGAGCTTACCCTAGTTAAATAGCCCCTTTTCAGGTGAAGAAGAACAGTAAAAGAAGAGTGCTTGTTGTCTTTACTTCGTTTGAGAAAGATCCTGGCTACTTGAATTTTTATATGAACTTAGATGTTATAACGGTTAAGAGAAACTTTTATTTGACATTTGTAGTAAATCCTTTTCACTGTAATAGTAAAGTAGGTTTTTGAATTATTTAAATCGCTTCCGCATAAACTTTAATTGCTCGTTAATATCGGCCCTTTCGGTAGCATGCTCAAACCCGACCCGATACTTGCGATAGGATTTGGGGGTGTTACAGATGTGGTATCAGAGTAAAGACAAATCAAAACCTAACTTAATAAAAGACTTCACAGTTACTTAAAACTTAAAAATATTAGATTTGAGATATGGTTGAACCTTGTCTACAAAACTAACGATTTATTGATGTCACTATAGGAAAATAAAATAATTTATTAAATGTAATTCGAAATACAGAAGTCTATGAGGACTGCGAAAAATAAAAGGTAATAAATGAATCCAACCATTACTGAAGAGTAACAAAAATTTTCCGGCGTAATATCTTCGGTGAGAATACTAACATGCAGTACAACGATAATTACGACAACAAAGACTGACATTAGTCTCAACATATTATCGGTAAATTGAGAGAAGATATGGTGAGAAGGATATGAGGTAGAAGAGAAAATGTGGTTTTGAATTATTGGATAAATTCGTATTTATACTATAAAATATAGCAGTTTATGACTGTTATATTACCGTTAGGAATATAGCCGTTTATAGCCGGTATATTACCACTAGACACGTATTGACTAATTGTAGTTAAAGGCTAAGAGTTTAAGGTTATCAAAGAAGGTGTTAAATAATAATAATAATAAATAAAAATAAGAATAGTGCCATCAATATTTGCTTCTTTTGAACTTTCAAATACTTTCTAAATTGAAAATAAAAGTGTTCTCCTAAATAGTTTCAAAGAAAGTTAAATCTCAACAGATCAGATTCCATTAGGAGGATATTGGATCAAAGCATGCATTTAAAAAAATAAAAAAAAATAAAAATTAGGTATCCTTTCCAGTTAAATTGAGAAAACCTTCGAATCACTTGGGGATGGCCAGCCCAGAGTTTGAATCGGGTTCTCATTTTAATTGAAAGGTCCCTAAATAATAATAATAAAATTTTAGACCCCAAAACGGATAATAAAGCACTAGTCATCACATGAATCTTCATAACAAATGCAGTAATATTAGGCCCTTAAGCTAAACCCAAATGAAACTTAACTAAAATATCAAACGAGTATTCTACCCTAATTGGACGAGGTAGACCCTGGTTAGGGAATGAGGGACCTTAATCCCTAAAATCTTTATCATAGAAAATCAGTAATGGATATGCTGACTAAAAGGAGGTTAGAACTGTTGCAATTAACATAGAACCCGATCAAATAAGGAATACCAAGACACAGGAACTAGAACTGCAGGATATAGAATGCAAAAGTTGACTCAAACTCAAAGTGGCATCTGAGTCCTGAATAGGCAGCATGCGCAGATAGCAGAACTCGTATGGGGACTCTGAGAGAAGGTTGGGGTCACATAGATAAAACTTTAGTGATAATTAATCCAAGCATTTATGCACCTCGGATTGACCTTAGGAATGGATCTCCCATGGTACAGAACGAGATAAAGAATGTGACTCTACTAAATGATTTAGGGTTGGTTAAAAACATAGAATCTAGAGAGGATAAAGTAGTGGTATATAACTTTTGTAAAAGTACTGACAGTTCCCAGGAATTTACACTCTTTTATGATCATTCAAGCTAGGGTTGAGAACTCAATGATAGATCAGGGAGAAGTCAAAGATCAACGGAGGATTAATTGACGAAATAATCAAAATTTTGGTGAAAACAATAATTCAAACCTTTAACCCTAAGATAAATAGGTGAGGTGGGTGAATTGTCTACATTCAAATTAGAAGAGATGCAACCCAAACTTGGACCATATGACGTGGTCCAAGTATCACCTCGAGTCCCTTGTTGTATGGTGGGGAAGAAAGACATAAAGAATAGGATTGCTAAGAAAATAAATGTTAGCAATGTTGTAATATGGGAATTCTGAGCACAGAATAATGAAGTCCCAATAACTTAGACAAAGCCCTCATTCCAACCACTTGGTCACGGTCATCCGTGATCAATTTGGCTCTGAAGGGTGGAGCTGGTGGAAGTGGTAGGCCAAATGTGCATGTACGACTTTACGCCATAGAGAGTGATGAGAACCATGGTTTGACCAAGGTCATTGAAGGCACCCTCTCTATTTTGGGTAAAACTATAGTAAAACGTCGGGGACGAAGTTCATTAGGGGGGGGTAGGGGGAGATTGTGAAACCCCGAACCCAATTAGATTAATAAATAAAATGTACCTCCGATACAAATCATGTCATCTGAATTTAACCATTCGATACCACTCTAATTGGAATATATATATATATATATATATATATATAAATTTATTATGGATGTTAATCTCGGACGAAGTAAATTTGAATTAATAATCTTAATTATTGAATATATATATATATATATATATATATATATATATCAAACAATGATAAAGTATTGGCATAGGTTTCACTTAAGAAAGAGGAAGGAAATAATAGTACGGAAACGAGATATACAAATTGCACATTTTAAAAGGAGTAAAGTAATAAATGATAAATTGAGTTGTTAAATAAATGTCTAGAAACATCTCCAATAGTTTACCTTGTATCTTCCTCTAAAACGAATATTCCTCTAATTTATTGAGGAACACTAATTTCATAAATTCCTAATATATTTTTCATACTTATCACAATTTTATGTAATAATAATTTTCATATGTAATTGCAAATAAGAATAAAATAAATAAGTTATCACATCTAATATTATTTTGATTTCAAGGAATATAATTGTATTTTATATATAATTGATTATAAGTATTGTAAATTAAAAAGAAGAAAATTCAGTAAATAAAGAATTCAAAGAAAGGAACGGATAAAGATAAAATGAGACAATAAGTAATCAAATAAATTAAAACACCAAAAAGAAGGAAACAAATAGTACGCTAGGGTGTAGTGTCATAAGAAAATATTTGGGGTACAGGAGAAAACAAAGCAATGATTAAAATAATAATAATACTAATAATTTATAGTAATAAATATATAAAGAAGTAAATGAATAAATAAATAAATCAAAAGGAATTACCGGGAAGATATATAGTTAAACATAATAAAATAGGAATTACTGGGAATTACGTCAAATAAAAATAATAAAAATAAACATCAAATAAAATAGTTAAACATCATATAGAATAGATATATATTAAATTAAAATATATAAACATCAAATAAAATCATTAAAATAATAAAAAATTAAATAAAAACACTAAAATACACATTAAATTTAAACATCAAAATATTACACTCATATCGATTTCTTAAAAATAAAAATAAATACTAGTATAATGTATAGATCAATTGACACAATTGAAACATCAAGGCATACATTGAATAAAAATCTAATATTCGAAAGAAAAAAGTAGTACTTCCTCTGTTTTTTTAAGTTTGACACACTTACCATATTTGTATTTTTTTTTTAAGTTTATCACATTTCCTTTTATGGCAAAAAGTATATCATTCCCAACAACTCATTAAACTTTTTTCTCTTCTCACTCAATTTCCTCCATACATTTCAACTTACAAAATAAACAACACCTAAACATATGATGCCAAATATAGTAAAACGGAGAGAGTATTAATCTTTAAAATGTCACGTTAAAAACTAACACATTAATCAAAATAAAGTTTAAGTTAAAATTAAAAATTAAGATTACAAAAGATCACTATTTACTGTCAAAATGTATAAAAATATAAAAAATCTAGCATGTGAAAATAGTAATTGACCTTAAAATATTAACATGTAACTTTAAAACAAAGGGTTTTGTTGGGAAAAAAAGAGATCTTAGAAACACATCACAAAATTCTGTTGGAATATCAATTAATGGAAACTAAACATCAAATTTGGTACTCCCTTCATGTCAGCCGAATCTGCACACTTTTTGGTCAACTTTCTCAATATATGTTTAACCATAAATTTCAACTATGATATAAACACCAATATCATCATGCGAGATATTGTTGGATTCCCTGCATGATGTATTTTATAAATATCAAATTTTAACTCACCGTTAGTATACGTAACTAAAGTTATCGTTGGTCAAACATGACCTACGAAAGTTGAATAAAATGTGTGCACATTCGGTTGAGACGGAAGGAGTAGTAAAAATGCGCGCATTGCGTGAAAATACAGAGAAAATTGATCCGCATATTTTTTTCAATCCAAATTCTTGACACGCGAGATTCTTATGACCCAAAATAATAAATTCCACAATTACAAATGTCCAACACCCCCGAAAATTGTATTTGCACCCAAATATTTCATTTTACCCAAACTTTCTGTAAATTCTATCCGGAACCCCATCATTTTATAATACTTGTAAAACTTGTATTTTAACGCTGGACTCACTATGAAATAGTTTCATCCAACACTTTGCCTTATAGTAAATAGGTATCATTTTCTTTATTTGATATTTTATATGCAAACATTAAACTTACAAAATTTGCACGCAAACATGGTAATGTTTGAAGGAATCGTGCATGTATACTCGATTAAAAATATTGCATCGGTCTAGAAACTAGAATTCCTATATTTCTAAGTGCACAAAAAGAATAATTTGGGACGATCATTAAGTGCACAAATCAAGAACTCCTATACCAAGCAAAACACTCAGATAATGATTCATACAAATTGTGTAGAACATAGATAAAATCTTTATTGGCAAATAAATAATCAACAAACACACTTCATATCTAAGAGCTCCCCATAGGTCGATCCCCTCCTCAGGTCTGGTCGGAAAATGAAGACACTATTCAAAGCCAACTCCAGTTGCCGAGGAATTAACAGAAACGTCATTAACTTCGAGAAATCGCAACGGCGGAGAATATTATGAGCATAAGCAGCAAAAGGATTGCAAGAAAGGAGCCAACCAACGACCCCGTCACTCTCTCACACAAAGAGTTGTACTGACACACCGCCACCCAATTCGCCTGAGCGTTTCCCTTGTCCGCCAGCTGCACAACCGCGGCGGCGGCAGAAGCTCCAGCAGTCAAACATGCCACAATAACCTTCATCGTAAAATCCCATCAATAGGTGCATCATAGTTAAATAATAGTTACGATGTAACGCATTTATATAAATACTTACCGTGTCGAGAATAATCAAGATCAGTCTAGTTATTTTAATAACGCTCTTAAAAATGTGTAAGATCGATAGCACGAGGGAAAGAGCCAGGTAGCCACAAGCGATGCAATTGATGACCATGAAGAACCTGTAAACGTTTGATAAAGTCTATATCACGATGATTCGTTCACGAATATAATTAGATATTATTCGCAAACTTACGTGAAGGTGGGAAAATCGCGGAATCGTGCCTTGAAATTGGTGAATTGTGACATAATAGGAGCGGATTGATTGGTGGTTGCCAAGGCAACTGCGCTCCCTAGCGTGGCAATGGCCGCGATCAATCTCATTGCCAAGTCGATTTTGGAAATTCCCTTGTTTGTGTCGGGTTTTAGAGTACTCAACTCTTCGCCTCCGGCTTCCTCATCAACCTCGACGGCTACGATCTTCTTGGCCATGGCAAGACTTTGAGCTGCTGATGAAAATGAGAATCGGAATAAGAAATTTGAGTTGAGGATGTAGATGGGATGAAGAACTAATGAAACAATAGCCTGAATTTATACGAGTGCAATGAACTAAGGAAAAAAAATGCATGTGTTTTTGCATAGTGCGTTTGTATTGGAATTTGGAGTCAGAACCCCACTTTGATTTTGACCAGGCTCAGCGGTCAACGAGTAGGCAGCGTACCAGACTGCAGACCGGTAGTTACATAGCCAATATTCTGGAGTTTCTATATCCTAGTTGTACATTTTAATGATTATTCGCAATGTTATTTTATTTAAAATTAATTTTAACTTCATGGGCTATATCAATTAGATTTAGCGTTAGGGGCACTTGACCATATTAGATTTAAGAAAAAATATTGGTGGCAAAAGTTGATGTAAAACTTGACTTGTGAGTTGCAGTAGATTACTCTTTTTGTTTCTTTATTTTCTTTACACTAGTATTTGTCATGAGAAGTACGAGAGAAAGGAATGTATAGAAAAAAATTAATAAAAAATAATGAAATGAAATAATATGAATAAAAGTACAGGAATAAATAAATAAAATGTCTCAAAAATACTTTAAATAAAATGTGCAGAAAAGGATTTTAAAAAAATGTAAATTAAGAATGGGGCAGATGGTAGGTATTAAAATGAATATTAGTAATATTTGCCTCTCTTTGAAACTTGGTCCCTGGCGAGATAGTCAATTCTTGGTACTACGAAGCTTATAAAATTTTAGTCAATGCCATAGCTACTGTTTTACGGGGCTGAAGCACCGAGTTCCCGTTTTAGACTTTTTCGACTGATTGAGCTAATGTTATCTTCATGGGAGTATTTCTTTTTATTTTCATTTTCTCAATCTCTCAACTACTTCCTTTTGGTATTTTTAAAAAAAAGAAAAAGTGTTTTTATAACCCTATCTAGTTGACATAAGTGTCAATATAACCTTTCAATATTTGAAAGTGTCAATATAACCCTACCTAGTTAGTGAAATTGCCAATATAACCCTATAAGTTTTAAGGATGTGCTGATATAACCCTATAAACATTAAAAAATGTGTTGATATAACCCTACAAACATTAGGAATGTGCTGATATAACCCAATAAGATTGCATAATGTGCTGATATAACCCTACCTGTTCTGGCAGCAGTTCGGAAAACTATGAGGGTAAAATTGTCCACCTAATTTCAGAGTTAGCCCAAAGGGTATTTTGATCAATTTACTTAGAGTCAACGCCGAAAAAATGAGGCCAATGCTGGAAATGAGGTCTGAGGATTATATTGGCACTTTCATTAACTAGTTATGGTTATATTTGCATTAAAAATTATCATAGGGTTATATTGGCACTTATTCAAGTAGATATGGTTATATTGACACTTGTCCCTTTTTTAAAAAATCAATCATTTTAAAATGGTGGAAAAAAATGTCAGCGGTGATTACAATTGGTGGAATTGACATCCAACCTAACTAGTCTCTAGCAATAATTAATATATTGTAAGGATATCTAAATTACAAGTCAACCAGACTGATCGTCTATACCGTTACAGCTTAGAGATCCAATAAAAAATGGTGACATTGCCCTTGGAATATTAGCTTGATTCCTGCGAAAATCATGACCACTTGGTAGAGAGGAGCATATTACGATCACTGCGCCAAACATGGATCTTCTACAACTGTAACACCACTTGATCCAACCACGATTTGTGTTGTCCAAATTGCAAGTACCTTGAAGAACACAGATATGACGAATCCAAACTAATGGAAACCAAAAATAAATTCACAAACAAAATTACGAACACACGATCTGAACAAGCTGATCGAGAACAATACATCAACGTGAACAACTAAATCGATTTACCATTATAAACACAATGATCTAATCAATCAGGTCAAAGTGGAGAAAATCTCATACTTATTGAATAACAAAAATATAAATTAAAATAAATCATTGCTTCACATCTCCCCTAATGGGAAGAGAAAGAGGAAGAGGGGGAAAATGGATTGAAGAAGAAAGGGTGCGGGAGAGAGGGGGGCCGCGCCTTTGGACGAGGGTTTTTAATACTACTTCCTTTTGGTATAATTACTCTCCCTTAATCTGGTGATCCATTTAGTTTGTTAATATCAGAAAATTCAATCCTAACCTATTTAAATTAGTTGATGATAACATTGTACATTATAATCAGACAAATTTCACTAATCATTATTCATACTATTGCGTGGATATGTATGTGACAATCAAATACAATCTCCATTAATGGAGTTTGTTTCTTGAAAAGATGGTCGTTCATGTATATAGAAAAGAGTTCGCCTCTTTGAAAGACGATATTTCCATAAGTAATGGAAAAATCAATGTTTAAAGTGCAGATTAGAAGAAATGCAGATAAAACTTCTGAGAGAATGATTTGCCGTAAGGAATTGTATTATTGATGACTGAATACATAGAGAGTACAATAGAAGCGTAATAAGGAAAGAACTCTAATCATAATAAATCATAATCGAATCAATAATCGAATTTATCCTAACACCCCCTCCCCCCCCCCCTCAAGCGAAGCATCGGATTCTCAGAGATGCAAAGCTTGGATCTGAAGAACTCAAACAAAGGACGAGAAAGACCCTTGGTAAAGATATCTGCAACCTGCAGATGTGTAGGAACATGAGCAACACAAAGCTTGGCCGAAGAAACCAACTAGTGAACAAAATGATAATCAATGTCAATGTGCTTAGCCCGTTTATGTGCCATCGGATTTTGAGCCAAGAACATGGTACTGTTGTTGTCACAAAGAAGAAGAGGCGCACCAGAAAGAGGAACATGAAGATCACAAAGCAAATGAGTCATCCAGATAACCTCAGAAGCAGTGTTGGCCAAAGCACGATATTCCGACTCAGTGTTGGACCTGGACACAGTGGGTTGTTTCTTCACACTCCAAGAAACCAAGTTACTACCCAAGAAGACAATATAGCCATAAGTAGAACAATGGGTCTCTAAACACCTGGCCCAATCTGCATCAGAATAACTGAGCACCTCCGGAGAAGAAGCTGCACGAAAATTGAGACCAAAATGTAGGGTTCCCCGAACATAGTGGAGAATTCGAGTGACAACAAAAAAATGATCTTCTCGAGGGTCATGAAGATAGTGACTAACAGAATTAACTGCAAATGCTAAGTCTGGGCGAGTGATGGTTATATACTGGAGAGCACAAACCAAAGAACGATACAACATCAGATTCTTGAACTGGGAACTCATACTGCTGTGAAGCTAAGAATTTGGCAGAAACAGTGTAGAGATTGGCACTGCATCTAATATACTAGCCTGAGAAAGAATGTCCTAAGCATACTTTGTCTGTTCCAGAAGAAGTCCCAAGGCAGTGGACGTGACCTCCAAGCCAAGAAAGTAATGTAAGGCACCCAAATCTTTGATGGCAAACTCCTGATGGGTGCGATCAATGAACTGCCGAATAAGAGTGGAATCATTGCCAGTCAAAATGATATCATCAACATAGACTAAAAGATACAACAATAACGATCCACGAGACAACACAAATAATGAAGTATCAGAAGAACTGCAACGAAACTCAAGCTATAAAAGATAAGCACTGAAACACTGACATACTTAAGGCGCCTACTTCAGACCATAAATGGCCTTCCATAGACGACAAACATAGTCCGAATGAGTGTGATCCTTATTGCCAACGGGTTGCGCCATAAAAACCAGAGAATCAAGAACACCGTTAAGATAAGCATTCTTAACGTCCAACTGATGTAGAGACCAAGCACGTATAGTAGCAATAGAAAGAACTGTTCAAACTGTAGATGCTTTAACCACAGGGGCTGAAAGTATGGTCAAAGTTAAAACTGGAAATCTGAGAGAAACCCTGAGCTACCAAACGTGCATTATGGCGATCAACATAACCATTAGGTTTGTACTTCAGCCAATAAACCCATTTAGACGGAACAATGTTGACATCCGAAGGGCGCGGAACAAGATCCCAAGTATTCTGACTACAAAGAGCGGTCATCTCCTCATCCATGGCAGAAACCTAAGAAGGATCTTGGTTTGCAGAACGATAATCAGTCGGTTCTTTTTAGCAAGCAGAGTCACAAGAAGACCATGAGCATGAATATCTGAATAATCTTGGCGCTGAATAACTCCGGTGGAAGAGTGCATAACCATGGAGAAGCTACTGGACACGGAGAACCCAAGATCTGAGATGTGGGCGAGACGGCAGAGCCGTGACTGTCCATGGCCATGGTTGAGGTAGGACGGAGGCTGGTAGCCGAGGCGGGAAGGAAGTTCATGGCCATGGTCGTTTGGGGCACATGAGCCCGTGGCTGCTGGCCCCGAGCCACCACGAGGGGGAGCTGCCGCAGGCGCGAATGCGGATGAGAGATGACTGGGCGCGGGTGAGATACCATGGCTGGTCGCAGGCAAGCAGCCACTGCGGTCAGATGCGAGATGGGACGTCGGACACGGGTCAACTTAGGGGCAGATGGCTAAGATGGCTCATCATCAGGAATAGAGATTGAGGTGAGAATGAAATCGAGGTTGGTGATGACGCCATCCCATGATCCAAATCAGTAAAGGTGGAGACATCCAAATCTGAAGAGGGAGACCCAATTCCCGATGTTGGGGCTGGAGGAAAATAAGCCTCTTCAAATCAAGCAAGATGAGTTACATGAACCTTGCCAGTGGTAAGGTCGAGACACTGAAACCCCTTATACTGCGAGCTGTAACCGATAAATATACATGAAATACTATGGGGAGATATCTTATGATCAGCAAAGGGGAGAACAAAAGGAAAAACTCGGCAACAAAAAGGATGAAAGTTGCCATAAATAGGATCCTGCTGATGAAGAAGACCATGAGGTGTCGATCCCTGCAGAACTGGAGTAGGAAAACGGTTGATAATGTAGACAACAATGGTGAACGCATCATCCTAACAACCAATCGGAAGATGTGATTGAAAAAGCATCGTGAGACCAATTTCAACAACACGTCAATGCTTGCATTTGGCTCGCACATTCTGTTTCGGAGTGGCCGGACAAGAAACCTGATGATGAATACATTTTTCCGCAAGTGTGATCTGAGTCTGGTGTTCAAAAATTCAGTGCCACCATCACTTTGAAAAACTTCAATTTTTTTTCAAAAAATTGATTCTCAACAAGTTCCTCAAACTGCAAATAAGTGTCAACAAAATCTGATTTGCTACAAAGGGGGTATAACCAAGTGAATCTCAAAAAATCATCCATAAATTATGCATAATATGAAAAACCATTTGTATATAAAATTGGGGAGGGACCCCACAAATCACAATGTATTAAATCAAGAACATTGTCAGCATGTTTAGGGTTCTCAACAAAAGCCAACAGTTGGTCTTTCGCCATAACACATGGGGCGTAGGTATGCAGTTTAGGGAACAAACAAGAAACTGAAAGTAAACCAAACTTATGTAAACTAGTGCACACTGCACTAGGAACATGACCTAGGCGTGCATGTCGCAACTCATATGAGCTCGACTCTTATTATGTTGTAAAACTGAAACAAATGATGCATCTCCCCGGTCCAAAACGTACAATCCATTATCACAGTGCCCCCGACCCATGACAGCCCTGGTTAATTTGTCCGAATAATAAAATTCCGGTCATCAAATGTAATTAGGATGCCTATATCTCGAGTTAACCGACTAATAGACAGTAAATTCTTAGTAATATCAGGCACAACCAAAACACCAGACAAATGCAAGTTCTCAGAAACTCTAGAATCACCAATATGAGCTATCATAACGGGAGCACTATTACCAACAAGAACACGAGATTTACCATTATAAGGAGTGAAACTGTCAATGCATGAGGTGGAAGTCGCCATATGACTAGTAGCACCGAAATCAAGGTACCAATCTAATAGACGAGAAGAAGTATCAGACTACTGAGAAGAGTGATAATTTTCTTCCAAATGAGTGCTTGGCAAACGACCAATATGTGCCTGCTTCCGGTAACACGTCGCAGCATAGTGACTGAGCAGTCCGCACCATGAACAGTGAGGACGACCACTACCAGGAACCATACCAACCACTTGAGAATCGGAAAAAAAAACTGTCGTCTGCCGCCGCGCCTGCCATCAAGGCAACCACCGCAGCCACCACGAGAAGGCCACGCACGGCCACCTTGAGTCACCGTGTGATCCTATGCACGATCGGCTTAAGGTGTGTCGCTGTTCTAAAATGCTACCTAACCTGCGGCTGGTCCCGAGTGTCCCTGTAAGTTCATCAAAAAGGCCTCATGGTTTTTGGCACGGGAAAGAACATCCGCATAAAGTGGGGTTGGAACAGTATTAATCAAAGGAGCAAAAAAATCTTTATACTCAGGACCAAGAGCAGTCAAGAACCATACAATTTGATCAACATTTGAAACCAGATTACCCATGAAAGACAGTTGTTCAAAAATCTCCTTAAATTTGAGATGAAGTTCATGAACAGTACTAGACTTACGAATACCATGTGTATATGCGCGAAGACGGAGAATGGTGAAGGCACTGCTATTCTGATATATGAGAGCAAGATTATCCCAGATATCTTTGAAAGTGGCACAATATGGGAGTTCCACAAGAACTTCAGCGGTGAGAGAGGAAAACATGAGACTGCAGAAACGTTGATCTTCATCAACACATTATTGATCATACTCTTCTTTTGCTTTCAAATAAGCCTCCTGGAGATCAACCTTGCTACCACCCAAAGGAGTTGAGACTGTGGCAGCAAAAAACAGGGTGTGCGGTGTTGGTGGGAGAGTGGGACGAGATCTAGTGCCATCAATGAAATCGTACAGACCTTGAGGACGAAGGACATAACCTGCTTGACGCTTCCAGAGAAGATAAGTTGATGGAGTGAGTTTGATCTGCATCATCTGGAGCAAAGTGTTGTAGGAGAGATTTTCTTGACCTATGACTGGAGGAAAAGCAATGGAGCAGAGCGAAGCTGCGCCTTCTTCTCTGGAGAGGAGCAAAGTGGAGCCGCTGGCGTTGGAGGGGAGCATAGTGGAGCGGAGCCGCTGGAAGAGGAGCAGAGCCGCTGGCGATCAACAGCGACGTCGACAAAATTTTAAGTCTTTAGGTTTTGGATCAGAAGAGGCTTTGATACCATGAGAGAATGATTTGCCGTAAGGAATTGTATTATTGATGACTGAATATATAGAGAGTACAATAGAGGTGTAATAAGGAAATAGCTCTATTCATAATAAATTATACAGTAATCTGATTTATCCTAACAACTTCAATTATAGAGAGATATTGGTTATGCGTGTGTTTTATATATATATATATATATATATATATATATGTATGTATATATATATATATATGTATGTATGTATATATATAACAAATGATTGTGTGTGCGTGTGAAGAAAAAACTTCAATTATAGGGAGATTTTGGTTAAAAAAATAAATTCAATCAACCAAATACATGAAAGATCGATCACAATAAACAAATACATTGAGCACATCCAATCAGCCAACAGACCATTAATTGGGCATGTACCCAATTGTCCCAAAGCTGAATACATACTCACAAGGAACAATATCAAGAAAGAAAAAAGAATGGTGAAAACAGAAAAACAAACTTCAATTTCAACTTCAACTTCAATTACGCATGTGAAATCAATCTCCGGCGATCAGGTGCGGCGGGAGAGGGAGAGAGCAGAGAGCAAAATGAGCAAAACAAAGATGAGAATCCCACCAAAAGATCCGATCAACGCTCCAGAAGTCCGCTGACAGAAAGAGTTGAACTGCTGGCATATCGCGAACCAGTTGGCCTTTGCATTCCCTTTGTGCGCCAGATACACTATCGCCGCCGCCGCAGATGCCGCCGATGCCAGAAGCGCCATCATTCCCTTCATTTCCACAGTTAAGACGTTTTTAGCTTTCAAATGCGGTTAAATTATGGGTTGCGGTGAATACTATGAAGGTGATTTACCGCGTCGAAAAAGACCAAGGCGATCCGGCTGCCTTGAGCCCGGGCCTTCATGATGTGGAAGATGGAGAATGCCAGAGAGAGAACCAGATATCCTCCCACCACTGAGTTTGCTGCTACGAAAAATCTGCATGGTGCAGTCATTTTTAATCATTTGATAAGTACGGTAACACAATAGTTGTTATGGCTGAAAATTTAAGTATCTGTAGGGGTTGTCCAGTTCTTCCATGTGTATCACTAATTTTATAATTATCAAGTGAGAGAATTTTAGGGGGGAAATGGGTGATTAGTACGTGGCAGAGTGTGATTTGCCCAGCACCTACCCATGCAACATTTTCTAACATACTAAATTTTGTGGTTGTATTTACTAATTATAGTTGTGTTCTAATGCTAAATGAATTAAGACCGTGTTTAATGGAGCTGTATATATACGAGTGAGTTAAACAGATTTATTTTGAAGGGAAAGTCTCAGAAAATGCGGCTGTTCCTTAAACTTACGGATAGTCCACAGTAGTTTTTACTCTTAATTTTTTATTAAAATTTAAATATATTGTATTTTAAAAGTTAAAATAGGTAATAATGTGTATTTGAATGTGAAAATATAAAAATATAAATATAAAAAATAATTTTCAAAATTTAGTATGTAATCTAACAAATGTAGTATACAAGATCAAAAAAATAAGTGGCCATGGACAGACTGTCGGGGAACCCACTCTATTTTGAAAGTATGGAGATACCGCCTTCTGTTTTTCTCCCAAAAAAGTAAAAAAATTTGGGCAATTTTTTAAAATACCGGCTGCTTGGCTTATAATTAAATCAGCTTATAAAACCTGTCAAACACTCCAGTTAGTAAGTCATCCAATACATTTCAGAATACATGTGAAGAATTTGATAGAGTAGGAAATGAACTCGAATTTGTGAAAGTTTTAAATAATTGTAACGCTTCAGATAACATAGTTTTAGCTTTAATGAATATAGTGTCGAAATTGAAAGACTTACGTAAATGTAGGGAGATCGTTAAATTTGGCCCTGAACCGAATAAACTGAGTGAAAAATGGGAGCGTCTCATTGGTGGTTCCCATAGCAATTGCACTCCCTATGGTTGCAATAACTCCGACAACCCTAAGAACGAAATCCACGACAGCAGCTCCTCTGTGAGCTGAAGTAGAATCCCTGGTCACTTCAACAAGACCACCTGATCCCTTCATCTTCCGAATAAAACGGAACTAATTAACGCCTCTTTTTCTTGCCTAAAAACTGTTGGGAGAAGTTGTAGATTGATGGTGTAGAATCACCTTTGGCACGAAACATTAAATAGTAGGAATCGAACGCTGGGGTGTTAAAATTTTAATTTATACAAACGGAAATTAAGTGTGAAATTATTGAGATAGTGTCGATGGCGGCTCTACTTACTAAAGTCTTCATTAGTTTCATTACCTGCTCGTACTTGCCCTCTCTTATCCTCGTCTTATGTCGTACCTGTAGATAAACAATTTATAGGTTAAATTGTTTATGGATTTTTTGGATTCCAACTCCACGAATCAATCCTATCTTTGACTTTGTGCTGTGATTTTCAGGGAAAGCTTTGGATTCCCACATTTGATCCTTTTTTGGTATGTACCCTGGAACAACATTACGGATATGTGTTTCAGATTAACTAACCCACGTTCTCTGAACTTCCTACATCTGTGCTGTTTAATGAAGATAAGCTTCTATATTTTCATCCTATAAACTGCTCTTCTTATCTTGCATTCCCATAATTATGGAATCATCTCGGGCCCAATAAGCACTTGAATGAAACTAATACTCCATATGTTTCGTTATATGTACACTTTTATTTTGGACACATGATTGATAAGTTATAAAATAAGTAAAGGAGCTTTTTTTTTTTTTGAGAATAATTATTCATAGGAGCTGGAAAAATGACCAGCAGCGATTACAAGATGTGGAATTGATATTCAACACAACTAGTTTCCGTAATAGCTAAACTATTGTAAGGATATCTATATTACGTAGCAACCAGACTGATCGTATGTACAATTATACACTAGGGATCCAATAAAAACTGTATTGTGCGTCGTCATCGGGATATTAAGTCGCTTCCCACGAAAATCATGACCACTTGGCAAAGAGAGGCTTATCACACATTAATCACTTCGCCAAATAGGGATCTTCAAGAACGGCAACACCACGGGATAAAAAGCATGATCTATGTAGTCTAAACTGTAAACACCTTGAAAAACACGTATGTGATAGTTTTCAAATTAATGGAAGCCCTAATAATAAACACAGACAAAATTATGATACACAATTTGTACGTACAACCATAATGAAAACAAAACATTGACACGAACAACTAAATCGGATGCTCATCACGAACATAAAAATCTAATTTATTAGGTTGAAGAACAATGGTAATATATGAAAACAAATTCATACTTATCCAAAAGTATAAACACTTAAAGAATATCAATTAAATTTATTGTGTTTCCTAATCTGTCCCTGATAAGAAGGTGAGGAAAAAAAAGAATAAAGTAAAAGGTTAGAGTTTTTAAGAAAGGGGAGGAAGGGAGGACTGCGGAAGAAAAAGTTTTAAGAAATAAGTGAAGGAACACTAATTCGGTGTAAAAGTTATATTTATAACAAGTCACTATTCAGGTTGTAAAAACAATCTATTACGACTTTTTCCATTGAAAATTGTTTGGATGTCATCCTCATCTTTATTTACAACACATTTTCTTGTTGTAAATACAAGTATTTATGACATAATACTCTGTTGTAAATACGCTTTTTTATTAAATTGCTACAATATTTACTGATTATTGCATAATCCCCTAAAATAAACACAAAACATTAGCAATTGTAACTCATTAAACTTTTATAAAAAAAATAATATATATCCAATATATAAGTCATGACATCTAAAATGTTAAAGATCCATGACTACAAAATAAATTCACAGTATGTTAAAAGAAACATAACTGATGCAAATGTAAATTTTAGCAAAAAAAAACACTACTAGAAACACCCCCATAGCGAGAGGAAATTTCGTTGTAAAAAGTCTTGAAGTGGTTGTAATAGACAATTTACAACAAGTATGTGTGTGGTTGTAATAGACTTGGTTGTAATTGATATTACAATTACAACAACTTTTACCAATTCATTGTAAAAGATATATTTACAACAAGTATGAGTGTGGTTGTAATAGATTTGGTTGTAATTGATATTACAATTACAACCACTTTAATATCAATTTCAACCACTTTTACCAATTCGTTGTAAAAGATATATTTACAACAAGTCACTATTCAGGTTGTAAAAACAATCTATTACAACGAATTTTTCCGTTGTAAATTGTTTGGATGTCATCATCATCTTGATTTACAACACATTTTCTCGTTGTAAATACAAGTATTTATGACATAATAATCCGTTGTAAATACGCTTTTTTATTAAATTTCTACAATAGTTACTGATTATTGCATAATCCCCTAAAATAAACACAAAACATTAGCAACAGTAACTCATCAATTTTTTATAAAAATAATAATATATATCCAATATATAAGTCATGACATCTAAAATGTTAAAGATCCCTGACTACAAAATAAATTCTTAATTAAAGAGTATGTTAAAAGAAACATAACTGATGCAAATGTAAATTTTAGCAAAATAAAACACTACTAGAAACACCCCCATAGATAGAGGAAATTTCATTGCAAAAAGTCTTAAATTGGTTGTAATAGACAATTTACAACAAGTATGTGTGTGGTTGTAATTGATATTACAATTACAACCACTTTTACCAATTCGTTGTAAAAGATATATTTACAACAAGTATGAGTGTGGTTGTAATAGACTTGGTTGCAATTGATATTACAATTACAACCACTTTTACCAATTCGTTGTAAAAGATATATTTACAACAAGTCACTATTC
Organism: Rubia yunnanensis; assembly: GCA_037428765.1. Lineage (NCBI taxonomy): Eukaryota > Viridiplantae > Streptophyta > Magnoliopsida > Gentianales > Rubiaceae > Rubia > Rubia yunnanensis. The sequence goes on from CM075069.1 coordinate 6,763,174, forward strand.
AGGTGGTAAAAACAATCTATTACAAGGACTTTTTCCGTTGTATATTGTTTGGATGTCATCTTCATCTTGATTTACAACACATTTTCTCGTTGTAAATATAAGTATTTTTTACGTAATACTCTGTTGTTAATACACGTTTTTATTAAATTGCTACAATATTTACTGATTATTGCATAATCCTTTAAAATAAACACAAAACATTAGAAACTGTAACTCATCAATTTTTAATAAATAAATAATATATATCCAATATATAAGTCAAGACATCTAAAATGTTAAAGATCCCTGACTACAAAATGAATTCTTAATTACACGGTATGTTAAAAGAAACATAACTGATGCTAAAGTAAATTTTACCAAAAAAAGAACACTACTAGAAACAACCCCATAATGAGAGAAAATTTCAATGTAAAAAGTCTTAAAGTGGTTGTAATAGACAATTTACAACAAGTATGTGTGTGGTTGTAATAGACTTGGTTGTAATTGATATTACAATTACAACAACTTTTACCAATTCGTTGTAAAAGATATATTTACAACAAGTATGAGTGTGGTTGTAATAGATTTGGTTGTAATTGATATTACAATTACAACCACTTTTACCAATTTGTTGTAAAAGATATATTTACAAGTCACTATTCAGGTTGTAAAAACAATCTATTACAACGAATTTTTCCGTTGTAAATTGTTTGGATGTCATCTTCATCATGATTTACAACACATTTTCTCGTTGTAAATACAAGTATTTATGACGTAATAATCTGTTGTAAATATGTTTTTTTATTAAATTAATACAATATTTACTGATTATTGCATAATCCCCTGAAATAAACACAAAACATTAGCAATTGTAACTCATCATTTTTTTATAAAAAAAATAACATATATCCAATATATAAGTCATGACATCTAAAATGTTAAAGATCTCTGACTACAAAATAAATTCTTAATTAAAGAGTATGTTAAAAGAAACATAACTGATGCAAATGTAAATTTTAGCAAAAAAAAACACTACTAGAAACACCCCCATAGCGAGAGGAAATTTCATTGTAAAAAGTCTTAAAGTGGTTGTAATAGATAATTTACAACAAGTATGTGTGTGGTTGTAATAGACTTGGTTGTAATTGATATTACAATTACAACCACTTTTACCAATTCGTTGTAAAAGATATATTTACAACAAGTATGAGTGTGGTTGTAATAAACTTTGTTGTAATTGATATTACAATTACAACCACTTTTACCAATTCGTTGTAAAAGATATATTTACAACAAGTCACTATTCAGGTGGTAAAAACAATCTATTACAAGGACTTTTTCCGTTGTATATTGTTTGGATGTCATCTTCATCTTGATTTACAACACTTTTTCTCGTTGTAAATATAAGTATTTTTTACGTAATACTCTGTTGTTAATACTCGTTTTTATTAAATTGCTACAATATTTACTGATTATTGAATAATCCTTTAAAATAAACCCAAAACATTAGAAACTGTAACTCATCAATTTTTAATAAATAAATAACATATATCCAATATATAAGTCAAGACATCTAAAATGTTAAAGATCCCTGACTACAAATGAATTCTTAATTACACGTTAGGTTAAAAGAAACATAACTGATGCTAAAGTAAATTTTAGCAAAAAAAGAACACTACTAGAAACAACCCCATGAGAGGAAATTTCATTGTAAAAAGTCTTAAAGTGGTTGTAGTAGACAATTTACAAGAAGTATGTGTGTGGTTGTAATAGACTTCGTTGTAATTGATATTACAGTTACAACCACTTTTACCAATTCGTTGTAAAAGATATATTTACAACAAGTATGAGTGTGGTTGTAATAGACTTGGTTGTAATTGAAATATCAATTACAACCACTTTCACCAATTCGTTGTAAAAAATATATTTACAAGAAGTCACTATTTAGGTTGTAAAAACAATCTATTACAACGAATTTTTCCGTTGTAAATTGTTTGGATGTCATCTTCATCTTTATTTACAACACATTTCCTCGTTGTAAATACAAGTATTTATGACATAATAATCCGTTGTAAATACGCTTTTTTATTAAATTACTACAATATTTACTGATTATTGCATAATCCCCTAAAATAAACACAAAACATTAGCAACTGTAACTCAACACTTTTTTTATAAAAAAATAATATATATCCAATATATAAGTCATGACATCTAAAATGTTAAAGATCCCTGACTACAAAATAAATTCTTAATTAAAGAGTATGTTAAAAGAAACATGACTGATGCAAATGTAAATTTTAGCAAAAAAAAACACTACTAGAAACACCCCCATAGCGAGAGGAAATTTCGTTGTAAAAAGTCTTGAAGTGGTTGTAATAAACAATTTACAACAAGTATGTGTGTGATTGTAATAGACTTGGTTGTAATTGATATTACAAATACAACAACTTTTACCAATTCATTGTAAAAGATATATTTACAACAAGTATGAGTGTGGTTGTAATAGACTTGGTTGTAATTGATATTACAATTACAACCACTTTTACCAATTCGTTGTAAAAGATATATTTACAACAAATCACTATTCAAGTTGTAAAAACAATCTATTACAAGGAATTTTTCCGTTGTAAATTGTTTGGATGTCATCTTCATCTTCATTTACCACACATTTTCTCGTTGTAAATACAAGTATTTATGACATAATAATCCGTTGTAAATACGCTTTTTTATTAAATTACTACAATATTTACTGATTATTGCATAATCCCCTAAAATAAACACAAAACATTAGCAATTGTAACTCATCATTTTTTTATAAAATATATATATATATATATATATACAATATATAAGTCATGACATCAAAAATGTTAAAGATCACTGACTACAAAATAAATTCTTAATTACACAGTATGTTAAAAGAAACATAATTGATGCAAATGTAAATTTTAGCAAAAAAAAACACTACTAGAAACACCCCCATAGCGAGAGGAAATTTCGTTGTAAAGAGTCTTAAAGTGGTTGTAATAGACAATTTACAACAAGTATGTGTGTGGTTGTAATAGACTTGGTTGTAATTGATATTAGAAATACAACTACTTTTACCAATTCGTTGTAAAAGATATATTTACAACAAGTCACTATTCAGGTGGTAAAAACAATCTATTACAAGGACTTTTTCCGTTGTATATTGTTTGGATGTCACCTTCATCTTGATTTACAACACATTTTCTCGTTGTAAATATAAGTATTTTTTACATAATACTCTGTTGTTAATACACGTTTTTATTAAATTGCTACAGTATTTACTGATTATTGCATAATCCTTTAAAATAAACACAAAACATTAGCAATTGTAACTCATCAATTTTTAATAAATAAATAATATATATCCAATATATAAGTCAAGACATCTAAAATGTTAAAGACTACAAAATAAATTCTTAATTACACAGTATGTTAAAAGAAACATAACTGATGCTAAAGTAAATTTAATGAAAATTGTAGCAATTGTAGCAATTTAATGAAAATGTGTATTTACAATAGATTATTATGATGTAAATACTTGTGCTTACAACGAGAAAATGTGTTGTAAATAAAATGAAGGTGACATCAAAACAAATTTTTACAATGGAAAAAGTCGTTGTAATAAATGGTTTTTTACAACCAAAATAGTTACTTGTTGTAAATGTATCATTTACAACCAGCGGGTAAAACTGGTTGTAATGTCAATTACATCCAAGCCTATAACAATGACTTTACAACCACACACATACTTGATGTAAATTGTCTATTGCAACCACTTTAAAAGTTTTTACAACGAAATTTCCTCTCGCTATAGGGGTATTTCTAGTAGTGGGACTTGAATTAATTGAAATAAATATAAACTGAATTATCAGAAAGTAATCTAAATTCTATTGTAATTAAGAGTGTCAAAATAAAATAAACACATCAAAATTGATAATGATTCAATAAAATAGAAACACAAAATGTAGAATTTGGCAAAAACCCTGTGTAACATTGTTGCATATGATGGAGTGACATACACAAGTTTTTTTCCAAGAACTCACTTCTTCCCTTTGTCAATAGCTGATTCATTCTATTCATAATAATGGCAACCAATTGGGAATAGGTCAGTGGCCAGGGCTCACGCCCGCCCCAGGAGCATCCCAGGTTCGATTTCTGTCTGGGGCAAATTTCTGGGGTTCAATCTCCAATTACACCGTGTTAGGTATAGGAGTCTCACTTTGTGTGAGTTGTGTGGGAGTCTCGCCCCACTTTTGTGTGAGTTGTGTGGGAGTCTCGCCCCACTTTTGTGTGAGACACTGGGGGGAGCCTCACCCCCTTTGTGTGGGGCAACGTGAATTTATTTAATGTGAAGGAGTCCGACTATTTATTTTTTAAAAAAAATCATAATAATGGCATGTCTCACATAAAATGATACTCATAGTGTATAAAAACCCTGAAACCATTTATTGCGACTCCGGAATATGGTTTCAAGGTGTGTCTGGCCAAAAATATACTCCGACCACTTGGTTTGTCCAATAGGACTTACTCCTGTATTTGATAGAGTATTATTTATTTATTTTTCATATAATATGCCACAAATTTAGATAATGTTACACAAAAATTCAAGGCCAAATTGGCAGAAAATATTTCAAAAGGAAATAAACATTTGCACATTTAATGAGCCCAAGTTTCAACCCTTCTTAGCAAATCCTATACCAGAAAGAAGTTTGGAGAGAAACCCCGTTTCTTCTTTGCCAATTGGATGGCTAAAATTTCTGATTAAAGACCAATGAGTTTCAAAATCAGGCTCATAACCACTCTCTTGCATATCCCTCAGCACTTCTGATGCTTTCTTCAGGTTATTTTCTTGTCGATACCGATTTATCACTGCAGAATACATCTCCTTGCTTGGAATCTCATCGCCTCTGCTAACCATCAACTTAAGTAGCCCTTCTGCTTCTGCAACGCGCCCAACCACGCTTAACTCGCGCACCAAAACGCTCCAAGTAGTTCTGTTCGGACAAAGATTTCTGTACAACATCTCGCTGTGGTAATCCAGGGCAATGTCGAGTTTCTTGTTTATGCAGAAGCCCTGAATCAGATAGTCGTAGCTGTTTGAATCGAGAATGCTTCCTTTCTTTATCATTATGTTTAACAGATCAACCGCCTTGCTCAGTTCTCCGTGCTGACAGAGAACCTTAATCAGATAACTGTAATCCACGGTTTCAGGAATAAGGCTGCCTTTGGAAACCATTCGATCCAGGAACTTTGTTGCTTCAGGTAGCTTACTGTTCCTGAGTAGGGAGTCAATGATATTAGTCTGAATAGCGGAACCGTGAATCCAGCCTCTTGATTCCATTTCTTGATTCAGTTCCACAGCTTTTTCAACCTTGTCAAAACAGAGGACCTTCATCAACTTTCTCAAACTGCGATTACTAGGTTTGAAACCCTTCGATATCATATCATCGAGAAGCCATAGAGAGCGGGAGACATCTGCAGAATTAGCATAGCCTTCTATTATCAAACTATAGGTTACTGCATCGAGTTCCAATCCTCTATTCTTAATCTCGCTAACCAATCTTTCGATAACTCCAGTTTCTTTACAAGGGGATAAGTAGAGCATCAAGATGTTATATACAGTGATACCAGGAACGCTGCCTTCTCCAACCATAAGTGTTGCCAAACTCCAGGCCATGGAAAACTTTCCTGCTTCACATACCAATCTTACCAACTCGCGATAACTTGAAACTAAGACGGTTATCTCATTTTTTATCATGGCATCGAGAAGCTCTCTCGCCCTTTTCAGGTCACGAACACGACAGTACCCCAAAACCAGATGATTGTATGTCTCAGTATCAGCAAGTTGCCTCTGCTTCAATTCTTGGAAAAAGTTGAGTGCTTCTCCAACCATTCCCGTCCTGCAAAGTCCGTTTACCAAAGCATTGTAGACTGGGAGCTTAGAAGAAGGGTGTTTTGCGAAGCATCTATCCTTCAGAAAAATTGCTCTATCCGAACGACCAGCCAGGCAGAGCTGATGAATTAGCTCAGGAGATGAAATTAATGATGGATCGAACTTCTTAGCCAACAAAGCATCCAATAGAGTAAAAGATTCAGCAAGCATTTTTTCTTTGCAAAACCCAATAAGTATACGGTTGTAATAAGCCGAATCATCCAAGTCAAGGCCTTGCTCTTGAAGTTCCTTCGCTAAAACATCAGCAACACGAGTGAGACCTCCACAGCAAAGCTTTTCAATGAAGGCGTGAAAAACATCCATTGGATTGTAATGGCCCTGCATAAAGATTGTTTCAAGCAGCTCCAATGCCTCATCAAACCTTTTAGACCGGCATAAGCAGTCCAGAAGCACTCTACAATCTTTTAGCCCGGGCAGCCAGTTGCTTTCTCTTGCAAGCAGCCAGCATTTGCGGAAGCTAATCAGATTACCTTTTCTGCATAAGCTTATCAAGATAGCGCTAAAAGTGTCATCCTCTATTTCTAGCTTCATTTGTAACATGATATTGATAATCAGGTTTGCCTTGTGTACATATCCCCTTTTGCAGTACTTCTGAACAAGCTTATTCAGAGCTCCTCGGTCAAGTCCATAGACTGAGTAAGGCATTTTTTCCAACAAATTGTTGAGCATCTTAATGTTCATTTGAGATGTGGAAAGCTTCTTCACTAATGTTGAAGCAGTAGATGGAGATAATACTTGCCCCCATTGAGCCATTTCATCCACCATCTGCAGAGAAATAATAATATCTCCCTTGGCACAATTCTCTAACACAATGGAGTTGAAATCAGGATACATGGCTTCATCAAGAACCCCAATCAAAGTTTTCTCAAACTCATCAACATCTGCTTCCCAATAGAGTCCATTTCCAAGATCATCGTAAAATTGTGTTCTTGAGAACTGTGCATCATTATCCCTTCTAACCTTCACAGCCAGTGGATCCAACCCCAGTAAGGCTAATGCTGTAGATAGGTAATTGCCTAGCAAAGCTGAACGAATCAAGCTCTGGTGTTGCATTAACTCCACTATTGCTCTCACTTCACCAATTTCTTTAGCTTTCAGCAGCCCCGCTATCAGAACACTAAAAGTAGATAAAGTGGGCCTCAATCCCCAATCCTTCATCTCCCGAAATATTTCAAGTGATTGCTTCCACAAGCCCTCCTTAAAGAGGGCGCTCATAAGAGCAGTACAAGTATCAACCTCAGGCTTAAGGTTTCTTGACAGCATCTCCGAGAGCAATACGAAGCCATTCCTCAAACCACCTTCATAACAAGTCTGCCCAATCAGAATTCCAAAGGTAAATTTGTCGGGACAAAATCCAAATTCCTCCAAGTCTTGCATGAATACATGTGCTCTCATGGAACCAAAATCTCTACCCAGATTTCCAATAGCCTTGTTGCAGACGGCAACATAATTTACACCCTGAACTTCAGCTAGGAAACCAAGTATATCATCATAATCCCTCTTCTCACAATACCCACCCACAACAGCATCAAGGACAAGATGATTCGGTCGAACACCCAAAGCATAACATTCCTTGACAATGTCCCTAGCTTCCTGAATTCTTCCATTCCTACAAAGCAGCCGTACAACATTGTCAAACACACCATCCTCCGCTGCATTCCTTGCCATCCCCCTCTTAACCATATCCCACAAAGCTCCATGTGCCAAATGCACCTCATTCATTACCACTAATGCATCAAGAAACAACATATAGCACGACAAAGATGGGTATAAACCCATGCTCCTCATTCTATTATAATTCAACACAGCCCTCCCTAACTCACACTCACCCACATACCCTTCAATCAAATCACTGTAAATTTCATAACAATCCAACATTGAAAGCAAAGATTCAGCTTCTTCAAGCAGTCCCACTCGCACAAGCAATTTGGCCATGATCTTACAAGACGAGGGAAGGTGCTGAAACTCCCTACTTTGCTCATCAGCCCACCCAAAAACACCCCATAAAGATTTGTTCTTTTCAATCTCAATCTCCTTTCTAGCATGATTAAACTCGAAACCCAGTAATATTTCGAGGACATCTTGAGGACTCAATACTGTGACCCGCCAAAACCTCCGAACAATTTCAGGTGATATATCAGAAAGGCTCAAAATATGATCTTTAAGCGAAAGAGAGGTCAATGACTCACCTTTACTCCAGAGATACGAACACTTGGATGTGACCGATTTGGCAATGCCGCGGAAGTTGTTTGAGGGCAGGGAGGTGAAACGACGAGTTTCAGTCAGCAATCGAAAATGTGGGGGCGAAATTTGGAGCTTTCTGTAAATTCGAGGGCTAATCAGATGAACGCCGGAAAGGAGCTGAAGCAGTCGATTGCAAATGATGATTCTTCTCATCTATGTTCATTCTTTCTTTCCTTTGAGCTCTTCAAGTCTCGTTGTTTCTCTCTTTCGTTGCGGCTGACTGATGTGCTAAAAGCCTGAAACTGTGTGTGTTGTTCGACGTTTACATTTGAAAATCTGTTTGGGCCTTTTCTCGTACTTGGGTCTGGGTCAGTGCTCGATCCGATGATGTTTGGGCTGAATAATCTCAGTTTGGACCATCTTAGCTGGTGTATTATTGGTCTTTGTTAAAAATAATGAAAATTATAATCTACATAATTGACGAAAGTACATGCGATAATTGAAAGTGCAAATATAACCCTAGATAGTTAGTTTATGTGCAAATATAACCTTCTCCAATAGATTGAGGTCGGATTATGATGAAAAGACAAATTTACTCCTTCGTAAAAAAATAAAGAAAAAAGTATTTTTATATCCCTACCTAGTTGACATAACTGTTAATATAACCTTTCAATACTTCTTCTGTTCCAGGTTAAATTGCACGGAATCTTTTTCACGCTCATCAAGAAACTTGTCTAATCGTTGATATGTTTAACTACGTATAATAACGGTAAACAAAAAGTTACTTTTCATAAACTACTTGTTACGACGAATCCAACCATATAACATATGATAATATTATTGTTTATATATCTATTCAAATATGTGGTCAAAGTTGGATAGTGAATAGTGACATAAAGTTAAGTATGCAATTTAACCTAGGACGGATGGAGTATTTGAAAGTGCTCATATAACCCTATCTAGTCAATGAAAGTGCCAATATAACCCTCTTCGGCAACTTTTAACCATAATTTTATAAAATTACATATTTACCCTTCAGGAAAAAAATTAAAATACTAAAAAAATAGGAAACGGCGTTATTACCATTAGACTCATCAATACCCCAATACCGTCTGACCGCCATCGGATTAGGTAGAGTCATATCAGCATATTATGAAAACTGGTAAGGTCAAATCAACACATTCCTAAAATTTATAGGGTTATATCAGCACATTAGTAAAAAAATGTAGGATCAGATCAGCACATACTAACCGGACCTCCACCAGAAAAGTGTACAGCATGACGGAATCGATCAATGTCTGACCCGACATGCCGGCATCGGGTCGGAAAATGCTTTCTGGGATGAGAAGCTTTCTGGGTCCACCCTGTTTCCGTGCTTCGCCGGGAGGCAGTAGGAGAACTTGTTGAGTTGCCAATTTCGCTTAGGCAAGAGCTGGTTTATTTGCCTGTCTGTGTGCAGTGGCGGAACCAGGAGTATATATTAGGGGGGCGAAAATGAGGTTAAAATTTTTTTCAACACTAAATAAAATAATTTTTAACAAACAACGCTTACATAATAATATGAATACATAATAATTAGATTTTTACAACAAAGAATTATCACTGCATAAAAAACTACGTTCCAATACTTGGGTTGCTAGAACTAGAAACACTAACCGCAGGAAACAACTGTGTCCTGCGATGTTGCATACGCTGATAACGTTGCAAAATTGGTTCATTATCAATCCCAACAAAAATCGCCTTCTCAATATGCACTGTCATAACATCATTCATCCATTCATCCCCCATTCTGTTGCGTAAATCAGTCTTGAATATGTATATGCCATTCAATATTCACAATTTCTCAAAAATATGTCTAATTAAATATGTCTAATTAAATATGTCTAATTAAATATGTCTCAAAAATATGTCTAATTAAATATGTCTAATTAAATATTTCTCAAAAATATGTCTAATTAAATATGTCAAATTAAATATGTCAAAAATATGTCAAATTATTCAAATCTATGTTTAGCACAATTTCACAATTTCAACACAATCACTAAATTATTCATATTTATATTCAATATTCACAATTTCATACAAATTCATGTTATTCAACATAAATTACATAACACACATATATTGGCTCCTTCATTACTTCATACCTTGCCCTTGGTTGTTGATAATGGTTGTAGAAGGGACGGCGGCAGGCAGCGGCGGCAGGAGGATGTGGCTGCCCGGCGGCAGTGGACATGGATCTGCTTGGAGTTGGACTGTTGGAGGCAGTATGTATATTGCTTTGCTGCCTCTAATGGCCTTTAGTCATTAGAATGAAAGGAATTTCGTTTATTAGGTTAGGCCAAAATGGCCTTTAGTCATTTAAATTTCGTTTGGGCCAATTGGCCCTTATATATTTTTTCCTTTCACCTAAACAAAACGACGTCGTTTCACTTAATCCAAAACAACGTCATTTTGTTTAGTTATACCAAAAAAAACAAACAAAAACAAAAAAAAACTTCATCTTCTTCCTCACGGCCGCTGCGCCTCACGGTGACGGAGTCACGGCGTCCTTGCTCCTTCTGCCGACGACTCAAGGGGGGCGGAATCCGGTGGCTTCCGGTGACTCTGGGCCTAAATTCCGGGTTGCCGGATCTTAGGGGAGGCGCTAGCACCCCCTCGCCCCCCTAGTTCCGCCAATGTCTGTGTGTATGACTGCTGAGAGATTTTGTTCACACAGCAAGTCTTCAATTTTCTCAATTTTGCTAGTGAACTTCTTGATGTGTGTCGCTGTGTAATGTGGATTGAGTCTATTTCCGCGACAAGGGATTAGTGGCTTTGGAGTGCATTTATCAATTTTATTGGAATTTGAATGAAGGCAAATACATCTGATACGTTCCGAGGAGTCTCAAGAATGTTTGGGGTTTGGTGGTGGTCGGCGGAGCTGAGGAGGAGGCGACGGGAGGCTAGGCCAGAGGAGGAGGCGGGGTTAGGGTTAAGGATGAGGTGATGGAGTGGTGGTAGTGGAAGTAAAGTGGTGGGTCAATGTCCATTTTGGCTTTTAAATTTTAGTATTAGGTTAAAAGGACATTTTGGTTATTCACTGTTGGTCAATGGTCGAAAATGGCCAGTCAATACCGGAATATAGTCTTTAGGGTTATATTTGCATTTGTGTATAATAGTTAGGGTTATATTTGCATTTGTGTATAATAGTTAGAGTTATATTTGCATTTGTGTATAATAGTTAGGGTTATATTTACACTAAAAATTATCTCAGATTTATATCTACACTTTCTCAATTACATAGGTTATATTTCCCAAATTATATATGAAATCATACATTGACTGAAGTGAAATTAGTGGAAACATTGGCTCACTTTCCTTTTTTGGATGATTTTTTAACATTGACTCCTTTCTTATTTGGCAAATTCTAGATTGTTTTCATCCACTCAATTTATTTTTTACTCTCTCAATATATTCTCCTCCATTAATTCTACATTTTCTAAATTCTAGTGTCAAAAGTAAGTGAGTCGATCTCAGTAAACTGGAGGGAGTATGTATTTATGATTTGAATTTTTTACTAAATTTTGTATCAATTACTATACGATTTTCTTAAAATAAAACCATCAGTCAGATGGAAATAGTTTTCTAGGTACCCAGCCTTTAATATTAATGATCGAATAAATCAAAACCTTTTACAATGAGATTGATCCCAATACAAGAGAAGTGGGAATGATTCCCTTTACAAAGAATCACTGAATGTTCAAAGTACAAATATAAAAACTTTCGTGGCAGCATGAACGCTACACTAAGATCGAACATTTGATTTAGTAAGTAAATCATCCAGGTAAAATAATAGTAGCATGCTATGTTCAACCTCGTAAACTTGGAGGAATTCACGGTTCGAGGCTCGGTAGCCACCGTGTGAGATGTCCTGCCAAAAGCTTGATCTTCGGGCTAAGTGGCTGTGCAGGCTCCTGGTGGGCACCGAGTACGGGCCGGCCCAATGATCCTGGTGCTGGGTTACCGTGACTTACCTCTCACATAATGGCTGTGGTGTGGGCTGGTGTGAGCTGCTGAGGGCGAGCAGTGATCGCCTTTTGATCGAGATTCATCTTACTTACCAAAAAGAGTTGACTTCTACGTATTATTTTTCGCCAGAACACCGTTAATTTAATGTTAAACCGTCCACTAGGGGGCTAATTTTTGGTTAAGCTGGCATATATAAGAATAAATGAAGGAGAATGAGCAGCATAATTGAAGATGAATCCAAACGTGAGCTCAGCGGTGCTCGGATTTGTGGGCGCGGCGCTAACGCTGTCGGCCTACACGCAGACGGTGATGACGCCGACGCAGTGCATCGGAACCGGCCTCTTCACTCTCCTCTTCGGTCTTCTCATCAAAGAAGGTCTCATCAATATCTGATCTCTGTGTTTTGTGCGTTGACTTTATGATCTTCACAACTACTATTGCTAGAACTACAGGTGGTTTTATTTCGATTCAGCTTTTGTTGATCCACTTTTCTTTTATTTTGCAACGGTATGTTGCGTAAGAATGCAAACCGAGTGTAAACATTCTCCGAGGGTGTGTAATGGTAAAAGGATTTGTGTATTACAGAGGATATCAAGGCTAAAACAACCTTGTAAATCGACGTGTAGATCGTGGTCTATGGCGTTTCTAGCAGTTGTTTAACTTAAACCACATATAACCACGTTTGATTGATTGTGATTTAAGGTACTGATTGGACCATCGTTTTAGGGCTAGCGGCTGCTTGAAACGCCTTTATAAGAAGAACAAAAAGGTTTTTGATATGGATTTAAACACAGAACAAAAGAATTTTCGATATAAAAAACTTTCAAAATCGACTAGTGAAAATCCTTCCTTCATTTCAACTGTTAGTTGATCAATATCTATCGGTATGTGTAATATGTGACAAATTTAGGGATAAAATAGTCTTTTCTCATCACTATTTTCTACTTTCCACTCTTGCAACCTCCTCCTACCTGATGTCAGGGCCTTTTTGGCTCACATCTTCACCTTCACATTTTTCACACTTTATTAAACTGTTAAAAGCGCTTAGCTTATAAACAAAATAGAATATAAACTCTGTAAATTATACCCTTAATAAAAAATTTATAAAAAATTATAAAGTCAAAAGTAGTGCACGATGAGTATAGTTCAATGACAACAAAAATTATTTTGCCCCAACCATTTTTATTTCATAAGTTATAGTAAGAGTATGAGTGATTTTAATCATCTACATTTAAATTTAGTTAGAGAGAAAGTCTAAGAAAAGCGGTCTTTCCATAAGCTTATGGAGAGTTCACTGTGACTTTTACATTAAATGTTGTAATTTTTTATAAAATTTAAATATTGTATTTTAAAAGTTAAAACAAGTAATAATATTTATTTGAATATGAAATTATAAAAATAATATTTTTAAAAATTTTAAATTTAGTACTACCTCTATCTCAGCCTATTCTGCACAGAATTTTTTTTTAGTCAAAGATGCCGAATTTTGACCTGAACATGTATATGAACAATAATTTTATCGTATGAGATATGGTTAGATTTTTCGTAACATGTAATTTCTAGATATCAATTTTTGTGTGTCGTTATTGTCCGCATACATGTATTTACAGTCAAACATGTTTATTGGAGACCGTGAAAAGATTCCGTGCAGAAATGGTTGGGACGGAGGGAGTATGTAATTTAACAAATGCAGCAGTGTATAAGGTAAAAAATAAGTGGTATATCCATAAAGTTCTGGACAAACCGCATGTCATAAGACTTACTCTTCTTCTTTTTTAAAATCAATCTGTTATGAGACCTGCTCTAGTTTAAATTATTCTCTGTATTTTAATCCAATAATAAGAAGTTGATCGAGTAGGTTGGACGTTATAACAAGTTTATCAAAACATTAGGCGAACTAATTCCACTCTTATATTTACTTTACTGGCGAATGGGTAACTGCCCTACCTTTTTTTCAAAAATATAATTTTTTTAAATGATTTAAGTTACTTAATAGGCAAAGTCTTGGGAAAGACGGTCTTTCCATAAGGTTATGGAAAGACGGGGTATAATTAGAATAATAAAAGGTAAAAGGTGTTAGTTGCAATATTAAAATTTTAGTATGCAACATATTATAATTATAAAATTTATAACCCGGTTCATGCAACCCGAAAATTTTATCTTCATTTCTTCTAATTTACACTTTAAACCTTGGTCTTTCCATAACTTATGGAAAGACCGTCTTTCAAGAGACGGACTCTAGTTAATATATGATTTTTAGTTTACTTTTAATTTTACACTCAATTTATTCCTCTAAATTTATAAATTTCTTGAAATTTTAACACTACCTTCAAAAATATAGTCATCAAATTAAATTGTGACCACAATTTTTTTTTCTGCATCCCTTGATTTACTTTCAAAAAAATACTATTTTTTTTATTATTAAGTTGGCAGACTTTATTTAATTATATTTTTAAAATATTTTTTTTAAAATCATGGAAAAGATTTTGCGTATTCCATTTGTCTAACTTCGAAAAATTAACTCGTCATGAAAAATACTGTTACAAAGTACGTTCTGAATGTTACTTTACCACTTAGCCTCTTTTCCTCCTTAGAAATTTGTTGTTGGTAAAATTTGAATGCTACAGCTTGTGTGATTGGTCAAACATCTACTGGTTTGAGAGAAAAACACCGATCGCCACATTTCAGAACGGAATTCAGCAGGGTCCGCTTAATTCCCCAGGGGGCAATTTTATACTGACCCTTCTTTAGTTCTCGATTTTTTGTCAGATTAGATCTTTTTATTATCGTTTAGGATGTTTCAAAAATAAAATCCCTCTCACCTTCTGGTCCCCAGTTGCCCTAACCAGTCTTAATGGTTTAATATATAAACACTCCCTCCGTTTCTCTATTGGTCACACACCTTCTAGTTTGGAATGATTCTGTTATAGTGGCAGATTAAAAATTACTAGAGGTTTTTTAAAAAAAATCAATTCATGTTAGTCCCCTCTAATATGAGAAAATATTTTTAAAATATAAAAAATTATATCAGCCCTTGCCGTATATTTTTTCTGCCTCCGCCCCTGACACCATCCATTGTTTCACCTAAACAAGTAGGTAAAAAACATGTCATGTACAGGAAAGGCTATGGCATTTGCATGTATGGCTAGCCAAGGATCCAGATGATGATTCTGCACGATAAACTAACGGTTAGAGTTTCACATTAATGGATGGCAAAGTTACTGCTAATATATGATGTCATGAGTCACGTCTAATTTGTCTTATAACGAAAACCCCTAACTTAATACAAACCATGAAGGAGCTCTCGAAGATGCTTTTGATACCGATGAGGTTGTGAACTAGTACACTTTTCTCATCAAAAAATCTAGCATGAGAAAATGAGGCAGAGATGTAGCCAACGATAACTTGCCGACTGACTTATCACATGTAGAGCAGGCTGGCCGGCAAGTCATCCTTGGCTACACCACCCTACGCGACCTCGTTCCCTCATGCAAGACCTTGGATGAAATGGAGCCGAGCCAAAAACTAGCAAATGATTGGGGAACTTTCTGAAAGAAGAAACTAAACAATCCTACACTAGAAAATGAAGCCACTGTAGATTTTATCAAAAGAAGAAAGTGTGATTTTGGGAAAATGCATGCGCTGGTGGGCGTTGATTGGGCAAGATGTGAGAGAAAGGGCGAACGAGGGAATGAAGACAGAAGAACCCTCTTGTTTGGTTTGTTTATAAAGAAATGGACACTTAAGTTTTCATGAAACGGGAATCTTCCCAAGTGTAACATTATTGCTGTAGCTTCTTTAAGACCAATGCTAGCCTTTTTGACAGTCATGACTCATGAGTGGCAGTCCCATTTATTACCATTTCTCCCCGTGAACAGTCCACTTGAGCAACTGGACAGCGCCCAAACTTTGGTGTTTGGATAAGGAGAAAATGACACAGTCCAAACTTTGTTCCAGATATAATTTTATTAGACTAAATTATTTCTTTTATCTCATACAAGTATATTTTACTATCTTTTAGTCCTCATTTGTAAAACAATCCTCCGACGGTATCTAACAAATTCAAAACAATTTGTTTGATCCCCTAAGGTGGTTCTCAGGTAAAACTAAATGGTTTTCCGATATAGTCAGGGGTATAATGGTAATTTTATAAATTAAATTTATTTTCAATTAAAAATATTAATTTTTAAATTTTCAGATTTTTGACTTCATCCTGAGCCCTCGAACCTCATGCCTCGAGCTCTCGAACGCTCCTGCCTCGAACCCTCGAACTCTCGAACACTCCTGCCTCGAACCCTCGAACATCCTGTCTCGAGCCCTCGAGCTCTCGAGCCTCCTGACGAATTTTTATTTTATTTTTTAAAACTCAGGGGTATAATGGTTGTTTTACATATTTTGACCAATTTTACCATTGACTTTCCCTGAAAAACCACCTTTGGGGACCAAACAAATTGTTTTGAAATTATTGGGTACCGTCTAAGGGTTGTTTTGCAAATGGAGACAAAAACAAAATGGTAAAAGATACTTTGTAGGGGACCAAAAAAATAATTTAGTCATTTTATTAAATTAAATGTTCTCTCATACCCTGTATTTTACTTGATTACACCTTATATTTATACTATTTAGTATACAATATGTATTTTTTATTTAATTTAAGTATGTTTATTTTAATATTAAATAAATTTTATTATTTACCACCACCGCCTGCGCCGCCGTCGGTTGTGTGCCTGTGCAGCCGTCCGCTGTGCGCCTGCACCACCGTCCGCTGTGCACCGCCGGCCGTCGAGCACCGCCGCAGTCGTCCGCTATGCACCGAACTTATGCACCACCGCTGTCGGCCGCTCGTTTCCCTTCTCCCCCGAACCGCCGCCGCTCGTTTCCCTTCTCCTCCGCTCTCTGCCGCTCGTCTCGGGTCTCCTTCTCCACCGCTCGTCTCCGGTCTCCTTCTCCGCCGACCATTCTCATGCTCCTCTCCCCGCTCTCCGCTCTAGCCCCACTCTCGTCGCCCCCGGCCCATTCTCATCGCCCGGTTCTCCTCCCATCCCGGTTCTCCTTCTGCCCCGGTTATCCTTCTCCTCTCTTGTTCTCGTTTCTCCTCTCGGGATGGGTTTTTCTCGGCAGGGGACGGGGACGAAGGTGGAGCATCAGCGGGGCATCGGTGGTGGGTGGCTAGGGACGGGGAAGGGGCTAGGGTAGCTGGGATGGGGGCAACAGGTTTAAGGACGACGACGAAGAAGGTTGGGGACGGATGGATTGGAATGGTGGCGGAGAAGGCTGGGGACGAAGGCAAGGAACGGTGGCGGCAGGAAACGATGGCGGTGGCGGTGGCGGTAGCGCCGGGGGAACCAAAAATTAAAATTTTCTTTTTTTTATTTTTGAAAAAATAAATTTTGTATTATACACTTATATACGTATTAGAGCGTAACCTAGTAAAACACAGGGCTTGATAAAGCAACACCCTCATTTATTTGTTTATTGAACATAACAAATTTTCAGTGAGTTTACATCACTTTGTTTTTTGGAATAAAATTGTAATATTGATAAACTTTTGGAGTGAAAATTACTTTGTTAATTTGCTAAAGAAGAAAATTTTTAAATTTCCGTTCAGATACAAATAATTATTAATAATCATAATTTTCAACTTGTATATGGTGCCCATGAGGTACAGTGAATACGCTATCCCAAGTAATTCATACTAGTGCTCGTATTTGAAAATAAATATATTTCACTACCTAGAATTTTAGGATCATTTGATTATCCATGTTTTAAGAAAATACAATTACTCGGAAGTTATCCCAGGTAGGAATATATAATTTTACCCAAACAGCTGTTAGACCTATCTGTCTAGTTGTTGTAGATGTTTAGGACACCTTTTTTATGATTTTTTTTTTTTGAATGTCACACCTTTTACATACAAATTTAAAAAGGTGATTGAAAAATGTAAACGTTTACTAAAAGTGAGTACGGTTGCATTCTCTTTTGAATAGTATGAGAAGAGATGGGACTCTCCACTGTTACCATCAGATATGAATATCATCCACATTTAAGTTCTTTCTGAATCACAGCCTTCTCACTCAGCTTTACGCTGTGATTATTACGCTGACATTATCTTCACTGCCAACCTGGATTCTGGACTTCAATTAGGTGAGTCGATTTATACACATTACTTCAAAGAGAGAAAAAACACAATGTTCGGTTCTTGTATGCATTCTTAATCAAATTCCATGTTTCGACAGAGCCCGATTCTAAAATCTGATCCTTTTGTTAATTTCATGGCCAAAAAACCTACTCCCTTCGTCCCACCCGAATCTGCACACTTTTTGATTAACTTTATCATAACATATTTAACCATATATTTTAGTTAGTATATAAACATCAATACTGCCGTTTGAGATATTATTACATTCTTTACATCGTGTAGTTTCAAAATATTGAATTTTAATACACTGATAATATACGAATTTAAAGTTATTGATGATCAAACATGACTTCAAAAAGTTGACCAAAGAGTGTACACATTTGCTTGAGACGGAAGGAGTAACATTGTTGTGCTGGTTTCCATAATATTTGGTTGTATGCATTAAAAGTCGATGGACTTTGTGTTTGCAGCAACAGCTTCAATATTTGCTTTTTCAAATGCATTCATTTCAATTTCTGGATTCCATACAAAATATTGGCATAAGTTGAACTATGAATAGGTTGGATGCTTCCGATCTCCCCCTGGTTCAATACATAAGGGCAATCAAGCCATTCCTGCATTGAGGGAAGCAAAACAAGAAAAAAAATCACCGAAGACCAACAAATCCTGTCCCTGGAGGATCGTCCCAAGAGCCACAACCTATGTCGCATCCCAACTTTTCAAGTGAAAATCAAATTCACTTGTCCATGACCATATCTCGTAATTCCACAAGACAGCAACGGAATTATGACCAACATCAATTACCTGGCTTTTAACCATCTCCAAACACGCGCCCAAAAGAAATGAAGCCTAAGCCTTAGTTGGATCATGTCAGACATCACGCACAGATACTAAAAGGGCGTCTAAATTGGCTCCAGAGCAAGAACATGCAAAGAGCTTTTAGACAAGAATCATACACAAGGTATACAAAAATCGAAACAAAGAACAATTTCTATCCCTAATCCAACCATTCATGTTCTTGCATGGCAAAGAAAGCAATTTAGACCTTATCGTGCCATACTTCTACTTCTAAACAAATGTGAAGGAAAATGCATGCAGCAATTTTGAAGTCAAACAAGTAGCAACATGGAGGTCAGAAAAGGTATAAACTATCCATTTAAACTATACTTGTCACCACTTCACTTACCCCAAAAGTTGATGGTTATACATCAAACCCCATTGAGAAAACAGCTTTGATGCCCACCATTTCAAAGTGAAAAGATAAAGTCATCACAATATTTGATTTAGTCCAAAAAACTGAACACAGAACTCATCCTAAGAAAAGTAAGCAAGGTCTGCCGGAGTAAGGAGAAGTAAATACAGATCTTACCACTATATTACTGCAATGGGATACTTCAGTCCAGAATCTATGAAAGCATTCAGAATCCCACCACCATGCATTTGAAATTTAGTATAAGATGTGCATTTTTAAGTAAGAGCCACACACCTTTCAGAGAGCAATCTAATTTCGAGATTACTTAGATTGGGATATAATACGGCTAGCACAGGCATTATCAGATGTGGAATTCATCAGGATGCTCAGGCAATCCAAAAGCAGTTACAAGGGTAAAATATCTTCCAACCAAATCGGCGAAGCCCATTAAATTTAGAGCACTAGGTGGTAATGGTGAACACAATAATTAACTTCAGAAAACAAAAATGAAACTTATCTGTCAAAAAAAACTTCAAACAACTTTATGACAAGGATTTCAGTCTCACAGGGGAAAAATCGAGCAAACACCAACTAAACAGATAGAAACCAACAATAAACATCCCAAGCACATGGCTGGACTAAACGATGATGTCATATACAACAGCAAGAAAGGAATTAGGATGGATATGGAATGCTGGCTACACAGGTTCTGGGGAGCAGATGATTTTAAACATGGAAGTCTATATTGTCAGGACATGGCAAGTTCAGAGGTAGGTAAAGATCTCCAAATATTGGCCCTCCTAAACAAAAGCATCGGGATGGGCCATGAATTATCCAATCCTTGACTCATCTGGTCTCCGGGTTTAGGCAGGAGGCTGGCTTCGGAGTTCAGGCTTCAGTTATCTCAGCTGTTTTGTTTGGAAGGGGGGAAACAAAGGGAAAAGAAGATTATCAGTTCTACAAATGGGATAAAGGCTATATCTTAAAAAGTAAAAGGTGATAGGATATCTATGCAGCAGTTGTCATGATTACACAACAAAAATACGTAAAACAATTTCTAAATAAACAAAGTATGAATCTATAGAAATGACAGCTCTACCTGCAAGCTCTATTAAACACTAGTAATAATTCTTTCTCCGAGGGTTCTGTCCAGATAACCTAGCAATATAAATCAGTAAGTAACTAATAGAGGTATCAAATCACAAATTTCAAATTAGAGTAAAGCCGGACAATTGGCTACTCAATACGACATACAGGACCGGCATTCCAACAGAATCTTGGGAGAAAGGCAAGGAGTCATCTTGAAAGGCATGCCACGGAAATTTTTACAGAAGCTCAACTACTCAAGGATTGTAAACATGCATAACTAATTGCATGTGAGTGGGTGTGGACTGTGGATGACGGGTTTCACAAACCTTAATGAGACGATATCTCTCACCTCTGATCAAACATACTTCATAGTTCATAGGCATTAAAAACTAAAGTGTCAAAACAGAGAAGACACTAACCCAGAACCACCAGAGCGTCCAGAGGAGTATCCCCCGTAAGATCCATAACCACTTCCACCAATGCCAGTCTGCAACGCAATCGAAACCAAAGGCATTGAATAATAAGCTTTGTACTTCAAGAGGAAACAACTGGACCATATATATAGTCTTGAGTCTAGTAGGGATGCACAAATTTGTTTGTAAGAGACATTAAATTAATAAATAGTAAGTCTGTCTATATCAGTTTCTTAATAAGCTGGGCTCTCCCCACCTAGTGGGTTGGACTTAAGTTTTTTATAAATTTATAAAATACTCTAGACAGCATTACCAACAAGAAATGCAATTAGCAACAAATTAAGACCAGAAGAAAAGTGAGATTCATGTTGATGAATATATTGATAGAGCAAAGAAATTGTCTTACCTGGATGTCACCATAATTTCCATAAGCATCAGCAGGTGGCAAGTCACTAGAACTACCGTAGCCACCACCAGAATAAGAATGTCCACGGCCATGCCTTTTTGAATCTCTGCCATCATACCTCAATCCATCAGGAGAACCGGTTGACATTGGAACATAAGGCATAACTGGCAGATATGCAGGAACAGCACTCTCTCTCTCTCTTTCAAACAAATTTGCCCTCAGCCGAGAAGCTACTTGTATAAGAGCATCCTTAGCAATATCAAGATCTCCAGAGATCTATAGAGAAAAGATGTAGCTTAGATGATAAATAAAAATGCAATATACGGTTTTTACTTTCAAAAAAACAAATCAAGAAATAACCATATTTCGCATAAGTAGAGAAAGTTTGCCAAAATTATAAGGCAAAAACTATGAACTACCATATAAAGCAATTCTTAACAGGATCATATCATAAACAAATAATCGATGTGCCAAAAAAATTGTTACCTGCACCATCTCATCATCAGAAGCCGCAACTTTTGGAAGGTCTTCCTTGGTCAGAATGCGAATATTAGCTTTTGTAATTTTCCTCATGTCAGTAATGATAGAGCCTCCTTTCCCGATAAGGCAGCCAATTCGAGAGGTTGGGACAAGCAACCGAGTAGTGTATGAAACAAGACCAGAATCTCTTTCAACCTTCTCACTGCACCTTGGCTGCAAGCGTAGTGCTGCATCAATGGCTGGAGAGAACGTGTCCTCAAAAAACTGAAACCAAATTAAAAGCTCCATAATTAGTACAAAATGAATTTCCAGTCAACAACACTGAGACTGATATCACACATTCCTGAAACTAATCTGCTACAACGAGAAATGAAGTATGCTAAAAAAGCAAGTAAAAGGGAAATTTCAAAATTTTAACTACCAAACTTCCATTTCATAGAAGGAATGAAGGATGTATATAAACTACCTCTTTGGCAGTTATTAAAATTAAGCAATCATCCCCCTCAGAAGCAGAGCTGTCAACCTTGATGCCAGCCCCAGATTCTTGTCTAATTTGATTGATGATAGTACCACCCTTGCCAATCACACCTCCAATATTGGCAGTTGGACATACCAGACGAAGAGCAAACTCTTTTGAAGATGCATCATCTCTTGGAGGGTAAAAGGAACGTTGCCAATCTCGGCCATCAGCCCCACCATATGGCCCCATCATGGGAGTTAATCCCATCACTGAAGGACCACCACCACCAACACCCATAAGTGATCCACCTGATGCATAGGCATTTGGGACAGCCGACGCAAGAGAGTGCTGGGATCTGGAAGGATTATCATGGAGGCGTGATGCAATCTGATAGAGAGCTTTCCTAACAACTGGAGCTTCACCAGTTATCTGAAAAAACAATAAAAGATCTTATATACCCACCCTCTGTTATTCAGCTCAGATAAAAAAGTAACAAACAGAGCCAAAAGAACAGATTACAGGTTTTACAGCCAACAGAACAGAATAAAAAAGAGTGCAAGAAATGCCCTTCTCTTTCCAAAATCATAATGAATATACTGACCAAGACTCGGAAAAAATACCTGCACAAGTTCATCCGTGCTCAGTGCACATGACGGCAAATGGTCATCCTTCAGTATGCGAATCTGTGCACCAGTTTCACTGCGAATGCTCTGTACAATTTGTCCACCCTTGCCAATAATGCATCCGATTTGATCAGATGGAACAAGTAGCTTCACAGTAACTTGAGCAACTTCGTCTCGATCCTCATCACTGGCTGCATGGTCATCAGCAACAATTTTCTCATGAACCTTAAACAGAGCATCATGAGCCGGGCACACACGGCCTTCAGAACCATCAAAATCATTTTCTTCCTCACTCGTACTGTATATTGTAACAACCCTTTCGTCAGATCCCGGCACAGTCTCACCAATCCTTATCTTGGACCTAGTATCCGCCCTCAGCTGCTTAACAATCTCACCTCCCCTCCCGATTATGCTTCCGATCTTTTTCGCAGGGCACAAGTAACGGTACACCGTATCCTCAGACCCAATGGAGAAAGATTCCTTCTCGGAACCCGAGCTTCTTCTCTTGTTCCCTCCTCCACTATCAGAATAATCATGAGAACGCTTCCCATAGCTATTCCTTTGCCCAGCCATTCTCAAATAATGCACCAAAAGATATTTTCAGGTAACACTCTAGAATACCAGCTGCGTACAGATTACAATTAATAAGAAATCCCCAAAATTATACATGAGTATAAACCACACATTAAAATACAGAAGACCACAGATTTCACAAATTAGCAGGTACTAACAAGATATGAGAATGGTGGATTCATAACATTAATTCATGACGAGGGATTAGCTGACTTCTTGAGAATGGTGGATTCAAGCAATATAACAGTCTCTGATTAATAAACTTAATCAAATTTATGAGAACTCGTGAGGAGGGATTGAGTTGACTATCTTTCACAAATCAGATCAAACAAGCATAAAAACGTACAGCGAAACTGGATCTATGAATCAGATCATGAAGTGAGAGAATGAATTAAGTAACATGTAGAAAAATTACCCGGGAAAACAGGCGAAGAAAATACAGCCGATTTCGCAGACTCGGGAATCTGGGATGACGACGATGAGAGATGGATAGGATATGCTTTTGTTTGCTTAGCTGGGTGACGATGCGTTTTTAGGGTTTTTGACTTCGGCGCCTTGGTTTTGGTCTTGGAAATTATTACTCCCTCCGTTTTTTTTCATTGGCACCTCGTTAGAATTGAGGAGATGCTAATGAGGGGATGAAATTGAATTGAAAGAAGAGAAAGTAAAATGAGTGGATGTAAAAACCTTAAACTTGCCCAAAATAGCAAGTGTCAATTAAAAAAAACACCACTTTTAGTAAGTGTGCCAATGAAAAAAAAAACGGAGGGAGTACTATAAATTGTCCAGTGTTAATATTTTATATTTATAGATGTATTTATTAATGAGTTTGTCTCCATGGAAAGACCAAGATTTAAACTTTAAATTAGAATAAATGAAAATAAAATTTTTGGGTTGCATTAATCGGGTCATAAACTTTATAATTTCAACACGTTGCATAATAACAAATTATAAAAAAATTATATTGCAGCTAAAACATTTTACCTTTTTATTATTTTGATGAAACTCCGTATTCTCATAAGCCTATAGAAAGACGGTATTTCCCAAAACTTTGCCTTCAGTTATAATCTCCCTAAATTCTTCTATAGTTTCATAGGTTTACATGTTTGAATTTATGTAATTGAAATTAGAGTCCGTCTCTTGAAAGACGGTCTTACTATAATCCATGAAAAGACCAAGGTTTAAAGTGCAAATTAGGAAAAATGATGATAAAATTTTTGGGTTGCTTGAATCGGATTATAAACGTTATAACTACTAGACAATGCATAGTAAATTTGTAATATCACAACTAAGATATTTTACCTTTTATTTTTTAATTAAACTCCGTCTTTCCATAAGTCTATGGAATGACGGTCTTTCCCAAGACTTTGCCTTTAATTTTTACTTTCTAAATTAAATTTCTAAAGTTTTGGGAAAAACCGTTTTTTAATAGGCTTATGGAAAGAATGAATTTATTTAAAATAATAAAAGGTAAAAGGTCTTAAGTACAATATTATTAAATTTTATTATGCAACATATAGTAGTTATAAAGTTTATAACCCGATTCATGCAACCCAAAAATTTTATCTTCATTTCTTCTAATTTGTGGTTTAAACCTTGATATTTCCACGACTTATGGAAAGACCATCTTTCAAGGGTCAGACTCAAAATTAAAATAAGTTGATGTAATTGAATAAGAGTGCGTCTCTTGAAAGACGGTCTTTCCATAAGTCATGGAGAGACCAAGGTTTAAAGTGTAAATTAGAAGAAATTAAGATAAAATTGTTGGGTTGCATGAACCGGGTTATAAATTTTATAACTACTACATGTTGCATACTAAATTTTTAATGTTGCAACTAAGACCTTTTACTTTTTATTATTCGAATTAAACCACGTCTTTCCATAAGCCTATGAAAATATGGTCTTTCCCAAGACTTTGCCATTGAATAATTTGTAAAAAAAAATAGAAAATGCATGAATATAAAAGGAACAATCTTTTTTTTAAAAAATGTATAATATCATATCATATAAGTACTGTATAAAGGGACGAAGGATGTGGGTGCACAACAAAGTAAATACGGTAATATGCAAATATAACCCTATATGTTGGAGAAAGTGCAAATATAACCCTGTATGTTGGAGAAAGTGCAAATATAACCCTGAGTTATTTTTAGTGCAAATATAACCCTAATTATTATACATATGTGCAAATATAACCCTAACTATTATACATATGTGCAAATATAACCCTAAAGCCATTATTACGGCATTGACTGACCAGGGTTATATTTGCACTTTCAATTATCGCAGGGTTATATCTGCACTTTCATTTCGCAGGGTTATATCTGCACTTTCATCAATTATATAGGGTTATATATGCATTTTTCTCAAGTAAATAACACCCGGATGCTTATTCCTCTCACGGATATTTCCCTAGTTTATCAAGATATTGAAGATCTTCTTTCTCAAGCTCATATGCAGCCTGTGTCACCATTTTTTTTCAAAATTTTAAAATCAAAATGGGTGAATTACTCACATCATTCATACAATTGCAATCAGATAGCTTGATTGAAGCAATCAACGATCTCAAAAAATCAATAATAATAATTATATATTGTCAGGTTCAACACCCTCCAGCCCTCACAAAATTCATCCACCACAACCAAACTTTCCCGATTCTTTTGCTCAGCAATACCGATCTCCTTGCAGCCTTAGCCATGGGTGATGAATTAATTGCCCAATATTCAAAAAATAAACTTATCTGATGAAACTTCCAACAGACTGATCGCCCCTGACTCGATGCACTTAGAAATCAAGCAAGCCAAAACATACCTTTTGGGAGCAAAAATCCCTAGCCCAAAATCCAAACGCATGGATTTCATGATATCCACCATGACTAGGGCATGGAAGTGGTGCAAAGGTAAGTTTGAAGGCCATCAAATGGGAGAAAACTTGGCTCTCTTTGAATTTGAACAGCTTCGGGATCGGGCGAAGGTGATTGATAACTCGCCTTGGTCTTTTGAGTACTGCCTTGTAGCCCTAACAGAGACTGATGGAGATGAGCCTCTTCACCATCTCTCATTTGCTGATAACCCTTTTTGGGTCCATGTCCATGATGTTCCCCCAGTTCTTATGGCTCCAGACATGGCTGGCCTAATCGGTGATTATCTAGGCGACTTCGTGAAGGTTGCCAAAAACAAATTTGGATTCTGTAAGGGCAGGACTCTGAAATTGAGAACCAAGTTGAATGTGTTCAAGCCTTTTCCAAGGGTGATAACGATGGAGTTCAAAGGTACTAACTACATTTTTTACTTTCAATATGAGCGTCTCCATGTGTTTTGTCAGTTGTGTGGATGTTTGGATCACCTGAAGATAGATTGTCTGCTGAAAAATACTCCACAAAGAGACTCACTCAGGCCAACGGGGTATGGGCGATGGCTAAGATATAAAGACGATCATCCATTCCCGATGCTAGGCCCTGGTGTGATGCACCGAAGACGCAGACAAGAAGAGCATGCAAAGGTCATTTACCAAAGCACAATCCCAGACCGTGAGTAGATAAATCTCAATAAGGCACCAAGGGACGGAGATGGATACCAGGAAGAAACTCCAATAGGCAGCATACCGGAGCATTCAATTCCCCAAGCCAAGAAATCAATGGGATTTACTACCCCCATTAATCACCCCAACAGCTCCTCTACATTGACGCCTTGAACCAGCAACAGATATATTCCACTAAGAGTCAAAGGTGTGGATTGCGTAGGCTTTTTTACTGTCAATGCATACGGACAGTTAGTGATTACTATGCCTTCTTCAATTCCCAATAAATTAAATTTGGAAAAACAACTTCTTCCAGTGCAGGAAAATGGAGCAGACTTTACCTTTATGTCTGAGAGCAGTGCGGCAAAATTTTGGGCGGAAGCACATAGTATTCAGGATCAAGAGCACGCTAGAGAAATGGCGAATCTTGATGTTGGTCTCATCAAGGAGTTATTGTCCCACCCAATACACTCTCTAAGAGATTCACCAGCAAAACCAGCCACAGTCATAACAGAGGCAGATATGAAAAACAAATACCACAATTTCCCACTGCCAAGATTTGAGAAAGTACCTGTCATTGTGGAGCTACCATCTGGTGAGGAAACTGAGGATATGTTCCCATTAGCAATTATGGGGCGGAGACAACCATTCAAAGAAACTTTTAAAAAATGGAGATGCAGATCACCATAGGCCAGGAAAGGAGCCCATGATTACTAACAAATTATTGGCAGCACCGGAAAGACTCACACATAGACCAGTCCCGCTCACAAGAACATGGTCGGAGGACCGAGAATATGGAGCCCTAAGCCTATCCGTCCCAAGCCTCTGAAAATGTTACCAGGAAACGAGAGTGGTGGCAAGATCCCGGATCTGTCGTTCGTCAGCTGCGATGGGGCCCTTTGGCGGCGGTGATGCGCCTGAGACAGAAGACCAAGGTTGCCGAGAATTGACTGAGCCGATGGACACGATGGGCAGGCTTACAGTGGTAGGATATTTTTACAGACTGGCGATGGGTCTGACACCTAGGAAATTTTCCGAACAAGCCATCAGAGAAATTAATAAAGATGTTGGAGAAGAAGAACGTGTGGTGGAGGAAAATTCCATGATGCTGGCGGAGACAGAGAAAAATTCGGGTGTGAAGCCCATAATTGGAGGAGATAGACAAAAATCAAAGGAGGAAGAAAATCCCCTGCTCTTTGGGGACCTGGGATTAATTGCTACAAGACACAAATTGGATGGGTCGGTGGAAGAAATCCATTTTTTAAAGAAATCTCCAGGAGAAAAAATGAATCCCAACAATTTTACTCGGGATGAAAAGGAGGGTGTGGCCCAATACTCTCCAACTCAAGCCCAACTTACAGTTTTTTTAAGAGGAAGTCAACTTGTGTAGAGGAACAGATGCCGGAGGAAGACATTCAGGATCCGAAAAAACAAAAAAAGCTTTGGAGACACCTTTCATTCTACCACCAGGGATGTCTTTTAATGTGGGCTCACCCGCATTTGGACCAGCGGCAACGACTAGTAAAACCTAATCCCGGCGACGAAAGTGAGTCTACTAAGCTGGAACTGCCATGTGTTGTCACACCATCGAGCAGTTAAACATCTCAAAGAACTCCTTCGCACGTTTTCTCCACTTTTAATTTTTTAGTCGGAAACAAAATGTTCTTCTGATAAGTTAGTAGGCATAAAAGACTCTCTGGATTTGCATGGGTATTTGTCGACTCACGTGGCAACTCGGAGGGTCTAGCTTTGTTTTGGAATAGAGATTTGGGTGTTTCGGTTTTGAGCTATTCTTTCAACCATGTTGACTTCACAGTCAAGGAACCGCGATCCAATTTACTCTGGCATTGTACACGCATTTATGGGGAACCAGCAACACATAAGTGTCGTCAATTCTGGCAAAATTTTCCCACTATATGTAATGGCCCAAACATGTCATGGCTATGTATCGGAGACTTTAATGACGCCATACACCAACATGAATTCCAGATTTCTAACACGAGACCTCCAAACCAAATTGATGATTTTCGTCTAGCCTGAAACATGTGCAATTTGATAGACTTGGGTTATGAGGGTTATAAGTACACGTGGTTCATAAACTGGAGAGACCCTCATACAGTTAAAGCAAGGCTAGATAGAGCTATAGCAAATCCTCTCAGGATGAATGCTTTCCCCCACAGCGAAGCTCATGCACTTGTATAGTCACAAACCATACCATTCTCCAATACTATTACACCTTATGGATACATCGCAAGATTCAGTGAGCTCATGAAGGCATCGACCCTTTCGATTTGAGAATAACTGGATCCAATCCCCGCAATGCAGAAAGAAAGTAACAGAATGTTGAAATGTGATAGCTCCAGACTTACCTTTAGCAATCGAAGAATTTTCATATACTTTGGTAGCATAGGCAAAGTCATAATTCTATAACCAACACAAAAAGAAAAACCAGATCACAGTCCAACTGGAAAAACTCCAAAAATGTGTCATCACTGCTGATGTTCAGAAAGAAATGGCTACTATGAAGCTTGAGTTAGAAAAACACCTAGATATGGAGGAAACACGATGGAAACAACGAGCAAAACAACATTGGTTAGAGAAAGGAGACAGAATGCAGGTCACATCCATTCTTTTGCCAAAAACAGGAAAAGAAAAAAAACCATCCATGGTTTGAGAAACCAGCAGGGTCAGTGGTGCGCTGATGAAAAGGATATGGAATCTATTATTTCATAACACTTTCGAATAATTTTCGAAAGCTCTCACCCGTCTCCAATAGTAATTGACCACTTGGTAGATTTGATCTCACCAAAAGTATCGCCTGCAATGAATACTAAGCTAACAAGGCCATATACTACAGCAGAGGTACATGTTGCATGGAAGAGCATGGCCCCAAACAAATCTCTAGGTCCTGATGGCATGCTACCATCTTTCTTCCAACAATACTGGAGCATTGTTGGACCAAAAGTCACCCAAGAGGCGCTGCAATATTTGAATGATGGAAAATATATAACCTCGTTAAATGGCACAAATATTGTACTCATTCCAAAAATGAAACAACAAAAAAGATATCTCCCAACTCCGGCCTATCAGTTCATGCAATGTGATATACTAAATAATTTCAAAATTCATAGCTAACAGGCCAAAAGTGGTACTCGATAAAGTGATTTCAAGTTACCAAAGTGTTTTTGTCAAGAATAGGTTGATCTCGGATAATATTATTATAGCTCGTGAAGCACACCATCGTATCAAGAGGCGAACCACATGCCATAAGGGACAGATGTCAATCAAACTGGACATGAGCAAAGCATTCAATCAAATTGAATGGAACTTCCTACTGGGGGCATTAGAAAAAATGGGGTTTGATCAAGTCTTTATACGCTTGATTGAAAGTTGCATCTCGACAGTGCATTTCTCCTTCATGCTTAATGGAAAGTGTTTCGGAAACATTACACCCACTGGAGGACTGAGACGGGGAAATCCACTTTCTCCGTATTTATTCATTATTTGTAGTGAGGTGTTTTCCCAAATGATTCGGGTGGGAGTAAGGGATCAGAGGTTTCATGGTTTAAAGATTGCTAGGAATTGCTCCAGCGCTAGCACATATCCTGTTTGCGGACAATACACTTATTCTTGGAGAGGCGACAAATCAGGAGGCCGTGATGCTAAGAGATATTCTGCAATTATATGAGGAGGCTTCGGGACAAAAGATCAACTTAAACAAGTCTTCAATCATGTTCTGCCCAAACATTGGGGATCTGATAAAAGCCCACATTCTAACTACACTCCAAATGACAAAATCAATCACCCATGAAAAATACATGGGACTCCCCATGGTGTTTGGAAGAGCAAAAACAAGTGCACTTGAGGGAATAACAGACAGAATCTGGACAAAGATTGACAGTTGGGAACATAAACAATTGTCCAAGGGTGTAAAGGAAGCACTTATAAAATCTGTCCTACAGGTTATACCCACCTATACCACGTAATGCGTTATGTTACCGGACAAGCTTATTAAGAATATATGAAGATTATATAGTCGATATTGGTGGGGAAGCACGACCCAGAAAAAGAAGATTCACTGGGCCACATGGACAAAGTTGTGTTTTCCCAAGAGTATGGGAGGATTAGGATTCAAAGAATTGAAGACTTTTAACACAACACTATTAGCAAAATAGGCGTGGCGTCTGCTGGTCAACCCAAACTCCATTGTTGCAAAGCTTCTAAAAGTCAAGTACTTTCCATCGGGTACTTTTTTAGAAGCAAAGTTAAGGTGGGACCCATCACATGCTTGGAGATCCATTATAGAAGGGAGGAAACTATTGTCCAAAGGAATTCGAAAGTGAATTGGAACCGGAAAAAAATACAAGCATAAAAAATGGACTATGACTCCCAAGATAGGAAACCAAAGACCCAAATCTTTGCCATATGAGTTCCCGGCAGAACGAAAAGTTTCACGTCTTATGTTTGACAACGGTACTACATGGAATGAAGAAGTTATTAGAAATACCTTCAATCAGGAGGAGTAAAATCTCATTCTATCTTTACCAAGGAACACAAGCTCTCGGGCCCGGGATCGATAGATATGGCACCCAACAGGTGACGGTAAATGTCGGTCAAGTTTGGCTATAATTTAGAAATTAACTCGTCGACTCTTGCTATTGCAGGCAATATGGTGTCAAGCAGCTCGAGCCCTCCATAGGCTGGAAGAATATATGGAATTTATCGGCTCAGCCAAAAGTAAAACACCTCCTATGGAGACTATGCAAAAATCATTTGCCGCCGACAATCAATCTGCTCCAAAGGCACATGCCAGCTGAACCTTGCTGCATAAGTTGCTCTATGGATGATATCTCCATTTAACACATATTCTTCCATTGCCTAGTTGCTCACCAAATATGGTTTGCAGCAGAGCTGCATGAGAAGATTTTCTACTTCCAACAACAAAACGCAGGCTAATGGGTTCAAGTCTTGATATTGGAATTAGAGCCAATGGATATGGAAATTGTTGCGACACTGTTGTCACAACTATGGCACCACCGAAACAAGCTTCTCCATGGAGAGAGTCATGACCTTCAACCTCAACATTGTGTCACATATGCCACAAAGTTGCTATCGAATTTATAAAGAACATTGAGTGGCACAAAGTCTAATCAAGAGAAAAGGGGTCAAAGCAATCAACCGTTAAACGATAGAAACACTATTCACTTCGATGCAGCTATATCCCCAAGCTGAACATGTCTTGGATGGTACATATGTTCTTCAACTGGAAACTGGATTTATGGAGAATCACAGCACCTTCCAATAGTGCATACAGTTAAACATGCAGAAGCTATGTCTCTAAGAGGAGGGATGCTTACAACTTTACAAAAAGGCATACGGGCGCATTCAAGGTGATGCACAGGTCGTCATAAAGGCAGTTAAGAACCATAATGAAGATCTATCGGACTTCGGCCTAATCATTGATGACATAGTTAACCTAGCAACAAGTCATATGTACCCATAACCATTTTGGGTTAGACGGCAGCATAACATTGTGCACTCTTTAGCTACACATGCTAAAAATATTGTAGAGTCTATCTCTAAATGGGAGCACATCCCACACTTTGTACAACATATTTTCAAAAAATGGTGTTCTTTAAATTAATGAGATTTAATATTTTCAAGATGACGTGTATAATTTGTATTTATATTTACCCTCATACTTTGACTAAATTAGCCGTGCATGTGAAGATTCAAGGTATGGGATAGTAGCTACTCTATTGATAGGCAAATGAAATTGACAAGATTGTTGAAGCCTTGCTCGTTGTGAAAATATCTGCTATGTGTAAATTTTTTAAAATTTTTCTTCATTTGATTAGTGGAGGCCCAGTTATTGTTATTTGTAGAGATTGTACAAAATTGAAATGAGCTTATTTTATTTACATATAGGCCAATTTCTACTTTTCTTCTTTTTTTCCTTTTAGAAATTTTAGAAAATAATTTCCTTTTCTATTAATTAAATTTGGACATTTTCTTGCCCTGTTGGCCCTTTTAATCAAAATGTATTGCTGATGGGCAACTTTTAAAACATCAATTCTTTCCTAATTTGGCTATCAAAACCAATCAAAATCAAAATTTAATGTTGCATATCAATTCTCTCGTTACCTCCTTTCTCTGCTTTCCCTTTTTGCATCAGCGCCGTAATCACCAATTGAAAGTTGTTGCTTGAGACTTGAAAATCTTTGACACATGGTGATGATTGTGATATTGATGCAAACTGTTTGCTGTCAGAATTACAAATTTTGCAAGTAGCGTTACATGAAGAAGCATATAAATTTAGAAAACCGTGAGCTTCTTTAAATTGTTTAGAATTTGTAAAAATGATGGATATGTTTCTTAATGTTTTAATTTCTTACATCATCTTATTAACCGTGCATGTTACTGTAGCATCTGCAGAAAGAAGTTTTTCAAAATTGAAATTTATTAAATCTTATTTGCGGACAACTATGACTCAAAACAAGTTAAATGCTTTAGTTATATTGAGCATAGATTTTTTTTTTTTGTTGAAAACTATTGATGTTGATGATATAATTGATGATTTTGCCTCTAAAAGTGCAAGAAGGAGTCATATAAAACAGAGTTCATTGTGCAGGTACAACAATTTTGCGGTGGAGTCTCTTGGCTTTGTCCCATTTTTGTGTGAGTATTTTGTACATATGGACTACTTCATTTTAATAATCACACTTATATATATTCATTATATCAAAGCAAAATCATTATTTTATGTGCAGAGAATGAACAGGAGAAAATTAGTGCATAATATGTCTATCAAGATTGTATAGCTTGTGATTGATGTTTTCGAGTTATAGTGAAAGAGGCTGATTCAAACAATGTAATATTTTGTAGGGTAATGGTTTATGTCCCCCAACTTTTACTTTAGTTTAGAATTTTAATACATATAAAAGCATTGCAATTGAATAGGTTCCAATTCCCAACAAATACTTGTCTATATTTTAACTTGTTACTGAATTTTTTATAAGGGTCCAAAATAAAATTTTCAAAATCCATGGATCGGCCCTGACTAGTACTAAAGCTTCATAAAAAGAAAGATAGACCGTGCTTCCTCCTTGCCAGCTCAAATTGCATAGCAATTATTATTACACTGTTTAAAAAAGTATGTTTGACCGTTAATATATTTAACTATGTATAATAATGATAAATAAAAAATTAATATTTAGAAACTACTTGTTACGACAAATTTAACAATATTACATACGATAATATTGTTACTCATTTATCAATTTAAATATGTGGTCAAACTTTACTAGGGAATAATGTCTAAAAAGTAATTGTGCATTTTGATTAGCGATTTTATTTCAATTTTATTACTTCTATGCTTATTTGGTTTATTGCTCGTTGAACTGCTAGGTTAGCAGTGCTGTATGTGAATTCTTCTGATGTTTTCCTCTTTAATTGTTGAAATAACGGTATCATTGTGATTGAATTAAATTAAATTTCATCAAATTAAATTTCCTTTCAATTTGAATTGAACTGGATTAATGTGCAGAGAGGTGTGGATAAATTTTAGAACGAAGTCCATTTGTCTGTTTCAATATTCAATATGGCTAAGCCCAATTCCGTAGCCCATATAATTCCCTTTTCGTCTATTTCAGCTAAAATCAATTAATTGTTTATTTACGGATTTAGTTAGGAGTCCGTCTCTAAACGCCGTTTTTTCATAAGACATGAAAATATCAAAGTTTAAAATACAAATTAAAATTAATGAAGATAAATTTTATGGGTTGCATGAATTGAGTTATAAATTTTATAACTACTACATGTTGCATAATAAATCTTTAATATTGCAATTAACACATTTTACTTTTTATTATTCTAATTAAACTCCATCTTACAATAAGAATATAGAAAGACGGTCATCCCTAAGGCTTTTCCTTTTACTTAGGGTGAAGAGAGTATTAAGAACCCAGTGCTTTGTGAATGAAAAATTATTATTGTTCTAAAATACCTACTGCATTTGAAATGGACGTAAAATTATTTTACAATATTAAAGGACAAAGCTATGAAGCACGGTTATGGTAATTAGGTCATGGTATCCGTACCGAATACGTACCTATTACAAATTTGGCGTGGATTCAGTCCGGGGACGTCTCCAGTACAATTTGACTTTTTGAGTACTTTGACCGGATGCAGGTACAATCAAGGTATAGACAAGATGCATGGGTATGATTTGGGTACAATGTACCCAATTAAATATGAATAAAAATATTCTAAATTAAAATTCTAAATAAGAAAAAAGAGGAAAACTCGAGCAAAACCCGTCAACGTTCGTAAGTGTTGTGCAAATTCTTAATTTTATTGATTATTTAGTGTGCAAATTCCGAATTTAGAAGCGTTATATTAATTATTCAGTGCAAATTCCTAAATTTTCTTGTGTGCAACTGTGTTTTTGTCCTCTGAAGCCGTGTTGTAGCATCAAGCATGTGTTTGGATTTTTTTAAGTTTTTGTTTGTGTTTATTGATTTGGTGTTTGCTTATTTTAGTCTTATTGTTTAAGACATCGAACTATAATCTTGTTAGAGTCCATGCCTTGAAAAACAATCTTTCAATAAGTAAAATAAGGTTTAAACTATAAATTATAAAAATTAAGATACAATTTTTGGATTGTATTAATTGAGTTATAAACTTATATTACCTTTTTATAATTTTAATTCAGCATGTCTTTACTTATGAGCAAAGTCTTGGGAAAGACGGTCTTTCCACATGCTTATGGAAAGACGGGGTTTAATTAGAA
The DNA here is from genome assembly GCA_037428765.1 of Rubia yunnanensis. Lineage (NCBI taxonomy): Eukaryota > Viridiplantae > Streptophyta > Magnoliopsida > Gentianales > Rubiaceae > Rubia > Rubia yunnanensis. Next base: position 6,799,016 of record CM075069.1, read on the forward strand.
TAATAAAAGGTAAAAGGTCTTAGTTGCAATATTAAACATTTATTATGCAACGTGTAGTAGTTATAAAATGTATAACCCAATTTATGCAATTCAAAAATTTTATATTCATTTATTTCAATTTGTATTTTAAACCTTGGTCTTTCCATAAGTTAGGAAAGACCGGATTTCAAGAGACAAACTCTTACCTAAGACGATGGAAAAGTGGTTTTACCTAAGACAAACTCTTACAGGCAGAGAAGCGACGCAGAGGTGAAGACGTGCGGCAGAGAAGACAGCATAGAAGACAAACGGCGGAGAAGACGAGCGGCAGAGAAGACGAGCAGGTAGAGAAGACGGCGGTGAAGATGAGCGGTGGAGAAGACGACGGTGAAGACGAGCGGCGGCGAAGACGAGCGACGGAGAAGACGGCGGCGAAGACGAGCGGCGGAGAAGACGACGACGAAGACGAGCGGCGGAGAAGACGACGGTGAAGATGAGCGGCGGAGAAGGCGAGCGGCGGAGAAGACGAGCGGCGGAGAAGACGAGCGGCGGAGAAGACGATGGTGAAGATGAGCGACGGAGAAGACGGTGGAAAAGACGAAGCAGGCAGAGAAGCGACGCAGAGGTGAAGATGAGTGGTGGAGAAGACGAGCATGCAGAGAAGATGGCGGCGAAGACGAGCAGGCGAGCAGGTGGAGAAGACGAGCAGGTAGAGAAAACGGCAGTGAGACGACGGCAGTGAAGACGACGGCGAAGAAGACGGCAGTGAAGACAAGCGGCGGAGAAGATGGCGGAAAAAATGAAGCAGGCAGAGAAGCGACGCAGAGGTGAAGATGAGCGGCGGAGAAGACGAGCAGGCAGAGAAGACGACAGAGAAGACGAGCGGCGGAGAAGATGAGCGACGGCGGCGGCGGGCGGTGGCAGGGGCATGACAAGCGAAACAGACGCCGGTTTTTCCTTTTCTTTTGTTTCTTAAACTTAGGGGTATAATGGTCATTTTACACATCTTGACCAATTATACCGTTGACTCTACCTGAAAACCACCTTTGGGGACCAACATATATCATTTTGAATTTGATGGGTACCGTCTAACGGCAGTTTTGCACAAGGGGACCAAAAGATAATAATAGATACTTTGTAGGGGACCAAAAAAATAATTTAGTCATATTTTAAATATGTAAAATTATGAAAATACCACTAACTGTATCAGAAAACAGTTTCGATTTACCTGAAAATCACCTTTAGGGAACAAAACATATCGTTCTAAAATTTTTTGGTACTGTCTGAGGGCTGATTTGCAATCGGGGACCAAAACATGGTATAAGATGCTTTGTAGGGGACCAAAAAAATAATTTAGTCTTTTAGAAATTACAAAAAGTACCCCATGTCATCTCCCATCTTTAAACAATTGTATTTAAAGCCTTCGTCTCACCATAAGATTAGACGATACCGTCTCACCCAAGCTTAGAAATATCAACTTGTCGTTATTATACGTAAATAAATATATTAACGGTCAAACATGTCTATTAAAAAATGTGCAAAAAGTAAGAGTGCAACTCTAGATGAGACGGAGGGAGTAGGATAAATTGTATTAAACTAATTATTTTCTAAATTTTCCTTGAAAGGCAACTTTTTTTCAACAAAATGTGGGGCAAAATTGTTTAAATAGGTCGACTCGGTCGAAACCCAACTAAACCTTAATTGAATTAATCTGGTTGATCCAAGTGGAATATTACATGGCCCGACCTGAAGAGTCAGGATTGGGTCCGATTGGGCCGAATATGATGATTTGACAAGCCTAGTAAACCCATTGTGTTACACTGAGGGGCGATCAAAACATCATATTTTATGCGCATCATTTTGAATTTTACTAAAGGACATTATGTTGAAAGGCAGAGTCTTGGGAAAGACTATCTTTCCATAGCCTTATGGAAATATGAAATTTTATTAGAATAATAGAAGGATAAAATATCTTAGTTACAATATTAAAAATTTTTATACAACGTGCAGTAGTTATAAAACTTATAATCCGATTCATACAATCTGAATTTTTTTATCTTTATTTCTTTTAATTTATACTCTAAAACTTGGTCTTTTCATGACTTATGAAAGACCATTTTTCAAGAAATGAACTCATATTGAAATAGTCAAAACAACTTCTAAACATAAAATACGCTCTCCGGGTAAAATTTCATGTGATTCAGTAAACAGAATATAAATTCCATCATTGCTAGATCATTTCTAAAAATTTGATTAAGAGTGAGATTTTTTTACATCGGGACTTTATTGCAGCCCATGCTATTGAATCAGGATTTTTTGTCTCACCAATTTTGGTCTGATTAGTTTTTCACGTTTTTAATGATCAGTTTGACCGTTAATATCTCTAACTACATATAACAATTCCGCATAAAAAGTTGAGATTTAGAAAAGTTGATATTAAGATGAGTTTAACAAAATCTCACATAATATTTTTTATTATAAAAAATATCAATTTATATTTAGGATTAAAATTTGAGTCCGTCTCTTTAAAGAAGGTCTTTCCATAAGTTATGAAAAAACCAAGGTTTAAAGTGCAAATTATAGGAAATGAAGAGAAATTTTTTGGGTTGCATGAATTGGGTTATAAACTTTATAATTAGTACATGTTGTATAATAAATTTTTAATATTGCAACTAAGACCTTTTACCCTTTATTATTTTAATTAAACCCTGTCTTTCCATAAGTTCATTGAAAAACCGTCTTTCCAAGACTTTGCCTTAAAGTTTACCAAGTTTGATTCAAAAAAAAAATAGGCCAAAAGTGGTGGGACGAGGGAGAGTAGGCATTATAGACTACAGTAGATAGGTTAAGACTTGAACTGGGTTTAGCATTTTTTGTAATTCTAATACTATCATGGTTTTTTTTTTTGTAAAAAAACATGATACTCGACCTCTTATATTAAAATTGGGTGATTGTGGTTACCTATTACATCGCCTGCCAAATTATGGACGTGAGCTACATCAAATCTTTGGACTTTCATTAAATGGGCTTTATCAAAAACCACTGCTAATATTATTATACTTCTAACTAGGTCCTTAAGTCCAGGCGGGGCATCGGGGAAGTTATGCATATAATTAATTGCCATTTCACAGTCCGTTCTTATCCAAATGTGTGTAGCCGCCCTGTGTCTTGCACTTGCCATCGCTTCGTGTATGGTTGCTAGTTCTGCTTGGATCGTTGATAGTGCTTGCAGTACTCGCGTGCCCTGCCATGTATCACTATTATTCCTCTGAGAGCCGCACCATGCTGCCACCGCCTTGCCATCCTGTGCCTGGAATGTCGCAGTTGTGCTGATTCTCGTCCAATTGGTGTACTCTAGAGCGTAATCTTCACGTGCATGCTAGATTAGCTGAATATCGCCCACGTTGGCCATCCTCGGCTCCTTGGTTGTATCCTGGTTCGGTTGGTTTGTCATGTGTTCCAGATGGTGCGAGGAAGCACTGGGGGTCTGTTGATGGCCATTGCTCCATCTGTTGCGTTTGAGCATCCTCTTCTTGTGCTAACTTGGCGATGGCTAGAGTTGTTTCTACCGTCGTTGATTGCTGCTCTAGCGTTGCCTTGTTCCTTGTACACCATATTGCCCATATGATTATGCATGATAGGTCGATGTCCTCCTTCTCTGGCGCGACCCTGAACCATTCTCGTAACCACTTTCCTAGTTGTAGAGGGTGACTCCACCTTTGTAGTGCACATTTGGCAGATGGGAGATACCTCTATCCCTCTTACTCCTAGTGCTGGTCCTGTTGGTGCGGCGTTTTGGATTAACCTCCATTGTTCATAACGACGAGAGGATTTGGTCTCCAACCTCAACAGTTGAACACTCATATACTCACCCTGCTGTTACCTATTTACGCACTTGCCATTAACATTCAGGTATACCGTATACGTTACTCATGTTGTTTGGTGGAGCACATGAACGCCTAAACTACGTAATCGTTACAACATTAATTTCCAAGTTTTGATGTGCAATTTGAAGACATGTGCTTTCTGATCTAGATATAAATACGGATACTTTTGCGGTGCCCCAGTGGTGGTTAATAGGCAATGGCCCACCAGTGACTAAACCGCATATGCAGTGATTTCTCTCCGTAACCACCGCCTTCAAAGTCCAGCAAGTGTTGTTTTTGGGTGTTGGTTGGTGTTGGGATCACAATTAAGTGTTGGCCGGACCGGATACTCTTTTTCTTATTTCTCGCTCTGGCCCGGATTTTGCTTTGCCTTAAGAAAGCGTCACAAACGGGTAAGTGTTGGGAAAATCGAATGTGTCACAATTATGCACAGATTTAGAAACACTGTCACATTTTACGTGTTACACTGCATTGCAATGTTGCAACTGAAGCAGAGCAGCGTGTTAATATAATACTTCTTCGTTCCAAAATGTTGCTCCTACTTCCTAATATTCGTGTTCCTAAATATATATACTCCACTAATTTTTGTTTTTTTCCCCTGTCTACAATAATCATGTTGCCCGCCAATATCTCTATCTACGTATAATAATTCCAAATTATAATTAATGTTTAGAAAATAGATATTGAGATGAACCTAGCAATATCTCACGTGATATGCATATATTCGGTCAAACTTAACAAAATTAAACTTTGAAAAGTAAATAAGCAAGTTTTAGTGGAACGGAGTGAGTATATATATATATATATATATATATATATATATATATATATATATATATATATTCCCTCATCATGAGAGAGTATATATTAGAAAACTAAGAATGAATGTATATAAGAATGAATGTATATTAGGAAAATACACTAGACTAAGGAAAAATACATAAGAATGAATGTATATTAGAAAACTAAGGAATGGAACAAAAAGAAATAAATAAAGAACGTGATGCAATTGAGAGGACAGAATCTAATAGAGTTGGTCTCCTGACATACGGTTTGTCCATAAATTTATGGACAAATCATTTTATTTTTAATTTATACATTGCATTTGTTAAATTACACACTAAATTTAGAAGTTTAGAAAATATTTTTTAATATTATATATTTTTATATATTCACATTCAAATACTCCATCTCATCTCACTCTAAATTGCTTATTTACTTTTTCACGATCTTTTATGATCATATTTGACCGTAAATATCTACAGTTACATATAATATTATCGTATAAAAAATTGATAATTAGAAAATATATGTTAAGACAAATCTAACAATATCTCACATGATATTTTTATTATTTTTATACTCCTTATGTCCCATCCAGACTTGCACAAAATCTTTTTCACGGTCTCCAATAAAAATGTTTGACTGTAAGTATGTGTAGCTACGAACAATAACAACACACAAAAAATATATATTTATAAACTACATGTTACACGAATCTAACCATAGCTCACACGATAAAATTATTGTTCAAATATGTATTCAAATACGTGGTCAAAGTTCGACATATTTGATTGAAAAAAAAATTGTTCAGATTTGGCTGGGACAGATGGAGTAATAAATTATATTTAGGGTTAGAGTTTATAAAATTTGACTCTCAAAAAGTAAATAAGCAATATAGAGTGAGACAGAGGGAGTACCCATTATTACTTATTTTAACCTTTAAAATACAATATTTAAATTTTATAAACAATTACAACATTTAATCTAAAAACCACTGTGGACTTTCTAAACTTTATGGAAAACCCGCATTTCCCGAGACTTTCTCAATCTAGAGTCTGTCTCTTGAAAAACGGTTTTTACATAAGTTATGGAAATACCAATATTTAAAATTTTTGGATTGCATTAATCAGATCACAAACTTATAACTACTGCATGTTGCATAATAAACTTTTAATATTGCAACTAAAATTTCGTACCTTTCTATGATATCAATTCAACCTCGTCTTTTCATAGGTATGGAAAGACAGTTTTTCTCAAGATTTTGCCGTGAAACAATGTCACTGTATTATACTATATTATTATCAAAAATTATTATCACATAATTAAGTTAATTTTATACTCCCTCTGTCCCAACCTATTCTATTCTGCACAGAATCTTTTCACGGTTTTCAATAAACATGTTTAATTGTAAATATGTGTAGCTACGGACAATAATAACTCACAAAATTTTGATATTTAGAAACTACATGTTACGACGAATTTAACCATATCTCATACGATAAAAATATTGTCCATATACATATTCAAATATGTGATCAAAGTTTGGCATTTTTGACAAAAAAAAATTCTCTGCAGAATAGACTGGGACGAAGGGAGTAAGAAAATGTAATAAAATTTGAACCAATTACAAGTAAACTTAACATAATGTTTAGAAGTAAATAGATACACTCCTATAATTACAAAAGTATAAAACACAACGCAAAATGAAGGCGGGTCATTTATATGTCTAATCTTAGTAAGATTCTACTCTTATAATTCTCTTTGCACATCATTTTAATTCACTATAATTTGAACTTGCTACTATTTAATTTATTAAGTATAATTTAAATATATTTATGAGTCCGTCTCTTGAAAGACGGTCTTTCCATAAGTTATGGAAAGACCAAGGTTTAAAGTGTAAATTAGAAGAAATTAAGATAAAATTTTCGGGTTGCATGAACCGGGTTATAAATTTTATAACTACTACATGTTTCATACTAAAACTTTAATATTGCAACTACCACCTTTTACCTTTTATTATTCTAATCAAACCCCGTCTTTCCATAACCCTATGGAAAGACCGTCTTTCCCAAGACTTTGCCTATATTTATACACAATTCAATAAGTAAAAAAAACAAACCAGTGCAGAAAACAGGGTGTAAGTCAAATCATTTTCGATGAAATAGTTGAATGATACGGGAAGCCATTTATTAGGATCCCCAGAGGGTCCAATTATGCCGTAGATCACGCCTGCGTAAAAGGCGTGGTTGGGAGCACTAAACTTGACTGGAATTCTGCAATCTGAAGGGTCCGGAATGAAGAAATCCAAAGGTCCTGATTGATTCGCTCGGAAAAAGGGAAAACAAACTGTCGCGCAAATAGGCAATAGCTGACAAATTGTTGAGGTTTAATGTAATAGAGAGAGGAAACCGAAAGGCTAAAATCGGGTAATCAACTGTAGATTGAATGGTGAGGGCAACAAACATGTTTGGGTTGTGATCATGTGACCATTTGCTTGCGTCGCTCTCCATTTGCCCCAACCTCCAACCTAAACCTCAGACTTCAAAACGCGTCTTAAGGATAAGAAATACTATCCACTTCCAAAACACCAGCCTCTACTTTGAATTGGGCAACATAGATTGTAGTCTACAATTGACAGTCATTATAAATCTGCATTGTAAAAGAGTACTGATTCCAATTATATAACAGGAGATGCAAAATTAGGGATAGTAGGAGTCGACGAGTCCGTCGTGATTTTGACATGATCATTATCAAACCGTGACAACATGTCACTCTATAAATTTATGTGAATTAAATTTCACGACAATATTATACTTCATACTTCCTACGATTTTTTTACATTGACTCCCCACTTTTATTTTGAAAATTAAAATGAGTTAAGTAAAAAGCAGATTAAGTGAATGAAAATAAACTAAAATTTTGCCAAAAAGGGGAGGAATCATTGTTAAAAGACCAAACAAAATGTGAAAATGAGTCTCTGCTAGTAGACCAAAGAGAGTACTCTATCTTAACATAACAAGTAACTCTTGAAATCACATTTCTCGATCGGATAATATCTCATCTTATACGGTTTTATTTTTAAGGATAAGTAAAAAATTTCAAATTTATTAGAAGGAATGAAATGAGTTATGACCATGATCCCAAGAGAGACGTAACTAAAGTATACGAACGAGAATGTATGGTCTCAGTGGCGGAACTACTGTCATGCGAGGTAGGGCTCCAGCCCTGCCTGAGTTGCCGGCCGATGTGTAACAATAATGAAATTGGAAGGGCAGATTAAGGTTCCGCTTTCCGCTCTGGTCTTTCCGCATCCCGCCGACGTTGGCCTTCTCGAAGAAGAAGGCTTTGCGCCATTCTTTTTTTTGCCCAGATTGAACTGAAAACGATGTCGTTTCCGTATAAGTGAAACGACACTGTTTCACTTTATTGAAGGCAAAAAAAAAACAGACTTAGTCACTTAAAGACACATCTCACTCAATCGAAAATCAAAACTCAAAATTCACAGCTCACTCAAAGGCGCCGCCGCCGCCCCTGCTCCTGGCCTCACTCGCACAGTTCCGCCAGTCCACCTCCGTGCCGTCAGCCTCCCCTAGAAAAATCGGGTTCCGCCACTGGATGGTCCCATGTAAAACCAAACACCATCTAATATCACATGACACTACTGCATCACAACGGTACACACAATTGTACACCATATTGAATGATGTCCTTAAACTCGTGTCTTATTATATTTATTTTTTTAAAAATTAATCACTCTATCTCTTACGGATGTGTGGGCATGTGCGAATGCACAGGGCAGCGTCGTATTACTAGTACTTTGTTAATGTGTGATTGAAAAGAAAAGCGTAAATGCATTTTCAACAAATTCTATTGAAGATGAAATCGTGGTGCTTTGTGAGACTCAGAAAGGGGCGTGGCACTATTTAAGGTTCACCAAATATTGCTGCTTTTCTTTTCGTGTCAATTTACTCTGTCATTGAATGGAGGAGCTCGGACGTGTCGGTTTGGGGTCAATCTGGACCCTGCGTAACAGCACGGTTCGCCCGGCCGGCCGGACCATCGGCGACACCTCCTCTGTTGCAGTAACTCTTGACTGGACCACTCTGTTTTAGAGGCCCCACTCTCTAACTTCACTTTTTACTGATCTATTTTTAACCAAAAATCAACGGTTAGTGTAGATATATTAAAGGAGGAGGAGTCGTGTGACACTTTTGAAATTAGGCAACGATTGATTTGTGATGAGGAGATGTGCTCGAATTTAGAATCCGCAAAGAAGAGGATGTACGGAGGTGGATGACAATGACAAACATTTTGAGTTTGAGACAAATATGCCAGGGATTGTTGAAATTGATCGGACGGAAAGAACAAACATCTTGATATTACTTACAAATGACTTAGAATCATAAATAAATAATTTAGTTTTACAAATTATTTTTTATTTTAAATTGATGTATTTTTAAAAATCAGTAGCAAAAATACAAATATTGAGTGGTTTTTATAGAATGATGTGAATAAAAAATAATGATGCGTATGAGGCTTTATGACGTGTCAGGTGAGTGATTGTATTTGTAGGTAAAATTGAAAAATTAGAATTTTAAGTAGCCCAAAATTATGCTACCAATGGGGTGAAAATTGCTATATTTGGAAACACATCTCTTATTTTATACGTAGCTATATTAGCAAAACTACTAGTCTAGATTTAGTATCTCTTAAAAGTGGTAAACCCTATATGCCCTTATACCATGTAACAAATTCTGAACTATTTTCTTTCATAAAAAGCGTTGGGGCATAATAAGGTCTTGTCACTGCCGGTTTTAATTTTTAATTTTTTCAAAAATAGTTAGGCTACACAGTGCTAATGTAAATTTAAAAATAATCTAATACTCACTAAATGTTTTGTAATAGGGTTCACTAATTTATTAAATAAAATTTTGATATTATTTTTAGATATTAAATAATAGTTTAAAAGACATTCCATCATCAAATATCGTACTAGACAAAAACCATATCTGGTAGACAGCAATTAGCTAGCTATTTCATTTCAGTGACTCAACTAATTATCTTGCTGGATGTTTGACTTTAAAAATTACTCCATGTTAAATAATGCAGTACATTACTCTCTCTGTTCACTATACTTGTCACACTTTTCATTTTCCTATCTTTTTTAAGCTTGATACATTTCCTTTTATGGTAAAAAGTGAATCATTCACAACAACTCATTACACTTTTTACTCTTTTCACTCAATCCTCTCCACACATTTTAATTTGTAAAAAGATTTCTAAATATATGGTGTCAAACATAGAAAAACAGAAACAGAGGAGTACCTCTTTTCAACTTATTCCCTCAAATAATAAGTTAAGAAGTCAAAATTTAGGTAAAAATCTCATTTTTGGGATAGAACGTTGAAAATGTGTGAATTTCAGGTACAAACTACAAAGAAACACAGTGGCCCATTAAATCCAACTCACTGATTTGGGGGCATTTTATTTCAGCTCCTCTAATCGCGGTATAAATGACATGGAATTCCTATACATTTCGCTGGATATCTACTAATCAGCCTTTGTTACGCCACGTTCTGCATATAACATTAACTTATATGCACTTCAAACCAATTTAATTAATTTTTAATATATTTAATTATATTATTATTGTTTTTAACATACTTATTTGGCAAAGTCTTGGGAAAGAAAATATTTTCATAGACTTATGGATAGACGGAATTTAATTAGAATAATAAAAGGTAAAATGTCTAAGTTGCAATATTAAAAGTTTGTTATACACCGTGTAGTAGTAATAAAGTTTATAACCCGATTTATGTAACCTGAAAATTTAATCTTCATTTTTGCAATGACTTATGAAAAAAAAAATATCTTTCAAGAGACGGACTCTACTTATTTTAATTAAATTCAGTTCAATTCAAATAAGTTCATTTCATTTCACTTCAATCCAATTCAGATCGTTTCATCCGTGAAGAGTCAAGCGTTAATGTAGACACAGCAGCCTAAGATTGTCAAAAGTTTTATTTGTTTGTCCAACGACCCAGCAATTCGGCAATCAATCAAGGATTAATCATCCATATTCTTTTCTGGTTCATGTATATATTCCTGCTTGACTAGAGTCGTATGCAGCATCCTTTAACTTTATAAAATAATCACAAAATTTTAATTCTATCGCGCTGAATTTTAATTTTATACATTAGAAGTCAACCATGTAATAATGTTATATGAGGTATTTGAATGTAAAAATAAAAATATTATATTAGAAAATATAATAAGACAGGGGGAGATTTGCTTGGATGCTCACATCCCTAAATTTGCCAAATAAAAAAGTTTTAAAAGTGTGAAGATTTATTTGAGATGTGAAATAAAAAATGTGCATACTTGAATGGGAAGGAGGGAGTACGTGTTTGAACATAATAGGACAAAAAAAAAGAAATTATATCATTTTTACTAAAACGAAGAAGGTTAAGTTGAAAAATATGATATTAAATTTTATTTTTTATAAAAAAGGCAATGTTTAACTTAAAATAAAGTGTTTAAATTTCAATACATACAAAAACTACTTCATAGATTTTAACGAAATTTATTAGACATTCTCTTTCAGCTCTGCCAGTATGTTCTCCCTTTTTGAAAATTTCAGTGGAGAAAGTTAAAACTCCTCTCTTTCATGTTTGCGTGAGAATGTGGCATGTTTTGTTTTCCCACTTTTGTCAATGCTAACATACTCCTCACTCCCATCTCAAATTGTACCGAATCATTTTCTCAATCAAATTTGTCGAACTTTCATTATATATTTTGATAAGTAAACGACAAATAATATTATCGTATGAAATATCGTTAGATTCATCGTAACATGAAGTTTTAAAATATCAACATTTTGTGTGTCGTTATTATACGTAATTACATATATTTACAGTCAAAGGTATTCATTGAAGCCTGTGAAAAAGATTCTTTGTAATTTGAGCTGGAACGGATGGAATATATACATTTGAAAGGTGATCATTTATTATTTGAGCTATTTATTTCCATGATGGTTTCCTGGCCTCATATTATAAATGTTTTGGGGATAGATTAATAATTGAGTCTCTAACAAAGTATTTACAGAAATGCACAGTATAAGTTCGAGACGAAAATGGCCAAAGTCAATGAAGAAAATTGACCAGACAATGAAGAAATGCTGTGCATATATGAATAATAGACGAGAGAAAACTAATGCAGGTAAAACGTGATTGACGAGCAAAAAAGGCATGATAAATCAAAATTTGAATCCATTTTCCCTAATTTAAGATAGATATTCTGTCTCCAACCTTAAAAATAAAAGCGTTCTTTACACTCATGATTTCATCGGTAAACTGGGCCTAAAGCAAATAAGAAGCAATTAAACAGTAATAATGCAACAAACAATCACTAATGACACAATCTTGTATCTCATGATTAGAGTAGAGATTATTAGATTGTGAGTTTGGCAATCATTTATCTGATGAATTCTTTGCATTTCACGTGAACCGACACATTCCGATTAATCATTCCGGCCATTTTAAAACCGTGATTCCAAAGCTGTAAATTCCGTTCTTCACCGTCAAAAATTTGGTCCCCCTTCAACAGTTGTACTTGCTTATTCTACCCCACCATCACCATTGACGTTGATCACTCTGCACACAAATCCCAGATCTTCAAACACTGGTCTACAACTTCGTTGCTATGTCTGAGTTCAAATTGGACAAAGGGTTTTTCACTGTCTCCAATAAATGTATATAATTGTTAGTACATTTAGTTATGCATTATAGCGATACATAATGAGTTGAAAACATACGATAATATTGTTGTATGATCAGAATTTGATAATTTTGCCTAGAAAAATATTAATTGTTCCATTTGAATTGGAGCAGGGAAAATACTTGTTATAGTACCTATTTAACCACAAATGACTCCATTACTAGCAATAACGTATAAAAATTGAAGGTTATAATATTATAATTTATACTAGAATTAAATTTTCTAATAAAATATTATTGATTAAAAAGCGTGCAGAATTGTTTTACAAGAACCAAAAAAAAAATCACATTTTTTAAAAAAGGACATACAAGTGGAGAATTTAATGGGAGTCATTTGTCACCATTGACTCTTCTCCAAACTCCCTATTTATTCCCAACACAAACTCTTTTTTTTTCAGTGCAGCCTTCTGCTCTGTTCCTCTCACAGCCTCTGCTTAGAGTTCTTGTTGTAATTCATCTTCCCTTTTCATTTCCTTTTTAAATTTCATAGTTTTCCCCATGATTTCCACCACAAGAAATGTAATATCTAATGATAATACTTGCCATGCAGGGAGGAAAACACCACAGAATGCTTCTCCTCGGACTTTCCCTGCTCGGGTTAATCTCGGCGGCGCTGTCCCCCGCTCAGGCCTACTACGGCGGCTGGTCTCGCGCTCACGCCACCTTCTACGGCGGCGGAGATGCTTCCGGCACAATGGGTACGTCACACACCACGTTGTTCCGAATTATCCGCATTTCCTTTCAGCTCGGTTCAAGTTTGGGAGAACCGGTTAATGAAAGTTTTTCATTTTTAACAAATAACCTCATTTAGAGTAAAAGGACGAAATCTCTCGCACTCAGAGCTCCATCATCTCGGTACAACGGGTTGATGAGGAGTTAAATCACGCGGTAATTAACTTTCTCTTGTGTTTGCAGGCGGAGCTTGTGGGTACGGGAACTTGTACAGCACGGGGTATGGTACTGCGACCACAGCGCTGAGTACAACTCTTTTCAACAACGGCTTGAGCTGCGGATCATGCTACCAGATCATGTGCTCCGGCGACCGGAGCTGCCGCCGGGGGAGCATCATAGTGACCGCCACCAACTTCTGTCCGCCGGGAGGATGGTGCGCGCCGCCGAACCAGCACTTCGACCTGGCGCAGCCGGCGTTCCTGCAAATTGCGCAGTACAGCGCCGGGATCGTTCCGGTTGCTTTCAGAAGGTAATTAAATTAGTTCTCAAGCTCACTGTTAGATTAGTTTGCCTAATAAATTCTAACTAACACGAAGCACAAGGTTCACTACTGTAGTAATTATAAGAAGCAGCAGAATGATTTTAAGTTACCTGAAAACCCAGTTCCCAAGTAGTAGTTAAAACTATTTTTTTGGTTATTTCATCGACCCTAAAAGTCGAAAAGAAATCATCGGTCTAATAACCTCATAATTTGTTAAATAAAAATAAAATTTTACTAAATATATTATAATAGTCTAAGAGCCCGTCTCTTAAAAGACGGTTCTTCCATAAGTCATAAAAGACCAAGGTTTAGAGTGCAAATTAAAAAAGATGAAGATAAAATTTTTGGATTGCATTAATCGGGTCATAATGCTTAGAACTAATGCATGCTGCATAATAGATTTTTGATATTGCAACTGAAATATTTTACCCTTTTATTATTCTAAATAAACTAAATATTTCCATAAACTTATGAAAAAATAAATTTTCCCAAGACTTTGTATACAAGCTAATGTACAAGGAGTGTTTTATAACTATAACTATAGATATTTTTTTCAAGCTTTTAGCACATTTACATGTTATCTTCTCTTCCAAATTTGATATGAATTGATGGGATCAGCAACAAAAATCGCCTGATTATATAAATGTTTAATGAGTCCGTCTCGTAAAAGACGACAATTCACAAGAAATTGAAAGACCAATGTTTAAAGTGTAAATTGAAAAAAATGAAGATAAAATTTTTGGGTTCCATGAATCGAATTACAAATTTTATAACTAATATACGCTTTATACTAAATCTTTAATATTGCAACTAAAACTTTTTACCTTTTATTATTCTAATTAAACTCCGTCTTAAATTATGGAAAGACGGTATTTTTCAACACTTTGATACGTTTAATCGGTGAAAATAAAAGAGAATAGACTGTAATTATATTTTTCCAATTTTGTAGGGTGCCCTGCAGAAGAAGGGGCGGAATCAGGTTCTCCATCAACGGACACGCCTACTTCAACCTCGTACTGGTGACCAACGTCGGCGGCGCCGGAGACGTCCAGTCCGTATTCGTAAAGGGATCGAAAACCGGATGGCAACAAATGTCGCGAAACTGGGGACAGAATTGGCAGAGCAACGTTTACCTCAACGGACAGAGCCTGTCGTTCAGGGTCACCACCAGCGACGGCCGGAGCTTGGTTTCTTACAACGTGGCGCCGCCCAACTGGTCCTTCGGACAGACATATTCCGGCCGCCAGTTCTACTGATCATCATCATCCATAAATTAATTAATTAATTAATTGTAATACTACTACTGCACTGTGGAGTAAATTTGATTCACTTTGCTGTAAAGATAAGCAGATTTTTTGAGTGAAGAAAAACAGGTGGCTTTTTAAGAGTGGCCCTGTTTTTAGCTATACTGTGCTTTAATATAAGTGTGATTTATTGAAGGGAGATGAATCAATAAAGGCGGGCAGTTAGATCGTTACCGAATTGTTTGACAAACATTAGCACTGCAGTGAATGTGATAGTTTTCTGAATTTTTAATGTTTGAACCAACTGTTTTTGAGTAAGAAAAGAGACGCAGTTTTTATGATTTTCAACTGTGTGATAACAGAAACAGATCTTATGAAAGAGCCCACTTTCTGCACTGGATTTTGTGTTTAGCATGTGGGAGACAAAAATGAAGGGAAGTGTGGCGAGGTCACATAGCAGAAGCCTTGATGGGCGTTATTGGTGAGACTGAGACTGAGACTGAGACTGAGACTGAGACTGATAATTTAGACTTGGTTTAATCCAAACAAATAATGAGATTGTTTGATAACTAATTACTGTTTTATTTAGATATACTCCCTCTGGTCCACTATATAGGGCCTCATGAAAATGGCACAAATTTTTTTAAAAAGAGAAAGGAGAGGTGGAGATTGAATTGAGAGTATAAAAAGTAAGATTTGTGGATGAAAATAATCTAGTATTTACCAAAAGAAGAAGGGGCCAAAATAAAAAAATCATCTCAATAAGAAAAGAGGGACATAATTAGAGGACCAGAGGGAGTATTTTGATTGTTTGATTGTTAACTATTGACCTTTTCTTATAAGATGAAATTATTAATAGTATTAAAAGTAGACGTCAAACAAAAAGTGTTACCCTTATTTTTTGTCACACCCTCTATTTGTATCACTATTATTTTCAATTCCGCAACACATTTTGGTGGTTGTAAAACCACCAAAACCTGTACTCAAGCAGCTTAGTAGGAAAATTTCAAATTTTTTCTGGGGAAAATCAGATTCAGATCATAAAAATTTTTGGAAATCTTGGGAAGACCTAGTATTTCCACCCGAAGAAAATGGGATAGGTATTTGAGATTTTAATGTAATCATTGAGGCCTTCTCACTCAAATTGTGGTAGAAATTCCACGAAGGTCTATCCCCATGGTCACAATTTTTATGGTCATTACCACATAACTCTAGAAAATCCCGGATTTACAAGAGGATCATGAAAGTCGATGTCATTGCGCTAAGAAATTCGACTGTAATACATGGCAAGGGAAAATCCTCTTTTCGGGAGTCAAATTGGACACCAGCTGGGCCCCTTATAGATACCATCAACCCGACTGACACTAACATTCCGTTAACCACAACAATTAGCGATTTCATCTTAAATAGGGACACCTTCATTGACTATAGCACAGAACTTGACACCATATACACTAACATTTTTGCAAGAAGCAGTGATACACCAAAGGGAAGATAGAATGATTTGGAAAGTGAACTGGAGGGGCAACTTCACCTTCAAATCAGTATACAACCTGGTACGGAGGAGGAAAAGAAAGATCCGATCATTAAAAAAGGCATGGTACCACAGGTCACCAAAGAAAGTTGATGTGTTCATGTGGAAATTAACAAATGGAATATTACCTCGATGATATCCCGAGATTTATGAATTTCAATATGGTATCAATATGTCATATGTGCAAAAATGATCCGATTCTCCGAATCATTTCTTTAACTGTTGTGACTTTTCTGTTAACATTTGGAAGACAGTTCATGCATGGCTAGGCATTCCTTTTTTAGATTGCACATCTATATGGGATAAACTCTCTTATTTCTGGTCTTTGAAAGGGATTACACCAATACACACACAACTAATTTATACCCTGCCTTCTATCCTATGTTGGGAACTTTGGAAATCAAGAAAGAGACTCACTTTTGATAATGAAATACCAAGCACTGATGCTGTTATAACTTATAAGAAATATCAAAAATGAAGATCTGTGTTCTTTTATAGCCAAACCAGTATTCTCAAAAAATCAACATGATAAAGGATGGTATGAATTAGGACTTATTCCTGAAATTAGAACCAAGCCTAAGCCAATTATTTCACCTATCTTCAGACACTCGATAATAATAATCATTTTGTCTCAACTTCTGACTCTTATGCTCCCCAATTCTCATGTATATCTAGGGATAATTTTTTCAATATTGACTTTTAACCATTCTCATGTATATCTAAGTCAACTTTGAGTCTTAAGGATCAAACATTTTTCAATTCAATGGTTAAAAGTCAATGAAACTTGAAATGAGACGTGGGTATAATTTTATCTTTTAAATTAATTATTCATAGATGGTGGGAAAACTTCGTATAACAATTACAAGTTTATCACAAATCATTAAACAAGCAGTAGAATAATAAATTTGATTCCACCCTCAAACACTTGTTAAACAAACACCTCATTTAACCTTTAAAAAAAACAGCTACTCCCTTTGGTCCTCTATATATGGCCTCATTCAAAGTGGCATAATTTTTTTTAGAAAATGAAATATGTGGTGAAAGTTGAATTGGGAGAACAAAAAGGAGATTGGGTGATTAAAAATAATCTAGGATTTACTAAATATGGAATGAGCCAAAATAAAAAAATTATTCAAAAATAAAAAGTGAGGCATTATAAGAGAACCGAAGGAGGACCTTACATTTTCTAAACTGTTAAAATGGGAATGCATTAATATTACCGGCGTTCTTTTTTCCTTAGCAAGTCGCAGTCATTCCCTAGCTCATGACTTTGTCGGCAGGTTTTTATATAGGCTTACACGGTCACACCATATGTGCACATGCTATAATGGGCCCCCGGTAAGGTTCTATTAATTCTTTTTGGAATTTTACGAAAAAAAAA
Source organism: Rubia yunnanensis (assembly GCA_037428765.1). Taxonomy (NCBI): domain Eukaryota; kingdom Viridiplantae; phylum Streptophyta; class Magnoliopsida; order Gentianales; family Rubiaceae; genus Rubia; species Rubia yunnanensis. The sequence goes on from CM075069.1 coordinate 6,816,812, forward strand.
CGGTGAAGGTGAACGCTCAATATTCCAAACATTCCCACATTGTTTGCATGCTTGTACTCCCTCCGTTTCATTAATAGTGGCACCATATATTTAGGTATTTGGATTTAAGTGAAGAAAATAAGTAGATGAAACCTATGGTACCACTATTATTAAAAGGGAGGGAGTATAATTTTTTCAAATTTATATACGTTATATTTATATTTTAATATAATAAAATTTAACATTAGCATTAATAATTCATTTTATTCGACAAGCGATAAATTTAATATCAATCACTAATTTATTACTCCGTATCTCTCATTTCAAGTTGCAATTTAATTATTCATTTAGTCAAAATATCCTAATTTTGACCCTAAAATTAAATTGGTACATAAGTATAAGTACTATTGTGTAATACATTGTTAGATTCGTTATAACATATATTTTTAAAATATCAACTTTCACAAATTTTAAATTTACTTAATAAAAGATATATCAAGAATCAAACATTTTTCAAGTGAACTACTGAAAGTCAAAGTGTGCAACTTGAATTGGGGCGGAGGGAGTATCTTTTATTTTTCTCATGTAAAAATTAATGTGTCGCTAATATCAGGATACTAAATAACTCTCGTGTCGATGCATAGACTTATGAACGAAAATTTAACATATAATATAGTTTAAATTTTAGATAAGTAATTAATTGTTGTCATATGTATATGACAATTACACATGTTGGAGAAATTATAATAAACTAATATATTTATTAATATTATAACGCATTGAATGAAAGTAAATCGATATGATCCTTCTCGACACATACCTTTTACATTAAAAATTATTAATTGTTGTATAAAAATATTTTACGTTATAAAGAATATAGTGATAAAAATAAAAATTGTCATTTGATAATGAATGGATACTTATTTAACTAAATTTGTAAAATTACATATTCTTTTTAGGAAATACAAAAGACATATAAAGACATGTTCTCAAAGAAGAATAAATTACAATTTTATAAACTATTAAATTATACTACATATTTATATTATTTAAATAAATAATTATTTTCTAATTCAATAATTTTAGTGAATTACTAATATTTATTGTATTATTAATCAATGTAATAATTGTATTAGTTCAGTTTTTTTTACACATAGTATAGATAAAATTATAATTATAAAATAGAAATTGACAACTTCAAGAAAATAAATAAATAAATTATTTATTAGCAAGGAATTTTTTTTTAAAAAGGCTGAAAAATTCTTTTTGATTAATGTATGAACATTTTTTTTAAAAAAATTGGGTTTATAGGATTCCCGGCCCTTTTATATGAAAGAGCAATTATTGTAAAAAATGGCTTACATGAGATGCCCGAAGGCTTACATCAAGTGGTGCCCGCAAGGTTACATTTGAGACACTAGGTAGATATTACAATTATAGTCTAAGGTCTCAAATGACTATAAGAGATACAAATACAATATTAAGTAAATGTCTATGTTGTTGCAACAAACCAGGGCAAATAAGGGATATGTGGCTATCATTGTGAAGCCTTTAGAGTAGTCACATAAGTACGACCCGAGACTATCATCAAGAGAAAATACAATGAAGTATCAAATAGACGCACACGAAATGTTCCATCCACACTTCTAATCAAAAATATTTAAGGCAATGAAACTAGTCATTTTCATTGCAAAAATATCTTCTTCATCGGTGTATAGAAACTACTTAGCATGCAGAATTATCGCTAACCCGGCTCCAAAAGATTAGAAAGACCAATTAAATCGAATGAACAATAAAATTGGCCTAACCATCTAATAGACCAAAGTCTACAAATGTGATTTAATCCTTAGAAAGAAAGTATCGCCAAAAGTCCGTTGATTTAACGACTTTGACTTGGATTTCTCCTAACCATCTCTTCTTTGGATATCAAATTTGAAATCAAACAAAATTTATTGGACTCAGGTTGTCCGAAAAATTAATGTTGACAGATATAATTCCTATTGATACTTAAATCAAAAAACCATTTTAATTCCAAGCCCTTTTAAAGGTAAAGTGAAAAGGAAAAAGTGTAAAACAGAAAAACTAAAGTAAGTGCAGAAATCCAAACATAAAACAGAAAATAATTAAAAGACTCTCACCTGAAAAGAAAAATGAAAAGTAGAAGAATAAAAATAAAAATGGAGAAGAACGCTTCTTAACCTTATCTCTCCGGAACTATACTCAGCTCTGGTTGAAACGATTTGAAATTGATTTGACCCATTGTTGACTCGTACTTAGTTGACCCGCACTGAGTTGAACCGAGTTGGCCACTACTGGATTTGAGTTGGCTGACTCAGATCCAAGTAGACTCGGAAGACCTTCGGCTAGTCACAGTGGACATGGACGACACCAGCGTCGGTGTCACTTGAAAAAAGTTACAGGACTTCTCAGCTTTGAACCTCCGTCGTGGAGCTCCGCTGTTGCGTCGCTTGGAGCGCAGAGGCCTCGTCGATTGAAGCACTTGGGCTGTCGCATCGCTCGGAGCACCACCACCGTCGCATGGTTACCAGAAGCAATCCAAGCAGCGTCGCAGGGCTTGGAGTACCGTTGTGGCAGGAGAACCGTCGGGGCAGGAGAAACCGAAGCAACGCCGCATCACTTGGAGTACCGTCGGGGCAGGAGAGTCAAATGTTTGACCATCGCTTCAACGCCGTTCGTGGATCTGGCACGCCGGAGGCGGGACCGACGCTCTACCTACGGTGGGAGGATTTAAAGTCGTGTTGACCAGAGATGGTTGGAAAATAGGGTAGGGGTATTGAGAGGGTGAGATTGGGAAGGGAGAGCCACCAGGGGCGGAAGTTTCCGGCGGTGGCTCCCCCACTGAAAAGGCTGAACTAGGGTTTAGTGAGAAGGCAGGGAAAAGTGTTTAGAGAGAAGGCAGAGAAAGATCACTGGCTTTTCAACCTATGTGACTGAACATAACACTTGAGGAAATCTCATTCAAAACACATCATTTCCTTGGTCAGAAAAAATGAGGATCCAATCCTTAGTGATTCTTCATATCCTGTTGATAAAATATTTTTCTATTTATATGAAAATAATACATATATATAGTTTCCTTAGTGATTCTTCATATCCTCTCCTCAGCCCCTCTCCTTAGTTCCACCGTTGGTTCTCTCGCGAGCCACTTTGCCATTGATTCTCGCAAGCCACACCGCCGTTGACCCACCCACTCGAGAACCGCCAAAGACGAACCACAGCTCCAGCTTGAGAATCACCACCGTTGACTTTGTTTTATTGCGCCGGAGATGCCGTGGGGTTTGGTCGCGCCGTGGTCCTGGAATGGTGGGCGGGAGGTGGTGGCGAGCGGAGAGGCGGGGAAGAAAAGAAAGAAGAGAATTTTTTCCTTTTTTTCCTTTTTTTTTAAATTTAAGGGCAAAATGATCATTTTGTTAAACTACAACCAAACTTCTAGTTGGTAATTGAAGTCAATCGTGCTCAGGGTTAGATTAGCACATACGTCATATAGCGGTTACTAAGACACTTTTTTATTTTGCAGGGTTATATTAACACTTTCAGTACTCCCTCCGTCCCAGTCGAATCTACACACATTTTGATCAAATTTTTCAAGACATGTTTGATCATAAATTTTAACTAGTATATGGACACCAATATCATCAAGTGAGATATTATTGGATTCCATGCATGATGTATTTTTTAAATATCAAATTTTTGCACACCAATAATATACATAGCTAAAATTATCATTGGTCTAATATGACCTGAGAAACTTGATTAAAAAGTGTGCACATTCAACTAAAACGGTATGAGTATAAAATTTGGATTAATTTATTTTATTAAAATGGGTTGGAGTCAAATCTGATTGATAGCGTAATGGCTAGAGGCACAAGCACATGGGGAGCAGCAAATTGACGAGTGAGTGAGTGATAACTAAGTTGGGCTTCAAAGGCTTGAGGGAGACATCAGCTACTAGTACAACTTGTGATTTTACTGGTTTTGAGGAGTACTTATTTGTCCGAAAAAGGTGATTAATCGGCTTGCTCTTACCCGCTCCGGTTACCTGACACCACAGGTTTTATCGAAGAGGTAAATTATAGTACTTCTGTAACCGAGCACATGACCCTTGACTGTGTCCGGTGCGCACAAGGAGTCCTCCCACTGGAAGAACCCCCACACTGCTGTTGTCGAAAGTCGAACCCGTGATCCAAAGGACTTAGGTCATGCATCCAACCACTTGGGCGATCGTGTGGGTGTGAGGAGTACTTATTTGTGTAACTAGTCATGCCGGCGAGTTCAACTTATTTTAGTTTCAATCAACTCAACACAGTTTTTCACATTTTTTCTACCCAATTCAATTCCAGTCAACTTAAATCAGGTCTTTTTAGCTCTTATCAACTTTTCTCATTTTTTTCAGCTCTTCTCAGCTTAATCATTAATTATTAATTTAAATAATATATTATTATGTAATATAATTAAATAACTGAATTAATTGTGTTTAACATATTTAAAATTAACATATTATATTATTAATTATTAACAAATTGTTAAATATCATGAAAATTAAGTTCCTCTTGGGTGTTTAAATTTTAATCATGAATTTTACTAGGATTTAATACGATAAAAACTACCAAGCAAAGTCTTGGGAAATACGATCTTTCCATAGGCTTATGGAAAGACAAGTTTAATTAGAATAATAAAAGGTAAAACGTCTAAGTTGCAATATTAAAATTTTATTATGCAACATGTAGTAGTAATAAAGTTTATAACTCGATTCATGCAATCCAAAAATTTTATCATCATTTCTTCTAATTTACACTTTAAACCTTGGTTTTTCCATGACTTATGGAAATACTGTCTTTCAAAAGACGGACTCAAAACCGTCTTTCAAAGGACGGACTCAAAACCGTCTTTCAAAGGACGGACTCAAAACCGTCTTTCAAAAGTGATGGGGTTGATTTTACCATATATTTTGGGTTGATTATTGAGTTAAATGATTTATTAAATGCTTGGATATTTATGTTATTCGTAATGTTCTTGCAGTTTAAAGATTTAGATGCTGAATTGGCAAGTTGTTGCAGTTTATGGTCATTTGTGCCTGGAGATGGAAGAGGAAATAATAATGGAGATATTTGGTGCTGAATTATGGCAATTACAAATGTAGTTGGAGAAGAATCAGATTGATTTGAAGACTCCTAATTGTTAGGAGAGAATATTGAGATTATCTTTTAGAGTTCTAATTAGATAAGGAAAGACATATTTTATTCCTTATCTATCTTTTAGTTGTAGTAATATTTTTGGAGACTTGATTATTTTTTTACACGCATAAAACGTACGGCCAAGGAGAAGACAGAGAACAGAATTGCGTACGACAGTCCATTTGCGCAGACAGTATTTTGCGATTTGGGTTTTTCCAGTATTTTATTCAGACAATTTTCATCATTTATTTTTATGCTTTTGATTGTTAATTTAATTATGTATTCTAGCTAAATTATTCTTTTCCGGTAAAGATCAAGGAAGTACTGGCGTCGATTCTCGTGAGATCTAATTAGTTTTAATACTTTGATTGCATGCTAGCATCTGTTGTTCTTGATTATAATGTTTATGATTGCTTTCATGTTATTGAGTAGTGCGCAATATTTGATAGCATGTTAGTTAATTTAATGTCAATTGAACCAATCATCCGTAATTGTGATTTCAGTTCAATCAGTGGTAGGGAACAACAGTCTTAATTTAACAATCCGGCGTCCGAGTTTGTTGATTATGAATTGGGTCTTTCTCATTCTTAATGCTGCTAGCATATTAAATCTATAGAGCGTCTCTTAGGTTATATGTTAGTTAGAGAAATAGTTGGTGAGGCGTCCTCCTGATTATCGAAAAGGTAAGGAAAGATTGGTTGCTTGCAACTATAACCAATTTGTGTGCATGCATTTAAAGTCATCTTTGCATCAAGGATCGAGATAGGAAGCCAGTATGGAATTGATCGAAACCGGAATCTTCTCATCATAGTTGAATTGTTTCGCAATCTGTAGCAATTTCTCATTCTTGTTTTTACTCGATTTTTAGTTTCTCTTATTCACAACCCTCATCTGGTTCTTTTGGTTACAAATTTGCAGATTAAAGATTAAAGAAAAAGTCTCACCAATCTCTTGGGAAATGAACCTGCTCGCAACTATACTAGTCGGTATGCCCATACCGACCACAGAATCCTGAACTGAAAATTCAGCTTAGAGCTTGATTTATTTTTTGTGTAAAACGACACACCAAATTTTGGCGCCGTTGCCGGGGATTGGTTTTAAGCAGTATTTTTTCTTTTAATTCTTTAGTTTATTTTCACTTTTTCTTGGTTTATGCCTCGTTCTTCTCGTACAGGAGAATTGATCTTCACTCCAGAGATTGAGAAACTTGCACGAAGTCTAACGAAGCAGACAAAAGCCTGGAAAGGATCTTCCTCGTCTGAATCAACCGCCACTGAAACCCATTTCAACATGGCTGACGAACAAAGACGTGAGGAGGAACCACCAGCCCAGCGTATAAGAGACATGGGACGCTACAGACACAATCGTCCTTTGTGCATTGTCCTTCCCAACATCAACCGAAACTCCGAGATTAAACCAGGTTTCATACAAGTATTACCTAAATTTGGTGATATGCCAGGTGAGAGTGCTCATAACCATCTTGATGAATTTGACCTCGTCTGTGCAACTCTTAGACCACAAGGTTTTTCGGAGGATCATATTAAACTACTCACCTTTACACACACATTGCAGGGAAAAGCCCGTGAATGGCTTTTTGAACTCCCACCCGGTTCAATTCAAACCTGGGAAGATTTGGAGGAGAAATTTTTACAAAAGTTTTTTCCCGAGTCTAGAGCAGCTAATTTGAGATTTGCAATAAGTGGTATTAGACAAAAGAAGGGAGAGAGTCTTGCGAGTTATTGGGATAGATTTAATCAATTGTGTCGCAAGTGTCCTAACCATGGTTTTACTGAGTATCAGCTTATCACTAATTACTTTTATGGTGGTATGTGTTCTATTGACAGGAAGATTTTTGATGCAGCTTGTGAAGGAAATGTGCTGAACAAAACCATGGATGAAGCAAAAGAGATCATCCTTGATATGGTCACTCATGAATATGATGAAGATGATGATAGATCTAGACCAGTCAAGGTAGCCGGTAACTCATATTTGGATGAGAAGCTAGATGCTCTCACTTCAATTGTAAAAGATCTAGCCATGAAGAGTGCCGGAGGAGCCAAGTGCGAAATTTGCTCACACATGGGACACTACACTGATGCTTGCCCTAGTCTTCAAGATCCTCAGACCGAACAAGCTTTCTTTGGATTTGAAGATAACCCACACGGGCCAAGGCGTAATGACCCATTTTCGGACACATACAATCCAGGATGGAGGAATCATCCGAACTTCAGATGGAATCAAAAGGGCCCTGGAATGTATGCTCCAAATCAAGCACAAGTTGGTCGTGATGCAAATCTAGCATCGGATGATCAGATAGTCACCATGAATGAAGTCCTTAAGACTATGGCCCAAAGCAGCGAAGTGGTGCAGAATTTAGCCAAAAACATGAATGCTTTTCAGCAAGAGACAAGGGCTGCTATAGGGAATATCGATCAACAAATGACTCAACTGGCTGTGGAGGTAAACAAGTTGAAGTTCAACGCTGGAAGGTTACCCTCCCAGACTGAACCGAATCCCAGAGAGAATGTAAGTGCAGTTACCTTAAGGAGTGGGAAGGAGTTGGTCAATCCTTACCCTAAGGAAGATCACATGGAGAAAAGCCAACATGAAGAAGCCAAGGAGAGTAAAAATGAGTCCTCAAAGGTAAACCCTGAACCTATGACATCTATTTCTAACCCAAATGTCGCTCCACCTTTCCCATCCAGATTAGCTCGTAACAAGAAGGAAGATGATGAGAAAGAGATTTTGGAGATTTTCAAGAAGGTAGAGATAAATTTGCCCTTGATTGAAGCTGTTAAGCAGGTTCCCAGGTACGCAAAATTTCTTAAAGAGCTTTGTTCAAAGAAGATGAAGTATGGGAAAGATGCTAAAATCAGGGTGGGGGAAAATGTTTCTGCTGTCATTCAACGTAAGTTGCCACAAAAATGTAAGGACCCAGGAATGTTTTCTATTCCATGCATAATTGGCACAAAAACTGTTGAAAAAGCCATGTTAGATCTAGGTGCATCAATTAATGTCATGCCTCTATCTGTGTATAATGACTTGCAATTAGGACCATTGAAGGAAACTCGTGTTATAATCCAATTAGCAGATAGGTCTAATGCATACCCAGAGGGAATAATAGAGGATGTACTAGTAAAAGTAAATGATATGATATTTCCAGTGGATTTCTACATTGTTGATATGGATGATTCATTCTCTGCTAATAAGTTACTAATTCTTCTTGGAGGACCATTCATGAAGACAGCGAAAACCAAGATTGATTTTTATAAGGGAACACTTAGTCTTGAGTTTGATGGAGATGTAGTTTCTTTCAATATTTTTGATGCCATGAGACATGTTGATGATCCTGAATCTATGTTTACCCTTGATGTGATTGACCCATTGGTTGATGATTTTATAGAAAGATACTCCAGGGATGACAAGTTGGAACTTGTACTCTTCAATGGATGGGCCGACAAGGATATGATGGATGTCTTGGATGAAAATTGTAGTGAAATCATCATGCAGCTTTACTCCACCAAAGAAATCAGCTCCCAGCCACTTTCGGGCGGTATGACCATACCGCCCAAATTCTGCTCAGAAATTCAGAAAATCAGCTCCCAGCCACTTTCGGGCGGTATGACCATACCGCCCATTTTCTGCTCAGAAATTCAGAATTACAGCTCCCAGCCACTTTCGGGCGGTATGCCCATACCGCCCGTTTTCTGCTCAGAAATTCAGAATTACAGCTCCCAGCCACTTTCGGGCGGTATGCCCATACCGCCCACATCCAGACCAGAAGTGCACCATATCTCGCAGCCTACATCAGTCGGGATGATCATTCCACCTATCCCTGAACGCACTTTTCCTTCGATTGAGAAAGCACCCAAGATGGAGCTGAAGACCTTACCTGAACATCTCAAATATGCATTCTTAGGGGAGAATCAACCAATACATGTCATGTATCCTGAGGGAATGAAGCTCTCCAAGGTCAAGGGAATGACACTTTCATTGCCTCCATATGGCTGATATGAGCAAGCCAACTGAGTCTAGCCTAAGACGATAAATAAGGGCGCTGCTTGGGAGGCAACCCAAGATTTTTATTTTTCGTTCTCTTCATTATTTATCTTTTTTAAAAAAATATTATTCATCCATTTGACTTTGATTAGTTTGAACTTACAGGGTTCCAAGAAGATCTTCAAAAGATGAAGAAGGATTTTGAAAGCAAATCAAATATGAACCGAGCCATTCTACTTTTAGCCCAAAGTTGTCAGGATGCCCAATGTGAACCAGGATGCACTGGTTGACCCCATGGTTAATTAGCCGCCCAGGGAGCATTTTCTTTTTTCTTTTTTTTTCTTATTTTTCATTATTTGTTGAATTTAAGTACATTTGTAGAGTAAGTGCATGACATCATATTTTCTACATCATTTGCATATGTTACCTCTCTCTTACACAATGAGGACATTGTGTCGTCTAAGTGTGGGGTGAGGGTGTAATATCATTAGTTTGTTTTTCATAACAAGTTTTTTTTCTTTCTTTCATGAAACCAAATAAAAAAAATATTTACAAAATTATGAGAAAAATACAAAAAGAATTTCAGTTTTTTTTCATCATTTGAGTCAAAAAAACAGCAGCCTTGAATTGGAAATTTGAATGGTTAGAGTTTGGAATTTGGTTTGTGGTAAGATTGAATGTTGTTTCCCTTTGTGAAGGAAATCATTGATTCCTTATATGCATTTTAGGATGATGAATGTGCAATAAGTCATTTTGCTCTAAACCTAGATATATTGTGAGGATTTGAGCCTTAAAAGAGCAAAAGCCAGAAAAAATATAGGCATATAAAAAAAAGAAAAAAAAGATGATATTAAATAGCTCTTTATCTCTTTGTTGAGTGATCATATTTTGATATTCATTGCTTGGTTTGTGCCATGATTTCGAGACTGTTTTTGATACTTGAGTATGAAAATGATAGAGGCACTTAGGAATGAGCCCTACTTAGCTTCTACTATATACTTCCTTCCTTACATTGATCCCCTAGTATGCCCCGTTGAAGCCAGAAAACTCTTTCTTTGGTATTTAGTCACTAAATATTTAGCCAAGAGCCTTAGCCTTTTCTTAACCCTCTGAGAACATGTTAGTGATTTATTATTGCTTGTGATGTGGATTGGAATTGTATGGTGGGTTAGATATGATTGAGATTTTGTGCCAATACATGTGAAACATAGAGTATTTTGGACGTATATTCATTTGGAAGGTTCACGTATAGTTTTTGCATGATATTATTGATCATGTATGCCCAGAAAATGCTTGTAAGTGCTGCTGTCCAGAAAAAAAAATAGTTTCGAAAAAAAAAACAGTTTCGAAAAAAAAAAGCAGTTCCGAAAAAAAAGAAAAGAAATCTGGTCAGTAGCATATTGGGCTGAAAATTTTTGGTAGCAATATGGGGTTGGTTTAGTGCTTGGTGGTGGTGATTATACTTCGTTGTTCTTTAATGTTGCATATTCATTCGAAGTATGAACATAGAGGAGCATGAGGTGATAATGGATTGCTTGCATATTCTCAGATTTTTAGCCTCGTATTCCCTTTATCCTACCTCTCTGACCCTAGCCCCGTTACAACCTTGATAAAGACCTCATTGATTGTTACTCAAGTGTTCAATTACTACGGTGGAGATAGTGGTATATACAAACCTGTTGTGATGAGTATTGAATATGATTTGTGTGAATGACCTGATTATGAATTTGAGAGATATTGAGTGATCTTGGTGAGGCTGGATTTTATTTCATGTTTTGACTAGAATGTGAGGATGATGTGATTTTATAAGCAAAGGGGAATGGTTTGTGGTATGATGGCTGATTGTGTTTTGACTCTACTATGACGGTTTTTGATTTGAGGGTTGCTGTAGTGTTTTAATTTGAGTCTCACGTTTACATTTATGTTTTGCATTTGCATATGCTCGAGGGCTAGCATTATCTAAGTGTGGGGTATTTTGATGGGGTTGATTTTACCATATATTTTGGGCTGATTATTGAGTTAAATGATTTATTAAATGCTTGGATATTTATGTTATTCGTAATGTTCTTGCAGTTTAAAGATTTAGATGCTGAATTGGCAAGTTGTTGCAGTTTATGGTCATTTGTGCCTGGAGATGGAAGAGGAAATAATAATGGAGATATTTGGTGCTGAATTATGGCAATTACAAATGTAGTTGGAGAAGAATCAGATTGATTTGAAGACTCCTAATTGTTAGGAGAGAATATTGGGATTATCTTTTAGAGTTCTAATTAGATAAGGAAAGACATATTTTATTCCTTATCTATCTTTTAGTTGTAGTAATATTTTTGGAGACTTGATTATTTTTTTACACGCATAAAACATACGGCCAAGGAGAAGACAGAGAACAGAATTGCGTACGACAGTCCATTTGCGCAGACAGTATTTTGCGATTTGGGTTTTTCCAGTATTTTATTCAGACAATTTTCATCATTTATTTTTATGCTTTTGATTGTTAATTTAATTATGTATTCTAGCTAACTTATTCTTTTCCGGTAAAGATCAAGGAAGTACTGGCGTCGATTCTCGTGAGATCTAATTAGTTTTAATACTTTGATTGCATGCTAGCATCTGTTGTTCTTGATTATAATGTTTATGATTGCTTTCATGTTATTGAGTAGTGCGCAATATTTGATAGCATGTTAGTTAATTTAATGCCAATTGAACCAATCATCCGTAATTGTGATTTCAGTTCAATCAGTGGTAGGGAACAACAGTCTTAATTTAACAATCCGGCGTCCGAGTTTGTTGATTATGAATTGGGTCTTTCTCATTCTTAATGCTGCTAGCATATTAAATCTATAGAGCGTCTCTTAGGTTATATGTTAGTTAGAGAAATAGTTGGTGAGGCGTCCTCCTGATTATCGAAAAGGTAAGGAAAGATTGGTTGCTTGCAACTATAACCAATTTGTGTGCATGCATTTAAAGTCATCTTTGCATCAAGGATCGAGATAGGAAGCCAGTATGGAATTGATCGAAACCGGAATCTTCTCATCATAGTTGAATTGTTTCGCAATCTGTAGCAATTTCTCATTCTTGTTTTTACTCGATTTTTAGTTTCTCTTATTCACAACCCTCATCTGGTTCTTTTGGTTACAAATTTGCAGATTAAAGATTAAAGAAAAAGTCTCACCAATCTCTTGGGAAATGAACCTGCTCGCAACTATACTAGTCGGTATGCCCATACCGACCACAGAATCCTGAACTGAAAATTCAGCTTAGAGCTTGATTTATTTTTGGTGTAAAACGACACACCAAAAAGACGGACTCAAACTACAATGGAAATAATGAGAAAAAAAGAGTTAATTATCACTTTTAGATACATTCTATCTAAATTATTAATTAGTGTTCTCAAACCCCATCTTAAACTCCAATCAACTCTTATCAACTCTTCTCAGCCCTTCTCAACTTTTTTCAACTCTTTTTAACTCTTCTCAACTCAGCTTAGCTCCAATCAACTCAACTCAACTCTTCTCATCTCTTCTCAACACCAATAAATTTAGTTCAATTCAAATCAGTTCCGTTTCAGCTGAACTGAACAGGGCCTCAATGTGGATTATGGCCAAACATAGAAGCTGAAAGCCTGAAACATGAAAATTTGTTTGTGGTGTGACCTAATAAGGAAAAAATAGGAACTTGTTTATGGGACACAAGGAAATTAGCGAATCCCTCTATTGCAATATATTTGAATTTGATACACTTTTTTATTTTAATAATTATTTTATTATTGATATATTTATCTCTTTGGCGAGATTTCTTGAATTTTATTCACTTGACGTTTTCTATAATTGATCTAACAAACAGCGATTCTTATATTTTATCATTTTCAGTTCAATTTTAGATCAGTCCACTCCAGTTCAATCTAATACTCCCTTTATTCCAGATTAAATTGAATAAAAAAAATTTTACAGTCTCCAACACACACGCTTGATCATTAATATATTTAACTACGTATAATATCCGTAAACAAAAAGTTACTTTCTAAAAACTACTTGTTACGACGAATCCAATAATATCACATATAACAATATTATTGTTTATATATTTATTTAAATATGTAGTCAAAGTTTTCTTAGTTTGATTGAATGTTTGATCTTGTGCAATTTAATCCGGGAAGGAGTAAGAAATTAGCTTAATAAATATAACCTTACTTTTTTATTGGGACAGAACATAACTTTACTTTAATTTAGTTTGTGGAATCACGGATTGAGCCCCTACAATAACACGCTGCATGATGAGCGATTTCTATCACTACAAAATGATGAATGACTCGTGAGTGGCCATAGGCCAATAACTCAAAAGCCCATGATATTCTACACTCCATGTCCAGCTACTCGTACATCATTATTTTAAACAATTGGAAAATATGCAAATATAACCCTATGTAATTGAGAAATTACAGATATAACTCTGGGATAATTTTTAGTGTAAAAATTACCCTAACTGCTTAAACGAAATTGCAAATATAACCTTCTGATGACATTTCCAGCGTTGACTGACCATTTCTGGGCATTGACCGGATGGAAATGACCAAAATGCCCTTTCTGTCAGAACTAAAAACATGAAAGACAAAAATGCCCTTTAATCCACCACTACACTGCCACCACCATCTTCACCGTGCCATCGCCATTCCACCTCTCATCACCTCCTCCTTTGCCCTAGCATCCCGTCGCCTTACTCTCAACCCTAGATTTATCGCGCCAGATTATCCCTCAGAAACTCATTATAGTGCCCGTTGATACTATTTTTCCAGAAAAATGCCGGGATTGATACCGCCAAAATTCAGCCAAACATCAATTTTCACAGATCAACGAAAGAGGAGCAGGTTAGAAGACCAGAAAAGCTACAAGTTTCGTTGTCGGAAAATAAAACCTCGACGTGGCTTCAATCATACTTGCCATACTCCTCGGCAGCCTGTGCGAACTGGAGCTCGAGGAAATCAAAGGTTTTATGGATTTAGGGTTCGATTTTCGAGAAATTGGCATTGGACAAGAGAATGATGAGTGTTATCCTCCGTCGTGGCCACCTCCGCAATGCCCAGCCCCCCCCCCTTGCCCAACTTCGTGATGCCCAGCCTCGCCGTGGCCATCTCTACGATGCCCAGCCCCGCCGTGGCCACCTCCGCGACTCCTAACCCCGTTGTGGCCACCTTTACGACGAACACCCCACATTCCCCCCACGGTCGCTCAGCCCCACGCCCGCTCAAACCCCAACGTCGATTAGCCAAGTGTTGGAGTTTCTAAACCAATCGCCACCAACCCCCATTCTCTAAAGCCACCCCCAATCTCCGTCGGCCTCCCTCCTGAAATTCGGCGAAGTTCAGTCAACGACGGTACTTCGCAAAGGCTAATCCAGCATAAGGGTGAGGCAAAAAATAGGGGAATGAATTGTGGTGGTCGGCAAAGACTAAAAGAGAAAATTAGGGGTATGAATGTAATTTCCATGTTTTTTTGTATTTTTATTTTTTTACAAAGGGGTAAAATAGTCTTTTCACTGAATTCCAGCTTTAAACTGCCGAAAAGGGCTATATTTGCCCATAACCTAAATATCTAGGGTTATATTTGCACTTTCAATTATTGCAGAATTATATGTACACTTTTGTCAATTATATAGAATTATATATGCACTATGCTCTAAATAATTTGTTTTTTTCTTTAAAACATCCATTGAAAGTTAACAGGAGATATTCATTAGGGTCTCCCAACCTTATAAATCAGAATAATGTTAATTACAATGATCATCAAAAGAATAAGTCACTAGCGTGTGTAGCCTTAGATATCCATTTGAATATGTTATTTGTCGATTGTCTCCAATGCCCGTGGTAATCAATCTCAGACTATTATTTTAATAATTTGTAACTTAGAATAAACTTTTAACACTGGATACACTTTTAAGAAGTTTCGTGCGACCTACGTTTTATTGCTCTTATTCTAAAAATAAAGTGAAAAATGCTCTCTTTATTTTTCTTGAAATGAAGTGAAAAAACTCTCTACTACTACTAGTTATCTTGTTCAAAGAAAAAAAAAAATAACTGCTCATATAAAGGACCACCCTTTATGAAGGAACGTTCAACAATCATTAATCATTATGAAAAATGATCCGAACGTCTTTTATGGATGATTTATTTCAAGATTAAATTATTTTTTTAGTCCCATATAAAATATTTTATACCATATTTTTATCTCCGTTTGCAAATCAACCCTTAGACAATACCCCACAAATTCAGAACGATTTGTTTGGTTCCCAAAAGTGGTTTTCAGGGAAAGTTAACGTTAAAATTGATCAAAATATATAAAATGACCATTATACCCCTGAGTTAAAAAATAAAAAATAAAAAGAAAAGTCTTCGTCGTCTTCTTTGTTTCAGTGGAAGATTCTTCGCCGGCGTCTTCTTCAATCAATCATACCACTGATTCTGCCACCTTCCGCCTTTCACCGCCGCTTCATTGGCGGATTCTTCGTCGGCGTGGCGGCCGCCTCTACAACCTCAACCGCTCGGCGATGAACTCCGGGGCTCGCAGTGAGTTCTTCGTCTTCAAATCTTATGTTGATATCCAGCCCGAGAGGAATATTCCTGACCAGATCCCGTTCTCCACATTCTCCACATTCTCGAAGCTCTCCTTCTTTATCCTAGAGCCTGAAGACCTTCTGTAGCGGGCTTGAGTTTTACGACCGTGTCTACGACCGAGTCAGAAGGCGGAAGGCAGAAGGCGGAAGAATCTGTCAATGAAGCGGTGGCGGAAGGTGGAAGGCATAAGAATCTGTCAATGAAGCGGTGGCGGAAGGTGGAAGGCGGAAGAATCCACCAATAAAGCGGCGGCGGAAGGTGGAAGGCGGCATAATCAATGGTATGATTGATTGAAGAAAACACCGACGAAATTTTAAAATTTTCTTTTTCTTTATTGACGGCGGCGGCGGAAGGCAATGAAAAACTAAAGAAAAACAAAATTTTAAAATTAGGAATTTTTAATTGAAAATCTTTTTTAAATAGTAAATTACCATTATACCCCTGTCTATACCGGAAAACTATTTAGTCTTACCTAAAAACCACCTTTGGGGACCAAACAAATCGTTCTGAATTTGTGGGATACTGTCTAAGGGTTAATTTGTAAACGGGGACCAAAACATAGCATAAGATACTTTGTAGGGGACTAAAAAAAAGAGAAAAGTGCAGATATAACCCTATGTAATTGACGAAAGTGAAGATATAACCCTGCGCTAATTGAAAGTGCAAATATAACCATATAACCTTTTCCGGCAATTTGATGTCGAAATTAGGTGAAAAGATAATTTTACCCTGGTCGGTTTATGTTTTTAAAAAATGAAAATTCCAAATGATGTAATGACCATATTGCCCTCTGTCTCTTACCAACTCTTGTCTTCTTCCACTCACTTCGCCATTCTTCTCTTCTACCACTCACTTCGCGGCTCCATTCTTCTTCCCGCCGCTACCCCTTTTCTTTCTTCCACTCCGCCACTCTGTTTTCGGCCACCACAATCACTCCCTCCGCCACTATCCCTGTTGTTCTTCAACTCATCCATAACTACTATAAATAAACCCTCGGTTTTCCCCAATTTATCAAATTAGGTTCCCGAAATCTCCCTCACCTGCCGGCAAACAACTCTGTCTGCTGCGCCGCCAATGCGCCGTGGTGCACCTCTGCCAAGCCGTCTCCAATCCAAAACCAAAACCCCACACGTTCTGTACAACCCCACCTCGGAATCCCCCAAACTTCGTTGCCACACTGTTGGCGTATCATACTCACCGTCTCCGAGTTCAACCGGGTCAAATCGGTCCCTCGGTCCAAGTCCCGCCGCCTCTTCAGTGGGCTTGGCCCACATCCCCCGTGGGGTTGACGAAATTTCAAGGCTGTTGAAAGTTTGTAGATTTTTATTTTGGATTCTGGGTTGTGTTCAAAATTTGAACATGTGAAATGTTGAATTAAGATATTGGAGCTTTTTGTTGTGTAAGTTATGGTGTTTTTGAGACTGTGGAAATGTTTGGAGTTGACATGCTCTGCTGTTGAGGATGTTAGATGTTACTGTCTTGGAATTTTGTTCTTGAAGCTGTTCGATTGGATTGGAGAAAGTTTAGTTTTTGAAATGTTTGGTTGTGATTGCGGAAATGTTTCTGGTTGTATTATGTTCAATTAGGATAGCAAATGGTTTTGTGTACTGGTTCATAAGTTTCTTCGGTCTGATAAACATTTTCCCCCCAAACTTCGTTGCCACACTGTTGGCGTATCATACTCACCGTCTCCGAGTTCAACCGGGTCAAATCGGTCCCTCGGTCCAAGTCCCGCCGCCTCTTCAGTGGGCTTGGCCCACATCCCCCGTGGGGTTGACGAAATTTCAAGGCTGTTGAAAGTTTGTAGATTTTTATTTTGGATTCTGGGTTGTGTTCAAAATTTGAACATGTGAAATGTTGAATTAAGATATTGGAGCTTTTTGTTGTGTAAGTTATGGTGTTTTTGAGACTGTGGAAATGTTTGGAGTTGACATGCTCTGCTGTTGAGGATGTTAGATGTTACTGTCTTGGAATTTTGTTCTTGAAGCTGTTCGATTGGATTGGAGAAAGTTTAGTTTTTGAAATGTTTGGTTGTGATTGCGGAAATGTTTCTGGTTGTATTATGTTCAATTAGGATAGCAAATGGTTTTGTGTACTGGTTCATAAGTTTCTTCGGTCTGATAAACATTTTCCTCATTGCTATTGGGGTTCATATTACTACTTGGTAGAAGCTGTTTAAATTATGTTGGTTGATTGTTGTATTGTTGATTCTTTCTCTTTTTCTCAGTTTTTGTTTTTGGATGTTATTGTTCTCCATTGTTGTAGTTGTGTTGTGTAATGAGAAGGGTTGGTTGATTTTGAAAAAAAATGGTGGCAAAGGTGTGGTGGTAGATGTGGTGTGGTGGCGGTGGTCGGAGCTAAGGTTTTGGTGAAGGGCTGGGATGGGGTTGAGCCAGGTGGTGGCGAGTTCGGGGCTGAGCATGTGGTGGTGGCCTGGCGAACACTAGCAAAATCGATAGCAGGGGAAGCAGAAGAGCTCCAGAGGTGATGGCAAGGGAGGCAGAGGAGCTCCGGTAGTGGTTGTTGTTGGTGGTGAGCCAGGTGGTGGCGGTGCCAGCTGCTGGTGGTGGTGAGTGGGGGCAATTTTGTCCTTTTAATTTTGTATTAGGTTAGAAGGACAATTTGTTGATTTCTAATTGGTCAATGGCCGGAAATGACCAGTCAATGCCGGAATAATGACTTTCAAATTATATTTACACTTATATTTAACAGACAGTATTATATTTACACCAAAAAACAATTGAGAATTATATTTACTTTTTCCTTAGCGTATTTAGTCTTCCTTCAATAGAGAGCCCATAACATTTGCTTTTCGATTTGGGCTTCCGAACTAATGAGTTGAACGGAAAAGCCTCAGCCCAAACATAACCCAAAGGAAAACATTTCTTTAGAAAACAGGCAGTTACAGGTGGGAATTATGAGAATTTTCTACCTGGGTGTTTTGTCTTTAGAGGCAAGTATAAAACACAAGACCCGTCAAAAGAGTGTTAAACTAGTTGAATTGATGGTCATAACCGTGTAATTTGACATGTTTTGTAGTAAATATTTTAGGATTCATTGGATGCATCTGACTTATTTTAGGGCGTTAGATTCTATCAAGGAAAAAGGAAAAGGAAGAATTAAACAAAGGGGAACAAAGAATGAGAGAAAAAATAACCAGAAATTCTCAATTAGTTTGGCGGAAATGAATAAACTGGAATAGTGAGACCTTGGTTCAAGGATGAAAAATAACAAATTCATTTGAAAATAGTTTAACGGTGAGATAGAACGTTGTGGTACAAGAGAAATATCTCAGCGGTTGACACATAATCATTCTTAATATAGAGTTTCATGCCCAAATCCCAACAACAATTATGTGGAAAGAAAGCATACTCCGACGATCTACCGGATAATAAGTGATTAAATATTGATTTGTCGTAACTTCCGTCCTCCCACAATCTGTAATGTTGTAAGCTGTACAAGGAAGACTAGGAGAAAGACAAGGGAAACGGGAATCGCTCCAGCAAAAGGAGAGGAAGAATCGGTAATTTGAGAAGAAAAGACTAGCTTTATGCTTTCCAAATTCGGAGGAGGACCGCGACTAGTAGAGTAAACGAGACTGGCATGGAAAACACATGACTAGTCAATTAAGAGGCTGCTAAGAAAATTCAAATTTCCTGTCCTCTTAATAAGTTAAACAATCAATATCAAGAAACTTCAGGTCCAATTTCCTATTTCACCAGAAGATCTTTTAGGTTTTAAATTATTGTACGTAGTGATTGGACGAATTGGGTATTATTATCATGCATCTAATAATTCATTTCATTTCTATATTTCAATTTTGATTTTAAATTATTGCATACCTTGTATAATGAACCATTCATTGTTAGAGCACTTTTAATGCAAGAGTCAATTTTGGAGATCTCTTTTGCCGGATGGTATATTTAATTAAAATTTTAATACAAAGTAAAACAATTAGCGGTTTTATTTGAATTTTCATTTCCAGTGATATTTTCACAAATATTTGTTTGTGTATGACATGTCATTTATTGATTGATTTTTTATGTACATTTGGATAGATATATATTTATGAATACCCATTACTTTTTCTGGGAAAAACTAGCGAGGGTCTCCATTAGGTTCTCTACACGGAAGCTCTAATTGACCTCTTGTAAAGAAAAGTGTGTCACGTCATGTTGATACTTTCATCTGACCATTGCACTAGAGATGTTTTTGTGAGTCGAGGATCTAGCAATATAATACCACAAGTAACTTTTAGCAAAGTAACTCTTACACGGAAGATGCTCTGGCTGATTCGCCTAACACCTATACATACAATTATGCTATAAATACAAAAAAGCTTATGAACAAATAAAGGTTTGGCAATTTCACTAACCACCCAACCAAAAAAAGCAGGCCAGCCTGCTTACGCCACCCCATTCCACAAAATACACACATCCACACTCGCACCATTCAAAGGCTGTGCTAATTCCACGCCCCCAACACTATCTCCACGGAACCACCAAAGCAACTTCCTCTATCCATTCCTAATAATCTAGTTTAATGCTGACCACAATTACAAGACCCTTTCTAATCAATTTCCGCACCTTCTCCCACGCAAGGACCAACTGCACCTCACCTGCACCTTCTCTTCCTTTGAATCTCACCACATTTTCATGATATGAATGTCGCTATCTACCCTTCTTTTTCCATGTTCTCCGAGCCATATAAACCCCTCTCATTCCCAACATTCCATACCATTCAAACCAACATCTCAATCTTTTCCCTCTTAAAGAACAACGACTCGAGTTTCATTTCAGGGCTCTGGAAAACGTCCGATCAGGCAGATCAAAGATCCCCGACATGGCTATCAGCACACTTAACCACTTGCCCATCGAGTACATTACATTCGACAACACGCTCCCCCTTTCTGTCTTGATCTTGGGCATCTGCATCCAAGTCTCCCTCCACATATTCTTCGACTGGGAAACCAAAATCTACACTTTTTTCATCGGATCCGATTCCATGCAAAAGAAGAAGCATGGAGTTCAACACGAAAGAAACCCCCAAGATCTTCCGGCAAAGGCGGTGAGCAAAGCTAGCAGCGAGAGCATAAGCAAGGGAGATGTGGAGGTTGTGTTCAGAAGCCTAGGATTTCTGCAAGAGCGAGAAGAACTCGAGGGATTCGATTCAAAGCGCGCGTTTGATACGTTTGAGGTCAAGGAACCTAGCGAGGAAGAGGTGAGAGCGGCTTTCGAAGTTTTCGACGAAAATAAGGATGGTTTCATTGATGCAGTCGAGTTGCAGAGATTGCTTTGCTCTCTGGGGCTGAAGGAAGGGTCGGAGGTGGAGAACTGCAGGAGGATGATTGTGGCGGTGGATGAAAACGGAGACGACAAGATTGACTTCAGCGAGTTCGTCACTTTCATGAGCAACATCGTATGAATGATTAGTTATTCTTTTGTTTGATTCTTTGTTCAATCTTAGAGTAGGATGTACTAAGTATTATTAGATCAGTAACATGTTTTCCCCTGTCATAATGGGGTTTATGTTTTTATTACTGATTTCTGACGAATTCAGTGAGAAAAAGTACAAAGGAAATACAAAATCAGAACCTTATGAATCTACTCATTGATATAACTAACAAGGAAGTTTATGAGAAACAGTAAACCGGTGACATATAAAACGGTAAAAAACAGATTCAGCTGTTGAGGTGAAAATGATCAAACATGGCGGCGCTTATGTGAAGACGGCGGCGGCGGTGGTGGGCCTGGCGGCGGAGGGGAGGAGCTGGGAAAGCCGCCCCATGAGTTAAAGTTGGACCCAACTCCTGGATAGTCCAACAGCACAATCTCCCTTACTTTCCTCCCCTGAAAAAAAAGGCATGAAATATTATGAACGAATCCGATTTTAATTCAAGACACCAATTTTCAAGTAGAAAATCCAGATAAAATTGCAGGATCTATTTTGCCCGATTAGAAAAGTGTTAACTAAAAATAAATGTAGCTCGATAAGGTATGGGCCAAATGGACTAACCCCGCGAGAGGGTCAGCCTAACCAACTAGAGGACCTGGACGGGTCGGAAAACTGAGTTAAAATACATGATCTACCTGTTAACTCAGTTGCTCGATCCGAATAAGAGAGGAGGCTACAACTTAAAAATGGTAAGTTGCTCATTGTTCCTGAAAACGCTACCAGATACTCTCACAAGAAATCACCTAATTTCAGCATCAAAGCGAATATGGCAACACGCCACCCTGCGTGATTAGTTCTCTCTGATTCTATAGAAACCGGAGGGGGTAGAGTCGTGGTAGTGATTTTAGGAGTTCAACACACTCCCTCTGTTTCAACCTATTTTGCACAGAATCACATGTTTGACTGTAAATATGTGGAGCTACGGACAATAATGACACGCAAAAGTTTGATATTTAGAAACTACATGTTACGACGAATCTAACCATATCTCATACCATAAAATCATTGTTTATACCTATTCAAATATGTAGCCAAAGTTTGGCATCTTTGACCAAAAAAAGATTCGGTGCAGAATAGGCTGAGACGGAGGGAGTACAAAAACTGGACTTATCATAGTAAAAATAAGCTAAATTTCATTGAACTAATGAAGTGTAATTAGGTTGAAAAAACATAAGCGTACCATAATTGCAAAATTAACCTCCAGTGCAATCGCAGCATTATCCCCGTGGCCGTGATTTTTCACCATGGCTTCTCTGCTGGATGCTGTTCAAAACACTCAAAAACTGAAGCTCAAAAACAGAACTGAAATGTTATGATGAACAGAAATGGAAAAACTGCATTGTTGCATACCATGAGAAACAGAAATGATCAGAATGGCAGATAGCACCGATTGAGACCAGAAAGCCCTCATAGTTGTTTGTTTCCTTTTTTTCAGACAATCAAATGAACTGCTCTGCTCCTATAGCTAATGGTGTCTTTAAGAGTAAATAGTAATGGAAGTATGTTAGATTATTACTTTTACTTGAGATCCGATAAATTTGCTGCTAACTTCGAGTTTTAATTGAGCTTACCCATGCAATGCAACCGACATCAGCCTGTTGCCATTTTTTTTTCTCACCTTGGAAAAAGGTGTCAATTTTGGACTACTTGAATTGAGACCGAATTGGTTCTACTATTTTATTTCCTTTTGAAGTGAAATAATTTTCATTTGAAAGATTACGTATGGCAAATTCTTGGGAAAAACCGCCTTTCCCTAGACTTATGTAATGTAAAGATGGTGTTTAATTAAAATAATAAAAGGGAAAGAGTCTGTATCTTGAAAGACGCTCTTTTCATAAGTTATGGAAAAATCAAGGTTTAAAGTGCAAATTAGAAGAAATGAAGATGGAATTTTTGGGTTGCATGAATCGGGTTATAAACTTTATAACTACTGCACGTTGCATAGTAAAAGTTTAATTTTGCAACTAAGAACTTTTACTTTTTATTATTTTAATTAACCTCGTCTTTCCATAAGCATATGGAAATACGGTCTTTCCCAACACTTTGCCAAAGGGAAAAGGTTTTAGTTGCAACATTAAAATTATTTTGCAATGTTTAGTATTTATAAAGTTTATAACTCGATCCATGCAACCCGAAAGTTTTATCTTAATTTTTTTTGAATTTACACTTTAAACTTTGGTTTTTCTCTAACTTATGAAAATATGTTCTTTCGAGAGACGGACTCTTACTCTAAAGAGTCAAATTACGTCTGGTTAAAATAACAATTGTGTGGAGATCGCCACGCATCTGCAAACATGGTGCTCAATCTTGTATATGTTAAATGCATTTTAACTCTTGGTAATTGGTATCCATTTCAATTCTTTCCGTTCTTTCCGTATAATGTTCTCAAACGAGAATAGAACGGCATCAATTATGCATTACCAAAAGGAAAGCAGGCAGGGTGTGAATCCGGAGCAACCCCCGACATAACTGTGACAAAGCTTATTAAAGTCAAATGCTTTCCATCATCGTCCTCCTTGGATGTCAGATTTGACTATGATCCCTTATACGATGCAATCCACACTGGAGGGCAGAAAACTTTTGGAATTAAGTTTTTGCAGGCGCATTAATTCTGGGGTGAACACAAACATTAAACATGATCCTTGGCTGCTACGCATAAGGAAAACTTCGGTCACTTCCGTCATCATTCCCAGACAGCCTAATAGTGAACTATCTGAAGTTGGGAAACAAAACTTATTGGAGTGAAAGTGTTGTTAGAGCTACTTTTAACAATTAAGAGGCAATCTATCCGTGTCGTGTAGCATTAACTCTCACCGTCTGAATAAATGGATTTGGCAATCAACATGCAGTGGTAAGCACACTGTCAAATCAAGAGACAGTTTGGGTACGTATTAGTTCTCAACTCATTTCCTATACCAGACATTTGGTCTAACCCCTCCCGCCACTGGAAGCAGATACGGAATCTGAGATTGCCACAAAAAGCAAAGCCCTTCATATAAAGACCGAGCAAAACCTAAGACGATCAAGGCAAGAAACCTCATGTATTTTTCTATTGCCCCGTAGCACACCTAGATTTGGTTTGCAGCAGATCTACATGATAAGATATACAGATACCAACATACAGTTGCAGAATTACGTACACAAGAGGTTGTGCTAGAGCTGAATATCTAGAATATGGCTTTCACATCTATGCTGCTTTCCAAGATTAAGGACCACCAAGATAAAATCCTAGAAGAACATCGGGTTCTCCAACCACGCGAAGACCCTATCTAAGAGAACGTGATAACAACTATCATTGGAAATAAGTTTGTCAATCCAACAAGTCCAAGGAAATGCATGAATAGTTCGATACTTATAGTCGAAGCGAAAATCTATCAGATTTTGGTCTTATCATGTGCAATCTCAAGTTTCATAGAATCGAACTAATTCCAAATTGTAGTTTGGATCAAAGATAGAATAATGTAATAGCTCACAATATTAACCAACTATGCCAAACAATGTAGAGACTATGTCTCTCAAAGAGACCACGTCCCATCATATGCAACTCCTATTATTACAAAATCAATAAATCTCTCTTTCAACCTTGAAAAGAACACTCATTTTCACCTCTGATCATATTTATCAAGTTTAGTTATCACCTACAAAACCCACATCCTCCACGGACATATGAGACAAACTACCAACTTAAATGTAGGAGTTGAATATAAATGTCTACAGTAAGGGTTATAGGATTAAACCTAAACGGTAAGCTCTATCTGATAAATAATTACACATGAGCAATTTTTGTATGAGCTTATACATAAGTTCAAAAATCTCATTAGCCAGGCATTAATATTTACATCAGCCACTAATAAATCTCATTCACCATGTCAACTATTGAGCGCAAAATGTCTATCATCTCAATAGATACAGCCATCAACGATGAAAAACTATGATCTCTCATGGAAGGTCATAGATCTTGACAAAGCCGCTGGATTCGCTTGCAACACGGATTCAGCTTCCGTGATATGTGTTTTCTCATCTCCCTTAGATGGAAAAGCAGTTTTGAAAAGACTAGCCCCCGGTGAATCGCCCGTGTCATCTCTTATACCCAGAGTTGCCCATATAGAACTCTTTGCAGCATCTTTAGGGTCATCAATGCGCAGCGTCTTTGGAACCCATAAGCATTTTTCAGGATCACTTTCTATAACTCTCTCCTTCCGAGGTTCTTCCAGACCATCATTTACCGGGTTTGGCATGCTATTATCCCTTGAGTGCTTTCCCAGAGTTGGTGAATTAGGCCCTGACGTCTGTGTAGGTAGACTTGTACATGGAGGATTCATCCAAGGTAAACTCCAACCTCCAGGCATACCTCCAGGCATAGGACAACCCCAATAAGGTACAGTAGGATAAAATCCCATTGGAAAACCAGGAGGAGGGCAAAAGGCAGTTGGAACTGTTTGGGGGTTCCATTGAACTGGAACCCATGGGTAAGGCCAAGGTGCCCCCGGAAAGGAAGGCATCTGAGGAGGTACTTGAAGAGGGAAACTGTGACAATTAGGTATCAATTTTTCAGCCAAAACATCTCTTCCAGCCTCCTCCTTTGGAGTTGAACTATGAGTAGGTAATGGTCTACCAATATCATCATTTCCATTACCAACTGTCCCATATGGATGAGCCACTTTTACATCCACTGTTCCTTGAAAACCAGTATGCATTTTCCTCTCAGCTATATTCAGAACTGAAGCCATTGACTCACATAAAGGTGAATCCGTTCCAAAGGTGAGTACAGCTCCATTGGACTTCTGGGCTGGGTGAAAAATACCGTTAGGAATGTCAACTTGAGAATGGTAAGCAACATCTGGATTTCTGCATTGGGAGGCTGAATTTTTGTTCTTCCGACGACCAGCACCAATAGCAACATTTCTCATGCTCCCGCCTGCAGTCCAGTACCTCTGACAACTCTTACAAAAATGTCGAGGCTGGTTCACATTGTAATTGTTATAATAACAGAACTTGGTGTCCATGCTATTACACCGAGGACAAGGAAGTATCTTGTCAGGCTTTTTCAGTGTCTTATCCTGAGGGTTGCTTTTCTCTTCTTGGTCATCTTCAACTTTTGAATCTTTCGCAGGATCAGCTTCATTGTCCACGCAACCGCTCTCCTTTGGCAGTGCACTAAGATGTGGATCTAGCTGATTCTCAGACATCATAGACTGAGATCCATCCTCTGCACCATCTTCTACTCTACTGTCATGTGTTCTTCCTCCTGATGAAAGCTAAAGTGCCAAGAAAATAATGTGAATACTAGATGAACACACAAATACTGAACGTGACCATAAAAGAAACACTTAAACCTTTTTCTCAAAACATAACCAATTCATTAGTGATACACGAGCAATTAAGAGAACATGACCTAAACAATACAGCTAAGGAAATAAGTTGTGAAGCGATTCAGGAAACTAATAAGTACTCCGTACATACAACAGAAAGGTATGGTCAGTACAACAACAATGAAGTCTACTATTGTAGAGATCAAATAGCTCACATAAATGGCAGAATTGATAGCAATCAAGAAAATCCGGGGATTTTAATCTGTGCTGGAAGTATTAGACATTTCAGTTAAATGCAAGCCTAAATTGGACTTTCAGTTCTCCATTTAATTAATAATCCTGTATAATTTAGGTTATACAACTACTGCATGATGTTTCCTCGACTGCACAATAGATACATTAAACCAATCAATGACTCCGACAAATACCGAATGGAATTTTCGATGAAGTGTTTCACCATAAGCAGACCAAAGTTTTGACCCTGCGTTAGAAATTCAGGGATAATAACTGAAGCTCAACTACAGCTGTGAGCTCCCTCTCCACGTTCCAGGATGAAAATCACGTAAATAAACAGGATGAACACCTAAACACGATTCCCTCAATCAAGGCGTCCAAATGAATGCAGCAGATGTTCTTAAGTTCTAAGCCAGCAATTTCAGGCTTTCAACCAAGGCTGTAAATTCAGCAAACAGTGATTTTCCAAGCATCAAGCCATAAAATCAATCATGTAAAAACTCAACAAGACTTACTAAAATTCAGTAAAACTGAATCATCAAACATGAAAGTAAACGAATCAGTCAATCAAACAGGAAGGGCAAAAAAAAAAAATCTCCTCCTCAACCCCCACAATCGCATACCATCACACCTAACAAAGAAGATCCACTCCAATTAAACACTCCAAACATTCTAATCAACGACCAAAACACATTAATCCCTACAGCGAAGCAGTCAAACACGATTCACACCGAAGGAGCAAACAGTCAAAAACAAGTCAAAGCTTCTACCTTATCAGCTCCTTCTTCTCCCGTTCCAACTCCGTCCTCGTTGCTCTCTGCAGGCAAGGAATCAGACGAAGACCGACGATCATCATCCACAGAAACGCCTCCGTCCCATTCGGCCGCCGCCGCCGCCGGCGGGGTCTCCGGCACCTGTATCGTCTTCCCAAACAGCTTTATCGCAGGATCCTTCAGCTCCGCCATTTCCAGCTCGAGATTCAGCTAAACCACAGCCCTAGATTTCAGCACCTTACCCTTCAGATCTGACAAACACACAAAACACGCACTCGGAGTTTTTTCTTTGAGGGGGGAGGGGGGGCCTGGGGACTGGCAGTGTGTGTGTGTGTGCGGTTGGGGTATTGACGGAACGGAATCGTGGGGGCTACGTGTAATAGAAATGAGTTAAATTGGAACCAGGTAGGCATTCCACGTCAGCATGGGAAAGGTTTCTGAGCCACAAGTTTTTATGTGGCTTTCATATCCTCCCTTTTCCTTTTCCTCCTTTTGATACTGATTCTTTTGAAAAGTGGGCGATACCTTTAATCTGACTCAGCGCCTCTTTTATTTTTATTTTTGTTTTCTTGTTTTCGCACAAGTTTTATCCGCACTTTTCGAAAAGTCGCCGCGCTCAAAGTCTTCGAAATCTATTCTTTTATCTCCTCCATTTTTTTCTTTGTTTTATGGTTTTCCTTTCTCGTGAATGCCAGAGATTATGCGTTCAACGCTTCACGTTTTGCTTGCCAAGAAAAGAAGGGAATGCTTGAAAACGTAAATATTCAGCAATGACTTTTAACCTTATCTTCATGCTCTCTCCGTTCCATTGATATTGAGGTTTAGCTGTTTGAATTTATGTGAATAAAATTGAAATAATCTTGTCAAAACTAAATAGTGTGTGAATATAAGCAAAATATCACATTAAGGTAAGTGTGTCACTAATAGAGGAACAGGGGAGCATTCTAGTACTAGTTCTTTCGGACTGATTTTGAACTGAAAAAAGAAACTTAAATGAAATTAAATTAAACGTAGTGAAAATTATATAATAATAGAGAAAATTTTAGTTAAACAACACCAATTCAAAGTTTATACTTGTAATGGAATAAGTTTAAATATATTAACCTAAAGTATCTAAATTTAAATAAATATAAATATGTAGAATTGAATTGAACTCTAGATAAGTCCGCATGTATATGACCTAGCTATTTCCAACCCATATTATTTTTATTTCAATTAATTTTACGACGATAAAGATTGATCAATAAATTAAAAAGATATTGTGCAAGATTACAAATTGCATTGATTTAGTATTACTGTAGAGATACATCACTAAATTCAAAAGATACGATACAAGATTACAAGTTACGTCTATTCAGTGTTACGAAAATTAGGCTACAGTAATAAATTGGAAATATACAATAGAATATTACAAGTTACGTCTATTTAATACTGCAGAAATTAGGTTACAATAATTTCATTGTTATCTCAGTCTCCGTAGAGTTTATAGTAGAATTATTGGATCAACAACTTGAAAAAAGTCTTGCCGCTTTTTGTTCTTTTGTATAAAGACTATTTTGTGATTGGATTACCTAAATTAGTTGCCAAACGCTCATTATCTGTCAAATTGAACCTCCCGGACCCGGTTAGTTTTTGTTTTTTAGTTTTTTTTTTTTTATAAAAACTTCCGCTTAGCTTTGAACAAAAACATTTCATCCTGTTTGGTAATTCATGTCGGCTAGCCATTTAATTTGACGTATTTTACGGAGTAAAGTGCCCATATGACGACATGTTTTGATCATATGTGTCAATATGTCCCTTCAAGATTAAAAAGTGTTATTATAATCATATGATTTGTAAAAATGTGCTAATATAACACTAAGGGCCTTAATTTGGTCAGAAAAATATGAAATGATGATTATACCCATTTAATAACAAAATTTAAAAATTCAGCAAATGTGCAAGGACAGTTATGCCCTTACCTTATTGAGCACATCTGAAGCCACCCTTATTGAGTACATTTGAAGCCTTTCTTCTCCGAAAATCATATTCCCTTCGAGCACATCAGTCCTTTTCGACTGTTGGCTGAGGGGCACCAAAAAATGGTGGGGTGATGGCATGGTGGGGCGGCGACGGGGTGGTGTCAATTGGGGTTTTGTAGAGCAGGGTGGGTCGATGGTGTGAGGCGCTGTTGGATTTGATCGATGGGGGTGGGTTCGATGGTGGTGACGAGGTGGGCCGGTGGTGGTGACAGGGTGGACCGATGATGGCGGCGGGGGTGAGTTCGATGGTGGTGATGGGGTGAGTTCGATGGTGGTTGGGAGATCGGAGCGAATCTTGTTAGCATTTTCCAAATTCCAGCCGCCCCCCGTCGGTGGTGGAGCGGTGCCTGTGGTTATGGAGAAGAAGAAGGGCAATGATATTTTGTCTTTACATTTTTTATTTTAAAATTTGGGTTATTTTGTCTTTTTACTTCCGGTCAACGCCGGAATTACAAAGTCAATGCCAAAATAGTGTGAACAAGTTATATCGGCACTTCTGATGCAAAACATAGGGTTATAATAGCACTTCCTGATCATGTGTGATCATATTGATACTTATGACTAAAACATAGGATCATATATATATTTTGCCCTATTTTATCAGTTATTAATATTAGTTGTCTGTATTAATTGTTTGACTAGCATTATTTATTATAAACGTTGATAGAATTGATAATTGGTTGTAAGCCGTTTCGTACAAATTAACGTTTAGTGACATTAATACAAATAATACTTATAAACTTATTTTATAATTTATAAAAGGCACAGTTTTGGGAAAAACCATTTTTCTATAACCTTATGAAAAGACGAAGTTTAATTATAATAATAAAAAGGTAAAAAGTCTTAGTTGTAATATTATAAATGTATTATACTACGTATAGTAATTATAAGGTTTATAACCCGATTCATGCAACCCAAAAATTTTATCCTCATTTCTTATAATTTGCACTTTAAACCTTGGTATTTCCAGGGTTTATGGAAAGACCATCTTTAAGGAGACATACTCTTTTTTATTAATGTTAATATTATTTCATTATTATTTGAAAACATTATTTTAAAAAAAATCTTATTTGGAATTTTTATATTAATATGATAAGAAATATCAAATGTACTGATGGATTGATTTTCATGATATACCAGAAATGCAAATGAAATTATAAAATATACTCTTTCTGTTTCTTTAATAGTGGCACACTTTCTAATTTGAGGTGTTTCTTTTATATTGGCACTTTCTATTTATGACAAGTTTAAGGTTATTACATCCACTCATTTTACTTTTTCTTCTTTCAATTCAATTTCATCCACTCATTTAGCATCTTCTAAATTCTAACACAAAAAATGATGTGCCACTATTAGAGAAACAGAGGGAGTATCATAATAAATTTATATAAAATTAAAAGAAAAGTAGAACGTAGTTGTATAAGTTCACATTCCTTTGAGCTTTATACTTATGTTCAAATGTTCAATTCAATGTTCAATACAGTAGCATTTCCTTCATATTCTCAATTCAAACTTTAAATTCTCATTATAATGGGATAGTGGGACGTTGTCTTCTACACAGCTTAATTCAAAAAGTTGTGAGTTTTAATCATCAAAAGTCAGTTTTTTTTTTAAAGGAAAAAAACCCAATCATTTCAAGATGCCGTTACCCGACCTTAGTAAAAATAATAATTCTAGTAATAAAGAAAGAGGTGATATGCATGCATTAAATATTACTCCCTTGTCCCACCAATTTTAATTCATTTACTTTTACCCGATCTTCAATGATCATGTTCGATAATTAATATCTCTAATTACGTATAATAGTTCTGCATAAAAATTGATATTTAGAAAACAAAATTAAAAATGAATCTAATAATATCTCACATTATATTTTTATTATAAATATATTAATGTATATTTAGATTAAAGTTTATCAAGTTTGACGTGAAAAAAGTAATTAGGCTAACATTGGTGTGACAGATGGAGTATATAACATAACAATAATTATATGGCAAAGTTTTGGGAAATACCGTTTTCCCATAGGCTTATGGAAAGACAGGGTTTGATTAGAATAATAAAAGGTAAAAGATTTTAGTTGCAATATTAAAAAATTATTATGCAACATGTAATAGTTATAAGTTTATAACCCGATTTATACAACTCAAAAATTTTATCTTCATTTCTTCTAATTTGCACTTTAAACATTGGTTTTTCCATGACTTATGGAAATACCATTTTTCAAGAAGCGGACTCTAATTATATTGTAATATATTAATGAAATTTAACGGTTGAAATAGATTTAGTTTAATTTGAAAAGTAAAATTAAACAATTTTGATCGAAATGAAGGTGATAGTCAAAAACACAAAGGAGTTTCGCAAAGTTGAATCCGCATCTTCTTTTTTTTTACGGACCACAACATCTACATCTACAATTGAATCTGAATTGAATCATCTTCGTTTCATAGATTACAAGCTATTCCACTAAAATATACTCCGTATGTGGCTGATAATTAGCTCACCAAAAGTGAAGGGCTGCAACTTAAATTATACTAAAGTTAAAGGCTTCGTGAATAACTCCTGGAATTTCTCATCTCCATGCGCATAAATATATCTTTTTAAACTAATTAGAAATATTTTGAAGGGAAATGTGCAAAAACGACCTTATTAAATTGAGAAACTGCATATATAATTTTATAAAATTTGAAAGTGCGAAATTAACCCTATATTTTGTAAAACTGTTCAATTATACTCCCTCTGTTTCTCTATTAGTGCAACGGTTTAGGTGTTTGAATTTAAGCGAAGAAAATAAGTGGATGAAATTAAATGTAGAAAGTTAAAAGTGGAATGAGTGGATGGAATTGAATGAATCTTGCCAAAAATTAAAAGTGTGTCATTAAAAAAAACATCTCAATTAGTTAAGTGTGTCACTAATAAAGAATAGAGGGAGTACCCATTTTGCTCAATTATGGCGTTTGACTCAAAAAGTTAGCCATTGATCAAACATGAAAAAGTTTTAGATACCCCTAAGTTTAAAGCTGGAAATTGATAGACCATATTACCCTTCACTTCCACTTCCTCTTCCTCATCATCATCTTCTTCTTCTTCAATTTCTCCTACTCCGCCAACCCGCCAATTTGTCATCGTTGCTCCATTGATCTGCCTCGCCGCCGTCACCGGCAAGAACCAACGTCGCCCAAATCCACCTCTGCTGGCTAAAACCTTAGATCTGCCTCTCCTATATAACCCACTACCATCACCCCTCTTCGCTGTTGACTAGAATCGTCGTCACTCAAATCCAAAACCGCTGGCTAAAACCCTAGATCCACCTCTCCCCTACAACCTACCACCACCGCCTCTCTCCGCCGCTCAATGACATGTCACCACCTCTCCTCGCCGCGCTCCACCCTAGCCTCGTCGTCACCCAAATCCAACTCCCCCCTAAAACCCTAGATCCGCCCCTCCCCTACAACCCACCACCACCACCTATCTCCGCCGCTCAATGACCCACCTCCACCTCTACCTCTCCCCACCGTGCTCCACCCTAGCCTCTTCGTTGCCCAAATCCAGCTCCCCCACTAAAACCCTATATACGCCTCTACCTTACAACCCACCATCACCACCTCTGCCCACCACTCAGTAACCCGCCACGGCCTCTCCCCACTTCACCACTGTCGTAAAACTAGAAAGAAAGAAGAAGAGAAAAATGGAGGAAGCAACGGTGGTGGAAAAGAAACCAGAAATAAATAAGAGAAAAGGGGGGAAATGTTTTGTTAAAAAAGAGGGTATTATTGTCTTTCACTATTTTTTTAAAAAATAATTAATAGAAGGGTAAAGTGGTCATTTTGACAATTTCCAGTCAATTTGGCCGTTGACATTTCGATCAACGAAATCCATGGTTATTATTGCACTTTCAAATTTTACAAGGTCATTTATGAACTTTCGACAAACAAATAGAGTTAAAAACGAACTTTTCTCTGTCTTCAGTTATTGATATCTATAATTATATATATATTTTAAAAAAATTATAAAAATTTGACATTATATAAAAAATTGTTAACACGATTCCAAACCAAATCTCGAATGAATAATTACTGTTACTCCCTCCGTTCCAGCTTTATTCGCACTCTTTTATATATATATTATTCTCTATCAAAATTTGACCGCATATTTTAATTGACATATCGACAATAATATTATCGTGTATGATATTATTAAATTAATCGTAACGACTAGTTTTCATTATCAAAATTTTATTTTCTGTTAATATATTATATAAATAGAATTGAGACAGAGGGAGAACAAATAAAACGGGAATAACATTTTCCTCATCCGAATCACACGGATGAGTGACCACAGCAACATGGGTGAACGAGTGTGACAATTTTAAATTAATAAAATCCGCTAGCTACTGAAAAAGGAGAATGCTGACATCGTCAAACCGATCGAGTTCATCGCTTTTCAATATTAAACGTCAGAATGGGCCCCATATCAAATAAAAAGTCTTCGCATGCTATCCAACGGGTCACAGTACGCCACGTCATGCTGTATGTATCCTGCTAGCTCCACGTCGAGGAAGTACAAAACATTTCAGAATTCACCCATCTAATCAACACGTGTCTCGTATGCATCAGGCCTGCAGATTTTATAAAAATCGACTGTTATTAATTTAAAATTAGAGTAAAATTTTTAAGGTAGAATAAAAAAGAATTGAATTTTTGAAATTTATTTGATAAATAATAATTTAAAGCACATAAAAATATTTAAAAAGTTGTTAAGCTACATTGACTCTAGTGTAATACCAAATTTAATGTTTATTCTTGAAGATGCCATTATAATAACTTTTAATTTTCAATTTTTGGCATAATTTTTTCGGAAAACAAAATTTGGTTTTTTTTTTTTGGAAAATAGCTTATAAATCAATCAAATTATTCTGAGTAACATTGAAATCATTCAATCAAATAACTAAAGATCGTAATGTGAAAGAATAGGTGGGCTTGAGTCGAAATGGCGAGACGGACATGATTTTTGTGGGTTGGACTATTGCTCGGTAAAAATGGGCTTGAGTTCCAGAACCAGGATTTTCTATTGTTACTTTCAACATTTCTATTATTACTTTCTATTGTTTTTGAGAAAAAAAAAGGGGGGATGGACTTCACTATTAAGTGGTTGTTATTAGAGTTATGGGAGTAAAACTGAGTTGAATCCGCGGATTGGGCCTTGGTTTAGTGTTCTCGTCCTTTGTCCAGGGCTTTAGTCACACTTTGTAGAGCAATTATTTGATAGGGACTAACCAGCATTATGGAACCGTGTCAATGGTCCCCATTGTGTTTTCTCAACCTGTAGGTTGTTCATAGAGGTGCAATTGTGATGGTTCCGACTTTGATAGTGGTGATTCGTTGATGGTGCAATATTTGAGTGTTCACAATTGGACATCATAACCTATTCAAATGGATGAAGTTTCGGTATTCAATGAGTTTCAACAAATTCAAATGTATGTCGTGACCCATCAAAACATTAGATGCACATGGATCATCTTCCCACAAGCATCGGGAGAATTATCGTCCAATAAAGCAATGTTCATCGATCTGATTAGGAGAGCCAGAAACATTTCAATTGTACTTTAGTGCCCTCTTTTGAATTCCCTACCCTTATTGGTCCAATATAATCCCCCATTCTTGAATAGCTTCAGTAACCCTGGTCGACATTAATTAATTTAAACAACTTAGCTGCTCTGACTTTAATTGACATTGATTTGAAAATATCTGATGGAGAAGTAATGTAAATTGATATAAATATCCTTGGTAGTTTGGATAATTTTTCCTGTCCAGGTATTTGAACTTTTGACCAACATATAACTTTTTTGAAATTGCTAATGTAATCCTTGACCATCGTAAAAGTTTTGAACTTAACCTCTCTCACCCGTTTTTCACC
The DNA here is from genome assembly GCA_037428765.1 of Rubia yunnanensis. Taxonomy (NCBI): domain Eukaryota; kingdom Viridiplantae; phylum Streptophyta; class Magnoliopsida; order Gentianales; family Rubiaceae; genus Rubia; species Rubia yunnanensis. The sequence continues at coordinate 6,852,299 of CM075069.1, forward strand.
AAAAAATCAAATGACAGAGAGTCCATCTCTACCCACCAACACCACCCACCTTAGCGACACTCTTGTAGCACCTCATCGCATCGCCATCACAATAAATTTAGGCAACACCACACACCATACCCTTCCGCAGCCTGCCACCCTCTTCCCCCATTAATGTCCTTCCTTTATCCCCACCACTGCCAATCTCCTAACCCTATGTGTCTCCACCGAGATTTATAACGACCCCAACAATCACCACAAACACACAATTGTGCATCACCGCTTGAAATCTTCATTTTCTTTGCTTTCCCTCTCTCTAACCAGAAACACCCCAAATCACCGTTGGTGCAGAGATGATTATTTACTCCCTTCTCATGTTGTGAAAGGAATCGAGAACTCCTCTTATCCAACAACCTTAGTGATAGAAAAATCAGGTCGAATTCCCCGAGATTCATGCAACTCTAAAATTGCTCCCTTCAAATAGCTCTTCCACGGACATTAATCGGCGATGCAACGACAACGTTGAGTACCCGAAGGAAGGAGGGAGATGATGTGGACAACGGAAATTCTGATCCCTTGTAGTTAATGTGATTGGGTGTGGTTTTGTTGGTCGAGTCTAAGCCTACTCCTCTCTTGTTTCAAATAATCATATCTCACAAATGGCTAAGTTGTTCCTCTCTTTTTTTTTTATAAAAAAAATAATTGATCGAAAACTATGGTTACATTACATATGAGCATTTTCTTTTTTTACTAGTTAAATTTGAGGGTTATTTTGTCATTTTACCATTGACCTATGTTGAATGCAAGCTTAGTTGTTGAAAGATATATCTACATCGATTTCTTAAAGACTAAATGACTTACATATAAGGTCTTGGGTTACCTCCACTTAGTGTCAATTGGTTTTAAAATGGAAACTCAAGATACCTTGAAATTTAACATGGTATCAGATCCCGGATTGGGTTATTGGGCCGATGTGTGGATCCCCTTTAACTTGACCCAATATGGGTTGTAGAGTGTTTCCATATTGGCACATGAGGGGGTGTGTTAAAAGATATATCTCACATCGGTTTCTTAAAGAATAAATGACTTACATATAAGGTCTTGGGTCACATTCACTCAATGTCAATTGATTTTAAGATGAAAAATCAAGATACATTGAAATTTAACATAAGTCTAACTCGAGACTATTTCAATAATTTTGAAAAACTTAAAATCATGTTGTTACATACTCCTTCTGTCCCAGCTATTTTTGTACTATCTTCTTTTTGGGACGTCCCAACTGTTTTTGCACTCTTCACTTATTTTCTTTTTTGACCAGTTTTTATTCATTTTTTATGTTGAAAAATGATGAAATTAAAGAGTCCGTCTCTTGAAAGACGGTCTTTCCATAAGTTATGGAAAGACCAAGGTTTAAAGTGTAAATTAGAAAAAATTAAGATAAATTTTTCGGGTTGCATGAACCGGGTTATAAATTTTATAACTACTACATGTTTCATACTAAAACTTTAATATTGCAACTAAGACCTTTTACCTTTTATTATTCCAATCAAACCCCGTCTTTCCATAAGCCTATGGAAAGACCGTCTTTCCCAAGACTTTGCCTGAAATTAAATGGGAAAGAAAAATAAAATAAATGAACCCCACCATCATATGAGAAAAAAACATATAATAATGAATCTATAAAAAAATTCTTTTTCCTCTCCATAAAAATAGTTGGGAAGAATGGAGTAGAACGTAACTGTAACTGTAGATTACGAAAACCCTTATTTTCATATAAATTTAAGGGTGGAGTCTCTCATGATTTGGAAAAAGTGTTGATTATCGTTGACACTTTGGCCGAAAAGAATGACTCGCGCTCTGACGTCACGACGACTAAAATCATTGTCAAAAGGTTCGAGAAGTCTGAGATTATAACTTTAAAATCATGAAAAAACACCAAATACATTAGAGAAAATAAATATTTTAGTTGTGTTCAAAAGTTACTTACTCCCCTTTTTCCAACTCAAATTTCGCTCCCCTTTATGTCAATATTCACTGTCCAACTTTTACTGTATATTTGTATATATATATACAAATAATAATAATATTATTGGTGGATTCGTCGTAACAAGTAGTTTCTAAATATCAACTTTTATTTTTCGTTAAAGATATGAACGGTCAAACATATTTTTTGATAGCCGTGAAAAAGATTCAATGACATTCGAGGTGGGACTGAAGGAGTATAAAAGATTGTTTCCTCTATATTTACATACATTTATAATCTATTCATTCTATTCTCATTATTTTTGTTGGACATATATTTATTTTATCATGCTAAAATTAAATAATGGAAATTGAACGAGCAATTTACATATGCAAGAATAATAAACTTTTATTAATTATTCAGCCATAGAAATTTAAATTACAAGTAATTAAAGCATACATGCGATATGTAGATCACAAGCAATAACAAAGTGATGGAGTCACGAGTAAACTCGCCGCCCTTGAAACGAATGAGTCCCGTTGTAGACATTGTTCCCTAGGTAAAACCATCGTAGGTAACAGTTAACACGTAAGAGTTACCTGAGATCTACGCAAGACCTGAAAGACTATCACCGACAGAACAACAGATGGAAACTTCGAGAGAGAAAGAAATAAACGAGACTCAAGTTTAGAATATGGAGGTACTTGAAATGGTGCGAGTTTCCTAACTGATTTAGAGGCTCTATTCACACTGCTCTAAGAAACCCTAACCATGAAAATGTGATATTCTAATTTTCTGTAATTAGAGAAGAATATTCTCAAATCACCAACTCACCAAATCCGAGACATTCCATGAATACTCGAATTAAATCGACTGGAAATGCAAGAAATATTTACACAATATTTTTCAGCGTATTAACCATAGTAAACAACGTATTCATTTTTTCTGAGGTAACAACGTATTCATTTAATACAAGATATCTCACAAACTATGGGAGTATTTCGTTCTTATCTCTTGAGAATTACACACTAGCAATTCCATATATATTACGCAATTGGGCCTTCCAGAGACTTCCACGCGGTCTACACGCGTTTTAGACAGTCTAGAGAAATTTTAATTTGGGTCAATTTCTGCCCAATTTTTCTCTTTCAAGAGTGATCTTAAACATCCACATCTCATTTACCTTTGATCCGTTTTGAGAGTTTAAATGGTCAATTTTATAGTATTCGCCGAGAAGAATCCAAAACAACATCCATCGATCCAAAATCTGTTTGGGTCCCACTCTAAACGACGCTCAAAATTTGACGAATTTCATCATTTTAACCTTCATTTTCCAACCATTTTCACGTAAACAACTTTATACTACTTAAAAATCGTCTCATTGAAAATTCTTAGTCAGACACACCGAAATACCATCTTGGAAATTTTCGTTCATCGATCGAGTATCAGCAACTTTATCATTGTTGGATCACCACGCTACCAATCATCAAATCAAGAGCTGGTCGACAGCAATATCTCAACTGCTCTCGTCACAAAACCCAATGGGCCCAATGCTGATAGCGATACAATGGTCGGAGCATGAGAAAGGAATTCAATCATGGATTCGGCACCAATCTTATTTTAGTACGGCACTAATCTTGTTGTAGTACTCTCATCCAACTAATGTTTTTTTAAAAAACTCACTCATTCCAAGATGATGAGAAAAATATTCAACAATGATTATAATGAGTGGAATTAACATCCAACCTAACTAGCCTCCATCAATAAGTAATAAGGATATCTAAATTACATGCAATCAGACTGATCGTCTGTACTATTACAATTCAGAGATCCAATAAAAAACTGTAGCATCGTCATCGGGATATTAACTTGCATCCTGTGAAAATCATGACCACTTGGCATAGAGGAGCGTACCACACATCAATATTCTCTCTACACCCGGTTACCTTTTTGTGATATATTGAATGTAAGCGTTTGCTTCCCAGTTGTTGGGCCTTATATTACTTAGTTGGCTTGTGTGTGTGTGAGCCATGCTCTCTCGGGTGTGTATATTCCGCTGCATACCCGACCACGTCCCAAGCGGGCCCGGTCTGCTGCGAGCAACCGGGTGGTGCGTCGATGCACGTGGGGTCAAGGCGGTAGTCGTGGTAAGGTGGACCGCGGCTAGGCCGCACGGTTCGGCACCCTTAGGGGCCGACCCGTGACAGTTGGTGCGTCAAAAAAATATCTTCTACAACTGTAGCACCACTTGTCCAACAACGATCTATGTTGTCCAAACTATAAACAACTTTAAAAAAACAGATCTGACGAATCCAAACTAATGAAAATCCAAAAATAAAACCACAAACAAAATTACGAACACACAATCTGACCAAGCAGATTGGGAACAATACATCATCGTGAATTAAATCAAGTTATTATTATAAACAAAACGATGTAATTGATTATGTCGAAGAAAAAAACTAATTTGTCACACTTATTGAATAACAAAATATAAATCAAAATAACTGTTGTTCCACATCTCCCCTAATGGAGAGATGGAAAGAAAGATTGAAGAAGAAGGGATGCGCCAGGGGGGATTGCGGAGTTGGACATTGGTTTGGTTAGTTAAAGGGTTTCTCATCCAACTAATATTGACATACTTTTCAGTTAACTTTCTCAAAATATGTTTAACCATAAATTTCACACTATATTATATAAATAGTCACTATGTTTGGCACCATAGTTTTAAGTGTTATATTTTTTCAAGTTGAAATGTGTTGAGAGAATTGAGCGAAAATAGTAAAAAGTTTAATAAACGGTTGATAATGATTCACTTCTTGCCATAAAATGAAATGCGACAAACTTATGAAAACACATGAAAAATAGAATGCGTGTCAAACACAATGAAATCGAATGAACAGTAATATTATCATGCAAGGTATCGTAAAATTTATTGTAACATGCAATTTATAAATATTAAAAATTTAGGTGTCACAAGGATACATAATAAAATCCAACAATGATTAAATATATGTTGAGAAAATTGATAAAGAACGTGAATAAAGCTGGAAGAGAAAATTAACTATATCTAACACTAACAATGATCAAGTACCAACTACAACCAAAACCAGGAGGAAGAGAATAAAGTTGGGACTTTTCGACCTGCATGACTTGTAGCCGTGTAGTGCAAAGTGGGTCCCTTCGTAGAAAATGAGGATGCCTCACTTTTGACTTGGTGTCGCCGAGAGTCTTTGCTTCATTGATTTTAATGACAATCCTTTACCTAGGATCACCCGTGCCTGTGACGTTCTAGATGATCCAGTACGGTTGTCATGCATACGTTGCAAAATTGACATGCTCTTAATTTTGTGTCAAAAATCCTAATCAGTCTATTGTGAAATTAATTCAATTATATGTGAATCACACTAATAATTCTTGAAATTATTATATTGATGTCCACAAAATTATGCTTGCTTAGCCAATTTGGTGGAAAGGACACCTAATGCACAAATGTCATTGTATCCATACGTGTAAATTTACTGCTCCCTCCGTCTCACAATTAATTGATTAGTTACTTTTTTAGGGAGTTCAACTTTATTATTAACATTGATCGTAATCTATATATAATAAAAATATCATGTGAGATATTGTTAGATTTATTTTAACATATAATTTTCAAATATCAATTTTTTATGCGACATTATTATGGGCAGCTATAGATATTTACGATCAAATTTTAAAAAATTGGACTCCTCAAAAATTAATTGAGCAATTAATGGTGGGACGGAGGGACATAACGGTAATTAGAATATGTCAGGTAATTTTAGCAGTATGAAGTAATTTTAAGTAATTGATCGATATGAGGAGAAATAAAGTTACTTTTACTGTTCACCGATAAAACAATGTCAATTAAGGAGTCAATTTTCTTGAAAAAAAAACATCCACTGAGTGTGCATTTTTGTTAAATAATACTCCCTCTGTTTCACTAAGAATGACACACTAGCTTTAGCCTCTTGGATTAATGTGAAGAAAATAAGAGATTAAAATTGAGTATAGAAAGTAAAAAGTAGAATGCGTGGATGAGATTGTAGGAATCTTGCCAAAATGAAAAGTGTGCCATCTAAAAAAAATATCCCAATAAGGCAAGTATGAAATTTTATTTTAAAAAATGCAAAGTGTGTTGTAAGTCATTTTCATTTTAGGTAACTTAAATTTATCACAACAAAATTTAAATTGACACAGTTTAATTTGATTTTAATCTATTAATTTACTTTTTATAAATTTAATTAAATTTCAATTCAATTAAAATAAAAACCACTTTGGAAAAACATGACATTAGTCACTATCACTTTGTCATTGTGCAATTAAGTGAGAAATTCCTAAATAATGGAACCAACACCTGCTGCTTTCTTCATCTCCCTTCTTTTCCAGAACAGTCAAACTTACCTTTACGTTTTCTTCTTTCCCTTTCTTATATTTTCTCCCCTGCCACTGATGCATTCAATGTACCTCCATATTTACTCATCCATTCATCTAGAAAGTCAAGCTCCATTTATGAAATCTCTCTGCATTTGATCCATGAAAACCCACTAAAAGCACAGATAAGTTCTGAGCTTGATAGTACCCGCCATGTTTTTCAAACTATTTGTACTATTCGCAGCCTTTGTTCCGGTTGGTTTCGCCGCCGACGGTTTCACCTGCGAAGGATTCCGGCCAAGTGATCTGAGCCTCGACGGCATAGCAGAGCTCGGGAGCGACGGCATGTTGCTGTTATCAAACGGTACGATAAATAACGCCGGCCACGCATTTCATCCCGACCCCATCGGTTTCAAGAAGTCTAAAGATGGCGAAGCTTTCTCCTTCTCCACCAACTTCGTGTTCGCCATAAGGCCGGAGATCAGCGTGGCGAGCCCTGAAGGGTTAGCTTTCGTGATCGCTCCGACCAGATCCCTCCCCGGCGGCCGGAATATGGGGTCCCTCGGGCTATACGATTCAAACCTCACTGCCAACGCCACCAACAACGTTGTGGCGGTGGAGCTCGACCTGTTTCAGAACCCCAGCAGCACCGATTTGGACAGCAACCATCTCGCCGTCGACATTATGAGCATCAAATCCGTCAAGCAGGCTACGGCGGGGTATTACGCCGACGGTTCGTTTCGGAACTTGACGCTCATGAATGGCAACCCAATGCAAGTGTGGGTGGATTACGACGGTGGCGAAAAGGTAATTAACGTGACATTAGCTCCGGTTGATTCGCAAAAGAAGCCCGAAACCCCTCTCATATCTCTGAACTACGACCTCTCCACGGTTCTGGAACAGAACATGTACGTCGGATTCTCCGCCTCCACCGGTCCGTTCGTTACCAGATTCTACGTTCTCGGGTGGAGCTTTGCCGCCGACGGCGGCGTTGCTCGTAAACTGGACCTCTCTCAATTGCCAAAGCTCCCTAAAGTCGGCAGTGATAAAGTATCCCAGCTTTACACAATAGGGCTTCCCTTCATTTCTCTTGTCCTGATCTCCGCCGCCATTGTAGCTATATTCATGTACATGAAGACGCAGAGGAAGTACACAGAGCTCGTTGAAGATTGGGAGGTGGCATACGGGCCCCACAGGTTCAAGTACAAGGATCTCTACATCGCCACGAAAGGGTTCCGCGACTCGGAGCTCCTCGGCGCCGGCGGGTTCGGGAGAGTATACCGCGGCGAGTTAGATTCCCCGAGTTTGGATGTGGCGGTGAAGAGAATCTCCCATGACTCGAAACAGGGGATCCGGGAATTCGTGGCAGAGATCGTCAGTATTGGCCGGATGAGCCACCGGAATCTGGTCCCTCTTCTAGGATACTGTCGGAGGAAAGGAGAGTTGATGTTGGTCTATCACTTCATGCCGAACGGAAGCTTAGATCGCCTTCTTTTCGGCACACCAAAGTTCACTCTAACATGGGGTCACAGGTTTCAGATCATCAACGGCGTCGCATCGGGATTGTTCTATCTGCACGAGGAGTGGGACCAGGTTGTGATCCACAGAGATGTGAAGTCAAGTAATGTACTTCTCGACGCTGAATTCAATGCGAGACTGGGTGATTTCGGATTAGCCAGACTCCACGAACGCGGCACCGACCCTCAGACAACCAAGGTTGTCGGCACGGTCGGATACCTGGCGCCCGAGTACTACCGGTCGGGACGCGCGACAACGAGCACGGATGTCTACGCATTCGGGATCTTCCTGCTCGAGGTGGCGACCGGGAAGAAACCTGTCGAGCAACACGCGACAGGGGAGGACGCGGTGCTGGTGGAGTGGGTGATTTCGTGTTGGGAGGAAGGGAGGCTCATTGACACAATTGATCCGAGGTTAGGGAAGGAGTTCGCGAACAACGAGGTTGATCTGGTGCTGAAGCTGGGGCTGCTTTGCACGCATCCGGAGGCGAATGGGAGGCCGTCCATGCAGCGCGTGATGCAGTATTTGAACGGCAGCGTTGCGCTGTCGGAACTGGCGTTTTCGGGGGTTTCGGGGGACAGCTTGGTGGCGGCTTATGGTAAGGGGTTTGAAGATGTTTCGATGAATAAATTGGAGTCTTCTTCCATGGGAAGGGCGTCTAGCCCTTTGTCTTTTGTTGCTGACTCCCTTCTTTCTGGGGGTCGATGATTAGTTAGTTTACGGGTTATTTCGGTAGTGTATAAAATGTGTGTTTATTGAGGGGATGAGTTCGTGTAAAATGTTGGTGAATTGATGAGCACTTTTCTTTCCCGCCTCCGTGAACTACTCCTCCGTCCGGGCGAATCTACGCACTTTTTTTATCAATTTTCTAATGGCACATTTGATCATAAATTTGAGTTAGTATATATGTACCAATATCACCATGTGAAATATTATTGGATTCTATTTATCGTGTAGTTTCTAAATATCAAATTTTAATACACTAGCAATAGATATAATTAAAGTTATTGATGGTGAAACATGACGTAAGAAATTTGACAAAAAAATATGCACATTCAGCTGAGACGGACGGACTATAATGGTTCTAGGACGTCTCCATTTTTTAGATTTTGCACTGCAAAGACAGGTTGATCAAAACTGATATGTTCCCTATATCTTGGCATGGAGATACTTTTATGGATGGTCTCTAGCTAAACATCATCCAGTGCGTAATATGGAACGCTTTTATTCTCATTCATTAACAAAACACCAAATGATAGAAAACAGTGGAATGCAGGCCGTCACACTTTAGAAGTTTAAACAAATTACCACTTAAATCAAATAAACAATTTTTTAACGATACGTCTCCATCCTCCTATATTATAATATGATTTTATTCTTACTTACTCCTCTGTCCCATCTCAAATTACACGAATCTTTTTTACGTTCATCAAGAAACTTGTCTACCCGTTAATATGTTTAACAACGTATAATAACGGTTAAGAAAAAGTTACTTTTGAGAAATAACTTGTTACGATGAATCCAACCATAACATATATGATACTATTATTATTTATATATCTGTTTAAATATGTGATCAAAGTTGAACGATGAATAGTAACAACAAGTGTAGTGTGCAGTTTGAACTAAGACCGAGGGAGTACGTACAAGCAATTAGAATAACGTGTTACAAGTTGTCACACCTTTCAGATTGCTTTCATGTTTTGTCTATTACAAATCACACAAGTACTCCACAAGTGAAAGAAATGAAAGTTGAGTTGTTTATTGTATCCCCTCTCCCATCATAAGATGCAATTTAATTATTTATTTAGTTAAAATTTATTAATTCTACAAGTGTGGAGAGTGGCCGCAGAGCCGTCTCATGCTCAATGATGTGCAAGAGCTAACAGAGCATTTTGCGGCGTATTTCATCAACCCGGGACAAAGGGAAAGATATATGGAGCCCACGATTGATTCTCTCCATTATTCGTGTTGAAGGGTGAAGACGATGTCGGGAAGCACAATGAAGGTAGCAGGCGATGGCAGAGGTGACGAGCGCACAATGAGTAAAGACGGTGGAGTCACGGTGCTGAACCCTAGAGGCAGAAATTTTGAGGTTGAAAATGGCAAATGAAGGAAATGGCAAAGAAATTATCCTGTGGTTGTATTAGATCTTTGGGTAATATGCAGATATGACCCTATATGTTGTGGAAAGTGTAAATATAACCCTCAATTATTTTTTTTAGTGCAAATATAACCATATATATTACATATAAGTGTAAATATAACCCTAAAACCATTATTCCGGCATTGACTGGCCATTTTCGGCCATTAATCAACCGGAAATTACCAAATTTCCTTCTAACCTAATACAAAATTAAAAAGACAAAATTGCTCTTTGCTGCCACCACAACCACTGATCCACCACCAGCTTGCCGTCGTTGCTCCCCCACCACCACCACATAGCCCCGCCCATCCACCACCTTCCACCCTAGTCACCACCACCAGCAACCAGCCCCACCACCACCAGGCTCAGACAACACCGCCACCACCTGGCTCAGCCAGTCCAACCACCATCTGGCTCAGCCAACCCCGTCACCACTTGGCTCAGTCAGCACCGCCACCAGCCAGCTCCGACGTCGAACACTTTACACCGCTCAGTCCCTGACATCGACCAGCCAAGCACCACCCTTTCAACCCCTGGCGTCAGCCGGCAGCCTTTCTCGACCCCAGACTCCGACTAATCTAAGTCAAGACGTCAACCTTCCACCACCAGCACGCCACCGCTCGCCTGCCTCGCCAGCACGCCACCGCGCTCGCCCACCTTGCCACCACTGCTTGCCCGCCTCGCCACCAACGAAAATATCATCCCCTTATCACCGATGCCCCCCTCCACTGACGAAACCTCTATCCCCTTCTCCTCATCGCCGATTAAACAACGAAAACTCTATCCCCTCCTCCTCACCGCCGATTGGACAACGAAAACCCTATCCCCTATTCTACCATCGAAAACCCTATCCCCTATTCCACCAACGAAAACCCTAGTTGTCCCTGCCAATTAAATAACTCGCCGCCAATTGAATACCCTAGCGCCGATCAGCTAAATGCCGAAGTTTCTAAACCATCGGGCTAGCTTCGGTGGAGAGGCGGAATGAATGGATCAGAGATGAAGATGGCGAGGCGATATGAATGGATGGCAAGGAGGCATGTATGGTTGCGAGGTGGTATGAATGGTGGCGAGGCGAGCTTCGGTAACCAGAATTATGCTAGAAGAAGAAGAAGAGAATTGATCGGATGAAGATGAGATGAATCAATGTTTATTTTACACAAGGGGCAAAATAATCATTTTAGTGTATTCCGGCCTCCAACCACGTGAAAAGGTTATATTTGCGCATAACCTGAATAGATAGGGTTATATTTGCACTTTTGATTTGCGCATGGTTATATCTGCACTTTTTTCAATTATATAGGGCTACATTTGCACTTTTCTCTAGATCTTTCACAATTCACATTTTTAAAATTATTAGAGGGGCATTTTTATCTTTGCACATAAAATCAGCAAAAATTATTATTGATCAAAACTTCACACAAATAAGAGTTATATCCGCATTTTTAAAAATATGGGATGGGGGGGGGGGGGGTTATATTTGCACTTGCCAAAGAGTTGGGAGTTGTATGAGCATTTTTTTCTAATTATATTCTGACATAAAAAATTATAGAAACGAAGCTTTTCATGATTGGTCTAATAGTTAGACTATCTGACAAGAGACGCTCTCTCATACTTAATTAAATTTATTGAAGAAATAATATTAATAAAATTAATATTACAATTTTAAAATCTTGAGTTGCATATGTGTTGAATTCAATATAATTACAATATTTTTAGGGCAAAATACTGATATGACCCTATGTTTTGGAGGTTTGTGCTAAAATGACCCTGTGAAGTTGAAAAGTGTTATTGTAGCCCCGTGTTTTGCATCAGAAGTGCTATTGTAGCCCTGTGTTTTGCATCAGAAGTGCCGATATATCCTTTTGATACTATTCTAGGGTTGACTTAGTAATTTCCGACGTTGACCTAAATTAAAAAGACTAAACTACACCTAGTATTAAAATTACAAATAGATAGACTAAAATACCCTAGGGTTCTTCTTCCTCTTCACCACCACCACCATCACCACCGAGCTGCCACCATCATGCCGCCGCCGCTCCACCACCACATCACCGTCGCTCCACCACCACCACCACCGCTCCACCACTCCACCACCACCACCATCGCCGCCAGAAACAAAAAAAATCATCGATCATCAACATCGCCCACCGATCAACAAAGAATCACAAATCAAAACTCAAACAAACACAGAAAATCAGACAAAGAAACACAAATTGAAAAACTCATAAACACAAATTGAAAAACTAAGGGCACATCGGACGAAGACTCCGTCTTTGCTCCACCACCACCACTACCAATCGACGGAAACCTTAGCCCACAGCTCTTCCCCAACCACCGATTAAACCTTAGCCCTACCGGGCAACGAGCCCATCCCGCTGTCGCACATTACTCGTCATCACAGGGCAACGAGCACCGACGCCCAGGCCAACCCAAACCCTATCGCAAAAATATCCAAGCCAGACCCAAGCCCCACCAAAGGAATCGAGGACGGAGAAGAAAAGAGAAGAAGAAAATGAAATCGGGGAAGGAAAAGAAAATGGAATCAGGGAAGGAGAAGGAGAAGAAAATGGAATCATGGAAGGAGAAGGAGAAGAAAATGGAATTGGGGAAGGAGAAGAAAATTAAGGAAGGAGAAGAAAATGGAGGAATGGGAAGGAGAGGAGAAGAAAATGGAGGAATGGGAAGGAGAGGAGAAGAAAATGGAGGAAGGGGAAGGAGAAGGAGAAAGAAGAAAATCGAGGAAGAAGAAGAAAATCGTGGAAAGAGAAGAAAATTGAGGGCATAATTGTCCTTTTACATTATTTATTATTTTTTAAAATAGGGGTATAATAGTCATTTCATGTATTTCGGGCCAAATTCAGGCTTCCCGGGTTATATTAGCACATTCTAGCAAACCACAGGGTTACAATAGCACTTTCCAACTTCACAGGGTCATATTAGCACAAACCCTCAAAACATAGGGTTATATGAGCACTTTACTCGTATTTTTATGAATTACATCATTAATTAAATAATAGGGAAAAGTAAAAAATGACCCTATTATATTGAGAAAGTGCAGATATAACCTTGTAAAATCTGAAAGTGCGGATATAACCCTATGTTTTTGTAAATTGTTCGATTATACCAATTTTGTTCAATTCCGGTACTAACTTAGAAAGCCAACCATTGACCAAACATGAAAAGACATAAATGTCCCTAAGTTTAATGTTCAAAATTCATTGACTATTTTACCCTCGGGTTATTTTTTCTCCAGCTTCTTCTTCTTCGATTCCACCACTTGGCCACCACATCGTCGCCGCCACCGACCGCCCCATCCCCTCCCATCTCCACCACCGCACCATCTCCACCACCACCTCACCACCCCACCACCATTGGCCACCCCATCTCCACCACAACCCGCCACCACTGCACCACCATCGGTTGTCCATCTCCCCGCCCACCACCGCGTCCACCCTCTATCCACCCTTTGTCCATCCCATATCCACCCCGTCCACCACCGTCGGCCATCCACCACCGCCGCCCAAACCTAGCTCCCCCCTAAAACCCTAGATCCGTCTCTAGAAACTCGGATTTTTTGCCCTATGATTCTTGCTTGTCAAATTTCTTGCCCCATCTGATTCTTGCTCCTCGGATTTTTCCGCTCCACCATTAGTCCCACCGGATTTCTCCGCTCCACCACTAGTGGCGAATTACTGCGGGAGAGGAGAAAAATTTCGGGAAGAGAGGAGAAAATAATGGGAAAGGAAATAAAGAAAAATGGAAAAGAAAAAATATTTTGTTAAAAGAGTATTATTTTTAAACTATTTTTGTATTATTGTCTTCAACTATTTTTTGATTTTTTAACAGAAGGGTAAAGGGTCATTTTGATGAAGTCGGGCCAATTTGACCGTTGACATTTGAGTCAACTAACTTCAGGATTGTTTTTGCACTTTCAAGTTTTACAAAGTCTTTTATGCACTTTTGACCAAAATATAGGATTAAAAATGCACTTTACTCTAAATAATATTATTATTTATTTGATGAGTAATTGGTGTAATTGAGTATAAAACTAACCCATATAAAGCTAATAATGTATTCCATATGTATGAGGTAGTATGTAGTGTATAAAAATAAATCATTTTTTTCCATCTTGCTTAAAAGATAAATGAAAGGGAACAGAGTATCATGGTACTTTTTTTTTTTAATGAGAACACCCGCGGGTGAGGGTTATTTTATTATAGGTACCCCAAGCCTTGATTTTCAAATGATCGAATATACAATTAGAGTTGGATTGTGAAACAACATGGTTGTTTCCAAAAGACCTAACAGTGTTTGCTAATATAGTGAAATACAACTATCCTAAGTGAAAGGATAGGTGTCGAAGTTGCGATCCAAAACAAGAGGATCTCCACCCCTCGTGTTAATGGTACTTAATTTGATTATAGTAAAAAAAGTAATTTTATTTGGATTAATTTTTATTTGTATTTATGACATATGAAACTAGTATTATGATTTGTTGAGCGGTACACCGCTCGTTTAAATAACAAATGTGACACGTGCAACAATTGTGATAGACTCTACTATAAAATTTTAAATATTGCAAGTAAGTTCAAAAATAGTACAATTGGAAATAGCAAGATATCTCACCATTGTTGCAATCACGTATGGCGCTAGTCAAATGGTAGCGCTCAACAAATTATATCGCTAAATGTCAGATGTCGGTAGTGCAAAATATCTTAAATTCTGAAATTCCGGTTCACCTGAATTCTAAACCTTTATACCAAGTTGTTTAACAGTTTGGTGTTGGAACACCAAGATTAGTTTGGTGTTTAAAGCAAAACAAAGTACGCAGTGCACACACAACTTGGTTACGCAGTTCGGTGCAAATACACCTACGTCTGCGGGGCCTTGCCCAGATCAGAAACCATTCACTAGAAAGCAGTCTTTTGTACAAGAAGCTTAACTTAAATACTAATCCATTGCTAACCTACAGAGTGAATGTTGTGAGCTCCCCTCACTGTCGATCCTACGTCGTTGAACCCTCACGATCAACACGTCTCCCTGGATCTCCTCCTCCCGAGGAATTAAGACTTCCTTGTTTCTGATCTTTACGAACTTGGTCGGTTGATTTACGAACCTCCAAACAAACACGGAAGATCGCTCCAAAGTTCTCAACGAAGAGAATAGTTCTGGACGCATCATCTTGATTGCGTTGTAATCTTCTACACTTTATCCCATCGCAATCCTGCCTTGAATAGACTTCTTTCCTTGTCGAAATTCTACCCCAAATAGACTTCTAGTCTAAGGAAAGATCTAATACTAATCTGGTATTTAAATGAACAATCCTGTTATCAATAGGACTTGTTCCATAATTAACTACTTAACCAATTCCTAACTATTACAGGAATATTCGTTTACCAGAATTAGATGACCACGAAATCAATCAATTATCTTCACAATATTCTGATCAGATCGCACAATTATATCCCATAATATACTCCATAAATCGTGGACATCAACCATACAGCTGCTGGAAAACTGCTGGACAGCAGTGGTGTTAAAACACCATATCACCAGAAATCACTCAGTGGTGTTAAAACACCAGATTACCAGTATTCACAATATGCCATACATAAGTCCAACTCCGGAGGACTTTACAATCTCCCCCTTGGAATATTGGTGAATTCATAACACATTAGCACAAGCACCATAGAACACCAGAAAACCAAGCAGCATAAAAAATGTAGAACACCAGAATATCAGCTACCACAAATATCGAAAATCCAGACCGAATCATACAGAACCAGAACCATTCAAAAATAAAACATCAAAACATCCAAAATATTCTCCCCCTGAATTCATTAATATGACAAGAACACCAAGAAAAAATTCAATCAGGCCAAACTATCAATGCTCCCGGATTCATCACTGTCCGAATCTTCATCATCTGATCCATTTTCATTCGGAATTTCTGCCAGCAGTGCTTCTCTCTCAGCCTCCAAATCTGCAAGCTCCCCCTGAATCTTGACTATCACTGCCTGATGACGCCCAAGGATTTCTTGACAAACTGTAGCTCTCGCCTCAATGGCTTTCAGCCGAGCTTCACCTTCATTCGAGCAACCCATTGCCGGAGGTGTCCAGGGAAGATCCTTCACTATACGGCCACTCAAAGTCCTGAGGGTTGGCCTTAAGGCTTGGGTAGGTATAACTTCGTCGTTCTCCCTTGCAACTGCTCCCCCTTTCAGCAATACCATCGATATGATACAAGGATGGACTAAAGCTTCCTTCCTGGTCTGACGGGCACAGTCCATAATGTCATTAAATACCAGCCTACCCAGATTGACTCGATGCCTCGCACCCAGACTGTACAGCAGAGTTGCCATTTCCTTGGTAACAATCGTGTTGTTTACCGAAGGGATCCAATTATGCACAGCTACCGTATACAGACAGTAATACCTGGAAGTCAGATTTGATGCTGGAATTTGTTGTCTACCAGCCAGTGGCCAAGTACTTTCCACTCCTCCTGTTAACTCAGCTGCCACATCATCAAAATTTTCTGGCATTTGGTGTTGGAACACCGACTGAGTATTCTTGAGATTGCCATGCTGCAAACATCTGTTCACTACCTCAGGGGAGAATACCACTACTTTCCCTCTCACATAGACTCTGTGAAACCACTGAGAGTCTTCATCTTCACAGTCTTCCTTCAGGTTTGAATAAAACTCCAACACCATTTGTTTATTGTACTCAGCAAAGCATGTGGCAGCCTTAAGCACCTTGAGGTATTTGAGAAAGTCAGTAAATCCACACTCTTCATACTTCTCAGCATCAGCCGGTCTCTCTGCTAGGACCCTTCTCCCGCTGATGAAGTCCCACTTTTCTTGGCTCTCATTATCGTACAATTCATTGCTGATGGCCTTACTGACCTCAGGTGCAGGCAATACTTTGGGCTTCATTTTCTCCGCAGAGTTCTTCATCCGTTCTGCCCGCAATCTCTTCAACTTCTGTCCAATAGGTTCGTCACTATCATCACTTTCAGCTGTACCCCTGTCTCAGCATCGTTTTGATCTCCGAATTTTCTTACAGGCCGAGGCCAAACTCTCTTCAACAATCTCAGACGTCTGAGGCACACATCTGTCTCCAGATGCAGGCGGTGTTTCAACACCAACTTGCTGCCTTCTCCTCTTAAGTCCCTGAGCTGGACTTGTCCTCAGTGGTGTTTCAACATCACTCCCAAACATCTCAGAAATTTTCTGCTCCTCTGTCAGATCCTCTCCTGGTGTTGGAATACCAGTATCCTGCATTACAGTATCCTCTTCCACAGCCAGACACTCTGCATTGTCAGTTGCAGAGTTTAATTTTTCACCTTCTGGCATATCTGTATCTTCTCTTTTGTCCTCAGCCACATCTTCATCACCTTCTTTCTCAGAACCTGATCCCAGAAATGCTACCAGAGCCTCCTCGGATCTCATAAATGTTGCCAGAGCCTCATCCAACAAAGAAGAATCTCCTGGTTCATTCATCGGAGTTTCCTCTGTATCAACTCTCCCAGCACATCCTGCTTCTTCCTCACTGTCACTAATCTCCAAAACCGGAATAGGCAAATTTCTTAGTGACTCTTGAGTCTGATTTAGAGACTCATCAACACAAACCATCTCCATAGCAACATCAGTGGACTTAACCACTTTTAACCAGGGCTGAATCACAGCATCATCACCCAATTTTCTAAGAACAGGCCTGTGCAGGGACCCTATCCGAGTATAGATAGTAAAATATTGGCCTAATTCACCTCCAACTTTATACTGTTCTCCGAAATCTACTCCAACCAGTTTGGCATTATAGTCACTAATTTCCCTAATATCTCCTATGCCACCAGTCAACAACTCATCAAGTTTAAATCCATTCACCTTGCCATGCAGACTTTTATATTTTCTAAGGTCTACATATTTTTTGTTCTGCACCATCCATTCTATAAATTCAAGAACAGAGCAAAAATACATTCCATCATAGACGAAAGAATGATTAAACCTAGCTTTCCGTCTCTGAACTTTTCCACCCCACTTGGCTAGTGTCTGCACTCGATCTCCACACAGCTCGTCCACATTCGCATCCAAGTCGAGTTCTTCAATTCGCGGATTCTCCGGCACCCGCACCTTGACAAATTCTCGGACCATCTTCTGGAACTTGGAGCTCGCCATTGTTACAGGGTTTTGAGTGGGTTACAAAAATTGAGGGTTTTGGCAACTGTTTCTGATGAACAGGGAGCTGTGAGCTATGAGGAAGATGAACAGTCGAGTGTTTGAGTTTGTGTGGGAATCAATTTGTCACTTTCTCCTTTTTCCCCCCTTTTTCCGAAACCCAAAAGTCTCTTTTTCTTTCCTTCTGAGTACAGACCTAGGCCCACTAAGTTTTCAGCCCAGCTGATTTTTCTCCCTCTGAAATCCCCGGTGTTTAAACACCACTTCACAAATTTTTGGTATTTTCGGTTTTCTTTTTTTTTCACCATATTAACTAAGAAACAATGCAACAGTAAATAATACAATAGAAAGTACAGATCAGAGTACCTCACATTCGACAGACACCCAAGTGCTGTCTGAGCCCTTCAAACGTCTCACCATCCAGTGGTTTTGTGAATATATCAGCCAGTTGTTCTGCTGTTGGTACATACTGGACTGCAACTTCTCCTTTTTCAACCAAGTCTCTGATAAAATGATGTCGGATATCGATATGCTTTGTTCTAGAGTGTTGCACAGGATTCCTGGAAATATCAATGGCGCTTTTATTATCACACAGGACTGTCAAACCAACATCATTGAACCCATAATCTCTCATCATCTGCTTCATCCACAATAACTGTGCACAACAACTCCCGGCAGCTAAATACTCTGCTTCAGTTGTGGACAAGGATATAGAGTTCTGCTTTTTACTGTACCAACTGACCAGATTAGATCCAGCAAAGAAGCACCCTCCAGTGGTACTTTTACGATCATCAGCATTCCCAGCCCAGTCCGAATCACTGAAACCTACTAATTGTGAATCCTTGTTCCGAGAAAACCATACTCCATACTCTGCGGTTCCGCTTATATACCGAATAATCCTTTTCACGTCTGACATATGTGCTTCCTTTGGATCTGCTTGGTAGCGAGCACAAATACCAACACTTAAACAGATGTCTGGTCTGCTTGCAGTCAAATACAACAGGCTGCCAATCATACTCCTGTACAATTTCTGATCAACACTTTGTCCCTGTTCATCCTTTGTAAGCTTATCGGTGGTTGCCATTGGGGTGCGTACTGCCTTTGCACTTGTGAGACCGAATCTCTTGATCAAGTTTTCAGCATATTTCTGTTGATTGATAAACAGACCATTCTTCTCCTGAGTAACCTGCAATCCCAAAAAATATGACAATTTTCCTACCATGCTCATTTCGAATTCTTGAGTCATTAGGTCAACGAACTCCTTCACCAAGTTTGAATCGGTAGATCCAAACACAATGTCATCCACATAGATCTGTGCAATTAGAATCTTTGACCCCTTGTGCAGGACGAACAGCGTACGGTCTACTCCCCCTCGACGATAGCCCTTTTTAATCAGAAAGGTTGTCAGTCGCTCATACCAAGCACGAGGTGCCTGCTTGAGTCCATACAACGCCTTATTCAACCTATAAACATGATTAGGAAACTGAGGGTCTTCAAACCCCTTAGGTTGCTCCACGTAAACTTCCTCTTTGACTATGCCATTCAGGAATGCACTCTTGACATCCATTTGGTAAAGAGTAAAGTCTAGTATACAGGACACGGCCAACATTAGTCTGATGGACTCCAATCTGGCTACAGGGGCAAAAGTTTCATCGAAGTCAACCCCTTCTACTTGTGTGTACCCTTGAGCAACAAGGCGTGCTTTATTTCTGGTGACATTACCATCTGCATCATATTTGTTTTTGAAAATCCACTTGGTACCGATCACATTTACATTAACAGGTCGTGGGGTAAGGAACCAAACATTGTTTCTCTCGAATTGCTGCAATTCTTCTTGCATTGCCGAGATCCAATATTCATCTAGCAAAGCTTCTTTGTAATTTCTCGGTTCAGTGAGTGAGATGAAACACGATAATCCTGCTAATTCTCTGTAATTTACACTGGGACGATCCCTTAACTGCATATGTCTCGTTGGATTCTGGTCAGAATCAAGATTTCCAGATTCTGGTGTTTCAACACCGGTTGATGGAGCTGGTGTTCCAACACCAGTAGGAACGGCTGAATCAAGCGCATCACCTTCTCCAGCATTGTCCTCCTCTGAATCATCTATCACCACATTAATGGACTCCATGACTACCCCAGAACGTTGATTCAGTACTCGGTATGCTCGGCTGGTAGGAGAATAGCCCAAGAATATACCAATGTCGCTCCTGGATTCAAACTTAGCCAAGGGTTCTCGATCCTTCAGAATGTAACACTTACTGCCAAAGACATGGAAATAGGACACATCTGGTTTCTTTCCTTTCCAGATCTCATACGGTGTCTTCTCGGTAAACGGACGCAGATATACTCGGTTGATGGTGTAGCATGCAGTGTGTACTGCCTCAGCCCAATATCTCGAATGAATTTTTTTCTCAGCCAGCATTGCTCGTGCCATTTCCTGCAGTGTCCGATTCTTTCTTTCTACTATACCATTCTGCTGAGGGGTTATGGGGGCAGAGAACTCATGATGTATCCCGAGCGTTTCACAGATGTCCCGAAATTTAGAGTTCTCGAATTCCTTTCCATGATCACTCCTGATGCGTGCAATTCGAGCGGTTCCTTTTTCTACATGAAGCTTGTGCGCCAAGGTCTTGAATACATCAGCGGCCTCTGATTTTTCTTTGAGGAATGATACCCACGTATACCTCGAGAAGTCATCCACACAGACAAAAATATACTTCTTCCCGGCCACACTTGGTGTACTAACTGGCCCCATGAGATCCATATGTAGAAGCTCCAAAAGTCTTGATGTTGAAACATCATGTACAGCATGGTGAGGAATACGAATTTGTTTTCCTTCCTTACACGATCCACAGACAGTCTCCTTGACATCACTGATTTCGGGAATACCTCTGACTGCATTTAGTCTGGAAATTCGAGCCAAAGATTTATAATTTATGTGCCCCAATTTTCTGTGCCACAGTGTACTAACTTCCTTTTTCGAGCTCAAGCAGGTGACATCTTGATCGAGTAGATAACACTTATCCATTGATCTGGATCCAGTGAATACTCCAGACCCATGATTTACAATACACTTATCTTTGTCAAAGTACACCGTCATATCATTATCACATAGATGACTGATGCTCAATAGGTTAGCCTTCAGGCCTTCAACTAGCAACACATCTTGGAACACTGGAAGCCCTTTGATTTCTAACTCCCCTTTGCCAATTATTCTACTTCGTTTTCCATCACCGAATTTAACATGTCCACCAAATCCAGGTTCAAATTTTCGCAGAAATTCAGGAACTCCTGTCATGTGCCTTGAGCACGCACTGTCGAAGTACCACGAGGTTCCTGTATGTGCTCCATAACATACAAAACTTGAAAGACAAATGTTTTGAGACTTTCGAACCCATACCTGTCTTACTGGTCGAGTGATGCGATGTGATCTCTGAGTTGCATGTGTGTTCAAGGATCCGTTCCTGTATCCTCCATTGTTGACTTGGTGCACGGTGTTGTGTCCTGGAATGGTGTTGAAATACCGATATGCTGGGTTGACGGACAGTGTCTTAAGTAATTTGAAACACCTGTTTCTCACATGACCTGGAACTCCACAGTATCCGCATCTCCTGATTCTCTTGATGGGGCAATTTTCCTCAATTATTCTTGGTGCACGTGCACCTTGGTCTGCCTTATTTTTCAACACATCAACAGATCTTTCATACCCAATTCCAAATTTGGTAGTTTGTCCCATTTTCAGACAATCTTCAAGCTTAGCTTTCCCTGTATTGAGACGTCTAATAGCCTGTTCTGCTGTCTCCGCTCGTTGAACTACTTCAGCAAATTCCTTTTTAAGTTGTTCAAGTTCTTCAAGTGCATTTTTCTTCCCAAGTTCATTCACTCTAACCTTTTCACATAACTTCTTGTTCTCAGCCTTGAGCTCTTTGTTTTCATCTGCCACTTTTAGCCACATTTTATACATCTCTATACTTTCTTTGCGAATGTCATCATCACTAATGCTTCTAGTCTCTTCATCTGAGCTATCACTTTCTTCTTCATTCAAACCACTGCGATTTATCTCAAAAGACTCTTCCAACGATACGCCGAAGGCAACATGATTTGTATACTCTTCTCCATCCTTAATATCGTCTCCTCCATCATCATCACTCCAGGTTATGGCATATGATTTCCCTTGCCTTTTAAGTGTATTGGCACACTCAGCTTGAATGTGTCCAAAGCCTTCACATTCTCTGCATTGGATTTTTCTGTTCAGATTCGGATTTACCGATTTGATCTTCGGTGTTTCAACACCAGGTGCCTGACCGAATCTGGGTGTGAAGTTGGCATTCGGATTTTTGCTCCCGCTTGACTTGTCCTGTGGCTTCCTGCCCATCTTCTTCATGAATCTAGAGAAGTTTCTGGTTATGTTAGCAATTTCATCGGAATCTTCAATATCTGTATGTTCATCTTCCTTCCCAGAGGTAGTGCTTGTAAAAGCCATCTCCTTCTTTCCGGTTTTATTTTGCAACATCTCCATCTCATAGGATTCCAGAGACCCCATGAGCTCATCAAGTGTCATCATCCCAGTCCTTCCATTTTCATTGATTGCTGTGACCTTCATATTGAACCGTTGTGGTAATGCCCTCAACACTTTCCTTACAAGTTTTTGATCCTTGTACTTCTTACCAAATTGAAAAGCCTTGTTTGCAATATCTCGGACTCGTCCATTAAACTCGGAGATAGTTTCATCTTCCCGCATCTTCAATTCCTCAAATTTCGATGTATAGTATTGCAACTTTGAATCTCTAACTGAGCTTGTTCCCTCATGATACGTTTGTAACACATCCCATGCTTCCTTTGCAGTCTCACAATTTGAAATCATCTTAAATTGATCTTCATCTACTGCTGTGAAGATGGCATTCAATGCCTTTGAGTTGGACATGTACGCTCTATGCTCCTCAGTAGAATATTCAGAATATGGTTTGATCGTTGATGAGCTCGATTCTTTAGTGTTGTCACTCGGAGGTGGAGTGTACTGATTTACTACATAGTTCCATGCTTGATCATCTAATGCTCCAATAAATACTTTCATACGTGCCTTCCAGTAGGCGTAATTGCCTAGTTCCAACAACGGTGGTCGCGTGACAGAGGCCCCCTCCTTTGGTGCCATGGTGAAACCTGATCTCACTCTCCCTGTGTAGGGGTTAGCAAGTGCCTTGCTCTGATACCAATTGAAATTCCGGTTCACCTGAATTCTAAACATTTATACCAAGTTGTTTAACAGTTTGGTGTTGGAACACCAAGATTAGTTTGGTGTTTAAAGCAAAACAAAGTACGCAGTGCACACACAACTTGGTTACGCAGTTCGGTGCAAATACACCTACGTCTGCGGGGCCTTGCCCAGATCAGAAACCATTCACTAGAAAGCAGTCTTTAGTACAAGAAGCTTAACTTAAATACTAATCCATTGCTAACCTACAGAGTGAATGTTGTGAGCTCCCCTCACTGTCGATCCTACGTCGTTGAACCCTCACGATCAACACGTCTCCCTGGATCTCCTCCTCCCGAGGAATTAAGACTTCCTTGTTTCTGATCTTTACGAACTTGGTCGGTTGATTTACGAACCTCCAAACAAACACGGCAGATCGCTCCAAAGTTCTCAACGAAGAGAATAGTTCTGGACGCATCATCTTGATTGCGTTGTAATCTTCTACACTTTATCCCATCGCAATCCTGCCTTGAATAGACTTCTTTCCTTGTCGAAATTCTACCCCAAATAGACTTCTAGTCTAAGGAAAGATCTAATACTAATCTGGTATTTAAATGAACAATCCTGTTATCAATAGGACTTGTTCCATAATTAACTACTTAACCAATTCCTAACTATTACAGGAATATTCGTTTACCAGAATTAGATGACCACGAAATCAATCAATTATCTTCACAATATTCTGATCAGATCGCACAATTATATCCCATAATATACTCCATAAATCGTGGACATCAACCATACAGCTGCTGGAAAACTGCTGGACAGCAGTGGTGTTAAAATACCATATCACCAGAAATCACTCAGTGGTGTTAAAATACCAGATTACCAGTATTCACAATATGCCATACATAAGTCCAACTCCGGAGGACTTCACAAATTCAAATGAAATTAATTTCCTACTAGAATTAAATTTGGATATGATATTTACATTTAGGTCCGATCCGATCCATTTTGCCAATTTTAATCGATTTATGGAACATGTCAGAATTCAGAGGTTGAAAGCTAAATACTCTAAACCAAGCAAGGTCTTAAAGCTAATTAGCAAGAAAGACAGATATGAAAATGGCGGGAAAGATAGTTATATAATTGACTTTCCACGAACTGCAGTCAAATGGCGGGAAAGTTAGTTATAATTGTTTTTTCATCAATCGCACACACAACTACTTATATTCCGTCGGAGATCATATCAACTGGGGGGAAAAGTGGTTGTAGCTGATTTTCCATCAATTGCACACATCACTGCTTCTATCCCGTTGGAGATAAGATCGAATGGCGAGAAAGTGGTTATAGCTGATTTCTCATCAATTGCATCCTGCTTCTATTCCGTTGGATATCATATCAAATGGCGGGAAAGGTGGTTATAACTAATTTTCTATCAATTGCACGTACAATGCTTCTATTTCTTTGAAGATCATATCAGAAGTATGGAGCTAGATCAGTATTAAAAGGAAGGCCTAGCATAGATTAGAAACATGTTGGAAATAAATCATAAATGTATAAAAATCTTGTAGTTTCCAGTTTTTATACTCTTCTTAGTGCCGTTAAACTTCATTTTTAGTATAATCTTTCATTTCAAACAAACTAAAACGATACACAATCCTACCTGTATGGACATATAAGTTCTATATGCAACATTAATAAACTTTTTATATAAAAAAATACATTAATAAACTCATCGTATTAGATCTCAATGTGAACAATGTGAACCGGCTGGTTCGAGGTGATAACCATACTCATCCATTTTAATTCAAAGCTTTACTAATTTCTACCGTCTCCTTTTAGAAATGAAATAAAATTGGGCGTGGCTGTAAATGGAATTTAAATAAAGTCATAGTACTAATCCCAAAAACATGCTAAGCACCTGTTATTTTGAAGTGATTTTTTCAAAATCAAAAGTGAAATGATTAAGTTAAAGGATAATTCATCCAAACGGAAACCATCTTCTTGCCCGAAAAACACGGTAAGATATAAATTGTCATTTAGCTAGAATTGACTACCATTCACAAACGTGTAAAACCCATTTTAAGCTTTCTTCTGCTGCGCGTCCTTACTGCGATTGGTATAAGATCCCGAAATGACCAGTTCTATGTGCAAAACTAGAAAAGAACTGCGTGTGGGCTTAACACGGGCCCAAATTACGTACACGAACGGCACATTGCCATGTATATCCAGTCCTTGCCCGTGGTAATCCAGAATGGATGCACAAATTATAGCAATTTTCCACAAATATCTATTTCTTTGAGATAGTTTTTTGCTAAACTAAAATAAATCAAATCGAATTAGATAGCATTAATTTGATATTTTATAATTTCTTGACCTTCATGTAGGCTATGATCTTAGAGTGCGTCTCTTGAAAGACGGTCTTTCCATAAGTTATGGAAAGACCAAGGTTTAAAGTGTAAATTAGAAGAAATTAAGATAAAATTTTCGGGTTGCATGAACCGGGTTATAAATTTTATAACAACTACATGTTTCATATTAAAACTTTAATATTGCAATTAAGACCTTTTACCTTTTATTATTCTAATCAAACCCCGTCTTTCCATAAGGCTATGGAAAGACCGTCTTTCCCAAGACTTTGCCATGATCTTATCAATTTAACTCGAGAAGGTTCTCCTGTTAATTACAGGAAACCTTTTTCTTACAAAATTTAAATTAGGCTATAATTATCCATATTTAAAGTATATTTTCTTTTTAAAATTCCGTGCCTGAAAAATACTCTTTACGTAAGTCATTGAAAGACAAATATTTAAGCTGAAAACTAGAAGAAATGAAAAATATTCTTTACACCACCCATAGAAAGACAAATAGTTAAATTTAAAAGTAAAAAAAAATGAAGCGAGTTGCATTAATCGGGTCATAAACTTTATAACTAACATGTTGCAACTAAAATATTTTACATTTTTATTATTCTAAACTAAATCTAGTATAAAACGATCTTTCCCAGTACTTTGTCTTAAATATTAATTTGAAATTAGAAGAGAATTAAGATGGTAAGACCGGACCCCACAGGAGTAACCCCATCTTAATGAAGGCCAAACGTGTAAGACCCTTCCTCCCAGTTCTTTCCATGTACATCAACAACCATTCATCTGAAGAAACGAATTGGATTTCATTTTCACCTCCTAGTCCCCTAGTTGTACAAGTCACTGTGTAAACTTTACACACACACAAAAACCTCAATAACTGGAAGCACAAACAGCGTATTATAATTGACCTGCAACTCCCTGATCACCGGCCAGGGGCCGGCGCCAGCCCTTCATTTTCTCGTTTCTCCACCTGATCCCGGTCCAAATTGGTGTCCGCTGATTGAATTCAATCCGGGATTCAACTGGGCACCGACAATTTCAGATCTTCGGATGCAAGATCAATCCTGATTTGGCAATAGGATTGATCTCAATTTGGATTGATCAATAAAGATTCAATCTTTATTCAACCCAGATGGTCTGTTTTCACAGCAACATTCCGGGGGACCAACACATAGCCATGGCTAAAAACGGTAGCGCCCCGACCGACCCGTGTCTGAAACTGAAGCAAATCCATCCGCCCCAGAAGAAAAAGACTCACCACCTCAACATCCCGGCGTGTGAGCAATCACGCTCCGCCGTCATCGATGTGATCATCCTGATTGCTGTAATTGGCGCCTGTGGGATTCTACTGTACCCCTGTCTGAAGAGCTTGATCCACAACGGCGCTGATTTTTTCGAGGAGGCTGCATATGTTCTGCAGGACGAGATTTCTCGCGCTCCCATGGTGTACGGCTGTTTTGGGCTGAGCATTTTGTTCGCTCTGTTCGCTCTCGTGGCGATCGCGGTTTACACCAGTCGAACGTGCGGGAAACCGGGGTGCCGAGGTCTGAGGAAGGCGGCGGAGTTCGATATTCAGCTGGAGACCGAGGAGTGTGTGAAGAGTTCCGTTGGAGTTCCGAAACTGGGAGTGAAGAAGGGGCTGTTTCAGTTGCCGCGTGATCATCATCGGGAGCTGGAGGCGGAGCTGAAGAAGATGGCGCCGCCGAATGGCCGGGCTGTTCTTGTTTTCAGGGCGAGGTGTGGGTGCTCGATCGGAAGCATGGAGGTTCCGGGCCCGAGGAAGTCTCGTAAGGTTAATAATAAGAAGTAGAATTACTTGATACCTAGTATGGAAAAAGATATGTCCAACACATAGTAGAGTATGATGAACTACAGAATGACAGAATAATAAATTGGAATAAAGGTATTTGGAACTGTTTATATGCGTTGGTAAAGGAATACTGAAATACTGCTACTTGGATTTGGGTTTACCTTTTCCTTGAGGTTTATGGGAATGTTAATGATGTTCGATGATGATGATGATGGTATCTCTTTGGTTTCTGGCATCTACTTTATGCGTAGGATTAAACTTTTCAACAGTTGGTTTTGTGCTGAATTTCTTGAGCATATTTGCTGATCAAATTCGTGTTATTTTGCTTGATATCAATATTTTCTGATGCCTACTTCTTGTAAATTGTTATGATTGCTGGATAATAGTCTAGGTCTAAGGACTGCGTTCCTCTTTTTCTTTCTTCTTTAGTCATTCCATTAATGTTAAGAGTTGGTTTGAATCTCCTCCTACGGTCTCTATAACGGTCGTAGCTGGATTATGTTTTCCCAATCCTTGCTGTTTGGTTGGGAAAGAGGCATTTTAGCTGAATTCATTGAGTTATTTGATCATAATCTTTGCCAGCACTGCATTTCATTGCTTATAACAGATCGTTTTCACTACCTAATTGTATTGGACAGTAGTAAATTGTGCATTTTTAGGGTGGAAGAAACTCAAGAGAGTAGTTTGATTGGATTTGTTCCCACTTGATGGCCCATTTTGCAACCACCCCAACATGTAGTAGTGAATAACAGAATAAGCCATCACAATGCACAACCAAAAGCACTTTTTTCTTTTCTTTTGCTACTGCATTTCAGTGTGCAGCTTGATTTTTGTTTAAAAGTTGCATATTCTCCGAGAATAGACTTTGGTGCTCTCTCACTTTTTGTTCAAGTCTTTCCATATGATGATCCCATACTGAAGTGAAGGAATATGTCCTTTTGTGATTGTATCGTTGTTTGAATATGGAGCTTTCCATTCTATTGCTGTTTGTTTGAACATGGAGCTTTCCACAAGAACTTACTTGGTCTGGTTCACTTGTCTGATTGTGCGTCCTTTGTAGCCTATAGTTGTTTACTCAGAATTTGGTGTTTTCTGGTAATGACAAAGAGTCCGGGAAGGCAAAGGAATCTGCATTTGAAAGTTCACTTCTGGACTCAGATGAATGTCAGTTTATGAACATGTTTTCTGTTTGACATTTGGGTTTCAGAATGGAACAAGCTTTTCTTAAACATTACAAGTAGTGATGAGCTTGTGTTAGGCTTAAAAAATTACTCCTGATGCAAAAGTATGCCACTTTGCAAAAGAGAATTTTCGGTTTATTCCTTTTCCAGAATCATGGATGCTTGCCATCTTTATTAAAGATAAGAAAGAATTAAATTAGCATAGAACTACTATGTAATGTGATATGTTTATTTAGGCTTGGAGTCCTTTTTTTTTTCCAGCAATCATTGGCTATTTTAGTAAAAGAATCTCTAGTTATATGCTTAACAATAAGATCTCAACAGACAACAAACTCAAGGGTGGATATATTTTGTGAAGGATTATTTTTTGAGATCATTTTTGAAATAGGATCCCTAATATGAAACTGAATCATAATTTTTGGCCGGTCATTCCAGCATATATTCCCTTCATTTCAATATAATCTAATTGATTAATTAGAGTTATCTATGCTGGAAAAAACTAATCAACTGATTTAACATAAAAGAAAACACCAAACCCCTCGCCCTGAACACCATTGCGAATGCTTGCATTGATTCTTCTGCAGTTCTGATAAGTTAACATGAATCAGCTACTGCAACGCTATTTTTATTGGAAATTGATTTAGTTGGGATTTTGATAAACAACTCTTCATGGATACTGGAGTAAAGAATTTTACCCCAGAAATACTTGTTTACAATGTTTTTAGTTAAAAAGAATGCACTTTGTATATCAGTGAGGGCAAAGTCTTGGGAAAGACGGGCTTATGGAAAGACGGGGTTTGATTAGAATAATAAAAGGTAAAAGGTCTTAGTTGCAATATTAAAGTTTTAATATGAAACATGTAGAAGTTATAAAATTTATAACCCGGTTCATGCAACCCAAAAATTTTATCTTAATTTCTTCTAATTTACACTTTAAACCTTGGTCTTTCCATAACTTATGGAAAGACCGTCTTTCAAGAGACGGATTCATCAGTGAGTTGAATTTGAATCCACTAAAATTCACAGTGGGCATAAATAACAATGGGCCAGTTGAATTTTGAATCCTCTAGAATTTACACTGGGTATAAATAACATTGGATAAGTTAAATTTGATTCCACTAAAATTTACACTGGGTATAAATTAAATAGCATTCGGTAAAACATGCGAAAACAAAACATCTAGGAAGTTATATTTTGATCTATATCCATGTCCTCATACTGGGCTGACCCGATATCCACATCCATATCCTCCACCGAAGCATATCCCTCCGGTTCCCCTTCCATTTCCCCTTCTTCCACCGACTCCAACCCGGTTTGTTCCGGGCCGTCATTCACCCGACCCGGACCAGTTAAGGATGCCCGGTTGTTCCGACCCGCGAAGTAGATGTGAAACACAAATGTCGGCATCCTAGGAAGGTCCGCCGACTCTTCGCCCTCATCTCCCCCTTCCTCCTCCGCCTCTTCCCCTTCTTCTTCCTCCTCCTCCGCCGCCCTATCGCCGCCGTCTTCGTCGCCGCTTTCATTTCCTTCCTCCGGCATCCTGAACCTGCAACTAGGGCAAGATCCCTGGATCCCCAACCACTTATCGATACACCCGGCGTGATACTTATGCTTACACGGCATCTGCTTCGCCTCCTCACCGACTTCAAACTCCGACAAACAGATCGCGCAATCGGATCCCCGGTCCGTCAATCGGATCGTGGGGAGAGAATCAATAGATTCCTTGGAGGCCGGGACGAGGCCTTCCTTACCGGAAAAGTGGGTCCCGTCGAGGCCCCCGTCGATCATGGTCAGGGATCCGGTGCGGGGGTTGACGATGATGGAGACCTCCTGGGGCTCGTCGGAGGGGCCGTGGGTGGTGGCGTAGTTGATGATGTAAGGGAGGAGGAGGGTTCTGGCGGTTCGCCGGGCGAGATCTTCGAGGCGCGGCGGCGTTGACGGCCTCGTCGGGGCGACGGCGACGGCGGCGGCGGTTGGATGATCCATGTCGATTTGCAGGGTTTGGTGATGAGGAAGCGGTGGGAAGGATTAATATGAAGGGAGGAGGTGGGGCCCGGTGATGGAAAGGAAGAGGAAAGAGGCGTCGCTGACGGTGGGCTGTAGCTGCCAATACAATGTACTGGGCCGTGTTCCTTCCAGAGTCTCCGATTCCTGTCTTTTATTTTGGGTGTTACTATGTCACGCTATGTATCTTACTGCGACATGCCATAATACTAATACGTATTATACATGTATAATATTTAATTTAAATTATAGAAAATAAAAATAATTAAATATTCAAATCTTCCCATGCCTTTGTCTTCGTCTTCCCTGCTCCTTGTCAGTCGGCGATGGCGTCGCTGTTGTTCGCCGGAAATCAAACCATCACCACCTTCCCGCTGCCACTCATTTTTTCGGCCACCCCCACTCTAAGATAGAGCCATGCGTCCCCAGCCAAACCCTCTCAGCCCCTCCGACAAGAACGAGAGCCACGACGGAGCGGAGGCGGGCCGATGAAAATCAAAGTTTTCCGCCGATGAGAAGGCTTGTCCCCTCATCTTCCTTGTTTTTTTGGCGATGATAAACTCCTTCCACTGGCGATTTGAAATGCGAACCGGCTAAAGGAGTGTTGGTGAAACGAGAGCGGAAATTGAGCGGGGTGGGGAGAGCGGGAACGGGGCAGGGTGGGGAGAGCGGGAACGGGGCGGGGTGGGGAGAGCGGGAATGGGGCGGGGTGAGGAGAGGGGGAATTGGGAAGGGCAATGAGATCAGGAACTGGGCAGGGCGACGAGATGAGAGCGGGAACTGGGCAGAAAAAAGGAGAGCCGGAAAGCGGGAGGAAACGAGAGCCGGGTGACCAGAGTTGGCACTGCCCCTGGGACGAGAACGGTAGGAGATGGTGACAGGAGATTGCGAGATCTGAAACGAGGATGGCCAGAGATGGAGACCCACGCCGGTATAAACCCCGGGAACATGGAGAGGACGCCGGCGGAACCCTTGGGAACATGGAGAGGACGCCGGCAGAACCCTTTGGATGGCCACCTCCACTACCGGCGAACACCATCCGCTGACTATTCACTGACTACCGTAGTTCGCCGGCAGGGTGGTCGATGACGGTGCTCTAAAATTTGGTTTAAAAATAAAAATTTTATTATTAATTATTCCCTATATTTATTCTTTAAATTAAATTCAAAATAGATATAGTATTTCAATAGTATAAATACATGGCATAACTCAGTAAAATACAGGGCTTGATATAGCGATTCACTTTATTTTCTCTGCTTTTTTTGGCAAAGTCACATGAAAGAACATCTTTTCATAGTCTTATGGAAACATGAGGTTTAACTAGAAGAATAAAAGGTAAAAGGTTTTAGTTGCAATATTAAAATTTTATTATGTAACGTGTAGTATCTATAAAGTTCATGACCTGATTTATGCAACCCAAAAATTTTATCTTCATTATTTCTAATTTATATTTTAAGCCTTGGTCTTTTCAGGGCTTATAGAAAGACTGTCTTTCAATAGATGGACTCTTTTTTTTAATGAAAATTTCTAAACAACTACTCCCTCGTCCCATAATTAATGGCACAATGGCTTTTTTCAAATCAAATTTTAAAAAAACTTTGACATTAAATAAAACTTAATATGTACATAATAAAAATATCATGTTGGATTGGATCTTATTAGATCATCTTAGTGTGTATTTTCTAAATATCAAATTTATATATGTAATTATTATATATAGGTAAAAATTTTAACTATTATACATAATTATTGAAAATCGTAAAAAAATAATTATGTCTGAGTATTGCAAGTGGCCAAAACCCACCGTCCAAATTTCAATTCATTTTCACTGAGATTGATATTAAAGTATTTGAAGTAGGTTGAATTTTTCAAAAGAGAATTGAGGGCAGATTGAATTTTGCGTTGAAAATTAAGTTTGAAAAGTGAATTTTTTATTGAATTATTAAATTTGGATAATGAAAAATTAGTGAAACTTGCCTGTCTCGGTAAAATAATCTAAAAAGAGAGGTGAATCAAAATTTTTTTAAAAAAATGAATATACTCCATCGTTTCACAAAAAATTGGCATCCTTACTTTAACAAATATTTTAGGATAATGGATTTTGAAGAGAATAATAGTGAAAAAAGTAGGTATATTTTTGGGAAAGCAAATGGTTTAGTGTCAAAATTATTAAAGTTAAAAGAGAACATTACGTGAATTTGACAACATATTTTTTGTCCTTTTAAATAATTTTTATGTACTATAATTGGAGATATTTTGTTAATATCTTATGCAATATTAGTATACCTTATATAAAATCCTACGAAATCCTTTTCCTTTCTTGACTTTGTAAATGTTGTCTATGTGTTGTACATTTGTACCATCAATGAAGACACACTTCATATTTTACAAGGTATCAGAGTCTAAATCCTGAGACCATAAATTTTCCTCACTCATAAAATACCATCGCCACTGCCGCCCTCCGTTCTCCGTCTGCCGCCGCGTTCTATCTCCACCCCGCCGCTCACCGCTCCGGACTACCGCTCTTGCCCCGATGCCACTATTGCTCAGAGTGATCTTGAGAAGGAGATGGTTAATAAATTTCTCATCGGTCTGGATGATGGCTATTGCTACTACTTGCTCATATATTCTTCCACAAGAACCATTGCCTTTGCTCGATGCAGTTTACTCCCTTTAGTCTTAGGAGGAGCGTCAGAAGACTGTCATCTCAGCTCATGATTCTGTCACTTTGGCAGACACCATGGCCTTTGCTGCTCGTCATGAGACGCAATCCTCCGCTCCGATGTCTCATGCCGCAGCTCCGGGGTCCACTCCAGCTGCCGTCGTTGATCGTCACAGTCTTACTTGCACTCATTGTGGCCGAAAGATCATATATCACCACTTGCTTCCGCATTATTGGTTATCCGGAATGGTTCACTGAGAATCGCCTCCCAGCAACAGGCCCGAAGGCTGCTGCAAAACCCAGGACAAGCGCCCCGCCCAGTGCGCTGTTTGCCGGAGCTGTTCAGCTAGTGGCCGTTGCCACCCCGACTCCTGCGGGCGCCGCCGCTGCTGTAGTTTCAGACTCTGATCAATCCGCCTTCGGCCCAAAACTGTCCAAGGAGCAATGGAGTACGGTCTTAAACATGTTCTCTAAGTTAAATTCTTCTGACAATCTGTCAGGTAAGACTACTTTACCTTGGATTCTTGATACCGGTGCATCGTGTCATATGACCGGCGACAGGGGTCTTCTTCATGATATTGAGCATGCTGTAAATGTTGATGTTATCCTCCCTGATGGTTCCATTTCAACTGTCGTTAAACATGGAAAGATTTGTTTAGGAAATATTGTTGTGAATCATGTTCTTTTTATCTCGGCATTACGATGCAATTTGCTATCGTTTTCCAAGTTAAGTGTTGCTTTAAAATGTCTAGTTTTGCTTACAGTGATTGGCCCTAGTTTTGCCAACACCGAGGAAGGGTTTATTGGTTGCGCAGATTGGGAGTTTCTGAGTCTACACGGTCGTCCTTGTCCATTGCCGCTTTAGTGTCTTCGTCTGCTTTATGGCATCAACATTTTGAGCATCCGTTCTCATCGGTGTTGTCTTCTATCCTAGTTTTTTCTTTACATGATAGTGATTTTAATAAATATGTTCCCTGCTCGGTATGTCATCGTGCAAAAAGTTTAGATAGAGTTTCCATGTTAGTTCTGCTTAGGCTAGTCATTTGTTTGAACTTATTCATTGTGATGTTTTGGGGCCTTATTTTTCACCCTCTTCTAGTGGAGCATTTTTATTTTTGACCATACTTGATGATTCCCGAGCTGTTTGGGTTTATTTATTAATTTCTAAGTCTCAAGTACCATTGAAGATGAAGGAGTTCTTTGCATTTCTGACACAGTTCTGCCGTCCCATTCAACGAGTTTGGGTAGACAACGGAACCGAATTCCTGCCTCTCACATCATTTTTTCTGGAGAAAGGTGCTTCTGTTCCACACGCCCATTTGGCGGAGGTTTGTAGACCGTGGAGGTCTCAAAAAATGATGTGAGAATGCATTCTTACATCAGCTTACCTCATTAATCGCACGCCAACACCTGTGTTAGATGGTCGAACATCGCATCAGATCCTGTACGGTCACCATACTACAGTCATCTCCGTGTGTTCGGTTCATTTTGCGTTGCCTTTCAGCTTCCACGGCCGCATGATAAGTTTGCATCTAGAAGTTGTAAGTGCATCTATCTTAGCCTTTGAGATAGCTCGTCGACCTAATTGGATGTTTCTATCTCAGCGAAAATATGCCTTGAATATTTTGTCTGATACCGACTTATTGGCAGCTAAGCCCACAGATTTTCCCATGGAACAACAACACAATTTGGCGCAAGATGATGGTCCTTTGTTTGATTATTCTGCACAGTATCTCAGACTCATTGGGAAGCTCATTTTCCTTACCATCTCTGGTCCTGAGCTTAGCTATTCGGTCCATACCTTGGCACAGTTCATGGAGAAACCGCGTTTGGTGCACAGGCATGAAACTTTGCGTGTTCTGCATTACTTGAATAGTCATCTTGGTCAAGGTTTGTTTCTATCTGCTAAGAGTTCTCTTCAATTTACAGCATTTTGTGATTCTGATTGGGCCGCTTGCCCAATCACAAGGAGATCTTTGACTGGATATTTTATGATGATTGGTGAATCTCCAGTTTCTTGGAAGACGAAGAAACAACCTACTGTTTCTCGGTTTTTGGCTGAAACACAATACCAGGCTATGGCAGTTGCATGTTGTGAATTGTTATGGCTCAAGTCCTTTCTCCGTTCATTGGGAGTGGTGCATCCTACTCTGATGTGTTTGTACTGCGATAGTCAGGCTGCTCTTCATAATGCCTCCAATCTAGATTTTCATAAGAGGACAAAGCATATTGAGATTGATTGTCATTTTGTTCGTGATTTGATACAGTCTAGTGCTGTGGTTACTTATCATATTCGGACTGCTAGCCAGCCAGCAGATTTGTTTACGATGGCACTTGGACGACAAACATTTCAGGCTTTGTTTGGTAAGTTGGGCATTCAAGATCCACATGCTCCAACTTGAAGAGGAGTGTAGGAGATATATTGTGAATATCTTCTGCAATATTATTATACCTTATATAGAATCCTACCTTAGATGGAATCCTTTTCCTTTCTTTACTTTGTAAATGTTGTCTATATATTATACCCATGTACCATCAATGAAGACACACGTTCATATTTTACAACTCCCTCCATTCATCTTATATTGGCACTTCAAGTTTTGGCACACTTATTTAGAAGATACCACTTTTGTGAAGCAAATTAAATTGGAAGAGTAAAAAGTACTCCCTCAAAAGGCGATAACCCTCGTCCTCAGGGCCCTGGCCGTAACCACACCAAGCCCATAACCGATGAGGTAAATCACTGCTCCCAAGGGTTTGTTTGACACGCGGTCCTCGAATGTACTCGGTGGCCACAAGGAGCACCTCCAATGGAGGATACTCCCACACTGCGGCTACCAAGATTCGAACCCCTGCCCATAGGGAATGTAACCACAACACCTAACCACTTGGGGTATTTAGTGAGTGTAGAAAAAAGTACTCCCTCAATTTCACTAAGAGTGACACATTTGTCGTATTGGGATTTTTTTTAAATGACACACTTTTCATTTTTGGCAAAATTCATACAGTCTCTTGCGTTCATTCCACTTTTTTACTTTCTACACTTAATTTTAACCTCTCATTTTCTTCACATTAATCAAAGAGACTAAATGGAAGGTGCCCGAATATATTAAAAAAAACACACACGAGAAATGAACGTGTACCAAAATAAATGAATGGAGAGAATATATCATTTAAGTTGAGACAAACAAAAATATAACATGTGCCATTTTTCGTGGGATGAGTAGTAATTTTTCATGGGACGAGGAGTATTTGTAAAGAGACAGTAGTACTCTACTCTATCCACTAATATCATTTTCTTCGCCTGATTTACGACTAAAATACAATAAAATTTTGACAAAGTCTTGTATAAGACTGTCTCACGGTGAGGCCAGGGATTAATTGTAAATATTTTAAGATGGGGTTTCATATTGATGTTTTAAAAGTCTAGGGATTTAATGTGTAATTTTAATAATTTACAATTTAGTCCTGTTATATAAATTATGTCGAACGGCTTGTTTTCCATGTTTGGCCACATTTTTCATTCTCATTTTTTCAGGTTGCGAAATCGTTTTTCTCAGTATTCAAGTTTGTTCACTCACAATATTCACCCGCTCAGAAATCTTCTATATAATCGGTTATTGCTTCATTTTTTTTCAATTTCAAGTGTGCATTGGTCTGATTGAAGCTGCGTTTCTGTTTCCTTCGATTTTTTTGTTGAATTCTGTTCGGTTTTTAACGATCTACGACTAGAAGAGTTAGGATTGTGCTTAACCTGCGAAGGTAATGTAGTCGCTAGGTTTTTTTGTTCGTATTTTGTTGTTTTTCCCAATTTTCCCCAATTTTTTGGATGCATGTGATGTTTTATGCTTTGTGTAGGTTTTCTGAGTGTTTCTTTCGCTTATTTTGTGTTTCTCTTTTGTTTATGTAGTGTAATGTTGCTTTAATGTGTTCGATTTGAAGTTTATAGGGTTTCTGTTGTTTAGTGTATTTCTGTTTTGGGGATTGCTCTATTTTTTGTGTAGGTCTTACTGTTTCTGTGTTTTATTGCTTGCATGTGATGTTATATTACTGTTTTTTCGGGTTTTTGCATTCATTTGGTTTCTGTGTTGAATTTCTTTGACATTTTAGGGTTCATTTAGTTTGTATGTTAATATCTGTGTTTTTGTTGTTGATTTGTAGATGTTGAAGGACAAAGTTACCGATGATTCTGCTTTAGATGTTCTTGCTAATATTGCAAAGAACTATAAAGACTGTGAGGAAGTTAGTCATCCTCCTATCTTAAAAAATCCAAGGAAACGAGGACCTGCTGAAGGTAATTCTCTTTCTCTGTTTTTTGTGTGTATTTTTGAATGTATTTTGTAGTTGTTGAGTAACTTGTGATGTTGTAATTTTATGACATGATGTTCCATATACTTCTGCTGATGTTTCACTTTTCCTTTTTGTGATGTTGCAATTTTATTACATGATGTTCCATATACTTATGTTGATGTTTCACTTTTCCTCTTTGTGATGTTGTAATTTTATGACATGATGTATAATCTTTTTCTGTTGATGTTTCATTTTTGCCTTTTGTGATGTTGTAAATTCATGACATGATGTATCACATATTTTTTATGATGTTTCACTTTTGCTTTTGTGATGTTGCACTTCTATGACATGATGTTTCATATATTTATGTTGATGTTTTACCTTTTGCTCTTTTTATGTTCATCAGTCATCTATTTGTGTCTTTCTAGTGTAAATTTTCATCCATTGTGTCTTTCATGTGTTGTACTTCAGTTTTAGTTATCTATGTTTTCAAGTATTTGATTTGTCATTTTTTGTTTGAGCTGATATGTTGATTTTTTAAGTTTATTGTATGGTGTTCTAAGTTCAGGTCATGATGTATAATTTTTAGTTTGATATGCTATTAAGTTCAGTCTATGGTGTGTTATGTTTACTTAATGAATGTTGTTTTAAATTAAGGTTATGGTGTATGTTTTTTTGCTTGATGTTTTTTTTTAATTTCAGGCTATGATGTTTTTTAGTTTGATATGGTTTCAAGTCAAGCTATGATGTTTCTAAGTTTGTTGAATGATGTTTTGTCATTTTCGGTTTGTGCTAACATGTTGATTTTTAAGTTCATTGTATGATGTTCCAAGTTCAGTTCATGATGTATGCCTTTTAGTTTGATATTCTTTCGAGTTTTGGCTATGATGTTTAAGCTTACTGAATGATGTTTTAAATTCAGGCTATGGTGTATGCTTTTCAGCTTGATTTCCTTTTTAAGTTCATGCTATGATGTTTTAAGGTTACTGAAAGATATTTTAAATTTACATTATGATGTATGATGTTTGTTTTTTATATCATTTTCAAGTTTAGGCTATGATGTTTTAAATTTATTGAATCATGTTTTAAATTTATTGAATCATGTTTTAAATTTAGTGTATGTTGTATCTGTTTAGTTGTATGTTTCAACTTCGGAGTGTGATGTAGATTGTGATGTGGGATGAGTTTTTAAATGATGATTTGTATATTTTTTTCCCTTGAATTTGTTTGGGCTTACTGTTGCATTATATTTTCCCGATGTTTATATAATTTAAATTTAATGTTTCAGATGCAAATGTTAGCTGTGTTGTGAGACAATCACATCGACTGAGGGGTGATCCTAATGTTGATTTGGTTTCAAGTCTATTTGTTCCTATTTATTTTTTGTGAAAGATGTATATTAATGCTTTGTATTTTAAATTTTATGTTGCTTTTCTGTTTCAGGACTGTCCTCTCTGAAGAGGAGACTGAAAGAGAAAGCTAGTAGAAATCTTAATCTGGCTGATGATGAAGTTCATAAAGATGAACCGGATGGTGCACGCAATTTGGAGACGGTGCTGACTGAATCTAGTTCTAGTTTGAATGGTTCTGATAAGGCTGAAAAATCTGGTCCAGATGTTGCTAAAAAAGCTGATAAGGTGTCAAATCTGTACCGGTTGCTAATGAAGTTGCTATGCCTCCGGATTTTGTTGTTGCTGATGAGGCTGCTAAACCCGAGAGTTTGTCTTTCACTTTTTTATTTACTCTTCTGAATGTGTATATTAATGTTTCATACATTTGTATTGATGTTGTTGTTCTGTTTTCAGGAATCTTTCCTGCAAAGAGGAGACAAAAGCAGAAAGTGAAGAGTAATGTTAATATGTATTATGCAGATGGAATTTCACGAGATTTCGGTGGTTCCAATTTGCAGAATGTGGTACCTAAATTAGGTTTTGAACCTGCTAAAAAAGTTTTTGATCTTGAGATTCCATATTGTAGGAGGATGTTACGTAAGTTTGTGGTTGTGAAAAAATCCAAGAAATCCAAGGTTGCTGCTGAGGGTGTCAGTGGTAAAGGTATTCAAAATTAAGTTAGTTGTTTTAAAATTTTCAACCTTACAATGTTTTATCCTCTTTTCTTATGGAATTTGACGTGATGTATTTTTTTAGTTGTTGGTGTTGGCAATTGTAAAAAACCTGTTTTGAGGAGTGATGCTAGTTTGAAGAATGAATTGAAAAAGGATGATGATGTTGGAGGTGAAAGTGCCAATAGGATGGCTTTGCAGAAGACTGTGGCTATGAAGAAACCTAAAGTTGCTTTTGAGGGTGTCAGTGGCAAAGGTACTGTTTTAAATTAATAACGTGATGTTTTAAAATTATGGTATGATGTTTCATATTTTGTAGTTGGTCATTTCAGATTTCTATCTTTTGTTTTTCATGATGCCAATGTCTGATTATCTGGTTTGATATTTTTTATTTCTTTTTTTGTCTTAGT
Source organism: Rubia yunnanensis (assembly GCA_037428765.1). Lineage (NCBI taxonomy): Eukaryota > Viridiplantae > Streptophyta > Magnoliopsida > Gentianales > Rubiaceae > Rubia > Rubia yunnanensis. Next base: position 6,892,468 of record CM075069.1, read on the forward strand.
TGATGATGTGAAGAAGAAAGTTGCTGAGAAACTATAAAATAAATCTTGTGTTATCAGTTTTTGATAACACCTATGCTTTTTAGATATTAGTTTTTGATGATTTTCCATTTTGATATGATGTTTTAATATTTGTAGATGAAGAGGTGTATTACACTGCTCCTGAAACTGAAAATGTAGATGCTGGAGCTGAAAATGTTAATGATGCTAAAGACAATTGTAGAAGTGAATCTTCGGAAGATGAAGATGAAGATGATAATGATAAAGATAGCTCGCATTCTGTTGAATCAGAATCTGAAAGCGTGGAGGGGAGTGGTAAAGCTGTGAATAATGTTGCAAGTGGTTCTAATTCTGAATCAGAACCTGAGGTGGTGGTTGTGAAGAAGCCTTCTAGACCGTTTGAACAGATGAAAGTGAAAGGGAAACAGGCTGTGTCTAATGATGATGAAAGGTTAGTTGATATTTTAAATAATGTGTTTGGTGATTATTAGTTTGTGTCTTTATGTTTTTTTTGTGAGACTTGATGTTTTGCTTTCATATTGTAGTTGTGTTGATGCATCTAGTTGATTAATATGGAGCAGTTTATGTGTCAGTTATGTTTGTAATCTAGTTGTCGTTTTTATTTTTCTAGCATTGTATTTTCTCGGCAGTTTTCTTTCAATTTTTTAAGTGACTGATATTTTAATTTCTGCATATGATGTTTGATGAACTATGTCATGTTGATGTTTTTAATGTGACTTGATGTTTTACTTTCAGTTTGTTGATGTTTTTCAATTTTGTATGTGATGTTTCATGAATTTTTACTTTTCTTTTCAGTGCTGAGAAGGGCTTCACTACGAAGTGTTGCCCTGGAGAATTGAAAAAGTGTCTTCTTTGCTGACCTCAGAACAGATAAAATCCGTGGAAGAGATTGGTTTTGATGGTCTCCTTAAAATTAAATTTTGTTCCCTTCCTAAAGACATCATTCCCTACCTGATTCAGAATTTTAATCCAATTAGCTATGTTCAAACTATTGGTTCTGATAGGTATTTTATAACCCGCGATGATGTGTATGATGTTTTAGCACTCCCTATTAGTGATAAGGAAGTTGCTGAGGTTAGTAATGCCGGGAAGGGCGAAAGGAATGACATAGAACTTAGGCAGAGATGGAGGGAAGAGTTTGGGTATGATCAACTGGGTAAAATTTATTGTGAGAGGCTGTTTGACAAGATGATGGGATTACGTGAAGGTGGGGATGAATTTAAAAAACTGTTTGTGATGTATGTAGTTTGCAGCTTCTTGAGTCCTACTGCTAGATCCTTTGTGGATTTTAAGCTGGTTCGTGTTATTGAGAATGTAGCAGAGATTAGGAGTTATGACTGGTGTGGGTATGTGCATAAGAAGTTAGGTGATGTTGTGCATAGGTATAAGACTACTAAATACTCGGCAGTTAATGCGTGTGTAGTTGTTCCATTGATGTGCTACTTGTATAGGTTTCCTTTTCAAGGAAAACCATGCCCTCCCATAGTTTCTTTCATTCGTCACTGGGACACTAGTTTGCTGCTGAAACATTGTAAGAATATTGTTGAGGCAGGTTTTGATTCATGCCCCATGTCTAAGGATGAATTTCCTTTGACTTTTATGGGGGAGTATGTGGGAAGTGGTCCTGCTATGACTTCCAAGCATGCTTGGACATCCAAAGAAACTGCGTCATCTAAGGAAGGAAGTCATACAAAAGAAGTAGCAGCTGGTTCAAACTCGCAAGTTTTATGCTTTGTGCTTCCAGAAGATTTGCCTACTGATGTTTTGATTATGAAAGATGGGGGGTCTGTAAGTACCTTTTCAATTCTGATGTTTTAATAGGAGTATCTGATGTTTTAGATTTTCTATGAGATGTTTTAAAATTGTGGTTTAGTTGTTAACAGATTATTTTTTTTACAATCAGTAGTTGGTATTATGGAATTTGTATGTGACGTTTAATTTTAATCTTTTTGTGTTACTAGCTTTGATATTTTAATATCAGTAGCTGATGTTTCTTATGTTGTATGAAGCGTTTTAAATTTCAAATATTCTGTTGTTATCTTTTTATAATTTGTTTTTTTGTTTTTTTCCTAGATTGCTGATCAAGCTGTCCGTAGGTTCAAGAGGAATATTGAGGTTGTCACTAGGGTCTTGGTTTCTGAGTTGGGTGGAAGTGCTAAGGATGTTGTATCTACTGTTAATGCCCAGTCTGATTATCATCCTTTTGACTCGGACGATTTTGATAACTCTGACTTGTTTGATGTTGTTGATGAGATTGTAAGGAATGCTTTTAGGAATTGCACTCTTGTTGCTGCTTCAGTTGCTGCTGCTAGTAATATAGGAGTGACGCTATCATTTGATCTTGGCATTGAAGAAGTTAGAGGGGCATCATCTGCAAAAGGTCCAGCTGGGAAGGGAATCAATAAGAATTAGGATTTGAGTGTGATGAACTAGTATTTGAGATTGTTTTTAAGAATATTTGTTGGTTTTAATTGTTCATTTTCTAAGTTAGGGATTTGATAGGGGCAGTTGTACCCTTTATTCGATTACTTGTGATATTGTTATGGTTTGACAGTATGGGATGATATAAAACTGTTTTTAGTTTTCTATACTTTGCTGGAAATGATCATTTTATAATTTGATGATATGTTTCATTATCAGTGTGTGATATTTTATACTTTTGAGCAATCATTGTCTGAAGTTTTGTTTAATGGGTTGTGATCATTTTCTTTTTTGATGTGATGTGTCATAATCAGTGTGTGATGTTTTATACTTTTTTATCGATCGGTGTGAAGTTTTATGTTTTATTGCATGTGATCATTTTATATTTTTAATATCACCATTTCGTATGTAATATACGTGAACCCATCCAATCTAGAGTATATCTACCTTTTTAGTTAAATTCCAAAGAAGCTTTAACATATTGGCATCATCCCAATTTTGTAAAGAAACCACATTCAGCCCCTTCTTTTCCTTTATTCACACACTTTACTCTAGGCAACATGAGCCTTTTTTGTTATGACTTCACCACCACTCCATAAAGGGACTTGCATAAAGCTTTAGCATACTTCAAAACTGCCTTAGGTAGTGGGAAACTTTTCATCCAAAAGTTGACAATAGCAAATAACAGACTATTAATATGTTGTAGCCTTCCCGCATAGCTTAATGTTCTAGCGCTCCAATGCTTTAGGTTTTCAACCATATTTTCAATCAAAGGTTGACAGGTTATCAGATTAGGCTTTTTATTTGTCAAAGAAATTCCCAGATATCTGAAAGGCAAGCTACCTTCCCTGTGTATTCAGTAATCAGTTTCTTCATCTCATCATCCACAACCCCAAAGAAAACTCTGGATTTAGCCTCATTCACCTTAAGCCCTGTTGAATCAGCAAATATTCTATATACAAAAATCAGTGCTTTAACTGAGTTCAGATCTCCCTTTGACAGTAGTAAGACATCGTCAGCAAAACTATGGGTAATGGGTAATATTTGTAAATCATCATCTGAGAAAATAATAACACCAGTGAATACAAGTTTAACATCCAAAATAGAAGTATATTTATGTTTTAAATATCATGGGAAAAAATTTAACATCCTGTTCAGAACTTATTTCTAAAACATCAAACTGTAACAATGTAACATCATTCCATAAGTGTGTAAGATCACAGTATCGCAGTAAACATATACCAACAAGCTGGTTTTATATCAATTGAGCTTTTGGTGTCTTGGATCCGAATTCCTTCTTGATTGGCTTCTTTATTTTTTCAAGATTACCTTTCACTCTTGAACTTCTTCCTTTTGTTTTTATTTTTGGTGGATCGAGCACTTCGGGAGCAGCCTTTGTTGTTGAACCTCTTGTACTATTTGTCGTTGAATGCTCTTGTGTATCGATTGCTTTGATTTGATTGATTGTAGCCGAGTCTCTATTCAGCCCTTCTTCAAGGATTCTTCTAGTTTCTATGTCCTCTTCACACTTCAAGACAAGATTGTAGTACTTCTGTAGCATATCATGATGCCATGGTACCTTACCTTTGACCTCTTTGTTTTGTGTTCCTGTTCCTCCGAGCACCTTGTTCCATATTTCTTGCTTTGCCATCTTTGTCCATCTCTTAAGGATGTAATCTTCAGGGGTGGAAGTGATGTTTTGTAAATGCAGGATTCGAAGTGCATGGAAACACAACAGACCTACCTCTTCGAAGTACTTGCAAGAGCATTTGATTTCCACCTTTTGATCCTGTTTCTTGAAAGTAACCTTCTCCATTTTTGTGTTGTCATTTTCTGGTTGTACTTAAAAAACATCTTCGAATCCAAGGTTGAATGTTTTTACTGCTTTACTTGCCATGGCTAGCTTCCATTCTGCCTCGAAGTCCTTGTACAACTTATGTGTGTAAATTTCAGCAGCATGTTTCAGAAGTCCAGGTCCTTGTTCGGCTGACCTTGGTTTTCCTATTGATCCGCTGTATTCTTTGCTGGTTTCTATGTTTCTCCAGCTGTGTACCATTTTTTCAAAGATTGAGAAAAACTGTGTCAAGTTTGTTGTTTTGTTTGCACTGAAGCTGATTGCTTTGTTTGTGCTTTCGCTTCTCTGTGATGATAATGTCCCAGCTGAGAAGAAGTCTTTGCTCAATGCGGTACACCATTTCTCTCGTAGTCCGTATAGGCACTTGAACCTCTTATTGTCATGAAGCTGGTACTTATCCATCATAGAGTTCCAGCATCTCTGAATTCTTCTTCATTTGCGCATTTTTTCAAACTATGGTCGAATGCCATGCCAAATTCTTCATCGCTCTTCACTTTACCGTAGTGACTGATTGCATTCCGTTTCAAATGCCATAGACATAACCTGTGTTTTGTGTTGCTGAACACCTGGTACAAAAATTTGTTTCAGTATGAAACAACATACTTTATTTATGAAAGGTTACCATCTGCTATTGAAACATCATGCATAGGTATTTTATGTTCAAATTGATTTCAGTAAGTATCAAACAATTTTTCATGAAATTTAATTTCATAGTACAGGAGTATCATATATGATTTTTAGAAATGAATTTATGGTATCTGTATGACCATGCCCAACGAAAAAGCCAATCGACAGAGCAACATTGATGGCTATACCTCTCCCCAAGCGAAGAACATGTCGGGAAACCGCTGTTGGTCTACATATTAGCAAGAGTACCGTTCATCGGTGACAAACAAGGAAATTAAGAGCCATGCCAATGCAATTCATCCATTATTATCAAAAACAACCAAGCTAAAAAGAATGGAATGGTGTTTATCAAGGATAGAGTGCAACATGCAATTCAAGGATATGCACAACATCATTCATATTGATGAGAAGTGGTTCTACCTAACTGAATCAACCACAAGGTACTTACTTGCCCCTGAAGAACCCGAACAAGCATTACATACCCAAGTTGATGTTCTTATGTGCAGTTTGTAGGCCTATATTTGACCATGAGGGAAATTGTGTCTTTGATGGTAAAGTAGGTGTCTTTCCTTACACTGAATATGTTGCTACCAAAAAATGGTATCAAGAGGCCTATGGGAACCCTTGTTTTAACACCAATTAAGAAGATTAATAAGGAATGCATTAGGAAGAAACTTATTTATGATGTCATCCCTGCAATTAAAGCTAAGTGGCCTGCTTGGTTAAGCAAACATATCTCAATACGATAAGACAATGACCCATCCCATATACTGTCCAATGACCCCGAGTTCATAGCAGCTGCAAATTCATATGGTTTTACAATTAAAATGGTGTGCCAACCAGCTAAGTCACCATATTTAAACATCCTAAACTTGGATTTTTTTTGCTTCCATTCAAAGTTTACAGCATAAATCCCCTAGCACATACTTAGAGGGACTTTTACAGGTTGTATACAATGCTTTCGAAAGAAAGGATCCCAAATTAATTGACCAGATTTTCTTGTTTTTGCAAAATGTGATGATTGAAATCATGAAGGACATGGGGGAAATAACTATTTTAAAATGCCACATATGGGTAAGCAGAGACTAATTAAGTTGGGGATTTTTCCAAATAACTTGATTGTGGATTCTGAAACTGTAAGAAGCTGTTTAAAGGACCTGATTGCTGTTGGAAGGACTGGATAAGTTCAAGATCTCATGCTAAGCATGGAAATGGGCTGAAAAAGTTTGGCATGAAAAATATTTTGTAGGGTTGTGCTTGGAAATTTGTGTAAACATGCATTTTGGTTTTCTTAGTGATGTTTAAGGCTCAACCTTGTAAAATAGGGATGGTATTTCCCCTGTTTGATTTTGGATGTAAAATCAGTTTGTATGAATGAATCAATGCATTTTTTATTTAAAAATCCCCAAGTCTAAGATTGAAACAATCACAGGACTAAAGCCGCAAATACTGGTTTGGCACACTACATGAACATGCAAATTACATAACCACATCATTACGCCATCCGAAGGGATTTGAATGAACAAAACCAGGTTGCGTTCAACGGTTTTTTTTCATTCATTTCTCCTCATTATTAACAAGCTTTTAGAACTCGAAGTCATTAGAACAGTAAATCTCAGGCTGTTTTCAAATCATATGAATGCCCCGCCAAGAACAAATTAATTTTTTAACCGATAGGCATAGCTGCATAACATAAGAATCATACATCACAGCTTCATCATCGATAATGACCTACTATATCTACCGTGAATCAATTAATTAAATTGCAACCTAATCACACTACCCCGCCAAGAACAGCCAAGTCTTTAGACCCAACTGCATGACCGCAATGTGTCGGTCACAAACTCCTATCTCATGGCCTTATCAAATCCAATGCTCCATGTTATACACTTTCCTAATAGAATAATACACATAAAATAGAGCACGTAGTCAGATAACAATGCAGAAAGCTATTAGTCCAGACAATCCCACCGGACTGTATCACGGTTAAAAGTATTAGTCCAGACAGTCCCACGCGACTGTATAACAAATAAAAAATGACAGTCAACATAAGAACAATTCACATGATATATTTGCAATCCAGCAACAAAATATTAGACCAGAATGTAAGGTAACAAGTCAAATGCAGTTAATAATGTAAAAACAAATCCTGAATTTAACACTCGGGATTAATATAACCCATCATCAGTAATTAACCCATAGGCCGCAAGGTTAATCACCAGATTTTCTAGTTTCGTCATCCACTCCCTGCACGACAAAATAAAATATTAAAATGATTGCAACTCATAAGAACATTAGAGGTGGATAGAACTATAGCTAAAAAGCAAGATGAAACCTTAAGTAGTGCCTTCAAGCTGATTTTGGAAGGGTTTCCCTTTCTCATCTCGGGTGGCACGTACCCTTCAGGTTTTGGCAAATTCTCCCAATAGGATATACCATCAAGAACATCTTGGGGAAAATTATGCAAGGACCACTTTTTCTTGCCTTGAGTCATCTCTTTTTAGGCCAATTCCCCTGAAAATAGCACGATCCATGTTCATAGAATCCTGGTTCAACAAATTTGATGGTGTGATAATTAGTAACACCTTCAAGCTTTGGAAACCATTATGTATTTTCCCGACTCTCCTTATCAAGTACAAAGTTGATCTCCCGACTCTCCTTAGAATAATCAACAGGGATCTCTGATGACCATGAAGTCCAGTTAGCAAAGTTGATTGGACTGAAATGAGTGGCTATCAGAATATCCGAATCAGACATAGATCCCCAAAATGACTGTGAATCCTCACCCTTTTCACTGTCCATCAATACCTTAGAGCTTGAAGCTCCAGCACATGAGTGGGACAAGCGATTTGGCTCATCACTAGGTGTACCCATTAAAAAGAGTAGGGGCTGTGATGGTAGAAAAGACAACATCAAAAAAAATATCACAACATGATTAACTGAATGAAACAAATCGATACCAACTACAGACATGTTCAATCAATAAGCTCAATCAAAATCTGAAATACAGATTAAGTGAACAAGGTAGTACACATGCAAACATTTCACACACACAAAAAAGACCATTAGTTGTAGACATCCCAAAATCAAAAGATTAGACACACATTCAATAAACAGGGCAGTACACATTAATTGATACCCAGGCAAATGAAATTAGAAAGTAAGATATGCATAGGGCCACAACAAAAGCACAAAAAAGGACGGGTCTAAACCAGAAGTTACAGATGCAAACATTTAACACACAAAAAATGAAGACCAACAGTTTTATATAATAAGTAATAGAGACAAATGTGTAATCAGCTAAGCATATTACTTTCTAACAAGTAGATTCCTTAACAACATATTGTGGTAATCAGTTTCATAAACGATGTTGGATAACTCAACTTTCAAGTGTTTAGCAACATTATTTAGACAACTAACAAACTAAGAAAAATTAAAACAATAGATTGTGACAAAACCCAAACCATATATCCCTATCTTAGTTTTTTTCCAGTCAGAAGATGAACATGCATTAAGGGTAGACAAACATAAACCCAACCCTGCACATAAAACCCTAAAATAATCATCAAATAACAACACCTGCATACAAATCGATCAAAAAGTTAATCAAATCTACAAATCCGTCAACAAGAAAAAAAATTATTTGTTTAAAACAATTTTCCTATATAGATCTACGGAAACCCTAACCCCATAATAAAAAAATGATGAAAAATAAAGAATGAAAACTGCAAAAAAAAAGGTATGAACTCGAATTATTCAAACCCCGGCTAACACAATCAAAGCTTGGAAGGGGTATAGAAACCCAAGGGTTTGAAAATCCCGCTAAGAACACATCAAAAGTACAAACCGGTCAACAAAAACTCATATTCTTTGTTCGAAAATGCATTTATCTTTCAGATCTATGCAAACCATAACCCAAAAATGAGAAAACTTGCAAAACATTGAATCAAAAGAAAAAAATATGCATAACCCAAGTCTTCAAACCCGAAGTTACACCATCCGAACTTGGATGGACTTTAGAAAAACCAAGGGTTTGACAAACCCAGTTTCAAAATCAAACAAATTTGGGGGAAAAAACTAAGCACGAGAAGCTAGATGTAACGACGGAATAAGAATATGTGCAAAAATAGGGGGATTTTCGGACCTGTGATGATGAGGAGGAAGGGTTTCAGGAAAAGATTCTAGAGGAATGGAGAGGAAAGGTAGAGAGGAAAAAGGATACATTGGGATGGAGAGAATTTTTGAGAGAAAATAGATGATAAGATTTGAGAGAAAAGAGATGATAAGAGGTGTGTTGGATAATTAATTATCTGTGGCTATTAAAGACAGAGCCATGTGTTTTGCTGTAAGTTGGCCACTTCAAATCATCGCCTAAACCCTAGCCTTAATAAGCTCAGGCCCATCTGTGATTTCAACAAAAATAAAGGATATTTTAGTATTTTTGGACCAAGTCAACTAGGCCATTTTTTGCAAAATCAGAAATTGCAATTTGAGCTGGGACAACCCAATTAGGAAAGTGTGCAGTTTGAGCTAGGACGGAAGGAGTATAGAAAAGTGCATATATAACACTACATAATTAATGAAAGTGCACATATAACCCTGTAGTGCAAATATAATATTTTCCGGCAGTTTGAGGTTGGATTATGATGAAAAGAACAATTTTCCCCTCCATTTTCATTACGCAGCTTTTCCCCTTTTTTGCTATCATCTCTGCTTCTTCGATCGACCACCATCTCCGACTATCTATCATCTTTGTCGCTCCGATCTCCGCCGCCAGAGCCCGCCATTCACCATCGTCAGTCTGCTCTGATTGTCATAACTCAGAATCCTCATCGTTCTTCCCCGACGTATTTCATCAGAGCCGCGCACACTAAAAACCAGCAAGAACTGCTCCATCATCTTTGGAAAGTTCTTGTTCTTCGATTATCTCTGGTCGCATCTTTAGATTCCCGTTCAGCGCAAGACACACCGACGAACGAAGTTCAGCGCAAAAGACAATCTTTGCGGGAATGAAGATAGCGCGTGGTATTCATGCGCAAGACATATTCAGGCGCATGCATCTCATATGCAAGGCATTGGAAGGAGTGTGTTGCACGCGCAAGGCATTGGAATGAGCGTGCTGCACACGCACGAAACACAAGTGTCCAATCTTTATCTCGTGAGCTGCTCTTTATAACGATTTAGGGTTTAGAGCCAATCACCAGGAGGTGGTGGTGGTGGTGGAGGCAGCGTGGTGGTCCTTGTCTGGGCGTCGGCTTCACGACGGGGTGGCGAGGTGGAACAACTCCTCCTTGTTCGCCAGGTAAAAGTTCAATATGATTGGATGGAGGATTTGAAGTTTGTGTGCGTTGTGTGTGTGATTTAGTTTTGATACGAGTTGCGATCTGAGGCATGTGTTAGTCGGATTGACAAGAATATTATGGTTGTATTATGTTGTTGATTGATTGGTGGTTGGAGGTGGCAGCGATGGAGGGGTGAGGCGGTGGTGGAGGTGGTGGAGCAGCGGTGGGGCAAGGCTATTTTGGTCTTTTAGATTTTTGTATTTGGCTCAAAGGGCATTTTTATCATTTCTGATCTGTCAACGGCCAGAAATGACTAGTCAATGCCAAAATATAGCTTTTAGGATTTTATTTGTACTTATGTAAAGTAGTTAGAGTTATATCTGCACTAAAAATTATCCCAGAACTATATTTGCACTTTCTCAATTATATAAGGTTATATTTGTATCCCTTATGTATATTTAAATGTAATAAAATTTAATATTTAAAAATACATGATACAGAACATATGTTTATCCCAAGCACCGTGTAATATAAATTGTTTGTTTTCTGTCTGTTAACCAGGGATATTGGAGTTATTTGACTAACCTAAACTCAGGTTGGCTCAAAATAACATACCAATATTTTTAAATGTTATTGATTTTAATCTTCAATATACATTATCAATCATAACTTGTTAAAATATATAACTTCTAAACCTACATTTAAAACCACACACATATATATTCCATTGTACTATATCTAAATGCAATTAGTATGCAGTACCACTGGGATGGAGGTGCATAGTATACATGTAATATGTGCAATTCATTACTAATGTCAGTGCTTACAATATTTACATAATAATTACTTAGTAAATACAACAATGCATAATCTCAAATAAGAGAATGAACGTCCTTAAAATTTAAAATGCACAAAATATCCATAGGGATGCTTATTGTACCCTAGGGATACTACATACATACATATATATATATATATATATATATATATATTATGAAAAAAATCAAATATTCATATAATCTGAAATAACAAAATATTTAGGTTTTTTGTATTCAATGAGTACTTTTGATAGAAATATGTATACATATTATTTATTTATTTATTTATATGAAAACAATCTTATTTTAGACCGACTAACTGTTAAATAAGGACATTTTATGATTAGTGAGACGAATAAGGCCATTTGATATTTACTTTTATTTATTGCAATGAGATATTTTAAAAATGAATCTTAACACAAATAATTTATTTTTAAATAATGTGAATGAAATATTATAAAAATAATCTATTTTTATTGTATTCAGTATTTAAATATTTCTAACTAAATTAATTATTTTATTTCATAACTCATATAGGTTTTCTTAGATAGCTAAATTTTAAAATTTTAAATAAAATTATTTGTTTTCAATTGAAATGTAAAACACAAAAAATACATAAAATTTAATATTAATATTTTAATTAATAATATCGCGCATTCCACTAATGCTTATTAAAATTTCTAATTAAATATGGCTGAATTTTTTTATATAAAAAAAGTGCAAATTTGGCCGTGTTGGAGGGAATATAAATTTCGTGGAATTTACAGCTTCCGCGGTAACACAAATTCGAACAACTTCATTAAGCCTGACAGGTGGATCTAGCCTGTGTCTGTCTATCATCTTCACACGTGGAGCCATTCACCTAACTACGCGTGGGGCTCAAACGCGCACACACGCACCAAGTTCCTCCCTAATGCTTCAAAATACTCATCTATTTTAAAGTTATTTTAACGCGTGTTTGATGAAATTGTGCTTATAAATAATATTGAATTATTTTAAACGTATGACTTATTTATAAAGCATGAGAAATCAAATTTCGATTTTCCTTTAAAAATTATGTATACCTTCAACCTAAGCAGCTTTTTAGGAGTTTAGCAACAGGTAAATAACTAATTACATTATAAGCAAAACACTTATAAGTCATGTCAGCACACACTGAGTGGATTAATAGTTTACTCAATATCTTCACCCAATAAGAGACACTTCATCTTTTTATTGTATTTGATATATTTTTCTTTTTTTTTAGTTTATTTTATATTTGTACACTATCCATCTTTTAAAAGGTTATTTTTATTATCATCACTCGTTTAATTATATTTTTCTAAACTCAATTCAATCCAATCATTTCATTCATCATAAATGCCAAACAATTAAATTTATGGTGCAAAATATAGAAAAACAAAAAGAGTCGGTTTGTGGTGGTGGTGGAGGCTATGGTTTTGGGCGGGGTCGATGGGCGGGGCTTGTTTGGGCTAGGGTTTTGGGTGGAGAAACATAGGTGGTGGCATGGGTAAAATAATATTTAGAAATTCATATTTCAATCGAGGGCATTTTGTCATGTAAAGGTCAACGCCGAAAGTGCCACATGAGGGTTATATTGGCACTATCATTAAATACTCATGATTTTTTTTCTACTTTTAGAAAAATGAGGGTTGTAATGGCACTTTTGCAACTGTACATGATTATATTAGTATTTTGCCCTATTAAAAAAGCACAAATTTAAATCTATACCGCCTAACCATTAGATAAACCTATTATTTTATAATGAAGATAACGAATAAAGCAGTTTGACTTTTGATTCTATTTATTTCAGTGAAATTACTATAATTTCAAATGGTTTTAAAAATACATATCAAAACATAAATAATACGTAAAGTATTATTTTAGACTGATTAACCACTAGATGAATCATTTTATAATTGATGTAATTAATAAGATATTTGATATTTAGTTTTGCATGGTTTTGATTTTTTAAAAAATGTAATGCAATATATAAATAATTATAATTTAACCCTAAAAATATTAAGAAAAATGTGTATTTTTAACCCTATGTTTTGGTCGAAAGTGCCAATACAACCTTGTAAAATCTGAAAGTGCAAATTCAACCCTATGTTTTGGTCAATATTTCCAATCTAACCCTTGCAACCAAATTGTGTCCGGAATTATTTAAAGTGACCATTATACCCCTTTAAAAATATCAAAAAACAAGAAAAGACAATAGTGCTCCCCCAAATCTACACCCACCGCCACCGTTGCTCCACCGCCAACTGCCACTGACCGCTACCGCTTCGCCGCCGACCGGGTTAGATCATCTCTATCATAAAATCAATACATGTACATGTAATTAGAAGCAAATTATAGGAAATCAGCACTTGTTTGGTTTCTACCATACTTATGAGGATGGTCTGTTTCTAATGCTACCTGGTATGAGATCCAAATTGGTGACTCTTTGGAAATGATGCATTCCATTTTCCCACTCTCATTCGTACACTTTGATTTTAAAATAATTTGTTGTCCATCTAATGTCGATTACAAGAAGAGAAGATACATCTTGTCCATTCTTGTCCAAGATTTAGAACACATTGAATCCTTTTACAAGAAGATACATGCAAGTGGGAAAAAGCATTTCCCCTGTCTCAGCTTAAATTACCCACTTACTTTATAGCACTACTCTCTATCAAAGTTTTACCGCATATTTGAATAGATATATGAGACATAATATTGTCGTATGTGATATTGTTGAATTCGCCGTAACAAGTAGTTTCTATAAAGCAACTTTTTGTTTGCCGTTATTATATGTAGTTAAACATATTAATGGTCAAATATGTTTCTTGAACGGTGTGCAATAATTATGTTGTAATTTAAGTTGAGACGGAGGGAGTAATGAAAAAATCCAGTTTGGATATCATGCTTATTGTTGTTTCTGTTTGATTTATAGGAAGATTAAACTATCAGGATTAATAAGTATAATAAGACAGTGGCGTTGAAGAGTAATGAGCATAATAAGATTGTATGGTATCAAATTGACACTAGTTTTTTTATGATAGTGGTAACCTTATTTTTTGTACATAAGTGCTGAATTGACCCTGCATTTTTTTTGCTAAAGTGTTGATCTAACCCTGTCATTTTAATAGAAGTGCCGATCTAACCCGGTCGACAGAGATGGAGAAGAAGAAGAAACCCAGGGGTAGAATGGTCATTCAATCTTTAGTTTTAAGCCTAGGGTAATTTTGTCTTTTCATATCTGGTAAATACCCTAATTCCTTTAGCTCACGCCGGAATAGTGCAATTTGGGTAAATTTGCACCATTGTTCAAAATCCAGTGTTAGTTTTTGCACTTTCATATTTTACAAGGTCATATATGCATTTTTGAAATTTAATAGAGTTATTTATGCATTTTACCCAATTATTAAAATCAAGATTTTTACCATTCATCTGGCCGGTTATCAGTTAACTTTACTTACTCTAAATAATTATAATATAACCCTAAAAATGATTGAAATGAAATTTTTAATGATTGGTAAATTATTTGAAAAGACCATATTTCCACATGCTTGAGAAAATACATGGTTTAATTAGAATAGTAACATGTAAAATATTTTAGTTGCAATATTAAAATTAATTATGCAATGTGCAGTAGTTTTAAATTTCATGACCCGATTAATGCAATTAAAAAATTTTACCTTTATTTTTTATAATCTATAATTTAAATGTTAATCATTTTATAATTTATGAAAAGTCTGCTCTTGAAGAAATGAGCTTTTAATGATTAGTCCAACGGTTAAACACAGGAAACTCTCTCTTTAAAAAGATTAAAAAAAGAGTGATACCAGTAGGAAAACGTAGAAACTACGTAGATCTTCTTCTTCGTCTATAAATAACAGCAGCGCAGTCGTTCACCTGGAAGTGTTGCAACGGTGGCGACACACGCGCGATAGCAGAGAGCCAATCGACTCAACATCAATTACCGTACAGGAGTTGCGGAAGACTAGGGTTCGCATGAACCCCCGATTTGAGACGCCGCCCCTTCCGATTAATTTCAAGAATTCCCATCTTCCCCAATTGTAAACCCATGGACTCATCATTTCTTCCCTCCAGCTTCGACATATTTGAAATCTACCAACGTTATTGCGGTAATTTCCCCCCTTTTAGGACTCTTTAGAATCTTTAGATTATAGTCTTCGTCCTGTTTAAAAATCTCTTCATTTCTTTCCTTCCAACATGTTCGTGTTCTAGTTCTCGAATGTTATCTTCTTCAAATGAAAGCTGAGTGAATTTATGTTGTCAAGAACATGACATATTGAGTTGACTGCCCCCGGCAGAGATTACCTCAGGATTACCAAATCATGGCGGATGCGCAAGACAGGCATTGGCGCAGCTATTAACGATTGTGGAATCTAGTCCACCGGAAAGGTACGCACATTAGAAAATCCTGCGAACTATATCATGATACTTCAAATTGGTTAGCTGAACTACTTTTCATGTACCAGGTTTTCGATTTTTGAAGAAATATACAAACTTATGGTGCGGTTAGATTTACAGGTAAGCATGCTTTGTCTTTCATTGTGCTACTGCTTCCGAATATTTGTTTCTTCCTTTCTAGAAAGAGAGATAAATAATTTAGGTAGAATCAAGGAGTGTATTTTTTTTGTCTGACTATGAGGAGTTTCCTGGGCAGTATAGTAAGGTTAGCCCGCAAAAAGAAGCCCTGTTCTGATATAGATCATAGAATTGGCTCTTTGTTTTGTACTTGTACATCTTACTTGTTTTAGGATTCTGTAGGCAGGCAGGTGTTTACTTGTTCTCAATCTTTATCTGTGCAGGCAAATTTTTCGGAGTTTTCACGATTTTACAATTTTGTATTCTTCATTTGTCGAGAAAATGGTCAGAAGAGCATCAGTAAGTAAAAAATGACTAATGAAAATTCCTGTGTTTTCGTGTTCATGAACTTTATTGAAGAATCCAAGATGGCAAACTTAACCTCATTCTGCTTCAATCTTCTAATTTTCAGCTGTCAGCCGGGCGGTCATGGCTTGGAGATTAGTTTTGGCTGGTAGGTTCCATATTCTCAATCAATGGTGCAACTTTGTTGAGGTGATTAAACTATCGCCTAAAAATCAATGTGGTTACTAATATTATTTTAATCGTCATGCTACCTTTATTAACCTATCTCTATGTTGTAGACAAATCAGCGACATAATATAACTGAGGACACATGGAAGCAAGTGTTGGCCTTCAGCCGCTGTGTACATTACAATCTTGAAGGGTATGACCCTGAAGGTAGTTATTAGTAATAGCTGCCAATTGATTCATATTCTTGGGTTGTCAAACCAGCTTTTGTAAAAAGTTGTATTTAGTATTCGCTGCCCTTTCTGCATTTAGTATATCAAGGATTTGTATATGTCAGTGCCTGCCTTGACCACCCATTTCGAGCTTGTCTTTATAAAGCTGCTACCCTCTCTTGCAGGAGCTTGGCCCGTATTAATTGATGAGTTCGTTGAGCACATGTACAGGTTTGTTTCTTCTGACCTTCTCACGTCGTCTGCTTAAGATTTTCCAAAATAGGATAATGTGTTGCTCTTAGCTTACAAGGTTTGTATGAGTAAGAATTTTTATAGTAACAGAGTGCCATATCATTTGTAATTGACCTTTGATTATGGCAAAAAAGTGAGCTTTTGGCTAATGCAGAGCTCCTGTATTGTTCAAGTTATGTTAGACCTGGAAATTTTACTAGTTCATACAACTAATGTATTTTCACAGTTAAAAAATTGAGCAACTGTCAGCAGACAGCTAATATATATATTCAAAGTTCAGAATTGAGTAATTATCAACAGATGTAATGTCAGTATTGATTGGCGTCATGTCAAGCTCTCTGAATTTCATCTCTATCTACTTTTATCCGTACCTCCTTTTTTTAACACCAACAGTGAATGATGAGAGACTTCACTCTCTTATACACGGCATATAAATGCATACAGTGGCTAGTGTTGACACCACATTTCTCTGTCTTGCAGAATAAGGAATAATGCTCGAAGTCTGCCTGGGAGTTGCAATCATTTAGATGCACGACCGGCCGATCTTTCTGGTATTATACCTAGCATCATGGAGAATATTTCCTTTTATTCAAGTTGAATTTTCATTACTTTTGTCTTCCCCCCTGTTTATCGGCATGTTATTAATACAGCAGGGCTGGAAACGCTGCCAGGATCAAAGAGGAAATCTTGTGACAACCCATTTGAAACATCAGAAGAGTATTTTAATTGGAACGCAATAAGAATTTCAAAGAGAGGAAAGCCTAACGATGGCAACGTATGTATGAACTGTGAGAAGGATAATAATGGCGGAGGAAGTTGTTCGGATGAATGCATGGAAATGGCAAAGCAAAATAACCCATTGGGATGCTCCAAGTCACCATGTGCTGTTGACGGCTGCCTGTCAAAGGGGTTTGCTGGGCTTCTCTTTGATAGAGTATCCTAGATGTACATACCGATGGAGAGGACCGTATGTTTGTTGTGTATTAATTTGATTTATAGTTTCTCAGAGTCTTTGGAGTTTGCTCAGAGCTTTGATGAACCCTTTTGGCATCTTTTTGAAATTCTTCCGCGCGTGTGATGTATCAGATACTATCAAGTGCGATGATGCTATTCTTGGTAGTAGAAAAATCAATAAAAACATGGTTCCCGGATGAGATTTGGCTGTGCATCTTTACTCAATCAGTCTTGTTTGCTGGATCATGCAAGTAGCTGAAAAGTTGTGGCATACATTTGACACATTTCTTGATTCTTATTTTGGCTAAATACATGTTCACAAGACTCTACAGGATACGAGGAAAGGGAACAAAAAGCCACCGACCTAACAAATTCTCACTATATAAGAGTGGACAGAAAATTGTCCCGAGAGCTAGCCGATACCTAGGATTCATGCAAAGGCAAAGCATTTTTCAGTCGTCAATTTTGTCAAACTCACCTTGCCCACATTAGCTTTCAAGCTCTCGGCTTTAACCAGATCAAATGTGGCATAGGTGCTTCTTAGTTCCTACAGCTACCTATTCGCATCCAAGTTTTATGCATCACCATTGATACTTGGCTGCGACAAGAACTTCCTCGTATTTCTGAGCAGCGGTATCCCAACTTAAATTCTGCATCATACCACGTCTCTGTATCCCTTCCCAGCTGTTTCTGTACTCCCGATATGTGTATAAACAGTTCCCTAATGCATGAATAAGTTGACTCACGTCTGCCCTGTCAAATGTCCACCCAAGACCCGACTCTTCATATGGATTGAAAGGCTGCACGGTATCCCTGAGACCCCCGACAGCATGAACAACTGGAACGGTACCATAAGACATAGCATAGAGCTGATTCAGTCCACAAGGTTCAAACCTTGATGGCATCAGCAGTATGTCTGCGCCGGCAGTTATCCTGTGCGCTGTCTTCACAGAGAAACCGACCCACCCCCTGACCCGATCGTTGTACCGCCCTTCAAAGTGCCTAAGCATTTCCTCGAGGTCGGGTCTACCAGTACCAAGCATGACTAACTGTACATTCTGGTCCATCATCCAAGGAACTGCTTCAGCTATGAGATCCACGCCTTTCTGGTCGTCAAGCCTTCCAATGAAACCAATCAATGGGACATTATCGCGGACTGGCAAACCTAACTCCTTTTGCAAAGCTTTCTTGCACCGAGGCTTGCCTGTTTGGAAGGTGTCTAAGGAGTAATTACAGTAACCATCAGATTGAAGGTGGACATCCACCTCGGGGTGCCAATCATCAGTATCGATCCCATTAACGATGCCCGTGAGTTTCCAGTCATTCTCGCTGATTACCCCGTGCAGTCCCCACCCACCTTCGGGGGTTTTCACTTCCCAAGCGTATCCATGACTTACAGTCACAATGCGATCAGCCATCTTTATACCAGCAGCAAATATATTGAAGTGCTCACCTCCTACAGGATCATAGAACTTGAAAAGATCCAAGTAGTGTGGAGGAAGCTCCGCGAACGAGAAATCGCTCACTGGACCACGACCCTGGCAGGTGCAGAAGTAAGAGAATGGACAAAGAATCAATATCACCTCATCAAGTACCTTATAGAGTCAATCATTAGACAATCAAAGTACAAAGCGATCACCAAAACATTAGTTGTGGCTAAGATGTTGGGGAACCAACCTGGTGAGCCATGTTATGAATCACAAGAACAGATCTTGTGTATTTCATTAATCCGTGGTCACGGTAATAGGCTTTCAGATACACGGGAAGTAATGCTGTGTGCCAATCATTTGCTATGAAAACCAAATTTCCGTCGCCATAACATATCCCACCACAAGGAACATGCCAAGGGACCTAAATAAATCAGTACAGATGATGTCAAACTACAGGGAGTAGGTTTGTCAGTCTTCACTGATGGGATGCAATATGAAAACTCACTGACTGCCATGCTTGTTCACAAAACTTCAAAAATGTTAATGCCACCGCTCTAATATCACAGATTTCCTTAGAGAGTTAACTTTAAGCATCTCATTGTTCATTTCTTGTTACAATCATTAGTTGATCCAACTGTGGTCCCGGAGGGTTGACCAGTAGTGGATTCCATTAATATCGACAATGAGTATTAAGAGAAATATAAAACCATGACATCCCTAAAGCCTCATATTTTGTCATCATACCTCAATAGCAGCTTTGCAGAACAGAACCATGCGCTTTAAGATATCCTGGAACATGCAATAGTAAAAACAATGAGCACGAGCACATTAATAAATCAATTGGAAAATAAAAACATTCTTCAATGATTTTGTTAACACACAGTTCATATAAGTTGATTGATCGGCTCACTAAGGATATACTATGTTTTTTAAGCAAGCTGTTTACAGAAACACATGCAACAAAAATTATTGAATCCTAAGTGGAGGTTTTGAGGCCAACTGTGAAGACAATAACATATTTTATGAACAACATACATGAACAAAGACTGAGAAATAAAATTCTCAAAAAAGGAGAAAAGAGTCCGCCAACCTCTCGCTTGCCACCATATATGTTGTTCTCTATGTGCCGGAAAATAGGGGCATCGATGAATACAAAGTCTACACCATCGATGAAGGTTTGAAAGTAATTCACCTCCATATCCTACGATTGTAAGGCACTAGTAATCAGGTAAGAGAGACCAAGTCATACGCCATCAACAGAGAAGAATCAGAAGATACAATGGGGTACACCTTTCCGATATTACCTGACCATCTACCCGATACATCTTCCTGACCCCTGTGTCTTGAGCATTGGCATAATTATTATAACGAGGAACAACTACCTGCAGATTAAAGCAACCGAAGATTCATTTCCTTTTTCAATTCCACAAGATAGAGGCAGTATAAGTATCTCTCGGAAGCATCAGGGAAAAAGATATTTCAACATCCAAACTCAGCTCTAATCCAATATTAACAGTGCTTAAAGGAAAAGAATCAATGAGATTTTACCATGACTCTATGTCCACGCCGAGCCAAAGCTTTTGGTAAAGCTCCAGCAACATCAGCAAGTCCACCTAAGGAAAATGTAAAAGCATTAATGGTAAGCTCAGGCGCAAGTTGCATAAATGTACAAAGCTATAGGCTCATGGGACAATAATCATGTATACCTGCAGACATCTAGGCAAGGGAGTTTGATTATATACAAAAAATATGATTTCACTCAAACTTCCAGCAACTAAAGATGATTCTACTCTAGAATAACTACAATAACTATTCCATATTGTGGACCCGGTAGTATGGAAACATGACTTACCAGTTTTCACAAATGGGGCACATTCTGCCGCTACCATAATAATATTCATCACATTCGCCCCAGCCAGTGGAGGGGGTTTTGCATCTTCCCTCTTCGAATCCTCCTTACGAGCAGTCACAATTTGTGGGCTAGATTCCTTAACATCGCTATCTCGTTTCTCACCTTTAAGAGGCACGCTTGCATTGTACTCAAACATCGAAAAAGGAACATCAGACTGGATCTTTTTCCCAGGAGCCTCTTTCAAATTCTTGCCAGCGTCAAGATTCAAGGACTGATTCGAATACGAGTTTGTCCGTGATTTCAAGTGAGCAGAACCTTCATCATTCAACTGCCGAGTAGAGCTTGCACTTGAGTAACCTCCTTCGGGAGGCAACTCTTTTCCAGGTGCCTTAGCCTCTCCACCACCAATCGGCGAGTTCTTCTTGAGCTCATTTTCTGTGGACCGGACACTCGCAGAATCAAGACTCGAAGCAATGTCATCCTCCTCCTCATCATCATTGTCAATGATGCTACTTTTTATGGCAGAAACTAACTTCTTCCTCTCTTTTATCTGCAACAAGCAATAAGCAACTCAAAACTTGCAACAAATCAGAGGTCCATCAGAAACACGCAAATAATCAGCATAACCATAACCTGATCGAGCAAGTTCTTCTGCACTTCCAAGACCTTCTTGCTCTTCGCAATCGTAGCTTGCAGAGCATCCTCGGAATCATCCCCATTCTCAGCGCCTCCAGAGCCGCCGCCGCTAGTGGCGTTCACGTGCTTGATCACTAACTTCCGAGTAGTCCTGCAGCCCCGGCAAAGAGAGAGCCTCCCGGCGCCATTGTAGAGAGGGAAGCTCGGGCGCCGGGCATTCCCAGCTTGCAAGATAACGGTGCTATCTACTACAGAGTCGATCACAAAAGAAAGGGATGCCATTGAAAACAGTGCCACTGGGAACAGAGGGAAATGAGGTATTGATTAATGGGGACGGTGCAAAGCCGGAGCTCCGGTTCCGAAATGTGGTGCATATCCGGGAAGTGCTTAAACGGGTGGTGTTCGTGTCTCCACATGGGCCTACTCTTACCCTTACCCATGGGCTTCCAAATATTTCATTGTCATCATAATATAACACGTGCCAATTATGCAATTTAAAATAAAATAAAATACAGAAAGTCTCAGGAAATGCGATCTGTCCAAACGTTTATCGAAAATTCATGGTAATTTTTACCTTAAATGTTATAATTTTCTTTATAAAATTTAAATATTGTATTTTAAAAGTTAAAACAAGTAATAATGTGTATTTGATACGAAAATATAAACATATATGACATTTTCACAATATATAATAATATTCACATATTTTTTACCGTTTATATTTTTACATTCAAATACATATTATTACTTATTTTTATTTTTAAAATATAATATTTAAATTTTATAAAAAATATAATTTTTAAGATAAAAATTACAATTAACTGTATATAAACTTGTGTACGTGCCGTATTTCCATAAACATTTCATTGAAAAGGTCCATATCATTATGGTGAGCTTTTTCCTCAATATTGCCACACAGTGACTATCTAAAGATCCTCCCTTTTATGGTTGAATTCTTTTCTTTACGTTTGGAGTAAAAAGTTGCAAAACTTTAAGTCTTGGACCGTGGATCCCAAAAGAGAAAGGAGGAAAAGCTGAAATACAATGGCCCATCTAGCCCTTCAGTAGCCCAGTTTATTGTTCGAACTAAGTGATATTATTTGAATATATATGCTAATAACAGTTAAGGGACTTGAAACGATAAGAATTCGTATAAGCTACACCTGGGATAGACTAGAGTTTAAATCCCCAGGGAATAAATGGGATAACAATCTACCCTCTTTATATATTTATGGAAATATAGTCAATCATAATCACTATAACATGTACTAAGTTCATCTAAACTAAATTTTTATGGTGAATTGAGTCTTGGTTCAGTGGTTAATCTACATTTTCTATAACAGAGATGTTCAAGGTTCAAGTCACACCCCTAGCAAGAATTGTGAATATTAGAGCAATTTCATGTTAGGAATTACCCCGTTGTGGAACCGTGTCAGTGGGACCTGCTATGGTTTCTCAGCCTGAAGGTGCGATTATGGTGATTTCGACTTTGGTAGTGGTGGTTCGATGGTTGTGCAGCAGCTGAGTGTTCTTTAGAGGGCATCCCCAACTATTTAAATGAATGACCTTTCAAGACTTCACTAGGTTTCAGGAACGGTATAATTTGCATTAAAGTACTTCTTTTGATTTTGTTAAACAAATACTTCTTCCACCTCACCGGAAGTTATTCAGTTAGTCAAAATCAACTAAGTTTAATCTTAAAACTTTGTTAATATATAAATGAAGACATTATCATACAGCGTAACATATACTTTTAAAACATCAACCTTTTATAAATTGTAATCGTACATAATTATAAATATTAACCGTCAAATATATTTTAATTCAACCATTAAAAGTTTAGCCATGAAACTTCAATCAGATGGAGCATAATTAAGTAAGAAAAACAATCCTAAACTAAAATGAAGAATCTTTTGCAACACTTTTGTAGGGTACAACATCAGGAACAGGAGGAGGGGAAGAAATTAGCATCATCCTTTATCCTGCACAATTTTCTTCCGCTAGTGTCTATATGGGACAACTTGCTTTTGCACCAATCAAGTTGGGACGTGGAAACGGCCGACATTTGTAGCACACGTTTAACCATCTTCAAATCGATCATTGTAAACAGAAAATCGTCAACTTTTTGGTGTTCAATCTCCACCCGAGCTGCTTTCTTCCACCAGCTCTCTTTTTTGCGTCCCAAAATTTCCACCAATTGCTCTTTCTGCTCACGAAATATGACACAGCTTGTAACAAAACCACCATATTTTTTTCTTAGTGAGGGTTGTCCTAATTATACTTGCACAGAATATTTTTCATGTGGCAAAAGTTTGATAGTTTTGACAGGGAAAAAAGATTTTGTGCAGTTTTAACCGAGATGGAAGGAGCACAAGAATTGCATGCATTACCTTTCTGACAATTTTTCTTAAGTCATAAAGAAGTTCCAAATTTCTGGGATCTTCAACAGGTGGATCAGTATCACATAAACTGTTCTTGAGCTTCTTCCATGTGGAATCTTTTGTGCCTGCAGCCTTGACAAATAGCCAGAATATCCTTATGCAATTTTCTACGATCTTCAAAACTTGGGCTGCTTTCACGTTCATAGCATCTTCAGTTATCCCATCATTTTCTGGGACATTAAAATACACAGCCAAGAATATTTTATTTGTTTATCTTTCACCAACTTTGAATACAAATCTGTCTAAAGTTAAAACATTGAGTATAAAAAGACCAGCTTGTTGAATTTTAAAGCCTGTAGTTAGTCACCATTCACCAACATGGCAGTATAAAAAATGAAGTCTATCAAAAGGGGAAAGCAAGTCTTTTTCTACATGGGAGCATGCTTGATTCTACATTAATACTTTATTGGCCCTTGAGTAAGAGATCTTATCCATTATTCTTCATCAGCATAAGGATATTAGTGTACCCAACCTCTACTTCTGAATGAGATATAATGAGTATGTTTGGTGGAAATATACGCCCGACTGGGCTCTAATACCATATTAAAGTAACGCGTTTTTATCTTAAAACCAATTGGTAGTAACTACGGGTAACCCATGACTTTGTTTTATGAGTTATAACTTCGTACACAGCCAATGTGGAACTCTAACGGCTTAAATGGAGAAGAACATACTATGCTGGTTTGATTGAGGAAAGTTCTTACCAAGAGGGCATGGAACTTGTGGCACTTGGAGAAGTTTTTTGTGAGAAAACCTTCTTTGGACATAAATCAATTGCCTTTCACCTGTCATGTGAATCATGTCCTGATCTTCAACAAACCTTTCCAGCAAAATATGGAATTCTTGAAATCTCTCAGCAGTTTCCTTACAGAAGAATCTGTCCTGATCGGAGCTTGCAATAATCGCTTCAACTTTCCGATATTGATGGTGCAATGCATCCCATGATAAGCATGATTGAGCCACATAAACCAGCTCAAAATCACTTTTCAGGCTTCTCACAAGGTTCTCTCTGATCACCTTATCAAAAGGGCTGCCAAGTTGCACTCTTTGGATTGCATCTGACCAATTTGAACACAACCAAACCATTAGTGTCATAACAAGAGACCAGTCAATGATGAACTTAAATCAGAACATCACCTATTCCGTGTAGTCTGTCGCAGCTGAGAAGATCGAACCATTTCATTCTTTCTTCATACTTAGCATGGACTGAATCTACTTCAGCAATCGCGTTTCTGTCAACAATCTCTGATTCAGCCTGTCGAAGTGGGATGCAGATTGGCGGTGGAAGTTCATCACTATGCACAACATCCACATTCAGTTCCAGGGGGGGTAAATGTAAATCAGCTGGAGAAATGAAAAGTTCCCCATCATGATCCGGGCTCAGTTCCGCGGATGATGGAGAGTTGCTAGTGCTACTGCATTTGCAAGAGTCATCAAGCTGGCTCAAGCTTGGTTTTTCTTGGATGAGTACTTCATTGTCTTGGTCGAGTTCCACTTCAAAAACAGAATCTACATCATAGTAAGTCTCGACGTGAAAAATTGCGCCGTGGCATGGCTTAGCTGCTGTTGCACACACAACAACCTGATTATGAATGCTGGGAATTTGTAGAACCTCATCATCCTCCGCTGCCTCCCCTTCATTCGGAGGCCGGGATGCGTAAAGGAAAGCATCAAACTTGAGGAATCTGAGAATTTTAGAGCAATAGCTTGAAACTAGCAAGATGAATTGGCATAAGAAATGGATTAGGTTCAAGCACCATTTACATAGAATCTTGATCCATATGATAATCTGGCAGAAACAGAGAAAAATGGGATGAATGTAGAAGCTTAGATAGAACCATTTTAAGTACCCTTCCGGGATAAGTGTTGATTCAATAATTAACCAACAGCGAGCTAGGTGAGCCATTCTTGGATTGGGCGTACTGTGCATCTCTATCTATGGCTTTTCTGTACAGATTATTCATTCTTAACTGTCTAAACATATTTGTTATGGAAAAAAAGATTCAGGGTAGTTAATTGGTTGAAACCTCCCTGCAAATCCATTGCACCGTTCTCTTGATAGAGAATTAATACAATTATAACATTACTATCCACATCAATGAGTCAGAACTAAGAAAAAAACATCTTTGGGAAATTTCATCTTCATTTCTAAGAGTGGACATTAGATAGGATAACCAACGAGTGTTAAAGTCTTTGTGATACAGGATTTAGGATGGACCAGATGAAAGTTCATGGTCAAATTCTAGTTTTCATTATAATTTGTAGATTTTTTGACACAGGATTTTCGTTGATGATTATGTTGTTTATGCACAACTAAGACAAAATAAACCCTATGATGGTAGCACCATGGAACAAAAGGCGAAATCTCTCGCCTGCAGGGCTCCGTCATCCCGGCGCCACAGGTTGATGAGAAGGTAAATCATGGCGTCCAATCGTTCCTTTCTAGTGCTATAAGATACTCCCTCCGCTCTACTTCATATTGCTTGATTTGACTTTTGAGAGTCAACTACATCAATTGTTAAATAATTACATCTTTATTTATGTGCGTAAAAAAATTTGAAAAAATAATAACTTAAAAATATATGTTACATTGAATCCAACAATATATAACATGATAATAATTTTAAATATACAAAATAGAATTTAATTGTAGAAGTTGGCTAAGTTTGCTTTGCAAAAGCCAAATTAAACAATATGAAATGAGACGGTGAGAGTAGTAGAGAGTAAATCATGAATGTACATGCCAGTCTTTATTTAACCATCAATAATTTTAATTATGTATAACAATAGAGTGTGAAAAATCAATATTTTAAACATATAGATCACAACAAATATAAAATATTTTTCATTATGATATTATAGTTATTTATTAGGAATTTGATGGTCAAAGTGACTTTAAAAAATCAGCACAAAATGGGACCGCAATTAGTGGGCTTTGTCTAAGGTTCTGTAATTGGGCTCAAACGGCCCGCCCAGACATGGCCGCCGAGACGCGGGAACCAACTGTATTTCAAACCGCCATTAATGTACCTGAAGAAGGTAACAAGGAAGATGAACTGAACACTAGGCATCTGGTAGAGATAGCCCAGATAAATGCTGCGTTATTGGAACAATCTTATTCGATCTTATGCAAACTCTAATTCCAATGCACAGACAGAGGCCTTGCGGATTTTTCTCGCGATGCGGCGGTCCGGAGCCGTACCCAATGAACATACTTTCCCTTTCGTTTTCAAGGCCTGTGCTTCAATCGGATCCCTCCCTGACGGAAGACAGATTCATGGGGATGTATTGAAACGTGGGTTGGATTCCAATGTTTATGTCCGGAACACCATGGTTCATTTCTATGGTAGCTGTAAGAAAATCTTTGATGCATACAAGGTGTTCGATGAAATGGTATATAGAACAGTTGTGTCATGGAACTCGATTCTTTCCGCTTGTGCGGAGATTTCGTGGTTTAGTGATTCGGTTGAGATTTTCTTTAAGATGATGAGGTCCGGGGTTGATCCGGATGAGACTACGATGGTTATTCTGATTTCGGCGTGTGCAGAAATGGCTACCTTGAGCTTGGGGAAATGTATGCATTCTCAAGTGATTGTGAGATCTATGGTTGTGAATTGTCGGTTGGGAACCGCCCTTGTAGACATGTATGGGAAGACCGGAAATGTTGGTAATGCTAGATTAGTTTTCGATAGGATGATGAAGAGAAATGTTTGGACATGGAGTGCCATGATCCTGGGATTAGCTCAGCATGGATATGCTCTCGATGCCCTAGAACTTTTCGCGATGATGAGTGAGTCTTTGGTGCATCCTAACTATGTAACCTATCTCGGTGTCCTTAGCGCTTGCAGCCATGCCGGACTAGTTGATGAAGGGCGGCGATTCTTCCACGAAATGGAACACCTCCATGGGATCAAACCCGCGATGGTGCATTTCAGCGCAATGGTGGATGTGTTGGGCCGGGCGGGACATCTTGAAGAAGCGTACGATTTCATCTCACAAATGCCTGTTATAGCCGATGCGATTACATGGAGGACTCTGCTGAGTGCCTGCAACATTCATGATACTAATGGCTGTAATGGGATCGCGGAGAAGGTGAGGCAAAGGTTGCTCGAGATGGAACCGAGGAGGGGTGAGAATCTTGTGATGGTGGCTAACAGGTATTCGGAAATTGGAATGTGGGAGAAAGCTGAAAGACTGAGGAAAATTATGAGGAGCAGGGGGTTGAAGAAGGTGGCTGGAGAAAGTAGCATAGAGGTTGATGGATCTGTGTTTAGGTTCTCGTGTGGAACTGATTTTCAGGTTTATCATGAGGAAATGTTCTTGTTAATAGAGATACTGAATTTCCATATCAAAATGGTCAACTGTGATTGTGAGGAATAATTTCTTCTATTCTCATCTCATTCTTTGGTCAGGCTTAAGATCTTCTTCTCTTCTGAAGCACGTACTGTTGCAAATACACACAATGATACAAGTTGAATAATATAAATCAAAAAAATTGAACGGAAATATTGTTGCTGAAATGGAAGTCAATAAAAAACACGTTTGATAAGATTGATGAGGAATGATGGATGCAGGCAGAAAGAAACAACCAGGAAACAAAAAATGACTTGTCTGATTATGGGCAAAATAACAAGTCATATTACGCTCATCGTCCATTTCCACGATACCATATTTTAGCAAAAGTATCATTTTCATGAACTAAATTAGTTGTAGCACGTAAGGTGTACTATGGTTGAGTAGTGAAACAGCTATCTTCATCTTTTAGCCACTTTTCTTCTTCATCGAAACCCTCCAAAAGTTACAGAGCAGCACAATTTGGTCAAATCAGGACTACTCGACAATACAATCAAAACTAATCCTTGCTTTATACAATCTACTGTATTGTCACTCCCTCCCATTTGAAATCGGCGTTACAAATGCCACTCTATTCAAGAAAAATCGGTCTCTGCTCCTTATTACAAACCAGACTCTTTGAGTGGAACGAAAAAGAATGGCTTACAAATTCCTTACAATTTCGGCCACGGAAGTGTAGCTTCCAACTATGAGGATAAGGATACCTACTAACACTATTCCACCTATGATCGCCTGCTCCAACCCAAATCTCCTGTACATCCCAGAGATCTTCAAGAAACACAAACATGGGATGATGATGGAGGCTGAAACACTGAAAACTGCTCCAACGAGAGACATGAGGTACCCGAAAAAGGGCACCGCCAAGGCAACAATGACGGTGCTCACAACCAGGCCGGTTCGGATGAACAGGCTGCAAGACCTTTTGTTGCAATCAGTGAGCAATCGGTTCTCAATTGCACTCACAATTGGAGTGACCATCAATGCATACTTGGCTACTGGATTCACCAGCGTGGTGTAAATCGCCACTTTCGAACTGATTTTGTTGGTAGGAAGATTCAGTGTTATCTGAGACATCAGGTTTGGCCCGAACATCAAGTATCCTAGGATTGCCATCAAAGCATACGTGACAGTGCAGAGGAAAAAACACACAAACATCACCTGCATCCGACAAACGAAACTTCAGTCAGTCAGAACAAAGAATCATTGACAAAAACATCAAATTTAACACAGATTCAGCATGACTACCTTGGAGAACTGTTTTCTGTTTCTCATGGAAGTGTACAAGGTTGGGAAAACCGGATGAGCGCAATAGCAGAACGAATAGAGGCTTACAGCAGTTGGGATTCCCTTCCAATTCAAGAAAGTTCCCTTTTCTTGAAATCCAACCCCATCAAATGCTCCGGTCCAGAAAATCGAGCAAAGCAGAACTACAGAAGCCAACACTCCACCAGCTGATATGAGAGAAAGGATGCTCATATTGTTGAGCCAAACAGTAGGCATTATAATGAGGCTAACCATAAGAACAAAACTAGCTCTTCCTCCTATACCAAAACCGCCAATCTCAAGCGCCACTCCCGGGAACAAATTGTGCAGATTATCCCCCTCTAGAATCAAGAAACCAGTGGCCACCATGTACAGCTCGATGTTCATGAAAATCGACACAATCGCTCTACCATTACTCCCAAACGCGCGCTCCCCGATATCAGGATAGCTTCTTATGGTGGAATCCAAATCCATACATCTCTGAATCAGCAACCCGGAGTAGAAAGCAGAACAAGCAATGACCAAAAGCAGTACCAAGCTGCACCATCCTCCTGTTGCCAATGCATATGGTACCGAAAGCATCCCAACTCCTGAAAGAAACAAGCATACATACATGATATAACTAAAAACTACTCTTCATCATGTAACTCAACCAAATCAAACCATTCATTTCCGGAAATTACAGGTCTCAATAGCATGCAAGTTGCAATACTACTTCAATCCAAACCATATTGCAAATATCGTCTTTTGGTGATAATATCAGACATAAAATTGAAAGCAGCACTCAAGAACATGTCGATTATTTGATTACTCCCTCCCTCCCGACTAAATTGCACAGGATCAAAAATTCAGTCAAACGAAGAAAACCTCGTTTGACTTTGCCTTTGTATTTGACCCGATATATAAACAATATATAATACGTGTTGTACGTGACATCATTTAATTTTTAAACCGATATTATAAGTAGTTAAATATATTGTGTTGGAGACCATGGAAAAGAGAGTGCAATTTAATAGAGGACCGAAGGAGTGTTTCAATCCGGACATTCAGTAGTCGGAAAGAGGAACCTGATAGGGCATTGAGTCCGTTGAAGCAAGTTTTAGAGAAGGAAGTAGTTCCCGGCGGCGGAGTACCGGTTTCCAGAAGTTTCGGCGGCGGGTGATGGCCGATTGCAGTAGCCGCCATGGCGTCATGCCCACCCAGGAGGGGAATGGTGACTGAATATTGGTCACCATTTCGAGGTCGCTCATCCATGGGATACTTGAGACTATAAAGGGAGAAATTTGGAGGCTAACTGTATAATTTATGAGTGGGAAAAGAAGGGATTTCTGGAGAGACAAGTGGAGAAACAGAGGGCTAGAAGTTGAGGATGATATGGAGGAGATAAATATAGAACACGCGTACGTAATATAATAGAATTCTGATGACACGAGCTCAAGATGTGGAGTAGTTAGCAATTTAGCTTTCTCAATTCTGATGTGAGTGAAGGGGATAAGTATGGTTTAGGCTTTTAGCCCTTCTGTCTCTATTTTTAATTTTTGATGAAAAGTTGTATCATTAAAGTTTAAAAAAGATACAAAGTTTGGAGTTCAACGGATTAGTCTTTTAATATTGTGCTAATTTATGGGTAATTCTATTTTCTTGTCTAGAAATCCATCTTAGCATCGTTATAACTCATGATTGAATATCCAATACTCTCTGTTACGAGTAGTCTTACATTTGCCCTATCTTCTTCCAAAAATTCCGATTAGCGTGGATTACCGTTATAGCATTTCCCAAGATACAGTTTGGTGACAATCTGTGTTTGATACGTCCAGTTAAAGTGAAGATAAGGGCTAATGCTTCAGCAATCAAAGCAGATGCAATTTGGGCACTAGCAGCGTCGAAATATAGTGACGGTCCTGAATTATTTGACAACACAGATTGATGTATATTGTATCTAATTCGATTATTCGAAGGGATATCATATTGAGATGTGCTCCTCTTTATCACCTCACTCTGCCGTAATTAATGATGGATTGTGTGAATAAGGTCAAGATCATGAATTTCGCCATGAAGTAATTTGTTTTGATGGTACTATAATTAGATCTTTTACCCATGAAAATATACTTGGTTGATGGTAATTATAAATACCAGTAAGTAAATCTGCCGCGAATCATAGATAATGGTCTAGCGGACAGTGGAAGAAAATATAAATAGAAGATATATCATCTGATGTACAAATGAGGCAGTGTTGTTCAACTGAATTTAAACATCTCCTTTGGGTTGTCTCTATTTATAACTTTACATTTTCATGATTCATATGTTTAAAATTGAATTTGAAATTTATTATTTGCATTTCCTTGTCTCGTGGAAGATATTGAATGAAGATTTTGTAAAAAATTGAGAAAATAAATAAAATATAATAAAATACACAAAGTTTGGTTTTTAAATCGACTCACTGTCAGCGGAGGTCATTTTATAATTAGTATGACTATTAAGATGATTTGATATTTTTTATTGCAGCGAGAAATCTATAATTACGAGAACTCATAATCATAAAAACCTTTTAAAACAAATCTCATCATATAAATAATTATAATTCGGCCTTAAAAACTAAAAATAAATAAATTTTCATGATTAATCTAACCGAACTTGGTCTAACACGAGACTTTCTGTTTAAAAATTATAAAATAATTATATTTTAAAAATGTCTACTGTGATGAATTTAAAACAATTTATATAATAACGTCTTTATTTATGGAGTCCGTATCTTGAAAGACAGTCTCAAATTAGAAAAAATGAAGATAAAATTTTTGGGCTGCATTAATTGGGTCATAAATTTATAACTACTACACATTGCATAATAAAATTTTAATATTGCAACAAAAATCTTTACCTTTTTATTATTCTAATTAAACATAATCTTTCCATAAATTAACTTATAAAAAATGGTATTTCCCAATACTATGCCCTATTTATACATTAATAATATTTTATAATTAAACTTTATCATCGATACAGCTGCATGTGGTAGAAGGGTATTATTACGATTATGGTAGGAACAAACACACATGAGACATGACACTAGATCTAAATTAGCTGGTGGAGTGGACTACCAACGAACAATTAACAAAGCATTAGGAATGTCAATGTAAACCTAAACACTAAAATATCTAAATATATCCGCCGCCGCACCCCTCTCCATTTATAATTTTTTTAATTCAAATAGTTTAGAGTTTCTTAATACGCACATTTATGTTTTCAAGTAAATTTATACATAAAAACGTATAATTAAATATAAAAATAAATTAAACTAAGTCGAATTAAAATGAAATTAAGCGTAAAGAACATGACCTGGTCTAGCTAGTTAAACGAGAGTTTAGGATCGTTTTCTACATGGCACCAACACGGCGCTAGTATTAACGAGCACGACTTAATGTTTGAGCCAGAAAGGATGGATTAGTTGTGACGTTTTTAATTTGTACGGACCAGATCCAAATTAGCTGGAGAGTTTACAGCAATTGACTAATAAGCAAACGAGTGGTGGATTAGAACTTAAAGGAGAATATGCTGCTTTTAGCCAATTGGGATCTTTGTATTAATTCACTGTTTGCTGCCAAATTTGTGATTTTCGGCTTCAGTAGTGATGGTTTATCTTCTAACCCGATCAGCACATTCCGAGCGAGACTCACGGTTTTTATTTGAAACGACCAGTTTGTCCTTTGATTAATTTATCTTTTACACTATTTAACAGATCCTGCATCTAAAAACTGTTTTTCAATGCTACATCGCCTACCACGTCAAATGGCACATTTACTGTTTGACATTATTTTTTATTAACTTTTGATCACATATTTAATTAGATATAAAATAATAGTATTATTGTATGTGATATTATTGAATTCGTCCCAACAAGTAGTTTCTCAAAAGTAACTTTTTGTTTGCCATTATTATACGTAGTTAAGCCTATTAATAACTAGATAAATTTCTTGATTAGCGTGAAAAAATTTGGTGTAATATAAGATGGGACGGAGGGAATAGTTGGATCACCACTTTTAGAATAAGTCATCTTCATTGTTAGCATGATGAATGTGTATCCCATACGTATCTGAATTTGGGATCTATGGTAATAATGCGTTTGTTAACTTTTATCGACCTAACATCTACATTGTAGATATTCTAACTACTAGTAGTATTAAACTTATTTTCCTAAGATATCATAGGCAAGGCCGGATCGAATGTAGCCCGGGCTGGGTGATTGTACGTAGCTCAATATTTGAAGGGTTAGAAAATATTATATTTACTTATTATATATGTATAAAAGTTTTTAAATTTTGTTTTCAATTGTTGGATGGAGGTTCATTTATTTTTATTTATAGAGGTTGTATGAAATTGGATTGAACCTGTTTCATTTACACATGACCCAATTTTTACCTTTCTTCTTTTATTTTCTTTTAAATTTATCAAAAAATAATTTCATTTTCTATTAATTACATTCGTGCATTTTCTTGCCTCTTGGACCCTTTTAATCAATCTGCATTGTTGATGGGCCGAATTTAAAGTATCTATCATTTCCTAATTCCATAATTGATTAAAGTATTTTACCTCAGTCAAAAACTAATGTTATAGTATCTGGTTCTTTCATCTCATCTCTGTTGTGCTTTCCCTTTGCGTTGAATCAAGTCTCATTTTTGCTCTGCGTATGCAAATTTTCAATTATGCCGGCGAAATTAATTTCCAAGGGCGTGCTTCACTGCTCTTCTTCACTTCTTTGCTTTAATTTTCAAGTTGTCTACCTAGGTCATACAACATGTGATCGATGTTTTTGAATTATATCGACAGAGGATGATTCAAACAAAGTAATTTTTTTAAGGGTTTTGGATTTATGTACCCCCTATTTTTATTTTTATTTTTAAATTTTAATAAATATAAAACAAGCATGGGGTGAGTCTCCTAATATTGCACTTGGTTAGATTTCAATCCCCACAAATACTAATTTGTGATTTAAATTATTAGCAACTTTTTTAGAAGGATCCAAAATAAAAACTTCGCATAGACTTCAAAATCCATTTGGACTGACCCTGATGACGGAGGGATCAAATCCACTCTGCATCCGCCATAGTAGATATTATTATTTATATCCGCCGCCATCTATATAGTCATCACCTGACTTGCTTTATAATCGTTAAATTTAATGAATGGAAAAATCAATACTTTATTCATTGATCAAACTTTATCCGTCATTTTTATATATTATTAAAAAAATTAATCATTAAAATCAGTAAAATGAATGACTCTTATAGTTTAAAAAAAAAAGTATATATAAAAGTGGTACTTTCAAATATCACATCATTTACAAAATTTAATTATTCTCAATAAAATATACTCCCTCCCCCTTTCAAAGAATTCTATTTGAAAATCTTCATTTGAACCAAAGATTTTTATTTCGACTATTCTCACATTTGGACCGGTACATTTAAATTACTCAGCATGCATTAATGTGGTACTAACGGCCGTTCTCATCTGGACCAAAGAAAACACAGGTAGGGCCGGCCACCGGATCTCAAAGCTTTGATTAGGAATATCAGAATGCTAGCTATGGTTTTTCATAATGTGCACTTCATGAAAGTGCATAGATCTGTAGTTCTAATTGCGCATAGTCTAGCACAACTTGTATTCAGGCATTCTCGATAATATAATAGCAGGATTATTATTCAAAAAAAAAAAAAAAGTATTCCATTTTTGCCGGGGAAACTTGTAGACAAACAGCACCGGTCGATGACAATTTTAATCCAGCAAAAACTGACACGAGCAGATTATGAGCGAGTAGAAAAATCACCTGACAGGGCATTGATTCCGTTGAAGCAAGTTTTGCAAAAGGAAGTGTTTCCCTCCTCCTCTTCCACGAATTTCAGCCGTTGAGGATGACCGGTTGCAGTAGCCGCCATAGCGTCACGTCCGACAAGGAGAGGAATGGTGATTAGCGTATCCATGGGTAAAGCTCCGTCTGATAAAACTTATTTTGAGATCTCAAGTTTGGCGAGTTAGGAGTTGGGGGGTGAAGAAAGGTTATGGCAGTGGATAAGCATATATATAGAGAGAGAGCAGGAGTGGTGTGGAGTGGGACTGGGCGGAGTACTACATTTTTAACTTCCCATTTCACTGCATCTGACGGTACACGTTTAGCTGGTGTTTTTTTTTTTTTTTTTAATTGCTATAGCACGCGTTGTATTTATACAA
The DNA here is from genome assembly GCA_037428765.1 of Rubia yunnanensis. Taxonomy (NCBI): domain Eukaryota; kingdom Viridiplantae; phylum Streptophyta; class Magnoliopsida; order Gentianales; family Rubiaceae; genus Rubia; species Rubia yunnanensis. Next base: position 6,928,174 of record CM075069.1, read on the forward strand.
TTTAGTATATAATATATATTTTTAATTTTATTTTATTAATTAAAATATATTTAATTTAATATTAAATTATACCACCGCCGCCGCTGCCATCCACCATCCGCCACCTCCGCCACCTTCGCCGCTGCTGCCGCCATCGTCCGCCGCCGCCGCCGGTCTTCTTCTCCTCTTCTTTTCTGGCTAGTTCTTCTTCTCCTCTTCTTCTCCGGCCAGTTCTTCTTCGTCTTCTTCTCCGGCCTTCTTCTCCTCTTCTTCTCCAGCCTTCTTCTCTAGCCTTCTTCTCCTCTTCTTCTTCTCCTCTTCTTCTTCTCTTCTTCTCCGGCCCGTTCTTCTTCTTCTCCGGCTGCCCCCACTCTCCTCTCCTTCTCCGGCTCCAGTTCTCCTCTTCCTCTCTCGGCCGCGTTCTCCCATTCTCTTCTCCCTCTCCGGCTCTCCTCTTCTTCTCCCGGTTCTCCAGCTTCGGCTCTGGCGGTGGTGGCAATGGTGGCGGTGGTCAGGCGGTGGAGGTGGTCCGGTGAAAGCGGTGGCGGTGGAGGTGGATGTGGTCCGGCGCCGGCAGTGGCGGTGGTCCGGACCAATTGTTTTGTTTTTTATTTTTGTTTTATTTTGAAAAATTAAATTTAGTATTATACATATATGTACGTATTAGGGCGTAAACTAGTAAAATACTGGGTGTGATATAGCAACACCTTTTTTTTACGCGTGGAAAGAATTTAATACACCTCTATCCCATCTTAACCTGCAATTTTATTATTTGACAGACTAATACTATTAAACTTTGACCTCGTATTTGAATAGATGTATAAATAATAATATTTTCATATGTGATATTGTTGGATTCGTCATAATAAAGAGTTTATAAATATTAACTTTTTATTTTTTTGGCATTTCACGTAGTTAAATATATTAACGGTCAAATATGTTTTTTGAAGACAGTGAACAAAGATTCTATGTAGTTTAAGTTGGGACGGATGGAGTGTGTGATAGAGAATGATGTAAATATGACAATTTAAAAATATATATATACTCCATCTGTCCCATCTCAAACTGCACACTTCACTTTATGTTACTATTCATTGTCAAACTTTGATCACAGATTTAAATAAATATATAATATTATCATATGTTATATGGTTGGATTCGTCGTAATAATTAGCTTTTAAATATTAAATTTTTATTTGCCGTTATTATATGTAATTAAACATATTAACGATCAAATATATTTTTTGAAAATCGTGAAAAAGATTCCTTGCAATTTAAGGTGAGACAGAGGGAGTACGAAAATGGTAAGTATATCAAACATAGTGAAACAAGAGTACTCCCTCCGTCTCAGGTTAAATTGCTCACTTACTCCCTCTGTTTTTTTAATATTGGCACACTTACTAAAAGTGGGTGTTTTTTTTTCATTGGCACATTCTATTTATGAGAAGTTTAAGGTTATTACATCCACTCATTTTACTTTCTCTTCTTTCAATTCAATTTCATCCACTCATTTAGCATCTCCTAAATTCTAACACAAAAAATGAGGTGCCAATATTAAAAAAACGGAGGGAGTACTTTTTGGACAATAATTTTTATTAAATTTTGACCATATATTTGAATAAATATATACAATCAATAATATTATCATATGTGATATTATTGAATTTATCGTAACAAGTAATTTTTAAATATTAACTTTTTATTTATCATTATTATATATTTTAATGGTCAAATATATTTTTAAAATAGCGTTATAGTGATTGTTGTACAATTTAATTTAATGCAAGAGAAAGAAGTACTTTTTTGCTTTGTTGCGCGTGGTTCAATAAGATACTCAGGTCAATGACACTGCCGCGTAAGTTGACTCTCTTTTTTTAATTTTAGGCTGGCAGTAAGTTTCTGAATTCTGATTATTTGGAGAAAGAAAGTCAAGCAATCACGTGTTTGATTAAAGCAAGCAGACATGTGACTAGATCCACAGTAACTGGAGGAGCATACTGTGCATGCATTCTGAGTTTTTGTTTTTGTTTTTAGGGATAAGTGTCAATATAACCTTATCTCCTTGATTAAGTGTTAATATAATTCTATGATAATTTTTAGTGCAAATATAACCCTAACTAGTTAATGAAAGTGCCAATATAACCCTCAGATCTCATTTCCGACATTGACCTCAATTTTTTCAGCGTTGACTCTATGTAAATTGACCAAAATATCCTTTGGGCTAACTCTAAAATTTGGTGGACAAATTTACCCTCATAGTTAGCCAGAACGCCATAGTTCGTTGACATTAGATAGGGTTGGGTTATATCAGCACATTCTTAATGTTTGTAGGGTTATATCAGTACATTTCTAATGTTTGATGGGTTATATCAGCACATCCTTAAAATTTATAGGGCTATATTGGCACTTTAACTAACTATATAGGGTTATACTGTCACTTTCGAATATTGAAAGGTTATATTGGCACTTATGTCAACGAGGTAGGGTTATAAAAACACTTTTTTCTTGTTTTTATTTGATTATGTTGGATTGTTTCTCTTCTTGTTTTTGTTTTTATTTGATTATGTTGGATCGTTTCTCTTCAAATTCTAAAAGGTTTAGTAATAAGATTTTTTTTTTCATTTGTGAATGGGAAACTCAAGGTGTAAAGTTCAAAATGTTTTAATTGACAATTTGTGACTATGTTGTAACATCAAAGAAGGAGTCATGATGGAAGAAGGACGCTGTGAAAGTATGAATCCGAGAAGAATGAATCTTGTCCAATAGTACTTGATTCGCCGAATATTTCATCTCTCATATTCGTGGGATTGGATTAAAATCTGTAGAGTTGGAAGAAGGAAGGAGTTCCGGTTATGGAAAATGATTGAGACGAGATATTCCGAATCTCTTACTTCAAGGGATTAGATTGGCTAAATCCCATCTTCATCAAGATTTGAATATACGAAAATATTGTGAAGATAGTGATGGATTCACACAAGGAAACTGAGACGTGCGGAAGGGCTATATATGGCGGACATTACTAGCTAAGCTACTTATGAATTAAAAAGAGAGAAATCTGCAATCAGAGTTTCACTTTCATCAAAGTAGCGCAAAGCTGTTTATTGGTGTTCTAACATGTTGTTTGATCTCAAAGTTCCGAACAAAAGCCTTAATTCTTCGGGAGGAGGAGATCTAGCGTCGACAAAAATCGAGGTCGGAGGGAGTCTGATCAAGGCGGATCGGCAACTAGGGGAGCTAGTAGAATTCACGAGTTAAATTAGAAAAAGATAAGTATTGTGCAAGATGCATCTTGTACTATCTTTATAATTAGTGAATTCATTCTGATCTGGGTCAGGCCCCGCAGTAGGTGATTTTCACCGAACTGCGTAACCAATTATGTGTGTCTTTAAAGTTTTACTTTACCTACAAACTTGGTTAATTAGATGATGTTGGAACACGGTAATCACAATTGAGATAATTAGGTAAAACTAAATTTCAATTGGTATCAGAGCTAAGTCACTTACTCTTACCTTGCTTGTGTCAAGGAAAATGCTGATTCGGTTTTACCATGACGACCAAAGAAGGTGCTTCAGTCTCTCGGCCTCCACTTCTGGAAGGGTCAAACTACAATTATTGGAAGGCACGAATGTGTGTATTCATTAGCTCACTTGATGAACTTGCCTGGTATTTCGTCGAAACTGAATAGAATCATCCGATGGAAAAGGGCTAGTCAAGTTCAAAGGAGAAAGAAGGAGAAACAAGCTCGAAAAGGCAAGGAGTCAAAGACAAGTCAACATGGAGTGTAGACGAATTGAGGACCTCAATGAAAAATTACAAAGCACTAAATGCTATCTTTACCGCAGTAGATGAAAATCAGTTTAAGCTTATTTCAAACTGTTATCAAGCAAAGAAGGCATGAAATATCCTACAAACAGTACATGAAGGAACAAATTGTGTACGGGATTCCAAGTTGCAAATGTTGGCTACTAAGTTTGAAGAATTTAAGATGGGAGAGGATGAAACTGTTGGTTCTTCAATTGCAGGATAAGGGATATTACCAATATTGCATATCAACTTGGGAAAATGTACAAAGAAGAAAAATAGGTAAAGAAAACATTAAGATCTCTTCCCAAATGCTTTGCTATGAAGGTGACTGCAATTGAAGAAGCACGAGATGTGACAACTATGACACTTGACGAGTTGATGAGATCGCTGCAGCTTATGAGATGCCGTTTGATCAACCATCAAAGAAAGCCCATAAAGAGCTAGCCTCTAAGGTATCAGCCCTAAGAAATGATCATGAAGGAGATAGTGAGAGTGAAGCTGAAGAAATTGCACTTATTACTAAAGAGTAATTCGATCATATTACAGTATTGGGTTACATGAATTCCCTTCAAGAATAAAACAATCAAGAATCCCTTTTATTCTAAGCTTGAATCAAGAGAATACCTTTGAATAACTATGTTTTTTGTTGCTGAGTGTGCCTAGGAAAATGTGAAATATTCATTTCTGTTGTTCGTGTTCTGTGTCTCTACCATGCATATATACACATGTATATATATATAGGAAACATTGTCGTGAAAAGACATATTCATCATTGTAGTGAAAAGACACAACATTTTCTCATTCTAGGACATGTCATTTGGTCATCGCCAACACATTAATCCTTATCCTATGAACTTGTAAACTCGTAGATAGTTTATACAAGTGTGCACTCCACACCAATAATGTATAAACTTGTTTTAACGTCCCAAGTTTACAATTACTCAAATCCAATTACACTTGAATAGTTTTGTGTTTCATAAAACACCAAGAGAGCTGTGGTCTATGAGCTTATTCGTCATTTATCCCTTATGAATATTAGTTCAACATGCTGACCACGTTTTCTCCATTTATTTCGAGCTTTAATCATCGATTGTACTGCCCAGGAGCAGATGTTGGCTCTTTTAAGCAAACGTGTCTGCCTGCAAACAAATCACGATCAATCGTTAAAATATAATTTGAAAGATGAAAAAATTAGTCAACACGGGTGGTCGTCAATATTATATGAAACAACAGAGTATCCCTCTCCAATTAAACAAAATGCATAAATGTAAATGTTCTGTTTTGCCCCTTGCAACATATTTGAACTCTTTTGCAGGTTCGTTTCTTTCCAACCAATCTTTCGCCCGTTTCTTTCTAACAATTCTTTTCACCCGGCAACTTCGAGCACAATCGGAGGTAGCTAGAAACTCCGCATGTTGATGACTCGGTGTAGTCGCGCGTCGAGCGCGTCAGAGGTAAGGAGGTGGTGCGGTGTTTCAGGGCAATTTGACTCTAAGAAGGCGGCTGTGGCATGTCAAATAGGTGATTTAGGAATTGTGATTGAGTGGGGTCGTCGGAGATCAAACTCCTGGATGGTGTGCAGTGTATTGTGAGTGATTTTCTTTCTTTTTGATAAAACACTCATATTATTACTCCATCCGGTTCAATAACATTCACCCACTTCCTTTTGACACTTGTATTTAGAAAATGGAGAATTTGGGATGGAGAATTGATTGAAGGTGTAAAAAACAAATTGAGTGAATGAAAACAATCTAGAATTTGCTAAAAAGAGAATGAACCAATGTTAAAAAACCGAAGGACCAATCGCTAATGCATCCAGGGCCTGGCGCCCAGCTCCGCTTGAGAGGCCTAGCTTGATTTTTAAAGTGCGCTAAACGTGCATGCACACCATACTAAATCAAATGCACCAATCCCATACACACGCAAACAGCCTTCAAGGTTAAACTATCGCGCATAATAATTAGATAAAAACACTCAAAACTAACCATCCCCAATGCAGACGTCTTGCGTTTTCCCTCCCGCCGCTGTTCTATGGCTGCCAGTAATTCAAAATAGCTAAAGTCAAAATGTACAATCACACAAATCCAGAAAAAATAAAACGAGGCAAAGAACACGTATACAAAACAACTTGTTCCGATATGACTCGTATGACCACGAAGTAAACACACGACACAGGGAATTCACAAAATATGCACTCTTCCTAAGTTAATAAACATCAAATTACACGGGAAACAGCAAAACTCAACCAATATATCACAAACAGAGCCACGGTTATCCATTATTCCGATCTCTATACATCCTAATAGTGCAACCAACTAAAAACACCGAAAGGATCTAATAATTCCAGCCAATAGTTTATATTCAAAGTCTCTAAGAAGCCTCCTGGTGAGTATTCCTCCTATATTAGAATCAAAATTACGCAACAAAATTACAAAACCTACTGAATCGAACTCACGGAATCAACCGCCACAGCCCACAGGAACAATGTAGAATTATACAAATCAGCAGTATTACCAATGAATCACGCCAAACGACAATCTCAAACGCGTAAAATGACCATGTGGGGCAAACTCGCAATCTGGCTAATCTTCCGCACTTGAGAATCCAAAGGAAGCATAGTAGCCTTATCAACATACTCCTTATTGGACTTCAGCCTAGTAAAATCCATATGAGCATAATATCAGTGAAGTACAATAAGATGATACGAAGCAAAGGAAACGTAATGTTGGACTGTAGCTGTTAATAAAAGCAAATTATATGTAAATGGTGTTACCATAATTGGAGCTGTTCAGCTTGTGGCATTGGAGGGTCAAACAGAAGGACTGTATTAGAAGTAGTTCCGACAGATATGCCTAAGGGAAGTGAATAGTCAAATAATGAGGAGGTAAAGATAAAAGAGTATCATTATTGGAGACATGTTATTGTAATAGCAAACCAAACTGACAGTGTAATATTACTGTAAAAAGTGTTGACAGTTAATCTCATCCCCAGGATGACCGTTATTTTGTGAACATTTTCAGTCAGGTAAGGGCCCTCATTCTGTGGAAATTCTTCCCACAAGCTAAGGATCGGGGGTTTACACCTGTATACATGGACGAATTATAGGCTGTAAGGAAATAGCTTTCAGAAGAGAAGTGCAACTGCGATTTGATACTGGGAATAAGTAACTTCGTGAACAATAACAAACTCTTGGATGTTCCCGTTTGTTTTAGGAATGAAACAGGGAGGAAATACGTGGATAACACCACAGAGCAAATCTGTGGAAAGATAAGGGTAAATATGTTATATCAAAGATGGGGAGTAAATGCAAAAGTTTGTTAAGTTTACTATGCGGTTGGTAGTAGTATCTGAAAACTCGGGGCATCTGTAGAATAGAGTCAATACATATATCTGGTCCAAGAGGAAAGAGCTGTCTGGTTTGTTTATGGACTTCACGTACGAGCTCTTCCTGAGTATAATGTGATACTTTGAAGATGTCAGAGGTGGTACACTAGGCCTAGTTTGTCTGACTTTTCGATTTCCGACGATATATGTATGGTAAAATTGGATCACTTGATCAACTATTGGATATCTTGCTCGTAGATAATGCAGTGCATTTTAACATTCCGTGACACAGAGAAAAGGGGGAATGTTGTAAATGGTAAAGTTATTAAACTTATATACCAAGTGAGAGTATATACCCGTTCATCAGTGAGCACAAGAAGTTGTTGAGAGCTTCCCCGTCTGGTTATGCAGATAGGAGTTTTTTCAGAAACAAATACTTTCACGAACCAGTCAACAACATTTGGTTGTAAACTCTTTTACGTGGTGCATTTGTCTTCTATAAGTCTAGCACAAAGAAAGAGTAAAGGAAGAGTAAAGGGTAAGCAGGGTGTAAAGTAAAGGTGGATGAGGATATCACAACCTAGAACTTTATTACATGTAATTGAAAACACATAACACCTCTTAATTCATGAAACAATCTATACCTAAACATAGATTAACAACATCAATCATCATAAAAACTAGAACCTAGATTCCAGAAACCCTAGATAACATCAACGAACCAAAACTGTGAAAGGTAGGATCTGAGCTGAACCGACAATTTTGGTAGAGCTCGCAACTTCGACCAGCGACCAGAGCGCGGGAAGATGGTGGCAGGGATGGTGCGCCGCGGGGAGGGCAGAGATGGAGTCGGGATGGTCCGGGAGATGGCGCCGCGGGGAGGGCAGAGATGGGTCATCAGCTGCTTCGTCAAAGTGGCGTTGAAGCAGAGAGGGGTGCACTTTCATAGGCGGTGCTAGGCGGTGGCAAAGAGGGAGAGGCGATGGAGGAGGAGGGAGAAGAAGGAGAGGAGGTAGAGGCAAGATAATGAGAGGGAAATGAGGGTGGGTAGGTTTACGGTTTCAGATTTAGTTTATATAGGCAAATTTTTAATGGTTGAGATTCAATCAACAAAAGAAATCAATGGTTCAGATGAAACCAAGATGGTTTTTTTTAAAGTGTTGACCACCGATACCTGTGTCCAAAATGCTCATACCGGTGCCTAAGAAATTCGCAATTGCTTAGGGCTGCTTTGAATGATTTTTTCTTTAAAAAAATTGAACCCGGGAGCAAACCCAAGAATTTTTTTTCTTTGAGCACCAGTACAAATACTGGTGCCCAAAATGCTCATACTGGTGCCTAAATGTATGAAAAGCAGCGGCTTAGAGCTGCTTTGAATATTTTTTAAAATATTGAACCCGGGAGCAAACCCAAGAAATTTTTTCTAAGTGTTGAGCACCGGTATAAATACTGGTGCCCAAAATGCTCATACTGGTGCCTAAATATATGAAAAATAGCTGCTTATGGCTGCTTTGAATGTTTTTCTTAAAAAAATATATATTAAACCCGAGAGCAAACCCGAGAAATTTTTTCTAAGTATGGAGCACCGGTACACATACAGATGCCTAAGTAACTAATACCAGTGCTAATTCCAAAATTTTAAACAACCCTACAAAAGTTGGAATAAAAATTCAAAAAAATCACTATCCCGGAATAACATAGCACCGGTATGAATGAAAAACAATATCGGTGCTAGTATTATTTGAAGTCTAAGTTAACTTTTTAATTTTTACTATTAAGTCCACAGAAGAAATTTGGAGGCGGCGAATCACAAAGTTGAAGACACCATAATGCAATTAAATAGGAGATGATTGCGCCTTTAAAATTCGAGGTACAATGGGTGAATGTAAGCGTCTCTAACATATTTTTGAAAAATTATGCTATGGCCCAAAAACTTGTTACGACATTATCCTTTTGTCCAAAATATACGAATTTTGTTATTCTTGCATAAATATAGAAATAGAAAATATATTTTTTTAATAAAATTTTGAAAAGCGCTACTACATGTTCTATTGTAACCTAGAGTTGATTACTTAGAAGATAGAAAGGGAAATTGAAAAGGATTATGAATATGTTCTTGTGCCCGATTGTTGATAAATATTTTGTTACGAACTTGGAAAATACAATGAGGATGTATATGGTAGCATCACGTTAGAGTGGATTTCAATTTGGAGTCACGAGTAAAGTTTTTTACTTTTTGCACTTATGTCCCTCCAAGAAAGTTGGAGTCGTCAAATTACGAAATTAGCGGAACCAAAATGCAATTCAATAATATATGATCGTAACTCTGCAATTTGGGAATGTATGAGTGAACGGAAGGGTCTCGAAAGTCAAGATTGATTACTTCTATAAATTGTTGGAAAATTACAATGTGTCCAAAATTGTGTTACCGATGCTGAATTTATTCATAGACACCGGTTTTTTGTGTACCGGTGCTGAATTTTAGTTTTGTGGCACCGGTATTCAGTGTACCGGTGCTGAATTTATTTATAGGCACCGACTTTTTTGTGTACCAGTGCTGAATTTTAATTTTGTGGCACCGGTATTCAGTGTACCAGTGCTGAATTTATTCACAGGCACCGATTTTTTTGTGTACCGGCACTAAATTTTGTTTTTTAGCACCGGTATCACTGACATACCGGTGCCAATGTACCTATTTTCCAGTAGTGTAAAGACCAATTTATTCCTAACTTCTTCTTCATCTACCCCATATGCTTCTTTTTCATCTTCAACACCCTAAACCTGGAGCATCGTTACCGACATTGCCGTTGCCGGCCACTCTGCCAGGACGCCACCGTCGCTCTGCCTCCTTCCCCACCCATCTCCAGCGCCACCATCGCACCCCCTCCTCTGCCCGCTACTGCTCAACCCTAACCTTGTCCCACCAATGTTATCCACCTCTTCCCCTAGCCTAGCCCTGCCCTGCCATCGCCACTGCGCTCCACCTCTCCCCCTAGCCCGCCACCGTTCAACCCTAGCTTTCCCCCGCCATCGTGCTCCACCTCTCCCCCTAGCCTAGCCCCGCCACCGCTTAACCCTAAGCTAGCCCCGACACTGCCACCACGTTCCACCTCAACCCTAGCCTAGCTCTGCCACCGCGCTCCCCCTCTCACTCCCTAGAATGTCGATATGAAAACCACTTTCGATTGGAATGCCACTGCTAGTGGTTGTTGAGGGTATTTCTGCCCAAGAGATGGTCGTCGCCGCCAATGGTCGTTAAGGGTATTTCTGCGAGAAGGAGCCCGGACCAAGAGATGGTCGCCGCTCACTGCTTGTCGCAGAGGGTATTTCCGATTGTGGCCCAAGAGATGGGCTGGTGGAAGAAATAAGGGTAGGGTTTTTGGCAAAGAAGAGGAAGTGGCCAAAGTTGTCTTTTCATATTTTTTTAAATTTTTTTAAAACTTGGGGGTGTTGTGATCTTTTCACCAATTTCCGGCCAATTTGGTTATTGACATTTTGATCAACAAAATAGAGGGTTATTTTTGCACTTTCAGATTTTATAAGGTCATTTACGTACTTTCGTCCAAAACATAGGGTCAAAAATGCATTTTTCCCTATTAAAAATTTATTATGCAATGTGTATTAGTTATAAGTTTATGACCCAATAAATGCAACTCGGATTTTTTTTTTAATTTTTTTTCTAATTTACAATTTAAACGTTTAACCTCTTCATAAATTATGAAAATACTGTCTTTAAAGACACGAACTCTAATTAATAAATAAATAGGGAATTGAATGTTAGCCTAGCGGTTGAAGTCTAGTGCTACTGCCATGAGGTCATAGGTTCAATTCCCACCAGGGCAAGGGGAGGGGAGGGATTTTATTGGGGACTCATTTGAGTTATTACCCAATTTTTTTATAAAAAAAACTCTAATCAATAAATAATAATTACTCACTTATTTGTATTTGAAATAACACTCAAACTACCACATAAATGTGGTTGAATCGGCATCACATGGGAAGACGTTCTAGTTGTACCGACTGATTTGAAGAATGCCGTATGCCAGCAACTACGCCCACGGGTGTACCCCAGTGGTTGGGAGATGGGTGGGTAAGCCAATAATCCCAGGTTCGATACTCAACAGCGGCAGTGTGGGGAGCTCTTGCTTTGCAAGGCTCCCTTGTGCGCACCGAGTCCATACCAAGCCCATTGATCCTGGTGCTGGGCTACCGTGATTTACCTCTCATACGATGGCAGGGGTGTCGGCTGGTATGGGCCGCTGAGCGCGAGCGGATGATCGCCGTATGCCAGCAACTTGATAAGATAATGGTCGGATTATGTCCAATGATAGCGATCAATCTAATTGTCGAGACATATCATGGTGAAATATATTTTTTGAAAAATCAATCATTCTAAGATATCGAAAAAATGTACAACAGTGATTACAATGAGTGTAATTGACATTCAATCTAACTAGTCTCCAACAATAATTAATATATTGCAAGGATATCTAAATTACATGTCAACCAAACTTATCGTCTATACTATTACAGATCAGAGATCCAATAAAAAACATCGCCCTCGGGGATGTTAACTTGTTTCCCACGAAAATAACGACCATTTGACAGAGATGAGGGTATCGCACATCAATATCACTGCGCCAAACAGGGATCTTCTACAACTGTAACACCACTTGATCCAACCACGATCTATGTTATTCAAACTGTAAACACATTGAAAAACACAGATCTGGCAAATCCAAATTAATGGAAACCCAAAACAAAACCACAAATAAAAAATTACGAACACACAATTTGAACAAACATATTGAGAACAATACATCAACATGAACAACTAAAGCGAGTAATCATCATGAACACATTGATCTAAAAGATCAGGTTGAAAATAAAACTAATCTGTGGAGATAAATGTCACACTTATTGAATATCAAAAACATAAATTAAAATAAATGATTGTTTCCCATCTCCCCCTAATGAAAAGATGGGGAAAGAGGTTGAAAAGAAAGGGTGTGGCAAGGAGGAAAGAGGCGGCAGCCCTAGTAGGTTTTTTGCAATCCCAATGCAAATATTATGGTGAAATATCACAATGAGTAATGTGACATTAAATAAAAGGCTAATATGTCAATGATTAGTTGCACTTTTGAGAAAAGTTATATATGATTTAACTTTTTCATTAATGTCAAATGATTTATTATGATGTTTCACCATAAATTTTCACTTGTAAATATTAGAGCAAAGTGCATATATAACCCTATATAATTGACGAAATTATAAATATAACCTTACGATAATTGAAAGTACAAATATAACCCTAAATATTTAAGCTATGTATAAATATAACTTTTTCCAGCAATTGAAGGTTGGAATACACTAAAAGAACTATTTTTCCCCTTTATACAAAAATAAAAAATATAAAAGATATTGAAATTAGTCAGCTTCTTCGTTTCTGTCTTTTTCTTCTTTTGAATCATCCTTCTGCAACCATTTTCATCACTTTTCTCCAGGAACTTTGAATCAAAAACAACTTCGTTACGAATTTGCCAGCACCTAGTGACGAATTGCAGCACCGGAAAACTCTATAAATTCGCCAGCATCTGGTAACTAAGATCTTATCTTTTTCTCTCTGTGTTTTTGCCTTCCTTTCTGTGGAGAATCAGGGTTCGTTCTTTTGTGTTTTACCAGTTTTTTATTCGAAATGAAGTTAGAAGTTGTGTTAGGGGTATTTTTCAGCGGTGGAGGAAGGTGGGTGTTCGACGGCGGTGGGGGAAGGTGGGTGTTGACGCAGGTGGGACAGATTTATGGCTTAATTAAATCTGGCGGCAGCGGCCGGTTGACATCACGGCATGGTCAGAGCGGTAATTTTATGTTGCCAGATTTGTGATGTTCGACGGTGGTGGTCAAAGCTGTCGCACAATAAAATCCGATGCATCGGCGGCACTGTGGTGCGAGAGAGCGAACGATGGCCACAGATGTCGTCACGGTGGGCGAACGTCGGAAGGGCTCAATCGGCAGGGATGGTGGGGTTTTCGTTGGTGGTGGAGGTCAGGGAAGGAGGATGGCAGCGGTAAGGTACTCCGGCGGAGGAGATGTGGCTTGGGTTACAGGCGGGTACGGAGGAGAAAAGTGATTAGAAGAGGTGGCAGATCGGAATTCCCGGCGGCGTGGGTTTCAGAGGGCTCAAGGGCATTTTTGTGTTTTTAATTTTAGTATTATGTTAGAAGGGCATTTTGGTTATTTCCAATCGTTTAATTGTCGGAAATGACTAGTCAATACCGGAATGATGAGTTTAGGGTTATATTTGCACTTATGTCTAATAGTTAGGGTTATATATATATTAAGAATGTTAAAATTATTTATGAAGTAAATTAATGGTGGATATATTGTATTAAATTAATTCTTTTAATGATTGTTTTCAAGAAAATGAGATAAAATTGTAAATGGGTCAAATGGGCCGATTTGGGTCAAAATTCGATCTGTCCCATTTTGATCCGATCTGTTTTGACCCAAATGGAACATTGATCCGACCCTATCCGACCCAAATGGATCGGGTCAAAATGGATTGGATCGGGTCGAAAAAATTGAACACCCCTAGTGGACGGTGGAATTGTTGTGGAACATTGGAAGAGAGAAATAACGATTTGGCTTTTGGGAGAAGTAGAAGTAATTTTATAAAACTGTATTCTGGTAAATGTTGGTGTAATAGAACTTGGATATCGATTTGAGTCGCGTTAACGTACGTTTCTTAAAGAGTAATTTGACCCAATTAATGCCTTGGGTTACACGAATTCTCCTCGAGGATAAAACAATCGAAAAATACCCTCTTGATCTAGGCTTGAAACAAGAGAAAGGTTTTGAGTGCAATATTTTGGTTACTGAGTAAGTTTGAAAATTCTAAGATTTTCACTTATGAATATGTGCATGCATACACGTGTTTATATAGGAGATGTCCCGAAAAGACACTACATATCGTGAAATTTGTAGGTTATATAGGTCACCACGTTTATGATGCACCACCATGATATAATTATAAGATGTCCTGAAAAGATGTTACTCATCGTGGAATCTGTGGGTTATAGGCCACCATGGTTATGATGCACCACTCTGATACAATTGTAATACAATGCATCTTTCCACAAATGATTATATTTTCTACATGCAATGTATCCTAGTTGTCAGAATTGAATTCTGAAAGAACACATATTTTCACGTAAGTGATTACATATTTCACATCCAGTGTACCGTAGTTATCAAAATTTTAATAAACTCTGAATTGTGCATTTTTCCACATGACAATGCAGTAAGTTGAGCATGCTACCAACACTGCATCCCGTACACAATCCTTAGTTCATCCTCATCATTTTAATCAAGGAGTCAGACACTATACACCACCGTTATAATTATGTATAAATATGGATGTAGTTAAAATGATGCATCTTTCCACAAAAAGGATAATACATGTTAGTCTTACCAATAATTTTAAAACATATCCCAGAATTGTAAGCTCGTAGACCGTTTATACAAGTGTACACTTCGCACCACCAAACTTGTTTTAACATCCCGAGCTCACAACTACTCGAATCAAATCATACTTAAATAGCTTGTGTTTCTTAAAGCACCAAACAATCCTCCCCCATTTAAGTATTATCATTGATTCGGAAAATCCAACAACCAAACCAAACAAGTGCATAAATGAAAATATCTTGAAGATTGAATTTTCACCTTAGTAAATTGCACATTTCAAATATTCGAGAATCAGGGTGTCTTTAAAGATTGAACCCTTCAACCCATTTGAACATTTGAAGATAATTCACACACAAGTTCAAGTACAAATATCAAAGCTAAAACTTGACACTATATAAGCCATGTGTCCCTATCAATTAATTAGTGCATAGACAGCCAAGCCCGAGCTTCTTGAAGCGGCTACACTTCACACTTCATATAGGTGAATCTCTTTAATCGTACTTCTGCAAAAGTACTTTGTCAAAAGATCCATTAAGAAAATAAACTTCAACCTAACATACATGCAGGTCCAAACATATTACATTCGGGATATGAAATCATATGTATCAATCTCAAACAATAGGCCTTCCACATTGAATTTTACTCCAATGTTATATCAGAGCAAAATTGGGTATCCCGTAATCAGAGATTTAAATAGGCTTTAAACTCATCCCGATCACCAACTTGTTTACCAAGCCCCTAACTAGTCCCTTCGCCAAGTGATCTGCTAGATTGTGTTGAGATCTTACAAAATCAGCTAAAATCACACCATGAGTTATTAACTCACGTATCACGCTATGCCTAACGCCCAAGTGTTTAGATTTTACATTGTATACTTCACTATAAGCCTTAGATAGACAGTTTGTACTATCACAATGAATAGAGATAGGTGAAATTGGCTTAGGCCACAACGGAATTTCATATACCAGAAATTGTAACCATTCCGCCTCCTTACCTGCTGCTGCAAAAGCTAAAAATTCTGACTCCATAGTGGAGTTAGTTATGCAAGTTTGCTTTTTAGAAGCCCATGAAATGACACCTCCACGAAGCAAGAAACCCAGCCAGTTGTAGAAGAATGATCTTATGTTTTGTTATCCAACTAGCATCTGAATAACCTTCTAAAACGGAAGGAAATCCAACATAGCACAAACCATAATTCATGGTTTTCTTCAGATATTTAAGTACACGCCTAACTGCTTTCCAATGATGTGTGTTGGGGTTACTTGTGTACCTACTCAATTTGCCAACCGCAAAAGCGATGCCCGGCCTTGTGCTTGCCATAGTATACATCAAGCAATCAATTACTTGTGAGTACTCAAGTTGTGATACTGCCTTACCCTTATTAGGCATAAGCTTCATACTTGAATCCATTGGAATGCTGACCAGGGAACAATCCTCACAATTGAATTTCTTAAGTACTTTCTCAATGTAATGAGACCGTGTCAGAGAAATTCCTTTATTCTCTCGTTTGATCTTAATACCAAGAATCACGTCTGCCTCTCTCGTGTCTTTCATGTCAAAAATTTATGACAAGAATGCCTTCTTAAGGTCAACTTGGATATGATTTGTGCCAAAAATTAGCATATCATCCACATATAGACAAATGATAACTCTATTTCCAGAATTATCGAATTTGCTATACAAACATTTGCCATATTGGTTTAACTCATAGCCATTCGACAAAACCACCTCATCAAACTTATGATGCCATTGTTTAGGAGCTTGTTTTAGCCCATACAATGATTTGACAAGTTTACAAACCTTATGCTCATTTCTAGACATGACAAACCCTTCAGGTTGTTTCATGTAAACCTCCTCTTTTAGATCTCCATTCAAAAATGCAGTTTTGACACCCATTTGATGGATCACTAGGTTGTTAATGGCCGCTAATTCAATCAACAACCTAATGGTGGAGATCCGAGCAACTGGGGCATATGTATCGAAATAATCAATACCTTCATTTTGCCTAAAGCCTTGGATAACCAATCTAGCTTTATACTTGTCAGTAGAGCCATCGACTTTCATCTTCCTTTTGAAGATCCACTTGCAACCCAAAGGTTTACAACCACGCGGGAGATCAGAAAGAACCCACATATTATTACCCATGATGGAATCCATCTCATCATTTATCGCTTCTTTCCAGAAAGCAACATCTCGAGACTTCATAGCCTCACTAAATGTCTTAGGATCCTCTTTAATATGACAACAATACAAATATTGATAACCTATCTCATCTCTTGATCCCTCAGCCAAATAAATTTGGAAATCAGGACCGAAAGACTTCTCAATCCTACCTCTCTTGCTCATTCGAAGCTCATGTGACTTGATTTGATGAGACAATTCATCTTCCTCCATAGTTCTGCTTGAAGTAGGAACTAAATCCCTTGGCTTTGGTACTGATGTGAATCAATTTTCATCAAAGATAGCATATGTTGATTCAATTACGATGTGAATCGAAATAAACTCATTAGGTTATGTAATATATAACCTATAAGCCTTGGAATGCATAGCATATCCAATAAAGATGCAATCAATACCTCGTTCCCCCAATGTCTTTCTCTTGGGATTGGGAAGTCTAACAACTGTCTGACAACCCCAAACTTGAAGATAATTCAAGTTTGATTTCTTTTTATACCAAAGCTCACATGGAGTGATCTTGTTCCGTTTATTAGGAACCCTATTTAATAAATAGAAAGTCGTTAACATGGCTTCACCCCAAAATCCATCACTCAATCCAGAATAGAATAACATGGATTTAACCATTTCTTTAAGGACCATATTTTTTCCTTTCTGCCACACCATTTTGTTGCGGTGTATATGGAGCAGTAACCCCATTAAAGATACCACAAGATTCAAAAAATTGAGGGTAATATGCAGATATAACCCTATATGTTGAGGAAAGTGCAAATATAACCCCGAGTTATTTTTTAGTGCAAATATGACCCTATCTATTACACATAAGTGCAAATATAACCCTAAATCCACTATTTTGGCATTGACTGGCCATTTCCGGCCATTGACCGACCGGAAATGACCAAAATGCCCTTCTAACCTAATACAAAAATTTAAAAGACAAAAATACCCCCCTCCACCAATCCACTACCACCAATCTGCCGCCACCACCACCAATTCGCCCGCCACCACTACCAATCCGCCACCACCAATCTGCCTGGCACCACCTGAGCACATCCCAGCCACCAGCCACACCACCACCAATCTGCCTGCCACCACCTAAGCCCATCCCCGCCACCACCACATGACCCCATCCCCGCCACCACCACCACCACCAATCCGCCACAACCTGAGCCTATTCCTCTGCTCGAAAATCAAAACCCATCCCCTAGCCCCGCCTCATCCATCAACCAGCCCTAGCCCACCGTGAACGAAAATTTTAGTAGTTCCACAGATTAAGCAATTTAAGAAAATTTAAGAAGGTTTAAAATATGCCAAGCTTACACAACATGCCAAGCTTTAACTTCCGTCGTGGCCCAACCCCAGCGCCACTAGGCTTCCGCCACCACCACCCAGATCCGCCTCTGCCGTGGCCTCACCCTAGCGCCGGCACCACCGACCCCTTCCCAATCAAAGCCCATCACTGCCACCATTCGAACGACTCTCCGCCACCGATCGATGCTCCGCCACCCCTGGCCACCACGAACACCACCGTCGTGGCCCAACCCCAGTGCCACTAGGCTTCCGCCACCACCACCCAGATCCGCCTCCGCCGTGGCCCAACCCTAGCACCGACACCACCGACCCCTTCCCAATCAAAGCCCACCACTGCCACAATTCGAACGACGCTCCGCCACCGATCGATGCTCCGCCACCCCTGGCCACCACGAACACCACCTCCCAGCCGCCACTACCTGAGCCTATCCCCGCCGCCACCACCTGAGCCCATCCCCGCACCTCTAACCACCAACCCCAAACTTTGCCGCCGCTCAACGCCACCCACAGAAAACCCTAGCGCCACCACCTGCTCCGAACCCTAGCGCCACCTCGCACCACCACCTGCCCCGAACCCTAGCGCCACCTCGCGCCACCACATGCCCTGAACCCTAGCGCCACCTTGCACCACCCCACCATAGCGTCACCTTGCACCACCCCACTATAGCGCCACCTTGCATCACCCCACCATAGCGCCACCAACCCCAAACTCCTCGCCATTGCCGCATCCTCCTCTTCCCTATCCTCGCCTCTACCATCACCAAGCCCCGAATCCACAACACCACCGGTGAACCCCTAGCCGCGAGCTCTCCGCCACCACCATCTGCAGATTGAATTCAGAGAGGGGAGGAGTTTGGAGCGGGGAAGGAAGGAAAGAGAAAAGAAAGGAAGAAAAGAGAAAAGAGAATGGAGCGGAAGAAAGAGAAAAGGAAAGAGAAAAAAGGGGTTAGGGGGTAATATTGTCATTTGAGAAAATGGTGCTATTTCCAGTTTTTTTAAAGAATCCGCCAGGGACAAATTCGTCATTTCACTTCATTCCGGCCACAAACCGGCTAAAAAGGTTATATTTGCACATAACCTGAATAGATAGGGTTATATTTGCACTTTCGAACATCGCAAGGTTATATCTGCACTTTCTTCAATTACGTAGGGTTATATTTGCACTGCTCTCAAAAATTGAAGGATCATAATATTCACCTCCTCTATCAGTGCGTAACTTTTTAATCAAAGTTGATTTTTGCAATTCAACCTCATTTTTAAAAGTCTTAAATTTCTCAATTTCCCCATCTTTGGAATGCAACAAATAAATGTAACAAAATCCTGAATAATCATCAATGAATGTTATTAAGTACTTTTTACTCCCCAAGGAAGGTGTTGCATGCAAGTCACACAAGTCACTATGTATGAGTTCTAGCAATTTTGAAGTTCTTTCAACACTTTTAAATGGTTGCCTAACAATTTTATTCAACATGCAAATATTACATTTTTGCACATTTATATCAAAAGCAGGAATCAAACTATCTTTAGACATATCAAACGAATGAACATGTCCTAGTCTAGCATGCTATAAATATGGTAAATCAACATTAGAGCAGATCATGTAAATGGAACCACACATATTATTTATATTGAGCATAAACATTCCATTACAATAATATCCTAGTCCTACAAACGCACCAAACTTCGATAAGATAAATTTATCATATTCATTCATTTGTTTATAGCCACACTTAGACAATATACTACCAGAAACTAAGTTCTTTCTAATTCCAAGTACATGTGGAGCATCTTTTAGATGGAGATTTTTTTCCAGAACTAAATTCCAATACAACATCTCCTCGACCAAGAATAGTGGCGGTAGATTCGTTTCCCATATGAAGAATGGAACCATCGTTAGAAGGTTCATATGACTTGAACCACTTACGGCCCTCGCAAACATGTTTGGTTGTTCCAAAATCTATCCACTAAGCAATTTCATCATCCTGTACATAAAATGCTTCAGAAATTAATGGTACATAATTCTCAACCGAATTTAAACCATAATTAACATTCTGACCTTGATGAGGAGTTTGGCCTTGGTCCTTAGACCCTTGCCAGGAATGATTTGGTGTCACTTCTTTCTTGCTCTTCCTGACACGGAAATCACGTTTGAAGTGTCATGTCTTGCCACAAATCCAACATGCACCCTTAGGCTTCTTGTTGGACTCTTTGCTCGTGTTGTTAAATGGACGCTTTTTCCCCTTTTTCTTCTTAGAACTATCACCCTCTTCCATCATATTAACCGAAGAGAGTCCCACAATCTCTTTATCTTTGGACTTGCCATTTTCTTGTGCCCTTAGAGTTTCCTCTATGCGCAAATGACTTCCGAGTTAAACAAGAGACAATTCTTCCTTTTTGTGCTTAAGCATGTGCTTGAAATCCTTCCATGAAGGTGGAAGCTTGTCGATTATACTTAACACAGAAATAGATTCATCCATTCCCGGTTTGTGTTGTGCAAATTGTCCTAAAGTCCGGAGCAATTCATTGTACTGCTCTATAATGAGCCTAGAGTCTGACATCTTGTCATTCATAAAACTACTGACAGGGAATTTCTTACTAGAAGCATCCTCATCCATGTATTTTGACTCTAAGGAATTCCACAACTCTTTTGCAGATTCAACATTTTGATAAACATCAAAGAGTGAGTCTGACATACCATTCAAGATGTGACCACGACAGATGTAGTCATCCTTTTCCCATTTGTTCCTCCGAAGAGTTTCTTCCAACGGTTCATCATCTGCTGATTCTGTCATTGGAGTAGACAAAACATATGCCTCTTTCAGAGTTGTAAGGAGGAAATGCATCTTCTTCTGCCATCTACGGAAATCAACGCCTTCAAACTTCTCCACTTTCCTAAACTTGGATGTCATATCACGTACAGTTGCCATGTCTCGTACGGTAAGGAATTACTCTTTAAGAATGTTGTGGAACATTGGAAGAGAGAAATAACGATTTGGCTTTTGGGAGAAGTAGAAGTAAATTTATAAAAACTGTATTATGGTAAATGTTGGTGTAATGGAACTTGGATATCGATTTGAGACGCGTTAACATACGCTTTCCTTAAAGAGTAATTTGACCCAGTTACTGCCTTGAGTTACACGAATTCTCCTCGAGGATAAAACAATCGAAAAATGCCCTCTTGATCTAGGCTTGAAACAAGAGAAAGGTTTTGAGTGTAGTATTTTGGTTACTGAGTAAGTCTGAAAATTCTAAGATTTTCACTTATGTTTCCGTGCATGCATACACCTGTTTATATAGGAGATGTCCTGAAAAGATACTACCTATTGTGGAATTTGTAGGTTAGAGGTCACAACGCTTATAATGCACCACCCTGATATAATTATAAGATGTCCTGAAAAGATGTTACTCATCGTGGAATCTGTGGGTTATAGGCCACCATGGTTATGCATCACTCTGATACAATTGTAATACAATGCATATTTCCACAAAAGATTATATTTTCCACATACAATGTATCCTAGTTATTAGAAATGAATTCTGAAACAACACATCTTTTCATGTAAATGATTATATTTTTACCGTAGTTATCAGAATTTTAATAAAATCTGAATTGTGCATTTTTCCACATGACAATGTAGTAAGTTGAGCATGCCGCCAACACTGCATCACGTACACAATTCTTAGTTCATCCTCATCCTTTCAATCAAGGAGTCAGACATTATACACCACCACCGTTATAATTATGTATAAATATGAATGTAATTAGAATGATGCATCTTTTCACAAAAAAAAAATACATGTTAGTCTTACCAACAATTTTAATGCATATCCCATAACTGTAAGTTCGTAGATAGTTTATACAAGTGTGCACTCCCCACCACCAAACTTGTTTTAACATCCTGAGCTCACAACTACTCGAATTCAATCATACTTAAATAGTTTGTGTTTCTTAAAACACCAACAAGAATTAATTTGAACGGCCGCGACTGGAGCTTTAGTTGGGATAAAACGTGGCGACGGCGTCGACTTGCTTGGGTGGTGTAGATCTGGAGGGTTTGGGTGGTAGATTTATTTTCCGAAACCGAGTGTAGATCTGATATGTTTGGTTGGTTTAATTTCTCTCTACAGTTTTGTATACAAGAGGGCTACAGCAATAATGGAGTTGACGAATTTGGGATACAATGGAAAGTTTTGAGTGATGGGGGGTTTTCATGTAAATTTCTAGTTTTAAAAGGACAAATAGGTCTTTTGACATATTAAATCTTTCTTAAAATGGAAAGTGTGCATAATTGCATGAGACAACCCAAAAAAGAAAGTATTTAGAATCGAATGAGATGGAGGGAGTATTAGTTAATCATCCCTATGATAAGTGATGAAACGAAAATAGATCCAAGTGAAGTATACACTATTCACTGATACGAATGTAGATTTTAGTGTTGCACCTATGATAGGTGATGGAGCGGTTATGCATACTCCTATCACGTGAAATCTTATAAAATTCATTTTTTAAAATATTAATTTTATTTAAAAATATTATATATAGTTAGAGATTTTGATGATGAAACATAATTATTGAATACCGTAAAAAAATAATTAAATTAAGTAGAATTAATGCGAGAAAGAGAGTATAAAAATTACTACTCCATGGAACCATTGAGTAACCATAATGTGCATCCACCCATACAAATAATATCCCCAGGCCCACTTCATAAAGGTCTATCTGAAAGGGGAAATATAAGGCTAATTGAAATACTAGAGAAAACAAGAAGTTGGGCCAATTGTATATTTCACATTGGACTAATCAGCTGGTTTGGGTAGAGGCTAGGACACCGATCGTTATTTACTCACATACTTT
This sequence comes from Rubia yunnanensis, assembly GCA_037428765.1. Lineage (NCBI taxonomy): Eukaryota > Viridiplantae > Streptophyta > Magnoliopsida > Gentianales > Rubiaceae > Rubia > Rubia yunnanensis. The sequence continues at coordinate 6,951,083 of CM075069.1, forward strand.
CCGAAAACAAATTTTCATACTCTTACGTCAATATTCTCATATCATATTTAATTAACGATAATTTTAATTACGTATATTTATGTCGTGTTAAAATTTGATATTTAGAAAATATATCAGGTAGGAAATCTAACAATATCTCACATGATGATAATGATATCTATATACTAGTTGAAATTTTTGTTAAAACATGTCTTAAGATAGTTGACCAAAAAGTGTGCAGATTCAGGTGGGACGGAGGGAGTAGTACAATAAATTTTGCTATCGTTACATTTAGACAATATGACCTGAAATTACCACCACCAAAAAAAGTAAAGTCTTGGGAAAGACGGAGTTTAACTACAATAATAAAAGGTAAATGATGTTAGTTGCAAGAATAAAAATTTATTATATAATGTGCAGTAGATATAAAGTTTATAATCCAATTCATGCAACCCGAGAATTTTATCTTCATTTTTTATAATTTGCATTTTAAACCTTGGTGTTTTCATGTCTTATGAAAATACCATCACTCAAGGGACGAACTCACAAGAAAATTATAAAACTTTAACCTCCCAATCTAATGTTAAGTTGTACTTTTGGTAAAACAAATTTTGTCAAGGAAATTAATTAATCACTCAGAATATGTGTCAACCTAACGTCTATTTTTCTGTAAGTGACGTTTTAATATTTGGATTAATTTTTGATAGGCAAAGTATTAGGAAAAATAGTATTTCCATAATTTTATGGAAATACTATATTTAATTCGAATAATAAAAGGTAAAAGGTCTTAGTTGCAATTTAAAAAATTTATTATGCAATGTGTAGTAGTTATAAAATTTATAACCCGATTCATGCAACACGAAAATTTTAGTCTTCATTTCTTTTAATTTGCACTTTAAACCTTGGTCTTTCCATGGCTTATGGAAAGACCGTCTTTCCAGAGAAAAACTCTTTTTTATATAAGTGGAAGTATATGAAAGAAATTGAATATAGAGGTTGAATAATAATAAATGTATGAATATATATATATATATATATATATATATACCATAAAAAAGAAGTGTGTTTATGTTTTAAAAAAGGGAAAGTCTCGGGAAAGACGATCTTTCCATAAGTTTAAGGACAATCCTCAGGGGCATTTGCCTTAAATGTTGTAATTTTTTTATAAAATTTAAATATTGCATTTTATAAGTTAAAACAAGTAATAATATGTATTTGAAGGTGAAAACATAAAAATATATGATATAAAAAATTATTTTCAAAAATTTTAAATTTTGTATGTAATTTAAGAAATGCAGTGTATAAGGTAAGAAATAATGGCCTGTCCATAAGCTTATGGACAGGCCGCCTGTCAGGAGACCCACTCTTTAAAAAATAGACTAAATTATAAAGAGTGATTTAAAAAAAAACCATTCATTCCAAGATGGTGGGAAAATGCCCAACAGTGATTACAATAAGTTGTTTCTAGCAATAACCAATCTATTGCAAGGACATTCAAATTACATGTCAACCAGAATGATCGTTTGTACTATTACATATTAGAGATCAAATAAAAATTGTATTATCGCCCTAGGGGAAATTAACTGACTTCACGCAAAAATCATGACCACTTGGGAGAGAGAAGCGTATACCAACTGTCACGGGTCGGCCCCTGAGGGTGCCGAACCGTGCGGCCTAGCCGCGGTCCACCTTACCACGACTACCGCCTTGACCCCACGTGCATCGACGCACCACCCGGTTGCTCGCAGCAGACCGGGCCCGCTAGGGACGTGGTCGGGTATGCAGCGGAATATACACACCCGAGAGAGCATGACTCACACACACAAGCCAACGAAGTAATATAAGGCCCAACAACTGGGAAGCAAAGGCTTACATTCAATATATCACAAAACGGTAACCGGGTGTAGAGAGACGCATCAATATCACTGCGCCAAACAAGGATTTTCTACAACTGTAACATCATTTGATCCAACCACGGTCTATGTTGTCCAAACTGTAAACACCTTAAAAAACACAGATCTGACGAATCCAAATTGATGGACACCCAAAAAATAAAACTACAAAAAAATTGCGAGCACACGATCTGAACAAGCAGATCGAGAACAATACATCAACGTGAACAACTAAACCGAGTTATCATAATGAACACAACGATCTAATCGATCAAGTTGAAAAACAAAACTAATATGTGGGGAAAAATCTCATACTTATTGAATAACAACAACATAAATTAAAATAAACTAATGTTCCACATCTCTCCTGCTGGGAAGATGGGAAAAAAAAGATTGAAGAAGAAGGAGTGTCGCAAGATTAGAGAGAGGTTGCGCAAGGTTTTTGATAAATGAGAAAGAGTGATAGTTATAAGAGAATGGATGGAGTATGAGTCTGTTTGATAGGGTTTATAAACTGTTGTACTCATAAACTAAGCATTTTCATTGAATCAACACTGGTCTGGGATAAATAGGGTTGTTTCAAACAATTACAACTATTTCTTACTTTTCCAAGAACACAAGGTTATTTTGGTACATCCAAAAAAAAACTTACTCCCTTCGTGTCAACTCAAATTTTATGGAATCTTTTTTACGGTTATCAAGAAAAATGTTTAACCGTTAATATGTTTAACTACGTATAACAACTACAAACAAAAAAACCACATTTGGGAAACTACTTGTTAATTACAACGAATCCAACCATATGATATATGATAATATTATTGTTTACATATCTATTCAAATATGTAGTCAAAGTTAAATACTGAATAGTGAAATAAAATGAAGCGTGGAGTTTGAGGTGAGATGGAAGGAGTATGGTCATTTTTTCGGGTTTTCCCTTAAATTTTTGATGGCCCATTCTTAGTGTCCACAAGAATCTCATCAATATTCCCACACTGCGAATGTCAGATTTTGAAAACGTGATCTTCAAAGAAATTTGCTAGGTACTTAACCAATTGATCGCTACTTGGTTGGTTAAACTTAGGGATGGCATTAGGGTACATGTGGATTATGTTTTCCCCGCACCCATTCTAATCTAAAATTTTCGTACTCATCTCCGCCGCCATCACTCACGTCGTTACAATATTAATATTTGCCTCATTTTCATGCCCATTTAGCCCATCCCACGAAAATCTCCACACACCCCAAAAATCTGATTTATTAACGATACAAAAATTACTTGAAAGATATAATCCCTCTGTCCCAACAAAAAATTCACATTTTAACTATTTCCTTCTCTGGGATGAAATTTATGGCTGAAATTTGTCCAGCTCATTTCGTTCTCTCACATTTGGTTGAAATTTGATCACATCAACATGCATAAATACCCGTGCAAAAAAGTGATGTGAACCTTTGGTTGGGACTGAGGTAGTAGTCACTGGACAAAAAAACAACATTCAAATCCTAAAATTTGGCAGCCTCATCAAACCAATGAGCGTTGTTTCACCCACCAAAATAATTTGTAAATTTTAAAAATTAAATTGGTACAATAGCAAGTAGAGTGGTCCCACGAGCAACAAAGCAATTACTTTTTAAAATATACCAACTAATATAAATGTTTGGTGTAGCCACCATGCCTTCCTACAACTAATTATAAAACTAACTAATATGAAATCGAAAGAGTATGTGATCGACTAATAATAACTCACATTAGTTAAACATCGGCTCGTTGAAATGATGAAGATGAATCAAGTCCTATGTATATATTAGTTACAGGACGGCAAGTATTTGCTAAACCATTCAAATTCTTTCATACTTTTTCGATAATTGATATCTATATAATTAAACAACAACTCCTGATATCAATATGCCCCAGAAAGTACTTGCTAATCCAGATACACACCTCGATAACATTAAAACATAAAAGAATCTGATATAACAATTACCTAAGTAATTGCAAGTGGTAACGCATGCTTTATCAAATGCTATCTTGTTATTACCGTCTATATCAGTTGACTGTTTTTCACATGACTCGCTAATTAATTGATAACCCATTCCAACAATTACTTATTGATGAAATTACCTAGCATTATCCAAATAATATTCAAGATGATCGGGTTTAAATACACCAGAAATAAATTAAACCAAAAATAATAGAAAACACATATAATTTAAATATAAAATAGTTAGGCATTAATATTCATAAACTAATGCTCAGTATTAAATTTATTTTTGAAATGGTCATGGGGTGAGGGTATATAATTAGGGTTTAGGTAATGAAATTTTGGCCAAGTTTTTTGGGTTTGGTCACAAAATAAGCTAATTTATTCTTCGAAAAAAAAAAACAAAAAATTGCATATGGTAACCGCAGTAGTAAACTGCATATAGTAAGGTTTCGATTACAGATGTCATTTTAAACCTTCAGAAGTCGGTTATTTTTAACCTTTTAATTCGATTTTGAAAATACTGGAGTTAAAAAGGAATAATTTATTTCTGTTATTTTGTAAGTCAAAGTCTTGGGAAAGATCGTTTTTCCATAGGGTTATGGAAAGACGGTGTTTTATTGAAATAATAGAAAAGTAAAAGGTTTTAGTTGCATATTAAAATTTTATTATACAACGTTTAGTAGTTATAAAGTTTATAACCCAATTCATGCAGCCTGAAATTTTTATTTCATTTATTTTAATTTGCACTTTTAAACCTTGGTTTTTCCATGACTTATGGAAAGACCATTTTTCAAAAGACGGGCTCAATTTGTAACCGCAATAAAAATCATGTTTAATTTTGATTATATGAAAATCAAAGCTAACTTTTAATTTCGATTTTAACTTTAAACTTTGAGTTTTTCAGTAACTATAATTTAAGCGGCGGAATTATTATCCGTTTGGATAAGTTGACGTGTGAAATATTTGCGGAATTATCAAAGAATGATTTGAAAATAATATAATATATAAATTATTTGAGATACAGAAAATATTGTGAGTGATGATTATAATTAGAAATTAACTTATCATCTAATTACTGAGTTTTTAGTGTCTGTATAACGTCAGTGAGAACGTGCTAACATAATTTTTTTTTTTTTTTTTGCGAAGGCAATGTTAATATAAGTTGTGTTTAGGTGTCTTCGGTTGGCGGGTCTTACTCTTGTTGGTTTTAAAACGAACAATTCACCAAGGAAGCAATTATTGGGATTTGTTAATTTAGGCTCTCGTCAACGGTACTACTAGCCTAATGTTTACCTCTGCCTAATACACATTTTGATTTGAAATTAAGCCTGCAACTCAATAAGATAATGGTCGGATCACGTCCGATGACAGTGATTAATTACTGCTTCACATGTTAAGTCCAAAAAATATAGTACTTCAATATAAGCTCTATAATATCAAATATCAAATATCAAATATCAAATATCAACTTGGTACGCCGTCTAGCCAATTAGAGGTTCTCTGCCGAATATAAAAATAAGATTCTGGAAAAATTAAATTATAATTATCAGATAAAAAAAGCAATTATTACATCGTCTGTCTGAATTCAAACTGCACACTTTAACTTTCAACAGTTGAATTGTAAAATATTTGATGCTTAGTATTTTTTATTAAAACTAATCAAAATTTGTGAAAATTGATATTCGGGAAAAATATGTTACAATGAATATAACAAGGTGTGACACAACAATGTTTATATTTATACATTAATTTAACTTTATGGTCACAGTTAGAGGAAATGTCAGTCTCGGTACCAACGTTTAGGTGAAATTACAAGTTTCGTTCTTCTTTTTGCAAATTATTTCTAAAACGTTCTCATATTATATTAGGAATTGTTCACAACTGATTTTAACAAACTATTAGTTGGATTCAATGAGTCAACATTTCTAGTGGTCACCACTGTGAAGCAAAGAACATGGAAAACAAGGACGGGAAAAGAGATAGTGAGTATGGTTGGACTGATGGTGTTCGAAAAATGATGGCAGAGGCGGTGGAGAAAATATGAGAGTAAGTAAAAATTTAAAAAACATCATTTCAACCTAAAAAAAATTGTTAAAGTAATTTTTAAATCTCAATAACTCCTGACTGTTCCGTTAACTTCATTAAAACGTGCCATGTCTTGTGGTGTACACCTAGCCCAATGCTAAGCCCCAGGCCCAAAACTGCAAGTTGGCCCAAGGCTAGCCTGCGATGCGAGCGGAGACAGAGGCAACTCACGAACTGTGAAAAGCGAAGATCATGGTCAGGTGTTAGCCATGAACCGTTCTTCCCGGAGCCACGATCAAGCACGTGATGGCAAACCCGAGAAAGGCGGAGCCACGATCAGAACAAGCTATAAAAGAAATGGAGAGGACACAGATAAAGGTAAGTGCAATCAGACTAGAGAGGCTTGATTTTGAAAAGAATGTACTGACTTGAGCGTCAGAGTTTTTTCCCCGGAACCACTTTCAGTATCTCTTTTGCAGGCACACCGTGGTGGACAACGATCAATTGACTGGATTGGGAATACCACAACATTTGACGCCGTCTGTGGGGACGGATATTTTTCTATTCGTTCATTCCCAACAAGATTGATAATGGTGTTCACCAGAAGTGGAAAAAGTCAAAACCACCACACTCAAAAGCAAACAGCTGGGAGAAATAGGAATGTACATCCCAGCCAAAATCAAGAACACGCTCCCAGTAGAGAGCAAGAACATGTTAGGGATGACAAGGAAGATGAAGAAGAGGCAAAATCTCCTAATATGAACAAGGAAAAGAAAAGGAGAGCATTCACGTCATTTTTAGAAGCGAACAAAGGGCAACTATATAATCAGTTCCTAGCTACTCTCAAACCAAAGTCCCCAAGGGTAAGTCAGAAAATTGTTCAGAACGATGATGGCTTTACATATGGGGACGAATTGGGAGACATAGTAGCAGATGACGATGTGGACAAGTCTCCACTAGCACCACATCTTCGCAACTTCAAGCTGCCAAAGGAATTCCTACATTCCTATCGTAATAGCATGAGGTTCCGCGATGTTGAAACCGAGTTGGTATGTAAGGTGTTCCTTATATTTTTGTCGGGAACAATGATCACATGGTATGCAAATTTACCAAACGGAAGCATCACATACTGGGCACAGCTGTCAGATATGTTGTTGGGACGCTTATACCAGAAACGGAAGTTTACCAACGCAATCGCAGACCTGAACAATATAGCTCAACGAATCAATGAAAGTTTGGTGTAATATCACAGTAGGTTTGTTACAGAAAGTTTGCAGGTACGGGACCCATCGTTTCAATCTTCTTTAGGTGCGTTCACAGGGGGCATGCGATCGAGAGAGTTCTATAAGTAACTAACAAAGAACAGGCCAGAAAATCCAAGGGACCTACAAAAAATTATAGAACAGTATGTGTGAACTGAGGAAGCCAATAACCACAAAATAGAACGGGAGCGAGGCAAGAAAAGAGTAATTGGGAACTCGCAAAGAAATGTGGCAAAGAAGGGGAAAGGAAACTTCGCTTTCAAAGGAAGAGAAGCAGGAACACAAAACATCTTGCCCCAGGAGACACCGCTAACAAAATTGTGAAGAGAGATCTGGAAAGCGAACAAAGATATATTAAGCGAACCAACGCCATTGTTAGCGCCTCTAGAGAAAAGATCAAGAGAATACTATTGCACCTTCCATAAGGATCATGCTCACGATATCGAGTATTGTAGGGATCTACGGAGGCAAATAGAAGAAAACTTGAGGAATGGTTATCTCGGACAATACAAGAAGAAAGATGGCGGTAATAGATACAATGAAGCGAGCAAGGCATGAAGCTCTATGGTCAAAACCCAAGCCACGGTGAACACTCAGAACATAAGTCAAAAGATGGCGGTAACAGTAGACTATAAAGAGGAAGTGCCCAACGAAGCTCTAATAAAAGTATCCTTTTCTATACATGGGTCAATATAGTCCTTATCAAGTAATGCCTGGAAGGCTAAGGCCAGGTATTCACCTTCGCAGGAGCCTTGGGATAAAAGATTGCGTATTAACAAAACAATCAGGTTTAGCGAAGACAATGTTCCTAATGCCTCGCCACACAATGACTACATAGTCATTATCACTAAAATCGGGAATGCAACGGTTCATAGAGTGTTTGTAGATGATGGAAGCATGGTACAAATTCTTTTTGTGGACTTCTTTGACAGACTTGGATTTAAGAGGACCGACTTGAAAAAATCCACATTCGCACTTGTAGGATTCACATGACGAGCAGAGACATCACTTGGAAACATTGAGCTGCTTGTAGCAATTGGGGAGAATGAGAGGAGTTGCACCATAATCAGTGACTTCGCTATCATGAATGCTCCAAGTTCATTTAACGATATTATTGGCAGGCCGTGGATGAACATAGCCAAAGCAATATGGTCTCCATACCATTTGGTCATGAAATTCCCAACCCCAACAGGGATTATAATGGTGAGGGGAAACCAACAAACTGTCAGGCAATGTATGGTCATTGTAATGAAAGCAGGAAGAACCGCAGAACAACCAAAAATGGTTAGTACTATCACCAACAAAGACTCACTTAACAAGGTGGATCACCCAGTAGAAATTGGAGAACAAACTGAAGATGTCATAATAGATGACAATGATGCATCTAAGTGTGTCAAAATAGGGAAATATCTTCCAGATCAAGAGAAACAGAGGGTGATACAAATTCTGAGAGATCACAAGGACACATTTGTATGGAGTGTACATAACATGGGAGGATTTGACCAAAGTATAACAAAACATTCTTTGAACATCGCTGATTTGATCAAGTCGGTCGATTAGAAACAAAGAAGCTTCGTCAGTGATAGACAAAAGGCAATCGAGGAAGAAGTAGAGGCGTTGTTGCAAGCTGGGATCATAAAGGAGCTGATATAACCAACATAGCTAGCAAACCTGGTGATGGTGAAAAAGGCATACTCTGGGTGGACAATGTGTATAGATTTCACTTATCTAAACAAAGCATGCCCAAAGGATTGTTACCCCCTGCCGAAGATCGATAAGCTAGTAGAAGCAATCTCGGGGGTACGACGTCCTTGCATTCTCTGATGCCTACAAAGGGTATCATTAGATATAGATGAACCCCGAAGATGCAGAAAAAATGGTTTTCATAACAAGCTTTGAGATAATTTTGTACGTGAAGATGCCATTCGAGTTGAATAATGCGGAGGAAACATATAAGAGAGTGGTTGATAATGTGTTCTACGGCCAGATTGGGTGCAATATAGAGACATATGTTGATGATATGGTCATAAAAAGTAGGCAAACATCTGACTTCGCAAATGACTTAGAGAAACTCCGGATACATTAAGTGCAATTGGAATGAAGCTAAATCCAAAAAAAGTGCACAATCGGGGTTAGCGCTGGTAACTTCCTGGGATACAAGGTATCCCCAAAGGGGATCGAGGCTAATCTAGAGAAAATAAAAGCAATCGTTAACCTCCCCAACCACGAACAGTAAATGAGGTCCAAATCTTAATGGGATCAATGGCTTCGCTCAGTAGGTTTGTGTCAAAAGCAGTCGAAAGACACTTCCCACTATTCAAAATCCTTAAAAAGGCCAAGAAGTTTAGCTGGAGTGGAGAGTGTAATTCATCATAAGAATCACTGAATGACCAACTTCAGACACTCCCAACGTTGAAAGCACCAATTCAGGGAGAGACACTAGTTTTGTATTTGACGGTTTCAATGAACGTAGTAAGCTCATTCCTGGTTAGGCAAGAAGGCCAAAGATAGATACCAGTGTTCTACACCAGCAGAATATTACAGCAGGCTGAAAAGGCGTATCTTCTTATTGAAAATTTAACCCTAGCATTGATACATTCGGCAAGAAGACCGCGAACCTATTTCCACAGTCATATGATTGTTGTCTATATTGGCTACCCAATTAAGAATATCTTGAACAATCCCGAGTCATCCGGGAGAACGACCAAATAGGCTCTTGAATTGGGACAATTCGGGATTCAATTTCAACCGTAAACCTTAATCAAAGCACAAGTTTTACCAGATTTCATGCTGAAATGACAAGCGTGGGGGTGCAGCAGGTGAAAACACAATAGTTTCTTGATGAAGACAAAGGAAAGGCCAAACTGGAAGACGTCGCATGGAAGTTGTTCGTAAATGAGGCATATAACAAGGAAGGATACGGAGCAGGACTGCAATTGATTAACCCGGACTGAGGAGATTACAGATACTCGCTTCGCTTTGATTTCTCACCCACTAATAATGAAGCTGAGTATGAGGCGTTAATATGCGACTTAGATTTCACAGTTAACATGAAGGTGAACAACTTCGATCATTCATTGATTCACTTATAGTAGCCCAGAAAGTGCGAGGAGATTATGAAGTGCGAGAAGAGCAATTGATGAAATGCTTAACCAGGGTTCATTAACTTATCACTAACCTTGAGTACTTCAATATCCAACACGTCCCAAGAAGTGAAAACATGAAGGCATAAGCCTTAAGCAAGCTAGCAACAACAGGTTTTGAGTCATTAGTCAAACACAAAGATGTGAAAGTAGAAGTCATTCTAGTTAGAAGCACAATAAGGATAACGGTGTCAGTAGTTCAAGCACAAGAAGCAAAATGGATGACACCATTGATTGAATACTTTGACGGGGGGGGGGAGGGAGCTATCGACGGATAAGGTACAAGTCAGGAAGCTAGAAATGTGATCCCACAATTATGTTTACAGAGATGGTACCTTGTACAAGAAGGGAAATCTATCTTCGTGGATAAAGTATGTGGGGCCATCACAAGTAGGCAAAATCTTCAAAGAAGCACACGGAGGATTGTGCAGATTGCATCAAGGGTCTCAAACGATCGTAAAGAAGATCATTCAAGTAAGATACTACTGGCCAACCATGTTTAATGATGCATAAAACTTCGTCCTTAAATGCAAAACTTTCAAGATGAATGCTCTAATATCGCACAAGCCACAGTCAGCATTAACAGGAATATATGATAAATGGGGAATTGATCTCGTTGGACCTTTCCCAAAAGGTGCTGGCAGTTCTAAGTTTTTAATTGTGGTAGTCGACTACTTCACAAAGGGGGTAGAAGCGAAGCCCTTAGGAAGAGTAGCAGCGAAAACTGCATGGAAATTTGTCTGGCAGAATATAGTTTATCGCTTCGGAAAAACCGCAAACTATCGTCACTGACAATGGCACGCAATTCACAAGTGGGGTCATTACAGAATGGTGTTCCAAATTGGGAATCACACAGAACTTCACTTCTGTAGCTCACGCAGAACGATCATTCAAGGTATCCAGAAAAGATTGGAGGAAAGCAAGCAGGATGGGTTGATGAGATACCCATACCATGTAGTCATATAGAACAATGGTGCGAGAACCAACAAGAGAAACATCGTATAGTCTGGTATATTGGCACGAAGCGGTAATACCAGTTGAAATCAGACAATCGAGTCTTTGAGTCGAGCAATATAAAGAAGACATCAACCCAGAGATGGTGAGGTTGGGCTTAGATGAACTCGAAGAAAAAATACAGAGGGCAGCAATCAATGAAGCAAAGTACAAAGAAATGATGGCCAAAGGTTACAACCAGAAAGTAAAGGAAAAACAATTCCAAGTTGGCGATCTTGTGCTAAGGAAGAATGAAGCTAGCCTAGCTGAGGAAAGAGGAAATGTGTGCCCTAAGTGGGAAGGGCCGTACAAGATAACAAAGACACGTCGATCTAACTGCTACGAGCTATAGAGGATGGATGGTAGCAGTGTTCCTAACACTTGGCACATAGTCAACTTAAGAAAGTTTTATGTGTAGAATCAGGAAAGAGGCAGGAAAATCTAGTTTTCATGTATAGAAACCATGATATAATCATTGGTGGTGTACATTCCCTTGTTCTACGGTGAAGGTGATATTATCGCAATATAAATCTTTTGGAGTACCATTTTTCCTTTTCAAAAAGTTATACTTCGCAGTCGCAAAACTAAGTCACAAATTCTTAACAGACGAACACATGTTGATAGTGACATAAGTACCAATTATAAATGCCACTCAACTTGTCTTTTTGTAAAATATAAAGGAAAGCAAGTCATGAACTTCGCAATAAGGAATATATGCCCATAACGAAGCGACAAAAGCAAGCAATAGATCTTGTGATTTTGCACTCTCAATAAAAAGAAATCTATAGATCTTGCTACTAGGCAAACCTGGCTCTAATCCAGTGACTAAAGCAAGCAATAGATCTTGCGGATTTGTACATTACATACTCCAAATAACGCGAGCAATAGATCTGGCTACACGGCAGATATGCCTACAAAACAGCGACTAAAAAAAGTTATAGATCTTGCGGCTTTGTGATAAACATAGTTGCAATACCCTGTTTAAAAACAATAGATCCATGAGAAAGAGATCTTGTGAAGAAAAGAGAATCACGTTGTCAAGAGCATTCAAAAGTATGAAGATATATAAAGGACGATCACAACATCCAAAAACTAAAACCAAAACAACATTATTGTTTGGAAGAAAAAATCATCTACATCTAGATGCTCGTGATGAACCAGCAGAAGATGAACCACCATAGCGACGGATGTGCTCAGCTTCACGAGAGAGGTGCTCAGCCCTACGCCAATTTTATTCGGCCTCACGCTTCTCGCTAACCATATGGTCGTATTGCCATTTCATGTGTAAATAATCCGGATGGCGTATTAGACCCCTTTGCTCCATATAACCAAGTTACCTAGCATAATACACCTTGAAGTCGGTTATAGGGCCGAACTCCTCGCGGTCAAGCTGCATACTCATAACATTAACATTTTCCTCATACTACTTCATTTCAACCCTTAAATTATGTATTTTTTTCTTTAGGTTGAGAATATACGATCAGACCACCTCAGATAAGTTAATCATTTGCCCACTGACTCCCACAGTTAGATCTCCCTGGCTAGTTGCTCTGCGAGATGAAGAAGGGACGGCCTGAAGTCTATCTTTATACTCAACACAAGCTTTCTCGAGTTGGTGCACTGAAGAATCAAACCGATCACACCTAGCGTGAAGTTGCTCATTTCCACTTTGCATCTGTGTGTTTATAACAAACTGCTTGTCAAACTTACTTTGTCAACCGAGTGCAGAAGAATTTAAGTGATCACACTCATCTTCCTTTTTCTTCAACTTGTCGAACAAATCATCATACGGGCACATTTTTATCAATTATTAATGTCTTTCGATGGGCCTCGCAAGTCTGGTTCACAGCATAATTCCTAGCCTCTTCCTGTTGCCGGACCATCTTCACCGTGGCCAAATGTTGATGTTGAATAAGACCATTCTGCTCATTGCAAATCATACATAAATCGCGCACAACATCCTGGGTGTGTTTTACATCCTTGGCCCACTTCGCTTCAAGATCATTAATACCCAGGAGCATGTATTTCAGACGAATACCTATGTCTAAAATAAAATGAACATCATAGATCAAACGAACGCATGGAAAAATTAAAGGTTTGCCAAAATAAGAGAGAATACATATCAAACACATCAAAACAATAACGAACAAAACACCTTCAGCATCAGAGTCATCATGGCGGAGATGTTATGTATGAGCACGAAGTGTGGCCACGATCTCCGTCTCGACAGTAAAATAGACACTCAGACAAGGAAGCTTAGATTTGGGAACCTTGTAGTTCCAAGAAGGCACAGCCACTTCAGGATTTTGATTTATTTCTATAAAAAAATTATTTTGTACGCCACATACCAACATTACTAGGGAAACCGCTCATAAGCCGACAATTACAGGATAAAAGGTAAATTTATCTACTATGTATTTAACTTTTCGAAGATGGTAGAAGTTGCGAAACAACTCAAGAGAGAAAAGTATATTTTCTTTCTCACACACCTGAAGAAACCCCATTATGATAGCGATGCTCTTAGGGTGAAATTAGGACAACGCGACTTTGTACGAACAGAGAAGATCAACTACATGTTAGGGGAGAGGAAAATAAAGGCCAAAGTTCAAATAGGCTAAATAACATGATATATAGCCAGGCGGAGGAGTGCAAACACATTCATAATTCACAGGAGCGCGAAGCTTAAAAGGAGCTAAAAATGGGAAATAATTCTTCAAGTCATCTAAATATTAACAAGACAGCACACTACGTATGGTAGAGGATCCGGTGACATGACTGGAATCCCCATCGGAGTGAGCATCTTCTACGGGAGACTCGACGTGGTTAGAGGAAAACATGTGGATAAACGAGGATCCTATAGTTGGAAATAACAACCTTAATTAGGGTTAAACACCGCAGACACAAGTTTTTCAGAACAAAGATCAACAGAAGACGCATCGGAGAAGATGACCGGAAAATAGTAAGAAACGCAACAAGTACCAAAATTACCAAAAATCGAAGAAGAAATTTAACTTATCAAGCCCGGAACATGGAACAAAGAAATTGGAGATTTAAGTTATGGATGAAACTTACTCTTACAGAAGATGAGAGAAGATGATATGTAGAAAACCTAGGAAGGATTGGAGGAGATGGAAGCTTGGGCAACAGAGGAGACAAATTGAAACAAAAATGAGATGGGATACTTAAATATCAAAAAGAACCGGCAAGATCAAGGAAGACAGTTAGTTAAAAAATGCAATGATGATAATTCGACACAAAAGGAAAATTATCTCTTGCTTGTATCTAGAATACGAAGGTATATGAAAAGATAGCACACTGAATGAGGGCAAGATTAAAATATTTGTTTCAAATTCCTCATTTAAGAAGTAAAAGCAAAAACAAACATAAGAAATATACGAAACAGAATAGCGAAGAATGAGGATCGAATATCGGCCTTTAGAAACAAAATTTTGAAGAACAACATCAGTTCGCATTCAAACCACAATCAACGCCATTACTTCGTGTCTTTTAGTCTCCATGGCTAAAACTACAAGTGGGCCCAAGGTTAGCCTGCAATGCGAGCAAAGACAGAGGCAACTTACGAATCGTGAAAAGCGGAGATCATGGCAAGGTGATGTCCACGAACCGTCCTTCTCGGAGCCACGATCAAGCACACAATGGAAAATCCGAGAAAGGTGGAGCCATGTTCAGAACAGGCTATAAAAGAAATGAAGAGGACACAGATAGAGGTAAGTGCAACCAGACTAGAGAGGCTTGATTTTGAAAAGAAAGTACTGACTTGATCGTTGGAGTCTTTTCCCCGGAGCCACTTCTGGGATCTCTTTTGCACCTACACCGTGGTGGGCAACGATCATTTGACCGGATTGGGAATACCACAACATCTGGTAAAGGTACCAATTGAGAACATTCATAATAAATTGAGATCGTAATTTGATACTTTCTCATTTTAAAAGGTTATATTGATACTTTCAACCTAATATTAGGGTTAGAAGTTTAAAATTCATTTTTTAAACCATTGGAAATTACTTCTTAATGTAATAGTGAAAAGACCTTTCAACCCTATATGGTCATGGCAGCCTAGTTGAAAGATAGGGACACAATTTGGCCCAAAATTTTTTTATTTCAAATTGGACGTAGCCCAATATTAATATACCAAGGTCTCATGTCCTGGAGTACTTGTGTGGTATGGCCTCAGCAGGTTTGGGTAAAGTCAAGAACACCAGTGTTTATTTACTCACATACTTCTAAAAAATGAATTTCATACTCCATCATTATATTCAAACAATATACCTTACAGTTTTCAGGTAGTCTTGTTTTAGTTGGTTAAACTTTAGACATAAATTTTTCTGTAATTCTTTTATAATTTTTCTTCACATCTCATACAAGAATCTTTCCCAAAATCTTTCCCCAAGAAAGAGGAAATGTGAAGAAAAAAGGAGAAAGAATTACTATAAAAAGTCTCAGCTTAAAGTTTATATTGGCTCACAGGAGACCATCTCTACACTTTCACCCAATTTAATGTTAAGTTGTATTTTCTTTACAAATTTAATGTTAAGTTGCATTTTTCATAAAACAAATTTTGTTAAGATTCATAAAGAGCATAAATTAATGGCTCAAAGCTTGTGTCAGTATATCCCTCTATTTTCCTATATAATATCCATTTTTTATACGAGTGATTGTTTTAAAAAAAATAAATAGAGGGATTGAAAAACTAATAAACGAATGAGTATAATTTTCTTTTTTTAATCAAGAAAGAAAGTGGGACCCGTTTTAAAAAATAGACCCACGCAGTTATTAACACTCTCCAAAGAATTAATTAATGGAATATGTGACTCATCATGATTGTGATCCAGTCCCACAGTTAGTAACACCCTCAAGGTATGTTCATCAAGTTATTATAATTTAAATAGATATAACAAAGGTAACAACAAAAGAAAGCGTTCGTTTTTAAACGCAGTCGTCATTGTTAGAAGAAAAATAAAAAAATTGTTACATTAATTTTAGTTATAGATACAGTTTAATCGAAGGAGCTTGCCTGCCCTATATAATGCAATGTTGGTGTGCATTCTTTTCCCCAAACTTGAGATAATCCTCCCTTTCTGGAACTCATCGTATCTTTCTCTTTTTCCCCACACAATCATGTAACACTTTTTCCCTCAATCAAGCCTACCAAAATTAAAATCTTAGCCCACCACTAGACACTATAAATTTGTTCGTGATCCACCATTTTCCAGTCAACAGAAATGGAGTTCTGTTTGGGTGACCAGCAACGCCAAAGCGGCAGGGTAGCAAACAACGATGGCGAACTTGTTTCGGATCGCCAAAGTCTTCCACTCTACCGGAAGTGGCTCCCACCACCTGGTGTTCTCCGAAAGGTACAAATATACTCCCTCTCCGTCCCTGTTCAACCTGGAAGGGACGGTCTGCACTAAACATGTTTGGCCGTAAATGTATGCGATTACGGACAGCTTTGTCCGATAACCCGTACGGCATGACACAATTTCACGTACTCACTCCGTTTCGGATAAAGTTATCTGATTGACCTTTTAGTTCGTCACTGCTAAAGTTGTATTCTGTTCTATAACTTCTATTCTTATCATATGATCCGGTCACTTACGTTAACTTTTCTTATTTTATTCATTTAGCAACCTCTCCTACTCTTTTCCAATGATTAATATTATTTTATTCGTTGTGACGGTTTTAAGTTGTAACGACGGTGGTGTGCAGGTGATAGCGGAGGTGATAGCGACGTACCTTCTGGTGTTCATGACGTGCGGGGCGGCGGCGCTGAGTGCTAGCGACGAAGGCAGAGTGTCGAAACTGGGAGCATCGGTTGCCGGAGGACTCATAGTGACGGTCATGATATATGCGGTGGGGCATATCTCCGGTGCGCACATGAACCCAGCTGTTACTCTAGCTTTTGCTGCTGTTCTAGACTTCCCATGGAAGCAGGTACCACCTACGTTAACGGCCTATTTGTCTTCTCACATTTTCATTCTAAGTTCAACGTAGTATTGTCCTGCTCCTCCCAACCCAAAAAAAATGACACATTTGCTTTTTGTAAACTGAATTTTATAAACTTTGGCCCTAAGTTTATGTTAATATATATAATATAAATATCATATAAGATATTGTTATATTTGTCTCATTTTTTATGTAAAATTGTTATATGTAATTAGAGATATTGACGGTCAAATATAATCATGAAAGACAGTGAAGAAGTAAATGTATCATTTTTGCTGGGACGGAGGGAGAAGCAGTTTTTAAATTGTTCTTTGATAGTTAAACTCAAGTTTTGGCATTTCATCAGATGTTCGTGAAAATATTGAAAAGAATGTATCAACTTCCTAATACTGATTTCATGAGACATGGAAAATGATAAAAACAAATAAATAAATATACTGTACTAATATATATATATATATAGTGCGTCAGTGGCCATCGGACTCTGATTAAAAGTACATTGAAGATAACTTTTCGGATAATTGCGTAGACAGTAGTCAAATTTCGACACATAATAGTATCTTTAGCTATCCTCAGTACTGTATTTACATGGATATTTTGTGTTTATTATATATAATGGATGGGCTTTTTATACATTAGATTGTGTAATGCTATAATATAATTATGATTACTATATAAATATTATATGCATGACTAATAATTTCGAAATACACATTTAATACATCATGAAAATTTATGGTACCTGTAGAATACGGTACTTTCTTTACCTCATTTTAAACTGCACACTATGACTTTCAATAGTTTAATTTAAAAAGTAAATTGATCCTTGATATTTTTCTTTGGAGTTTTTAAAACTCGTGAAAAACTGATATTTTAAAAACATATGTTATAATAAATATAATAGTGTCTCACAAGCGAGTGTTTACACTTATATATCAATTCAATTGTATGATCAAAACTAATAATAATTAATTAAATAAATAGTTGAATTACATTTTAAAATGGTGCATGGAGTAAAAAAAGAATTGCTCTTTATTTTTTTATACTCCATGATTAACTAGGGGGCCCAGCCTATATCTTGCCGCAATGAACTTCTTTATTCATTCTTTTCTCGGAAGAAAATCATGCACGTACTACGAGTGACGAGCTGACAAACCAAATATTGCCAAAACTTACACTTTGAAAAAATAATGCCAAAACGAGACCAAACAAAGGATAGGTTCAGAAGTAGCAGCTCCAGAATTCTTTGGTGGGTAGTTCCAAATAACGAAACAATATATTTACTTGGTTGGTAAAGACTAAAAACTTAGCAAGACGACGTATAATCGACCCCTTGGTAAGGACATCAGAGGATTTGGAATTTGGTTCGGTCTTATTAATCTTAAAAATTCTTGTTTGATAATAACATTCCGATAAAAAGAACTAGATCTTGATTCTTTCAACTTTAGATTTTGAACTAATACTTCTCATGTTTCTCTATTAGTGACACAATTACCTAATTTGAATGTTTCTTTTTAAATGACACACTTTTCATTTTTGGTAAGATTCCTTCAATTTCATCCACTCATTCTTCGTTCCCCACCTAAATCGAGTATCTAAAGCTATGGTGCCACCAATAAAGAAACGGGGAGCGGAAATGAAAACTCATACTCCCTCCGTCCCAAATTAAACAGCACACTTTACTATTTGACACTATTTACTGTCAAACTTTGACCGCATATTTAAATAGGTATATAAGCAACAATATTATCATATGTTATATTGTTGGATTTGTCATAATAAATAGTTTTTAAAAAGTAACTTTTTAATTACCGACATTATTCGTAATTATACATATTAACAGTCAAACATGATTCTTGATACCAGTAAAAAAGATTCCTTACAATTTAATCAGGATAGAGGAAGTATTATATTGTTCATTGAAAATGGGAATCAGATGGTGAGTGGAAAGAATCTTGAATGGATCCAAATCCTAATCCCGTGTTGTTACCAATAAACCCCATGTTTATTAAACTATAGTACCTCTTGTTATTGAATGAGAAATAGATAACTTAGAGTAAACTGATCCAGTGATTAAATAACTAATAATAGTAATTGGCGCGTACCAACAGGGAAAGAAAAATCCAAACCCAAATCCAACTATGATATTATTAAAATATGTACCGCGGAACAAGAACACCCCCACCCCACCACCGCCCTCGTTTTCCGCTTTTCCGTTTAATTATTCATTTATTTTTAAAAAAATAATTTTAATCACAGCGTATAGGTATAAATATTATTCAGTGATGGATTAGTTGTATATATATCTGCACAACATCACCTTTAGTTATCCATAATAAAATGGAGTATTAAGGACCAAGCATTTACCTCCACCCATACTTTTCTCTTTATAATTGTAATTTGCATTTGAAGCCTCATTGGAAAAGTTTTAATTCATTTTATTCAATCTAATTGATTCTTTTCCTCACGCATAGATGCTTAGTAAATGAAGTTGCGTTCCAGAGTGGTAACTAAAATGAGAACAATCACAGGTACCATTGTATGCAATAGCACAAATGACGGGGGCAACTTCTGCTGCATTTACTCTTAAACTCTTGCTTCATCCAATTAAACATATCGGCATTACCGCGCCTTCCGGAACGCCCCTCCAGGCTCTTGTTATGGAGATAGTTGTCACTTTCTCCATGATGTTCGTCACCTCCGCCGTCGCCACCGACACCAAAGCAGTAAGTCAATCATATTTAGCTTCCGACCCTGAGCTTATTTTTGCTGAACTGAACTAAATCTAAGTGTACTGAAAAATATGACTAGACCAAACTTCTGAACCGGAGTGTACTCAATAGTCGTTGCTAGTGCCCCACATCACTAATTAGAATCACGGGCTCGTACCATAGAACCAATTGGTAATGTGTAGGGGCGACTCATGATCTGACACCGTGAGTAACTTTCCTTCCACAGATTGGGGAGCTTGCTGGGATGGCAGTGGGATCAGCGGTCTGCATTACTTCGATCCTGGCTGGGTAACTCTTCATTCATGCACTGGTAATAAAGTTAACAGTAAAATTGGTAGCTTATGTTGTGTGTCTTTCAGACCGGTTTCCGGGGGATCCATGAATCCGGCAAGAACTCTTGGCCCTGCCCTAGCGAGCAACTACTTCAAGGCAATATGGGTGTACCTAGTTGGACCCGTTTGCGGGACGCTTCTGGGCGCGTGGTCCTACAATTTCATACGCTTTACGGACAAGCCTGCTCATGCCATAACTCAGTCCAATTCTTTCCATGTGAGGCGCGCTAGGCTGGAGGAAGAGGCTGCAGCTAAAGTTACTCCCATCCCTCTTTGAATTCATGTCAAAATGTCCAGATTAGTACCATTTTCCATTAAACCTCGTTGTTTAATACCACTTTTCAAATTATATCCTGTATAAGTACTCATGTATGTCCGAAATAAGTGTTTTTCAATGGAATATGGTTAATGATAAACAAAATCTGTTGTATAAACAATAATTTCAGAACTGGGTGAAAGTTGACTACTCCCTCTTCTAGCTGCACTTGCAACTACTTTCTATTTGCCGCTGCCATACGTGTGTAAACATATTAACGGTCAAACGTGTTTTTTGAACAGCGTGATAATGATTGGGGTGCAACTTCATCCGGGGCGTCACAGGATGTAATATATAAGATGTTGAATGCTCCACTTATCGCTAGTTGATTGTAAGATGAAAGTCCAAAATCACTCCAAATATATCGCACCATTTGGAATGTTTTCTAGCAAAACAATTCGGATATCATCAATAAGCATCCTCAGGAGTCAAGACCAGGACTAGGCCTGAAGGATATGGATTGCTGTGTGTCTAAGGTTGTTTGTGTACGTACGTGTTGAACAAAACCTCGTATTTGTCGAATTTTATTCTGTGTGGAGAAAACATCAACAATTTGGTATATACGTCAATGGTATTAAAGAAAACTCGATGCAATATAAGATAATGTCGCCGCCATGTGCGAAAATTATACCAGAATATATAGTCCGAAATGAAAATATTAATGAGTTTAACCTGAAAATCTAAAATATTTACACACAAATCCCCCTCCTATTTTCTACTAATTATTTACAGTTTCCTTTAAAATTTAAGATAAAGTTTTGGGAAATACCGTCTTTTCATAAGTTTGAGGAATGATGAGGTTTTATTGGAATAATGAAAAAAGTAAAAGGTTTGAGTTGCAATATTAAAAGTTTATCATGCAAGAAGTTGTAAATTTATGACCCGATTTAATTCAACCTGAAAATTTTATATTCATTTCTTCTAATTTACAGTTTAAACATCGATGTTTCTATGACTTATGGAAAGACCATAGACGGACTCAAAATTTAATGTCGAATCAGTACGTTTAAATATGTATTTCTCTTTGAGAACCTCATTTTCAAGGTAATTGTATTTTAACCTCCATCTGACTGTCAGCTCATTTTAAACATAAGTGTCATAAGTGACACAAATCATTTCTCAAAAAAAAAAAATAAGTGACATAAATCACAAGTCACGGAAAATTTGGGCTGACTGATTTAAGTTAAACAATTATATTGACAAATGACATGATAGGCCTAGTTGAAAGAAAGAAAAAAAAAAGTAGTTGGCCCAATTTCTTTTATTTCAAATTGGACTTAGTCCAATATTAATATAACAAAGGTCTTGTCTGGCATGGTTTCAGCATGTTTATTTACTCACATTTCTGAGATAGAAAATTTCATAATTCGTGATTTATTTCCTTTCCTGTGTTCAATTTGCCAAGCTTTTTTTGTCCAAGCTAAACTAATTAAGGTACAATGTATGTTGTTCAAGATGTAAACATTTTGAAAAATACAGATCTGACACATCCCAATGAATGAAAACTCTAATCCAAAAATACATTTTTAAAAAAAAAATACTATTTGTGCAATCAGATCGGGAACAAAACATCGACGCCAACAACTGAAATGAGTGATCATCAAGAATACAATAATCTAATCAATCGAGTTAAAAATAATACCAACTATTCAATAAGATAAGCACTCAAGGAATATGAATTGTAGATTTAATTTTTGTTTCCATGATTGGAAAAGATGGAACAAGAAAATTGAAAGAAAAAAAGAACTAAGGTTTTTTACAGGAAAGATAGAGTGTGCGGGAGGTCCCAATTTTCGTTGAAATCCTAACGCTACTATGGTCGAGTTTTTAGATGTGACCCAAATATGCCAAACTCAGAAAAACACATAAATGCTATAAATTCCCCTATCCTTACAATCAAACAATACACCTTACTCTCTATTTTCCCAATTTAATGTTCAGATAACTTTTGGTGAAACAAATATTGTCGCAATACAGACTGAGTAAAAAATAATATTTGGACTTTGTGTCAGCATACCCATCTGCTTTTTCGTTTATAAGTTGCTTTACTTTTAAATTAAATATTTTAAATTATTTTCATAAAATGTTAAAGGTAAATTATCTACAAAATACAAACTATTTTTTTAGGGAATAACTAGAAATCGACTTTCCTAGTTTCAAAAAAAACAAACTTTACTTATGAGTGTCATACTCCCTCTGTCCCATCATAAACTGCACACTTACAACTTGACAGTCAACCCAAATTATGCCGGTGAAATATGCGGAGGAAATTAATTAAGTAGATTGATTGAAGGTCGGCAAGTTGGAGGCCCAGCCAAAAGTAGGTCTTCATAGCAATGCTATATAATGTGATGCAATGGCTAACAATTTTAGTGTGCATGCTCATTTTCTCACAAACTCGTTACGCTTTCTCCCAAAATTAATGGATATCGGTTCTGATCAAAACGGTAGGGAGACAAAGAATGATGGGGGACTTGTTTCAAACTGCCATACCCTTCTGCAATATTGGAGATGTCTCCCACCGCCTGGTTTACTCCGGAAGGTAAAAAATTAATGTGATTTTTTTCTAATTTTGTTGGGTTACAAATGGCATGGATCCAGTCTACCAGCTCCAATAGTTTTCTCTATTTTCCTGTCTTTTTACCATCACAGCAGTATGTATACATTTAAGAAAGAATCGCTCAGTGGTTAAATCAATCATGATTTTTTTTGTTTCTATAACTTCAAACATCGGATTATAATTATTTGTATTTTTTAATTTAGGAGAATCTCAGATTATTTTATTAGTTGTGTTATTTATAAAATATATTACATCTAACGATTAGGTGGTATAAAACTACACTTTGCGATACTAATAGTTTACTTTACATCTTCTTCTACAGGGATATATTCTTTTAGTTAAAATCCTTCGTGAACCTTAATTTATCACATGTATCTTTCATTTAATATGAAGGAATTGAATTTATCAAAATAACCTCAACACTAAAGAAATACAAACCATATCATTAAATAAAAACAATTTATTTACGCTTATATGCTTATCTATTCTTATCAATTTTTATTAATATAAACATATTTGTAGTTATAATACATTTCATCAATAGAAAATAATATTTATTAAAAATGTATGTATCACTCTACTTTCTTTATTATTAATATTTTGGAGTCTAAAGTTATTTCTTAAATGTAATTTTTATGTTTATTAATACTATCTTGGAATAGTAAATAGAGTTCAGGTGTTACGAATAAACTTAATTGAAGATAAATTAATTATTCTTTTTAATATTATATTAAGTGAAAGAATAGAAACATATTTATTATTCGTGCATTAATAATAATTTTATTAAAAAATAAAATAAATAAATGATAAATTATGGGAAAGGGGTTGCAATAGGTCCAGTTTGACATTTTTAGTGCTTACAGCAAAACTTTTAAAACGTAACATTAAAAGTTTGCTTACGCATATTTACAGTCGGGTCCCATTTAACTTAATTTAGTCATATTATTACTATTTTTCACTGCAGAGTCCATTTCAATTCAACACTTTAAAAAAAATAAAAAAAAAACAAGTTTGGATGGAACGGAGTTAGCATGCTTATTTAGGTCAAAGTTGGTAATGGTGGTGGTGCGCAGGTGATAGCGGAGGTGATATCAACGTACCTTCTGGTGTTCATGACGTGCGGGTCGGCGGCGCTGAGTGCTAGCAACGAAGGCAGAGTGTCAAAACTGGGAGCTTCGGTCGCCGGAGGGCTCATAGTGACGGTGATGATATATGCAGTGGGACATATATCCGGTGCGCACATGAACCCAGCTGTTACCTTTGCTTTTGCTGCTGTCCTCGACTTTCCATGGAAACATGTACGTGCCTTCATCAAATGTTCATGAAAATAATATCCACTGCGTACAAAGTGTGTGTATTTTTGGGTCAAAGTCTGGGGAAAGACTCGTGGAAAGACGGGGTTTAATTTGAATGATAAAAGGTAGAAGGTCTTAGTTGCAATATTAAAGTTTTATTATGCAACGTGTAGTAATTATGAAGTTTATAACCCGATTCGTGCAACCAAAAATTTTTATCTTCATTTCTTCTATTTTGCACTTTAAACCTTGGTATGGATAGACCGTCTTTCAAGAGACGGGCTTTATCATGATAGAAAGTAAAATCCAAAAAGTAATAATTGTGGGTGTGTGTATTAACATGTAGAGAGTATAAAGGGTATACAAAGTAGAAACAAATGTGAAACATGACATATACAAAACCAATTATAATTTTATCCTAATTCTAAATCAATTATATCTTTATCAACAAACAATATATCATAGGAATTTAAACGTAATCACAATTACTATGTATACAAAGATTTTAGTGAAGAGGCCTCACTCAATCTTACTGAGAGTTTAAATATAATTGTTTAAAGATGTGAGATGACATGTTGTACTTTTTGATAAATTTTAAAACTTTACTTAGTCAGTCAGTATCACTATAAGTTATACTAGGACGAATTCTTACATATCTTTCTCTACTGTATAAATAGCATATGCATAAATGACAATATATTTCATGAATATTCCCAAGTACTACTGAATAAAGTTTCATTTTTGATACTGTACTTTATAATTAACTAGAGGGATTAGATAAAAAATATTTACTAGAGGGTCCCACCTGTTTTTCTGTTTTTCTATAAAAGAATATCATGTACGAAGAGCCAAAACTTACATTTAAGAATCACATCCAGAATTATTTGGTGGGTAGTTTCCAAATAACGAAGCGATATATTTATTTGGTTGGTAAAGAATAAAAAGACTTCAGGAGCAACCCTTGGCCTCAGGAATTCGGAGGATTATCAAACTGTTCGAATTTTATGAATTCTGGTCAAGTAATGGAGAGCATCTTCTGTCATACTATTTAACGATTAGATTTATGAATTCTTGTCAAGTAAGGGAGAGCATCTTCTGTTACACTATTTAACGATTACATTTTATAAGATTAAATCATAAATATTTATATTTTAAAATATATTCTAAATGATTTTTGATATTAAGAGAGCATCAAGTCATCATATTAATTATAAATAACCCCGTCTAATAATAATTAGACGATCTAAAATAAAATTTTGTGTTGAAAATAATACTTTAGACTAAAAACTTGGGATCTGGACTAAAACTTTGTTAGTGTCATTCTGCAACATCAAACTTGAGAGAAACTTATAAAGTCGAAGAATTCTTCTATAAATTTGTGAAACATATAACTTCATAAAAGAGTATAAATAAAAGATAATGTTCAAGTCGTGTTTGACTAATGGCTTTTGAAAAATCATTAAAATATTTGAGATGAAATAACACGTTTCTTATTCATGACATGTACCCTTTGAAAATATAAAATTATATTTATTGGTGATTAACAATGTTCACGCTGATTCATTATTAATAGTCATATCTTTTTGGTTATTTAATTATCCATGTGTATTATACAGTTACTCAGTTTACTTATCCCAACTCCCTATAATAAATATTGTTTGTTTTCTGTCTGGCAATCGGGGTATTTTTTGAGTCATTTTGACCACCCTAATTATTTATTAAATATTATTCCACTAGTTTAAGAAATTTAATCTTTTTTCATATTATTATATATTTAGTTGTTATTTTTATTTACTGATCTATAAAATATAGAAAGATCTTTAAATTTGATTTGCAAATATGATATTACAAAAGCATCAAACCATTTAAATTCAAAAGCATAATATTTGACATTAATTTGTTTGATTATAACCATTGCAACAGTTATTGAGTTTAAATTATATCATTTAAAAAACTCAAATCATTGGCTTCTAAAAAGAAAACTCAAATTATTTACTTCTGAAAAGAAAACTCATATAATTGTCTTTTGAAATTGAGAATCGGATGGTGGATTGAAAGAATCTTCACATGGCCCCAAATACCAATCCTATGTTACCTTGAAATCCAATGTAACAGTGTGATCACTATATTGTGTCTCTTTGACCCCATTTTAAAAATAGCTCTTCGAATAATTTGCAATTATAAAATTAAAACGCGTGTCATCTGGCTCTGAATCTTCGGTTATCCTTTTTTGAACTATTATATGTTACACTAATAAAATTTTGCTATGTGTCACTTTTAATAAAATTATGCCAAGAACAATACACATGACAGAATTTTATTGGTGTAACAATCAGTAGTACACAAAGTATAACAGAAGATCTGCAACCATATTTATTAGTTGGACATTGAGCATCATTTACAGTAAAATGTAAGGAGTCGGTCCTAATACTTTTTAAAGCATGAAGAGAAGTTTTTTCTGCATTTTTGGAAAAACTATTATTGTAATTAAAATTAAAAGTGTCCTTTGGTTCCAGCTTCTTCTTTGCAACTTTATGTTCCAATCAAAGAGTTGGAACAAAATACCCACGTATCCAACTAAATTCTGAATTTTCTTCTCCAACCATGATGATGTGTTTCCCCTGGAACCTCACTTCTTTCCCCCCACTAAACCAAAGTCTCCTCCCACAATTCAAACCTTACTTTAAAAGAAAAAAGTATTTTACCTTTCAGATATGCATATAATTATCACTTAAAGTTGATCAAATTGGGCCCTTTTCCTTTTCAAAATTTGGCGGCATGTGAAGCATGCCATTCACTTGCCTCACATTTAGACCGCCCATGATATAAATGATATCTAATCACTGTTACACCAAGAAAAAAAATATTATGAGCAAGAAGATTAAATACGTGGGGTTGAATGACTAGTAAAAGTTTTAATACGTGAGAAGATTAGGAAGTTGATTGCATTTCTATGTTCCTACTTTCCCTACTTTCTTTGTTTCCTTTTTTTTAAAAATATATTTTACACTTGACCGATCGTGTTGATCATTTACCCTCACATGATTAGTTTTCTACTTTCAAAATTTTCTGTCACATTTACCCAAAAGACTAAAGTCACATTTTTTAATGAGAATAAGTCTTGTGGTGGAGCGAGATATAAAGTAAAGTTTTGAAAATTCATCTTTCATCTATATGCAAAATTGTATTTAGATCCCCGTCTCACCCATAATGTTGGGTAAGACTGCCTCACCCGAGTTTTTGTATTTTTGAACAGCATGCTTCCAAAAAATCTCAACTACTTAGATTCACTTATGCAAAGTATAAATTTATGGTTTCCATTGTTCTCACCGCACTATCTCTTATTTTTAATGTTAGAACATGCATTCAATAGTATGTGTTTTTGACTCGAATTAGAACCACCACAGGTACCATTTTATGCAGCTGCACAAATGACAGGAGCAACTTCTGCTGCATTTACTCTTCGAGTTTTGCTTCATCCAATCAAACGTCTGGGCACCACATCGCCCTCCGGAACGCCCATCCAAGCTCTAATTATGGAGATAGTTGTCACTTTCTCCATGATGTTCGTCACCTCCGCCGTCGCCACTGACACCAAAGCAGTAAGTCAACGCAGATAAGCTCGGGAGAACGGGACATGCGTCAGTTTTACTTATACGCACAGTTCCAATGAACACAGTCTAAATAGTTAGCTAAACGCTAACTTTCCTTCCACAGATTGGGGAGCTTGCCGGGATCGCGGTCGGTTCAGCTGTCTGCATTACTTCAATCCTGGCCGGGTAACTCTTCGTTCATGCACCGGTAATAAAGTTGATGGTAAAACTCGGAGCTAACAAAATGAATTATGTCTTGTCTAACTTTCAGACCAGTATCGGGGGGATCCATGAACCCGGTCCGAACCATTGGCCCTGCCATAGCTAGCAACTACTACAAGGCAATATGGGTTTATATGATTGGACCCTTTTGTGGGACGCTTCTGGGCGCCTGGTCCTACAATTTTATACGTGTTACGGACAAACCTGCCCATGCAATAACTCAGTCACAGTCTTTCTATTTAAGGCGCGCTAAGAGCAGTGCAGAGGCTGCAAATAAAGACCATTCCAGCCCTGCGTAAATGCATCGCCAAATGTCCTAACTGGTGCCATTTAAATGCACTATTATTCCACCTCTGAGTTTGTCTACTAAAGATATCTACTTTACCTGGCAAATTATATATGGCGCACCAGGGATACTGTGAGCACCGTATTTTCAAAATTAGTGTGTGTATTTATATTGCGAGGGTGTGCTTAGAGATATATTTTGTGTATTTTATATCGTGAGAACCGGTGTGCTTAAAAATATTTTGTGTATTTTATGTTATGAAGGTGTGCATTCTTGTATGGGTGATTGTGGATTGTTGTAATATGATTGTGATTCCTATTATAAAGTATTGATAATAATATTGGAGTGCACATTCAATTCAATACATATACTATGCACACTGATAGTACCCTCGTAGGGTATGGTTTAAGAACTGCTTTTACATTTATGTTCAGAAAAGATATTGTTCAATTGAAAGTACGAGTGCCATTTTATAAGATAGCGTTTAAGCAGCACGGAGTACTAAGCAATGAATTTCGATTATCATTTTGGCTATTTTCTCGTCAATTCACTACAATACAAAAAGCCTTGTTAGGACGCTTGTTAAATTTCAAGGTACACTGGGCTTCCATCTTATATCCAAGAGCGAAGTGCATATATAATCCTACGTAATTCACTAAAATGCATATATAACCCTCTGATAATTGAAAGTGCAAATATAATCCTAGATAGATAGTGTATGTGCTAACATAACCTTTTCCGACAGTTTGAGTCCAGATTATGTTAAAAGGACAAATTTACCCCTCTATAAAAAATAAAAAATACAAAAATATTGAAATTACCTTCATACCCCTAAAACCTTAATCTTAGATTGTTCATCGATTAGCTTCTTTGTTTCTCTTTGTTTTCTCTTCTTCTTTACCAACGATTGTGATCGCACAGCCATCGGACACCACCAGGTCCAGGTCCACCCACAGCGCGGCAACTATGCTGACAAAGTCCTGAGGGCCCCAAAAAGGAGCAGCGGCCCGATGGTGACTCAAGTCCTTGCCGTCATCACCCTTCTCCCTGTCGGCGGCACCCTGCTCGCCATAGCCGGATTCACTCTGGTCGGAACCCTGATTGGGCTAGCCCTCACCACCCCGCTCTTCCTCCTCACGAGCCCAGTCCCTATTCCCACTACTCTGTTGTTGGGCCTGGCCGTGGCGTGGCAGCGTCGCGGCGACGTGGTGGCATTGGAGAGGTGGTGGGCTTGAGGAGGCGGCTTAGCTGGTGGCGTGGGAAGCAGAGGGCGAGATCCACCATTTGCTGGTCGTCGATCCTCTAATCCTCGTCGTAGCAGGCCAGGTACTGCTACGCCACCGCCGAGGTACTGGCGGCGGAAACCAACATCACGCCATTGAAGACCATCTAGAGAGATGGATTGATTTCTTGATGGTCGTTTACGTGAGGCTAAAAGTGCCACCACTGCTTATTCACCATTAAATTATGGATCTTGCAGGTTCCAGTGTTTGATATAAATAGCATTTTAATTTGTGTGTTTACTTTTGTTTGGTGGCTGGGCTAGAAAGCGGTGGTAGATCGGTGGCGGCGAAGCAGTGGAGGTGTGGTCTGCTGGTGGTGTTCAGCGGCTGGGGGTGGTGGACGAGGGGCATTTTTGTCTTTCAATTTTTTGCTTTAGGCTGGAAGGGCATTTTGTTCATTTTGGTCGGTCAATGCCGGAATATAGTCTCTATGGTTAGAGCATCTCCAATGCTAAGGGGGTCGTGAGTAAAAAATATGAGACATTTGTCAATATTTTATTAGGTGTCAATATGACGTGGACATGAGAGCCTTGATTGGAAAGCTTTTGAAATTTTGCACTCTAATGCAAGATCGTCAGTTAGCATCACTTTAGCATGAAAAAAATTATTCTATAATAATTTATATATAATACTATAAAATTTCATTCATCTTATATAAAATTCAAATTGAATAATTAGAAACTCTAATTTCACTTACAATTTAACTAAAATTTTAAAAAATAAATTATATTAAATGTTAAATATATGTTAAATTAAAATTGAGAAATAATAATTCACACTAATTAAATTTAATGCAAACTAAATTTCACTTTTATGTTTTTGTAATATTATTGATTTTTAGCTTATAATTTTAAATATTTTTTAAATATCAATGTAATATAAATTAATTAATAAAATTTATTTATATTGTGGATCTAAATATTACATTAAATTTGGAATCGTAAAATAATTAAAAGCTAAAATCCTAAATTTGGTAATTTGACAAGCTGACGGCTTCAATATAAGGGTCTGTATTCAGAATGTCTAATTGAGGCTCTCACTCCACGTGTCATCCACGTCAGATTGACCCCTTAATTGACTCTTGGATTGAAGATCAATTTTAACTTGCAAACTCGTTAATCCTATGTGGCTATTGACATTTTCCATTCTGATGCTTGCATTAGAGATGCTCTTGTATTTGCACTTATGTAAAGTAGTTAGGGTTATTTTTGCTCTAAAAATTATCTCAGGGTTATATCAGCACTTTCTCAAGTATATAGGGTTATATTTGTATATTTTCCTAAAACCAATTGACACTAAGTGGAGGTGACCCAAAACCTTATATATTAGTTATATAATATCCTCGTAAGAAACCGATGTGGATATATCTTTCAACAACGCTAAGAAGTATCCCATAGGTCTCTATTGGGACGCTTCCATTCATTTGACGCTTCTAAAACGTCTTCTTATCGTGAGTTCTTATAGATCCAGGGTCATATTAAATGACTATATAGACAATATATAGGTTTTTTATGCGTCCTATTATATTAGGTTATTTTTTAATGTCCTACTTACATAAGTGTTGGGACGCTTAATTTATAAGCGTCCTTATATACATCTATTCGGACACTTATAAATCTCCCAACAGTTTTAATAATGGGTCGCTTTGTAATGACACTTTTAGTATGTGTCACACGGTATTAGAACGTTTAATTTTATTTGTGTCCTAATATGCGTTGGTTAGGAAGGTCTTATAAAAGGGTCCTAACATAAAAAAAAATTATGAAAAAAAAATTACCCATAATAATGCAACTGAGGGGTGGCCACTTGCTATAGCCCAAGCGGTTAGGCTCTCTTTGTTGTAGTGATTCATTGCAACTGAACGAAACAACTCTGCATATGATTAAGCATCCTCAAAACGAGGAAGTACTATGCCTGAAGGTCCGTACATATTAAGGTTGTAAATGTGTGACTACATAATATATTGATACAATGAAAAAGAAATTAGGGCATACTACATTCAAGCAGCAGCTTTTCCACACACCATGGCGATGCTCTTGGTGCAGTTGTCAGTTTCATAGATTACGACAAGCCAGCTCGAACATGTTGTTTCTCAGTGTTGCCAGAATTATAACCGTTAAACAGTGAAGAACATAGTACACACTACACGGCCCTAACTTTTTCAATAGCCATTGGAAACAACACAGCATGAATGACTTATTATGATGAACTTTAATGCCCCGCGATCGGGACATCCTTAAAGCCTGTCCAAGAATGCAGCGCAAAGAAACGGTTACATAGGATAGTGGAAAGATTTTTGAAATAGAAACCCATATGATGTCTGCAACATACTCAAAGCGGCATCGATTGCTAATGGTGTGGATTTGTAGTGGTGGAGTGAGAAGAAAAGAGCTAAAGGATTTAGGGTTGGAAAGGAAAGGCAAAATGGTATTAGATTAGCCAGAGAAATGGCCCCTGACATTTTTGCAATATCTCAGTCACTTTCTTTCTGGGTAAGGCGCACTGAGAGCAAATGAAGGGACTGCAATTAAAGATCATCCCAGGTCTCTGTAAATGCAGCAGCATATGTTCCAATGGGACTACTTTTAATCTCAGCCACTTTCCATCTAACGCGCACTAGAGCAATGAAGGGACTGCAAATAAAGATCCAAGCAGACCTCTGTAAATGCATCAGCATACTACTTTTAATCGGAGAAAATGACGTCTTTGGTATTCACTTTTTGGCGAAATTATAGGTTTTCATACCTCTTTCTGCAAATTATTTTTAAAAGGTTCTCACGTTATTACGAAATGTTCTAAACTGATTCCCACGTGTTAGAGCATCTCCAAAGATACGAGGGTCGTGTATCGTAGACACATGTCAAATTCAGCAACTAACGGTACAAATCTCAGCGGTTAATTTGAATATTGAATGGTGTTGTGCGGAATGGAGAAAAAACAGAAAATATGAACGAAAATAACAATACACAAGATTTACGTGGTTCACCAAATTTTGGCTACATCCACGGGAGACGGATTCACTATATCATAATTAAATTTTTACAGAGAGAAGAGAGACACTTTATATGCTGTTTCCACTAAACCCTAACAAACTGGGTCAAAACACAATTCGGCCCAAATCAACAGCAGTCCAATAAAGAGACAAGCTATACCGTCGGACCGGGGACGACTCCGCCCCCACCCCCCCCCCCCCCGGACCCCCAGGCCAGGGTGCGCTCCGCCCCCCTGGACCCCCCGACTCGCTGACCGGGCAGCGAGACCCCCGTACCAACCTGTCGAAACAGCTAATACATATTCAAGGCATACCAACAAATCTCCACCTTGACTTCAATCCTCAAAGCAGAAACTCCAGACGCACCATTACAGTGCCAGATGAGCAGACTTATCCCTCCACTCCCGGGACTGCCCATAGAGCACCTAATCAGCTCTGATGTTCAGCAAGTCCAAACAATGTTGAAACTTGCTATGTGGAACAGGTTTGGTGAACATATCAGCGGGGTTGTCAGCAGTTCCCACTTTCTTCACCCTGATTCTTCTCTCACTCCTCAGGAAATGATATCTGACATCAATATGCTTGGTCCTCTCATGATGGACCTGATCCTTGGCTAGACAGATTGCACTCAAGCTGTCACAATACACAGTAGCCTGATCATGATGTAGACCAAAATCACTAACCAGCCCTTTCAGCCATATTCCCTCCTTTGCAGCCTCTGTCAGAGCCATGTACTCTGCTTCCGTAGTAGACAACGTCACTGTAGGTTGCAAAGTCGCCTTCCAACTAACCACAGAACCTCCCAAAGTGAATACATAACCAGTCATCGATCTCCTCGTGTCAACATCACCAGCATAATCAGAATCAGAGTAGCCTGTAACTAAGCACTCGGTATCACCTCCATAAATGAGACCTACATCAGACGTACCTCTAAGATACCTGAAAATCCTCTTCACAGCTTGCCAATGTTCCTTTCCCGGTTGCCCCATGAACATGCTCACAACACTGACTGCCTGTGCTAAATCTGGCCTCGTGCAAACCATAGCATACATCAAACTCCCCACCGCGCTGGCATAAGGAACCCGAGACATATACTCCTTCTCCTCGTCTGACTGAGGAGCAAACATGGTGGTGAGATGGATATTTGCAGCACCAGGAGTGTCTATAGGCTTCGCTGTAGACATGCCAAACCTAGCCAACACTTTCTGAATGTAGCCTTTCTGTGACAAGAAAAGCTGCCGCTGACTTCGATCCCTAAGAATCTCCATTCCAAGTATCTTCCGAGCTGCACCCAGATCCTTCATCTCAAACTCAGCACTAAGAAGTCCTTTCAACTTCCGAACCTCATGCTTACTCTTTGAGGCTATCAACATGTCATCTACATAAAGCACCAAATAAATGAATGACTCATCTCTCAACTTGCTGTAGTAGACACAACAATCATATGAACTCCTCGTGTAGCCCAACTCAAGCATGTAGCTGTCAAATCTCTTATACCACTGCCTCGGAGACTTCTTAAGCCCATATAAGGACTTCTTCAACTTGCAAACATATTTTTCCTTGCCAGGAACTTGGAAACCATCTGGCTGAGTCATGTATATCTCTTCCTCCAACTCTCCATGTAGAAAAGCGGTCTTCACATCAAGTTGGTCAAGCTCCAAATCCTGATGTGTCACTATAACTAGCAACACCCTGATGGAAGTGTGTCTGACCACTGGTGAGAAAATCTCATTGTAATCTACTCCCTCTCTCTGACTGAAACCTCTAGCAACAGCTCTAGCCTTGTACTTGACTCCCTCTGTAGGTGATATCCCTTCCTTTTTCTTGAAAACCCATTTGCAAGTGATAACCTTTCTCCCTTGAGGCTGTTGAACCAAATCCCATATCGGATTCTTCTGGAGGGACTCCATATCATCTCCCATTGCTACAAACCATTTGTCAGCATCAGTACCTAAAAAAGCTTCTCTGTAGGTGGATGGCTCATGAGTATCCACCTCCTCAGCAACCTGTAGTGCATAACCCACCATATCCTCAAACCCATATCTCTTGGGCGCCCCAACTCCAACCCTCCTGGGTTGGTCCCGAGCTAAACTGCGGACTGTAGCTCCTGATGGTTGAGGATCTGGTGGTGGAGATTCCGGTATCTCAGATTCTGTCTGTGGCTCTTGATCCACCTCAAATTGTTCCAATCTATTTTCACCTTGAGTGACTTCAAACTCCACCTGTTTATCAACTTCACTAGTTTTTGGCACAACTGTGGGCTTCACCATAGCTCTAAGCAAAGAATTTTCATCAAAGACAACGTCCCTGCTCAGAATAATCCTCTTCTCAGATGGAGACTATATCCTGGAGCCTTTAACTCCATCTCCATAACCCACAAAGACACCCTTCTTGGCTCGGGGCTCTAACTTACCATCACTAACATGATAATAAGATGTACAACCATAAACTTTTAACTTGGAGTAATCAACAACTTTACCTGACCACAACTCCATAGGTATTTTGCACTCTATACCCGTGTGAGGCCCGCGGTTGATCAAGTAACAAGCTGTACTCACCGCCTCTGCCCAGAATCTCCTTTCCAAACCAGCATTAAAGAGCATGCACCTCGCTCTCACCAGCAATGTCTGATTCATCCGCTCAGCTACGCCATTCTGCTGTGGCGTATTCCTGACTGTATGATGACGAGCAATCCCTTCATCCCTACAAAACTGATCAAACTCAGACGAGCAGAATTCCAGCCCATTATCAGTTCGAAGCCTCTTGATCTTCTTCCCGGTCTGATTCTCCACCAAAGCTTTCCACTCCTTGAACTTCGAGAAAGCTTCACTCTTATGTTTCATCATGATAACCCAAGTCATCCTTGAGTAATCATCAATCAGAGAAACAAAGTACCTGTGACCTCCCAGTGACTCAACTCGGGAAGGTCCCCAACAATTAGAATGGATGTAATCCAATGTACCCTTTGTTCTATGAATCGCCTTAGGAAACTTGCTGCGGTGATGCTTCCCAAAAATGCAATGCTCACAGAAGTCCAAGCTCTTGACCTTGTGGCCACCAAGAAGATCATATTTCGACAGAATCTGCATCCCTCTTTCACCCATGTGACCAAGCCTCATATGCCATAACTTAGTCATATCATCCTGGTGAACCTCCGAAGATGCAACATTAACAGAATCCATAACCGTGGAACCTTGTAGAAAATACAAAGTACCATGCAGAACACCTTTCAGAGCTAGCCTAGAACCTTTGCAGACACACAGAACTCCATCACTCCCTGAGTAGACGAAACCCTTTCTATCCAACGTAGGAAGAGAAATCATATTCTTTGTCATCGATGGAACATGCCTGACATCGTTCAAAGTACAGAAACTACTATCATGCGTCCTGATCTTGATTGAACCAATCCCAACTACCTTGCACGCAACACCATTTTCCGTAGTAATGATGCCCTCAGCTTGCTCATAAGTTGAGAAATAATCTCT
This sequence comes from Rubia yunnanensis, assembly GCA_037428765.1. NCBI lineage: Eukaryota > Viridiplantae > Streptophyta > Magnoliopsida > Gentianales > Rubiaceae > Rubia > Rubia yunnanensis. The sequence continues at coordinate 6,987,422 of CM075069.1, forward strand.
CCTTGGGCATATATGGTAAGATGCCCCAGAATCAAGAAACCACGCATTAGGATGATTATTTTGCCCAGTAGCAGCTAGAGCAAAATCATCTTCAGAACTGAAATCCCCTTTAGCCACAGCAGCAGTACCAGATGTACTCCCAGATTTACTAGCCTTCTTCGGACACTCCTTTTTCCAATGACCCTTCTCCTTACAGTAGTTACAAACATCATTGGCCTTGGTACCCTTTGAAGATGACTTCTTGCCCTTCTTCTTACTGCCGGTTCCCTTGCCCTTTGTGTTTCCATCACTAGCAAACAAGCCAGAGGCCTGACTTTCTGTACCTGTACCGTTTGCCTTATGTCGCAACTCTCTACTATGGAGAGAGAATCTAACTTCCTCCAGAGACACGAAATCTTTACCAACAATAAATGAATGAACAAAATTCTCATACGAAAGCGGTAAAGACACTTGCAAAATCAAAGCAGCATCTTCATCTTCAATTTTCACATCTATATTTCGCAATTCTAATAACAAAGTATTCAATTGCTCTAGATGGTCTCTGAGTTGCGTACCTTCCTGCATTCGGAGACCGAAGAGGCGTTGTTTCAGAAGCAGCTTGTTGGTTAGAGATTTCGTCATATACAAACTCTCCAACTTCAGCCACAGTTGTGCAGCAGTTTCCTGATCTGAGACCTCAGTGATGATTTCGTCCGCGAGACACAGCATAATCGTCGAGTGTGCCTTTTCTTCCAGACCCACCACATTGCCAGAACTGCTCGCGAAATCCTTCGTCAGCGGAGTCCACAAACCTTGCTGTTTCAGCAAAGCTCGCATCTTGATCTGCCATAAACTGAAACTGTTTCTCCCAGTAAACTTGTCGATCTTCACGTTCAACCCAGACATCTTTCTCCCCGATCAGCCCCGATCTGATGAGCCCAGAATCCGATACACCCACTACGGATCTCACCGGAAAAAGAAACCGCTCTGATACCAGTTTGTTGTGCGGAATGGAGAAAGAACAGAAAATATGAACGAAAATAACAAGACACAAGATTTACGTGGTTCACCAAATTTTGGCTACATCCACGGGAGACGGATTCACTATGTCAGAATTAAATTTTTACAGAGAGAAGAGAGACACTTTATATGTTGTCTCCACTAAACCCTAACAAACTGGGCCAAAACACAATTCGGCCCAAATCAACAGCAGTCCAATAAAGAGACAAGCTATACCGTCGGCCCCCTGGACCCCCGACCAACCTGTCGAAGCGGCTAATACATATTCAAGGCATACCAACAAATGGAATGGCCACGACTTAGCAATATTGTTAGTTGGATGGTCAGAAATGTTCAAAAAAATATGTGAGTGACAAAAAAGTGAACGATAACAAGAGTTTAGTGATCACTGGAGTCGTTTGCCCTATTGTTTATTATACTCTATCATCATGAATTTCTTTTTGAAATTAATGATGTGTTATGGGTATTTTTATCAAATGCAGGGATGAAGTTTGAGATTTGGTAAAATGTTGCAGATTTAATGGAAAACCAATTTATGTTTGGATTCAGTGGTGTTGGACTTAAAGGATTGTTTCTGCAAGTTTGAGTATGATTTCATGAGCAATAAGGATTAAGACCGGGAGAAAAAAAACTGCAAATTGTTACTTGTTTTTATATACTTATATTCAGCAACTTTCAATTTGGATGTGGCCTATTTTCTTTCTCATTATATGCAAAGTATACCATTCAGAGCAACAAATAACTTGAGGAGCCATCAGTTAAAACATGTACATGGCTTTAAATTGTCTAAATTAGTTCTGAATTCGAACATGCACATGGCTTTCAAGCAGCAAATTGTCTAAATCAGTTTCATCTTAATATTGGTGTTTGGTGGCCCTTCTTTCTCATTCATGTATCATTTGCCTTTCTTCTTCTTCATTCCATTTGCTTCTTTTTTCTTTTGGTTGTACAAGGCCCTATGTGCTTTCTAACTCCATTTTTCCTATTGAGGCCGAACCTAAACATGTGCTCGAGAGATAGCTGTCCATACACAGATAAGGCATGTATGGATTTTCGAGAAGAGGGGAGCCGCGACTCTCTCTGTCTCACTTTAAACTTCCTAATTACTTTTTCATGATTTTCAATTAGCATGATTGACCGTAAATATCTCTAGTTACATAATAATTAAGTATATAAAATTGATATTTAGAAAATAGATATTAAGATAAATCTAACAAGATCTCACATTATATTTTTATTATGTATATATTAATTTTTATTTAGGTCAAAGTTTATAAAGTTTGACTTCCAAAAAGCAATTAGGAAGTTTAAAGTGGGACGGAGGGAGTATTCTTTATGTGCACATGTTCATTGATTAGTTTTTTTCTCTTTTTTTATTTGATTTTAGAAATTAATATTAAATTGAAACTTTTATCACGTAGGTGTTGTCAACTTCATTTCTTTGATCAAACACCAAAATTTAGATGAAATAGATTAAGAGCATGTGCGTGTTTCAATACGATCAAATTTGTAAATAAATTCTGTGAGATGAAAGAATCTACCTTGAGTGGGAAAAGAGAAGAAGGGAAGGGAACTCTTGTTTTGCAAATATGAAAGCTTGGTCTTGAAAGAGCAAGAGTACAATACATATAGATAAGAATAGTGAATGACTAAACTACCCTTAAGCTAAACTAATATAATTACATATATGTTAACATCCCCCCTCAAACTCACGATGCTACAGCAAGAAGCATTGAGAGTTTGTCTGATAAGAAACGAAAGCGAGCAGTGGAGTGAGCCTTTGTGAAAAGATCCGCAATCTGGAGAAAAGAGGGAACAAATGGCAATGAGATCGTACCAAGTTGCAAGTGATGGCGCGTGAAGTGACAATCAATCTCAATGTGCTTGGTGCGCTCATGAAAGACAGAATTGCGTGCAATGTGAATAGCACTCTGATTATCACAATGCAATGGAGTGGGTCGTGAAAGTTTGATGCCAAAATCAGATAGTAACCAACGCAACCAAACAATCTCAGCTGTAGTCGAGGCCATGGCACGATACTCAGCTTCTGTAGAAGAGCGAGAAATGACATCCTGTTTCTTACTCTTCCAAGAAATGAGAGAGTCGCCAAGAAAGATACAGAATCCGGTAGTGGATTTGCGATCCTCAACATCACCAGCCCAATCAGCGTCAGAATAAGCACGCAACTCCAAAGATGATGATGAAGGAAATAGGAGACAACGAAACTGGGTGCCTCGGAGATATCTGAGAATGCGAAGAACAGCAGCCCAATGAACCGATGTAGGAGCAGTGACAAACTGACTAACCACATGTACAGCATGCGCAATGTCTGGGCGAGTGACTGTAAGATAAACCAAGCTACCAACCACTGTACGATAAAGTGTGGGATCTGACAGAGGAATCCCATCATCCGGAGAGTAATGAGCATGAGTCTCAAGAGGAGTGTCAACCGTCTTATTGTCTGTAAGACGGGCACGCTGAAAAATATCAGCTATATACTTCGACTGAGACAACAGATAACCCTTAGCAGAAGAAGCAACCTCAATACCCAAAAAATAACGGAGCACACCCAAATCTTTCATAGCAAAACAATAAGCCAAATCACGCTTCAATGATTCAATACCCTCGCAATCATCACCAGTAATAATCATATCATCAACATACAAAGAAAGGAGAATACGACCCTTACTTGTATGCTTGATGAACAAGGCCGAGTCATAAGAGCTGGGACGAAAGCCAAGAGAGGATACCACAGTGGAGAACTTCTCAAACCAAGCTCTAGGCGCCTGTTTGAGTCCATAAAGAGATCGGTGAAGCCTACAAACATGCCCCGGCTCATGTGGTACACCGGGAGGAGGAGTCATATAAACCTCCTCGTGAAGATCACCGTACAAAAAGGCATTTTTCACATCCATCTGTGAAATCTTCCACTGAGAAACAGAGGCAACTGCAATCAAGGTACGAATGATGGTCATCTTGGCAACAGGAGCAAAGGTCTCATCATAATCCATCCCATGCTCCTGTGAATAGCCCTTTGCAACAAGGCGAGCCTTGTATCTCTCAACAGATCCATCAGACTTGGTCTTAATCTTATAAACCCAACGAGAACCAATGGTGTGCTTTCCCGAAGGCAAAGGTACCAAATCCCAAGTGTGAGTCTGATGCAGGGCAGCAAGCTCCTCAGCCATGGCAGCCTGCCAAAGAGGATTACAGACAGCCTCTCTATAGGATGTAGGTTCAGACAGAGAGTGAATGGAGACAAGAAATGAAGCAAATGAGGGAGAATAAGAAGAGTAAGCAAAATCAGGCTTCTGAGTGGACTTACAAATACGAGTAGACCGACGAGGGGGTGGATGCGCCGCAATCTCAGAAGATGGTGGAACAGGCGGTGAAGGCAATGGAGGGGGAGAGCTCGGAGGAGTATCTGTATTCAGAGGATCAGAGTCTGGTGGCGGAACATCATCGGTGGTGACATCAAAAGGATCAATGCAACGAAGATCTGACTGAGTTAACTGATGGGAACTACGTGGAACAGAGAAAAAAGGAATATGCTCTAAGAACACAACATGACGAGAAACATATAATTTTTGACTGACTGGATCAAAGCAACGATATCCCTTCTGACCACTACCATAACCCAAAAAGACACACAAGGCAGACTTTGGGGACAACTTAGAGCGCTCAACATGAGGTTTAAGGACAAAACAAGTGCAACCAAAAACACGCAACAAAGTATAATCAGGTGCAACCCCATACAGCCTCTCAAAAGGTGACAAACCTGAGTTGTGAGAGGTTGGAATTCTATTAATGACGTGTACAGCAGTGTGAATGGCTTCCCCCCAAAATATCCTAGGAACATCTGCTGACAACAAGAATGAGCGAGCTGTCTCAACCAGGTGACGGTGTTTCCTTTCGGCAACACCGTTCTGCTGAGGAGTATCCGTACAAGAAGTCTGACGTATGGTGCCATCCGAAGACAGAAGCTGGCAAAAAGCATTAGAGGTGTATTCACCTCCCAAATCACACCTAAAACACTTAATGACAGCAGAATGTTGTGTCCTAATAAGAGCTCTAAAATCACGATAAATATCCAAGAAATCAGATCTATGCTTCATAAGGTAAACCCAAGTATAACGAGTAAAATCATCAATAAAAGAGACGTAATATCTAGAGCCCCCTTTCGTAGGTACGGGAGAGGGTCCCCAAACATCAGAATGAACAAGATCAAAAGGAGCAAGAGATGATGAAGTACTGTTCTGAAAGGGTAAAGCAGAAAATTTTGCAAGTTTGCAACCACTACAATCAGAAATATCATGAGAGTTCAATGGTCCTAAAGCACCCGTAGAGGTTAGAAACCTTAAACGTGATGCAGAAACATGACCCAAACGAGAATGCCACAAATAAAAGAGTGAAGACGAACTACTCAAACGAAAAGATGACAAATCCACACTAGAGGCAGCAACATCATCTGACATTCTGAGGTGGTCCAAAACATAAAGTCTCCCCTGCCTATGGCCTGTCCCAATCATCATCTGAGATCGACGGTCCTGAATAAGACAATGAGAATCCGAAAACCAAACATTTAGACCAGAATCACACAATTGACCAACAGAACATAAATTTAAGGCAAGATTTGGTATATAGTAAACATGATCAAGAAGGATAGAAGGGGTGACAACAGAACCAATACCTTCCAATGGCATAGAAGTGCCATCAGCGGTCACAATAGGAAGCGACAAATGAGGAGATAATGAAACAAAAGACTCAGACTGAGGGGACATATGATGAGTGGCACCAGAATCTATGATCCATGTACCTGAGACAGATGATGATGGTGGCAAACCTGAGGGAGAGGCAGACATAGCATGAGGCTGAGGCTGTGAGGCGAGGAACTCCTGGATCTTCTCTAGCAGATGAGGATCCACAGAAGGAGCAGCCGCTAGTGCATTAGGCATCTGAGGTGGACGAGATGCCCAAGGAGCCACGGGCCGAGTAAGGGGCCGATAAGGAGGTCGTGGCTGATAAGGAGGCCGCGACTGTGACGGAGGAGGAGGACCACCACTGCGGGACAACAATGGACACTGAGACTTCCAATGACCCTTTTGATGGCAGAAAGCACACTCATCAGAAGAGACTCGAGCATAAGTACTAGATTTCCCACTTAAGGGTCGATGTGGGACAGCAAAAACTGATGACATAGGAAGGAGAGGAGTCTCCTTATCTCCCTTAGACTTAAGGCGAATTTCCTCAGCAAGCAACTCATTCACCACAGAATCAACCGAAGGCAGGGGACTACGATGGAGGATAGCCCCACGCAACCCCTCAAAGTCATTACGAAGGGCCATCAGAAACTGAACCAAACGCTGCTCTTCACGCCTCGCGATATAAGGCTCAAAGGCCCTCAATTCCTGGGACTCAGTGAGTGCCAACTGATCCCATAAGGAAGACATGGCAGAATAGAATTCCTGAATACTCAACTCATTCTGTCTAAGTGCTCGAATATCAGTCTCCAATTGGTATTGTTTTGCAAAGTTAGACTGTGTATAAATCCTCTCCAAATGCTCCCAAACCTCCTTTGCAGTCTCATACTTAGCCAACTGAGCACCAATCGAGTGAGTCACGGAGTTATTAATCCAAGTAAGAATCTTCGCATTCTCAGATTCCCAAGTATCCGACAAAGTATCATAATCCTCAACTCCTAACGTAGGCAGTCTCTTCACACCAGAGATATACCCCCACAAACATTTGCCACGCAAAAAATTCCGCATCACATAGCTCCAATGCGAGTAATTCTTACCGTCCAATTGCACACTAATTGACTGAAGGGAATCATCCCTACCACCCACCATGATTACAATTCCAGAAATTCAAATGCACAAATAACACAACCAAATCCGAGAGCAATAAACTGGTCGAAAATAACTCAATCACCAAATCGACAACAACTATAAGCCGCACAATCAGAAATCCAACAATCACAAACCCAAACGATCCCAACAATAAACTCCAATTAGAAAAACCCCAAATCAATAGCAAACCCTAAATACGCATACCAACAATCCAAGCAAACAGCCCCAATTCGAAAGAAATTGAACAACCCAATACCAATAATCCAAATATCAACTGTAAGATCCGAAAAATACCTTCACGAAGAACACAAGTCCTAAAAAATCACAACCAATGCTGTTGGGCATCGAATCACAATCTACTCCAAGAATCACAACCAATGCTCTGATACCATGTGAGATGAAAGAATCTACCTTGAGTGCGAAAAGAGAAGAAGGGAAGGGAACTCTTGTTTTGCAAATATGAAAGCTTGGTCTTGAAAGAGCAAGAGTACAATACATATAGATAAGAATAGTGAATGACTAAACTACCCTTAAGCTAAACTAATATAATTACATATATGTTAACAAATTCAAGAGGAATCGAAATAACTATTTCTTTTTCTTAAGGTAAATTACCAAAATAATTGATTCAATTCTTCAATCCTTCAATTTGAAAAAGTTTGTGAATTAACACGGGGTGTGGAGATTCGTCTACTTTGAAATCGCAACTCCTCTGGGATATTACCACAAACCTGTATAGACTAACTGATTTTGAGGCAATGGTGTTGTCTTTTGTAAAAACTTCTGCCACATTAAATGGCTACTTTCATGGTTTGGGGCACCAATATATATACCCCACCTTCGGGTGCTTCCATTTAAAAAAAAAAAATTTGTGAGTTTTGAATCACCCGTATTCTTGCTTTGTTGTAATGTATCAAGATTTCATGAATGCTCAGATTTTTTGTCATTTCTTTAATGTAAGGTCGAACGAAAAGAAAAACATGAAAACTATTGATGTTTGAAGTCTTGGTCATTTGCATAGTTATGCATGCGTGGAAAAAATTGTCGATGTTTGAGGTGTTGGTCATTTCCTTAGTTGTGCGCGAAAAGGAATATTCGTGTCATGTATTTCTCTTTTTTTAAAAATTAATCTGGTTTAGGCAAAGTCTTGGGAAAGACGGTCTTTCCATAGGCTTATGGAAAGACGGGGTTTGATTAGAATAATAAAAGGTAAAAGGTCTTAGTTGCAATATTAAAGTTTTAGTATAAAATATGTAGTAGTTATAAAATTTATAACCCGGTTCATGCAACCCAAAAATTTTATCTTAATTTCTTCTAATTTACACTTTAAACCTTGGTCTTTCCATAACTTATGGAAAGACCGTCTTTCAAGAGACAGACTCTCTGGTTTATACGTTTTCTAGACTCTTTTCTATTAAAAATCAATTGTTGTCTGAACACTTGAAGTTAACTTAGAATCTTTTACATAGAGGTCACGAAAAATAAAACATTAAAATCTAGACACTGTGTCAAATTGGAATGCAAATCATCTAACCTATACACATAGACCCTAGTCGCTATTACAATAGTGAGCAAAAGCCTACAGGGCAATGATAAGGGCACATGAAAGGTAAGTGGTTTCCACCGTGTCGCCATAGTGCAGCCACAATAAATCGACCCAATGCTACCATAAGAAACAAAGAAAGTGAAGTATTAAAACGTACGCATCCAAAATGAACCATCAACACCTTTGATCAAACACCCATGGCAATCAAAATGAAATAGACCAAAGTGCATATATAACCCTACATAATTGACGAAAGTACAAATATAATCCTGCAATAATTGAAAGTGTAAATATAACCCTAACTATTTAGGTTATGTGCAAATATAACCCTTTTCCGATAACTTTTAGCTGGAATTTTGTTAAAAGATATTTTTGTCCTTCTTGAAAAAAATATATAACCTATAAAATAGGAAATGACGTTATTGCTCTTAGCATCACTATACCACCGGACCGCCGCCGGATTTGGTAGGATTATATCAGCACATTATGAAATTTGATAGGGTTATATATGCACATTCTTAAAACTAAGGTTTTATCTGCACTTTTGTCAATTATGTAGGGGTTATACATGCACTTTGGTATAAAAACAAAGTGTCATATTAGCACAACATCAACGCCAACCGCATGCAACCATCATTTCAATCCCTTCTACCAATTGCCGACATTCCAGAGTGAGATTCTAGTTTGAAGAAAGAGATTTGGCGAGGTCGACGCAGCGGACGTTGAAGTGGAAGTGCGGGAACCTGTCAAAAATGTTATCTCCATCTGATATTACTCTTCATTCACTAGATTAATGCAATATTGAGTTTGATTATGTGATTTTCTTTTGCTTCTTGTCACATGAATAGAGAAAGCGGTATATATGGTATTGAATATAAGGATTTTAATGACATTTTTTTATTTTGTTTAATTTAGTGTGGATTAATGATTGGATAACCTTTGGTGTTGCGTGCAGTTGTTATTTTGTTGTGTTTTTTGACTTAGGGTTTTTAATGTTGATAGGTTTTGCTTTTATAATATGTGCTAATATAACCCAACATTTTTTATGAATGTGCTGATATAACCCGATAAGTTTTAAGAATGTACAGATATAACCATATTATATTTCATAATGTGCTGATATAACCCTACATGGTCCGGCGGTTGTCCGACGGTGGTCTGGCACATGTAAGGGTATAATTGTCCATCCAAATTTAGCTTTTACTCCGAGGGAATTTTTTCATTTTTGAGGGGGTTAATGCCGGAGAAACACGGTCAACGCCAAAAATGTCACCATAAGGTTATGTTTGCACTTTTGTTAAATAATTAGAGTTATATTTGCACTAAAAATTATCCCAGTGTTATATTTGCACTTTCTCAATTATATAGGGTTACATTTGCATTTTTCCCAATGAAACAAATGAAGTCCCCCAACTTAAAATCAAGTCCGCCTCCATCACCCCCCTAATGTAGGAGACTAAGACCCGTCATTTTAACTGCCAAAAATATCCTCCCTCGGTGTAGTGAAATCACTTATAATGCGTAGAATTTTTCCTAACTTGGCTCCAAAAGTTATTAAGGACCAACAGATGTCTTAAATCTCATTTTGGACCAAGGTCTACAAATCTGATATGCCTCCATAGAGAAAATAGTATCGCCAAAAGTTCGTATAATACAACTTTGACTTGGATTTCTCCTCACCGCCTCCTATGAATAACAAATCTGAAATCAATGATATTTTAATGACTTAGTCTGCCAAAAAAATTATATTAACTAGAAAAATTCCTTCCAACATTTTAAATTAAAAAAACCCTATTAAAACAGACCATTCTAAAATCTGAAAAGGTGAAAAGAAAAAAATAAATAAAATACTGAAATAAAATAAAAGCCTCCCACCCAAAAAGAGAAAATAAAATGTTGAAAAACAAATTTAAAAAATGTAGAATAACCCCATGTGACTTTACTATCTTCGACATGTATCCAAGCATTTAGCTGACCAAAAAGGTCGAGTGACTCGGTTCTAAGTTGGTTCACCCTTCCATGAGTCGAGACCGAGTTGGCCACTAATGGATCCAAGTTGGCCGGCTCAGATTCGAGTTGACTCAACGACGTTTGGCATTTGGAACCTCAAATCTGGAATCACCTTGAATCAGGGTCGGGAACTCGCCGGCGTTAACTGAGGAAATGCCAGCCTGGAGTACCACCGACAGATCTGGAAGAAAGACCACCAGAGCAGTTTCACTACCATCCCTAAAGGCATTACCAGAGGGTCATCGTCGGGTTCCCAGTGAGCACCGTCGTCGCATCATTTAGCACCGTCGGAGTAAAAGAAACACTGGAGGGAGAAGACCGTTTTGACCAACGCTTCAAACACCGACTTGTTTGAACGGCGTTTCAAGCTGTCGGAGCTTCGACGTCGTTTCAAGCTGTCGGAGCTTCGACATCGAAGCCCTTCTCCTTCGTTTGGGCATCGGCGCTTCAACGTCGGAGCTTCACCAGATTTCAGTTCTGGCGTTATGTTCTTGTCCACCGTTCATTGGATCTATCAAGTATTGCTAAGAAACAGGTGGTAGGGTGTTGGGGTTGAGTTTGGGAAGGGGGAGCCACCAGGTTTCCGGCGCCCGCCCCCACCCTCCCCCCCCCCCCCCCCCACCACCACCACCACCACCACCACCACCACCACCAAAATGAATTTTAGGGTTTTAGTGAGAAGGGAGAGGAAAAGATTTTAGAGAGAGGATAAGCTGATGTATTTCTCAATTTAAGCTTATAGTCCGCTCATTAATGTAAGCATCGAGCATTTTAGAGAGGAATAAAACCCGTAATTACATCTAAAAAAATGTGTGTCCAAAATGTTAGTTTTCCTTTTTAAACAAAATTCACTGTATGTTATTTCGTTTGCTAAACTATCATTTAAATACACCCACTTTTACATTTACATACTATAATAAATATTTTTAAATTGAAAGTAGTATTCCCTCCGTCCCACCTCAAGTTGCACGGAATTTTTTTCACGTTCATCAAGAAATTTATCTAACCGGTAATATGTCTAACTAAACAAAAAGTTACTTTTGATAAACAAGTGACAAATTTAATAATATCACATACGATAATATTATTGCTTATATATCTACTCAAATATGCAATCAAAATTTGATAGAGAATAGTGTCAAATAGTAAGTGTGTAGTTTGAGCTGTGACGGAAGAAATGTCATTTTTATTGAAAATGATAGTAGTACTCCCTCTGGTTCTCTAATAATGGCTCACTTTCCTTTTTTGGATGGTTCTTTTATATTGGCTCATTCCCCGTTTAATAAATCCTAGATTGTTTTCATCCACACATTTTACTTTTTATACTTTCAATACAATCTCTACATTTCATTTGTCTTTTTAATAAAAATTGTGCCCAAAAGTTGGAACCATTATAAAGGAACTAGAGGGATAACAACAAAATTTGCTGAAAGACTTTTTTAAAAATTTCAATGAAAAGGTAAGTATCGATACAACTCAACTTTAAAAATTCGAAATCAAACACTGAATTTCAATTAAAAGAAGTTACTCCCTCCATCCCAGACAAATGTGTACACTTTTTGATCAATTTTCTCAACCCATATTTGACCATCAATAACTTTAAATACGTATATTATTAGTGTATTAAAATTTGATATTTAGAAACTACATAATGCAAGCAATCTAACAATAACTCACGTGCTGATATTAGTTCCGATATGCTAACTCAAATATATGATCAAATGTGCCCTGAGAAAGTTGACCAAAAAATGTGTTGATTCGACTGATACAAAGGGAGTATCATTTTAACTATTTTCTTATAAATTCATGACAACTCGAGTACTAATCAATAGGTAAATAAACAGCTCCGTATCGTTGAGCATCCTCAAGACGAGGGCTATGATAGTACTAGCTTAATTGATATGTACAAGTTAATAGTACTAGCTTAAAACAGATGATACAGTGAATAGGAAATTAGGGCATGCACTCAGGCAGCAGCTTTTCCAGACACCACAAAGCTCCCAGGGTTGATGGTGATACTCTTAGTGCAGTTGTCAGTTTTATAGATTCCCACAAGCCGATCCGCCAGCTCGAACATGTTGTTTCGCAGGCTATAATGTTGCCAGAATTATAAGCTTTATACAGTGAAGAACGCACAACCCTAACTTTTTCAACAGCAAATGGAACAACACAGCATACCTTATTATGATGAACTGTGCATCCTTGGTACGGTCTTTCACATAATGCCCCACGATCGAGACATTCTTAAAGTCTGTACAAGAATGTGGCCCGAGGAAACGATTACATACGAGAAGGGAAAGATTCTGAAATAGAAATCCAAATGATATCTATAACATACCCAGGGCGGCATCGATTTCATCCATCACATATAATGGTGTAGGTTTGTAGTGATGGAGTGCGAACACAAGAGCTAAAGAGCTTAGGGTCTGAAAGGAACGGCAAAAGCATTGGATTAATCATAGAAAGGCACCTGGATTTGCTGGATAACCATACATGTACAAATTGGTCAGAAACACATTTTTTACCTTTTCACCTCCTGACAGGTTTGCAATATTCTTCCAGCTCTTTTTAGGTGGTCTTACACTAAAAACAACACCCTCAGAGAAAGGATCCAAGGAGTCGACTAATTCAAGTTCTGCATCGCCGCCAAGAGTAATCATCTGTAGAGCCAATGTTGGCCAGTGAGTTAAAAAATATTGAAAAGGTAAGTAGTTCACTAGCTTATGAAGAAACCAGTGCGGCATTCCAATCATTTCAAGAATCGCCAAAGGCAAAAGTTTCTAAGATGTTTTCTACTATTTGTTACCATAGAGCAACTCATACCTATCCACCAATGTGAGTTGCAACACAACAAGAATACAGTAAAAAGTAAAGGGATTCCAGAAAATTGCTTAAATATACCTGATACATCTCTTTCAGCTTAAGGGATATAGTGTTGAAACCATCCATGAACTCGTCCAACCTGAAAGATGTAAAACTTTTAGTTCATATGAAGCCACTCATTATGTAATACGGGGAGAAGATGCAAATGCTTGCCTTCTCTTCCTAAATTCATCATATTGTTTCCTGATCTCATCTCGCTCTTGAGTAACTTCGTTAAGTTCTTCAACGCGTTCATTGTACAGTGATGCTTTCTTCCGGTACCTGTCACGGTGCATCCTTAGCACAGGAGTTGATAACAACGTAGTTATGACTTATCTAGTATAAGAGATTCATACTCAGCAATCGAATCAAGATTTGGACTCATCTCCTTCAATTGAGCTTCAAGGAGAGCTACTGTCTCGAGAGCTCTAGTTAGGTCGTTAGTCGCCTCAAGAGTCTCATCGGTCAATACTGCTTGAAGCTTTTCGGGTTCCACTGAATCTACCTGAACTCTGGGTACATAAAATTAAGAGCAAGTTAACCAGCTTGGTATGTAAATGCAAACTTAACATCGATACTCAAAATTAATGGATCAAGAGAATGAGAGGCATACTGCTCCAGGTGCTTCGCAAAGGACCTTTGCAGATCATCCAGACGTTTCTTGTACCCCTTCCCCTTGATTTCCATGTCCTTGTAAATCTTCTTCATGTCTTGAAGCTTGTATTCAGCATCAATCTACACAATAATATCATTCATAAACCAGCAAACTACAATGATCGGCATAGAATGCTGACAACAACAAAGCAAAACCTCTGATGTGCGCAACTCATCAATTGTTTTCTTCAGCTTTTCATAGTCAGATTTTGCTTCATCCAGCACATCTTTATGTTGATCAATTAACTGCAGCGTCAGAGAAGAAAATTAATATTATGCAGTGAGCTCCTTGCCTGTCCTAAATCATGTCAGTAAAGGGAAAGGCTGAAGTTCTTTTATCAGATAGGTAGATTATACTAATATCAACCAAAACGAGAGTTCCTACAACTCCTAATAAATTTTGGGCAATAACAATAAGGAAAAGCTAATTAACAAAGATATACATATATCTACACTGAAACCAAATAAGAATTGACTCATGCTTAACCTTCAGTGTTTTCTGGTAATTCTCCTGGACAGCTATTGCCTTTTGGTCAATCTCTTTGAATACACCATTCATTGATTCTCTCTCAGCACCAAGACGTTCTTTCTCATTCTTTGATTCCTCAATCACTTTTGTCAGTTTCTTCAACATCTTTTGACCGGTTTCTGTTTGCACTTTGCGGCGATTGATCTCTGTACTTTTATGATTGATACCCTGTCAACAAGGCAACTTTCAGTTAAGGAAATGCCTATTCGTTGGTCGGACATTGGGCTTGTCACTTCATGCACTTACAGATTTGATTTTGTCAACCTTGGTCTTCTGCTTCTTCAGGGTCTCCCCACCTGCATTCTCTACTTTGTTCTGAAGCTCAGCAACCTAATTTAATCCCATAAAAAAATCAATCAAGGAACCTATGGAATGCATAATGAAAAGGAAAAATTGCAAAACAAAATGCTTGACCAGTAAAGACTGAAAACCTCATGACCTTATCCTTTAGCTCTTTTGAGTCTTGTGTAAGCCTAGCAATTTCCTTTTCTTCAGTAGAAATAATCTTCTCAAGTTGTCTGAGTCTGTCAACCTCATCTTTCTTGGGCTTGGATGCCATCTTCAGAGATTGAAGTTGCTTTTCCAGATCAACGAGTTGTGATTTCAGACTGTCAACCTGGCCAACATGCGAGATAAAATTACATTAACACAAGGAAATTCTATACATAAAAACTACGTGGACAAGAATGTTACCTCTTTCTGGCTTTTGGTTAATTCAATCTCCAAATATGATATGGCTTGCTCTGAAGCCCGGTATTGCTTTACAGCATCAGCAATTCTTTGACGTACTGTCTTTAAAGCTTCAATATGTACAGAGAGTTGTTCTTCAGCTTCGGCAATTGCTTCAGATGAGACACTAGTTGCTCGAATAGAGGTCCCCATCCTGCCTCCACGAGGCTTACTTCCACCACCAGTCATTGTGCCAGATTTCTCAAACATTGTACCATCAAGAGTTACAACACGCCAGTAATCATTGCCTCCTCCATATGCAATGCGCATTCCCTATTCCAAGATCAACTTATTAAACATCAAAAAAATTGCATAAAGAAATATATTTGAGGCTATAAGTACTCAAAACTATCTACTCCAAGATCAACTTATTAAACATTAAAATCTTTGAGTTACCTGATCAATATCTTTAGCAACAAGGGTGTTTCCCAATGCAGAATAAAATGCCACTTTTATTCTTTCATCTTGAACCTTAACCAAATCAAAAAGACGTGGAACACCTTCAGGTGTTCTAATTGTCTCCTTCATTTTACGTAATGAATCAGTTTGTTTCTCCTGCATTTGGAGTAGCATAAGAAAGACATAAATGCATGCACATAAATATTTTGCATCCGCACTTCTTTACTAAAATTATGCACCAGTTCTGCACATTTTAATCCACTCGTTATTTGAGAGTGACATGCTGAGTGTCTTTTAGATTAACTAGCAAAATTAAATCCAATTTGGAACAGATAACAGGGTAGCCATCAACTGAATCAGAGGAGCAGAAAATAACAACGCTCACCAATAGAGAGTGCGACTAACAACCCTCACTGGCATGGATCATCAATTCAGTAATTATAACATAGGCATGAGTGGAAAATACAGACGATGCATGTACCAGCAATTAGTTAAAATTGAGAAACTAACCAAAATCATGCAAGTTGCAACACCAAGGTTTTGGTTCCGAAGTAGCTGCACACAAGCTTGTGCTGCTGCTGTTGTCTCAACAACAATATAATCAAGTCCACCACATGCAGTTGATATTGCGACATCATACTTTGCTGTAAAAATATTCCCCCAGTGAACATATTACTCAGAAAAAATTCGTCCAAGTTTCTGATTTTAATGCGCTTTTGGCAACCCACAATAAACTATCAAGTCCAAATTTTGATGCATTAAAACGTTTACTTGAATATACGAACCCCGCCCCCTTCAGATAAAGTTTTTAAAGAATATTAAAATGAACTCAACATCTAAGGATCAAGGTCAATACAAATCCTTAACTAGTAAAAAACAATTCCAGGAAGCTATCCATTTACCATCAATTGCACCCAAATCACCCATCCTGCCATATATTCCAGGTATTGTGTTTGACTCCCTGGCTTGCAAAATTGCTTTCAAAACCGATCCTTGACTCTTTTCAGAGTCTCTCACAGCTAAAAGCTCCGCAACCTTTTGTCTAGCAGCCTGCTCAAGAACAATTAATCTATCCTGCTCCTGAACTGATTTCTGAAAGTTTAAAAGTGTCTCAGTATTTCCAGTACATATATATGGAGATCTGAATAAAGAAACCAAAGTGTAAAGTCATACCTGCTCAATTTCATGAGAGTTTAAGGATTCAGTTTTTTTCTTCTCTAACTCAGTCTGAATATCCTTTATGTTTGTTGCTTTTGTCTCAGCTCTCCTATGTAACTCTTTAATCTGTTCTTGAGCATTCTCATAGGCAGCACGACCAGAATCATGCTGAACATGAAAGTGATTATCATTTAGATGGGCCCGCCAAGAATTGTGAAAAAAATAATAATACAATGTGACAATAATATTTCAACACTGTGAAGTGAGCTGCCCTCACTTTTAAGAAATTCAACATGCCACAATAAGGGAGAAAACACAATAGGAAATGTCAGTTAAAATGAAAGTAAATCTTATCGCATCAAGCACTTGCAAAAAACTGATACCTTTTCAGTTAGGAGCTGGCGTTCAGTACATGCAACTTCAAGTTTTCCTTTATGCTCAATCAGTTGCTTTTCCCAAGGTTCTAATTCAGAGCGAACTTTTGCAAGTTCACTACGGAAAACCTCAGCTTCAGCTGTGTAATTAAACAAATCAACATAGCATCAAATAAATCAAGAATCATTACCTGTCAAAACCTTACAACAATGACTTTTAGAATAAATTAATGCAAAAGCAACCCCATTACCTTTAGATTTTTCCACAATCTCTTCCAAGATTTTCTCCTCGCCCATCAATACTTTCTGTAGTTCCGGTATTTCAGCTTCCAGTTGTGGAATCAACTTTGCCGACTCCTCAGAATCCCTTGTAATATCATCAACTTTAGTGGTGTCCTGTATACAATCCAGTGCATATTACATTTCACAGTTCTTTAGCACACATAAACTAGTCATTAATCTAATGATATTACCTTCTCAATTTTATCATCCAACTTTTTAATCTTTTGTTTCATGTGCTTCAGATCTTCGCGATATTTCACATCCTGCCTTTCAAATTCCTTGAACTCATCTCTGCAATGCCTGAGTTCACCATCAAGCTCCTGAATTACCATAGGAAAAATCAGGCAAGGCATTTCTACAAAACATGATGTAACTTTGGCTTTTACTATTTAGAAAAGAATACTTGCTTTCACGAATTCTAATTAAATAGGCTTCTCAGTGTATCGTAGCTTCGTTCCCTAACATAAATAAGTAACAGCTCTGTACACAAGGATGGCAACAAAGAATAGTACAGGAGAAAATTATACCTCTTGCCTTTTCATGTATTTCATGTGCAGAGCCTCAACTTCCTTCAGTGTTGTGTTGCTTTCCTGTATTTTAGCCCTGAAACATGGCACGTTGATTCCAGTCAAGAGCAAGGAAACAAACTTCAGGTGTTCACTGTTCCTATTCAGAAGGCATTACCGTTCAGTGTTCAGATTCTCTTCAAGTAAGGTAACATTTTTCTGCATTTCCTCAATCTTATTAGCGTTATCAGCAGAAGCTAAAATTGTGGCTTTCTCTTGCCATTTTAACAGGCATAATTCCTTGAGCATGTAACCTTCTGCTTCATTTTTCACGTCCTGGTAAAATAGACAGCTACAACATAAACCAACAAGACAATAGTATCTTAAAATGATCATCAAACTCATACTGCATCTTATACCTCCAAACTATCCCTTTCTTTTTCAGCTAGCTTTACCATTTGAACCACACTAGACCTTTTATCATTAAGGCCCTCCAACCTACAGAACACACAAAGGAGTTGGAAGAAACATACACCAAACCATATCTGCTGCAAGCAGCCAGGGCAAGATGTGACCAAGAATTATTCCATTCGGGTTCAGGGGAGGGAGGTGCTTGGTAACGGTCAAACTCACTGTTTAGAGGATTCATCAATCTTCTCAACATATTTGTTAGTTCCAATAATGTCTTCGAGATACTCGAGAAAACCTTCATCATGGGGACCCTGTGCCTTTGGCTTCATCAAAGAAATCTGTTCAACCTCGCCCTGAATAAAACAACTCCACCATATAAAAACCAATCAAGACAGACTTCAAACCCTCTCAATGTAATATAACTACTACTCCAGACCTGAAGAATCAGGAATCGGTTGTTATCCAAGTCCACTCCTTTTCCTTTGAGTTTCTTCGTGACTTCAGTGAAGTTACTCGATCGGTCACTAATGTAATACTTGGACGAATTGTCACGAAAAGCAACACGGCTGATAACAAAATCACTTCCAGGAACAGTTTCATAAGTCCCATCATCCTACAAGATTTGAAACAAATGCCTTAACATACAATATAAATTCCTTCTGACTCCGGCAAAGTCACAAGTGAAATAGATAGCTATATACCAAATCAATGATCTCCTGAAAATGGACAGAAACACCGGCGCTGTCCAAATTCTGATGATTAGTCGAATTGTGAATGAGCTCAGACACTTTATTGAGACGCATCTGCAAATATCTTACAGAATCACACCATTACTAAACTGGCTTAATAAATTCTATGGTCCATACCAAAGCATAATAGTAATTAGTAAGCTTGAATTAGCTGATAATTTGATAGCAGATTGTACTTCCATATCAGTAGGAATAAAAATAAATTGAAATTTCAATCAATAAAATGTAGCTAAATAGAGATAATTCAAACTTGCCTGCTTGGCTCTCTTTCCGAACACGAAAAGCATAGCGTCAATTACGTTGCTCTTGCCGCTACCGTTGGGGCCCACAACCGCGGAGAAGCTCTGACACATTAAGACTCATTTCATGACAAAATTAACTCAAGCACACTAAATCAGAAGAAGATAATTAAATATTCCGGAAACCCTAACCTTGTGAAATGGCCCCACGCGCTGTTCGCCGGCGTAAGATTTGAAGTTCCTCATAACCATCTCTTTAATGAAAAGCCTTGGGGTTTTAGATCGAACGCCGTTTGACTTTGAACCGCTGGTATTGAGGTCGGCGGCGGGAGGAGACACCGGCTCCATTTCTACATCCTCCGGAACCGCCATTTCAGCGACCAGGCGCTTGGAAGAAGAAGAGAATCGAATTAAAACAGATTTGGTGAGAGGGCCCTTGAGATATTCAAAAACACGAGAGTAGTGTAGAGGGTCCGCCTGGGCGGGAAACTGAATTGGCAAAATATTAAAGGTCGGAAATTTTGTATCCAGGTCCTTGGGCTTTAGTATAGGGCCTGATATTGGGGAATAGTGGGCCAGAAATGGCTGTTTATAAAATTGGGATGAAACCAAAGCCGACCCACGGACCATGGTTGTTTATGCTATATGGATGATTGTTTGTTTGGAGTATTTTAATTTGTGTTTGAAAAATAACTGTTGGTTGGTCAATTGTTTTTTACAAAGTATAATTTTTTTTTATTTTAAATAATGAGTCCCCCTTGAAAAAATGGTCTTTTCATAAGTGTTGGAAAGACCAAAGTTTAAATTGCAAATAAAATTTTGGGATTACATTAATCAGGTGATAAACTCTATAATTACTACGCGTTGCATAATAATTTTTTAATATTGCAACTAAAATATTTTATTTTATTATTATTATAATTAAACTCCGTATTTTTATAAGTCTATGGAAAGAAAGTCTTTCCCAATAATTTTCCATTAATAAATTATAACTCAACTGAAAATGTTTCTAATTGATATTTTTCTCATCACGAGAAGGAGAAAAATGTTCCAATAAGATTTCATTTTTAAACAAAAATTCATTTTTTTTACTTATTTCATTTATTCCATACCCGTAACAGGGGAAATGCCTTATAAAGTTGAATAAGGTTCGCGAAGTATCTGGCTTACCGGTAATCTCTCATTCCCGCCGTCGAGAGACTTAAATAACTATAGCATGCCAGATTAATTTCTTTTAACTTTCAGCAATTCATGGAAGAATGAATCGTTAAAAAATCGTAAAATTATTTGTAAACATTAAAACAGGGTGAATTTTTCAAATTAGGAAAACAAAACCAATTTAATTTTGTAATTGATATTTTATGAATGTTTTTGTTATTCAACAAGTATGGATTTGTCTATGTTCATTAGTCTTATTTTTTGATCCGATAGATTAGATTGTTGTGTTTATATTGATCACTCGATTTAGTTGTTCACGTTGACATTTTGTTCTAGATCTGATTGTACATATAGTGTATGTGTAATTTTGTTTGTGGTTTTGTGTCAAGATTTTCATTAATTTAAATGTGTCATATATGTATTTTTCAAGGTGTTTTGTGTTTTGGATCAAGTGTGTTGTTGCAGATCTTGAAGACCTCTACTTTAGCGAAGTGATTAATTCGTAATACGCTCCTCTCCATCAAATGATCATGATTTTTTAGGGGAGCGAATTAGTATCATGATGGCGATAATTTTATTGGATAATTTTTTATAGTACGGACGATTAGTATGGTTGACATTTGATTTAGATCATTGTATTAGATTAGGCATTGGTTGAGTCTAGTTGAGTTGGATGTGAACTTCACTTACTATAATCATTGTTAGGCATTTTTACCAGTAAAAATAAAAGACTTTAGATCAATAAGAATCATTAAATAATTACTAATATAAAGTATTTTTAAAAGGATTTACCAAAGCGTTCTTTCTCCTTTATCACATCGTATTAGGTTTCCCTAACTCTCTGTTGAATATAGTTACGTTTTGACAGGTTTTCGCCGGCGACAAAATTTCTTTGAATCCATCCATTAGTTTTGATTGATTGATCAATCCTGGACTCCATAGTTCGCTACGAGTGTAGCAAACAAAAGGTTGGAATAACTTATTTATGCAACCATGGAATCGCGGTACGCTTTGATCGGCCGACAAACGATGGAAAAATTCCTTCCAAAAAAAACCGCCGCCGAGCGATCAAGCAGTTCAGCTGCCTCTGGACCACACTCACTCGACACGCGGTTGGGAAAAACCGACAAAAATACCCTGTTAATCCGATTAAAAGAACTGGAAACGAGAAACAATGATCTGGACGAAGAAAACAAGGCTCTCTCCGCAAAGCTGCAATCGAGAGAAACCGAGACCGCGATCCTTCGGACCAGGTTGAACGACCTGTCCATTCAGCTTCGGACCGTTACGAAACGGTTAAAAGACGCAGAGGGAGAACAGTACAAAGCGGAGGAGGATTCAGCCGCCATGCGAGCGGAGCTGAATTGCATACAGCAACAAGCTCTGAGTGAACACCACGTGACGGTTATGGTGAGGGAGAAGCAGATGCATGACATAGGAATGGCTATTGAGAGGCTGGAGATTTGCAGGCAGAAGCTTTTGAAGGAGGTTGATTCGCAGTCCGAGGAGATTGAGAGGCTTTCCGAGGAGAACTCGGTTTTGTCTTCGGCTTATGAGAGAGCTTTGGCCGTATTGGAAGCTCGGGATATAGAGTACTGTGTAATACCGGCTAAGATGGTGGTGGTGTCTCCGAGAGAGACTTCGACGTGAAGTATCGGACCGGTTTGGTCCAATCCATGTGGAGTAAACTCTGGGGTTAAGACTAAGGGTGTGTTTGACGGAGTTTATAAGTGTTTTGCTTACAAACTAACCACTATTTTAATGTTGATGTTCGATAAACTACTAAAAAATATTTATTTAAAAAGCAAAACTTTTTTTTTTTTTAAGAAGAAGGTGGTCTACTCCACTTTTAATTAAAATAAGTTAGAATTAGCTAATTCTCCGGGCACAGTTTTGTCAACCACACCCTAAATGTATCGATGTCAAACTTACTTCAATTTGGCACATAATTATTTGTATTCCAAGATGTGGTATTTTTTACCTTTTCTTTCAAAAAACCGTTTGATATACGGGGATATAGTTTTTGGGTACTCGACCCTTCATATTAATAAGAATTAAGTGCTCATATGACCTTATGTTTCGTCAAAAGTGTCAATATAACCCTGTGAAATTAGAAAGTGCTATTATAACCATATGTTTTGCTTGAAAGTGCCAATATAACCCTAGAGGCCCGAATTTGGCCGGAAAATTTGAAGTGGCAATTATACCCTTGCTTTAAAAAAATAAAATAGAAAAAGACTATATTACCCTTAAACCTATTTTTTCCCAAGTGGATACTAAATTGTCCGCTACCTCACACCTGGAAACCCTATCCCAAACCGGACTTCTTCCATTGGATCCACAACAACCTAAGGCTATGGTCGGGCCTTTGGTTGGGCTCGGTCGCCGTTGCTAGTTGCTCGGCGAGGACAATTGCACTGTGCCGCGGCTGCGAGATGAACCCATTTGTCATTGATCCATTTGGGATAGGGTTTCCAGGTAAAGTTTGAATCGACGAATTTGCAATCAATAATTCTCAATGGGTCGCAAAATCTGATTAGCTATTTTTTATAGACAAAGGAGGAAGCTTAGGATATTGGGATTGGAGCTGGGGTTTAGGGCTGGTGGCGGATCTTGGTGAGGAGGAAGGTAGATGGTGGTGGTGGTGGTCGATGTTGGAGGGGCGGGGTTGTGGTGGCAGAGCGGAGAAGTGGCCATGGCATGGGATTCAGTGGTGGAGCAGTTGTGAAAATCCAGATTCCGATGGCGGGACAGCGGCGGGGCGCGGTGGTGCTGTTAAAAATCCAATTCTTTCTTGTTTTCTTCACAGTTGCCAAATACACGGTTTTTCTGATATTTTTTCCTTTGCCAAACTACGACCGCCGGCGATACGACGACGATGGTGGTGGTGGAGCGGCGGAGACTTGCAGGGGTGGTGGGTGGCAGAACGAGTGGAGGTGGTGCTGAATGTGGTTTTGAAGATGAAGAAGATGAACCTTAAGGGTATTCTTGTCTTTAATTTTATAGTATTAATATTAGGGGTAGTTTAGTCCTTTCGTATTTGGTCAATGCCGAAAAATACCCAATCAATGCCGGAATAGTGACAAAAGGTTATATTGGCACTTTTGATGCAAAAGATTGGATTATAATCGTATTTTTTAACTTTAAATGGTTATATTAACACTTTTGACCAAAATACAATGTTATATAGGTCCGCCCCAGTAGATAAGTTCATCGCATATAGGAAAAGTAAAATGGCGCAAGGCTTCGCTCACTGATAGCAATGACTTATGGATTGGTTAACGTTAACAAAACCAGAAACATTAGCATCCATAGGCGTTCATGACAGCACTAGTTAGAACCATTAGAACAACAACATTAGTTAGTTCATTCTACGGACACTTGGGTCCTCCTCGTCTGGTCTTCCAGTTGTTGTAGCAGGGGCACACCGCCTTGTTGCCATAGTAGCCAGGGGGCACACACAGGCACTTATTGCAGCATTTCTGGCAGAAAAACATGCAGGGCTTGTGGTACTGTGTCTGTCCGCATCTCCTCGTGCACTGCGCCGGGCATTCTGGTCGTTCATCGTAATCAACCAATTGCAATTTGCATGGAATAAACACAAACAAACAGAATGCACCAGCAATGCAGACCAGTCAAACTGTACAAAACTATGGCATGCATATATAGCGTCATGGTGCTACTTTTTACAGACAAAAAGACTGCCATTTACGTCATGCAAATTTGACCGTGTTCAACCACTTAGAAAATCACAACAGCTCAATTATTACAAGATCTGATCAAAGTGAAAGAACTACTTACGAGAACTCTTGAGACTCTCGGGGCCATGGCTGTTCTGAAATCAGTCAGAAGAGAGAGAAACAGGCATCAAAATGTAAGCGGAAGCTCGGGATTTCATGAGACATTGTGTGCAGAGAAAGCATCAGATATAATTGCGAAATTGTAAGCAGAAACATCTTCAGAAAAACATAACTTACCCCGTTATGGTGATGTCCGTCTCCGGATGCCACCGCCTACAGATTAGACATTTGTGCACGAATATCATTGTTAGTGTTACTTCGAACGAGATTATTTGTCGGAGATTGTAACTAAAGGAAGAAACTCACGGTAGAATGTTGAAGAAGAAAGATGGCGAAGAGAGCCAGAAGCAGCAGACCTAGGGATTTCGCCATTGTTGCCGACATGGCGGTGGCAAGATATGGAGGTGGAGTGGCATGAAGTGGGTGATCTAGATAGTAACTAGGTGGGGCCCGGGTCACGGTGCGGTCAAATTTTCAGACCAGCGGGACCCACCCTTGACCATTGCGTAGAGATTTTGGTGGAGGACAGTAATTAGAGCATTTACTGCGCAGTGAAATTAATGAGATCACCTTTTATTAGGTAAAAATTAATTACAAACTATAGATCTTATTAAATAAGCACTTACTTTAAAAAATTATATTTTAAATTATAATTAATTAAAAATACAAAACAAACAAGAGTTCGTCTCGGTCTTTCCATAGGATATGAGAAAACCAAGGTTTAAACGACAAACACTAGAAGAAATGAAAATAAAATGTTTGAATTGCATTAATTAGATAATAAACTTTATAGCTAATACACATTACATACTAAACTTTTAATATTACAACTAAAATCTTTCAACTTATTATTATTCTAATTAAAATCTTATGAAAGACGGACTTTGCAACAAACTATACCAAGTGTTAATTATTATCCTCCACCAAAGGGGCTAACGAGACTACCAACGGAACTGAATGGCTATGATCCGAGAGGTGCAAAATGACTAGAAAGCCCAATGGACCATATTCCAAGTTTGAAACCATTTGGAGTGCTGCGAAAATTGTGCGCAGACATGGGCTGTGGCCCTTCTTTTCCAACAGTTATTCCCGACACACATGTCCAAAATGCCGGTCTCGGATGATTTCTACTAAGTCAATTTAATTTACTTATTTTGTGTTAATATGATTTGATGAAATTTAAATTAATTCAATTATATTATTATTATTATTTCATTTCAGTTTAACTTAGTTGAAATGAACATGGGTGTTGGCGTGCTCTCTCTAATTTATCGCTGTTTTAGTCTATATTCAGCCTGACTTAGTTTGCTTTTGAATTACCCTGATGAGCTTGATTTTAATTTATTTTTAGATTTGCAATTCTATGTGATTTGATTCAATTCATTAGAGAAATCATTTCATGACAATAGAGTCCTGGAATTAGGTGGAGCTTTTCTAATGTTTGCAGAGGTATTTCTTTCACTTTATTACATGTGGTCTTGTTTATAGTATCATTAAGATAAAAAAACAAATTCTTTGTATGACACGTATAAAGATGCTATAAATAATCATTACACTGCTTTGGCCATTATTGTAATTGCAAACATACTAGAGAGTAGGTTTGTGTATGAAATGAACAGACTTAATTGTTTAGTTAGGTGCGAAAATTATTGTAAAATAGTTGGGAGTATCCTATTTGTCCTTTCAAAAAAATAAATATGATAGCTACAATCCATGTTGATTGGTCATTGGTGAGCGTGAAAACATGGAGAGATAGGCACCTTTAAATGATTCAGATTATAGATCCACTCATTATGATGTGGAAAATAAAATGAAAATGGAAAATAGATTGAGAACGAGCCTTAAACTTGCCGCAAAACACAAATGAATAATAATTGACGGGTGATTTTTGGACATTGAATTTGTGTTGCACAATTAGGAGACAGTGCATGTGATGTGGGAACAGGTAACATAACAACTTACCCACCGTTTTATCATCCATCAACCATCATCGCCTGCCTTCTTACATAATTGCGACCTCGTTTTCGAACACCTGCACTCCGACGTTGTATTAATATTAAACACGAGCCCGTATGGATTATTTAGTTGACTTTCGGCTAATAGATTGGATTTTTTTTAAGGAAAACGTCAGGGCTCAAGTGATTCACCGAAACCTAACTAGCATCGGCAAGGATATTTAAATTACATGTCAACTAAATTTACTGTATGTACTATTACAGAGTAGGGATCCAATAAAACTGTAACATCGTCCTCCAGGATATTAACTCGCTTCTACGAAAATCATAACCACCTGGCAACTATAACACTACTTGATCCAAAACGTGATCTATGTTGATCCAAACTAAAAACACCTTGGAAAACACAAATCGAGAATAAGACTCCTCCTATAGGAGCACACGATCTGTAAAATTAGATCGAACAAAGTAAATCGACATGAACAAAAAATGGGGTGATCGTTAAGAACACAACAATCTAATCTATCAGGTCGATGAACAATACTAATGTATGTACAAATCCATACTTATTCAATAACATAAATATCAAAGGAACATCAATTAGATTATGGGAAAATAGGGAAAAGAAAATTGAAGAAGAAAAACCTTTTGAGAAAATGAGGGTTTGACGGCGGCGCTTAGGGTTTTGAGAGAGAATTACGTAATAGATTGGAATTATTTAGTTTGTAGCAATATAATGTTGAGATGTGGTTGTTAGTTCATGCTCTTTCCATCCACTCGTTCCGTCCCAGATAAAATATCACAATTTCTCTTCTTTCATCATAACAAAAGTAACACATTTAAATAACTAGCTAAAATAATAGAGAATACTGTGATACTCCCTCTAGTCCTAATATACTGGTACCAAACAAATTGGCACACTTTTTTTGAAAGTAAAATGGGAGAGTAGAAAGTAAATTGAGTGCCGAGTGGATGAAAGCAATCTTAATTTTACCAAAATAGGAAGGTGTCAATATTAAAAGACCAAATAAAAAAGGAAAGTGTGTCAATATTTAGAGATCGGAGGGAGTAAAATTTACTTTTTAACTTCAACAACTTTCATACTGAACTCACCGCTTTTCACAAAACATCCTTACATATTCCCTGTCACATAAAAGAGCGAGACAAAAACAAGTGTAATAAATTCAACTGAGAATAAAATTGTGTTAAATTAATTAAATTTTTATTAAACTAAAATTAACTGAATTTAACCGAATTAAAATAAAGAATTGGTAAAATGAAAACAACAAATCTTGCCGGTTGAGTTTTGAACTGATTTACATGTAACCGAATTATATGAAAAAAATGTAAACTTACACCAAATCGTTATTTGAAGATAAAATTTTTGGGTTAGATGAATCGGGTTATAAACTTTATAACTACTACACGCTGTATAATAAATATTTAATATTGCAACTAAAACTTTTTACCCTCTATTATTCTAATTAAACCATGTCTTTCTATAAGGTGTCTTTCCCAATACTTTGTCTTAAAATTGTATTTTTTTCACGACATAATGAAAATCATATATTCTAATATTCATGATCTAATATTCCAACAGTTTTCCAAGAAGACTCCATAAGGATATTGATCTCCAGAAACGTACGAAATATAAAAAATATTGGCATTGCATTTAAAGCGGTGGAAACAAAATAGAAGTGCGGATTATGATGCAGATTGCAGAGCATTGATGGCATCACATGCGCCTTCTGACTCAGGGCACTCTCTCTGCACCATGATTAAAACAGGCCCAAGCGGTCATCACAGTGTAGGGCCTTTTTCGTGGTGGATCACGTAGTTATTGGGCTTTTCAAGTTCAGAGACCCAAATCTGATTATCCACTAGTCCCCCAGTTGGCGACGGGAAATTTCTTGCACAAAATGTTCCAACTTCCACTCAACTACGCACTTTGTTTTTTTTTTCCCAAGAGAAAAGTGCAGATATAACCCTATATAATTGATGAAAGTGTAGATATAATTCTGCGCTAATTGAAAGTGTAAATATAACCTTATCTATTCAGGTTATGCGCAAATATAACATTTTCCATCAGTTGGAAGCTAGAATACACTGAAAAGACTATTTTGCCCCTCTGTAAAAAAAGAAGGAAAAAATATATTGGAATTACAAATCCTACCCCTGAATGAAATTATAGCATCCAGAGTGTTGAACCTGATCGTGGAAAGTGTCGAACCTAATTATGGCGGTGCCTCTCAATATGAATTTAGGAATTACAATCTGTTTCATTTATCAATTTAGGAATTACAATATGTTCACGTCTGAAAAAAACTACCCAACATCAATCTAGGAATTACAATACATTTTCATTCTCCGTTCTCATTCTCCTTTTTCATCTTCATTCGCTTTCATCTTCGTTTACAATTTCTCCGTTTTCATCCTCCCAATTGGCGTTTCTTCTCATCTTCTGCTTTTTATGCCCTCGTTGCCGGTGATTTGAGGGGTGGTGGGTCTCTATTTTTCGACGGTTGGCTGAGCGGCGCCGGAAATGGTGACCGATGGTGGCAAAGATGAGTTTAGGTGGCAGGGGAGGAAAGAATGGTGGTGGGTTTGGTGGCAGAGGAGGGAAGAATGGTGTTGGTGGGGCTCAGGTGGTGGTGGGTTTGGTGTTGGCGGGGCGGGGCGGGGCTGAACATAGGTCAGGTGGTGACGGATTTTTGGTGGTGGGCTCAGGTGGGTTTCGTTGCTTGGCCTGGCCTCTGATTTTTCGGTGAGGCGGGGCTAATAACAATGGAGGTGGCGTGGCGGTGGAATCACCCGATTAAACTTCGGGCGATTGGGGTTGCTTTGGTGGAACTTAGACACAACATTATCCACGGGGCGGGACGAGGAATCCTCGTCAGCTGTGAGAGTGGCGAAGGAGTCGTCGCCAGAGAAGTCGACGGTGGCGTTCTTGTTGTTGGGGTGGAGACGACGACATCGTTCCTGTTCTTAACTTAGGGTACCTTCTCATTTTTGCCAGGAGATGCTTTGTTGTTAGGGTACTAATGTGATATTACTCTGTGTTTGGATGTCCAGCAAAGATTAAGCATATGTGT
Source organism: Rubia yunnanensis (assembly GCA_037428765.1). Lineage (NCBI taxonomy): Eukaryota > Viridiplantae > Streptophyta > Magnoliopsida > Gentianales > Rubiaceae > Rubia > Rubia yunnanensis. Next base: position 7,016,723 of record CM075069.1, read on the forward strand.
TATTGATTTTGTTGTGTTCAGCAGATACTTTGTGTTTGGGTTAGTATCGAAGATTTGAGTATGCGTCGGCATTTTGAAGCAAGGTCGATCTTATGTTTGAGATTTTCAGTTCTTAATTATGGTCGGAAATGTTGGATTAAAAAGGGTAATTTTATCCTTTTAATTTTAGTATTAGGCTGAAAGGGTAATCTGGTCATTTCCCGTCGGTCAATGGTCGGAAATGGCCAATCAATGCTGGAATAATGGTTTTAGGGTCATATTTGCACTAAAAAATGACTCAGGGTTATGCCTGCATTTTCTCCAACATATAGGGTTATATTTGCATATTACCCTTTTTAAAAAACAGGATTATTTTTGCATTTTTATTAAAAAAAAATCGGAATCATTTTAGCATATTTTCTAGACTAAATTATTTTTTTGGTCCATAACATATGATCTTATACCATCTTTTGGTCTCCGAGACCAATACCACTTCCTTTCAGTACCTAACAAATTCAAAATGATTTGTTTGGTCATCAAGGTGGTTTTCAAGGTAGTTTTCACCGGACTAAATTATTTTATGGCCCCTAACATATGATCTTATACTATCTAGTCTCAAAATACCCGAAAATCACCTTGAAAACCACCTTACCAAACAAATCATTTTGTATTTGTTAGTTGCTGAACAAATGCGGTATTGATTTTGGAGACCAAAAGATGATATTGCATCATATGTTGATACCAAAATAACAATTTAATCTATTTTCTATTGTCTTTCATGGAAAATCACACAAGATAGATTATTGTAGGGACTTATAATGTTGTAGGGACTTGTAATGTTGTAAGGCTATGCTCAATAACTCCATTTTAATGTTGATATCTAGAGTGGATAGAGCATTTGCTGAATAGGGGATTCGATGTTCAGAAGTTGTTATAATTTAATGTAATGTATTAGCTTTTGAATATGATAAAGTCTTGTATAAGATCGTTTCACGGTGAGACTATGAATTAAATTGTAAAGATTCAAGATGAGGTTTTATATTGATGTTTTAAAAGTCAGGGATTTAATGTGTAATTGTGATAATTTGCAATTTAGTCCAGTTTCATTAGTTTTTCGCCCCCGGATTTAGTTTTTTTTTTCCTATCTTACCTCTAGTCCTTGGTCTCACTATGAGAAGGTCTCATTATGAGATTGTCTCACAAGAGACGGACTCTTGAAATATTCATGTTAATTTTCAGTTATTAAATCCTTAAACATGAATGACGTGACAAAAATAATCTTAAATTATTGATGAACTGTACGTTTGTAGTGAAAATATAAGTGCAGTTTGTATCTTTATAATAATTGTAAACTGTAGGGAAACAAACCAACTATGAACTATAGCGCAGTTGCATTCCTGTCCTTTTGCTTGATGGAAAAAGTGATGAAAATAACAAAATAAATAATAATAATGTAAAACGCTTACTTAGTTTAATATTGGAACTAGACACTGGTTTACTTTAGTTCTACTATTTGAAGAGTTGCTTGTTTGATAGTCTCTAAGTCTCATTTTAATATTTACTTATGCTAAATTTGGATGTCCCTTTCCAAAATTCAATTTCCAGTTTTAGAATGACAAGTCAGCATGAAATGCAAGAATAGAGCAAGTCGGTTTCATCATTTAGTTATTTGTCTGAATTTTATGTGCCTAACTTTTGGGTGAACCTTAAAAGGGGATAAAATGACATTTTTCTTGTAACATGCATAGTAACACATTTTTTTTTTGTTGATATATTTTAATACGTCTGTTTATAAAATTTCATTAGTATAAAAATAATTATATTGTCAAGCAAAATATTGTTAGAATTAATGTTATGCGTATATTCCGTATAAAAGTACCAAATTTTATACTACATCGGTTAAGGAATTGGAATTGGATTTGTATTCTTACAATAATTGTAGATGTAATTGTATTCTATTACCTTTTCCTACCTTCTATAGGTATCATGTACTACTATATAATATATCATGAATTCATGAATAAAGACACACAATTATTACCCTTATTTTATATATGGTATCAAAACATAAAATCCTGAAATCTAAGACCTTAAAATACCGTCCTAAATTTTCCGCCGTCGTCCGTGCGTGACTTCCACGCGTTATCGATCCGGACTACCTTTCTACCAAAAAAAATTCTTCCTCTTCAGTTTCTGCTCCGCCGCAACCGTCGATCCGCCTTGCTCACCACCACCGCCGTCCGACCGGCTCCGTCCCGGTCTGCTCTGCTCCAGCTTTCTCCCGCTCCGGCTCCGTCCCGGTCTGCTCCCGCACGGCTCGTTTGAGCCCATCCCGGTCAGTCCCATCTCTTGCTTCGTTTCGGCACGGCTCCGTCCGGCACTCCGACTCCGACTCCGTCCCGGCCCGCTCCCGCTCCAATCGGTCTCCGTCTGTTGTCTACTCCGTCCGGTGGCGTTAGCTTCTTCCAGAAAGAGGCGCGCATGAGATTCACGCGCGCGACCTTCCAGAAGTGTGTGAAGTTCACGCGCGGGTGCACCAGACGCGCACTTCTCTCTTCAGAGCGCGTGTCTTTCACGCGCCAACAGTAGCCGCGCGTCCTTGGATCCTTTTGGCTTTGATTCCGCGTTATTTTTCTTCTCTTACTTTAATTGTGCTTGCCATTTGTGTTATGGCTCTTTTCGCCAGCGCAGTGACGTCGCCGCAAGGATTTGCGGTGGCCGCCTCCTCTGGCTTACCTACACGATCTGATTTTGGTCCTACTCTGTCTGATGACCAATGGAGTACGACCATACATTTATTTAATTAGTTTGATTCATTATCTGACCATGGGTCAAGTAAGTCTACTTTACCTTGGATTCTTGATTCGGGGGCCTTATATCACATGACTGGTGACAAAGGTTCTCTTACTGATATTACTACTGCTACCAATACTGTGAATGTTATACTGCCTGATAGATCTGTGTCGTCTGCTATACAATATGGGTCTATTTTTTTGGTGATGTCACCCTTACTCATGTGCTCTACATACCTACTTTGCGATGCAATTTATTATCATGCTCTAGATTGTTATATGCCTTAAAATGTCTAGCTTTGTTTACTGAAAATTATTGTATTTTACAGAAAATCAGTACGGGGTTTGTGATTGGCGTGGGTGAACAGAAAAGGGGGGGGGGTTATTGGCTTCGTCTATTGGATACTCGCATTCGTCCTCATATCCTGCAGTCTATTCCGACAGTTGCTTTGGTTTCTTCATCTGATTTATGGCATCAACGTTTTGGTCATCCATCATCTACGGTGTTGTCTTCTATTCCAACTATTGATTTTAGCACAATTAATACTAATGTACCTTGCTCTGTATGTTATAGAGCAAAACAGACTAGACATAGTTTTCCATTGAGTTCTACTACATTATTTGAAATAGTACATTGTGATGTTTGGGGACCTTATAGAACTCCATCCTCTAGTGGTGCATTTTATTTTTTGACGATAGTCGATGATTATTCCCGAGCTGTTTGGGTTTATTTATTAGTCGCTAAGTCTGAAGTAGCCTCTAGGTTTTTAGAATTTAGTGCCTTAGTGAAGAACCAGTGGGGCCGAACCATAAAACGTGTTCGGGTTGATAATGGGACTAAATTTATGCCTTTGCTATCTCATTTTGCTGCATCTGGGATCATCTTTGAGACATATATAGTTGACACACCACAACAGAATGGTCGGGTTGAAAGAAAGCATCGTCATTTACTCAATGTGGCACGTGTTTTACGGTTCTAAGCCAGTCTTCCTGTTGAATTTTGGGGAGAATGTGTTCTTACTGTTGCCTACCTGATAAACCGAACACTGGTACTCCTTTTGAGTTGCTTTATGGGCAAGCTCCAAATTATTCATCCTCAAGGGTTTTTGGATGCTTGTGTTTTGCTGCTCATGTTCCCAGATATCGTGACAAGTTTGCACCACAAAGTCGGCGGTGTCTGTTTCTTGGTTACCCTGCTGGAAAGAAAGGCTATCGCCTTTTTGACTTGGAATCTCGAGTGATCTTTAACAGTCGGGATGCTGATTTCTTTGAAAACCAGTTCCCGTACTCTGCAACTCCGGCATCTGCTTTATCCGATGAACCTGGCGGTGCCACCACACCACTGCCGGATTCCTCCTCCTTCTCGCCGAAGCTGCATGGACTTTTGGTTCCGCCTTCTGCTGCCGATCCACCGCCACCGGTCGCCGTTGGCCTTCTACCGTCCGTCGGTGGCCATCTGCTGCCGTCGGCTGTCTCGCCAATCACCACCGGCCAGTCACCGCCGGTCAACTCCAGCCAGTCAACGCCGGCCAGTCTTCGCCAGCATCCACCGACCATTTTCATCCGCCTGACGTGGTACCTCCATGCCGGTCGCTGTCGGCCTACCTTCGCCGTCCGCTGATGGTCATTCTCCGCCAGTTGCCGACGATGCTACATCCTCGGTCTCTACTTTACCAGCTTCTCTGGTACCGGATAGTTCCACTACTGAGTTGCCACCTCCAAGACAGAGTGTTCGATCTCGTCGTCCTCCATCGTACTTGGCAGATTACGACTGTGATGATTATGCTCGTGCTCTTACTACTGAAGACCCCCCCTTTCGACTACGTTCCCTCATGCGTTATCACTTTCCTCAGGTGTTCTCTATCCTCTTACTGATTATGTAAATTGTGATAATTTTTCTAGTATGCATTCTAGTTTTTTGGGTGCTGTAACTTCTAGTGCAGATCCCACTACTTACTTTGAGGCTTTCCGTCATTCTCATTGGCGAGATGCTATGATTGAGGAACTTACTGCACTGGAGCAAAATCAGACATGGATTTTGTTTCCTTTGCCTGCGCATAAGAAGGCTATTGGATGCAAATGGGTTTACCGGATGAAGTTTCGTTCAGATGGTACTATTGAACGTCACAAGGCGCGTCTAGTGGTTCTTGGAAATCGCCAAGTAGAAGGAATTGATTACACTAAGACTTTTGCTCCGGTTGCGAAGATGAGTTTTGTTCGATTGTTCCTGTCTTTTGTTGTTATACGTGGTTGGGAACTGCATCAGATGGATGTTCATAATGCCTTCCTGCATGGTGATTTACATGAAGAGGTGTTCATGTGTCATCCGCCTTGCTATGCAGTCCCACCTGGTCAGGTTTCTCGCCTTCAGAAATCTCTATATGGTCTTCGCCAGACTCCTCATAATTGGTTTGCTAAACTGGCTCAGGCTTTATAGACATTTGGTTTTGTTCAAAGTAAGGCAGATTACTCTTTATTTGTCTTTTCCCATGGATCAAAGTCTTTACATGTTCTGGTTTATGTGGATGATTTGGTCATTGCTGGTAGTTCTTCTTCGCTCATCTCTGAGTTCAAGAAATACTTGGGTTCTTGTTTTCACATGAAGGACCTTGGTTTGCTTAAGTATTTTCTGGGCATAGAGGTTGCTAGAAGACCGAAGGGGATGTTTCTCTCGCAAAGGAAATATGCGTTGGACATCCTATCTGATACAGGTTTATCTGCTTCTAAACCAATTGATTTTCCGATGGAGCAACAACATGATTTGGCACGTGTTGAAGGTCCAGCCTACCATGACCTGGAGCAGCATCGTCGTTTGGTTGGGCGTCTGATATATCTGACTATTACTCGTCCTGAACTTAGTTATTCAGTTCATACTCTTGCGTAATTCATGAAGTCTCCTTGTGTCCCTCACTGGCAAGCTGCGGTTCGTGTGTTGCACTACCTGAAGAGTCATCCTGGTCAAGGTTTATTTCTTTCTTCCCGTAGTACTCTACAATTGGCTGCTTATTGTGATTCGGATTGGGCCGCCTGCCCAATTATTAGGCATTTTCTATCTGGTTATTTTGTTATGATTGGTGATTCCCCGGTTTCCTGGAAGACTAAGAAGCAACCTACTGTTTATCAGTCTTCTGCTGAAGTAGAGTATCGTGCTATGGCAGTTACCTGCTGTGAGTTGTTATGACTTAGGTCCCTACTGAAGGACTTAGGGGTTTCACACTCTTTTCCTATGAAATTGTTTTGTGATAGTCAATCTGCTCTCCACATAGCGGCCAACCCAGTTCTTCATGAACGCACAAAGCACATTGACGTTGATTGTCATTTTGTCCGAGATCTTGTACAATCTGGCGCTATTGTTACTCAGCATATCCGTACGATAGACCAACCTGCGGATTTGTTCACTAAAGCTCTCGGACATAACCAGTTCCATTCTTTACTTGGCAAGTTGGGCATTTCCGATCCTCATGCTCCAACTTGAGGAGGAGTGTTAAGGAATTGGAATTGGATTTGTATTCTTACCATAATTGTAGATGTAATTGTATTCTATTACCTTTTCCTAGCTTCTATAGGTATCATATACTACTATATAATGTATCTTGAATTCATGAATAAAGACACACAATTATTACAATTATTTTCTACAACATCACTATTATCCACAACTTAAATGACTTGTCATTGAACATGCGGAGTACCTTAAAACTTGTATGCTCGGTGTCACAGCTCAAATTGTACACTTAATTTTTGGACATTATTCTCTATTAGTTTGAACGTATACTTGAATAAATGTGTGGTAATAATATTATCTATGTAATATTGTTGAAATCATCGTAACAAATAGTTTATAACTATCAAATTTTTATTTGCTATCACTTTACGTTGTTAAACATATTTATGATCAAACATATTTTTTAAATAACGTGATAATAATTTTTGTGCAATTTGAGATGAAATAGAGAGTAACAACTCTCCTTGAGAGTTCATCCCTTGAGAATAATATCTCTCCTCCAACTACTATTCAACATATATATTCTATCATTAATACTTCCTCTTTCTTTGTCCCAACTCTATTTAAAAATTTTGACCTTTTCATATTTATCAGAACTATTTTTGACTATTAATATCATTAATTGTACATACATAAAAATGATAAAGAATAATATTGTAAAGAGAAAGTGTCAGGAAAGATAGACTTTCCTTAACCTTATGGACAATCTGTGATTTTTCCTTAAATGTTGTAATTTTTTTATAAAATTTATATATTGCATTTTAAAAGTTAAAACAAGTAATAATATATATTTGAATGTAAAAATTTAAAAATATATAATACAAATAAATATTTTCAACATTTTGTATGAAATTTACAAATGAGGGTATAAGGTACAAAATAAGTAACACGTACATAACCTTATGGATATGCCACCTGTTAGGAGACCCACTCTATCGTAAAAATAGATGTTAACATTATTCCAACATTATTCTAATTATAAAGCATATGAATATATATTTTCTTATATGCTAATTGAAATTTACTAAATTACAGAGTTTGACTAAATAAATAATGCCACGTGCAAATAAAGTTGGGACGGAGGGAGTACTTATATTTGTGTGTATCTAAAAGTTAAAATAATAAATATTCGCTATCTAATAAAATCATATTTGATAACAACTCTACCTGTTTATCAATTTTTAATAAAAATTCAAATGATGAACGTTTCAAATAAGCACGAGGGAGGTAAGTAAGAACCTTTAATTAAACATGGGGTTAGGCTAGGTAACATAGGTTTTGTTGAATTGTACTCCACTCTCTTCCTAATTGTGCCCTCTATCCCCCGTCAATTTTTCATGTGATTTTATAAAGGGTTAAATACATTTATAACCCTAATTTTAGGATTAGGGTGTCAATATCACAATCCCATAAAGTGTCAATTTAACGTTAACTAATTATTATATGTGTCAATCTAACTTAACTTTCGAAAAATTTGTGTCGATATGGCCAAACTCTCTAATTCCAACATTAACCAAATAAATTCAGGCATAATAAAAAATAAAATAACAAAAATACCTCTTATCCTAAACCTATCTTTCTTACTCAAAACCTAATGATGTCGCCGCCTTGCTGCCGCTGTTCCGCATCACAACCTTCGGCACCCAGTTCCAGAAAAATCGTAAAGCAACCGGTAAGCTCATCATCTGGAATATCCCCCCACAAAGCAAATCAATATAATAACTCCCAACAACTTCTTCTTTTTTTAAAAAAAAATCATTCAAACATGTTTGGAAAAATGGCCAATGACAATTGTACAAGTGAAATTGACATTCAACCTAACTTGATACTATGCATCTATGGAGACTCCACAAATGTTGGGATCATAAAACTCCAAGCAACTAGTCAGTGGCGGAACCAGAAATTTTTTTCAGGGGAGGCTGATCTCAAGCTCCTGCTGCTTCGAATTAAATTTTTTTCTAGAAAAATCTCAAGCTCCCGCTATTTCGAATTAAAAGTTTATCCATAACCTATTAAATATCAAATAGGAAAAATATGTAAATTGATTTATTTTTCAAAAATCTAAAAGAGTTACGAAACAATAATTGAGATAACAAAAAAATTATAAAATCATATTCATCTAAATTCAATTTAACAAATATCCCTAATTGATAATTCCATAAACCGATTATGACAATTTCATTTTCACATACAAAATAAATCAAACAATTATAATTTATTATTCATACATATGCAATTCAACTGAATTTCAACAATCATACAACCATATAACTTCAATTCAACCATATAACTTCAACCATAAAAATTATGTTCACACAAATTTAAGTTTTGAAGCAAAAAATAAAAAAGAGAATAAACCCTAAAAGTAAATTATCTTAGCATAAAGAGAAGTAGTCTACCAGTGGTTTGGTGGAGAGGCGGCGTCCGGCGTGCAGAGGCGGCGGGACGAGGCAGCTTCCGGCGGCAAAGACCTGGTGGCGGACCTGGCGGCAGTGGTGGATGGATGCTCTGCCTCTGCTCTCGGCTGAGGAATGAGGATGCTCAGTTCAATTTTTTTTTGCTGAAATGGATTATTGGATTGGGCTCAGTTTTGGCCCAATCCAATACATATTTCGTTTTTATTTTTTTTCTTATTACAAATGAAACGACGTCATTTCACTAACGTGAAAACGATGTCGTTTTATTACTTAAGCATAAAAAAAGGCCGCGATGCGGCCTTCTTTTCCGAGCAGAAGCCTACCAGTCGGCGGAAGACGCGCTCGACGGCCGGAACCGACTCCTTCTACCTCCGGCCGGCGATCTAGGTAGGGCTGGAGCCCTACCTCGCGTACCATTGGTTCCGCCCATGCAACTAGTTGATTATGTGCATCTTGCGCGACTTCACAAAAATTGAGATCATAAACAAGAACACTCTGTGGTGGTGGCAAGTTAACATGATCAGAAGCTACGAAAATGCACTCTTGGAACTCCTGATAATTACATAATTGTTCCCCAACACGTGGAAGAGGAAAAGCTACGCCGCCCAGCCACCACAGCCTCTCCTCGGCAAACACTCTCCTCGGCAAACACCAGCCACAAACCTTATCCTCTCCTCTGAAAACACCAACCACCACCCTCATCCTCTCCACGGCAAACACCACCCACAGCCTCTCGTAACCACCCAACTATGATGAGCAATAACACCCCTCCACCTCTGCAGACGACGATGATTCCATGAGGAAAAAAAGGTGGGTTTGCAGGGAAAAAGGGATCCGGGCCGTGTCGCCGCCACAGAACCCTAGCCCTAACATGATGATAATAACCCCCACCTTGTCGTACTCATACGAATTAGGTTTCGGTCATGCATTTATTTTAGTGTTTAAAATATTCAGTTCTAATTTGATTATAATTAGATTTGGTAAGGTTAGATAAGGTAATATTCGTTCAAGATTTATCTTGGAGAATATAATAATTTATTTTAGGTGGTCTAGTTAAATATGATTTTAGCTTCTTAAAGCTGTCATAATCCTATTCAGTTTCTTATTTGTATTTTTTTTAACCATACATATGCACTATAAATAGGGGTGATTTTCAACATTATTTTTACCTTACACATTTTATCAATCAAATATACAACCTTTTGAGTTCATACACTTTGCATGTGAACTATTTCATTGTTGCTTAACCCCGAGGGCTAGTTAAGTATCAATAAACCTTGTAATCTGATCCTGAGGGCTAGTTAGAGAGCGAGTCAAAGTTGAGTGTACCCCGAGGGCTAGACCTTGAATTTCGTGCAGCATTGAAGGGTTTGCAAGTTTCCTTATTTTATCAAAGATCTTAATTTCGCAATCCAGATTCTTCGCAAAAGAATTCATATCAGTTGGTATCAGAGGAAAGAAAAAGATCCTTGGACGAGTTCATCAACAGGGATTTCAAGTTTTGTTTAATTTATTTTTGAAAAAAAAATCCAAAAAAAATAAATTCAGAAAACAGAATCTGCCGCCACCAGGACATCTCGGCACCGCTGCCGTCGCTCACCAGCTCCGAAAACTTGTCGTTGCACCGCCGTTTCTCTCTGTCTGCTGGAACGCCGATCGTCTCTGACCGACCTCCATCTCCTCCGAGTCTGTTGGTCGATCTCTGCAAATCTGCTAGCCGCAGTTCGGCCACCTTTGATCTCCGACCGAATTCCGTCGCTGCTAACCTGTCAATAACCCAGAACCTCATCGACGATCACTTGGTCATCTCCAGATTCGCGGCCCCTTCTTTCTCCAACAGTAAGCTTCGCCGATCCGTACAACTCTGGCAAAAAGAAGTCAACGCAGAGGGTTTCCATCGAAGAAGAAGACGGCGGGTGTCTAACACACGCGAGCACCCACATTAGCACGTGAAGCCCACGCGCAAGCCACTTCAAGGCACGTGTGTAACACCCGTGCAGCTCCAAGGTCCATCTCGCGGTTCATATCTTCATCTCATGAGCTGTTTAATATCTCGCGAGTTGGTCATTTTATCGTAAGTTATTGAATTTATCTCCAGTTTCTCTCCAGTTCTCTTAATCTCACGAGTTAGTTCCACATCAACATCCAATCAATGCCCAGTCAGCGTTTTGTCACCACTTTATTAGCAGTTCTTCACAGGGATGGCTTGGGACGTTGATCTACAGTTATTTTTTAAGATTGTTCACATTTCAAGGATGAACCTTTTCGACCTCGGAGGGAATGATACCAATTAGGTTCCGGTCATGCATTTATTTTAGTGTTTAGAATATTCAGTTCTAATTTGATTAGAATTAGATTTGGTAAGATTAGATAAGGTAATATTCGTTCAAGATTTATCATGGAGAATATAATAATTTATTTTAGGCAGTCTAGTTAAATATGGTTTTAGCTTTTTAAAGCTGTCATAATCCTTTCCAGTTTCTTGTTTGTATTTTTTAAGACCATACCTATGTACTATAAATAGGGGTGGTTTTCAACATTATTTTTACCTTACACATTTTATCAATCAAATATACAACATTTTGAGTTCATACTCTTTGCTTGCGAGCTATTCTATGGTTGTTTAACCCCGATGGCTAGTTAAGTATCAATAATCCTTGTAATCTGATCCTGAGGGATAGTTAGAGAGCGAGTTGAAATTGAGTGTACCCTGAGGGCTAGACCTTGAATTTCGTGCGACATTAAATGGTTTGCGAGTTCCCTTATTTTGTCAAAGATCTTAATTCTTCAATCCAGATTCTTCGCAAGGGCATTCATATCACGTACCCTACTACGCGTTGCCGCCCTCGATTCACCGCCCCCACCACTGCATCGATTCACAATCCCCACCGCCGCCCTCACTTCACCACCCCCACCGCCACCTTGATTCACCACCACCTACCACCGCTAAGGCCGATGCCAAACAACGGGAAGAAAGAAACCGAATGAGAAAGTATTTGGTGAAGAAAAAAAACATAGTGGGTTGATGCTGAGAGAAACGAGGAAGAAAGAAACTGGACGAGAAAGGGTTTTCAATTTTCCATTCTTTATTTTTTTTAAGGCAAGGGTAAAACCATCTTATCACAAGAATTCGACCAAACGAATATTGACTAAAAATTCATCAGAGTCAAAGGTTATTTTGACACTTTCTGAGATTGCAGGGTTATATTAGCCCTTTCAGCCTAAAGTCGGGGTTATTTTAGCACTTAACTCTTTTATAAATCTTTCAACTATGGTTATAAACAAGTCTAACAGAGTTCAAAAAAATTTTATTTAATTTGGACTCATCTAAAATATCTCAAACTCAATTTCAGTTTGAGTTCGACCAAAACTATAAAATTTTGGTTCGACGTCGGACACAAGTAATTCGAGCTCGAAGTCACATACTATGCAAACTCGGATTGAATTTGATCAAATTCATACTTGATTCTAGTTTATTGTAAATTGCTCGATTTGTTTACGCCACTAGTTTCAATTACCAAAAAACGTTGTGGAGTATGATGAAAATGTTTTAGGAGTTTTTACACTTATAACCCTAATGATTGGTTGAAAGTGCTAATATGACCCCGCAAAACAAGAAAATGCCAAGATAACCCTAATTTTATGAGGAATTGTGCAATTATAACATTTTGGTCTAATTCTGACGCTGATTGAAGAAATTGGCCGTTGACTTAATCTGAAATGTCGAAAATACCCTCGCCCATTGAGCCAATTTTTTGTCCCCACATTTTACCCTTTTCAAGGGTTTTTCCCTTTTTTAGGAACAAGGAAATGGTCATTACTTTCTTGTTCTTCAACCCCCCACATGTTACCCCAGCCACCGCTCGCTACCACTTCGCCACTACCTGCCACCAGGTTACGAGAGCCGGGTATTTCTGCAAGAACCCAACTTCAACATCCATGAAAACCATTAAAACCTGATTAGGAGCCTACTGATTGAAGGAACTGGTCGTTGACCAAATTTGAAATGTTGAAAATACCCTCGACCATTGAGCTAATTTTTGTCCCCGCATTTTACCCTTTTCAAGGTTTGTTTCCCTTTTTTAAAGAACAAGAAATGGTCATTACTTTCTTGTTCTCCAACCCCCTACATGTTAACCCTGTCACCGCCCTCTACCATCGCGCCACCACCTGCCACCAGGTTACGAGGGCCGGGTATTTCTGCAAGAACCTGACTCCAGCATCCATGAAGACAATTAAAACTGTGTCAGAAGCCAGGTTTTATTGCAAGAACCCTCACCCGGCAGAAGAAGTGGCGACAAAGCAATAATTGAGAAGTGACGAGGGGCAATTTGACAAATTGTGGGTCATTCTTTTAAAAAAAGGAAAATGAACCTCGCCCGGTTGATTTGCTGCCTATGGCGGAAGAAGTAGCGGTGAAACAAGGATGGAGAAGTGTCTTTACCCCCCTTCTTGAGCATTGAAGAAGCGAGGAACACCAGCGAGGCTTCAAGGTGAATCGTTAGATGAAGGTGTCTTCCCCAAATCAAGTTCCCACCATTTCCTATAATCTCGAGTGGTCGCCTGACGGTAGCGAGACTCCTAAGGCGGGGGAGGGTGGCGTCGCTATTCACACTAGCGGAGTCGAGCAACACCACCGCACACCACCACGGAAAGAATAAAGAAAAGGGGAGGGGGGGAAATGATCATTTCCTCAAAATTTTGGCCAAACTTCTCGTTGACAATTGAAATCAACGACACATAATTAGATTGACACATACATCAATAAGTTAAAACTATTTTAAAACTTTCTCGTTTTACATGTTTATATTGACATTTTCAGCACTTTACTCAAAATTCTACTGTATACTCGTAATGATAAATGTAGCATGGTGAGGGTGGAGTAAAATAGGCCGTTGAGCATAAAAGAAGTGGGGAGTAAAACATACTCCCTCCCTCCAAACTATTTTTACACTCTTTTTTTTGCATGCCCTAGTTATTTTTGCACTCTTCACTTTATTTTTATTTTTGCCAACTTTTATTCATTTTTTATGTTGAAAAAAGACGAAATTAAATGAAAAAATAAAATAAAATAAAGGTATCTCACAAACACACGAACGGGAAAATATATAATAATAAATTATTAAAAAACTTTTTTTTCTCTCTTTATAAAAATAATTGGGACGGAGGGAGCTTTCTCTCTCCTGAAAAATAGGTGGGACGGATGGAGAAGTAGGCTAATAGAGTGTTGATGTAGGTTGTAAGTTGTAACAACTGATAAGAGCCAAGATGTGGGATGGTTATGGGCTTCCCCTTCTCCTTGTTGCTCTTCCTTTTCACTACTTCCCTTTCAAGGCCCCACACCCTTCATTATCAACCATTATTCAGTTCTCCACGTATCCCTTAATTATAATTGTATATTATTATTTTTAAAATTTAATAACATTAATTACATATATATACTAATAATATTTTTTAAAAGACATATTACCTATAATCTAACAATATTTTATAATTATTTATATTAAATAACCATAACTTTAAATATTTTTTTAAAATGCAGTATGGAGTTTTAACTAAAATGAAAGGGGTCTCCCTTTTCAGATCCTTTGAGATAAATACTAGTTGCAGTCCTTCTCTCTTGGCATTTATACAATCTTTGATAGAAAAATACTCCTTCGTGCCTTTGTTTTTTTAAGACCTTTTGTTCTTTACAAAGCTCTCGAATTCCCATGATAAATTTATGAAAAGAACATTTTGTTTATATTAAAAACTTTTTTAAAAAGTACTATTAAAATCAAAATATATTATTAAAGCACTGGTATTACTCGTTGAAGTGAAAGTGCTAGAGGTGATATTCTCATGGTTTCACAAATAGTATCACCATAGTTTTAATTGCTTGGATTTAGGTGAACAAAATAAGTTGATGAAATTGAATGTAGAAAATAAAAAGTAGAATGAGTGGATGATATTAAAGGAATCATGTCAAAAATGAAAAGTGTGTCAATATAAAATACAAATAAACAGAAACTAAGTATGTTATTTTGTATTGTATTTGGTACATTTTTTTTATCAAATGTTTCTTTTATGTCAATACATCTTCTATTTTTGTTCCTTTAATTTCTTCAATTCACTTTACTTCTAATATTCTATTTCATCCAATCATCAATTTCTCTAAATTCAAATACCTAAAATTAATTGTCAAATACAAATAAACAGAAACTAAGTATGTTATTTTGATAGTACTAGAATTTTACAGAATATTGAAGTAACTTCAACAAACGCTTGCTTTTCGTATATCAAGTGATTTTTTTTTAAATGAACTCATATTAATGGGAGGGATATATATTAGGTTTTCCAAACCTAAAAACGGCAAAAGATTCTTTTACAAAATTTTGCTTCAAATAATTTTGAATACTTTGTACCAAAAGATAAAATGTATATATCAAAATTTCTGACCGGAAGTCTACTTAGGGCATTTTTGTAGATGATTCCATTTTCCATGTCTCCACCCCTCGTGTTAACATGGGTAAATGACCAGATCTCCAAAAAGGTTCTAAGTAAAAACGGTCCGAGTGCTGGAAATCCTGTTTGTATCTTGTGTCTCGTCATCTTCTTTGCCGCCTGGTTTGAGTGCTCGAGGGTCGAGTGCTCGAGTCTGGAGGTTCGAGTGCTCGATTGTCTGGAGGTTCGAGTGCTTGAGTCTGGAGGATCGAGTGCCGCCTGGTTCGAGTGCTCTACTGTCCTCGAGGCCTAATGGTTCGAGTTCTGGTGCGCGGAAAATACACCCTGGTGTGCAGCAGACCTGGATTCCACCAGTGTTGCATCTTGTGTCTCCTTCTCTTTGCCGCTGCCACATAATTCGAGTGCTCGAGGATCAAGTGCTTGATGGTTTGTAAGCTCGAGGGCTTGATGCTCAATGGCTTGATGGCTCGAGGTCTCAAGGGCTCGAGAGCTCGATGGCTCGAGGGCTCGATAGCTCAAGGGCTCGAGGCCCCAAGGCTCGAGTGCTCGATGGTTCCAACCTGGATTTTCATTTTAAAATCAGCAGTATCCATTCAAAATTTTAATGGAAGGTATCTGTTATTTGTCAAGAGCTAGAAGTCCCTTGGTATTCTGATCAAGGTCATGGTAATTCAGAACTTCAGGTTCCTTATTCCTTCCTAGTTTACTTAATATATCAGCAACCATATTTCCTTCTCTTAGAGTGTGTGTAATTATGATGTCCCCCATCCTTTGTTTGATTTCAGATGCTAAATGATACAGTTCCCATGGAGCTTTGATGGGGTCTTTCATTACTTCCAGAACATTGGCACAATCCGTTTCAAGGGAAAAATCATTTAGGTCAAGATCAGCTGCAAAAATTTGTCCTTCTTTTAGACGTAGGATTTCAGCTTGGAAACTAGTTTTTGCTCTAACTGATTTGTGGCATGCCTTAATAAAATATCCATATTTATTCTTGATAATTATCCTAATACCACAGTCTACCCCCTGCTTCCATGATGCATCAATATTAATTTTGTATTCCAGTTTTGGTTTAGACCATGTGATGCATTTAATTTTGAGTACTGTTGGTTTTTTCATGGGTGGGATTAGACCAATTTGAACCCAGTGTTGATCATTTATCTTTGTATTAACCTCTGGATTGGTATAGAAGATGAGGAACATGTCTCTTTTGATGTTATGGATCATTTCCCCCTACTTTGTCTAATATTTTCAAAAATGAAACTGTTTCTAGCTTTTCAGATTTACCAACAGATGAGAGAGGGAAATATGGTGATTAACGTGGAGTGTATTTTTGTCTCTCCATTATAAGACCAGTAATGTGAAAGTCTGTCAAAGATGGAGTTGAAATGTTAGTGCCTTAGTCCTATCAAGTGGTCAAAAAATATCCACTGGTCTATGGCTAAAGAACAATCATTGAAGCAGTGGCTAAGTGTGGAAGTGTTGTTGCAAAATGGGAATTTAGATGCAAGTGAAAAATTGCTGAAAATGAGTATGTCATCAAAAGGTAAAATTGCATTTGAAAGTTTCCACATAAACATGGAAATTTTCTTGGGCAGTTTTGATAACCATACCTTCTTCAGAATTATGATTTCTGATTTTTGTGAAGCGACTGTCTTGTATGCAGACTTGAAACTGAACTCTCCATTGTTTGATGACTTCCATATTAATCTTTCCTATCTGAATGAGTGTACCTGCAGCTCCATAATCATGTGGAAGATGTGATTAGGCAATCTAATAAAAGCATCTCGGAAGCTTGACTTCATGTTTACAAAATGTTGGATTGTAGTGTAGGGTGGAACCATTGTATATATAGATGGGTCAACATAGTCTTGCAGTGATCCCAAACCAGTCCAGTTTGTGAAAAGATTTGCTAAACCATTGCCATGTATTATCCTTGTTTGGCTTTCAGCTAGCTAGTTTATTTTCTCAATCCTTTTCCAGGTTTGGGGTTTTCTTTGATTTTTAGGGATGGACCATAATAATTTAGCCCATAGTGTCTCTCCTTTTTATAGTTTCCACCACAATTTAAGGGAGAAAGTCCTGATTATGTCTTTAATGTTTCTTATCCCAATACCGTTTTGGTATACTGGATAACTCATCTTTGTAATGCTTCTCCTCACTTTTTTAAGACCATATTCATGCTCTCCCCAGAAGAAATTGGAGATTTTCCTGTTTAGTTTCTTTATTACTGATTGTGTTGGGGACATGACAGCCCATAGATGCTGTGGGAGAGTAAAAAGGGTGGATTTTATGAGTGTGAGTCTTCCAGCAGTACTAAGCCATTTGTTTTTCCAAGATTTCAGTTTTATCTCATATTTTTCCATTAGAGGCTTAAAATGTATCTTTTTTTAATGCCAGTGTAGATAGGGCACCCTAGATATGTAAATGGAAAAACACCTCTGGACATTCCTAATGAGTTTTTGATCATTCTTGGATGTGTCAAAGAGGTATGTTTACTTATGAAAAAATTGTTTTTTCCATAGTTAATCTGTTGGCCACTGCATTCCTCAAAAACATGTAAGAATGCTTTGATTCTTTTTATGGAAGTCTTAGTGGCTTGGAAGAAGATGATTGTCTCATCTGCATAGCATAGGTGTGAGACAGTGTTTTCATATGCAGGATTTTTAAACAAATTGATCTTCTTATTTTTGAAACAAAAGTCAAGCTTCTAGAGAAGGATTCTGAGAAGATATTGAAAAGTAAGGGGGATAAATGGTCTCCCGTTTGATTCCCCTTGAAGCTTGGAAAAAACCTGTAGGTGTGGAATTTATAATAATAGAGAACCATGCACTAAATAAGTTATTTAGGATCAAATTGATGAATTGGTCCTGAAATCCAAATTTCCTCAAAATTTTACTAAGAAAGGACCATTTAACCCTAGCATCAGCCTTTGTTAGATATAATTTTAGGATGCAGTTAAGGGCTCTTTTTTTATTATTTATGTATCTTGCAATTTCTTTGACATAGATGACATTGTCAGCTATTTCTCTGCCTTTTAGGAAGGCTGATTGATTTTGTGAGATCAGTTTTGGCAAGATATCAGTTATTCTCTTAACTAAAAGTTTAGAGAAAATTTTGTTAGTGAAGTTAGAAAGTGATATGGGTATGAAATCCGCAAAGGATATAGGGATATCCTTTTTTGGTATCAGGCATATCCAGGTACTTGAAATTCCAGCAGAAATTTTTGTGCCTGACATGAAATCAGAGACTGCTGATAGCAGATCAGACCCTATTATGTCCTAAAAATTTCTAAAAATGTTGGCTGAGAATCCATCAGGTCCAGGTGCTCCATTCTGATTCAAGGAGAAAACTATATTCTTGATTTCATCCAAAGTTGGCTTTCTGAGCATATGTGAATTGTTACTACCGTCAAGGATCTGAGGGATTTGGCTTTAAAAGTGGCCTTGAAATTTGTCATCTCTAGGGTTAGAGTCATCAGTCAGTAGGTTTTGGTAAAACTGAATTGCTTCTTTTTCAATCTCCAATGGACTGCTTGTCCATACTCTTTTTGAGTTTTTTTTTATCTTTGAGATGTTTTGTTTCTATCTTCTCTGATTTACATTTGAGTGAAAATATTTAGTATTTTCATCTCCTTCTTTAAGCCATTTTATGTTAGCTTTTTGTTTCCAAAACATTTTTTCCTCAGTTAGAGTTCTCAGTAGCAGTGCATTTTTATGATTAAGCTCAATGAGGTCAGATTCTAAATTTGTTGTCTCATAGTTAATTTCTTGTATCCTGAGTTCCTCTTCAGCCTTTTTAACATTATCATTTATGTTACCAAAAACTTCCTTATTCCATGTTTTTAAAACTAGCTTCAGTCTTTTTAATTTCAGAAAGAATTTTAGCATGCCAGTTTCTGATATGGTTTGTGACCAGTTAGCTTCAATGATTTTTTTTTCAGTTAAGGACTATTTATCCAAGCATCCAGGAATCTAAATGGCTTAGGTGATGAAGCAATTTTACTCCCTATGGTTAGTAGTAATGGGCAGTGATCAGAGGTGTGTTTGTTGAGTATGTGCAGTAAGTTGTTTGGAAAATTTTCATACCAGTCATGGTCAATTAGAGCCCTGTCAAGTCTTTCTAATGTATGAGACCTTCTCTTGTTTGACCAAGTGAAGGTATTTCCCACTGTATAAAGATGTGTTAGTTTTTGGCTTACTATGAAATTAGAGAAGTCTCTAATGCTTTTTACATTAGGCTTATTGGGACCCTTATATTCTGTTATGAAGTTTATGGCATTAAAATCACCAATTAGAAGTTTATTGTTGTCTAAATGTGAGGTGATCTGTTGCTATATTTTTTTCCCGTCTGTTCTTAAGGTTGATGCATGAATGAAATATGCACACATTTCAGCACTAAGCAGGGGTGAAGAAATGACAGTTTTTGTATATTGATCAGTCTCAGATAAGATGTTAACATTACAACATGAGTTCCACATTAGCCAAATGTTATTTCTATCTGAGCTATAGTGACACTAAAAATTTAATTTAATCCTATATTTGTCACATTGCTGATAATGATGCTTAGGTTCAAATATACAAAGTAATTGCATATTATGAGTCCTAATTATCCTTTTAACCTATCCAGGGATGTTCCGATTCCTCTAAGGTTCCAGACAAGGGCTCTAATATTAAGGTGTGTATCTATCATATAGACTTTCCAGAGTTGCTTTTTGAATTAGACCTTAAATTCATCCTATTTAACCTGTTAAAGAAAGTCCTCTTCCTGGATGTTCTACCAGCCAACAAACTAGAGAATTTTTGGGTACTTACCTGATCCAACCGAAGCTCTTTCATACTTGAGCTACAGTTTGCTGTGTCAGACTGAAATTCCTCTCCTAGTAGCTGGAACCTGTTTGAGCTTTTGGGGCTGGATCTGCAGGATGGTGAGTGAAAAAGGTCAGTACCTCGTTCATTTACAAGAGAGTTTGGGATGATACCTGATAGGTCATTTTGGGCATATTCCTTGTGATTGCCTGTTTCTTCTGTAAGATCAATTAATTCTTAGGTTTCCCCTTTTTGCAGTTCAACCTCATTGTTGTTGCTTTTGAAGACATCATTTTGAGGTTGTGGGGGCACATCCTGTTGCTTCTCTCCAGCATTGTGAGTATGTAAAGACTCTTGGTTGGTAAATTCTTCCCCTTGGAGTTCCAGCTGTGGTGTCTCAATGTCTACATTAGGGATTTCTATTTTATCTGGTGTTTCTTGTGGAGGTTTGTGTTAAGCTTCTCTTTGTTTCTAGCTTATTGTTGTCCCTGAAGTGTGTGGATCAATGTTTTTGTGCACTGGCTGCCATTTAGCCAGAACATCAGTATGGGCAACTGTTATTGGTTCTTTGTTGTGTTTGTTGCCAGGCTTTGGTTTCTCTGTTGCATTTGTTTGCTGGGGTTCGTTCCTATTAGTCTGTTTAGTATATATCTGTTTGGGGGCTCTATTCAGTGTGGTGATAGATTTAGGAATTATCAGTTCAGGGTTAACTATTCTACACATATCCAAATGATAACCAATCTTCTTACAACCACAACAGTACATAGGTAAATCCTCATATTTTATGGCATACTTTTCATTTTCTAGGGAAGTTCCTAACCTAATGTGGCTCAACAGTTGGGATTGGAGGTCAATTTCCACACAAATCTTGATGGCAGATGGCCTTGTTAGCCTTTCTGTTGCTTGATCCATCTTGATGAATTTTCCAATCTGGTTTCCAATTGCTTCTATGGCTGGGACATTGTAGTAGTACAGAGGCACTTCTCTGATGGTGACCCAGGCCGGGACAATCGAAGATTCTGCATTTGGTTTGAATTTCGGCATCCATCTGAGGATCCTCATGGTGGTGCCATTAAGTGACCAAACACCTTTAATCCAGCAGCGTTAGAAGTCTTCCTTCACTTGGAACCTGATTAGGATGTTTTGAAATCAATTGCTCCCAGTTGGTAGCTTCCGCTGAAACCCACAGTCTTGAAATCGGCTTCTAGCTTATCCATTGTAGGCCTTCCTCTTGGAAAATTTCCAATTAAAGCATTTGCGTAGTGAGTGGATAGCTCCGATACTTTCTCATGAGAGAAGAGCACAGCCAATTCTCCCTTGTATTGAAGGATTGGTTTCAGATTTTGAGTGGAAGGGAGATTTGTGGAGATTTGTGGAGATTTGAGAGTTTCGAGTTTGGTGTGCTTGGGAAAAGCTTTTGACGGAGGTAGCCGCCATAGCGGTGCCTTGTAGACTCGACAAGGTTAAAAGGTGGTTGTGTGAGTGAGGGTTCTGGTGAGGGATCTGTGATTTAGCCGTTAGTATGTAACGGTAGGGATGATGAATAGTAGCAGGGACGAAAGAAGCGATAGAGAAGCGGGGATGAAAATTTTCTAAAATTTTCACAGATTTAAGTGAATTATAAATATACAAAGATTTGGGTGAGACCGTCTCACTCAACCTTATGGTGAGACCGTCTCACTCAACCTTATGGTGAGACCAGGGGTCTTTAAGAAAATTAAATAGTTTTAGGGACTTAAAGACAATAGTATATAAGATATATAATTTAGGAATTATTCAATTTTCTATTCATATTCCTCTCGCTCACAAAATTGGAAAATCAAAACCGCCAAAAACCAATCCAATATCTATTGCTCGATTTTTGTTTATAATCGTGATTTCAAAGCCTACATTGCATCAGAGTGTCTTTTGCGGTCTGATAGAGGTAAGATTTTATCAATTTCTTGGATTTTGTTGTCTGATAAAGGTAAGATTTGGGTCTTTTTTGCTTTCTTCAAGTTTCCGATTGTTTTCTTGTTGATTCTTCAAGTTTCGTAAATCTAGCTGTGTATGTGTTATTTTGGCCTTATATTGTGTGTTTTTTATTTGTATTTCTCTATTTTGTAGATATGATGAAATCGAAGGAAAATATTGCTGGTAAAGATGACTTGAATGTTGATGACGGTGTTCCTACCTCATCCGTTGTTGAATCAAAATGTGATTTTCTTTTTTTGTTAATTTTTGTATTTTGAAGGTTTTGTGTTATTTTCTGTGATTTTTCTATTTTATTGTTGATTGATTTGATGTGTTCTTCGTTCTTATTGATGATGCTCTTTTTTTCTGCTGATGTTGCTCTGTTTGCTGAACTTTTAGTTGTTGCTCTGTTTTCTTGTTTTTATGTTGTGGTTTTTGGTATGAAAAATAGTGTATAACGTAGTAGTTAGGTTGTTTATGTGTTTGGTTAGCCTATTTATGTGCTTTGTTCAGGTTCTCTTGTGGTTCTCTTGTGGTTCTCTCGTGGTTGTATTCACAAGGAAGCGGGTCTTGTGTGCAAAGAAAAAGAACCAGAGGGTTTTAGTAGTAAATATTGAGAGTGATATAAATTAAGTTCATATATTTTCTTATTTTTATATTTTCCTTTTCATCGCCATTTTCTCTTTTTCATAGCGGAAGTTGTGTTTTTCAACCGTCGATTTCACTGCGATTTCTCGCTAAAATAGTTTATTTCCAACTGGAGATTTGGTGAATTTAGAGGAATTATAATTTCTTAATATGACATAGGTTTACGACATCAAATCGGGAGTAATTTAGAGAAATACTGAATTTCTATCGTGGATGAAAGTTTGGAGGCTAGTGATTTGGTCAAAGACTGATAAACTTGTGAATCAAGTGCCGAAACTTTCTACTTACTGTTGTTTATGTCTTCGCTACTTTATTTTGTGATTTTGCAGCTTCAATCGTGGATTTCAATTTGGTTTCTCGTGGAATGCATAGCTTCTTAGCAGTGAATTCATTGATCAAATAGTTTTCTTCCTGAATGGTGACAGATTTGGCGCAATCAGTGTCCAGAAAGTTCATCTTCTTCTAAATATATAATGTTCTTGGCCCACTTTACAAAATTTAAATACTAGATATCAATATCAATCAAAGAGATGTTAATTCTTGTTTTTGTGTGTCATATTTAGTTACCAAGCATATATAGCACAATCATCACTCCACTGGATAAAAGTTTTGATTTTATAATCTGAAAATCAATATTGTGTTTGTTCTTCTCATTTTGTCTTTTATTTACTTATATAATTTCTTTGTTTTTAATGTACATGATATAATATGGAGTTAATCCTAAATAGAATCAATCACGGTATTTGATTGATTCTATATTATCTCCTAATATTTTTATTGATATTGATTTATACTGTACATATATAGATTAGGTTCATTGAACTGTACCATCTGTAAATTCTATATTCTATCAGTACATTCACAAAGATTTAGATCATCTGAATACATAAATGACTTAGCAAACACAACTCACAATATTTTCTGGACCCAGGTAAGTTGCATTACTTGTCATTGATTTGGCACTAGCTTATTGTCCTTGTCATAAATGTTGAATGCGGGACACTGGATTTTCTCAAGGTTTATGATATATTAGGACCAATAGACATGACGACTTTATGTTTTATATTTTCCAGTTTTGTCGTATCAATTTGCTTGTTTTACTCAACCAACATCTACGAGAATCTACATTTATTTCACTCAACCCAAGTCTCTTGTTATGTTGGCATTCTTCTTTCCAATGAAGAGAGCATTGATGTGTAGGTTGGAATCAGATACTAAGCAGAAGTCTCTGCCCTTCTTTCCATTGAAGTAGAAGGTGAGTCCATCTGCCCCAAAAAATCTCCCCAAAGTTTCACATTTTATAGAGGAACCTAGTTAGATTTTATGATTATAATTTATTTTTATGTTTATACTGTTAGTTTGACTATTTAAATCATTAGTTTATCTCTTTTAAAAATATAAATTGATAAGGGTGATGTTGTTGCTGAGGGCAGTGCAATTCAAACTGGTAATTTTTAGTATCATTTGTTCATCCTTTTGTATTATTAGTTTAGGTATTTCGCATGTCTATTTGTTATATTGTATAGTTGTTGTTGTGTCCATGATGAATAATCCTTGTTTCAACATGTGAAAAATATTATGGTTGGGCTTTATAATTACAATTCTTCTTATATTTATACTGTTATGTTGGTCTTTTGCTTAATGCACATGAACATATGCTAATTATGCGTAAATTGGGTCATTGGTCAGGTATTCGACGACTGAACAAGAAGAGTATGAAACAACTTTTCAAGATAACAAGTGATATATTTCTTTCGTTTTCAAAAAAACATTCCAGTGGAAAAGTCTGTTTTAAGATTAACTATGTTCTAAGATTAATTTTTCTCATGATTGTCAAGCGTAGCATTGAAGTTGTTACTGTTGATATGTACGATTGGTTAGAGAAGGTTAAAGGTGATGACACTGCTGAGGGATCACGTAACTTGCAATCAAGTGAAGATGTTACTGAACAAACCCAAATTCGGCCGGATGATTTCAAAGATTCACAAGAGTTTTGGAATGACAATGTATGTGCTATGGTTGATGAATATGTCAACAATTGGAGAAGGGCACAGAACCAACCTATCCCTACTTTTAACTTGTCTACTGAAGGTGAATTGGATGGCCTGGAAGGAGCGTCCACGATTGTACAACCCCCAAAATAAGGACTTCGAGATGTTTGCGAGAACTTGTAATTCAAAAATAGATTGAGTTTGTAGTGTGATTTATCATTTGGTTTTGTTGTGTAATTCAAATTGGGTGAACTTGTAATTCAAAAATACGATGAATGATTTTATTTTTGTATAATTTTGGGTGTAATTTGCTAGGTTGTTGAATTTGTTTTGTCGTAATTGGATTAAAACTTGTAATCTTTTTATTAGCTCAGTTATGAAGTTTATCTCTTTAGTTCCATTGTATTTATCTTTAGTTTGTTATTAAAGTTTAACCGTTTGTCTAGCAATGGTTTTTTTGGATGTTTAAATTTTGCTTTGCCAAATTTACTATTTTTTCTGATTGTTACTTCGTGTATTGTTCTTTTTTATAGAAATGTGTTCTTTAGGTATATAGTTCGGTTATTTAGGTTTTTTAAATGATTATTTAGTTATTTAGTTCAAACATTAGAAAACTTCTAGTCATGTGTTGTGATTTACTTTTCGACCCTCATATTTTAATTTACTTATTCTAACATTAGTTCATGTATATTTTTGATAGAATGTAAAACCCACAAATCATTGTGGTTGTGTGTATTGATAGAACGAGAAAATGTAAGCTGCTTCTTAGCACTCCAGAAAACCAGGTTGCCACCAAGGAAACTGACATAAACATACGTAGACCTACGAGTCTTTATAAAATGAGCCTAATCAGCATCAGAGTAACCCAAAACTGGTAAAGCTGAGGAATTTGCGTGAAACTGAAGACCATAGTGGAGTGTACCACGAACATAGCGCAAAATCCTAGTGACAGCTTGGTAATGGTCATCGGTAGGAGCCTGCATATACTGATTGACCGTATTCACACGTAGATTTTCTCAATAAAATGCATTAAGCCATTTTTATATAGCAATTTTAAACTTTACATATTTACTCCATGTGTTTATGAGGTAAGATCTTGTATCTAATAAATTACTTCATACATTTAAGAAAATTTTACAATTCCAAAATATTTTGAAAAAAATTCAACTAATCATATTTCAGACCTCCAATATCACAATACATCATGTATTTATTGAGTTAGATCGTGTATTTAACATAGTATTACTTCTTGGGTTACAAACATTAAAATATTCTTGACAAAATGCCTGCAATTGAATTCTAGATATTGACGAATCATCTAAATAAATTTCAAACATTTTAATGCATGTGTTAATGCACATACATCATTTATTAAATATGTTACTTTATACGTTCCAGAAAATTTAAAAACACATAAATTTTTCCAACAAAATGCATACAACCAAATTCCAGTCCTTGGCTAATAATCCATCACAATAATATCAAGTTACTTCATTTGTTCATGCAATTACATCTAGTGTTCACTGTATAACTTTATAAATTTCAGCAAATTTAAAAACACCTAAATTTCCTCAACGAATTGCATATAGCCAAATTTCAAACCTTGAGGAGTTATCCAGAAGAATAATATCACGTTACTTCATGTGTTCATTCAGTTACATCCAGTGGCCATCATATTACTTCATACATTTAAGCAAAATTTTAAAATAGCTAAATTTCCTCAAAAATTGAATATAACCAAATTTTAGACGTTGGGAAATTATCCATCTTAATAATATTACATTACTTCATGTGTTTATGCAGTTACATTTAGTGGTCATCATATTATTTCTTTCGTCCCAACAAATTAAAACACAACTAAATTTCCTCAAAGAATTGCATATAGATTTTAGACCTTGAGGAGTTATCCCGAAGAATAATATCACGCTACTTCATGGTTTCATGCAGTTACATCCAATGTTCATTATATTACTTCATACATTTAATCAAATTAAAAAATACCTAAATTTCCTCAAAAATTGAATATAACCAAATTTCAGACCCTGGAGAATTATCCATCTTAATAATATCACAATATTTCATGTGTTCGTGCAGTTACATCTAGTATTCATCAAACTACTTCATTCATCTCAGCGAAATAAAAAACACCTAAATTTCTTCAAAGAATTGTATATAGCTAGATTTCAAACCTTAAGGAATTATCTAGAAGAATAATATCACGTTACTTCATGTGTTCATGCAGTTACATCCAGTGTTCATCATATTACTTTATATGTTTCATCAAATTAAAAAAGACCTAAATTTCCTCAAAATTTTGCATATGGCCAAATTTCATACCTTGAGGAACTATCAATCATAATAATATCACGTTAATTCATGTATTCATGCAGTTACATCCAATGTTCATCATGTTACTTCATACGTTTCAGTAAATTAAAAAACACCTAAATTTCCACAAAAAAAATCATATAGCCAAATTTGAGACCTTGGGGAACTATCCAGAAGAATAATATCACGTTACTTCATGTGTCACGCAGATTTCATAAGTTTCAGCAAAATTGGAAAATGCCTAAATTTCCTCAAAAAATCATATAGCCAAAATTTTGACCTTGAGGAATTATCCAGAAGAATAATATCACGTTAGTTCATGTGTTAATGCAGTCACATCCAGCATTCATCATATTACTTCATACGTTTCAGCAAATTTTAAAAAACCTAAATTTCCTTTAAAAAAATTCATGTAGCCAAATTTCAGACCTTGAGGAATTATCTAGAAGAATAATATAACGTTACTTCATGTGTTCATGTAGTTACATCCAGTGTTCATCATATTACTTCATACGTTTCAGCAAATTAAAAAACACCTCAATTTTTTTCACATCATGCTTATAATTGAATTCCAGATCTTGCCCAAAAAAATTCCACAATATAAAAATGTTATTTGATGTGTTCATGCAATTTCTTCATTCGTTTTACTGTATATACAAAATCAAAACCAAACCTGGATGTAAACTTGTTGAATTTTCAACTTGAACATATTCATTGTCTTCTTGCTCAAACAAAAAAAATTCCATTGCCTTAAATTGCTTCATTTTCCATAGTTTATGACACCAACACCTTAGATCGTAGATTTCAACAGTTAAAACTACGATTTGAAACCGTAAAACTAAGATCTTAGATCTTATATTTCATATAATTGAGATTTCAATCATGAAACTAAGATTTTCAAACGTAAATTTCATATTACCTCGATTATTTCACCTTCGGAGATCTTAGAAGCTTTGAAATCAGTTGTTCTTCAATATTTCCGCCGTAAAACTCAATCGCAAAATCCAATTTCATCAGATTTGCGAAAATTTGCAGATTTCGATCTCAGAGGTTGATCGCAAAACTGAACCGAAGATTTGCAAAGCTTTGATCGGCGATTACAGAGCTTGAATCCGATGTATAGTAGCATGAATTCGAGATGAGTTTGAAGAGGAATGAAATTCCTTGATTTTTGGGAAGAAAGAGATCTGACATTTATTTGGGAGAAAAGAGAAAGTTGGATTGATCTATTTTTGTTCCCGATTTTAACCCACTTTTCAACCATATTTTCTAATATTTGCAATTTGGTTCCTTTTTGAGCTCTCTTGCTATTTATTACAGATTAATCTCCGATCTCACTATTTAATATGGTGAGACAGTATCATACGAATTTTTCTCTTATAAATATACCATGCCAAGACAATACCAAAACCACTATTTTATCGACTACTACTCGTAAAATAATTCTCATGTTCTTGCCTGTGTATACAGTACAACCCCGCTTTCTTTTATTAACTGTTCCTCGATCCGTACGGTTTAAATCTCAGGAAAACAAAAAATCAATGTCCGAAATTTCTTACGCATATGTCCACTACTAGGTCCTTTTGTTTATACTATATTTTCTTTTGGCTGATGCGTCAATGTCAACAGCTATTTAATGTCTGAACATTTTTTTACCTCTGATGTGAAAAATACCAACTGGAATCAAATTGTTCATGTAACAACGACTAAGTATTTGACTCAAAAAAAAACTACAGTAAAATTATTCTCTCATAATTCGGGGTTAGTTGTGATGAGACCAATTTCAATGCATCTAGGGTCATGGGGAGCTATGTATGTAGGTCGCGATTTTTTTAATATTTTAATTCAGTTTCATATATTTTAGTATTTGAAAATTAATGTTGTTAATTTGGTTTAATTTAGTTTTAATTTATTATTATTTTATTATATATACATATATACACATAGATTTATAATTTAGATTAGTTACCTTCATTTTAGTTTAAATTAAATTAATTCAATAAAAATAGTTAATAAAATGAAAAAAAACAAGAAAAACCCATCCAATAATGATATGCTAAAAATAGATAATTAGGAAGAAAATAGAGAAAATAAAGGATTACCACGTTGTATCTGTTAAATGTCGGCAGCCAATTATTGTTGTATAAGAGTATCTCTAATTGCAGGTTTCGTTAGAGTAAACTTTAATTATCACGTAAGATTTACTAACACCTATCATTAAATTTAATCTTCAATCCAGGAGTTGAGGTGAACGTCAATATTATGTGGCTAAAAATATAAGTGACCCCGTCGAAATGGACTTCTATTCTCAGAGGATGATATCGAAGGCCGCGCTTTGCCAAATCAGCCACACACAACAAACAAAAGCGCCTTATTTAATTTTTTTATTGGGGTAGATACTTTGGTGTTTTGATGTAGTTTTGTTTGGAAAAATTCCCAAATTCACGTTTACCATAATTTTGTACACCACTAAAAATAAACCAAACTACATTGGAAAATAAAATGGAAAAATTAATTTTAAACGTTGATTTATTTTTATATATAAAATAAAATAATAATTTAAAGAGATTAAAAAATATTTTCAATATATGTGGTAATATATATATATAAAAATTTATACTCAAAAAATTATAAGTATTAGTCTATTAACATTAGAATTCAATTTTTTTTTCAAATTCTAAAAAGTAACTATGAATTTATAGATTATAAAATAATTGAATGATGTATTTTAATAATAATGAAAAATCCACATGTTAAGTGCTAAATATAGTCATTTATATTTAATAATATATAAATAATAAGGATGCATATATTATAGATTGGCAAAAATAAGAATTAATTTCAATTAATTTTTATTTTTTACTCTTTCTCCATAAAAGTAAAATTGAGACATAAATTAGAAAGTTTCTTAACTCATTGTCTATTTAATAATTAGTTAATTTAATTAGAATAACAAATTAATTTCTAGAATAGAATCAATTTTATTTTAAACATGAACTAAAAATAAGTTAGTGCCGATTAATGTTATACTCGAGTTCATAAAAACTATTTTATTGAACCAATATAATTATTTATTCTCCATCATTACTCTTGTCAAATAATTAGATACATCCAAAATATAATTAATTGTATGAATATAATATTTGTTGAGATCAAATATAATATTAAAATAAAATTTCAATATTATATATATATATACACGTCACATAATAATTGGGAGTTTGTAGCATATCCACGTTACATAATAATTATTCATTTGAAGTTTGGATTGGAGAATGATTTCAAACGAGAACCACGGTTGAAACATTTAATATTACGTCATGATAGAATGATTTGCCGTAATTAATTGTATTATTGATATCTGAATATATAGAAAGTACAATAGAGGTATAATAAGGAAAGAATTCTAATCAGAATAAATCATAATCTAATCAGGAGTCTGATTTAGTCTAACACCCCCCTCAAGCGAAGCGTCGGATGCTCGCCGACGCACAGCTTGGACCTGAAGAACTCGAACAGCGGACGAGAGAGCCCCTTGGTGAAAATGTCTGCAATCTGAAGAGAAGTCGGAACATGAGCAACACGCAGCTTTCCGGATGTCACCAACTCACGAACAAAATGATAGTCAATGTCGATATGCTTTGCCCGCTTGTGCGCCACTGGATTCTGAGCCAAGAAGATAGCACTACTATTGTCACATAACAACAGCGGAGAACCAGAAAGTGGAACCCGAAGATCACGAAGCAAATGAGTGAGCCAAACCACTTCTGAGGCAGTGTTGGCGAGAGCACGGTATTCAGACTCAGTGCTAGAGCGAGAAACAGTGGGTTGTTTCTTGGCACTCCAAGAAACCAGATTTCCACCAAGAAAAACCGCATAACCATAAGTAGACCGACGAGTCTCCAGACAGCGAGCCCAATCAGCATCAGAGTATCCTAGCACATCAGAAGTACTAGCAGAACAAAATCGGAGACCAAAATGAAGAGTGCCACGAACATACCGCAAAATCCGAGTCACAGCAGCAAAATGGTCATCTCTAGGATCCTGAAGATACTGACTCACCGTGTTGACCGAGAATGCCAAATCTGGGCGAGATATGGTGAGATACTGGAGAGCACCAACAAGAGAACGATAAAGTGTAGGGTCCCGAAATGGAGGACTGGTAGAGCTGTGAAGCTGAGAACCAGCAACAAATGGAGTAGAAACAGGTGCCGCGTCAGACATACCGGCCCGATTCAAAATATCCCGAGCATACTTTGCTTGGCCAAGCAGTAATCCTGAGGAGGTAGGCGAAACTTCAAGACCAAGAAAGTAATGAAGAGCACCGAGATCCTTGATCGCAAACTCTCTGTGTGTCCGATCAATGAACTGGCGAAGAAGAGTCGAGTCATTTCCTGTAAGAATGATATCGTCCACATACACAAGTAGGTACAGTAACGACGACCCTCTCGAAAGGACAAACAAAGAAGTATCAGCTGAGCTACACCGAAAACCAAGATGTGTCAGATAACTGCTGAAACACTGGAACCAAGCCCGGGGAGCCTGTTTAAGACCGTAAATGGCCTTTTTCAAACGACAAACATAGTCTGGATGGACAGAATCCTGATAACCAACGGGTTGCTTCATGTAGACAGGAACATCAAGAACACCATTAAGGAAAGCGTTCTTGACATCCAACTGATGAAGTGGCCAGGAACGCATGGTGGCTATGGCAAGAACCGTCCTAACAGTGGAGGCTTTGACCACAGGACTGAAAGTGTGGTCAAAATCAAAACCCGGAATCTGCGAGAAACCCTGCGCCACAAGTCTAGCTTTATGACGCTCAATAGTGCCATCTGGGCGATACTTGAGCCTATAGACCCATTTGGAGCCCACAATGTTGACATTCGAAGGTCGAGGCACCAAATCCCAAGTGTGCTGACCACGAAGAGCATCTATCTCATCACCCATGGCCGAAACCCAGGCTGGATCCTGAAGGGCAGTGCGATAATCAGTGGGCTCTGTCTGATAGAGGAGTGCAGCAGTGAGACCATGAGCAATAATATCCGAATAATCCCGCCACTGAATGGCACCAGTAGAAGACCGAGTGGCCATCCGATGAGTACGAAGCTGGGGCGGTGAATCTGGAGGAGTTGAACCAGCTGATGACACGGAGGAAGATCGAGCTATGCTGACCGGAGAATGGCCGTCGGAAGTCACCGGAGAAAGAATAGCGGATACTGGCTGAGACGGTGGCTGAGGAGTGCTGGCCAACGGCTGAGATATGGTGGGCGTTTGGCGAGGAGCCGAATCTAGGTCGGCCGTCCAGATGGAAGATGGTGGTGAAGGAGGGGCAGCTGGAGCAGGCACAGACATAGGCGTGGTGGCCCCAATCGGTGAAGTAACATTTCCATAAAAAAATGATGAAATCTCCAGATCTGAAATTGAATGACTATCCGTGGAAGATGAGACATAAGGGAAGAAAGTTTCATCAAAACGAACGTGGCGAGAGATATAGATGCGCCCAGAAGTCTGGTCGAGACACTGGAAGCCCTTGTGACGAGGGCTATAGCCAATGAAAACACGGGGAATGGATCGGGGTGCAAACTTATCAGTAGCAGTGGCACGCAGACATGGAAATGAACGGCAACCAAATGGGTGAAAGAGGGTATAGAATGATTTGCCGTAATTAATTGTATTATTGATATCTGAATATATAGAAAATACAATAGAGGTATAATAAGGAAATAACTCTAATCAAAATAAATCATAATCTAATCAGGAGTCTGATTTAGTCTAACACGTCAGACTAAAGGTGAATCGATGTTCCAATTAAATTTTACCATGCATGCCCATTAAATAAGAAAAATCCTCCATGCATTGAAGATGCTCTAAGAAAATCCCTTCACTAAACAACTTCAACTTGCAAAATTTGTTAAGTTATTGGGCCCATATTCCTCGATTAGCACATCTATTATGAATTTATGTATTACTTCAAGGTACACCTGCCGCTGCATTAATTGGACTAACAAACTACGTAGGAATGAAGGGGAATAGTAACAAACCTGTGGAAGAAATTCCATCAAAAAGAAAAAAACAAACCTGTGGCGTTATTATTATAATATAATAATCTACAATTATACATTATATAATGATTTAGGATTATTATAGACCAAACGGGTGCAGATCAAGTGGGGACTTTCGAGAATTGAAATGCGTGAGTGATGATAGTAGCATCTTGTTCTGAAACCTCATTTTTAATAAATTAAATTGATTTAAATTAAGGGTAAATGCATTTCAAACCCTATTTCTAAGTAGAAAGTTGCAAACATAACCATACCTTATAATGAATTGTGTCAATATAACGATCAAGCCTCATTTTTCCCATTTCACCCTCCTGTTGCTGCCAGCCACCACCTCCCACAACCATCTTCGCCACACTCACCTACCATCGGCCAGCGCCCCACAACCCAACCACCATCCCATCTCCCCGAGAGAGCTCAGCACACCAACACGCCAACCCATTCCATCGACGTCGTTTCCCTCATCAACAAACCCTCCCGGCCTTATCAATACCGGCTGAATCCCGCCCAACCTGCCCAGATCTGCCTAGCCACATCTAACCCCTTCGTTGCCCAGCCCTGCCCCGACCCAACCAACCCCACCTAGTCTCGATGTGCTCATTCTTCCCACAACCCCGCCCAAACCCATAACGTCGATGGAACCACCACACCAACACCGCCTCATCGGCCAAATCCTCCCGCTACTCTAAATCGATGATTTTGAAGGTGTTGGCGTGAACGACACGGCCCAGATCAAACCCTATTTCTAAATTGAAAGTTGCAAATATAACCATACCTTATAATGAATTGTGTCAATATAACGTTCAAGCCTTATTTTTCCCATTTCACCCTCCTGTTGCTGCCAGCCACCACCTCCCACAACCATCTCCGCCACACTCACCTACCATCGGCCAGCGCCCCACAACCCCACCACCATCCCATCTCCCCGAGAGAGCTCAACACGCCAACACACCAACCCATTCCATCGACGTCGTTTCCCTCATCAACAAACCCTCCCAGCCTTATCAATGCTGGCTGAATCCCGCCCAGCCTGCCCAGATCTGCCTAGCCACATCTAACCCCTTTGTTGCCCAACCCTGCCCCGACCCAACCAACCCCACCTAGTCTCGATGTGCTCATTCTTCCCACAACCCTGCCCAAACCCATAACGTCGATGGAACCACCACACCAACACCGCCTCATCGGCCAAATCCTCCCGCTACTCTAAATCGATGATTTTGAAGGTGTTGGTGTGAACGATGTGGCCCAGATCAAACCCTATTTCTAAATTGAAAGTTGCAAATATAACCATACCTTATAATAAATTGTGTCAATATAACGTTCAAGCCTCATTTTTCCTATTTCACCCTCCTGTTGCTGCCAGCCACCACCTCCCACAACCATCTCCGCCACACTCACCTACCATCGGCTAGCGCCCCACAACCCCACCACCATCCCATCTCCCCGAGAGAGCTCAACACGCCAACACGCCAACCCATTCCATTGACGTCGTTTCCCTCATCAACAAACCCGCCCAGCCTGCCCAGATCTGCCTAGCCACATCTAACCCCTTCGTTGCCCAGCCCCGACCCAACCAACCCCACCTAGTCTCGATGTGCTCATTCTTCCCACAACCCCGCCCAAACCCATAACGTCGATGGAACCACCACACCAACACCGCCTCAACGGCCAAATCCTCCCGCTACTCTAAATCGATGATTTTGAAGGTGTTGGTGTGAACGACACGGCCCAGATCAAACCCTATTTCTAAATTGAAAGTTGCAAATATAACCATACCTTATAATGAATTGTGTCAATATAACGTTCAAGCCTCATTTGATATGAATCCCCTTGCGAAGAATCTGGATTTGCGGAATTATATCTTTGATCTAGTGAAGGGATCTGCAAACCCGCACTATCTCGCACGAAATTCAGGAGTCTAGCCCTCGGGGTACGCCTAACTTTGACTTGCTCTCTAACTAGCCCTCAGGATCAGATTACAAGGTTTATTGATACTTAACTAGCCCTCGGGGTTAAGCAACAATGGATTAGCTCGCAAGCAAAGAGTATGAACTCAAAAGGTTGTATATTTGATTGATGAAAGGTTGTAAGGTTCGTCCATAAGGCCTCCCCTTTTATAGGGTTACAATCTTGCCTCAAACCCTTATCACAAATGGAAACGGAAT
The DNA here is from genome assembly GCA_037428765.1 of Rubia yunnanensis. NCBI lineage: Eukaryota > Viridiplantae > Streptophyta > Magnoliopsida > Gentianales > Rubiaceae > Rubia > Rubia yunnanensis. The sequence goes on from CM075069.1 coordinate 7,051,815, forward strand.
CGACTTATGGCAGCTTTAAGAAGCTAAAACCATATCTAACTAAAATACCTAAAATAAATGGTAATCTAAGGTAATCAGGTTGAATTCTTCAAGAAGTAACCTTGAAGAATATTACCTTATCTAATCTTACCGAATATAATTCTAATCAGAATAAAACTGAATATACTAAACCTTAATGGACTGTATTTTCGAAATTCAGCTCTTCAAAGCCCACATGGCCGAGCTATCAGTCCAATAAACCCAAAATGACATTATTTTACAGTGATCACACTACCTCATTAAAAACCCAGTGGGAAAAAAGAGTATAGTGTTCTTCATGATGTCTTCAGTTTTTCGATAGTCTTGAATAATGAATCCAAGATGTCGATGGTGACTCCTTCTTCAATTCTTCATCATAAAGGCGATCAATCAAAGCATTTAAAGCAGCATCCCTAAGCTTAGTCCTTGACCTAGTCATAGGTCCTGCCATCTCACTTAGAGGATCTCGAACATATCCTTTAAATGTTTGATCAAGTCGTGGAATGTCTTCATTTATGGTGGTAGTCGTCTTGGCATCTCTATCATCATTTTTCCCATTTCACCCTCCTGTTGCTGCCAGCCACCACCTCCCACAACCATCTCCGCCACACTCACCTACCATCGGCTCTCCCCGAGAGAGCTCAACACGCCAACACACCAACCCATTCCATCGACGTCGTTTCCCTCATCAACAAACCCTCCCAGCCTTATCAATGCTGGCTGAATCCCGCCCAGCCTGCCCAGATCTGCCTAGCCACATCTAACCCCTTCGTTGCCCAGCCCTGCCTCGACCCAACCAACCCCACCTAGTCTCGATGTGCTCATTCTTCCCACAACCCCGCCCAAACCCATAACGTCGATGGAACCACCACACCAACACCGCCTCATCAGCCAAATCCTCCCGCTACTCTAAATCGATGATTTTGAAGGTGTTGGTGTGAACGATGTGGCCCAGATCAAACCCTATTTCTAAATTGAAAGTTGCAAATATAACCATACCTTATAATAAATTGTGTCAATATAACGTTCAAGCCTCATTTTTCCCATTTCACCCTCCTGTTGCTGCCAGCCACCACCTCCCACAACCATCTCCGCCACACTCACCTACCATCGGCTAGCGCCCCACAACCCCACCACCATCCCATCTCCCCGAGAGAGCTCAACACGCCAACACGCCAACCCATTCCATTGACGTCGTTTCCCTCATCAACAAACCCGCCCAGCCTGCCCAGATCTGCCTAGCCACATCTAACCCCTTCGTTGCCCAGCCTTGCCCCGACCCAACCAACCCCACCTAGTCTCGATGTTGCTCAATCTTCCCACAACCCCGCCCAAACCCATAACGTCGATGGAACCACCACACCAACACCGACTCATCGGCCAAATCCTCCCGCTACTTTAAATCGATGATTTTAAAGGTGTTGGTGTGAACGACGCGACCCAGATCAATAGAGAAGGTGCTTATGTCAAAGAAGCCTTTTTGGAGGAAATCCTTGAACGGCGTTCAACAACGGGAAGAAGAAAAGGGTTTTCGGTCAATAAAGGTGAACAAAAGAGTTTATGGGAAAAAGAATTATTTCGGTCAATAAAGGTGAACAAAAGAGTTTATGGGAAAAAGAATTATTTCGGTCAACATGGGTAATAGTAATTTTTTTCTTTTTTAGCGAGGGTAAAATTGTTATTTCATTAAAATCCACCCAATTCTGGCATTGACAATTGGGATCAACGACTCCCACGGTTATACTAGTGCATACATCACATCATAAAGTTAGGATTAAATTTGGCACTTTCTCATTTTGCAGGGTTATATTGACACTTTCAGCCTAAATGTAAGGTTATTTTAAATCATTACTCTTTAAGTTTAATTACACTGAATTAAAGTAAGTATAGAAAAATAAAATAAAATAAAAATATAGAGTTTTGTTTTAAACTTTTTAAATGTTAGATGGATTCATGTTATAATAATATGACAATTCCTATACCGTACCCCTAGGGTACTATGGATGTGCAGTAAAGCTATTATTCGTGGATACAAAATTTATATAGTAATCACGATTAAATTACGATAATGTACAATCTTACGTAAGATAGTGCACATTCTTATACTCCCTGATGTGTGTTATATTGTGTTCATATTTGGTGGGATTATTATGATTTTATTGAGATATAATTTGCACTTTAAGGTGTTTTTGGTGCAGGAATTCATTGATTGCGGAGAATTGAGAGGGAGCTATACATTGTACTCTTTTTCCCTTAACCAACGGTTTTTTCCCACTGGATTTTTCAGGTTAAGGTTTTTAATGAGGCGATGTGATCCAATGGAAAATGTTCTTATTTTATAAGACATTTTTCTAGGGATGAAGGAAGAGAGGCAAAAGAGGAATTGTTGAAGTTATGGGGTGAAAAGTGAATTATTGAAGAGATGTGGATTTGAAGGAAATAAATATATTCACTCCCCATATTGATAAAGATTGTATTATCTCCTTCCATTTGAAATTCCTTAATTGTAGGAATTAGTTATTTAGAATTAGAATAGATATTATCTTATGGCAAAGTCTTGGGAAAGACGGTCTTTCCATAGGCTTATGGAAAGACGGGGTTTAATTTGAATAATAAAAGGTAAAAGGTCTTAGTTGCAACATTAAAAATTTAGTATGCAACATGTAGTAGTTATAAAATTTATAACCCGGTTCATGCAACCCAAAAATTTTATCTTAATTTCTTCTAATTTACACTTTAAACCTTGGTCTTTCCATGACTTATGGAAAGACCGTCTTTTAAGAGACGCACTCTTATCTTATTTCCTTATTTCTTCCATAAAAGTAATTAGAAGTTGATTTGGATATGGTTTTGTGTATATATATATATATATATATATATATATATATATATATATATATATATATATATATATACGGCAAAACAAACCAGGATGCAGATTTGTAATAGAGAGGAGGATTGGTTTTTTTCTTTTGTGAGGAGAAACGGAAAGCAGGAAGGGAAGGTAATTATTCATGTTTCATTCTTTTGGTGAGAAAAAACGCAAGGCAGCAAGTAATTATTTTTAGTTTTGATTTCGTGAGAGAGGAACGAGATCACCAGGATTATTCATTGGTAATTTTTTCTTTTGATTACTTTTTCGATTTTCAACATGTTTAATTTTGAATTGCTTGTCCTATTTAATTTAATTATTAGTAGCTAGATTCTTAATCGGCTAGGTTAATTCGATGGTTCATGGATTGTGAGAGTTCGGGTTTTCAGAAATTTAATCCTATGAGTTTTTAATTGTTTATGCCTAAAATCTATGCTTGATTGTTTGAGTTTGATCGCTTCAATCTTGTTAGGCTAGGGCTAATTAAGTAGCACCTCCTGTGAAAAACAGATAACGATTATGACTGTAATAACAGGATGATAAACAATTAATTGAATAAATTACATGCAAATACGTGCTTGTTGTCTAAATTGGGTTCCCTAGGTCTTAAGATCGTTAAGATATAACTAGTTTAGCAAATACTTGCTAGGGATATCTTAATTAGGAAGATCGTGGGTTTAGCAAATACTTGCTCGCGATCGGAAATTTAAGGGGAATTTAGGGGAAATAGCAAATACTGTTCCCGCTTATAACCAATTAATTCATGAGGGTTAAATAAATTTTGAGTAGTCGATGATCAAGGAATGAACCAAAGATTAACTTATGCCGATCCTTTGTTATCCATATATTTGATCGTAATTTATCTCTGCATTTTTCTACATTCTTTTGGCCCTATTTTTAGCTTAGTAATTCATTAGTTTATTAAACAAATCTCAAATCATAGGCGTGGTTGCTAAACCAAACCCTGTTGGTAGTTTAAATTTGATAGAAATTACACCGTTCTCTGTGGATACGACCTGCTTCTACTATACTAATATGTGTGCTAGTTTGCAGTTTTCTTGGTGATAGGAACGACGTTCACCACTCCCCCCGTTCTTGAATAAACTGCATACTTTCCTTTTTTTTTTGTCCCCAATTAAATTGCAATGAGTCAGAACTTACCCAATTCAACCATTTGATCGCAGGTGAAAAGATGAAAATGCCCCTGGACCTTTGCAAAATTACAGGTCATAAACATGGTTAATTAGGCTCCAAGGCCCACTCTGAGACGCGTTTAGTGTCCTTGTGAAGCGTGCTGACCCATTTGAAAATGGGGTCAGAAATTATCACATGTCTCACTTTTACTCTTCTCAATCTTCATTATTGCTCTCCCAACACTCTATCAGTCTTCTCCATTACTCCTGAACGCTCAATTTACATCTCATTCATTTCTTTTCTGTCTACAAAATCATAGCCTCTCTCTCAACCCCCTCAAACCCCTCAAACCCTAACCTCTCCCCATCTGATATCTGTCATTTCACTTGTATTTATCTCTGATTTTTATGTTTCTGTCAATGATCCTTTGTTGATCGATGCTCAATTTTTTGTTTTTATCACAGTTTTTTGGGTTTCCAAACTAGGGTTTCCTCGAATTTTTTTGGGGGGTTTTGAAAATGAACATGATTTCTGCTTTGTTGGTTTCTATCACAGCATTTTCTTGTCATGATCTGTGTTTCGCTCGTTCATTTGGTAGGTTTTGAACTCATTTCACTGGTTCTTAACTTGTGGGTTCTGGTTTCTTTGTATGTTGTGAGTTTAAACCGTTAAAATGTACACGGATCTTGAGTTTTGAAGTATAAAACCGGATGCATGTGAAGATTTTATGTGTTTTTGAATTGTTTGACTTGAAAAACATGATTTTGTTGTGCTTTTTGCTGGATATGTTGAAGCCTTTTGGCAGATTAGAGACTGATATGCCCTTGTTTGTGGTGTTTTTCCTATTTGGTTCTTTTAATCCTAGATTTGTTGTGTTTTTGTGTTTTTGTGTTTTTTGACAAGAAATGCATGCTTAATTTGTGATTATTGGCGGATTTGTTGAACTTTGTTGCCATATCTGTGACAGAAGTGCCCCTGTTCTTACTATTCTTCCTGTGTGGAGTCTTAAGATCATAGATTTGACCTCATTAGGGTTTCTTATGCTAAATTTTTTAGTTTTCAAAAAACATATGATATGAAAACTTCTTGCATGTGATGTATATGTCTTTTTTCTTATACTTTTCAATGTTCATTTATGAATAAGTTGTGAAGCTCTATTGGTTTCTTAATTATGACATTGGCCTCTATTAGTGTTCTCTAACAATTGTATATGCCCATTTATGTTAGTCTGTTAGGTGTAAGCCCCCGTTCTTGCTGTTCTTGATTTCCTAATCATTAAGCTTTGACTATTTTTCTTCTACACATACTATTTTGTTACTCCCATGTGCCTGTTTACATCCGAAACTCTAGCCCCACTCATTGTGTGAACTCTTACCTGATAGATCATCGTGATAGGTTCATGGCTGGGCAGGGTAAGTCTGCTCATTGCCAGCCCCTGAGTGAATCCGAGTATGACTCTCAGTTTGAGTCGAGTTTTGATCCCACATTATTCACTGGGCTTGATGATATTGAATCACAACCCAAGCCCAGTAATGTTATCCCACCCTTGTACCCTGTCTTTGATACTGATTTAGTTTAACCTTGGGATACTCCTGTGGTCACACATTTTAGCCTTGTACCTGAAGTTGTCCTCTACCACTCATATTCATATCCTGATTCAGAAAAAACATAGCCTCCCAATTTACACGAGTTACAGCCCCCTGATTCTGATGAAACACAACCCCTGATTCTTATGAAACACAACCCTCTGATTCTTATGAAACCCATCCCCCTAATTCTCATGAATCTTATTTTGAGTCTTAGTGTGACTCACATCCTTCGGTGTACGTCACTCACATCCTTCGGTGTATGTCAAGGGTAATGAATTCCCTAAGTATGGTGAGCCCAATTTCTAGGAAACTGGGGCTTGTCTATATCCTGGTAACTGGAGTCGATATGTGCGTCATAGTGATTCTGATGCTGGAAAATAGTTTCATTACTCACACATTTGTATTTCATATCCCTTTTCAATTCTGTTGCTTTTTAATTTAATATTAGTGAGTTCTAACATTTTACCTCTTACTGAAGGTTTTTCTTTTTACAGGAACTGCTTGGTTCTGCGTTTGTCTATGATATCCTGTGTGCTACTTGTCTGTGATAGCTTGTGTGCTACTTTTTTATGCTGGGTAATTAAATTTGTGTGTTGTTTATGTTCAAATGTGCAACCACTCATATTGAGACTCATATTCAGTTGAAACCTGGGTGGGTGTTCCACATTTTTCATCTGAATCGGATGCTGAACCTGAGTTAGGCAAGACATGTTTCACATCAGGGGCAATAATGGAACAGTAAAAGTGATGCATGTGTAAGTGTTTATGGTTTTTATATGCATCCATGCAGTGCTATAACCTAAACTACCTGATCTTGGCTAGGCACATATTAACTGCATTTTATATGAGATATCATAGCTTGTGAAATTGTTTGTGATGGCATGTTTATGTGATGGTTGAACCCATGATTAATGATGTAGCTGTGATGAATGATTAAAACATGCAACCATGCCTAATAGTTACGGAACGGATATGATCTTGGTGGGGCATGATGTGATTAAACCCAGCTCTGAAATTATTTTCCTACTTGACATGTTGGCCACCTATGATGATATTGTTTGTTCACACTTAGGCAGCAACCGTGTTTGTTAAAAACACTTGGATGACAGCCTTGTAGCGTTTGTTGCCTCGATATTACTGTGTGTGTCATCCCATTCATTACATTCTGGTTAATGTTTGTTTGCCTCAGTTCTGAAACCTAAATTTTAAAAACATACTTTTTTTCAAATTTCATGCATATAAAAGGGAGTTTAGCCCTCCCAACTTTCACAAGGTTGCCCTATAAACATACCTTTACCAAAACTAATTGGTATGTTTACCCTAGACCTAAATCTAGAAGCACAAACCTACAAAAGTACATATCACTTGCATATCTAAACTAACTCCATACTGATCAGCACGTCTTGGATTTGCCTTGTTCTCCCAAGAACTGGACAAAAAAATTTTGAGAGATTTTGTTTGGTTTTTGTTTGATTTGGTTGGGTGCTGTATAAATGTCCCTATTTATAGATGTAAGGGTGAATTTTTTAACTTCATGAACGGTAGCTCGAAATTGAACAATTGGCTCCAAAAGTAAAATTTTGGAGCCAAACGTTAGCAAAAGGGAGGCAATATTTACTGTTACTGTCAGGGATTATCAGATATTTAACCCATTTTGTACAGTGAATTTTCTGTCCCATCAGAGGACAATTTTCAGCTTTTCAGACTGAAAAACTGCCTCTTTTTCACTGTTACTTCTTGCAGTCAATTTTCTCTCTGTTGCAATTTATTTTGGGACGGAGAGAGTAGTTCAAATTGCACAAAATATGCTTTGGGATACGTGCTCATGCTATACCTTGAATACTATGTAATTTGCCTAATTAATATGATTGATCTGGTAATATGATATCTATTTTTATTTATTCTTACGAGTTACTTATAATTTTATTTTTTTCCAAAATATATTTTAAAATATAAATATTTATAATGCAATTATTAAAAATAAAATTAAGAAATTTCATGAATAGTTTAACAGCTTCACAATATACTCCAAGAGCTATTATATATAAAGCAATATTAATTCAAGATTGTACAAAACTAAAAAGAGCAATGTGCATTTTTAACCCTATGTTTTGGGGAAAGTGCATAAATGACCTTGTAAAATCACAAAGTACATAAATTAACCCTATAGTTGTTGACCGAAAAGTCAGCTCTAAAAATGGGCAAAATTTGTTGAAATGACTATTTTACCCTTATTAAAAATACATAACTAATAGAATTGGAAAGGACATTAATGACCTTCTCTTCTTCTCCACAATCCAATCGTCTCCCAGTTCCTCACTCACGCCCGACTACCACCCTTCTTCATGCCTCCCGTTTCCTCCGCCTCTTTCAACTCGACCATCGTCGGAAAACCATTTCCCGCTCCGGAGCAGTGCCGAGAGCTCTACCACTGCCAAAGTTCAGAGTTTGGTGGTCTCCATGGCTACAAGTCGTCTGTCGCCGAAGAACTCAATGGCTGGGTTTGTCTACCGCCGATGCAAGGTGTTGTTGGGTTTGTCAATCCGTCGTCGACGTCGGGGCGGTATTGGGTTTGTCAATCCTTCACCGATGTCGGGTGGTGCTGGGTTTGAATCAAGCTTGTGAATAGGGTTTGAATGAAAACCGGGCTTGCAAATCAGGTTTGAAAGCGAGGGTACTGAGGAGGTGGGATGGGTGGCGGGGGTGGTGCTGGGTGAAAGTGGTGATTCTGAGAGATGAAGGTGGGCGGCGCCACTAGGGTTTAAGGCAGAGATAGTGATTTTAGGCATTGTTAGTGATCAGGGGCGGAACCAGAAATTTTTTCCAGGGGAGGCTGAAAAATTTTTGCCCCTGGGAAAATTTTTCTGGTTCCGCCCATGCCCTTCTTTGATGTTTGCAGGCGGCGGGTCACCCGAAGACAGCGACTTCTTGCTAATTATACGATATATATCTCCAAGGATCGACTGGAACGCTTTCTCCACATTAGTTGCTTCCAAAGCGGATGTTTCAATGAATGACAGACCCTCCCTCTCGGCATAACTCTGAGCATCCTCAGTTGCAACTGCCCTAAGATGCTTCAGGTCGATTTTGTTTCCGATGAGCATGATAATGATGTTTGAATCCGCATGGTCCCTCAGCTCCTTGAGCCACCGGCTGACGTTATCAAACATGGTTGGTTTTGTGACATCGTATACTAGAAGAACTCCAAGAGCACCTCTGTAATAGGCACTGGTAATGGCTCTGTATCTCTCCTGTCCAGCCGTGTCCCATATCTGAGCTTTTATGGTCCTTCCCTCAACCTATAAATGAAACACGTAGCCATATTTCTAGCATTAAACGGTACTACACCAAAATTTACAGTATCCAGGTAAGTTACACATGAGCAAATGCAAACCGATTATAACAGCTTCTATAGTAGCATGACCAGCCAGAGACTACAAACGAGCTATGGATTATCCAATCACACAATATTGATGTTCATACAAACACATACTAGAAGCATAAGCTCCAATTCCAGACTACTTACCCATCAAGGTCAACTAGAATGCAATCGGGATTGAAAGATACACGATACATAATGTGTGATTTCCACCCAACATAAGCAATCAAGATTAAAAGTACAAACTGCAGATTTCCACCCAGCCTCTACTTTATTCATATACATCGATAAACACATTCCACCCCTATATCCATATCTGATAGTAGAAACTGCAGAGTACACAGTGATGCAAAAAATATAGAGAGAAATCTCACCAAATTGGGAACAGTCAAGATATAAGCAAATCAGCGTGTTTATCCTCTTTCTCAGAACACCCCATGTTACACACACAAATTCTACTGAATCAAACTAAGGTACAAAAATTGCATCAAGTCCTAAACCTCTCTTTTAGTTCTTCAGTTTTCCTTCTTTCCAACATTTTATTTTCATTTCAAATGAGTCTGAAACAAGGATCAAAATTATCCAAACTGAAGCTTCATATTCAATCTCTCAACTCTAATCAATCAGATTCCATCCTCTGCAGAGTACTTTTCATCACTACAATGACTCGATCCTCGTCATATCTTCTACCACTATATATCTCCTTCAGGTGGCAATTTCCGAACTGAAATCCCCAATCACCAGATATACAGAGGTAGTGATTATTCTTTTCTATCATTTATAACTCGGTTTTCTCACGTTCACACGACATCAGAAGAGACTCTGCGCTACTAATCGATACATGAAACCGTTCCTATAATCGAAGTCCATTAGGCTACCACAAGTTGAAGGATTAAGCTTACAACAACGGATCTAAATTCGTAAGCAACATTAAACAGACGCAAAGTTCAAAGCACTCGTGATCGAAGCTTACTCTACTCGAGAAATGAACAAACAGTAAATTTAAACTAGATCACGTCTCATAATTGAACTCAGATTTCAGTTCGTGAGAGAGAAAGCAAGCTTACTTGAAGCGTGCGCGTGGCGAACTCCACGCCGATGGTGGATTTTGATTCTAAGCAGAACTCATTTCTGGTGAAGCGAGAGAGCAGATTAGACTTCCCGACGCCGGAATCTCCGATTAACACCACCTTGAATAAGTAATCGTCCGGCGAACAGGCTTCGATTTTTGCTGCTGCCGTCGTGCCGGAGACGCGCTCGACTCGCCGGAAGACGCGCTCCCGCCTCCTGCTACCTCCGGCCGGCGTTCTAGGTAGGGCTGGAGCCCTACCTAGCGTACCATTGGTTCCGCCCTTGTTAGTGATGGGCAGCACCGCCAGGGTTTAAGGCAGAACTAATGGTACTGGTGGTCAGTGGGTATTAAACTAAATATAGTCTTTCCTTCTTTTAGACTTAGTTCAGGTTGTTGTTTCCTAGTCTATAGCAAACTCTGGTGCAGCATATACGGGAGTCAGTTGTTGTTTCCTAGTCTATAGCAAACTCTGGTGCAGTATATACGGGAGTCAGCTTAGGAGCTTAGTTAACATATTCTGTGTATAAATAGAATACTTTGAATATAATACAATCAACCTTTGCAGCATATTTTCTGCAAACTCTTTTTATGGTATCAGAGCCATACCATGGCTTCCGAAAATAATCAGATTACACCTTCCGCATCTGCGATCCTCTTCACGGCCTCTGGCGGCGCCGCAGCCAACCTGCAATTTCCCGCGCTCGCCGTTCGTCTTGATCGCTCCAATTACTCACTGTGGAGCAGCACCGTGCGATCTGCACTAGAGGCGTACGAGCTCGAGGGGTTTCTCATCACCGGTAATATACCCGACGAAACCCTAGCTCCGCAAGAAGGCTCCACTGAGCGTCGTCCGAATCCAGCCTTCACGGCCTGGAAGCGCAAGGACAAACTGGTCCTTCTTTGGCTTCGTTCGACGCTAACCACTCCGATGCTAGGCCATGTGGCGCGCGCATACACCACCGCCGAGACATGGTCCATGTTACAGCAGATGTTTCAGTCGCAAACAAGGGCTCGACAGATGCATCTTAAGCAGCAGCTGCAGACACTCGGGAAGGAATCTCTGTCGATTATGGAGTACGTAGAGAAGAAGAGGTCCATCGCCGATACTCTTGCGGAGTGCCTCATGCCTGTGTCTGATGATGACTTCGTGTCATTCATCCTGTTCGGTCTCGGCAACGAGTATGGCGCGTTTAAAACCGCCTTTAGCATGAGGTCTGAGCCGGCGTCTTCAAATGAGCTTCTCGGGTTGCTTCTTCAAGAGGAACAACGTATCCTCGACTCCTGCATCAACACGTCCGTGGCAGCAGCTCACTTTGCGCATCGCAAAGGAGGGACCTCTCGCTCTACTGGCAGCAACTCGGCGACTGGTGAACGTCCTCGTTCTCTGTGTCAAATCTGTGACAAGCCTTTTCACACTGGCCTGAACTGTCATCAACGCTTCAATGCGGAGGCTTTTCCCGCATCCAATCCTCGGGCAGCGGCGCTGCTATGGTTTATGGCGGAATTGATAGTGGTCGGCGGGGCGACGCTGCTAGGTTTTAGGATGGAGGTGGTGGTTCTGGGCGATGGTGGTGGTGGTCGGCGGGTGGTGGTGTTCAGTGGGCAGTGCTACTAGGTTTAGAGCGGAGGTGGTGGTGGTCTGCGGGTGGTGGTGGTCAGTGGGTGGTGGTGGTCAGTGGGCGGCGGTGACTGTGGAGCATAATGTTTGAAGTTAGAGAAGAAGCTTATGGGGCATAATAGTTATTAAATGTTTAGTTTTAAGTTTTTGGATATTTATATATTTTCACGAATGGTCAATGCTGGAACGGCATCGGTCAATGCACGAATATTGTAAATTGGGTAAAACTACACAATTTGACAAAAGCATAGGGTTAGTTATGCACTATGAGATTTTACATGGTTAAGCCCAGTGGTGGAACCAGAAAAATATTTTAGGGGAGACTGATAAATATTACTTAAATTTAAATTTTAAAAACTCAACTAAAAAATAATGAAAAATACTACGTAATATAATAAAATGAGTACGATACAATAACGTTTTTACAAGTTCACTAAACTACTAAAATAACTACTTTCTAATGCTCGAATTATTAGAAGTAGGACTAGGAACAAGTGGGGGCGACAAATATCTACGAGACTCCACTGCTTGATAACGTTGTAATCAGTTCATTCTCAATCTTAATAGAAATATCTTTTTTCAATATACACCGTCATAACATCATTCAACAATTCATGTCCCATTCTATTACGAAGATCGGTCTTGATAGTCTTCATGGCAGAAAAAACCCGCTCAACTGAAGCAGTTGCAACTGGTAGAACTAATGCTAACTCAATAAAACGATATACCAATGGATAGAGTACACTGCTACGTGATCGAACCATATGTTGAGCAATACTTCCAAGATCTTTGATAACTAAACAGATATCATCATCTCTCACATCATGAATGAAGAAATCAAGTTGTTGATCAAGTTCTAAACAATCAACCAGGGAGAAGTCATCTGGATAGAGTTCAGCAGGGCGAAGCAACTTACCAACATCAAACATGGAAATCTTTCTATCGGATCAAGGCATGCAATACAAGTGAGTAATTTTGAGCTTGCTTCGCAAAATCGATGATTCATTTCAAGAATCATCCTGTCAACGGTCTAGTATTGAAATAATAAAAAATATAGCAATAAGATAAAAAATACATATAAACAAAATATAAACAAAATGAATAAAACTATGTAAATATTAATGTAGAAATCGTGATTGGTCAACATTTCTCCACGTCGTTGACGAATTTTCCGCTGTGCTTCTATCACATCTAATGTGATCTCATGCTTCACACAAAATGTGTTGACTCTATCCAATAATTTATCAAAGCAACCATCTCTGAATTCTTGCAATTCAGTCTTCATTATATTCATCATTCACACAGCCATCGAAATATTTTGATCTCTTTGTTGCAAGGCAAGGGACAATTGAATTGTAGCTCCCAACAAATGCTTCATAAAAAACATACAAAATACAAATTCATAGTTCTCCATTCTATCAATCAAACCCTTTGTTGTAGAAGCGTTTTCATCTAAATTTCTATGCTCGTAGATATTAAGAAGCAGTTGAATAATAGAAGACCACATAGCCTCAAAACGAAGAATAGTAGTGTAATGTGAACCCCAACGGGTATCACCAGGCCGTCTCAAACTCATTTCCTGATTTTTGCCTCTTCCACTAACATTCTTCCCACTCTCCAATGCCTCTGCAAGCCTAGCATGTTCTAATTTCACAAGCATCTCTTTTCTAACACATGAACCTTTAACTGGATTCACAGTTTTAACAAGATACCCAAAAAATTCACCCATGGATAGAGTCTATATGCAACAGAAACAACAACCAATTGAAGTTGGTGAGAGAAGCAATGAATATACCTTGCAGAAGAGTTTTCTTTCCATATCAAAGCTTGCAATCCATTAAGCTCCTATCACATATTTGAAGCCCCATCATATCCTTGACCTCTCAACTTTGACAAGGACAATTTCTTATCTACAAACAGTTGCTTAAGAGCCTCCATCAAAGTAATAGTTTTAGTATTGGAAACATGCACAAGAGCAAGAAAACGCTCAAGAATACATCATTGTTTGTTGACATATCTCAAAACAACCCCCATTTTCTCTTTTATTGATGCATCTCTAGTCTCATCAACAAGAAGAGAAAATACACTATCTCCAATGTTATTAACAATAGCATCAGTTACCTCGCCAACACAAGCACTTGAGAGCTGTTTATGAACTCTGGGGGATGTCAACTTGCAATCCCCGAGAGCATTTTCATTCATTACCTTAGCAACACCTTCACTTCGCTTGCAAGACCAGTCAACCAATTCAAGATAATTACCCTTGTTGATGGAATCCCAGCTTTCATCATGACCACGAAAAGTCAAACCTTGATTTAACAAGTATCTTGTCACATCTAAAACCGCATTCAAACGTGTGTGGTATACCTTTTTTGCTTCAGTAAAATGACCATTGAAACAATGTGAGATAACTTGCTTTTGAAGGCTAAAATTTCTCAATTTGATTACTGCACCATGATTAACTGCATCCACATTCCTAGCATGTTTCCTAAATACTTTAAGGGCATTCTTCCAATTTATCACCCCATCCACAGTATATGCCACCCCTTTTGATGAATTCTTAAAAAGATAGCAAGGAAAACAAAAGACCGCATCCTTTGAAACACTATACTCCAACCAATTAAATTCATCAAATCAAACCTTTTGAAAACTAATAAATTCATCATTGAACATTGTCATGGGAAAAGTATGATTCTTAGGTTGACAAGTACCTCTTAATATATATATTCTCTTAGCACTTCATCTCTAATAGAAACATCAATCTCTTCAATAGGTTTACGTAGCCCGGGATCACTTATAACATCATTCTGATTGAATTATACACGAGATGGTTTTGTACTACTACCCTCTTCATCGTGTCTTTGTTCACTAAGTTCATTCAATCTCTTTAAAGATGGAGATCCGCTACTTTAAATTAAAAATTTATCCATAACTTATTAAATATCAAATAGGGAAAATATGTAAATTGATTTATTCTTATAAAATCTAAAAGAGTTACGAAACAATAACAAATTGAGATAACCGATAATTTATATAATAATATTCATCTAAATTCAATTTAACAAATATCCCTAATTGATAATTTCATAATCGATTATGACAATTTCATTTTTCACATACAAAATAAATCAAACAATTATAATTTATTATTTATACATATGCAATTCAACTAAATTTTAACAACCATACAACCATATAACTTCAATTCGACATCCAATCTAAAAATCACATTCACATAAATTTAATTTTTGAAGGAAAAAATAAAAAAAGGGAATAAACTCTAAAATAAAATTACCTTAGCATAAAGAGAAGTAGAGAACCAGTGGTTCAGTAGAGAGTGGAGGGTCGGACGGTGGTGGGCCTTGGCATCGGTGTCAGCTGAGGCGGCATCGTCCGGCGTCAGGAGGCGGAGGCCTGGCGGGAGGGAGCTGAGCTCCTGAGATTTGGCCACTGGCCACTTCCTCTCTTCGGCTTCTTCCCGTAATTGGATTTCGGGCGAAATGAAATTGGATTGGGAAATTGGCCCAATCCAATACATCTTAAACCCTATTTGTCATTTTTTGCCCTTATGACAAAGGAAATGACGTCGTTTCACTAACGTGAAAACGACGTCGTTTTAGTAGTTTAGTTGAAAAAAAAAGTCCGCGAAGCGACCTTCTTCTCTGAGTTTCTCGCCGCCGTCGCCGGAAGATGCGGAAGTAGGGGCGGAAGACGCGCATCTTGTCATAAATCGATTCCTTCTACTACTACTAGCTACGGCCGGCGATGTAGGTAGGGCTGGAGCCCTACCTTGCGTACCACTGGTTCCGCCCCTGGTTAAGCCTGCACTTTCTCACTTTAAATGGGGTCATTTTTGCACTTTACCCAACTAAAAAATAGATAAATGGAAGAAAATAATACTTCCTTTGTCTTAGTCAAATCTGCACAGATTTTTTTTGCAGTCAAAGATGTCGAACTTTGACCACGCATTTGAATACATATATGAACAATAATTTTATCGTGTGAGTTTTGGTTAGATTCTTCGTAACATATAGTTTTTAAATATCTATTTTCAATATATTTTTATTGTTCATAGTTATATATATTTACAGTCAAATATGTTTATATTTGTGAGTTCCAATGTCTAGACACGCACACTCACATTATTATAGTGGATTGCTATATCATGCCCTGTATTTTACTTGGTTACGTCCTGTATTTATACTATTTAATATACAATATATATTTTAATTTAATTTAAATAAGTAAATCAAATTAAATTTAAATTTAAATTTAAATTAATTTTTATTTAAATTAAAGAGGCCGCCGCCGCCGAGTGCCGCTGCCTGGTTGCCGCTGAGCACCGCCGGGCCTCCTTTTCCTCCTCCTTCTTCTCCTCCTTCTCCTCCTCCTCCTTCTCCCCGATTTTCTGGTCTCCTTCTCCGGCGAAAACTTCATCTCCCGCTCTCCTCGGCAAACCAGACCCGTTCTTCTCGGCAAACCGGCTCCCGCTCTCCTCAGCAAACCGGCCCCCGCTCCCTTGGCGAACCGGGCTCCGTTCTCTTCGCCCAGCTCGCTCCCGTTCTCCTCGCCAAGCTCGCTCCCGTTCTCCTCGGCCAGTGGCGAACCGGGATCGCTCATGTTCTCCTCGCCAAGCTCGCTCCCGTTCTTCTCGGCCAGTGGCGAACCGGGATCGCTCCCGTTCTCCTCGCCGAACCGGGCTTGCTCCCGTTCTCCTCGTCGAACCGGGCTTGCTCCTGTTCTCCTCGTCGAACTGGGCTCGCTCTCATTCTCCTCGGCCAGTGGCAAACCGGGCTCTCTCCCCAAACCCCGGTTCGCCGCTCTCGGTTCTCTCCCGGTTCTCAGCCGCCAGAGAAGACGAAGAAGAAGAGAAAAAGGTGGTGGTGGTGGTGGCGGTGGCGCTGGTGCACGGTAGCGGCGGAGATCGTCGGCGCACGGCGGCTGCGGTGGTTTTTTTTTTGTTTTTGATTTTTGATTTTTGATTTTTGTTTGATTTTAATATTAGTATTATACATGTATATACATATTAGGACATAAATTAATAAAATACAAGATGTGATATAACAATACTGGTGGTACTGTAGCTGCTGTAGACTGATGATCTCATTCTCACCCGTTCCCTGTGCCATTTGTTGACGTACCGATTAACTTCACTGCAACTCAGCTAACCCACGCTTGTCACATTTACTGCACACTCACCTGCTTTCTACCATATCTCATTTTCATATTTCACCACGCATCTAAATTGATTACGTAGGTCCGACTGTTTATTCACTAACGCTACTTGTTTGATTAGGTCCAAGTGGTATTAATCACTAACATTAATTCCTCCATTCTAGATAAAACCTTAGGTTCGGTCAAGCTAGGTTTATTTGGTATTGAGATGAGTTCACTGATGTTGCGCGCTAGCTGAGTTTATTGGTGTGGATCGGAATATTGCTGCTTGCATGAGTTTATTGGGTTGAAAAGGGCAATAGGGATGAGTTTGGGACCGTCGTATAAAATTTCAAGTTTTTGAGGGAATTATGTGTTACAATATGTTGATTCTTTTCTTAAAATAAAAAATATAAAAATTTACTTGGGACAAATGAAAAATAAAAGTATGCAAATTCAGTTACGATGGTTAAACTATATATTTTAATTTTAGAATGAATCATTCAGTAACTACCAACTACCCAAGTAAATAATCATCTGGTTAAGCTATATATTTTAATTTTAGAATGAATCAATCAATAACTATCAACTACCCACGTAAATAATCATCTCTACTACTTGCCTAGTATCCTATAAAAATGAGGAGAAATTTAAACATTAGTTAAAATAAAATAAAAATACATCAACATCTTGCAGTAGTTGATGCATTAAAGTTATATTCCCCCGTCCCACTTTAAACTTTCTAATATTTTCTGTATGGTTTTCAATGAGCATGTTTCATCATAAATATCTCTAGTTACAAATAATAATCACATATAAAATTAATATTTAAAAAATAGATATTAAGATGAAAACTTAAAATACGGTCCTTCCAAAAGTCATGGAAGGACCAAGGTTGAAATGGTAAATTAGAAGAAATGAAGATAAAATTTTTGGGTTGCATAAATCGGGTTATAAAATTTATAACTACTATACGTTACATGATAAATTTTTAATATAGCAACTAAAACCGTTTACCTTTTATTATTTTAAATAAATCTCGTATTTTGATGAGCCTATGGGAAGATGATCTTTCCCACAACTTTGCCTAAGATGAATCTAACAAGATCTCACAATACATTTCTATTATGTACATATTAATTTTTATTTAAGGTCACATGTTACACAATTTAAGTCTCAAAAAAGTAGTAATTAAAAAGTTTAAAGCGAGAGGGAAGAGGTATATAAAGTAATATTATTATGCAGTAGTAGTATGATTTCAATATACGCACTGCTTTTTATAATCTATATTATTAACATAAAGTACAAAGATTTTTCCTGAATTGTCTATTGGGCTTTACCACTCGCCTACCTTCAAGTTCAAGTTATCCAAGTTATCAGATAAAAAACCAAAAGATTGAGACCAACTGACCAATGCCATTATCTTCCAGCGGAGAAAAGAAAATCCCAGTTTCATTGACTTCTTCCACACGCAGATGAGCACATGCTTAATCGCTTCGAGAAACTCTCGTAATTGCCGCATAATTGAAAAGGTTAATCCTGCCACGTGTCACCTGGAAAAGCTTACATTCACATACGTGGCGCGATTTAAGAAGGCCTCGGCCTGTAATTACGCATTAAACGACGTGTTTTCTCATGCACTAAACTCCAACCCCGAGATAATCAGAAAGGTTACGTACTCAAATGTACAAGCACAGCTGGATCGGGATGGGCTCGCAACGACGTCGTAACGGATCCGAAATAATTTTTCTTACGTATTTAAACGCCATGTAAGGTCTTGATATTTAGAAAATACATTTTACGAAAAATCTAGTGATACCTTAATAGTATAACTACTTATATGCTACTTCCATCGTTCCACTTTAAACTTCTTAATTGTTTTTTGGAAGTCAAACTTTATAAACTTTGATCATAAATAAAAGTTAATATATACACAATAAAAATATTAAGTGGGATTTAGTTAAATTCATCTTAATATCAATTTTATATGCATAATTATTATATGTAGCTAAAGATATTTACAGTTAAATACGTTCACCGAATAACGTAAAAAAGTAATTCGAAAGTTTAAAGGAAGACGGAAGAAATACGTGAATTTTACGGTCAAACTTGATAGTATAAGAAAGTTAAATGAAAAGCGTAGCGATATTAGCTAATCTAAGGCAGTGCGAACTGAGAAGGGACAAGATTTGGATCAACTACTCACAAAACTGTGTCAGAAGAACAGAAGAACACACAGAGAGCGTGGGGTGTGCGTAATGGAGTACAGTGTAGTACTACTGTATTCTCTTTAATGCCATTATGTCTTTGAATTCCGAGTCTTAAGTTTTCAATTTAATTACTGTACTGGTACAGGATTTTGAGTGGTGTAATTTGAATTGAAGGACCTCCTCAATTTAAGCCGACTGATGATGATCAAACGCCATTTGAGGGTGGGGCAGAGGCCAGTGCTCCACCACCAGTGGCTGAGGCCAGTAGGTAATAGGTATTGAGCCTATGGTCAAAATTTCAAATGTAACTACAAAAACGACATTCATTCAATTCATTCTAAACTAATTAAACAAATAATAATTACTCCCACTAATTAAACAATGGAATACTGCCGCTGCACTGCGATCGAACAGTTGAGCGACTACTGGCCTTACAACGCAAAAATATAATTGAATACGAACGTTTTCAATAGTAAATTATAAGATCTTACATCTAAATTTCACGTGTTATCATTACAAATAGGTGAACTGTTTTAATGAAAAATTTACAATCATTTATAGTTCTATAGTAGTACTCGCATTCTTATTGCCTGAAATTCTTATTACAATCATTTAATAGTACTTGCACAAACTATTGTACGTTGAATAACAATTTTTTAATATTGCAACTAACATTTTTTATTTTTCTATAATTTTAATTCAACTCCGTCTTTCCATATTAATGCAAATCCAGAAGCTACGCGGCCATGCCAACTTCACCCTCCGAGTCGTGCCACCAACATGGGTTGTGCCAACACCCATGTCAGCCGACCTGCCTGTACTTGATCAAAGTTTCAAGGGTTATGATCGAGATCCTCTAAGTAACCTTTAAGTAACGTTGTTGTTCCAATAAGTAGGGCAAGAGCGAAGTTTAGAGATGCAGTATTGAATGATTTGATTGATCAGCTTCACGATGAAGATTCGAAGAATATATATAAAGTATCTTGGATCAATTGTTCAAGAGTTTTGATATAATGATGAAATCATGAAGCACGCTATACTATTTTTTCCACTGACTTTTTTCGTGAAGTTGTGTGATCATTGTAATTTATTTCATTTTGGGATAAAGCCCATTAACTCGGTTATGTTGGCGTTGGAAGAGTTTAATTTGGGCTATGCTTTATTTTAGGGTTTATAATATTTAGTTATGATTTGATTACAAATAGATTTGGTAAGATTATATAAGAAAATATTCATTTAAGATTTAGCTTGATGAATTCGGCCATATCTCCTTTTATTATAGATATTTTAGTTTGATATAGTTTTAGCTTCTTACGACTGTTATAAATCATTCCATCTTTTGATAGGAATTACCAAATCCTGTCCTCTTTTTGTTTTGTGTTGATCGAACTATACCCTATAAATAAAATACGGAGGTCATCCACGAATTTTACACACTTTTTTTATCAATCATATATTCATACTTTTAGTTATTAATCTTTGTTTGCGAGGGTTCCATTATTACCTAATTCCGCATGTTAGTTAAGTTAGCAATATCCTTCAAATTTGTGATCGAATCTTGCGGGCCTTATTAGTGAGCGATTTGTGCAACTAGTGCTTGGTTCATGCGAATTAATCTTTCGTGAAGTTCTTAAAGTTGTCTTACACCGAAGGTTCATTTGTGTTGTAACTTGAAAGACAGTGCTACAGATCCTTTGATATCGGGTAATTCTCAAAATACCACAATCCAGGGTTTTCGCAAGGAGACTCGTAATATGTGTCTATGGAAAGACGATTTTTTTCCAAAATTTTGCCTTATTGTTAAATCTCAATAGTACTCATTAAATTGAAATAGTTAATTGATAATAAAATATTTTTCATCAATTAGAATTAGAAATAGAAGTGACAAAGAAAATTTTAATCATACACTATTTCAAGAAATTATTTTACAACATTTTAAAACACGAACAAGAGTCCGTCTCTTGAAAGGCGGTCTTTCCATAAGTTATGGAAAGACCAAGGTTTAAAGTGTAAACTAAAAGAAATGAACATAAAATTTTTGGGTTGCATGAACCGGGTTATAAATTTTATAACTACTACATGTTGCATACTAAAATTTTATTACTGCAACCAAGACCTTTCACCTTTTATTATTTTAATTAAACCCGTCTTTCCATAAGTCTATGAAAAGACCGTCTTTCCCAAGATTTTGCCCACGAACAAACAATACCACATTTCAATAAAATAAAAACATACACTATTTTTAAAATATGAAATTTAATACTAAAACTAATATTTTTAATAAATAAAAAAACTATAAATGCCAAAGATGTATTTTTCATACTCGAATATTTAAAAATGTAATGAATCTAAATATATATAAAAATTATTATTTAATATTATTTGAAGAGCATGAAGTCTGCTTCAGGTTAACTAACCGTTAAGAGGGATCATTTTATTAATGATATAACTAATCGGGTGATTTGATATTTGTTTACAAATGCTGCAACAAAGTTTCTATAACTTTGAAAAACTATTAAAATGTATCACAAGTTATAAATAATTATAACTTAACCTAAAAATTATTGAAGTGAGGTTTTTCATGATTGGTATAATTGTTAGTTGATTTAATTAGCACAAAGTTTCGTTTAATTAGCATAAAGTCTCCCGTTAGCTCGACTGGCGATTATACCAATCATAAAAATACCTTATTTTAAAAATAATTTTTAAGGTAGAAATGTAATTATTTATCTCTTCAAATTTTATTTTGTAGAGTTTTCTGATTATAAGTACATTGCTGAAATTAAAAAATAAACATCAAATTACACTATTAATCACACTAATTATAAATAGATCCATCTAACAATTAGTCCGTCTAAAATAAAATTTATGTTACTTGAATTCAACTAATGATGTATAAAATAAAAATAATAAAGAAACAAATATGAAATGATAGCGTCTCGTATTAGACCGCATAAATCAACCATGGCTAATCTCTTTCCTATAAATATTAATGTCAAAATATAATTATTTATGTTTTAAAATATATTTTTTAAAAATAAGTTCACCTGATAAACCAACTAGTGGTTATACCAATCATTACCGATTTCGTTTCAATAACTTTTAGGATTAAATTATAAATTTATTTATACATTTCAATATATTTTTAAAGAAAATCCAGGTTATTAGAATTTCATTGCAATAAATAAAAACAAAATTTAAATCACTCCACTAGTAACATCGATTATAAAATGACCCAAGCTAAGATTAATCAGTCGAAATCAAGACCTTGTGATTTCAAAATATTTAAAATTATGAAAATCAATTTTCGATATATGGAAAAAAAAGAAGGTCTATTGTTAGAGGTTAGACCAATCATAAAAAAAAAACTCATTTAATCCATTTTTAAGGTTGGATCATGAAATCAAGACCTTGTGATTTCAAAATATTTAAAATTATGAAAATCAATTTTCAATATATGGAAAAAAAAAGAAGGTCTATTGTTAGAGGTTAGACCAATCATAAAAAAAAAACTCATTTAATCCATTTTTAAGGTTGGATCATAATTATTTATATGTTGATATTTATGAGAAAATATTTTTATATTTATAAGTACTTCATTGCAAAAATGAAAATAAATATCAAATTACCCATTGATCATACTAATTATAAAATGACCATTTCTAATAATTAATCGATTTATAGATTTCGAGTGAAATAATCGAACTCTAATATTAACCAATATGCTAAGTTAAAATATAGTTAAATTATTATTTTGATATTATATAAATTCAACCGATGATATATAAACCTTAAACCTTAATTTCTTCTAATTTACACTTTAAACCTTGGTCTTTCCATAACTTATGGAAAGACCGTCTTTCAAGAGACGGACTCTAAAACAAATTAAAGAAATATAAATAATGAAAAAATAGATAAGGTTTAAGTGGGCCGTTAGCTACAGTAGACATCAAATACCACGTGTTACAACTGTAACCACGCATTTTGTTAACACTAAACTGAATTGCGTTACATTAAATTCTTTTTTTGGTTTTATATGCCATTTTGGTTTATTCAACGTGAGTGCAAAGACAATTTTTAAAGTGGAAATTTATTTTACGTCAAGTATCACGGACAACGGTAAACTCACACACACATATATATATTCAACGTGAGCATTTCATATCCAACATGTAACGTAAAGAAAACGCGCTTCCGAATTAATTTTAATGAGTGTAGACTCATCAGAATTAAAATTACGATACAAATGATCTTTTTAGATTATTTAACCGTTAAATGTGATTGTTTTATGAGGCCGTCTCTTGAAAGACGGTCTTTCCATAAGTTATGGAAAGACCAAGGTTTAAAGTGTAAATTAGAAGAAATTAAGATAAAATTTTTGGGTTGCATGAACCGGGTTATAAATTTTATAACTACTACATGTTTCATACTAAAACTTTGATATTGCAACTAAGACCTTTTACCTTTTATTATTCTAATCAAACCCCGTCTTTCCATAAGCCTATGGAAAGACCGTCTTTCCCAAGACTTTGCCTTGTTTTATTATTAATATAATAAATTAATTTTTAATTATAATTATTGTAATGAGATTATCTTTTAGATTGTTTTTATATATTAATATTAGGCAAAGTCTTGGGAAAGACGATCTTTCCATAAGCTTATGAAAAGACGGGGTTTAATTCGAATAATAAAAGGTAAAAGGTTTTAGTTGCAACATTAAAAATTTAATATGCAACATGTAGTAGTTATAAAATTTATAACCCGGTTCATGCAACCCTAAAATTTTATCTTAATTTATTCTAATTTACACTTTAAACCTTGGTTTGTCCATGACTTATGGAAAGACCGTCTTTCGAGAGACGCATTCTTAATATTATGACATATGAATTGTAAGTTTATCACAATTTATCATAGGCAAAGTCTTGGGAAAGACGGTCTTTCCATAGGCTTATGGAAAGACGGGGTTTAAGTAGAATAATAAAAGGTAAAATGTCTTAGTTGCAATATTAAAATTTTAGTATGCAACATATAGTAGTTATAAAATTTATAACCCGGTTCATGCAACCCAAAAAATTTATCTCCATTTCTTCTAATTTACACTTTAAACCTTAGTCTTTCCATAACTTATGGAAAGACCGTCTTTCAAGAGACGGACTCATTATTATAATATAATAATTAAATAATATTAATAATTTACTGATTTGTTGTTGAGTCCATGTTTTGAAAGATGGTCTTTCCATAAGCCATGGAAAAACCAACGTTTAAACGGTAAATTAGAAGAAATGAAGATAAAATTCCCGGGTTGCATAAATTGGATTATAAACTTTATAACTATTACACGTTGCATAATAAATTTTTAATGTTGCAACTAACCCCTTTCAACTTTTATTATTCTAATTAAACTCTGTCGTTCCCAAAATTACGGGGTTTAATTTGAATAATAAAAGGTAAAAGGTATTAGTTGCAACATTAAAAATTTAGTATGCAACATGTAGTAGTTATAAAATTTATAACCCGGTTCATGAAATCCAAAAATTTTATCTTCATTTCTTCTAATTTACACTTTAAACCTTGGTTTTTCCATTACTTATGGAAAGATCGTCTTTCAAGAGACGCACTCAAATTTGCCTTTGTTGAATAAAATATTTACAGATATTAGTAGGTAGAGTCTGTCTCTTGAAATACGGTTTTTCCATAAGTCATCGAAAGACCAGGGTTTAAAGTACATGAAAGATGGTCTTTCCATAAGCCATCGAAAGACCAAGGTTTAAAGTACATGAAAGACGGTCTTTCCATAAGCTATCGAAAGACCAAGGTTTAAAGTACAAATTAGAAGAAATTAAGATAAAATTTTCTGATTGCATAGATTGGGTTACAAACTTTATAACTACTACCGGTTGCATAATAAATTTTTAATATGGCAACTAAGACCTTCTACCTTTTATAATTTTAATTAAACTCCGTCTTTCTATAAGCCTATAGAAAGACGGTCTTTCCAAAACTTTACCCTAGTAATTAGGGTATATAAATTTTTTTTTTAACAAAGTGAAATGAGTAGTGAATGCAGCAGTAAAAAGTAAACAAAAACAAACAGAGTGAAAGCAGTGTGAAATGAGAGAGCGGATAAGATCATAAGAGAATTTATTATGTACAGAGAAGAAAAGAAGATGAGGTGATGGCAGGATCAGAGAAAGCATTGATTTTAATCCCAATATCCACACACACAAACACACACTAGTATGAGAAACAAGCAATGTGACAAGTTAACCACAGATTAGAACCCGGGTTAAAACCACCCCCCGAGTGGTTAAGAAGCACCACCACATAACATAGCCTCCCAATCCCTTCTTCATCAACCCCGCAAGCTAAACCCAATTCTCTCCAAAATTTTCACCTTCTCCAATGGCTTCCTTCAATTTTCATTTGCTACAGTCAGTTTCTCAACAGTGATATCCCTCTCTGTTAACTCCGATGGATGGAAGATAAAGCTGCATCTCCTTCCTACAAAACCCTAGCCATTTTCCTAATCCTCCATCCTTAAATCTCTTTAACAATCTTCTCCTCCTTCTTCTTTATTGACAACTTACATGTTTCAGATATGGAGATAAGCACAAACACAACCACCGTAACTGCTTCCGTTAAGACACCAGAGGCCGAGAACGAGACCCCTTCCCGGATCCAGACCACCAAGGTTTCCAGCTTCTCCAATGGAGTTCTCAAGCGCCACCTGCCGCTCCACCAGTATAGCCACCTCCACTCCTTCAACAAAATCCACCATCCGCCGCCGGCGGTGGTGACTTACAAGGAATGTCTCAAGAACCACGCCGCCAGCTTGGGCGGCCACGCGGTGGACGGCTGCGGGGAGTTCATGCCGTCCCCTACCGCCACCGCTACTGACCCCACCTCTCTAAAATGCGCCGCCTGCGGCTGCCACCGCAATTTCCACCGCCGGGAGCCGGAAGAAACCTTGCCACCACCAGCGGTTACCCCAGCTCTAGAGTACCAGCCCCACCACCGCCACCACCCTCCGCCGCCGGTGGCGGCGCCAGCTAACCGTAGCAGCGGCGGTCACAGCAGCCCCAGCTCTCCATCTCCGCCGCCGATCTCCTCCTCCTACTACCCATCCGCTCCACACATGCTGCTCGCGCTCAGCGCCGGACTCTCCGCACCGCCGGCGGAAACCAACATCCCTATAACCCCCACCGCCGCTAATCCAACCGGGCTCTCCGGGAACCAGAACGGCCGGAAGAGATTCCGGACAAAATTCACCCAAGATCAGAAGGAGAAAATGCAGGAGTTCGCTGATAGAGTTGGGTGGAGGGTTCAGAAGCGGGACGAGCACCTGATCGGAGAATTCTGCAACTCAATCGGGGTTGACAAAAGCGTGCTTAAAGTCTGGATGCATAACAACAAGAATCATTTAGGCAAAAGGGATCCTTCTAACAGCACCCCAGGCTCCGGCGCCGGCACCGCCAGCTTCACTCCGGTATCCGCGACATCGGAGCACGGCGACAATAACGGTAACGGAAACGGAATTGAGTTCACGATCCACTACCACCATAACCTTGAAAACAGCAGTGACAGGAAGAACGGCATCCACCCTCACGAGCTCGGTCATCATCAAATTCACCATCGCGATAGCGTCGTTGTCACTAACGGTAACGGTAACGGGTCGTCCTGCTCTTCTTAATCTTTTGCTGGTAGATTACCGATGGTTGAATAAGAGATTTAATTAGATAGCGATGATGGGAGGGAAAGAGATAAACCGTGCTATTATTTAGTAGCTGCTTTCATTAGTTCTTGTTGTTAATTCCATGTTTTTAAAATCTAGCTTATGCCATTTAGCATAAATTGGAGGGGTATTGTTCATTCAGTGTCGAATTAATTTCTTCCTCCCTTTCAATTTTCTGGGAAAATCTATGAAGTCCGTTATCTAGTTGACGGCGTTTATTTCTGCAACTTGGACTCGGAAATGACATTTGGTTCCTTGTTATCATATCTGCATAGCTCATGTCCTATTTTAAGTAGCAGAAAGTGGAGTCCCATGTAGTATGGCAAACTGGGGCGCAGGTTCTTGCAATTACAACTACTATTCACTAACACTATCTTGTTTAATTTCTGGATTAGTTAGGAATTAAAGTTATTGTGAGGAATAACATAATGTTCTTATCTTGGGTGAAGTGATTAGATTCTGGTGGATAAAAAGGTGAGGGTTGAAAATGAGCGGTTTGGGGTTGCCGCAAATCTAATCATCCGCTGGATAATTGCGGCTTATAATATTCTTATTACAGTAAGCCTTAAGCTTAAGGTTTAATTAAGGACTACTCAACCAGTTAAGGTGGGGTGGGGTTGCTTTAAGACAAGATTAAGAATGATTGGTTTTGTTGGATTTAGGGGGCATAATGGTTGTTGGGGTGATTAAATCACATTGTAAGTACGTACTTAGATTATGTTTCTTTCCTTTTAAGGTAAGCACTCTCTAATTTCGGACTAATTGCTTTTAATAATATTAAATACGATGATGACGTGAGCAGAGTGTCTTATCTACCAACTTCTGGGCGTGGGTGGTTAGGAGGTTTTGGTCATTTAATCTTGTTTTCTCGAAGGGCGCACCCCTTTTTGTGTCCGAATCACAAACTTCTAGGATTATTAATTATCTCCTTTTTAAAATTTTATTTTTTGCCTTTTCAGTAAATAAAAGGAAAGAAAAGATTGATTTGTTATTTTGTTTGCAAACTTATTGACGGATTTGTTGAGCAGCGATCGTTTTCAAAAGCTTATTTGTGGCCCTGTGGTCCCGGCCTCTATTATTAAGCTTATCGAAATTCGAAGATCTGTTTTAGAATTAAAGGCCAAAATGATGGATTTGATATTTGATGCTGCCAGCCCATAAGCTTGCCAGGCTTTTAGCTGACTAATAATTACGCCGAATGTAGTGTTATACTCCATCAGTCTGAAATTAATGCTCCTTTCACAAAATATAAATAAAATTCACATTTTCTTGAAAAATAATTGGTTGAATTTGGTACCGTCGAGTTCAAAGGTATTAATTTTGTATTTTTCTGGGGAAAAAAAAGTAGCTTTAAGGTTTTATTTCTCCCCCTCTAAATGAGATATTCCCTCCGTCACAATTAGATTTGCACTCTTATTTTTCTGCAAGTCGTTCAAGGTATATGTTTGACCGTTAACATGTTTATTTACGTATAATAATAAAAAATAAGAATTTAATATATAATTATTACGATGAATTGAACAATATCATATGCGTTAATATTGATGCTCATATAACTATTTAAATATGTGCTCAAATTTTGATAGAGAATAATGTCAAAAAAATAAGAGTGTAAATTTAACCTGGACGGAAAGAGTAGTTTATATGAATTGTAATTTTAATGGTTAATTTGAAAAAAAATTATAATAGCTTTGATCCACCTATATAAAATTTCTAATGCTGCCCTTGAGAGCCCTATCACTTTTCTGCCCGGACAAATTGAAGGATTGAGATAAGTTCATCAAATTTCGACCATGAATAAGGAATTAGAAAATTGAAAATGTAACATTAATGGAGTAAAATCAGTAAATAGTTATAAATAAAGGAGGGAACTGTAGTTGGATTTTTTAAAAAAGTTGAAAGGGTAGAGACGTTGATGGGGCAGGAAGATGTGTTTGGTGGAAAGAATCACAATTTGGAAGCGAGTTGTCATGGACGTGAACGTGATAACGATTTCAGAATCAACCGGACCAAACTTAATTGCCATGCCCAACCCTTTTCTTTGACTTGTTTTCTTTCCGTTTTCAATGTAGAAAATAAAATATGTAAAAACATGATCCAACAGATTAAGATCAACATTTTCATGGGAGACTATGCTATGGGTCGTTTGGTTCAGGCGTGAATTAAATTGTAATTTCTATTTTATGCAAAGTTATTTTCATGTTTAAAATGTTAGGATAGGTACAAAATGTGTTTGGTTATGCATGTAGGAATTTGTATTTTCTAATGATTTATTTTTCGACATGTTGTTTGGTTGACTTCATTTACTTTATGTGAAATCCACCGAGCGCGTGGATGTATTGACATTCGTGGGATAATGAATGCATATTAAAAAAGTTGAGGAGTTATAATCGATCGAGAGGTACTCGGTAAGATACTTCTCACGTTATGTGGGAATTCCAAATCCCCCCATTTTTACTATATTTCGTAAACCAAGCAACCCCTACCCATCCTAAAATACTATAAATTTATAATTATCGCATCTCTTACTCCATAACAAACTACTCCCGTGCAGTATAAACTATAATTCCTCACTATCTCTCCTAAAATATGCGTACTAAACGGGCTTTCGGGTTCAATTTGTACTCAAGTTCAGTCCATCTAGACAACGTTGCACACTTTCTAATTTTCAAAAATATTCTATAAACAAACTTACTTGATTGCCCTAATAATTATTTTCCAATAAATAGTGATTACCAACCTAAATTGTGATCATTTCAACCTTCATTATTTAGTCGAATACCTTTGATTTCCTTCACCATGAACTCATTTTCTGCCGCAAATATTCTTTTCCACCACCACCCTTCACCAGAAAATCACAAGGTCACGTTCTTCTTCACCATCATTTTCTTTCGCTTTCTATTTCAATTATCCCCCAATTTTGCCCTTTCAGTGATCCATTTCCTCCTAATTTCCAAGTAATTATGCATCAATGAGATTCTTGTTAATTTTTCCATACCTTCGAGCCACTGGATGGTTGATTCACCGTTGCAATTTATCGCGGTCAACTACCACCAGCATTACCTCCGCGTCTCCGTTGCTAGATCTTGACTCATCTTCTCCCGTCATCGTTGAGGATTTGCATATTTAGCGTGATAGGTGATGTTGGTAGATGGATATAGGGTGGAAGAAGGTCGTGACATACGACTAAAACACGTGAGTTTCTGAAAAGGTGTTTTAGTCATTTTAAGGGGTTTGAAATATTCTCTTTCAGTTTCCCCCTTTGCAGTTTGTGCTGGTTAGAGGTGTTCAAATGCGGGTACCGCCCGCATGTGCAGGCAGTTAAAAATGCGGCTCGTGGCTCGGCCCGGAAGAACATAGTACCCACAATACGAATTGTTTGGGGCAGGTAGCAGGGTACCCGTTGGCCCATTTAAAATTGATGTTTTTGAGATAATTATTATTTCTTTATGTATTGGTGCAAGAAAAATGACTTTACAATGATAGTAATTTAGTTTAACGATTGAATTCCCGTGACATTTTTCTGTACAAATAATTATCACTTTTTATCATTAAAAAAATTCATCACATAATGATCACTAAGAGCAACAAGTCCTTAATCATCAATATCATTCCCTAGTTTGGATGAACATAACAAAGTATGTTGAAATGACGAGAATACGATTACTGTGTTAGTAAATTTTAATTTAGTGGAGACCTTATTAAAGTTTGATACTCCCTCTGTCCCATCCTATTGTGCAGAAAATATTTTCACTGTTTACAATTAACATATTTGACTATAAATATGTGTACTTACGGACAATAATGACACACAAATTTGACATTTAGAAACTGCATGTTACGACGAATCTAACCATATCTCATGCGATAAAATTATTGTTCATATACCTATTCAAATATGTGGTCAAAGTTTGACATCTTTGACCAAAAAAAGATTCTGTGCAGAATAGGTTGTGACGGACGGAGTAAGAAATTTGTGATGGAAAATCAAATATTTTTTTATCAACTTGACCTGCTGGCTACTGATAGAATAAGGTTGTGACCGGAGTTATAATTAAGTATTCGAGGCTGAAAGGGAAGTGATGGAACTTAGAAGAAACGATTGAGAATTCATAGTTAAAAGATAATGCTTGAAAATCCAGCACTTAAATATTATGTAAATTCGCATTATTAATAATTAATAGAGTTAAGTGCCCATATGAAATTATGTTTTGGTCAAAAGTGTCAATATAACCCTGTAAAGTTTGAATGTGCGATTATAATCCTATTGTTTACTCGAAAGTGCCAATATAACCTTGGAAATCTTAATTTGGCCAGAATTCTACAAATTGACTATTATACCCTACTTTAAAAATATAAAAATTCAGAAAATGAAAGGATAGTTATACCCATTTTCTTCTTCTTCTTCTTATTATACCTCTGCTCCTGTTTTTCATTTTTCTCTATTTTACAAAATTTCCTAAAAATTTCCTGCTACATCTCTTCGACCTTCTTCGTTTGCTTCTTCTTCTTAGTCAACATTGCCGCCGCACCCACTACTGGGAGAACCCCACATAGGCACCAATATTTTCACCCCATAGACACCGGTATTTTGAGAATTTTCATACCGGCGCCTAAGTGACCCGGTGCAAAAGATATAGTTGCATAGGCACTGGTAAGTTGTATCGGTGCTAGAATATATTCCACCACTGATACATTTACCGGTGCCTATGCATTAAATACCGGTGCTAGTAAATAAGAGATCAATTAAAAAAAATCCGGACAGTGAGAATAAACACACTGGTCGGAATATGAAACCCAGAACAGTGAAGGTGAGGTCGGATCTAAGCTGGACCGACAATTTTGGTGGAGCTCGCAACTCCGTCCAGCGACTAGAGCACGGAGAGATGGTGTCGAGAATGGTGCGCCAAGGGGAGGTGGAGTCGGAGCTGGTCCGGGAGATGGAGTCGGGGAGGCATCAAAGCGGTGTCGAAGCGGAGGAGTCAGGGAGATGGAATCGGAGATGGCCCGGGAGATAGAGTCGGGGAGGCGTCGAAGGGGCATCGAAGGGGCGTCGGCGGCGAAGAGGGAGAGGTGGTGGAGGATGATGGAGAAGATGGAGAGGAAGTAGAGGCATGATAATGAGAGGGAAATAAGGGTGAGTAGGTTTAGGGTTTCAGATTTAGTTTATATATGCAAATTTTTAATGGCTGAGATTCAATCAACAAAAAAAAATCAATGGTTCAGATGAAACCAAGTTGAGTTTTTTTTAAGTGTTGAGTACCGTAACGGTGCCAAAAATGCTCATGTCGGTGCCTAAGAAATCGAAACGCGGCTGCTTAGGGCTACTTTGAATGATTTGTTTTATAAAAAAAAATTGAACCCAAGAGAAATATTGGAAAATTTTCTAAGTGTTGAGCACCGGTACAAATACCGGTGCCTAAATATACAAAATACAACTGCTTACGGCTGGTTTGAATGGTTTTTTTTTAAAAAAAATTGAACCCAAGAGCAACCCCAAGAAATATTTTCAAAGTATTGAGCACCGGTACACATACTGGTGCCCAAAATTCTCACACCAGTGCCTAAATATACAAAAAGCAACTACTTATAGCTGCTTTGAATGATTAAAATTTGTTTTATTGAATTCGGGAGCAAATCCAAGAATTTTTTTTCTAAGTATTGAGTACCGGTGCACATACTGGTTCCTAAGTAACTGATACCAGTGCTTATTCCAAAATTTTAAAATTTTAAAAAGTCTCTACAAAATTTGGAATTAAAATTTAAAAAATTCATCATCCCGCCATAACACAGCACCGGTATGAATGAAAAACATTGCCAGTGCTAGTATTATTTGATCTCTAAGTTAACTTTTTACTTTTTACTATTAGGTCCATAGAAGAAATTTGGAGGCAGCGAATCACAAAATTGAAGACACCAAAATGCAATTAAATAAGAGATGATTGCGTCTTTAAAATTCGAGGTACAATGGGTGAACGAAAGCGCCTCTAACATATTTTTGGAAAATTACGCTATGGCCCAAAAATTTGTTACGACATTATCCTTATGTCCAAAATATACGAATTTTGTTATTCTTGCATAAATATAGAAATAGAAAATAATTTTGATGAAACTACATATTGTATAGTAACCTAGAGTTGATTACTAATAAGGTAGAAAGAGAAATCAGAAAAGATTATGGATATGTTCTTGTGCCCAATTATTTATAAATATTTCATTCCGGCCTTGAAAAATACAATGAGGGTGTATAGGGTTGCATCGCATTTGAGCGGATTCCAATTTGGAGTTACGAGTAAAGTTTTTACTTTTTGCACTTAGGTTCCTCCAAGAAAGTTTGAGTCGTCGAATCATGAAATTGGCGGAACCAAAATGTAATTCAATAATATATGATCGCAACTTTGCAATTTGGGTATGTATGGCTGTATGAGTGTCTCGAAAGTCAACATTGATTACTTCTATAAACTCTTAGAAAACTATATTGTGGCCCAAAATTGTGTTACCCCATTACTCATTGCTCCAAAATACATGAATTTTTTATATTATTTCCTAAACATAAGTATATAAAATAAATTATTTTTTGGCAAATTATTGAAAAATGCTAGTATATGTTTTAGAGTGACTTATAGTTGATTACTTGGAAGTTACAAAGTGAAATCGGAAATGATTATAGATATGTTCTTGTGCTCGATTTTTTATAAATATTCCTTACATGCATGGAAAATACAATGGGGGTGTATAGGGTAGGATCATGTTCGAGCAGAATTATTGTTTGGAGTTACTAGTAAAGTTTTTACTTGGGTAATATGCAGATATAACCCTATATAATTGAGAAAGTGCAGATATAACCCTGAGATCATTTTTAGTGCAAATATAACCCTATATATACATGTTATGTGCAAATATAATATTTTCAGCTAGTTTGATGCCGAAATACGATGAAATGTCCAATTTACCCCTGACGGTTTTTATAATAAAAAATAACAAATACCACCATTTATGAATTGACAACATTACCCCCTGTTCATTAATAACCCATTTTTGTCTTGCACGTGAATTATTCTCAAGACTCTGCTTGGTCATGCAAATACGACCTTTATTACCCCCAAGATGAAATAAAGGTCGTGCAGATATTACCCCCACGATGAAATAAAAGTTTTCTTTGCACGAAATAAAGGTCGTATCTGCATGACCAAGTAAAGTCTTG
Source organism: Rubia yunnanensis (assembly GCA_037428765.1). Lineage (NCBI taxonomy): Eukaryota > Viridiplantae > Streptophyta > Magnoliopsida > Gentianales > Rubiaceae > Rubia > Rubia yunnanensis. The sequence continues at coordinate 7,085,797 of CM075069.1, forward strand.
AGAATAATTAATGTTCAAGACAAAAATGGGGTATTAATGAACATGGGGTAATATTGTCAATTCACAAATGGTGGTTTTTGTTTTTTATTATAAAAATTATCAGGGGTAAATTGGACATTTCATCGTATTCCGGCCTCAAACCGGCTGAAAAGATTATATTTGCACATAACCTGTATATATAGGGTTATATTTGCACTTTCAATTAGTGCATGGTTATATCTACACTTTCGTCAACTATGTAGAGTTATATCTGCACTTTCAGTTCTGAATTACTAGGGATGGTAGATCCGATGGCCTTCAGGAGGCGGGGATCGACTGTTTGCCTAATTGAGGCAGTGTCTTTCTCTATGAGCTGCACCACCACCTACTCTTCCATCGCCGCCAACTTCTGTTTCCTATCTTCCTCCTTCGCTTCCATCTCGAATATTCTCCTCTCTGTATAAGGAAGAATTAAATTTAAAGCAAATATACTTTCTTTATATCAATCTAACATCGCTTGCGAGCTGCGACGGGAGGAAATCCAGATTTCGGCAGCAGTGCGTCGGAAGTGGTGCTGGATGGGGTTAGAAGATGAAGAAGAATCCTAGGGGCAGTCATGTTATTAAATATTTAGTTATTACACTAGGGTATTTTAGTCTTTTTGTATTTGGTCAATGCCGAAAAATACCCAGTCAACGCTAGAATATTGCCAAAAGGTTTTATCGGCAATTATGATGCAAAAGATAGGGTTATAATCGCACTTTTGAACTTTATAGGGTTATATTGGCACTTTTGACCAATACATATGGTTATATCTGTATGTTACACTAATTAATATTACATAGATACAGACAATTGAGAATTGAGAGTGGATATGTAGAAAAATATTATTTAAAATTAAAATTAATGAAATATATTTTAATTTTACTGGGTATTCCGGTTACCCGGAAATCGTATTTTGTGGTCCTGACCCGTTAAAATGTAAAATTTTTGGGCCGGGTACCCCGCCCTAAAAATGAAAGGGTACCCATTTGTTTTATACCGGACCAGTAGATGCACGGGCCGAGTATTGTGGATCGGATATTTTTGAACACCCCTAATGCTGGTACATAGGGAGTATAGATCTACACAGCCTGAATCTGTTACACTATTGTTGGCAATTGAAAATTGACATATGAATTTTTGACCAGTGAAATAAATGAATGAAACTGAATGGAAAGAAGGAAAGGTAAACTAAATGAATTAATTTAATCTATTCTTTACTAAAATTAAAAAATATCAATAATAAAGAAATACATAAAAGAGTCTGTCTTTTGAAAGATTGTCTTTTCATAAGTCATGGAAAGACCAAGATTTAAACTGCAAATTTGAAGAAATGAAGATAAAATTTTTGGGTTGCATTAATCAGGTCTTAAACTTTATAACTATTTCACGTTGCACAATAAACTTTTAATATTGCAACTAAAATATTTTACCTTTTTATTATTATAACAAAATCTCGAATTTCCATAAGTCTTTGAAAAGAAATTCTTTCCCAAGCCTTTACCTAGTAAATATATCGATAAAAAAATAATTGAGAAGTGATTTGACAAGGAGGAGTTTCTCCCCGCATCTTATGGTTTTAATAAAAATTAAAGGCTAAATTATTTTTTTAGTCCCTTATAGAGTATCTTATACCATGTTTTGGTCCCTGTTTGCAAATCAACCCTTAGACGGTAGTACCCAACAAATTCAAAACAATTTGTTTGGTCCCCAAAGGTAGTTTTCAGGGAAAGTCAATGGTAAAATTGGTCAAAATATGTAAAATGGTCATTATACCCCTGAATTTTAAAAAATAAAAACTAAAAACAAAAGCTTCGTTTCACCACCGCCTTCCGTTGCCGCTGCCGCCACCGAGGAGCTCTTCCACCTCCGAGCTTCTTCCACTCCGACAGTTTCACCACCACCTTCTCCGCCGCCGAGGAGCTTATTCCGCCGTCTTCTTCGCTCATCTTCTCCGCCACCGAGGAACTTCTTCCGCCGTCTTCTTCGCTCATTATCTTCGTTTGTGGAAACTGAAGGTGAAAAGCGGCGGAGGAAGAAGGAGGCCAAAGTATATAAAATTGGGTCCCTTATGGTTACGTCGATCGGGCTACGATGCGGGAACGGTTGAGCGGTGGTGCAGTGAAGTATAGTCAATGGGCGTGGGAGGAGGTAGGGTTTCGGCGAGGGGTCTTGGAGGATTGGGAAATTAGGGTTTTAAGGAGTGATCGGAAGAACGCCATGGATGGTGGAGCATCGTACAAGAGTTGTGGGAAATGCGGCGGCAGCAGCAAAAAACTAAAGAAAAAGAAAATTTAAAATTAGAAAATTTTAATTGAAAATGTTTTTTAATTAGTAAAATTACCATTATACCCCTGACTATACCGAATATCACTTAGGCTTGCCTGAAAATCACCTATGGGGACCAAAACATATCGTTTTGAATTTGTGGGGTACTGTTAAAGGGTAGATTTGCAAACGAGAATCAAAACATGGTATAAGATACTTTGTAGGGGACTAAAACAATAATTTAGTCAAAATAAAATTCCAAACATGGAAAAACGAAAGCGCGGGATGCAAGCAGCGACTTTAGTTTTAGGAGGACCACGTTACCCCATCATCCACGCTCAAAAAAGAGCAAAACTTTATGGCTGTTTCCACTTTGGTCCCCGCAACAACTTGGCATATTGACAACAGTCTCATATTGTTATTTTTTAATGAATTTTGCAAATGATTAATTACTTAATTTTCATGATTTTCTTAATTTTTATATTCTGAAGAAAGTAAAAGTACACTGCCTCCTTCCAATTAAAATTATCTATTTAATTTTTATTAATTTAATTTATTGATTTTTAGTTTGTAATATCTTTATAAATATGTAAAAATTATTTTTTTTAAACGATAAATTAAAAGCATTCATTAAAATGAAATAAAATTACCAGTTTAACTTATAATAATCATAGTAAGCTACTTGGAGCCAACTTGGAAATGAGATTGCTTTTGACCCTATAATTTAGGTAGACTAATATGACAATACACATATCTTAAAAAGAGAGGCATTTTTTATTCGTGTGAAGTAAATGAATTACAAATAGCTCAATCTAATAATATTTTTCTTCATACAAAAATAATAACTTAAATAATCCATTGCTTAATTAATTGTTATTTTCAGCAAGTTTCAAATCATATCGATTTTCTTAAACTGACTAATATAAAAATTCCGCTATTTATTTGGGAGGAAAAAACACCACTTATTCTGCCATTTTAATTGGTATAGAAGGAGTAATAATTATTCCGGTTATGGTAATAGAAACGCCCATAGGCCATAACTATTTACTGTCGTTAACGTTTGCACTAGGCAACCCATATTATCATTACAAAGTGGTCCTCTGAATTCAACATTCGGAGATCTAGGAAAACAACTCTACGTTGAACATTTATGCTAGCTGTGGATCGCAAATTATGTCACGGAATTGCAATAATGAACGCATGTTTTTAAATTTTCATTTGGAGTTTTTATTTACTTTTATGAAGCACACTAACAACGGAGTAGAAATTATCATTAAGGAATGAAACATTGGAAAGCAATCCTGATTAGAGATCGATGTTTCAATTTTGTCTGAAATGACACAATTTAATGACTAATCCGTCACATTAAAAAAAAACATCTATCTTTCAAAGACGCTGGGAAGACGTCCAACGGCGATTACAATGAGTGGAATTGGCATTCAACATAACTACCCTCTGACAATAACTATCATATTGCAAGGATATCTAAATTAAATGCCAACCAAATTGATCGTCTATACTGTTACAGATAAGAGATCAATAAAAAAGTGTAACATCGCCATTAGGAATATTAACTTGCTTCCCACGAAAATCATGACCACTTGGCAAAGAGGAGCGCATTACGCATCAATATTACTGTGCCAAATAGGGATCTTCTACAACTGTAACACCAATTGATCCAACCACGATCTATGTCGTCCAAACTGTAAACACCTTAAAAAACACAGATCTGACAAACCTAAATTAATGGAAACACAAAAAATAAAACCACAAACGAAATTGCAAACACGCGATCTATACAAGTAGATCTAGAACAATACTTCAACGTGAATAACTAAATCGAGTTATCATCATGAACACAACGATTAGGATCAGGTCGAACAACAAAACTAATTTGTTGAGACAAATCTCACACTTATTCAATTACACGAAAATATGAAAAAAGATAAAAGAAGAAGAGCTACGCATGAAAGGGTTTGCGGCAGTCGACAGGGAGGGTTTAAGTTATTTGTAAATTACTAGTTAGGTAACACCGCGTGTTGTGCAGTGAACTTGATAACAAATTATAGAAATACTATAGGAATGTTGCTTCAATATAGGAATGTTAAAAGAGCTGTAATAGAAGCTACAAATGTACCAAGTTTACATGTAATTGAACCTCATAATTAACTCGAGCTACCAACTAAAGCAACGTGCCATTCTCATGTAGGAATAGGTAAACATTTCACAGTAGAAGGTACCGATGACATTTTAATAAGCATTGTTTACGTATCTTATTACATAATTAGAATATTCCAAACTATAAACGCATGCGTGTTACCTACATGTTTTTAGCGATCCAAGTTTGCAAAAGAGATGTTACAAGGAAATGGAGCCAAAGTGAGTTGTCCAATATACCCTGGACGACCATTGTGTCAACCAAGGGGTTTGGAGGATTTCTTTTTTATATGTATATATATATATATTATTATTATATTTTACCGGGAGATAATATATAATAATAATGTAAGATAAGAAGAAAGAGTAGAAGAAACTGTGCAAGAATAGATGAAAGGAAAAAAGGAACCCAATAGAGTAGGGCTAACTTTAGAGTGAACAATACCATTTCCAGATTTTTTTGGAAAGGGTTTGGATGGAACCCTGTCCACTCGAACCCTGTCCACTCGAATCTCTCCACTCGAACCCTCTCCACCTGAACCATCTCCACTTGAACCATCTCCACTTGAACCATCTCCACTCGAACCTCTTCACTTGAACCTCTCCACCCGAACCCTCTCCACTCGAACCTCTCCACTGAGGTGAGTGTTTGAATCGCCTTAACACGAATCAAATTAAAATGATTATATATATATATGATGCCACCAGAGAGTACCTCTTGAACCCTCCTCTTGAACCTCACCTCTCAAACCAGAGAGTACCTCTCGAACCATCCACTGGAACCTTCACCTCTTGAACCCTCCACTCGGACTCTCACATTTCGAACCCTCCACTGGATAACCAGTACCTCTCGAACCAGTACCACTCGAACCCTCCACTCGAAATCTCACCTTTCGAACCCTACACTGGGACCTTCACCTCACGAACCCTACACTGGGACCTTCACCTCTCGAACCCTCCTCTCGAACCCTCCTCTCGAACCTCATCTCTTCAACCCCTCCATTGGAACTTTTACCTCTCGAACCAGAGAGTAACTCTCGAACCCTCCTCTCGAACCTCACCTCTCCAATCCCTCCACTGGAACCTTCACCTCTCGAACTAGAGAGTACCCTCAAACCTCACCTCTCCAACCAGTACCTCTCAAACTAGTACCACTCGAACTCTCACCTTTCGAACCCTCCACTGGAACCTTAACCTCTCGAACCTCCACGGGAACCTTCATCTCTGGAATCCTCCTCTTGAACCTCACCACTCGAACTAGAGAGTACCTCTCAAACCTCCATTGAACCTTCACCTCTCGAACCCCTCCACTGGAACCTTCACCTATAGAACCAGGGGGTACCTCTCGAACCTCACCTCTTCAACCCCTCCATTGGAACCTTCACCTCTTGAACCAAAGAGTACCTCTTGAATCTCCTCTCGAACCTTACCTCTCGAACATGTACCACTCGAACCCTCCACTCGAACTCTCACCTTTCGAACCCTCCACTGGAACCTTCACCTCTTAAATCCTCCACTGGAACCTTCACCCCTCGAATCCACCTCTTGAACCTCACCACTCAAACCAGAGACTACCTCTCGAACCTCACCTCTCTAACCCTCACTCCAACCAGTACCACTCGAACCCTTCACTCAAACCCGCCACTCGAACTCCCACCTCTCGAACCATCCAATGAAACCTTCACCTCTCGAACCCACCAATGGAACCTTCACCTCTTGAACCAGTACCCCTCGAACCTCCACTCTAACCCTCCACTGGAACCATAATCTCTCATATCCTCCACTGGAACCTTCACCTCTCGAAACCACCTTGAACCTCGCCACTTGAATCATCCTCTTCAACCTCACCACTTGAACTAGAGAGTACCTCTCGAACCTTCTCTCCAACCTCACCTCTCCAACCCCTCCACTGGAACCTTCACCTCTCGAACTAGAGAGCACCTCTCGAACCTCACTTCTCCAACCAGTACCTCTCGAACCAGTACCACTGGAACCCTCCACACGAACTCTCACCTTTCGAACCCTTCACTGGAATCTTCACCTCTCGAACCCTCCAATAGAACCTTCACCTCGCGAATCCTCCTCTTGAACCTCACCACTAGAACCAGAGAGTACTTCTCGAATCCTCTCGAACCTCACCTCTCCAACCAGTACCTCTCGAACCAGTACATGTGGAACTTTCCACTCGAACTCTCACCTCTCGAACCCTCCACTCGAATTCTCACATCTCGAACCCTCCACTGGAACCTTCACCCGAATCTTCCTCTTGAACCTCACCACTCGAACTAGAAACTACCTCTTTAACCTCACCTCTCAAACCCTCCTCTCCAACTAGTACAACTCAAACTCTCACCTCTCGAACCATCCAATGAAACCTTCACCTCTTGAACCTTCCAATGGAACCAGTACCTCTCGAACCAGTACCACTCGAACCTGCACTCTAACCCCCCACTGGAACCTTCACCTCTCGAACCCTCCGTTGGAACCTTCACTTCTCAAATCCTCCTCTTGAACCTCACCACTCGAATCCTCCTCTTGAACCTCACCACTCGAACCAGAGAGTACCTATCGAACCCTCCTCTTGAACCTCACCTCTCCAACCCCTCCACTGGAGCCTTCACCTCTTGAACCAGAGAGTACCTCTCGAACCCTCCTCCCGAACCTCACCCCTGCAACCAGTACCTCTCGACTGCAACCAGTACCTCTCGAACTAGTACCACTGGAACCCTCCTCTCAAACTCTCACCTTTTTAATCCTCCACTGAAACCTTCAGCTCTCGAACCCTCCAATGGAACCTTCACCTCTCGAACCCGTATCTCTCAAGCCAGACTGGAACAGGATGGTGAGCCGCTCAAAACGACGTCATTTTGGGTATTCACCTGTCTGCACCTGTAGAAGCACATGGAAGTTGGAACTTTGAAGCATACGTAAAAGTATAAAAATGTCCCTGACGACCATTTGTGTCAACATGCTTGTAGATGCACACTCGAACCTCACCTCTCCAACCCCTCCACTGGAACCTTTACCTCTCGAACCTCACCTCTCCAACAATTACCTCTCAAACCAGTACCACTAGAGCCCTCCACTCAAACTTTCACCTTTTGAACCTTTCACTGGAACCTTCACCTCTCAAACCCTCCAATGGAACCTTTACCTCTCGAACTCGTACCTCTCGAGCTAGACTTGAACAGGATGGTGAGCCGCCCAAACGACATCGTTTTGGGCAACCACCTGTCTGCACCTGTAGAAGCACATGGAAGTTGGGACTTTGGAGCATACGTAAAAGTACAAAAATGCCCCTAACAACCATTTGTGTCAACAATCCTGTAGACGCACATGGTTGGGAAGGTGTTAACATTCCTATAGACGCACATGGTTGGCCAGGTGATGAAATTTTCATATCTGCCAAATTACTCTTCTACCCCTGACGACCATTTGTGTCAACCATAGGGTTGGGATGATTTCTATTATAGAGTGCCCTAAGATGAAAGGATATTTGTATACTCGCAATTGTTTTTTAATTGTAGGATATGAATAGCTCCGACAATGTTTCAAACCTCTTACTCCATTGTTTTTCAATTTATGACACCATAGATTTAAGTTTTTGGATTTAGCTGAAGAAAAATGAGTGGATGAAATTTGAATGTAGAAAATAAAAAGTAGAATGAGTGGATGAAATTGAAGGAATCTTGCCAAAAATAGAAAGGGTGCCAAATAAATGAAAATATCCATTTATAGTAAGTGTGCCACAAATAACAAAACAGATGGAGTACTTTTTTTTAGTAGAGTGCATATATACCCCAATTTCTTGTTTAGCGCAAATATACCTTTTAGTTTTTTGAAAGAGTATGTATACCCTCAGTTCCTTAATTGTGCACATGTATCACCGGCTTATCAAATGCCGATCTCCGACTATAGATGTATATATGCACTTTCAAAAAATAGGAAGGTGGAGGTGGAGGTGGAGGTGGAGTCAGGCGGGTCGTGGTTGGTGGAGAGGGAAAAATTGTCCTTCTCATTTAAGCCTTGGGGTAGAAGGGTATTTTAATTTTTTCAAGTGGGTCAATGGCCAAAATTTGTTAGTCAACGCCGGAATCATGGTCGAAGGATTATATTTGTACTTTCATTCAATAGTCAAGGTTGTTTTTGCACTAAAAAAACTGAGGGTTATATTTGCATTTTTTTTATATATAAGATTATATTTGCATATTACCCATTCTTCTAATTGGAATAGTAAAAAGTTAGAAGATTTCTCCTAGCTGTGCCTGGAGAACATATTAGAAGCTAACCTGATTTTACTGAAAAAATGATCGTTGAACTTTCTTAATTTGTTCGACATATTCCGTTACAATAAATAAATAAAAATTCTTAAAACACCAACTTATTTTAAAGTAGAACATAAAATTTAAAAAGAAAAACCATAAACTAGAAATAGTAAACTCCTTCGCTCCCGGTTTAACCTGCACACTTTGATTTTGGACAGTTAATTTAAAAAATGTTTGACTATTAATATCTTTATTTAAGTATAATTAAAGATCAGGTGAAATTAATATTAACAAAATATATATTAAGACAAATATAACACTATGCCACATAATTATATATTTTATTTATATATCAAAAAACTTCTTGTTAAACTTAGATGATTTTAACTAAATTAATAGTGCAACTACAAATTAGTGCGGGGCTGTAAATAAAACACTGGAATTTCTTCTTTTTTAAAAAAGGGGAGAAAAGAATAAAATAGTCAACGTGTTGAGTTTGCCAACCTTTATGAAACCTCCCCATCATCGCTGATCTAGATATGAGAAAATCGTGCTATAGAGAATTTAGAGCGCCACTGCCCTTAATACTGTTAAAACCGTCGCCACACCTATGAGGAAAATCGTTCAACCTATCAATTATAATTAAATACGTATTGGGGCACCACGAGCGGATAAGTACAATCCGGATTCAAATCCTTTACAATTTATTTGTCTTCATCATTGGAAGACCATGATTTTAAAATATCTATTAAACCGAGTAATGTAAAAGCACACGATAATAATTTATTACTAAGACTTGGGTGAGATCGTCTCACCCAATTTTATGGTGTGATTAGAGGTCTCTTATAAAATTAAATATTTCTAGGGGCATTAAAGCAATACTTTATATTGCAGATATTTTAGCATTATTTTAACTTTCCATTTTGGGTCACATCTCTTCTTCTCCCCCAAAATTCAAACGCCAAAAGTCCTCCCTCAAAACCGCTCGCCATAACCTCTAATTCAACTGTCTGAAATCCGTTTAAATTCGAGATTCGTAGCGTCATTGCATTGTTCTATTCAATCTGGTTCGATTGAGGTAAAGTTTTCTGATTTTGTTTGATTTTGTGTTTCATATTTGGGGCTTCTTGATTTCTTCATGTTTCTGGTTGTTTTCTATTCGATTTCGTGCATTTATCTCTGTGAATCCGATCGTGCATGTGTTTTTTTGGCCTTATATTGTGTGTTTTCGATTTGTGTTTGGTATTTTGTAGGCATGATGAAATCGAGGAAGGTATTGCTAGTGCAGATGAACAGAAGGTTGATGGCGTTGTTCCTAGCTCACCCGACGTTGAATCAAAAGGTTTTTTTTTGTATTGTTAGGGTTTGATTTTTCTGTGTTGTTGTTAATTGATTTGATGTGTTGTTAGTTCTTATTGATGCTGCTCTATTTTATGGGTTGATGTTGCTCAACTTTGCTGCTGTTTTATTATTATTTTTTGTGTCGGTGTATAACGGATTAGATAGGTTGTTTATGTGTTTAGTTTGAATGACCATGCGCTTTTATTCTTGTTTTGTTGTGGCTCTGTTGTGGTTTAGTTTAGGCTCTGTTTACTTTGATGTTCTCTGTTTGCATTGTCTTTTAGTTAGGTTGTGTATATGTTTAGTTTGCATGTTCATGTGTTTAGTTCAGGCTTTTTTGTGGCTCTATTGTGGATGAAGGCGCTCATATTTCATCAATTGTTGATTTGAAAGGTTTCCTTATGAATTTTTTTGTTTATGTATTATTTAGAATTTTGTGTTATAACTCTGTTTTATTGATGAATTATGTAATTATTTGATGAATAATTTGATGTTGTTATGTTTCTGAATAATATATTGTATTGCATCATATGGTGTTTTATCATGAATGGTTTGTGTAGTGTATATGCTAGCTGCTGTTTTAAATCTTCTTGTTGTCTTCATGCGTGAGATAATTATAGGTACGAAATGTTACCATGTGATTCTTGTAATTAGAGAATTTAATGTCGCTCAGAACTTTGTTGATGGTTGTGAGTTTTGAGTTGTAACTTTGTAAGCAAGTCATATGTGTTGTATTGCTTGCTAATAATTGTTGCTTATGGCAGTTTGCTGCTGCTTTGCACTTTATGCCTTAAATTTGTTAATTTGGATGTGATTGTTGCAGGAGTGGGAAAGGCCAAAACCTAGACGGAAACCAAACATCTTTCCCTAGTTCATCCCCATGAAAATTCCTTTCCTTTCCTCCAGACTTTGGTACCTGCTCGCAACACTCCTGCTCTTTAATTGTAGCTCTGTCTGTAGCGGAGTGAAAGAGATTACTGCTATGATGAAATGAAGCATGATTACTATGATGATGTTCTTAATAGAATTTATAACATAGCATATGAATTGGTTTAACATTCTTTTGTTTTCTTGCTTGGTTTTCTTGATCAGTTGCTCCTCTTATTAGTCTCTTGATGATTTGATATACAACATCTTTCAATATCTTTATCTGTTTAGTTCAAGTTTATCTGTACTTTTAGGTGTTTTTATATTTTCTATTTCTGAACATGTATGTACATAGTCGATTTATTTGTTTACTTTAGGTGTTTCAATATTTTACTCATGTGTTTATGTAATTACTTTTTAATGTAGATGATGCTACATGTTTGAGGAAATCCAGTCGATTGCATCTAAGTTGACTATTACATATGGTATGTATATTGTTGGTTTGTAAGTTTTGTATTTAATATTTATGTTTTTATGATAATTGATTGAATAATTTTCATTTTATAAAACTCATATTAAAGGGAAAAAGAATCAGCTAAAACCTTATTCAAATATGATGGGATTTTATTTTACATTGATGTTGGTTATTGCTTGATTTATGTATCTATTTATGATAATTTTCTCTTTTTTATAGCCGATATTGTTAAGAGGTTGTCAAGAGTGGTAGTAAATCTGGTGTGGATAAGCCAAAGAGTTGCTGGATTTTCTGAGAATGGTTGAAATATAATTTGTTTGAGAATGGTTAAAATATAATTTGCTGTTTTACTTTTACTCTTTACTATTTTACGTCTGGCATTTACATATTTGATATTTTATTGTAGTTGGAGGTGATGTGAATGGGGGTAGAGATAAGCTTGGTAAAATTTTATCATATATGGTTTCTTTTTGTTTTTTGTAGAATTAGTTATGTTATTTATATGATTTGTTTGTAATATGCAGTTATTGCTGAGGCTGAGACTGTGGTTAGTAATCATCAAGTTTTAACAAATATAAATGAATTAGGTTAGATTAATGTTTTATACTTTGTTATCATTTTAGTGTGGGTAGATTAATTATTTATGTCTTTAGTTTATGCATTTATTTTATTATGATGAATAGTTGTTGCTAAGGCTAAGGTTGTAGTTAATAATCCTCCAATTTCAACAAATGTAAAAGAATCGGGTTAGGTTAATGTTTAATGCTTTATTATCGTTTCAGTGTACGTATTTTAATTATTTATGCATTTAGTTTATGTGTTTATTTTGTTATGTTGAATAGTTATTGTTGAGTATGTGATAAATATTTTATCGGTTTAAATATTTGAAAAAGGTTCAGGTTAATATTGTTTGATTCTTATATATAGTTTGTTAGTTCGGGTATTAAACTCATGAATATATAAATTTTTTATCATATAGTTGTGGATAAGCCTGTGATCAATAGACCTCCAGCTTCAACAAATATTGAACAAAGTGGTAATATTAAGAGTTTTAATTTATTCTTTTTGACTTATTAGTTCTTGTGTATTAATTGTTAATTTTGGTATTAAACTCATCATTTTTATTGTATTTGCACCAGAGACTAAAAATGATTCTGCTATGGTAGGGCATCAGAGATTGAAAAAATGCTTCCATTGATGGTAATTTTTAGCATATTAATATTGTGTATATATAATTGCTTAATGTGTATGTAGCATTAGTTTTAAAAAAAAATTTGTTGGGTCCTGCTGAGGATCTCAAAACAGTTGAGGTAAATGTTATCATTGAAGAATTGAGGAATGAAACCACTCCTGGAATGTATCTATTTTTCTACTTCTAATTTGTGTTTTTCTACTTCTAAATATATTGATATTTTTTCCTGTCTTGGCTTATGATGAGGCTCTCATGATTGTCAAGCGTAACTTTGAAGCTGTTATTGTTGATATGTATGAGGGATTGGAGAAGGTTAAGGGTGATGTGGCTGAGGGGTCACACAACTTGCATTCAAGTGAAGGTACTACTGTAGAAACCCAGATTCAGCAGGATGATTTAAAGATTCACAAGAGTTTTGGAATAAAAAATTATGTGCTATGGTTGATGAATGTGTCACCATGTGGAGGAGAAGGAAACATAACCAATCTATCATGACTTTTGACTTGTTTACTAATGATGAATTGGATGGCCTAGAATGACCGTCCACATCCGTACAACCCCCCAAATAAGGAGTTTAAGATGTTTGCAAGAACTTGATGGAATTGAAAAATAGATTTTGTTTGTTGTGTGACTTGAATTTTTGGTTTTGTTGTATTTCAATGATGAATGATTAAGTATTTGTATGATTCTGAATGTTTAATTTTCTTGGTTGTTGAGTTTATTTTGTCGTAACTTGATTAAAACTTGTAGTTTTTTATGATGGTAACTCAGTTCTGAAGTTTATCTCTTTAGTTCCATTGTTTTTAGCTTTGGTTTCTTATTAAAGTTTAACAGTTTGTGTAGTAATGATATTTTAGATGATTTACAATTTTTTCTGTTTGTTACTTCATGTTTCGTTCTTCTTATAGCCACATGTTCTTTAGGTATATAGTTAGTTTTTGACTAAATTGCTTTTTTAGTTCCCTATAAAGTATCTTATACCATGTTTTGGTCCCCATTTGCAAATCAACCCTTAGACGGTACCCAACAAATTCAAAACAATTTGTTTGGTCCCCAAAGGTGATTTTTCGGTAAGGCTAAATGGTTTTCCGGTATAGTCAGGGGTATAATGGTAATTTTATTAATTAAAAAAATTCAATTAAAATTTCCTAATTTTTTTAAAAAAATTTCACCACTGGCCGCCACCGCCTTCCGCCGCCGCCGCCGAACCCAACTTCTTGTTAAAATCGTTGGAGAAGTCTTTCTTCTTCCTACGGAGGTTGAAGGGCACCCACACTTGCCATGGACTGTGGTTTGTGCTGGTACATTTCGAAGTCTCATCGACCAATGGAGAGACTCTTTTCAAAACCTGGAGAACCCTAATTGAAATCAGATGCGAACGAGTTCTGGGGGTTTGGAATCCCTGGCTAGAGCTCACGGCTTGCCGGATTTTGGGTGTTCAATGTCAGTCGAAAATCCAATGAGATTGGTGGATATACCCTTTTTTCCAAATCTGGAGAACCTTGATCAAAATTTAAAAGAAGTCGGATTACAGGGGCTCAAAATCCGTGACTCAAGTTCGTAACTTTTTGGAGCTTGAGTGTTTACTGCCGGTCGAAAATTGCAGCGATGAGGAGATGAAGCGGCAACGACGGTGACGATGACAAAGACGAACCGCAGCGAAGACGAAGACGACTGCTTTAGATTTTTAATATTTATTTTTTAAACTCAAGGGTATAATGGTCATTTAATACATTTTGACCAATTTTACCGTTGACTTTCCCTGAAAACCACCTTTGGGGACCAAACAAATTGTTTTGAATTTGTTGGGTACCGTCTAAGGGTTTATTTGCAAATGAGGACCAAAACATGGTATAAGATACTTTGTAGGGGACCAAAACAATAATTTAGTCGGTTATTTAGGTGTTTTGTTTGATTGTTTAGTTATTCAGTTCAAACATTAAAAAACTTTTAGCCATATGTTGTGTTTTACTTTTCAATCCTTATATTTTAATTTACTTATTCTAACATTAATTCATGTATATTTTCATTTAATTTATTTATTAGAGCAATTAGTTTCAAACACTGGTTGCTTGGTGTTTATAGTTTGAAAATATTTTTATTTAATTAATCTTCATTCTTTAGTTCAGGTGTTTAAAGTTTTTGAAGAACAATTTATATGATTAGTCTCATAATTTAAGTTAAAGGCACAGAACAATAATATAAATACGATGTCAAATTAAATTTCATAAGTCTAGACTTGTTGCTTTAGTGTCTTTGTACCAAATTCCTTTGTCTTTGGTTTCTTTCTTTGCTTCTATCGTTTAATTCTCTTGCTTCTTCCTCTTGTCTTTGTGTCAAAATCGTGTGTCAAAATCTGGTCCTGCAAATATGAACCTATTCAGCAACTCATTACATCAACTTTTGTTTTGATTAGTTCATGTGTTTTACATTTTAGTTCCCCTTACATAAACAGTTATTTAGCCATTGATAAATATGTACAGAGGGGTACAATACGAAACTATTTTGGAAAAAAACCAACCAATCAAATTCCAGACCTTCAGCATCACAACACATCATGTATTTATAAGGTTCCATCGTGTATTTAACATATTATTTATTTGTCTACAGTAAATTTTAAAACTTTAAATATTCTTAACATTGTGCATGTAATTGAATTTTAAATATTGATGAATCTTGTTACAAAGTTCAACCATGTTATTTCATGTGTTAGTCCAGTTATATCATTTACTTAATATGTTACTTTATACGTTTTCAAAAATTTATGAACATGTAAATTATCTCAATAAAATGCATAAAACCATTTTTATATATCAATTTTATACACTTTACTTATTTACTTCATGTGTTTAAGAGGTAAAATCTTGTTTTAATATATTACATCAGACAATTTGGAAAAATATTAGAACACCAAAATATTTTGAAAACAAAATCCAACTAATCAAATTTCAAACCTTCAACATCACAAGTATATATTAAGTTACAACGTGTATTTAAAATACTACATCTTGGGTTACAATAAATTTAAAACACCAGAATATTCTTAACAAAATAAATGCAATTGAGTTCTAGATATTTACGAATTATTTAACAAAGTTCAATCATTTTACTCCATGTGTTAATTCAGTTACATCATTTATTTATTCTGTTACTTTATACATTCCAGAAAATTTTAAATCACTTACAAATTGCATATAGTCAAATTTCAAATCTTGGGGAATCTTCTATCAGAATAATATCATGTTACTTCGTGTGTTCGTGCATTTACATCCATTGTTCATCAAATGACTTGATACGTTCCAGAAAATTTAAAATCACCTACATTTTCCTCAACATATTGCATATTGCCAAATTTAAGACCTTGGGAAATTATCCATCAGAATAATACCATGTTACTTCATGTGCTCATGCATATACATCCAATGTTCTTCATATTACTTCATACGTTTCAGCAATATTAAAAAAACTTAAGTTTTCTCAACAAATTGCATATAGCCAAATTTCAAACATTGGAGAATTATCCAGAAGAATAATATCACGTTATTTCATGTGTTCATGTAGTTACGTCCAGTGTTCTTCATATTACTTCGTACGTTCCAAAAAATTTAAAATCACCTAAATTTTCCTCAACAAATTGCAAATAGCCAAATTTTAGACCTTGAGAAATTATCCATCAGAATAATATCATGTTACTTCATGTGTTCATGCAGTTACATCCAGTGTTCATCATACTACATACGTTCCAGAAAATTTAAAAACACTTACATTTTCCTCAACAAATTACATATGGCCAAATTTCATACTAAGGGGAGTTATTGATCAGAATAATATAACTTTGTTTCATGTATTCATTCAGCTACATCCAATGTTCATCATATTACTTCATACGTTTCTAAAATATTTAAAAAACCTAAATTTTATCAACAAACTGCATATAGCCAAATTTCAAACATTGGAGAATTACCCAGAAGAATAATATCACGTTACTTCATGTGTTCACGCAGTTACATCTAGTGTCCTTCATATTACTTCATATGTTTCAGAAAATTCAAAAACACCTACATTTTCCTCAATAAATTGCATAGAGCCAAAATTTAAAACTTGAGGAATTACCCATCAGAATAATATCACGTTATTTCATGTGTTTATGCAATTACATCCATTATTTATCATACTACTTCATATGTTCCAGAAAATTTAAAAACACCTAGATTTTCCTTACTAAATTGCATATAGCCAAGTTTCAGACCAAGGGGAGTTATCGATCAAAGTAATATCACTTTATTTCATTTGTTCATGTAGTTACATCAAGTGTTCATTATATTATTTCACATGTTTCAACAATATTTAAAACACATAAATTTACTCAACGAATTGCATATAGCCAAATTTCAAACCTTGGGAAATTATCCAGAAGAATAATATCACGTTACTTCATGTGTTGTTCATGCAGTTACATCTAGTGTTCATCGTATTACTTCATGCATTTGAGTAAATTAAAAAATACCTACATTTCCACAACAAATTGCATATAGCCAAATTCCAGACCTTGGGGAACTGTCCATCAGAAAAATATCACGTTACTTCATGTGTTCATGCAGTTACATATAGTGTTCATCATATTATTTCATACGATTCACCAAATTAAAAAACACCTACAGTTTCTTCACATCATGCAGATAACTGAATTCCAGATCTGGTAGAAAAATTCCACAATATGGAAACGTTACTTCATGTGTTCATGCAATTTCTTCATGTGTATAACTCTACATACAAAATCAAAACCAAACCTGAATGTAAACTTGTTGAATTTTCAGATTGAACATATTTGTTGCCTTCTTCCTCGTATAAAACATTTTCATTGCCTTGAATTGCTTCGTTTTCCATAGTTTATAACAGCAACGCCTTAGATCATATATTTCAACGATTAAAACTAAGATTTTAAACCATAAAACTAAGATCTTAGACCGTAGCTTTCATATAACTGAGATTTCAACCATAAAACTAGGATTTTCAACCGTAAATTTCATATTACCTCGATTATTTCACCTTCCCGGATCTTAGAAGCTTTAAAACATGCCGTTCTTCGATCTTTCCATGCAAAATTCCACAAAATTCTATCGCAAAATATGATTTCTTTAGATTTGCAAAAATTTGTAGATTCTAATTTCGGAGCTTGATTGCGAGCTTAAACCGGAGATTTGCAGAGCTTTGATTGACGATTTCAGAGCTTGAATCCGGTGTTTAGTAGTATGGATTCGGGATGAGTTTGAAGAGGAATGAAATTCCTTGATTTTTGGGAGGAAAGATATGTGATAGGTATTTGGGAGGAGAGAGAAAATCGGATTGACCCATTTTTGTTATAACCCAATTTTTTACCCATTTGCAGCCTATGTTCCTATTTTGCAATCGATCTTATATTTCAATTCCCTTCCTACTTATTGCAGATTGATCCCTGATCTCACCATTTGCTATGGTAATGTTGTGCGAAATGGAGAAAGAACAGAAAATATGAACGAAAATAACAAGACACAAGATTTACGTGGTTCACCAATTTGGCTACATCCACGGGAGACGGATTCACTATAGTAGGTAGCAAGTTACAGACGCCAAGAAATTGGCCAGATTTCTACCTATCTAAGTGCGGAACAGAATTATGGTTTACAGAGAGAAGAGAGACACTTTATATGCTGTCTCCACTAAACCCTAACAAACTGGGCCAAAACACAATTCGGCCAAAATCAACAGCAGTCCAATAAAGAGACAAGCTATACCGTCGGACCGGGGGCGACTCCGCCCCCCCCCCCCCCCCCCCCCCGACTCGCTGACCGGGCAGCGAGACCCCCGTTTAGCCGGGAGCGTCTACCGCCCCCCAGGCCAGGATCGCAGAAGCAGATATTACAGTATTCAAGGCATACCAACAGGTGAGAAGGTATCAAAGGAGTTTTTCTCATAATTTATAGGACACGTTTAAAAGAGGGCACATGAGATTAGAGACGTCGATGAAATAACTAGCAAAAGGAGTACTTGTTTAGCACATGCAGTTAGCTACGCATTATATATGCATGTGTTTTAAAAATTGTTGTCGAACCCAATATAGAAACTACGTAGCGGAAATGATAGTTGGATCTCTCTTTCGGTAGTTGGATGCCATGTGATGCTGCTGGACATATGTCCTTCACTAATCACCTTTCGAGTTTGAAGATTGTTTTAAAATTTTAACTACACTTTAATTGCAGTATTTCTTGCCATGGACAAATTTTCTTGGTCGGCTTATCAGTCTGTAAGTGGAGTTTTTGTAAAAAATTAAGAATCAACTTTGAATGTATAAAAATGCTCCTTTTATTGTGAATATCTATTGAAAAACCGACAATAATCTTCGACAATTAATTTTGGTATTGCTGTAACACGTTTTCCCCTCCAGCTAGCAGTGCTCGATTGCTCGTGAGATGATTGAATGTGTGTTCTGCAGGTAAGAAAGAAGGGCTTTAAACAAACCGATTCAACTGAGCAAATGCTACATTATTTGTATTTATCTTATGAATATATTACTTTCTCATTTATATTTTGAAAGTAGTTAAAAAATATATCATTCTTATTGAATATATCGCTTCATGGTACTCCCTTTGTCTCACTATACACATCTTACTTCACGTTTCATCAACAAAGTTGATGTTGTTTGAATCGTAAAAAAAATATAGATATATAAATATGAGAATTATCATGTGATATATTGCTACATTCATCTTAACACATGTTTTTATAATATATATTCTTTATAATTTATTGTTATATATAATTTAAGATGTTAAAATTATAAAATAATTAATGTATATATAGTGAAAAAATAGAAAGTAAGACACAATTAAAGGGACAGGGGGAGTATACAATTTTTAAAAAGTAATTTTATAAAATTTTAGCATAAAACTGTGATTTTCGATTAAATATTGTACATCCTTTGTCTTTTTGTTTTTGCCTTAATATAAAAAAAATAGTCACTCTCTTAAAGTCACTGAAATAGTATAAAAATAGTTTTTGAATTTTTTTTATTCATTTCCTTTTTTTAAAATGGAAGTAAAGCACTGGTAAAAGAACATCAAATAATGCACTTAGGACATATATATAGAGGACAGAAGAAAGGGGCACTTCCCTACCCCACGCTTAACTTTCAATCTACTTTTAGCTCAATATTTTTTTGCAAGCTCATGTTGCAACATCTTTTTCTGTCAAAAATATGATTTTTAATATTTTGTATTAGTGATATGCAAAGTCTTGATAAATAATGTTCTTCCATATGCATATAGAAAGATGAAGTTGAATTAAAAATATAGAAAGGGGAAATATTTTAGTTGTAGTATTTAAAAATTTATTATGCAACATGCCGTAGTTATACGTTTATGACCCGACTAATGCATCCAGATTTTTTTATCTTGATTTCTTTTAATTTACAGTTTAAATTTTAATATTTCCATAAGTTATGAAAAAATGGTCTTTCAAGGCCGGACTCTTAGTAATACCATGAATAATGTCATAAAGTAATAAATAATTATAGATTTGGATATTTAGAAAATGATTTACTTAACAAACTAAAAAGAAAAGGCATAATAGTAGGAAATTATTTTATGAAACGGATGAATCGAGTATATTACTCCCTCTGGATATTTTATTATGACCCCAACTTTTGGGCACAAACTTTTTCAAAAAAATAAATGAATGGTAGAGATTGTATTGAAAGTATAAAAAATAAAATGCGTGGATAAAAATAATCTAGGATTTACTAAAAGGGGAAGGAGCCAATATAAAAAAACCATTCAAAAAAGGAAAGTGAGCCATTATTAGTGGACCAGAGGAGTATTTGCTCTTTGATATGTGGCCACGTTGGTTTGGGTTTGGGTTTTGCAATGGATTTGACTGGATTCGACGGGTGTATAGTCTGGATGACAATAAAGTAGGAATTTGAGGAAAAATGAATCCAGCACAATTGTTACAAATAGCATAAGAGTCCATTTATAGTAATTTTTTCACGTGATGAAACTGAAAACTTTGCGTGATGGAGCACAATTTAACTCCATCGTGCTTCACGTGTCAAAATTAACCTCCTCCCAGTCGTTGTTGTCTCTCTCTCGACAAAACTTTTGGAGTTCGATGACATTGGATGCCCAGCTATAGCTGTCGGAAGAGTGGAGATGTTAATGTTTGTGTCAATTCTTTTCAGATTTCCATTTTTGGCAACGCACCTTGTCTTGCTAACTTGCTTATTTCGTTGTGTTGTTTATTCAAACTTCAATAACCTTTACTATCTTGTTGAACTCGATTGGCATTACACATTATGTGATCCAGTTTAAAATTTGTAGCAGTCAAAACTTTTGGGGTTGAACCCGAACCACCCACATATATGACCAACAGAATAAGGCCCTGTCCGCCTGAAACGGTGTTCAGTTGAGTTGAGATGAGCTTATAGAAGAGATGAGAAGAGTTGAGAAAACCCCAGTTGAGTTGCGTTGAGCTGATTGGAGCGGAGCTGAACTGATTGTAACTAAACTAAACTGAATTAATTGTAGATGAACTAAATTGAATTACTTGTCGATGAACTGAAAATAAACTAAACTAAATCAAATTTAAATGAACCGAATCTATTTGAACTTAACCAAGTCAAACTGAAATAAAATGAATCAAATTAGCTAAATCAAACTAAACTGAAACAACTGAATCAAACTGAACAGAACTAAATCAAATTGAAATAATTTGAATCAAAATGAATTGAACTGCATCAAAATGAACTTAACTGAATGAAACTGAAGTGAAATGAATCACACTAAATTGAACTGAATCAAGCTGAAGTGGACTAAGTCTACCAGAACGGAACTTAATTAAACAGAACGGAACTGAACCAAATCGAACCAAACTGAACCAAGGCGGATAAAACTTAACTGAATAAAAAATAATTAAAAGTGAAGATAATGGATAAATTATATTACATAGAGCATGTCTCTTGAAAGATGGTCTTTTCATAAGTCATGGAAAGACCAAGGTTTGAACATCAAATTAGAAGATTAAAATGCTAAAGTAACGTAAACTTAAATAACAACCTAAACAAGCTAATTTGAATCAAAATGAATTTAGATGAACTAAACTGTTTAGAACTGAATCAAATTGAAAAGAACTAAATTCGACATAGATGGAAGTAATAGATTGACCTAGACTATGTATAACATAATGAAAAACATTAACAATTGACCTAAACGAGTGTATCTTAATGAAATTAGTTTATCTGAACTGAATTGAACTAAACTACATACAGTTGAACTTAACTTAACCAAACTAAACTAAACTGAACAAAACTTAACAAGGTTGAAATAACTGAATGGAAATGATTTAGTTGAATTAAAATTAAACATCTATAATAGTATGTATGCTTTTCATAATCATAGTAATTATAATAGTTCATACATTCAAATATGAGCAACATTTACAATAAGTTTCATATTCAAAATTGATTAAAGAACTTTCTAAATTAAAAAGGTTTGAATGGAATTCAAAGTAAATGATCGAAAATTATTAGAGATAAGCTGAGTTGATTGGAGCTGAAAAGTGCTGAGTTGAGAAAATATGAGATGGGTTGAGTTGACTTGAGAAGAGTTGAGAAAAAGTATATTGAGATTATTGGAGCTGAAATAGATTTAACTGGACAGAGCCTATTAATTGGGGCAAATGGGGATTCAAACATCGTTATAAGGCTAGCTCAACAATTTGTGATGTGGCAACTCCAGTGATTTAAACCCCAACTTTCATGTTCTCTTCATTTTGCTATGTTTGACGTCTTAATTTCATGTATTACTTCCTTTGTCTCAGTTATTTTGTGGAGAGAGAAATATAAAGTATTTTTAAGAATTCAATATTTAATGCTTTTTTACCTATGTGTTGTGAGGTACCTTGATTTTATTTTTCTTTTCCATTTAATTTCAGTATAGAAAATAAATAAAAATTGGTCAAAAGGGGAAATAAAGTGAAGAGTGCAAAAACAACTAGGACTAGAGATGATCACAAGTCTAGGACCCAACCCAGATCCATAGGGTCAAAACCCGTTGGATCGAATATGAATCCAAAAAATTTAGACTTTGCATATCACTCATATTGCCCTAACTATATCTATTTTTAATTCTAATTTTCATTTTTTTATTGTATTTTTATTTTTAATTAAACAAATAATGTGTATTGTATATTTTTTTCTTGAAGAATTAATTCATGTCCATATTGAACTTGAATTATATGTATTTAAGATAATACATATTTTACTAAGTGAAAAAAAACACTAAAAAGTTAGACCCATTTAGGATCTGTTTAGGACCCAAGACCCGTTTAGACCCATCGGGTTTAGGTATGACTCTAAGATTTTCAGACACTACGGGTCGGGTCTAGTCCAATTAATTTTTTTTAGGGTCGGGTCTGGGTCTTATTGGACTCGACCCATGATCATCCCTAGCTGGGACGCCCCAAAAAGGAAAGAGTGCAATAATAGCTGGGACGGAGAGAGTATTATTTTTGCAAGTTGAAATATAATGAGAGAATTTAGTGTATAGGGTCAAAAGTTTAATGAGTAGTTAAAAATGATTCAATATTTGCCATAAACGGAATGTTATCAATCTTAACAATATATGTGAAGATAAAAAGTGTACCAAATTTAAGAAAACATATGGGATATGTCAAGATTAAAATTTAAAACACCACTTCTCCACGAGAGGAAAAAGAGAAAGGCACTATATATTTTTTTGAAATCAATCATTCAAAGATGTTGGGAAAATGTCAATTGACGATTACAATAAGTGGAATTAACATCCAACCTAACTAGCCTCTAACAATAACTACCATATTGCAAGGATATCTAAATTATATGTTAACCAGACTTATCGTCTGTATTATTACAAATAAGAGATCTAATAAAAAAAAACTGCAACATCGTTCTCGAGGATATTAACTTGTTTCCCCCAAAAATCATGACCACTTGGCAAAGAGGCGCGTAACATGCATCAATATCACTGCGCCAAACAGGGATCTTCTACAACTGTAACACCACTTGATCCAACCACGATCTATGTTATCAAAACCATAAACTCCTTGAAAAACACAGATTCGACGAACCCAAATTAATGAAAAATCAAAAATAAAACCGCAAATAAAATTACGAACACATGATCTGTACAAGCAGATTAAAAACAATATTTCAATAACAAACGTACGTGTGTGTGTGTTGTGTGTATGTGTGGTGTGTGTGTGTTTTGTCTGTGTGTTGTACAGTGTGTGTGTTTTGTGGTGTGGTGTGTGTTGTGGGTGGGTGTGTGTGTGTTTGTGTTGTGTGTGTGTGTGTGGTGTGTGAGTGTGTGTGTTGTGTGTTGTGTGTGTTGTTTGTGTGTGTGTTGTGTGTGTGATGCGTGTTTTGTGTGTGTTGTGTATGTGTGATGTGTGCTTGTGTGTTGGTGTGTGTGGGTGTGGGTGGGTGTGTGTGGGTGTGTGGGTGTGGGTGTGGGTGTGTGGGTGTGTGTGGGTGTGTGGGTGTGGGTGTGTGGGTGTGGGTGTGTGGGTGTGGGTGTGTGTGTTCGTGTGTGTGTGTGGGTGTGTGTGTGTGTGTGATGCATGTTTTTTGTGTGTTATGTGTTGTATGTGTGTGTGATGTGTGCTTGTGTGTTGGTGTGTGTTGGTGTGTGTGTGTGTGTGTTGTGTGTTGTATGTGTGTGTGATGTGTGCTTGTGTGTTGGTGTGTGTGTGTGTGTGTTGTGTGTTGTATGTGTGTGTGATGTGTGCTTGTGTGTTGGTGTGTGTGTGTGTGTGTGTGTGATGCGTGTTTTGTGTGTGTGTTGGTGTTTGTGTGTTGGTGTGTGTGTGTGTGGGTGTGTGTGTGTGGGTGTGTGTGTGTGGGTATGTGTGTGGGTGTGTGTGTGTGTGATGCGTGTTTTGTGTGTGTTGTGTGTTGTATGTGTGTGATATGTGTGCTTGTGTGTTGGTGTGTGTGTGTGTGTTGGTGTGTGTTGTGTGTGTGTTGGTGTGTGTGTGTGTGTTGGTGTTGTGTGTGTGTTGGTGTGTGTTGTGTGTGTGTGTTGGTGTGTGTGTGTGTGGGTGTGTGTGTGTGGGTATGTGTGTGGGTGTGTGTGTGTGTGTGTGTGATGCGTGTTTTGTGTGTGTTGTGTGTTGTATGTGTGTGATATGTGTGCTTGTGTGTTGGTGTGTGTGTGTGTGTAGGTGTGTGTTGTGTGTGTGTTGGGGTGTGTGTGTGTGTTGGTGTGTGTTGTGTGTGTGTTGGTGTGTGTGTTGTGTGTGTGTTGGTGTGTGTGTGTGTGTGGGGGGGGGGGGGTATTGGTGTGTGTGTTGGTGTGTGTGTGTGTGGGGGGGTATTGGTGTGTGTGTTGGTGTGTGTGTGGGGGGGGGGGGGGGTGTGTGTGTGTGGGTGTGTGTGTTGGTGTGTGTGTGTGGGTGTGGGTGTGTGTGTGTGGGTGTGGGTGTGTGTGTGTGTGATGCGTGTTTTGTGTGTCGTGTCTGTTGTGTGTTGTATGTGTATGTGATGTGTGCTTGTTTGTTGGTGTGTGTGTGTGTGTTGGTGTGTGTTGTGTGTTGTATGTGTGTGTGATGTGTGCTTGTGTGTTGTGTGTGTGTGTTGGTGTGTGTGTGTGTTGGTGTGTGCGTGTGTGTTGGTGTGTGTGTGTGGGTGTGTGTGTGATGCGTGTTTTGTGTGTGTTGTGTGTGTGTGTGTTGGTGTGTGTGTGTGTGGGTGTGTGTGTGTGGGTGTGTGTGTGTGGGTGTGTGTGTTGTGTGTTGTGTGTGTGTGTGTGGGTGTGGGTGTGGGTGTGTGGGTGTGGGTGTGGGTGTGTGTGTGTGTGATGCGTGTTGTATGTGTGTGATATGTGTGCTTGTGTGTTGGTGTGTGTGTATGTGTGGGTATTGGTGTGTGTGTGTGTGTTGGTGTGTGTGTGTGTTGTGTGTGTGTTGGTGTGTGTGTGTGTGATGCGTGCTTTGTGTGTGTTGTGTGTTGCATGTGTTTGTGATGTGTGTGTGTGTTGGTGTGTGTGCGCATGCATGGGCATGTGCGCGTGTGTGGGTGTGTGTGGGTGTGTGTGTGTGTGTTGGTGTGTGTGTTGGTCAGTGTTCTAAACGGCGGCGCCTAGGCGGTCCTAGGCGGCGCCTAGGCGCTAGGCGCCACCAAAACGCCCGGATTAGGGCCTGTTCGGCAACATTAGGCGTTTTCGCCTCTAGGCGGCGCCCAGACCCGCCTAATCGGGTCTAGGCGCTAATCGGGTCTGGGCGGTTTGGTTTTACCCACAATATTTATGGGCCAAACCAATAATTTCGGGCCGAATGATTAATCATTCAAGGCCCAAATGGCAATTGCCAATTGCAACTAAAAGTTGTTGCTTGGCTATGTCAACAAGGATGAGTGAGTCTAGTATTTATAATGGAAAGATAGGCTAACTCTCCAAGAGATTTCCGATGTGGGACTAGTTTCTCTCCCATTTTCTTCCCAAATCCCAGCACCCTTGCTCTCGTCCCCATTCTCTTCCGATCTTCCCCCCCTTGGATATCATTCAGCATTAGGGATTGAGATGTCTCGAGGTGTGATGATGCATCTTCATCAACTCTCAGTAAAGGGGTTCTCAGCTCGTCCTCACCACTTCTCCCCTTCACATCTACACCTACACCTACATCCACATCCAACGCACCTTCCTCTGCTGATTCATTCCTAGGCTCTGTCGTTGGACCACCTTCTGCATTTGATGTTTTCTGACTGCCTTCCGTCTCATTTTCTCTACTACTTCCACCACTTGATTTTTCTCCTCCTTGTTTTGTGTTGGTAGAACCACCACCTGGATCTTGCCTAATCCACATGAAAGGAGCAACACTCCGGGGCACCCAGTCTTCCTTTTCTGCTAGCATCCAAGGGATGCATATGCTCTCACAGTTTGGAAGCACAAGCGACTCACGAATAGACACCTTGAATCTGTTCATAAGAAGTAATGCAATATGGGTGTTTGTGATCTTATGGTCCCCAATGAATGACTCCAACTTGAAATCTATATCCGGCATCGATGTGAATCCAACCCATATCCTGTCTGAAGGAGGAGGCTTTATGTATACTCGCAGTGTTCCTCGAATACTTGATATACATACTCCCAGTGACAGAGGAACCTTCATTGTGAAAATTGGTCAGAACCACAAACAAATGCCATAAAGGGACCAAGCAAGAGGGGGAACTACCAGATGTAATGTAACTAGAGAGTACAAATCATATCAAAAGATAACCATTGACAGGATACCACAGCATTCACAATTTATAACATTTTCACTGCTTTGCCAAATATTTGCCTTGGCTAGTTGGCTTCCTTCACGCCCTTCATGCCTTGGCTTTGGCTCTTCCTTTCCTTCAGCCTTCACGCCTTCACTATCTTCCCTTCACATGCGAAAATCATTTCCAAATTTTCAATTTTATTACTTTTTTTTTTGAATTTATTATGAGTCTATCTCTTGAAAGACGATTTTTTCATGAGTCATGGAAATATTATGGTTTAAAATACAAATTAGAAGAAATGAAGATAATTTTTTTGGGTTGAATGAATCAGTTTATAAACTTTATAACTACTACACGTTGCATAATAAAATGTTAATATTTCAACTCTAAGATAATATTTCGACAATATATATATATATAATATATTCATTTCTGTCGTTTATCATGAAATTTTCGTTCTTGTATTGTATCATTTGTATGTAATATAAGTTATTGTGACTTGGGAAATAGGTTTTTATTTTATTTTTAAATATAATTTGCATTATTTTATTAATTATATATAAAAAATAATTAAATAATACAAATCCGCCTAGACCGATTAATCCCCGATTAATCCCCGATTAATCCCCTAGGCGCTAGGCCCCAGCAAACCGCCCGACTAGCGCCTAGCGATTTTTAGACCACTGGTGTTGGTGTGTGTGTGGGGGGGGGGGGGTGTGTGGGTGTGTGTGTGTGTGTTGGTGTGTGTGTGTGGGGGGGGGGTGTGTGGGTGTGTGTGTGTGTGTTGGTGTGTGTGTGTGTGGGGGGTGTGATGCGTGTTTTGTGTGTGTTGTGTGTTGTATGTGTGTGTGATGTGTGCTTGTGTGTTGATGTGTGTGATGTGTGCTTGTGTGTTGGGGTGTGTGTGTGTGTGTGTTGGTGTGTGTGTGTGTGATTCATGTTTTGTGTGTGTGTGTGTGTTGTATGTGTGTGTAATGTGTGCTTGTGTGTGTGTGTGTTGGTGTGTGTGTGTGTTGGTGTGTGTGTGTGTTAGCGTGTGTGTGTGTTGGTGTATGTGTGTGTGTTGGTGTGTGTGTGTGTTGGTGCATGTGGGTGTTGGTGTGTGTGTATGTGTGTTGGTGTGTGTAGGTGCTGGTGTGTGTGTGTAGTGTGTTGGTGTGTGTGTGTGTAGTGTGTTGGTGTGTGTGTGTGTGTTGGTGTGTGTGTGTGTAGTGTGTTGGTGTGTGTGTGTGTTGGTGTGTGTGTGTGTGTGTGTGATGCATGGTTTATGTGTGTTGTGTGTTGTATGTGTGTGTGAAGTGTGTGTGTGTGTGTGTGCGCGCACGTGCGCGTGCGTGGGTGTGTGTGGGTGTGTGTTGGTGTGTGTGTGTGTTGGTGGGTGTGTGTGTTGGTGTGTGTGTGTGTGTGTTGGTGGGTGTGTGTGTTGGTGTGTGTGTGTTTGTGTGTGATGCATGTTTTGTGTGTGCTTGTGTGTTGTTGTGTGTGTGTGTATGTGTGTGTGTGTGATGCGTGTTTTGTGTGTGTGTGTGATGCATGTTTTGTGTGTGTGATGTGTGTTTGTGTGTTGGTGTGTTGGTGTGTGTGTGTTGGTGTGTTTGTGTACGTGTGTTGGTGTGTGTGTGTGTGTGGGTGTGTGTGTGAGGGGGGGGGGTGTGTGTGTGTGTGTTGGTGTGCGATGCGTGCTTTCTGTGTGTTGTGTGTTGTATGTTGTATGTGTGTGTGATGTGTGTGTGTGTTGGTGTGTGTGCATGTTTTGTGTGTGATGTGTTTGTTGTGTGTTGTATGTGTGTGTGATGTCTATGTGTGTGTGTGATGCATGTTTTGTGTGTGCTTGTGTGTTGTTGTGTGTGTGTTGTTGTGTGTGTGTTGGTGTGTGTGTGTGTTGGTGTGTGTGTGTGTTGGTGTGTGTGTGTGTGTATGGGTGTGTGTTGTGTGTTGTATGTGTGTGTGATGTGTGCTTGTGTGTTGGTGTGTTTGTGTGTGTGTTGGTGTGTGTGTACGTGTGTTGGTGTGTGTGTGGGGGGGGTGTGTGTGTGGGGGGGGGGGGTGTGGGTGTGATGCTTGCTTTGTGTGTGTTGTGTGTTGTATGTGTGTCTGTATGTGTTGGTGTGTGTCTGTGTGTGTTGGTGTGTGCGCGTGCGTGCGTGTGTGGGTGTGTGTGGCAAAAGGCGATCACCGCTCGCCCTCAGCGGCCCATTCCAGCCCACACCCAGGCCATCGTATGAGAGGTAAATCACGGTAGCCCAGCGCCAGGACCCATGGGCTTGGCATTTCCTCGGTGCGCACAAGGGAGCCTTGCAAAGCAAGAACTCCCCACACTGCCGCTGCCGAGGATCGAACCTGGATTTATTGGCGTTCCCACCCATGTCCCAACCACTTTGGTACACCCGTGGGTGTTTATATGGGTGTGTGTGGGTGTGTGTGTGTTTTGGTGTGTGTGTGTGTTGGTGTGTGTGTGGGGGGGTGTTTGTGTGTGGGTGTGTGCGTGGGTGTGTATGTGTGTGTGATGCATGTTTTGTGTGTGTTGTGTGTTGGTGTGTGGGGGGGTGGGTGTGTGAGTGTGTGGGAGGGGTGGGTGGGTGTGTGTGTGTGGGGGGGGGGGGGGGCGAGTGTGTGGGTGTGCGTACGTGTGTGTGTGTGATGCATGTTTTGTGTGTGTTGTGTGTTCTATGTGTGCTTGTGTGTTGTGTGTTCTATGTGTGTGTTGTGTGTTCTATGTGGTGTGTGTGTGTTTGTGTGTGTGATGCATGTTTTGTGTGTGCTTGTGTGTTGGTGTGTGTGTGTGTGTGTGATGCATGTTTTGTGTGTGTAGTGTGTTGTATGTGTGTGTGATGTGTGCTTGTGTGTGTGTGTGTTGGTGTGTGTGTGTGTACGTGTGTTGGTGTGTGTACGTGTGTTGGTGTGTGTGTTGGTGTGTGTGTGTGTTTGTGTGTGTTGGTGTGTGTGTGTGTGTTTGTGTGTGTTGGTGTGTGTGTGTATGTGTGTGTGTGTGTTTGTTGGTGTGGGTGTGTGTGTGTGTTGGTGTGTGTATGTGTGATGCATGTTTTGTGTGTGTTATGTGTTGTATGTGTGTGTGATGTGTGCTTGTGTGTGTCGGTGTGTGTGTGTGTGTGTGTGTGTGTGTCGGTGTGTGTGTGTGTGTGTGTGTCGGTGTGTGTGTGTGTGTCGGTGTGTGTGTCGGTGTGTGTGTGTGTGTGTATGTGTGTGTGTATGTGTGTGTGTATGTGTGTGTGTGTGTGTGATGCGTGTTTTGTGTGTGTTGTGTGTTGTATGTGTTTGTGATGTGTGCTTGTGTGTTGGTGTGTGTGTGTGCGTGGGTGTGTGTGTCTGTGTCTGTGTTGGTGTGTGTGGGGGGTGTGTGGGTTGGGGTGTGTGTGGGGGAGGGTGTTGGTGTGTGTGTGGGTGTGTGCTGGTGTGTGTGTGCGTGGGTGTGTGTCTGTGTTGGTGTGTGTGGGGGGGGGTGTGTGTGGGGGGGGGGGTGTGCGGGTGTGTGTGGGTGTGTGTGTGTGTGATGCGTGGTTTGTGTGTGTTGTGTGTTGGTGTGTGTGCGTGTGCGCGCATGTGTGGGTGTGTGTGGGTCTGTGTGTGTGCGTGCGCGCGTGTGTGGGTCCGTGTGGGTCTGTGTGTGTGTTGGTGTGTGTGCGCACGTGTGTGGGTGTGTGTGGGTGTGTGTGTATGTTGGTGTGTGTGTGTGTGTTGGTGTGTGTGGGGGGAGGGGTGTGTGTGTGGGTGTGTGTTGGTGTGTTGGAGTGTGTGTGTATGTGTGTGTGTGTGTTGGTGTGTGTGTGTGTTGGTGTGTGTGTGTGTGTTGGTGTGTGTGTGTGTGTGGGAGGGGGAGGGGGAGGGGGAGGGGGGTGGGTTTGTGTGTGTGGGTGGGTGTGGGTGTGTGTGTGGGTGATGCGTGTTTTGTGTGTGTTGTGTGTTATATATGTGTGTGATGTGTGCTTGTGTGTTGGTGTGTGTGTGTGTGTTGGTGTGTGTGTGTTGGTGTGTGTGTGTGTGTGTGTTGGTGTGTGTGTGTGTGTTGGTGTGTGTGTGTGTTGGTGTGTGTGTGTGTGTTGGTGTGTGTGTGTTGGTGTGTGTGTGTTGGTGTGGGTGTGTGTATGTGTGTGTTGGTGTGTGTGTGTGGGGGGGGGTTGTGTGTGTGTGTGGGTGTGTGTGTGTGGGTGTGTGTGTGTGTGATGCGTGTTTTGTGTGTTGTATGAGTGTGTGGGAGGGGTGGGTGGGTGGGTGTGTGAAGGGGGGGGGGGGGGGGCGAGTGTGTGGGTGTGCGTACGTGTGTGTGTGTGGGTGTGTGTGTGTATGATGCGTGTTTTGTGTGTGTTGTGTGTTCTATGTGTGTGATGTGTGCTTGTGTGTTGATGTGTGTGATGTGTGATGTGTGCTTGTGTGTTGGGGTGTGTGTATGTGGGTGTTGGTGTGTGTGTGTATGTGTGTGTGATGCGTGTTTTGTTTGTGTTGTGTGTTGTATGTGTGTGTGATGTGTGCTTGTGTGTGTGTGTGTGTTGGTGTGTGTGTGCGTGTTAGCGTGTGTGTGTTGGCGTGTGTGTGTGTGTGTTGGTGTGTGTGTGTGTGTTGGTGTGTGTGTGTGTTGGTGTGTGTGTTGGTGTATGTGGGTGTTGGTTTGTGTGCGTGTGTGTTGGTGTGTGTTGGTGTTGGTGTGTGTAGGTGTTGGTGTGTGTGTGTTGGTGTATGTGGGTGTTCGTGTGTGTGCGTGTGTGTTGGTGTGTGTAGGTGTTGGTGTGTGTGTGTGTTGGTGTGTGTGTGTTGGTGTGTGTAGGTGTTGGTGTGTGTGTGTAGTGTGTTGGTGTGTGTGTGTGTGTAATGTGTGTGTGTGTGTGTGTTGGTGTGTGTGTGTGTGTTGGTGTGTGTGATGCATGTTTTGTGTGTGTTGTGTGTTGTATGTGTGTGTTGGTGTGTGTGTGAGTGTGTGTTGGTGTGTGCGCGCGCGTGCGCGGGTGTGTGTGTGTTGGTGTGTGTGTGTTGGTGTGTTGGTGTGTGTGTGTGTGTGTATGTGTGTGTGTGTGTGTGATGCATGTTTTGTGTGTGTGATGTGTGCTTGTGTGTTGGTGTGTGTGTGTGTGTGTGTGTTGGTGTGTGTGTGTGTGATGTGTGCTTGTGTGTTTTGGTGTGTGTGTGTGTTGGTGTGTGTGTGGGGGGGGGGGGGTGTTTGTGTGTGGGTGTGTGCGTGGGTGTGTATGTGTGTGTGATGCATGTTTTGTGTGTGTTGTGTGTTGGTGTGTGTGTGTGTTGGTGTGTGGGGGGGTGGGTGTGTGAGTGTGTGGGAGGGGTGGGTGTGTGTGTGTGTGTGTGTGGGGGGGGGGGGGGGCGAGTGTGTGGGTGTGTGTACGTGTGTGTGTGGGTGTGTGTGTGTGTGATGCATGTTTTGTGTGTGTTGTGTGTTCTATGTGTGTGATGTGTGCTTGTGTGTTGGTGTGTGTGTGTGTGTTGGTGTGTGTGTGTTTGTGAGGTGTTGGTGTGTGTGTGTATGTGTGTGTTGGTGTGTGTGTGTTTGTGAGGTGTTGGTGTGTGTGTATGTGTGTGTTGGTGTGTGTGTGTTGGTGTGTGTATATTGGTGTGTGTGTGTTGGTGTGTGTGTGTTAGTGTGTGTGTGTGTTGGTGTGAGAATTGGTGTGTGTGTGTTGGTGTGTGCGTGTTGGTTTGTGTGTGTTGGTGTGTGCGTGTTGGTTTGTGTGCTGGTGTGTGTGTGTTTGTGTGTGTTGGTGTGTGTGTGTGTGTGTTGGTGTGTGTGTGTGGGGGGGGGGGTGTGTGTGTCTGTGTGTGTGTGGGGGGGGGGGGGGGGTGTGTGTGTGATGTGTGCTTGTGTGTTGGTGTGTGTGATGTGTGCTTGTGTGTTGGTGTGTGTGTTGGTGTGTGTGTGTGTGATGTGTGTTTTGTGCGTTGGTGTGTGTATGTGTATGTGTTGGTGTGTGTGTGTGTGATGTGTGTTTTGTGTGTTGGTGTGTGTATGTGTATGTGTTGGTGTGTGTGTGTGTGTGTTGGTGTGTGTGTGTGTGTTGGTGTGTGTGTGTTTGTGTGTGTGATGCATGTTTTGTGTGTGCTTGTGTGTTGGTGTGTGTGTGTGTGTGTGATGCATGTTTTGTGTGTGTAGTGTGTTGTATGTGTGTGTGATGTGTGCTTGTGTGTGTGTGTGTTGGTGTGTGTGTACGTGTGTTGGTGTGTGTACGTGTGTTGGTGTGTGTGTGTGTGTTTGTGTGTGTTGGTGTGTGTGTGTGTGTGTTTGTGTGTGTTGGTGTGTGTGTGTATGTGTGTGTGTGTGTTTGTTGGTGTGGGTGTGTGTGTGTGTTGGTGTGTGTATGTGTGATGCATGTTTTGTGTGTGTTATGTGTTGTATGTGTGTGTGATGTGTGCTTGTGTGTGTGTGTGTGTCGGTGTGTGTGTGTGTGTGTGTTCGTGTGTGTGTATGTGTGTGTGTATGTGTGTGTGTGTGTGATGCGTGTTTTGTGTGTGTTGTATGTGTTTGTGATGTGTGCTTGTGTGTTGGTGTGTGTGTGTGCGTGGGTGTGTGTGTCTGTGTTGGTGTGTGTGGGGGGGTGTGTGGGTTGGGGTGTGTGTGGGGGGGGGGGGTGTTGGTGTGTGTGTGGGTGTGTGCTGGTGTGTGTGTGCGTGGGTGTGTGTGTCTGTGTTGGTGTGTGTGGGGGGGGGGGGGGTGTGTGTGGGGGGGGTGTGCGGGTGTGTGTGGGTGTGTGTGTGTGTGATGCGTGGTTTGTGTGTGTTGTGTGTTGGTGTGTGTGCGTGTACGCGCATGTGTGGGTGTGTGTGGGTCTGTGTGTGTGCGTGCGCACGTGTGTGGGTCCGTGTGGGTCTGTGTGTGTGTTGGTGTGTGTGCGCTCGTGTGTGGGTGTGTGGGTCTGTGTGTATGTTGGTGTGTGTGTGTGTTGGTGTGTGTGGGGGGAGGGGTGTGTGTGTGGGTGTGTGTTGGTGTGTTGGAGTGTGTGTGTGTGTGTGTGTGTGTTGGTGTGTGTGTGTTGGTGTGTGTGTGTGTTGGTGTGTGTGTGTGTGGGAGGGGGTGGGTTTGTGTGTGTGGGTGGGTGTGGGTGTGTGTGTGGGTGATGCGTGTTTTGTGTGTGTTGTGTGTTATATATGTGTGTGATGTGTGCTTGTGTGTTGGTGCGTGTGTGTGTGTTGGTGTGTGTGTGTGTGTGTTGGTGTGTGTGTGTGTGTGTTGGTGTGTGTGTGTGTTGGTGTGTGTGTGTTTTGCGTGTGATGCGTGTTTTGTGTGTGTTGTGTGTTGTATGTGTGTGTGATGTGTGCTTGTGTGTTGATGTGTGTGATGTGTGCTTGTGTGTTGGTGTGTGTGTGTGTGTTGGTGTGTGTGTGTGTGTTGGTGTGTGTGTGTTGGTGTGTGTGTGTTGGTGTGTGTGTGTGTGTTTGTGTGTGTTGGTGTGGGTGTGTGTATGTGTGTTTGTGTGTGTTGGTGTGTGTGTGGGGGGGGTGTTGGTGTGTGTGTGTGGGGGGGGGGGGGTGTTGGTGTGTGTGTGTGGGGGGGGGGTGTTGGTGTGTGTGTGTGGGGGGGGGGGGTTGTGTGTGTGTGTGTGGGTGTGTGTGTGTGGGTGTGTGTGTGTGTGATGCGTGTTTTGTGTGTTGTATGAGTGTGTGGGAGGGGTGGGTGGGTGGGTGTGTGAAGGGGGGGGGGGGGGCGAGTGTGTGGGTGTGCTTACATGTGTGTGTGTGGGTGTGTGTGTGTATGATGCGTGTTTTGTGTGTGTTGTGTGTTCTATGTGTGTGATGTGTGCTTGTGTGTTGATGTGTGTGATGTGTGATGTGTGCTTGTGTGTTGGGGTGTGTGTATGTGTGTTTTGGTGTGTGTGTGTGTATGTGTGTGTGATGCGTGTTTTGTTTGTGTTGTGTGTTGTATGTGTGTGTGATGTGTGCTTGTGTGTGTGTGTGTGTGTTGGTGTGTGTGTGTGCGTGTTAGCGTGTGTGTGTTGGCGTGTGTGTGTGTGTTAGTGTGTGTGTGTTGGTGTGTGTGTGTGTGTTGGTGTGTGTGTGTGTTGGTGTGTGTGTGTGTTGGTGTGTGTGTGTTGGTGTATGTGGGTGTTGGTTTGTGTGCGTGTGTGTTGGTGTGTGTTGGTGTTGGTGTGTGTATGTGTTGGTGTGTGTGTGTTGGTGTATGTGGGTGTTCGTGTGTGTGCGTGTGTGTTGGTGTGTGTGTGTGTTGGTGTGTGTGTGTTGGTGTGTGTATGTGTTGGTGTGTGTGTGTGTGTAGTGTGTGTGTGTGTGTGT
This sequence comes from Rubia yunnanensis, assembly GCA_037428765.1. Taxonomy (NCBI): domain Eukaryota; kingdom Viridiplantae; phylum Streptophyta; class Magnoliopsida; order Gentianales; family Rubiaceae; genus Rubia; species Rubia yunnanensis. The sequence continues at coordinate 7,120,902 of CM075069.1, forward strand.
GTTGGTGTGTGTGTGTGTGTGTTGGTGTGTGTGATGCATGTTTTGTGTGTGTTGTGTGTTGTATGTGTGTGTTGGTGTGTGTGTGAGTGTGTCTTGGTGTGTGCGCGCGCGTGCGCGGGTGTGTGTGTTGGTGTGTGTGTGTTGGTGTGTGTGTTGGTGTGTTGGTGTGTGTGTGTGTGTTGGTGTGTGTGTGTGTATGTGTGTGTGTGTGTGTGTGTGTATGTGTGTGTGTGTGTGTGATGCATGTTTTGTGTGTGTGATGTGTGCTTGTGTGTTGGTGTGTGTGTGTGTGTGTGTTGGTGTGTGTGTGTGTGATGTGTGCTTGTGTGTTGGTGTATGTGTGTGTGTGTGTTGGTGTGTGTGTGTGTGTGTTTGTGTGTGTTGGTGTGTGTGTGTGTGTGTGTTGGTGTGTGTGTATGTACGTGTGTTGGTGTGTGTGTGTTGGTGTGTGTGTGTGTACGTGTGTTGGTGTGTGTGTGTGGGTGTGGGTGTGGGTGTGTGTGTGGGTGTGTGGGTGTGGGGGGGGGGGGTGTGTGTGTGGGTGTGTGTGTGTGTTGGTGTGTGATGCGTGCTTTCTGTGTGTTGTGTGTTGTATGTGTGTGTGATGTGTGTGTGTGTTGGTGTGTGTGCATGTTTTGTGTGTGATGTGTGTGTTGTGTGTTGTATGTGTGTGTGATGCATGTTTTGTGTGTTGTTGTGTGTGTGTGTTGGTGTGTGTGTGTGTGTATGTGTGTGTGTGTGATGCATGTTTTGTGTGTGTTATGTGTCGTATGTGTGTGTGATGTGTGCTTGCGTGTGTACGTGTGTGTGTACGTGTGTTGGTGTGTGTGTGGGGGGGTGTGTGTGGGGGGGGGGGGGGTGTGTGTGTGGGGGGTGTGTTTGTGGGGGGTGTGTGTGTGTGTGTGTGCTGGTGTGTGTGTGTGTGGTGGTGTGTGTGTGTATGTGTGTGTGTGATGTGTGTATGTGTGCTTGTGTGTGTGTGTTGGTGTGTGTGTGTTTGTGTGTGTGATGCATGTTTTGTGTGTGCTTGTGTGTTGGTCTGTGTGTGTGTGTTTATGTGTGATGCGTGTTTTGTGTGTGTAGTGTGTTGTATGTGTGTGTGATGTGTGCTTGTGTGTGTGTGTTGGTGTGTGTGTGTACGTGTGTTGGTGTGTGTGTGTGTGTGTACGTGTGTTTGTGTGTGTTGGTGTGTGTGTGTATGTGTGTGTGTGTGTGATGCATGTTTTGTGTGTGTGTTGGTGTGGATGTGTGTGTGTGTTGGTGTGGGTGTGTGGGTGTGTGTGTGTGTTGGTGTGTGTGTGTGTTGGTGTGTGTGTTGGTGTGTGTATGTGTGATGCATGTTTTGTGTGTGTTTTGTGTTGTATGTGTGTGTGATGTGTGCTTGTGTGTGTGTGTGTCGGTGTGTGTGTGTGTGTGATGCGTGTTTTGTGTGTGTTGTGTGTTGTATGTGTTTGTGATGTGTGCTTGTGTGTTGGTGTGTGTGTGTGCGTGGGTGTGTGTGTCTGTGTGTGTGTTGGTGTGTGTGTGGGGGGGGGGGGTGTGTGTGGGTGTGTGCGTCTGTGTTGGTGTGTGGGGCGGTGTGTGGGTGTGTGTGTGTGATACGTGGTTTGTGTGTGTTGTATGTGTGTGTGTGTTGGTGTGTGTGCGTGTGCGCGCGTGTGTGGGTTTGTGTGGGTCTGTATGTGTGTGTTGGTGTGTGTGTGTGTGTGTGTGTTGGTGTGTGTGTGTGGGGGGTGTGTGTGTTGATGTGTGTGTGTGTGGGGGGGGGGGGGTGTGTTGGTGTGTGTGTGTGGGGGGGGGGTGTGTTTTGGTGTGTGTGTGTGGGGGGGGGGGGTGTGGGTGTGTGTGTGTGTTGGTGTGTGTGTGTTAGTGTGTGTGTGGGGGGTGTGTGTGTGTGTGTGTTGGTGTGTGTGTGTGTGGGTGTGTGTGTGTGTTGGTGTGTGTGTGTTAGTGTGTGTGTGTGGGGTGTGTGTGTGTGTGTGTTGGTGTGTGTGTGTTAGTGTGTGTGTGTGGGGTGTGTGTGTGTGTGTGTTGGTGTGTGTGTGTGGGGGGGGAGGGGGTGGGTTTGTGTGTGTGGGGGGGGGGGGGGGGGGTGGGGGTGTGTGGGGGTGTGTGTGTGTGTGGGTGTGTGGGGGTGTGTGTGTGTGGGTGTGTGTGTGTGTGATGCGTGTTTTGTGTGTGTTGTGTGTTATATATGTGTGTGATGGTGTGTGTGTGTGTGTGTTGGTGTGTGTGTGTTGGTGTGTGTGTGGTTGTGTGTGTGTGTTGGTGTGTGTGTGTGTGGTTGTGTGTGTGTGTTGGTGTGTGTGTGTGTGTTGGTGTGTGTGTTGGTGTGTGTGTTGGTGTGTGTGTGTGTTGGTGTGTGTGTGTGTGTTGGTGTGTGTGTGTGTGTGTTGGTGTGTGTGTTGGTGTGTGTTTTGGTGTGTGTGTTAGTGTGTGTGTGTGTGTGTGTGTGTGTGTGTTTGTGTGTGTTGGTGTGTATGGGTGTGTGCTTGTGTGTTGCTGTGTGTATGTGTGTTGGTGTGTGTGTTTGTGTATGTTGGTGTGTGTGTTGGTGTGTGTGTGTGGGTGTGCGTGCGTGCGCGTGTGTAGGTGTGCGCGCGTGGGTGGGTGTGCGTGCGTGTGCGTGCGTGCGCGTGTGTGGGTGTGCGCGCGTGGGTGTGAGCGCGCGTGTGTGGGTGTGCGTGTTGTTGTGTGTGTGTGCGTGCGCGTGCACGTGTGTGTGTGTGTGTGTGTGCGTGCGCGTGCACGTGTGTGTGTGTGTGTGAAGATAGAAGAAGAAGGGAGCGGGAGGACGACTTCGCTGGAGATGGATTGTGCAGAAAGGCACTGTATGTTAATTCTAAAGAGATTTAGAAATTTAAAGAAAAATAGACACTACACAAAATTTATTGAAGAAAATATATTACTCGTATCGATTTATTCTAATCCACTATAAAATACAAGAATCTTAGCTATAAGTTATCCCAAACACCGTATAATAGATATTATTTAGTTTCTTTCTATCAACCGGGGTATATTTGAGTTACTTTGACTACCCTAGGCCCAACAAATTATCTAAAAATAACATAGTATATATCAATATTAGAATATGTTACTGGATTTAATTCTCTACTATGTATAATCAATCATAACCTATTAACATGCAAATATTATAATATGTTACTGATTTTACTATATATATAATCAATTATAACTTGTTATCCCAAACACCCTATAATAGGTATTGTTTGCTTTCTGTCTGTCAACCAGGGGGTATTTGAGTCATTTCGACAACCCTAATCCCAAGCACTCTATAATAGATATTGTTTACTTTCTATATGTTAACCGGGGGTATTTGAGTCATTTTGACTTCCCTAATCCCAAGCACCCTATAATAGATATTGTTTGCTTTCTGTCTGTCAACCGGGAGTGTTTGAGTCATTTTGACTACCCTAAGCCCAAAAAATAATCTAAAAATAACATATATACTAATATTATAGTATGTTACTGGTTTTATTTCTCTTCCATGTATAATCAATCATAACTTATTAAGATTCAAATACTATAATATGTTACTAAATTTTAATTCTTTACTATATAATCAATCATAAATTGTTAAAATATATAACTTTTAAAATATATATTAAATATCATAAATATTTCATTATAATATATTTGGAAGAAAATTCAAAGAAACACATAATCCCAAGCACCCTATAATAGATATTGTTTGCTTTCTGTCTGTCAACTGGGGGGTATTTGAGTCATTTTGACTATCCTAAGCCCAAAAAATTATCTTAAAATAACATATATACCAATATTATAATATGTTGCTGGTTTTAATTCTCTACTATGTATAATCAATCATAACTTATTAACATTCAAATACTATAATATATTACTAATTTTAATTTTTACTATATAATCAATCATAACTTGTTAAAATATATAACTTTTAAAGATATATTTAAAACCATAAATATCTCATTATAATATGTATATATATATATATATGGAAGAAAATCCAAAGAAACACATAATCTGAAATAACAAAATGTTCATATTTTTCAAACAGAGATTGAGTGTTTTTGATAGAAATATGTATACATATTTATTTATTTATATACGACAAAGGCTTATTTTAGACTGACTAACTGTTAAATGAGACATTTTATAATTAGTGAGATTAATAAGGTCATTTGGATGTCAATATTTAAATAATTACTTTTTAAATAATTTGAATGAAATATTCTAAATTAATTATTTTTTATTTTATTCTATATTTAACGTTTTCCAACTAAATTAATTATTTTACTTCATAACTCATATAATTTTTCTTAAGTGACTAAACTTTAAAATTTTAAATAAAAATTAATTTTAATATTTTAATTAATGATATCACGGTGTGATGGTACTCCGCTAGTTTCTCTCAATATATAACCACTTAATTTAATTTTCTATTTAGCTAACCCATAATATATTTCAGTCACACCAACACAACTCTTCACCATTACTAAAGAGAATGAATGCGCAACCACATGATTGGCCGAGTGGTTAAGTGCTTGGTTGCATTCCTCACAACCAGGGTTCGATTCCTGGCAACCGCAGTGTGGGAATTTCCTCCTTTGGAGGGGTTCCTTGTGGGCACCAGCAGATCGTGGACCGGTGTTTAACCCTCGGAACGCTGTGATTTACTGCTCTATCGACTGTACTGCTGGGATGATGGGGCCTTGAGGGCGAGGGCATCGCCTTTTAAACAGAATGAATGCCTTCTAAATCCTCACTCTAAATAGCTCGAGGGACATAAATCACTCTCCAATTATTGATCAAAACTTGAACTCTTGCATAGATGCGAATATAATCCTATGACACCATATATTGCGTTGACCGATGTTGACCATAGTTAAAATGACTAAATGTCATTTGACCTAAAACCTAAAAGTGTGTGGACAAATTTACCCTCAGGCCACCACTACAACCACCTTCATCCCCCACCTCCACCACCTTCCTCCCCAGCAAGATCAGCTTTGGGCACGCCGCTATTGTTCCCAGCGTCTCCACACTGTTGATTAACAAAGGCCCGACACATTCTACTCCATCTTCGCCGAGAAGCTGCCCTGCCAATTCGGCAGCGCAGCCGCTTCCTTCCGCCACCTCTCCACAGTGCCAATAACATTGGAAATCAATGTACTGTTCACCGGACATCAGAACGACCCAACATTGCGCTATGCCGAGACCCCAACTACGACTGCAACAACCTTCCAGACCCTCAAGCTAGCCCTGCCCCCTCCGACCATCCCTGCCACCACCACCACCCATCCAGCCCCAGCCCCCAAAACCCTAGCGCCACAATCACCCCCTTTCCAGCCCTTCCACCACTACCTCCCAGCCCTACCCAGCCTCCGCCGCCACTCGGCGCCACCCACCGCGAACCCCAGTTCCACCAACCCCTCTGGCCATCCTCGCCACCACAACCAACCTTCCAGCCCCAGCCACCTAAACCCTAGAGCCACCACCACCACCTTCCAGCCCCGCCTATCCCCCACCACAGCTTGATGCCACCCACCGCGAACCCTAGTGCCAATACCCTCTCTAGCCAACCATGCCCCCTTCGGCCAACCCCGCCACCAACACCACTTCCATCCCAGCCACTCGACACCCAACCACCGATGCCCAGCCCCGCCACCGAGAAGTAGAAAGAGAAATGGCATGTGAACCCTAGCACCACCACCCCACTCTAGCCAACCCTGTCACCACCACCCGACATCCAACGCTCAACCCCCGACACCCAACCCTCACTATCGAGTATGAGAAAGAGAAACAAAGCGCGAACCCTAGCGCCACCACCACCTTTCTAGCACCACACCACTGACGCCTAATGCCCAGCCCCTGCCACCGAAAAAGGGAGAGAGAAACAACGGCGCAAACCCTATCGGAGAAGGAAAACATGAAAGAATGGAGAAAGAGATGGAACGGAGGAGAAGAAAGAATGAAAAGAAATGCAAGTTTTAGAGAGTAAAAATGTAATTTCGTTAGCTTTTTAAAAAAATCATAGGGGTAAAATCATCTTTTCAGTCAAATGCAACCTTAAACTAAAATTGCACTTACATCAACTAACTAGAGTTATATTTGCACTTTCAGTTATCAAAATGTTATATTGACACTTACTCATGAGAAATAGGTAAGTTATAAAAACACTTTTTTCTTTTATCTTTTAAAGCGTTGTTTGTTTGCTACCATGCCAATATTTCTACTTTCTAACATAAAAATGGGCAAACGATTTTCTAGACCCTCAAACTCTTGCCATTTGACCCTTCCCCCCACCCCTCATTTTTTTTCCAATCACTTTCATCTCTGAACTAACAAAAGTGTTAAATTGTAACCCTTACGTCCGATCAAAACGTTAACCTCAGTCAAAAGCCTCAATTTTAAGGGTAAATAGGTAGTTTCACATTTTCCCTTTTCTTCATTTCTTATTTTTCCATCTCTCATCTATTTCCCTTTATCTTTCCAATCAAATCGTCCTGTTCCCCTTTTTTCTGATATCGTCCCACCCTTCCATATACACCATCGCCGAACCCTTCCGTCGCCCCACCACCGTCCACCTCCAATCCATTATCGCCGACTCCGTCGCCCCACCACACCTCACCTCTGTTTCAATTCACCATCGCCGACTCTTCTTTCTTCAGTGTGCAAAACAACAATATGGGTTTCTCCAACGAGGAAAAAGTGAAAAAATTGTTACTGCTAATTTTCTGAAACAGTGAAACTGAGCTGTCGGTATTAGGAAGGGGACCTTTTCTGTCTGCGGGGCACGGTTTTTGAGGTTGATAACGGAGAAGACGGCAGTGAAATTGTGTGTACGTGGCAAGCGGTGGAGCGTTCCACCATTACAGGTGCCCGCCTAGTTGCAGGGACGTGGAGGCCTACCAAAAATTTGGAATTTCTGGTCCAGATTGCCATTTTGGGATTGTTATTTTCGGTTTCATATTGTTGCCAACTTGAGTAAACGGTCAGAGTTAGGGGCCCGTACTTGAGTATAGCCACGGTGTTCTCCGTGGCGTCCCTGCTTTTTGTTTCGTTGAAGGCGTCGTTTGTGTTCGGAAACAAGCCGAGCGCCGCCGCGGCCGGCTGCGTGGAGGTGGTGTTGTTCGGGTGCTCGCCGTCGGCCACATCGTGGTGGCGTACCGGAGTTGCAGTCCGTTTTTTTGGAAAGTAAATAATAAGGAAAATGAAAAGAAAAAGGAGAAAGGAAAGGAATAAGGAAAATATAAATAAAATATAAGTAAAGTTTTGGAAAAGACGTGGTTTAATTAGAATTATATAAGGTAAAATGTCTTACTTGCAATATTAAAAATTTATTATGGAACATATAATAGTTATAAAATTTAGGCAAAGTCTTGGGAAAGACGGTCTTTCCATAGGCTTATGGAAAGACGGGGTTTGATTAGAATAATAAAAGATAAAAGGTCTTAGTTGCAATATTAAAGTTTTAGTATGAAACATGTAGTAGTTATAAAATTTATAACCCGGTTCATGCAACCCAAAAATTTTATCTTAATTTCTTCTAATTTACACTTTAAACCTTGGTCTTTCCATAACTTATGGAAAGACCGTCTTTCAAGAGACGGACTCTAAAATTTATAACCTGATTTATACAACCCAAAAATTTTATCTCAATTTCTTATAATTTACATTCTAAACCTTGGTTTTTCTGTAGCTTATGGAAAAACCAAGTTTCAAGAGACAAACTCTAAAATGAAAATAAAAAAATGAGAAAAAGAAAAGAAAATTGAGAAATTACTATTTTACCCTTAAAATTAATATTCTTGACCAAATTTAATGCTTTGATTGGACGGAAGGGTTACGATTCAACACTTTTGTTAGTTCATGGACGAAAGTGATTGAAAATAAAAATAGAGAGCCAAAAGGGTAAAATAAGAAGAGTTGGTGAGTCTGACAAGTCATTCTCCCTATAAAAAATGACTTCCATATAACCATTTGGGTTAGGCCAAATTACTAGATTAACTTTAAGTCTCTGTATACATTATGTTAGGGTCACCTTTTTTGAGACGAGCCTCACCCTTTGTAAAAGAAAACAAAAAAGGACTCTCATTTACTTATACGCTAAAACTCCAGATTTGCAGGATCATAACATATTGGAGAAAGGAAAGACTAATTTTATTGGACTTTGGAAAGATGTCCAACAAATAGTGACACAATCTCAGCGATACCCAAATTCAAATTGCGAGAGGATTAGGCTTTCAACCATTTTAGAATATGGTCCACAGCGGCAAGCATTTTTTGATCTGGGCCTTGAAAATGTTCTTTACACTTAAAATCCCCCAAAACTATGAACCAAAGCCCACTATTCGTTGTAAGATAAGGTTTACAGCGATAATATTTACTGTACATAATATGGCTGATCAATATTTTATTTGTTAGTATTACAAATGGATAATCTTATGCTGTTTTATACGATAAAAAGGCAAAGTTTAGGAAAACACGGTCTTTCCATAGTTTCATGAAAAAATAAGGTTTAATTAGAATCGTAAAAAGTCTAAATTGCAATATTAAAATTTTATTATGCAACATGTAATAGTAATAAAGTTTATAATGCGATTCATGCAACCCAAAAATTTTATCTTCATTTTTCTAGTTTGCACTTTAAACCTTAATCTTTTCATAACTTATGGAAAGACAGTCTTTCGGGAGACGGACTCGGATAAAAACAACATATGGAGTAACGAGCAGAGTCGAGCAAGATATCCACTCCCCATCTTGACTAATAATCGTTTGGAGCCCCTCCCGCGTTAACCGGCCATGCTTAAGTAAAACAGTCTCTGGTCGTTTTACCTGCTGAAATGGAGGGTAGGTAAACATCTCCATGGATGAAATGTTCCCAAGCACTTTCGAACTAAAATACATCTACCGAGGACGTTTGGTTTGGTTTTAATTTTAGCTGAAAGAAAGGATATGTACTCGGTGATATGCACTACAAATCTCGCCTAACATACGAAGATCTATGTTAGGCGAGATATGTGTTCGGGCAAGCATGGTGACCATGATTAACATCAAAAACCTTTTACTATGCTAATAGCTAAACCACAGTACGGCGAGCCCTGAAGAGCTGCTGATGTAACGCGGCAAATGGTTCTGATACGAGTACCAGAGCCCGTTGCCGCGCTACATCAGCTGAAGTGCTGAGTTTATCAGAATTGTGTGATGAATGGGTGGGTATATACGAGGATAAGTTACAGTCTAGCATTAGTAACGTTCTAAAAACATGGAGATATTTGTGGAGAGATTTGACATCCACCTGAATTCAAATTAACGTATACCTAAATGCTCGTACCCTCCATACTCTATTACCTAACTCGGCCACTTTTTGTTCCTCCCACCACATGCCTTATAACAAGCATCGTTTTGGAACAGCAACAAGTTGCCTTTTCTTTGCATTCCTCCTTTCTTTTGGTTCTTCTATGTTCCTAACCCCGCCCTTATCTCTTGCATCCCATTTTTTTTCTTATAAACCTGCCAAATTATCCCCACTACCCTGTAACAGGCGATACACACGACGCGCAGACGTGAAGTGGTAAGACGTTTCACCTACTAGAGATCGATTCGCGTGGGTCCGAACTATCGACATGGTAAGTGGAAAACCACTGTTAATCTTTCTTCACAAAAGTTATCTTGCCTACAAATACCTAGCTCAGCTGGTTGTGAGCTTATGATGATAATGCATGTACTGGCAGAAAAAGAAGCAGAGTAAAACTGTAACTCTGTAAATCATAACCGACGAAAGTTCAAAACGCAATATTATTTAAAGTAGGACAGGATCTAAAACAGACCCAACCAGAATGGCAAAGCATATATGTCATCATCGTCTACAAACCGTCGAAATAAACATTAAACATCTTACAGCAATAATAATCCAAGTTTTTTGCTTTTTTTTATTTATTCTTCCAATCACAGATCAACCATAAAAAGACAAGATAACAGATCGTAAACATGAGAGCATATGATCGAGAAGAAGTACTCAGTTTTGCTGAACACTCCTGTTAGGAGACGAGGAATCGCAAACGATCTCGGTTTCCATTTCGCGGCGGTGGAAGTTCCGGTGGCAGCCGCAGGCGGCGCAAGTGAGTGCACCGTCGGTTCCTTCCTCGCCGGCGGCCATGAACTCCCGGCAGCCGTCCACCGCGTGGCCGCCGACGCTGGCGGCGTGATTTTTCTGGCACTCGGCGTAACGGACGGCCCGGATTTTGTAGGCGGAACTGGCCGCATTGCCGGAACAATCCGCGAGCTGCAGCTTCTTCATGGTGAAAGCGGGAGGAGTTCAAAGTGTTGAATGAAACCCTAACCCATGGAAAAACCGATCTTTGTTTTAAAGTAGCTGTGTTCGCTAACTGCGGTTGAGCTAGCTGGTTATGCTCACTAAATGCTGGTTAATTTTTTACCATTTAAGTAAATTTTGGTAGATTTTGGGTTTACCTTATTTCGAGAGATGAGAAAAGGAAGCTGAGAGTGGGTTAAGTACTTGTTGTTTAGAAGAGGTTAGTGATTGGTTTGATATAGAATGAATGAAACAGCGAATAATTTGGCGAAAATATCCTGTGGCCCTAAACATGATGCCATCCTGTAACGAATGATTTTCGCTTTTAATACATTAATTTAGGACGGATTTTTTTCGTGTTTCCCTTCAAGTTAAATTTAGAGTCCGTGTATTGAAAGACATTTTTTCATAAATTATAGAAAAATCAAGGTTTAAACAGCCAATTAGAAGAAAGGAAGGTAAATTTTTTGAATTGCACTAATTGGGTTATAAACCTATAGTGCAAGTTGTATAATAATTTTTTAATATTGCAACTAAAATTTTCACCTTTCTAATATTTTAGTTAAACCCCGTCTTTCCATAAGTTTATGGAAAGACGATATTTCCATAAGTTTATAGAAAGATGATTTTTCTAAAAACTTTGCCTTAAATTTATTTCATTTATTTCATTTTAATAATTAAATAATAATTATACTATATTCAGTTTAAATCAATTGAATAATTAAAAATAATTATTGATTTTTATACATTAATTTAGGACGGTGATTTTTTGTGTTTCCCGTTAAGTTAATTTATTTTAATAATTCCATAGGCTTATGGAAAGACGGGGTTGAATTAGAATAATAAAAGGTAAAAGGTGTTAGTTGCAATATTAAAAATTTAGTATGCAACATGTAGTAGTTATAAAATTTATAACCCAAGTTATGCAACCCAAAAATTTTATCTTCATTTATTCTAATTTACACTTTAAACCTTGGTCTTTCCATGACTTATGGATAAAGTTTATAATCCAATTCATGCAACCCGATCATTTTATCTTCATTTTTTCTAATTTGCACTTTAAACCTTGGTCTTTCCATAACTTATGGAAAGACCGTCTTTCAATAGACATACTCTTTATTCAATTAAATTGAACTAAATTGAATAATTGTTAATTAGTAGGCAAAGTTTTGGGATAGACCGTCTTTCCATAGGTATATGGAAAGACAAGGTTGAATTAAAATTATAGAAAGGTAAAATGTTTTAGTTGCAATATTAAAAATTTATTATGCAGTGAGTAGTAGTTATAAGCTTATGACCCGATTAATGCAATCCAAAAATTTTATGTTAATTTCTTCTACTTTGCAGTTTAAACATTGGTTTCCTTGACATAACCTACGCAGTACTCTAACTATTAAGCTAAATAAATTAAACTTAATGGTAAACATGAAAAATAACCGGCCTAAATTAATGTATGCAATCATTATTTTTAATTATTCAATTGATCTGAATTGTATTACACGTTGCATACTACAATTTTAATATTACAACTACGACCTTACCTTTTATTATTTCAAATAAACTTCATCTTTCTATAATAGTATGGAAAGACGATCTTTCCCAAAACTTTGTCTTGAATAAAGTATTTTTATTAGAAAAAATTGCTCCAAAACGACACCTTACTTTCATTTTCCTTAAAAAGAAAACTTTCAAACGCTTAGCATAAAGATTGATATTTAAATAAGATCAACGAGTAAAGATGTAAGTTGAACAAATGAGTGTATAAATAGACGAGAGAATGATGTGGAGGGTGAACTTTTTTCACAATCTGACCCGAATCTGATCAACTTAGACTATGTCCTACAAAAAAGAAACATACTTCGGGAATTTTGGGGGAAGATTCTCCGACAGCGTAGTTAGCAATTTTGTTAAGAGTAAAAGTAAGCAAAGAAAGTGTTACCTAAAATAAAAGACATACCTCTCTATTTATACTATTCATAAACCATAATATCCTTTGGTTTATGACCTAACTTCCTTTGTGTTCTAGTGATTGGCCAAATATCAAGCCACTTGTGTCTGACTTGGGTTATGGCATCTCTTCCTAAGTGATGTGGCTGCCGACCCAATTAGGGTTTAATCCTAACATGTTATCAAAAGCCCCTAGAACACTAAGTGATCTTCCAACATTCGAAGACTCCTCTCATCAAAGGTTTTTGCCTTGATGCTCGAAGGTTAGTTTTTAATCACTGGGGATCGTCCTTCGAGTTATAGTCATCGAAGGTCGGGATGTAGTCTTCGAGCTCTGGTTTGTCAAAGGCTATGTCTACTCAATGCGGATTGCAGTCGACTACGAGGTGAGGGATTTTTGAAGGTAATTTGCTTGTTAGGTTCGTGGAAGAACACTTGGATTTTTCTTAAACATTATGACCTTTGAGATATCTAAGGAAAGCGCATGAAGGGAATATTAATGGAGAGAGGGATCATTTTGACTGCTATTTAATTGGATTTTCATCTTTTTGCGCCTTTTCAGACTACTAGCCTTTTTAGGTAAGGATTATCCTGCGTCTTTCTCTCTCTCTCATTCGCCTATACATACCTTTATCACAAAAGCTCTTTTGCTTCTTTCATTCACTCTTTTGCTTGCAGTTTCTTCTTCAAGAAATTTCGATCTTTAATCTTCTCCAGCCCCCAAGCTCCAATCTCTCACTCACCTTTTGACAAGTAAGTCTCCATAGATCCTAGCGCTATCCCCGCGATTTCTCCATCTTCTTCGCCTGTAAATCCCGAGTGGGATAGTGAAGAGGTAGATTCATCGCGGGTTAGGTTTTCGGGCAACTCCCATTCTACTTCTCTCAGTAACTCCCCTCTTCGATCAGTCATATATTTGATCGACTCAGAAAGCATGGAGTTTGCAAACCTTATTTGCAGTCCTGGCGGAGTGCCCAATCCTATCGAGGGGGTTGATTATGTTAAAGTTGGGTCTCGTAAGTTCGGTGAGCTTGCCTGTGGGAGAGTGTGCGGGCCATTGAAGGGTAATTCCAAAAACATAGGTACTTCAAAGACTGAGAGAAGCGCGAAAAAAATTTATATGAGCCTTCGAAGAGGAAGTTTGTGCGCTCACGTGCCGAAATTTTATCGAGGGACGAGGGCTTGGCGAATTACATATTTCCTGAAGAAATAAAGAAGCTTATTGACGAGATCCCTCCTTACCAGTGCGTTCCTCTTAACACTGAGCTGAGGGCTCTCGAGGTAGACAATCATACTTCTTTACCCTTATGTAGGGCCATAATCTGTAGTAAGCATATTAGGCCCGGCCTTTACTTTCCCTTCCCTTCCCTGCTATCGATCCTGATGGAGGATTTGACGTGAGTCTATCCCAACTCCATCCCAGTGTGATAGTGATAATAATGGCTTTCTTAGTTTGATACAGGGAAGTAGACGTAGATCCTCGATATGAGCTATTTCAAGCTATATACCTGTTAATTAGCAATTGGGACGTGAGGAAAACCTCACTATAATTAATAGACTTTCCAGTCAAAGGTTCATCATTCCCCCATCCAATAACTCAGTGTGGCAAAATAAGGCCTTGTCTTTCGACTGTACAGGGGGTTTATCGAACCCCTCAATGGAACCTCGATACTCTGGCCGAGACAATGAGGGGGAAGTATGTGATTCCTGAGAGACTTCGTGAAGATATGTAGCACCTTCGGGAACCTGAACCTTTAGACACCAACACTTACCGTCCTGTGACCACTAAGGGTGCGAAGCCATTCATTTGGCCGGAATGGGTTTACGAGAGTATATATGCTCCGGTTGATCATCGAGCATTTGAAGAGATAGTCCCCGAGGGTTCTGCTGGCTTGAATAAGAGAAAAGGGATGATGGTAAACCGCCTTTTCCAAGGCCTTTCGAAGGATGTATCCTTCACGAGGGATTATTATCGAGGAAGTATCCTCTTTGGACTCTAGCAAAGGTCTATAGGACACATTCTTATGTTCTTTTAGTGACATTTGCTTCTCTTTTGCTACAGTTTATAACCTACCTTTTCTTTTGTGCAGTGAGCCGGACACAGGCTTTCGTTAGCGCTCTTAAACGTGAGGGGATCATGGAGATGAAGGTGCCACCTAGACAGCCCACTCTGGCTCATGGTCAGATGGGGTCTCGAGAGAAGCCTCTTATCTAGGAGAGGGAACTAAAGAAACCGAGGATCGAAGATGGTGAACCCCCCCTGAAGATGGAACTGATAACTTTTATTATGATGCTGACAATGAAGGCACATCACTGGAGTATCTTGGGGATATAGGCACCGAACCTTCGGTATGTTATTTTGTTTTTGTTTCACTTTTTTTATTTCCATTCTTCCATCAAAGCTTCCATACATTAATACTTGGTTATATTATTTTTAGGTGGTGACGGATGTTCGATCATCCTTGCAATCATATGGTGTCTCTCCAGCCAGGTCATATCCCTCCTACAAGGACCTATCAAAGCAGCTGTTGAAGCTGCTGGACAAGAAGAGCGCGCTAAGTTGCAGAAAAAGGTGGATGATTTGGAGGATGGCCTGAGGAAGTCGGAGGAGAAAGAGAACTTCCTTTCGAGGAAATTCTCACCATGCTTTATTGACAGCCTCCTTTGTCGATAGGCTGATGGGCTCCCAAGATTTGAGCGATGCCTTCGTTAAACTTCTTGGTCTTGGCAAGGCATGGTGTCGAACCAGCATGTATAATTGGGTATCTGACCTCCTTGCTCCTGAGGAAGACAAGGCTCTCAAAGCTCGCACTAACCCTAATGCTAAGGAGAAGCTAGAAGAAGAGTAGGATCAACTGTCCCACACAGGTGGCTTCAAGTTTCAGCTTCTTGATGCCATAAAAAAAGAGAAGCGATTATATTCAGCTTCGGAGCTTTGAGATCTTGGCATCGCTGAGCCCTCTTCGATGTCTGACGAGAAATCATCAAAAAAAGAGCAAGGTCAAGGGAGTTGACAACCAAGACAAAGCTGCAAACGAAGAAACTAACCATAGCATAGGACATGAGGAGCAAGATGTATGAGTTTTAATCCCCCCTGCTATTGCTTCAATTCAAACATTGGGTTGTAATCGAATGTTAATTTATTTAACCTCATTTCATGTGTTTTTGGGATGACTTTAAAGTTAATTCAATAGGTCTAGATATTTGACTTTTATTCCTTATTTGTTTTTAGAACACACTTTTGAGAGATGGGCTGGGAAAGTCCACTCGAGAGCTTGCTGCAACTAGGGTAGAGTTCTCAATGCTATGACCAGGTTGGCTCACTTGAGCGAGGATTTTCCCAGTTGTCATTGTGGCAAGATGGCAGCCACTCTTCGATAAAAAAAATTCTTAATAAATCGAAGGGCGACCCTACGATTGGTCGATCGGTTGTTGCCCTCGCCATAGTAGATGAAGTATGCAGTGCTGGCGAACTCAGTCACCAGGATACTTTACGAGAAATGGTGAATGAATATTCTGGTTTACATAAGTGTCTTACCGATGCAAGGCTATATCGGAGCTTAAGTCAGTGGGGAGATAGTAGGCGCTATCAGAATATAGTTAAAGAGCTCGAATCTCAGGTTAGCGAGATGACCAAACAAAGCAACTTTCTCAAAATTGTAACTCAGAATTCCTAGTTCTTGAACCAGGTGTCAGCCGATGCTGCTACCATACAACTTTATTCGGATAGTCTTCGAGCGCACGGGTTATCGTACGGTGTCCTTGATATGGGCCCTATTAGTGATATGTTTAGATTTTTGTATGATACTGAGATGACTTTTCTTTGAAAGGATTTAGATAGAGATCCGGATTATCGTGCATCTTTTGATGCTATTTGCGAGTGGAAAGAGCGCCTTCGGTCAGAGAAGAATGCCCATTTACAAGGAGTGGGTCCTTCGAATAGGGACACTTCATCTAAGGTTCCTCCGAAGGGTAGACGCTCTCGGAGCATTTCTAAGAAGAAAAATCAATCGAAGGGGAATACTCGGGCAATGCAGAAAACCCAAAGTAAACCTCAGCCTCAGGTTACAACTCTCCCTATTGGCTCTTTTAGTCGAATATTGTTGGTAGAACCTGTGGGGGAGACCCAAGCACATATCTATGATGTCGAGGATGATGTGGAAAGGAGTCATTGACTTCTGGGAATTTGTTACCTCGTCGAAGGCGTCATGCCACCCCTATCCCCGAGGCTTTGGAGAGTGAAGTTGATCGCCTATTTACGATCGCTACGAGGGTGAAGCCAGAGAACATTCAATGGTCTGAATGAGCCTGTATTATATGTTATATCTTAATAAAATTCTTGTCTGTATATCCTTTTTGGCAGGTGGTTTCCTTTCAAGCATTTCCTGATAAGACAGATGAATTGTTCAATTATCTTATTAATTTGTCCCTTTTTTTAATAAAAAAGTTGATATAACATCTTGCTTCGATCAGACACGGTCTATTTGTTTGAATTTTGAACAATTTGATCACATAGAAAGTATGATTGTACCTCTTCGCCCTTAAAACGAACCTTTGGTTACAAAAAAATGGGTTTTCATGCTTAAGAGGAAATTTACAATTGTCCAGAAGACAAAAAATTAACTTTTTGCTAGAAGGCGGGTCCGATTGCTTGGGAGCAAACCGTCGATCGTTTGAGAGCGAGAAATAATTGGACGTTTAAAAGCGAAGTTTCAATTGCTTGAGAGCGAGAAATAGTTGGATGCTTAAAAGCAAAGTTTTGATCGCTTGAGAGCGAGAAATAGTTGGACTCTAAAAGGCAAAGTTCCAATAGTTTGAGAGCGAGAAATAGTTGGATGCTTAAAAGAAAAGTTTCGATCGCTTGAGAGCAAGAAATAGTGAGACGCTTAAAAGCAAAGTTTCGATTGCTTGAGAGAGAGAAATAGTTGGATGCTTAAAAGCGAGGTTTTGATCACTTGAGAGCGAAAAAAATTGGACACTTAAAAGCAAAGTTTCGATCGCTTGAGAGCGAGAAAATTTGGATGCTTAAAAGAGAAGTTTCGATCGCTTGAGAGCGATAAATGGTTAAACGCTTAAAAATGAGGTTTCGATCGCTTGAGAACGAGAAACAGTTGGACATTTAAAAGCAAAGTTTTGATCGCTTGAGAACGAGAAACAGTTGGACGCTTAAAAGTGAAGTTTCAATCGCTTGAGAACAAGAAATATGCATTTTACTTTGGGGAAACATCAAAACTTTCATTAAGTCAACTAGTTTCTGCGTAGAGCATACAATTCTGGGAATAATACATGGCAAAAACAGCTATTCTTCAACCGCACAAGCCTTAAGATTAACCCTTCTCACAGCTAGTGATGTTGTCGAAGGTTAACTATGTTCCACCGCTTAGGAATGTAGTCGCCATTCATCAAACCCAGGGTGTAAGTCCCCCCCCAGGTGAGCTTCAACCACTCCATAAGGTCCTTCCCAATCAGGGCCCAACTTCCCCTCTGGCTCCTGCTTGCTTTTCTCATTGTCCCTCATGTCGAGGTCTCCCACAAAAAACTGTGCTCCTTTCACCCTTCGATCATGTTATCACTTCACTCTTTCCTCGAATTTGGCTTCACGGATGGACGTTGTGGCTTATCTTTCTTCTATTAGATCTAAGTCAAGGTAACGGTTATCCTCATTGCTAGCATCACTGGCTATCATCATTTTGGGGCTGGGCATGCCAATTTCTGCGAGTATCACTGCCTCTGAGCCATACACCAGCCCATACAATGTATCTCCCATGGTAGAAGACTCCACTGTTCCATAGGACCACAGTAAACTGGGTAGTTCATTGACCCAGTTTCCTTTTGCTTCCTCTAGTCTCTTTCAGATTCCATTTACCAGGGTTTGGTTGGTGACTTCGACTTGCCCGTTCACCTGGGGGTGATATACTGATGTGACTTTTAGTTGGATTTTGAACTCCTTGCACCAACTTTTGAAGGGATCAATCATGAAATGGGTCCCATTGTCTGTAATGAACACCTTTGGTATACCAAATCAACGAATAATGTTCTTCCAACAAAATGAGATGACATATTTACCCTTGATGTTTTCTAATGGCTCGGCTTCAACCCACTAAGTAAAGTAGTTAACCGTCACTATCAAGTACTTGAACCTCCCTTGTGCTTCCAAAAAAGGTCCCACCAGGTCTATTCCCCATTTATCAAATGGCCAAGAACTGTATATGTTGATCATTTCTGTCTGGGGAACATGGGTTATAGGCATATGCTTTTGCCACTGGTGGCAAGCCTAGATATGCCTGTTGGCGCTTTCGAACATGGTTGGCCAATAGTTCCCAACATAAAATCATTCTCCTTGCTACCGATTGAGCTTCTTGATGAATTGAGCTTCTTGATGACCACCTTATATTTCTTCGTGGACTTCCTGCATTATGTATTATGCGTCAGTAGGGGTGACACATTGAAGGGTTGTAGATACCCCTTCGATAGTCAAACTTTTCGTGCTTCGATGGGGTTTTCTGGGAGCAATCCATCTTGAAGGTATTCAACTATGGGGTCCTCCATGTCTCTCCTTCAAAAACTGCCATTACAATGATATTTTCAAAACTTTGTTGATACAAAGTTTTGAATTTTACTTGTTTCTGCGCCAATTCACCCAAATCAGAAGAAACTAATTTTCTCAAGGCATTAGCCTTGTGATTTTTCTCCCTTGGTACCTACGAAAGAGTACATGATTGAAATCACTTTAACAAAGGTTTTACTACCTCCAAATAGCGTTGCAGGCTAGCTACTCGGGCTTCGTATTCCCCGCTCACTTGATTGACTACGATTTATGAGTCACTGAATATCTCCACCTCGTCTACCCTTATCTCTTTAGCTAATTGAAGGTTGGTTATTAAGGCCTCGTACTCTGCTTCGTTGTTTGTGGCTCTGAACTTGAATGCAGAGCATAAGGATAGTCAGCACCATCAGGGCTATTGAGTAGTACCCCTGCACTCCCCCTCCCGAATGAGTGGATCCATCAACAAATAACTTCCATACCCCCTCCCTCTCTCCTTTGTCTAACCAATGTCTTCGATAGGTGCTTCCACAATAAAATTTTCTAAGGCTTGCCCTTTGATTGCAACCCTAGGATTGTAATGTATATCATGTTCCCCCAGTTCTACAGCCCATTTCATCATTCTTTCTGAGGCTTTAGGTTTCAGGAGTATCTGCCTTATCGGATAGTTGGTGAGCACGCATATGGAATGACCCTGGGAGTAGGGTCTCAGCCTTCGAGCAGCGTGAACCAATTCCAGGACTAGATTTTCAACGGCCGTATATCTTGTCTTTGAGTCCTGCAGGGCTCTGCTAACAAAGTATACAGGGTGTTGTTGTTTGTCTTTCTCCTTTACTAGCACTACAGTGATGGCCAAGGAAGATGATAAGATATAAAGGTATAAGACTTCTCCTCTCTCCGGCTTCATCAACGTAGGCAAGGTTTTAAGGTGTTCTTTCAAAGCTATGCATGCCTTTTCACAATTGTCTGTCCATTCAAACCTTTTGGCTTTGCGAAGCACATCGAAGAAAGGAAGATGCTTCTCTGCACCCTTCGATAAGAATCTGCTTAACGCCGCCAAGCATCTCGTAAGTCTCTGTACTTCTTTCACACTTTGAGAACTCCTCATGTTCATCAAGGCTACTATTTTCTCTGGGTTAACATCAATGCCTCCTTCCGAGACCATGAATCCCAAGAATTTTCCAGTGCTGACCCCAATGATGCACTTTGTGGGGTTCAATTTCAAATTAGGCCCTTGCAGGCCCTGAAATAACTAGCCTAGGTCTCATAAAAACTGATCGTATGTTCTGCTCTTCACTACCATATCATTGACATAAATTTCCAAATTCTTCCCAATCTGCTTCTTAAAGAGTTTGTCCACCAACTGTCGGTAAGTTTCCCTAGCATTCTTTAGCCCAAGCGGCATTTTCTTATAACAGAAGGTGCCAACATCTGTAGTGAATGAATTTTTCTCCTTGTCTTCCTCAACCATGACTATCTGATGGTAACCCTTATGAGCGTCAAAAAAGGCCAAGATTTGGTAACATGTTATCACTTCCACCAGCTGATCCATCAAAAGCAACGGGTAGCTATCCTTTGCCAACACTTTTTCATATCTGTGAAGTCAATGTACTTGCGCCATATTCCATCCGATTTTGGCACCGGGGCTGGGTTGGCCAACCACTAAGGGTATAACACCTTTTCGATAACCCCCGCACTGAGAAGTTTATCAACCCCCAATTTGATGGTTTTAGATCTCTCAAGGGCAAACATTCTCTGCTTCTGCTTAACAGGCTTTATCGAATGGTCAATGTTCAATTTGTTGACTGTCAATTCCACAGGTACCCCTGTCAAATCTTAAGTATCCCAGGAAAACACATCGTAGTAATGGTCCAACAGAGCCTTCAAATTTTGTCTTATCATTTCAGGCATCATGCTTCTTACCGCTACAGCCCCCACGCCTCGAATGGAGATCGGTTGGGTGTCAGCCAATCCTGCCTCCCCGTGCACCGAGATACATTTCTTACCTTTACCATGCTCTTTACTGCTTTGTAGTTACAACTTTGAGCAACTGTATGATCCTCTCAGATGGATGCCACTTCATTTTTTGTAGGGTATTTCATCATCAAATGGTATGGCGACCACAAGGCTCAGGCCTGGAACATCCATGGTCTCCCTAAGATGACATTATAGTGAGAGAAAGTATTGATAACTGCAAATCTACATTGTACCGTGACCCCCTTGTTGTAATCCGCTACCCTCACAGGTAGGGATATCTCCCCTATCGAATAAACCATATTTCCAGTGAATCTTGACTAGGGCGAGGTTAACTTTTTCAGGTTCGTTCGTTCAATTCCAAGCTGATTGATATAGTTTACAAACATGATATCCACTCCACTTCCATCATCAATGAATACTCTCTTCACAAGTGTGGTCCCAATCATAGCAGAAATGACCATAGGGTATGCATGAAAGGTTTGGTTAGGTACTGCATATGCTCACAGAACGTGATTGTTTTGTCCGGTCGAAGCCTCTTCCCCACTAGTTCTCCTGTTGGAACACGTCGTGACTGCATTTTCATAACTGCGTTCTAAGACCTGTCACCAACAACACCACTGATAACATTGACCACCCTGTGAATAGTAAGGTTACCTTCATTTCTGTTTTCAACCTGGCGGTTTTGTTGTTGTTGTTTGCGGTGCTCATGTCGCTGCCCCTGGGGGCCACGATCCCCCATATTTTTTTAGGGGGCCACCTATTTCCTCAGTCATCCCTATGCCTTGGGTTTTCATATCGATGGGGTTAGCGGAAAGATTCTTTTAAGAGGCCTTCTCACTTGCATTTGCCAATTTCGAATCGAATGTGGGTGCACTCATTCGTGTTGTGTCTATAATCTTTGTGGTGGTTACAGTATTTGTTGGTGGCTCTTCTATTCGCAGAGACTCATTGGATGTCATTCATGGTAGGGGTGGTTTGAAAACTCCCCTGTGGATACTCCATATGTCCGTTGGGGAATGACGCATGGGTGTGAACTTTTCGAAGGTTGGTCTTTCGACTGGTCTCTTGCCCTGAGGGTCAGTAGATTTGGACTGTTTAGCCATTAGTCCTTCCCTTTTCTTTCGAATGGATTCTTCCACCTTTGAATGTTGTTCTACGATCTCTTGGAGCTTTTGAAGCATTTTCGGGGCATTTGCTGTCAGTTTTTTGTACAACTCCAAATCTTCAATTCCCAACAGATATTCATGGATAATTTCATTCTATGTGTCTTCGACCACCCCTAGGTTGTCATCGACATACCCGTGGTAGATGGCGGTAGTGGATTCCCCTGGCTTCTATTTCGTTTGGTACAGCTCTGTCAATGTTTTCGTAAACTTCTTTTCCTGGCAATAATGACTCAGTAAGGCCCCACTAAAGTCTCGATATGAATGCAGCAAATCCCTTGGTAGCTTGTTGAACCACTCCTGAGCTTTTCTCAAAGGTAGCTACCCACCAATTTGCATGTCAACCTTTCATCGAAGACTCGTGAATTCATCAACCCAAGGAAAGTTTAGATAAACTCTCGTGGATCTGAATCCCTCGAGTACGTAGGAAGACCTTTCGGTGGCTTCATGTCCTGAGGCCACCGAGCTGTCATCACCGCCTAGTTGAACGGGGACCCGACAGTTTTCCCCATTGGCCCTATCAATTTGTCCAATTCCCTTCCTAGGGCTGTCTCGAGTCCACTATACCAGTAGTCCCTGTCCGGATTGGGTCCTCGAAGGTCTCTTGGGTGAATGAAGGGTATGCCTCCCTGACCACCAGCCAGGTCTGGGACCCTAACCCAAGGCATGACCACTCGACCCTGCTCAACACCCTGGATAGGATAAAACGGCATTGGGGCAGACATAGGTTAACTCACCTGCATATGGCCATGGAAGAATGGTTGAGGCCTCTGTTGCGCAACTTCCCTCGCATACCCCATTTTTGGGATTCTGCACACCTGGCTTGCCAAGGACAGTGCTTTAATATTAGCTTCAAGGGCCATCGAAGGAACATGAGCCGTCAAATGTAGCATAGTCGGCTAATGGCGAGGAACCATCGAAGGAGGGGCAACATGATAACTTTCCGCTACTAACATCTGCCTGATGTGATCGAAACTCTGCGGGGATCCCCGGATCACATCTACCACGCAATTTTCCTAGAATCTTCGTTCATGAGCCTCCACCTGCGAATCTCCGGAGCACTCCGTGAGATGACCATCGATACCTCGCTATCCAACTAATAGTATCGCAACACCAATTCCCTCGGATGGCTCGATGGTAACTTCCGCTCCTGAAGCTCCAGGTAGGTTCGTGCCTTCGATCACAAGGGTTGTTGGGCTAGGTTCCGCCGAAGCTTCAATCAGTGTTGTGGGCGAATCTTGGCTTACGGTGAGAGGGGTCATTTTCTCCCCTTCCCTTGACCTGTACAAAGATCTAACCTCAACGCCCGCCCCAGTCTCTTTGCTCTTCAACCTTTCACTTCGACAAGTTGAAGTCGTTGACTCAGGCATACACTTTAAGATTCAGATGTGATCGAACTTCGGTTCTCACTGGGAGTGCCACTTGATGCATATGGTGACCTTCGTTCACAACTCGACCCGGACCTGATCTACGTAGCCTGTGTCCTACAAAAAAGAAACAGATTCTCCGATTATCTAGTCAGCTATTTTGTAGAGAGTAAAAGCAGGCAAAGAAACTATTACCCAAAATAGAAGACATACACATCTACTTATACTATTCATAAACCTCAATATCCTTTGGTTTATGACTTATCTTCCTTTGTCTTCCCGTGACTAGCTCAATATCAATATCACTTGTGTCTGACTTGGATTATGGGATCTCTTCCTAAGTGATGTGGCTGCCGGCCGGGTTTAACAACAGCTTCAAATTGTTATCATACATGGAACGTTGAATAATATTGAAAATCACGTGAGCAGAACATTGAAATAAACATTTTTCTCTTACAATTACAATCTCTTTTCATTATCAAATTTCACTCTCCAACGCCAGTATTTAATCAAAAGTAAGCAAAAATAAGTTAAGAAGCTGTGTCCATTTGACGTATTATTGTGTGATCATATTTCTCCGCGTTTCAAGTAATAGCTAATTAAGTTTTGATAAATTGTGTAACTTAACCTAATCAACGTATTTCCTCAAATAGATCCTAATAAATTTTGAAAGTCAAATTTAATCAAAACACCATATAAAGGCAAAGTTTTAGGAAATGCCATATTTTTATACGCTTTTGGAAAGACGAGATTTAATTTGAATAATAAAAGGTAAAAAGTCTTAATTGCAATATTAAAAGTTTATTATACAATGTGTAGTAATTATAAAGTTTATAACCCAATTCATGCAACCCAAAAATTTTATCATCATTTCTTCTTATTCGCACTTTAAACCTTGATCCTTCTATGGCTTATGAAAAGACCGTCTTTCATGAGACGGACTCTCGTATAAAATTGGTTAATTAGCCTTCCAAAAATAATTTAACTAGCTGCACTCCAACTTTTAAAAAAAAAACAAAAGAAAAGAAATTCACATGATTCATTCTGTAATTTAATTTCAATATTTCCTCTATTTTGTTATTTATGGCACACTTAGTATACAAAGATGTTTTCTTTTATTCGGCACTCTTTCCATTTTTTACAATATTTTTTAAATTTTATATACTCATTCTATTTTTATACTTTGCATATTTAATTTCATCCACCAATTTTATTCACTAAATCTAATCATGCCAAAGTAAAATGGAGGGAGTTTTCATTCATGTACTCCCTACATGACTATCACAAACTCAAATCCTAGTTGTCGATCATCATAGTTTCTCATACACCTGCTTAATTAAATACTAACAACATTGAATTGAGTGTTTCTTTCCGAATTAAATTATTACTCCGTTTCAGTCGAATGTGCACACTTTTTGGTCAACTTTCTCAGGTCATGTTTGACCAAAGATAACTTTAGTTACGTATATTAACGGTGTGTTAAAATTTGATATTTAGAAAATACAGCATGCAGAGAATCCAATAATATCTCACATGATGATATTGGTATCTATATACTAGTTGAAATTTATGGTCAAATGTGTCTTGAGAAAGTTGACCAAAATGTGTGCAGATTCGGCTGGGACGGGGGAGTAATATTTTGCTGGATTTTATTTATTCCGTAGTAAATTTTATTTAATACCAAAGTTTCTTTGGATTACTCCATGTCGGCCACATGTCACATTTATAAGCACGCATGCACTGCAATAAATCTTGTACTTGTCTGTTCTTCTCTTTAGAAAATTTCTATTTTGTTTACTAAATTAATGCAGCTCAATATTCGGGTAAATGTTTATTTTATTGAGATTATATTTTTATATAGAAAAAAAAAGGTCTGTTTTATTGAGTTCGACTACAGAGTTTGGAGTAGTATTTCATATAAAAAAATCCAATAAAACGTCTTAAGAAATTATACTCCAAATAATGTGTAACGATTATGCTTTAATTTAATCTGGAACGTAGAGAGTACTCATCTATAATTGATATAATTTTTCCTTTTTTATGGTCGAAGTACTTGAAATTTTTGTTATAGACCCACCGGCCATCCTAACATCCCCTTTATTTTAAAAGGCTCAAATCAGATTACATGATTTGATTTTCCTTTATATTATATTATTTTATTTTATTTTATCCAGTCAAAAGTCAAAATTTTGTGTCTTGAAAGGTGATATTTTCATAAGTCATGGAAAGATCAAGGTTTAAAGTGTAAATTTAAAAAAATGAAGATAAAAAATTTGGGTTGCATGAATCGGGTTATAAATTTTATAACTACTACATATTTCATAATAAATTTTTAATATTGTCACAAAGATATTTTACCTTCTGTTATTCTAATTAAATATCATATTTTCATAAATTTATGCAAAAAAAAAATTTTCCGGAAACTTTGCAAAAGTGGCAAAAGTGGAATACTATTATTTAATTAAGAGCTGGTTTGTTGGACCACGGATGTGGTGCCATTACAATAACAAAATGAAACAGTGGCAAAGCAAATGTGATTAATTACCGCTTTTGGCTAAAGGTGACATCGCTCGCCCATACCGGCCGACACTCCGGTCATCGTATGAAAGGTAAATTACGGTATTTCAATATCAGGATTAATGGGTTGATCCATAGACTCGGTACGTACAAGGAAGCCTTGCAAAGCAAGAGTTCCCCACACTGCCGCTGCCGAGTATCGAACCACTGTGATACACCCGTGGGTGTGATTAATAACAGCTTTTGCTTAGTGGACTGCTGTATTAAAAATCTGGTAGTTAGACTATAATTAGATTGATGACTCCGGTAATTATGTGATCAGTTAAGTTTGACAGCGACGGAAGTAGCCAAATCATGATTATGGGAGGAGGTGATGAGTGAATTACACTGATGTTACTTTTCTTGTGCTTCTCAATTCTCACCAAACCATAATCTATTTCCTTTCCTTTTTATTCCCACACGTAAGAAATTAAGAAATACGTACTTACTGGATGAAGAGTGGGTCCCCTTGGCATTTTTTACCTTATACACTGCATTTCTTAAATTATATACAAAATTTAAAATTTTTAAAAATATTTTTTTATATGATATATTTTTATATTTTCACATTCAAATACATATTATTACTTGTTTTAACTTATAAAATGTAATATTTAAATTTTATAAAAAATTACAACATTTAAGACAAATACCCTAGAGGACTGTCCATAAACTTATGGAAAGACCGCCTTTTCTGAAACTTATACGTGACAAAAACTTAAGAAAATATACACTATATCACCCCGTCAATACGTGATAATGAGTTTTAGATTTTATAAAAAACAAATTTATGTGTCCTTAATTATAATAGGCATTATCTTTCAATTGCCGTTGATTATTATGGTAAAGCAACATTTTATATATGGGATATGATTAATACTTAGGCAAAGTATTGGGAAAGACGGTCTTTCCATAGGCTTATGGAAAGACGGGGTTTAATTCGAATAATAAAAAAAATCTTTGTTGCAACATTAAAATTTTAGTATGCAACATGTAGTAGTTATAAAATTTATAACCCGGATCATGTAACCCAAAAATTTTATCTTCATTTCTTCTAATTTACACTTTATACCTTGATCTTTCCATGACTTATGGAAAGACCGTCTTTCAAGAGACACACTCTAATACTTAAAGTAATATAATGATTAATATGATGTTTGACCTAAATGGGTTTGAAAACTTCTCGTGAGGTGAGGTCAATGGGCGAATTGTATGACTCAATTTAATACCTTTGGGTTTGGAGTATATTCTTGAGCCACATGGTGGGTCAACTTGTAAGTTTGACTTACTATTCTCTTCCAACTAAAGTTATTACTCTCTTCGTACCATTCAATTCTGCACAAGTTGACTTTCATTAGTTGAATAAAAAAGTTTAATCATTGATATTTATAATTGTGTATAAATACAAGTTATAAAAAATGATATTTTAAAGATTCATGCTATTACGAATCTAATAAGATCATATATGACAATATCCTAAATTATTTATCGGTCCAAATTTGAGATCAAAGTTAAGCGATTTTGACTAAATTAATAGTTAAATTACAGAAATAGCTGGAACAAAAGGGGTATTTTCCTTTCACACGGGTATTTATATATGCTAGTGATAGTAAAGAAATTAAAATGATCCAGTCTAATTTTAACCACAAAGTTAAGTTCAAATAAGAAATTAGATAAAGCTAAAAATTTTAATTGAGATAAAGCAAAATTCATAAATGTGAATCTTTAACTGAGAAAGAGAGGAGGAATTGAACCCTAATTTCATATGTGCAGACACGATGCATTGGCTACTTAAACTAGGCTAAGTAGTCAGATGATGATTCATGCTCATTCATTCATAATTGTCAAATAAAAACAGACACTATTCAATTAAAAAGAAGATACTCCCTCTCGTTTTTAATATTGGCACCCAACAAAATGATACATTTTTTTATTAAAAATGTAAAGTAAATGAAGTAGATTGTATCAGGAGAGTAAATAGGCAAATTGAATGAATAAAAATATACAAAGTTTTGTCGACTATCCGTTAGACGGGTTTATTTTATGATTTATATAAATAATAGAGTGATTTGATGTTTGTTTTTAGAGTCAAGTGCTAAAATGACTTCAACTCTAGTATGAAAGTGTCAATCTAACCTTGCAAAATAAGAAAGTGTCAAAATAACCTTAACATTATGATGTATGTGTCAATCTAACCCTGGGTGTCGTTGGCTTCAATTGTCAATGGGATATTTGGTCGGAATTTAAGGAAATAAAAATTTACCCCTGGATTTAAAAGGTAGGGGTGGGCAAAATATACGAACGCCGAATAAAAAATCGATAATCTGAATATTGAATAAATTGAACCAAATTTAATATTTAAATGTTCAAATATTTGAACCGATTAAACCGAATTATGAATATGGTGTATGATTTGGTTTTTGGTTTCTAAACACAGACAAAAAACTGGCCCAAAAATCGAATTACAAATATAAAAATAGATAAATATATCAATAAATATAATAAAATATTAGTTTTACAATAATACTTTAAAATGATAATTTTAATTGAAATGGAGAAAATAAAGGGGCATCTCAATAAAATTTAAACTAATTTACCCTTATTACATATACTAATTTCTAATAGTTATATTTCTTATTCCTTTCAAAACTATTTCATTGAACGGTTTTATTTTTTAATATGCACATATTATGATTTGTGTTGTTTATATTTTAATGGATTTTATAAATTTTTAATATGAACAAAAATTTTTATTCATGTTGTTTAGGTAGGAAGTGTCATGTTTGTTCTTTCTATTCTTTAAAAAAAGAATACACATATTATGATTGACGTATAGTGTTTAGCTAGTCAGTAGTTTACGTTTACTTGTTGTTTTCTTTCAATTTGGTTTATTCAAATATGTTTGAATTTAAACCGAAAAGCGAAAAACCAAATTTGTTTTACCAAATATGGTTTGATTTGGGTTTGTAAAAGGTCAACTTGAATAAACCAAATCGAATAAACTGAAACATTTGAAAATCGAACCGATGTCCACCCCTATTAAAAGGGGTAAATGGGAGTTCAGCTTATGAGACAAGGGTATTTTTGGCATTCAGGTTCAGTCAACACCCAAATTGTTGAGTCAACGCTCGAACAGTGACATTTGGTTATAATTGCACATTTTATCATAAATTTTGGGTTATTTTGACACTTTCTTATTTTGCAGGATTATATTTGCACTTTCGTCTAAAAGTTAGGGTTAGAAGTGTTAAAATTCTTTATATTTATTTAATGCAACAAGGTTCTTATGACTTTGGAAAACTTTTAAAATGTACCGCAATATATGAATAATTATAATTTGTCTCTAAAAGTTATTGAAATGATATTTTCATGATTTGCTAACCGTTAGTCAATCTAACAAGAGACTTCCTCATAAAAATAACCTAAATTTTATCAAAAAGAATGTGACGTTGTTAAAATATCAAACAAAAAGGAAACCGCGCCAGTATTAATGGAACAGAGGGAGCACATATAACACAATAAAAGATAAAATAAATTAGTTATTAATCCATTACATAAATAAATCATACGGAAATTAAATCATTTAAACTGACATGGTCTTGTTGCATCAATTAGACATGTCGATTAAGCTTATCAATATCGTGTCGGTGCTACGCCATTGCACACCAATGAATTAGAACACAATGATGACAAAATTGTTGTTTTTAATCCATAAAATATGACCTAGCACCCTCTTCTGGTCCTCGTTTCCAAAACAATCTTCTTTAAGTACCTTATAAATTCAAAACGATTTGTTTGATCCTTAAATCAGATTTTGGATAGTTTTCAGG
This sequence comes from Rubia yunnanensis, assembly GCA_037428765.1. Lineage (NCBI taxonomy): Eukaryota > Viridiplantae > Streptophyta > Magnoliopsida > Gentianales > Rubiaceae > Rubia > Rubia yunnanensis. The sequence continues at coordinate 7,150,604 of CM075069.1, forward strand.
CAGACTAATTATCTTTCTGGTCCCCAACATGTGATCTTATACCATCTTTTGGTTCTCAAATCCACCAGAAAATCACCTTGGGGACCAAACAAATTAGTTTGAATTTATAGGATAATGAAAGAAGGTGATTTTAGAAATGGGGACTAAAAAATGACATTGATATGCTAGGGACAAAAAAATAATTTAGTGCACAATAATTAAGGACAGAGACTTACGAACATGTTTATTCAATTGTAGAAAGCTGTGGTTGATTGATGCAACATTACAACGCTTATAGCTAATGGGTGTCTCCATCTCTCTTACCCATTAATTCATAGATTTAAGCAGCATCTAATCGGAAGCTGTCACTTTTACCCATTCTTCACCATTTTTGACTTCGGACAAAGGGTACCGTGGACCATTAGCAACAACTTCACCCATTGAGATAGGACCCTAATTTCTTTTTAAAATAAATTTTACTATTTAATCATTAATAATGATCGAGGAGTCATTTTTTTAGCTCCTTTAAAACTTGCGTCGGATTATTTTTTTCTAAATCATTGCACTTACTGAGTTTAATCACGTCGGCCAATCCTTTAAACAACATTATGATAACAAAACCTGCATTTTTTTCCCGGAAGCACAAAATTATATATAAACATACAAGTCTAGAACTAAACTAGATCTTTTGAATTTCATGAAATCTGAAACCTTGTCAATTTGAATAGTTAGGGGCGCTATCTGGAGATCACCAAACGCTGCATCGCCAACTAATCACCATGATCTCACCGTCGTCGACCAATTGCAGGTTGGGAAATCACAGCGGGACCATTAACACGATTAGATAAATCCTATTAAGAAATTGTTCGAATATTCACAATACTTGACATGGGTGTGGTTTGAACCATGAGCCTCCCTGTCATAGAGATTGCCAATTCACACAAAACCTGCATCTTAATTTATCTTTCTCAATTTCCTTGTAACGGTCCTGAAGGAGACGCATCTTCTATCTAAAATATAGTGAGACAATATGTTCAGAAGAAAATGGTGTCATTTTATTTTTATTAAAGTACTCTCTTTTGTTTCAAGAGATTACAACGACATGGTTGTGGATTCCAGACATGATGGCCATGAACGGTTCATAGAGGATCCAAAGTCATTTCGAAGAGGGTTAGGGAAAAACCTTGGGCTGAAAACGCTTAATCTCTTTTAAAATGCACTTCTACACAATTACAAGGGGTCAAACCATAAAAACCATCCAAAAAACGTAATGCTGCAGAGATCAAACTAAAGTCCTGAATTTGCAACTCAGCTAACAATGAGTAGTTTTAAGAGGAAATGGATAGGATTCTGGGCCCAATACTAATGCTCTGTAACATTCTATTGTAGGCTGATGATTTAATGGCCCAGTATAGAATAAGGTAGCTCGAACTGTTTTTGGAGAGTGGGGTAACAATAAGGTCACGTTCTCCATACCCCACACCTCCAAACTCCTTCCAGTCATTTTTGCATATTTTTTTATTAAATTTATCAAGTTATATTTGATAAAAAATTTCATTTAGTATATAAGCATTAATATTGTCATATGAGATGTGGTTAAATTTCATGCACTGCGTATTTTCTATATATATATATATATATATATATATATATATATATATATCAAATTTTCATACATAATTAATATACATAGCTAAAATTATCGATGGTCAAATATGATTTGAAAAAGTTGATCAAAAAGTGTGCAGAAATAAATGTGACGGATGGAATAGTTCTTTTCACTTTAATCACACTAACTTTAAGAGATGAGTGTATATATAACTCTACATAATTCACATAAGTGCAAATATAATCTTTTGATAATTGAAAGTGCAAATATAACCCTATATAATTAGTGTATGTGCAAATTTACACTTTCCGGCAATTTGAGACCGGATTTCATTAAAACGGCAATTTGCATTTATGTTTGCATTTATGTAAAATAGTAAGAGTTATTTTTTCACTAAAAATTATCTTTGAATGACATATGCATTTTCGCAATTATATAGGGTTATATTTGTATGTTTCTCAAAAATCAATTCTTTCAAAGCAAGTCAATAGTCAAAATTTATTATTTTAAAGTAAATTTTCTATCTTCGAAATTTTAAACATGGTACTTTTTCCGCCTTTTAGTGTATAGCACAATGCTCTTGTAGTTGGTTTGCAGGAGAAAAGAACAGTTTGGGTATCAAGTTTTAGGTTGAATCACATGTTTTGTTTCTATTTTTGTATTATAGTATTTTTTTTTTAGATTATTATGAAATGTTTTCAGATCGTACACAACACATTTTAATGAAGTAATCGAACTAATCAACAGTTGCTAAGAATAAATTATAATTTAACAGTCTTTTAGGGTTAAATTGATATAATAAAAATTTTCACTTCTTCTAATTTTTCTCCTCTGCCTCTTCTACTATGTTTCAAATGCGGCCAAGCCGACTATACTCACAGTCTCTTCTGTCGACTCTGCTTCCATTATTTCCTGTTTTCCATGTTCCTTACTTCCCGGTGATGAAACTATCACCACTAGAAAGATAGTGTCAATGTTGTCTCGATCACTTAAACCGACTAATAACATACGAGAATTAATTGAAATCTAATAGCTTGAGAAACTTTTAGAAAAAGTTTATAACAGGATGAGCGGATCTTGTAATTCTGCATAAAAGGAAATACCACAACTATCATTTTCTCATTTTAGAAGGGTGAAACAACAAAATGAACATATTAATGGCAATTTGGTTACTGTCCCACATGCTATTACCTTCGTCGGGCTTTTCCTGACTTAAGCATCAAAACTTTAACAGATTATAATGGGTGTTCCATGCTTTCAACAGTCGATTAAGCAAGTTTCAAAGTTCACAGTTGTGAGAGCACTATCAACAATCTCCAATATCGATTCATCATAGTATTTTTTTCCGATCCAACACAGGGAGACTACTACCTTCCGAATTAAGCGTATTTGCAAGAATTGAATGAGGAAAATAAATTATTAAGGTTAAGAATGAAAAGAGTATGTAGGGTAAGAGTAGGATTCGGCGGATTATGAGGAAATGAATGAATAGAGAAGAGTCCAAATGGAGATTGGAGCACATGCATCTCACTAAATACGCTTACAGTGACAGCAGCCCGGAATGAACTGGGGTGATGGTGGTTATCAAACCTCTCGCACATGCCTCTGTCTCTCTCCTTCCACCGGGGATCCGACCCGTTTTATATCATCACCATTAGTAATGTATTTATGATTACAGTGAAAGACTGCTAAGATATTTTAATTAAATAAATAGAGACATGTATGAGGCGGAGCCTGTTTCTTGAAAGACGGTCTTTTCATAAGTCATTTTGATGCATCTCTCGACTCGATTCAAAGTCCACCACCTTCGATCTATCGGCAGCGATCGGCAACCTGCGAAACAGGCCCTGGAATATTCCCGGGGGTGGGAACTCTGATGGCAGAGTCAGTATGCGACTGTTTGATCAGTCAATAATGCTCATCTCAATATAACAGCATATCTTCCTATTTATACCTTATGAACCCTAATTGTGGTTACGTAATCCTTGAGTCTTCTCCTTAAGTCGGGCCCAATAAGTCGGTTCTTTTGGGCCTCTTAGGTTGGGCGTGGTACAACGAGGCCTTGGTCTATCTTATAATCAAGAGCCCCCAGAAAAGACAAGTGATCTTGTTATCGGAGTGTCACACATTCGATCGGTCGCATCGAACTCTCGACGAGCCTTGCTTCGAATCGTGACTATGGCACTTCGATAGCAGTTGACACCTGGTTTTCTTCATAAAGCCTTTTCATCTTCCTATTCCTTTTCTTTGAATTTCAAGAGACACACGTGGATAAGAGAAGCGGGAAAACTAGGCGTGTGAGGTCGTTTCTTTTCCCAATTTACCACGTCTTGTCAGGATTCTCGCTTTCCAAGGTAATTATTACCCACCACCGATTCTCTTTCCTTTTTATTCCCTTCTAAACTGCTACTAAAATCATTTAACTCTCTTTTTTGTTGCAGGTAGACGGTCTTTACCAAGAATTTGCCATTTATAAAATGGTTACAAAAATCTTATTCGAAAATTACAACTTCAGCGTAATTACTTATTGCAATAATAATTTAAATATATATTAAAGTAAAGTCTTGGGAAAGACGGTATTTTCATAGATTTATGGAAAGACGGGGTTTAATTAGAATAATAAAAGGTAAAATGCAATATTAAAATTTTATTATGAAACATGTAGTAGTTATAAAGTTTATAACCCGATTCATGCTACCCAGAAAATTTATATTCATCTCTTCTAATTTGTACTTTAAATCTTGGTCTTTCCATGACTTGTGAAAAGACTGTCGTTAAAGAGAAGGACTCAAATATTAATCAGGTTGATTGATCTGCCTAAAGATCAACTAAAACTGATTCAGTAAGTGCACATATAACCCTGAAATTATTTTTAGTGCAAAAATAACCGTAAATACTTTAATAAGTGCAAATATAACCCTAAACACTAAATTCTGGCATTGAGTTACCATTTTCGACCATTGACCGACTTTAAATGACCAAAATGCCCTTTCAGCCTAATACAAAAACTTGAAAGACAAAATTTCCCTTTGCTGCAACGTTTCACTACCTTCACCATCGTGCCTTTGTCGCTGCCGATGCCGCTACCACCTCCTCGCCACTAGGGCTCCCCCCGGTCGCTAGGGCTTCTACACATTTCTTTTCCGTTCCAATTTTACGAATTTCAGTATCCAGAAATTTGATTTAGACCTCACAATGTTACTAATTCCAGTATCTAGAAATTCCGCAGCTAGGGCTCCCCCTACTGCCACTAGGACTTCCCCCTCGCCGCTAGTGCTTCTCCCGTCGATGCCAACCCAACCCAACCATAGCACCGGCGTCACCGATCCCAACTCAGGCTAAGCCAACCACCGCTACCGCTCGAACGAAGCTTCGCCACTGATCACAGATCGGGAATGAGGAGAGAGATGAATGATCGGGATCAACGCTCCGCCATTGCTCGACGCGGAGTTGCAAAGGGAATGAAGAGAGAGAGAAGAAGAAAGATTGGAAATGAGGAGAGAGGGTAGAATAATGTGTTTAGAGTTATGGGTATAATAGTTAATTCACTATTTATATTTTTTATATTTTATTTTTTTTGAAGGGTAAATTTTCTTTTCAATCAAATTCGACCTTAAATTGTCAGAATGGGTAAAATTGCACTTATATTAACTATCCATGGTTATATTTACACTTTTAATTATTAAAAGGTTATATTTACACTTATGTGAATTAATTAGTATATATGCATTTTTCTCAAAGAGTGGGTTTCCTGACAGGCGGCTTGTCCATAAGCTTATGGACAGGCCATTTATTTCTTACCTTATACACTGTATTTCTTAAATTACATATAAAATTTAAAATTTTTGAAAATATTTTTATATATCATATATTTTTATATTTTCACCTTCAAATACATAATATTACTTGTTTTAACTTATAAAATGCAATATTTAAATTTTATAAAAAATTATAAAATTTAAGGCAAATGCCCCTGAGGACTGTCTTTAAACTTATGGAAATGCCGCCTTTCCTGAGACTTTCCCTTTCTCAAATATATAACCAATTTCATTACTAATGAGAATGACTTTTTCATCAATAATGGACGAAATCCAATCATCGAATTCAGCAACCAATATTAATAATTTAAAATATAATACTCTCTATCGTTCTTACTCCAAAGTCCATTTTCAAAATTTTGATCTTTCCTCTTCCCTGGAATAGACTGGGCAAAAGAATATTTATTATACTTGTTTAGATATTAAAAAAAGAATACTACGTTCGATACATCGATACATAATTGCTGTGCATGTGGTGTGTGATCTAAACGTCTATCAAGCATTAAATCATCAGATATGTTCGTGAAATCAAACTATAATTAATTCAGTTTTCGGGGCTGGAAATATATGCTGCACGTATATATTTTCAGACCGGTGCGGATAAAATATTACTCCAAGAACAACATTAATGCGTAGCAGAGCTTTTCCTGAGCTAACATGGACTTTGTTGTCTTTTTTTTTTTTGGCACATTTACTATTTTTTTTATATTTTTATAATCTTTTACATTTTCTTTTATGGTAAAAGGTGAACCAATTCTCAACCACTAATTAAAATATTTGTACTCTTTATTCAATTTTTCCCATACATTTCAACTTGCAAACTTTTTCTAAAAAAAAACTAAAACCATGGTGCAAACATAATACTCCCTCCGTTTTTTTTTCATTGGCACCTCTCTTTTGGTGTTAGAATTGAGGAGATGCTAAATGAGTGGATGAAATTGAATTGAAAGAAGAGAAAGTAAAATGAGTGGATGTAAAAACCTTAAACTTGCCCAAAATAGCAAGTGCCAATTAAAAAAAACACCACTTTTAGTAAGTGTGTCAATGAAAAAAAAACAGAGGGAGTACTGTAAAACAAAGGGAATAGTATATCCGTGTGTTTCATTTTTCATGAGTATCTCTCTTTCAAATGTGAATTTTTAATTAATTGCCTATACTCTAATTATCTAAGATTATCATTCTCTAACTATCACATTCCTTAAAGAATATTTAATTACAAATTACATTAGGGAAAAATATTGGGAAAGACCATTTTGTCATAGGTTTATGGAAATATGAGGTTTAATTAGAATAGTAAAAGGTAAAAGGCCTTAGTTGCAATATTAAAAATTTATTATCAAATGTACAGTAGTTATAAAGTTTATAACATGAATTATGCAACCCAAAAATTTTATCTTCATTTCTTCTGATTTGTACTTTGAACCTTGGTCTTTCCATGACTTATGGAATGACCGTCTTTCAAGAGACGGACTCTTATTTTAGTTACATGCGATAACACTATATAATTTTTTAATATTTTAAAAATTAAATATTACCAGAAAAAATCGAAAAACACCTGTTATTATTTAAAACCCATGGTCAGACGAGCTTTAATGAAAATGGAGAAGAAATAATGTTAGTCTAAGACAATCAGAGTAGTGAATTATTACATTTTTCACGTTTCATCGGTGAATGAAACTTCAAACTGTCACTATCTTTTACTACACATACTATGAAGACGATAAACATAAATTAATGCAGGCACCGGTTGATTGTTGACAAATGATTCATGCAAGACTATGGTTTTTCTTTGTCGTTCCGAATTCCAATTGATAATGTATATGTTGGTGTTGCTGAAAATTCACGTTTTGGTTGCGTATCAAACTGCTTTTCTTTTTAGTCAATATTTTCCAACAATTCACCTGTATGAGCATTTAAAAGGCTATTTCGGCTAGCCTTTGGTCGCCCACACCAGTCGACACCACAGTTATCATGTGAGAGGTAAGTTACGGTAGTCCAACGCCAGGACCCAAGCTTGAACCCGTACTCACCGCGCACCAGGAATCCACCCACTACATGGCCCAGAAGGCCGTGCTTTGAGTAAAGTTATCCCACACGATCGCTTGCAAGCCTCGAACTCGGAGTCCTCCCAAAGCAACTTGTCCCAACCGCTGGAATACACACGTGAGTGTACCTGTATGAGCATTTAAGGCTAAACTGTTAATTTCCAATGCTATTGCTGCCCACTTGCTTTTACCGATTTTATTATCTGACATTTTATTTACTACGCTACACCCTGTCAGCCACTACTTAGTCCCTCCATTTTGTTTTGTTTATGATTCTACTTTTTATTTATTTCTAAAACTATCACGGTGCTGATTAATTTTTATTATAAATACATTATTTTTTACAGGATAAGGTCTCTTGTTAGACCATCTGATGGTAAAATCAATTATAAATGTTGAATGATATATCTCACATTAGTTTCTTGCAAAAATAAAGACTAATATATAAGATCTCAGACAACCTTCATTTAGTGTCAGTTGGTTTTAAGATGGAAGCCCAAGAATCCAAGATACTTAGAAATTTTTAACAATAAAAAATTATTTCAATAATTTTAAGTGCCAGGTAATAATTATTTATATTTCAAGATATATTTTAAAAGGCGTTCAAAATTATTGGAACTTCGTTGCAATAAATAGAAACAAACGTCAACTCACTCCATCATTTATGAAATGATCTGTCTAACATTTTAGCATACTCTCTCTGTCCCATCTAATTCACTCTTACTTTATGCATGCAGTTCAAGACACAAGTTTTACCGTTAATATGTTTATTTACCTTTAATAACTGCAAATAAAACGTTGATATTTAGAAACTACTTGTTACGGCGAATTGAACAATGTCATATACGATAATATTATTTTTCATATGTCTATTTAAATATGTGATTAAATTTTAATAGAGAATAGTGTTAAAAAAGTAAGAGTGCAATTTCAGGTGGGACAAATGGAACACTAAAAAACAAGACTTTGCAGTTTTCTAGTTTGCACTTTTTTTCATAATGAAATACTACAGCACGTAATTATAAAAAGAGCTAAAGAGATCCAACGGTCCAGTGTAAACATTCCAAATCTTCTGTAACTATTAATGACACATGTTTGGGTATAAATAGAATTTCCCTCCGAATGAGAGGATTTGGAATGTATCGCTGGGTATGTTGATAGGTTTGGGAAGTGAGGATGAATTTTAAGCATCACATTCTAGCAAAAAGTTTCTTGAATGTTGGCGTACTTTTAGGCAACACATTAAAAAATATGCTTGATTAACCCGTAGTTTTCTTGAAAGTATGGATATAATGCAACTTTTAGGGTGGTAGATGAACATACGAGTCGAATAGGGGTCGGAGATGTGAGCGATTAAAAAATATGGGTACAATTACTTTAGACCTGTTTTATTTCAGGTTGATTTATGATGGTCGAAATCAGTCGAGTAAAAAATAGGGCAAAATATTGATATGACCCTATGTTTTGGAGGTTTGTGCTAATATGACCCTCACCACCATCGCCGCCGCTCCACCACCACCACCACCACCACCACCACCACCGCGGCTCCACAGAAATTGAAAAATGAACTCCACAGAAATTGGAAAGCCCTTTTGACACAAATTGAAAACGAACACTCACCGTCGCCGCCACCATACCCCACCATCGCCGTCGTACCCCAACATCGTTACCCACCGTCGCCCTCGCCCTCCTCATCTCCCTCGAGCACCACCACCAATCGACAAAAACCCTAGCCCCACAGCTCTTCCCCAACCACCGATTAAACCCTAGCTCCACTCTTCCCCAACCACCGGGAAACCCAAGCCCCGCCACTGCTACGCCGGAGAGGAGATACGCTACTGGAAATTGACGAGGATTTGCAGTGTGAAAAAATGGAATCTTTGTCGGAGTGTGAAGAGTGGAGCTAGGGGATTTGCAAAGTGTGAAAACGGGGTTCAGACGAGGAACGGAGAAGAAAAGAGAATAAGAAAAGAGAAGAAGAAAATTTCTGCGGTTCAGACGAGGAACGGAGAAGAAAAGAGAATAAGAAAAGAGAAGAAGAAAATTTCTGTGGTTCAGACGAGGAACGGAGAAGAAAAGAGAAGAAGAAAAATTTCTGTGGTTAATAAACAATGAGGGCATAATTGTCTTTTTACATTTAAAAAAAATAGGGGTATAATAGTCATTTCATGTATTTTCGGCCAAATTCAGGCCTCCGGGGTTATATTAGCACATTCTAGCAAAACACAGGGTTACAATAGCACTTTCCAACTTCACAGGGTCATATTAGCACAAACCCTCCAAACATAGGGTCATGTGAGCACTTTGCTCAAAACAGTAGGATTGAAATTCTCCCAATTTGCAAAAATGGGTAAACTTGCGAGTTTTAATTCGCATATTGAACCATGGGTAAACTCGCAGGTGGGTAAACCCTTGATTTAATTTAAACCCATTTATTGATCCACGTGGGTTGATATACTGGCCCATATGGATAAACTCAGGGGTTTCAATCCATTTATCAACTCATAAGGGTAAAGTTAAGAGTTTGAATTCATTTATTGACCTATATGTGTAATCCCGCGGGTTTCAACCCACATATTGACATATGTGAGCAAGCATGTGGTCAACTCGCATACCCAACCCGTCTGACTCATATTTTTTTTCTCTATTTTTAGTTGCTCATTTGATCCATTATCCTTTTTTACCCATACTCGGATTTGAAAATAGACAACCTGCATAACCCTCAGATTACGGGTGACACTCTCATCAATTTTTTTAAAGTGCAGGTATACGTAGTACTATCGTGAAATTTATAATTATAACACCATCACTGTTGACAAAAACAATTCAATTTTGACCTGATTTGTACAGACAAAATTACCTTAGACAAAAAAAACTATTCACTTCCATTCTTCTCCTTGATCTATCTTTTCGCTCTTTCAACTCTTCAAGCATATCGCATTTGCATTCCACACAAGACTGCCGTTTTCACAGTAAAAAGTTTATACCGGTGCAATAGATAAGTTACAACATCTTAAACATAGCATTATGCAAACATGTTTGAAACTACTCCAACGTGAGTTTAAAACAGACGTGGTGTTAAGATTTGGTGATCATCATGATTCATGAAGACGGTCAAACGTGTGTATGAATATCGATAAAAAGTCCCTGGATGGTTAAGTTACTGAAATGAATAATAGAATTCATCCACGCCGTATCAAATGGCCAGAACAAAGATGTCAATATTCTAACCAAAAAGCACCTCCACAAAAATCACTAGTTGCCTGATTCCGGTCTAAATAATTCCCATTACCGCTAAATATGAAACAAAATCAGCACCAATTCATCACTGAAACAAACTTGCACTCTCATCCAGTAACCAATTCTCCAGCACCGAAAACGGGATTTCCCCTGTTCCCGTTCTTCCGCCCAACCTACTCTCACCCTGAAAGACACCACCCTCCTCCGGCGACGGCGCCGCCGGCGAAAACTCCGAGGTCGAGGATGCAAACGACTCGAACCCGAACAGCGACTCGAACGCTTCCGACATAACCATCCCGCTCTTGCTCTCCGCGCTCGGCGTCTCGCCGGAGGAAATGCAATCTGCACCGCCGCCGCTGCCGGCATTGTAGAAAGAATGCTGAGTGCTGCTGCAAGACTTCGACTGCTCCGATTTCACCGCCGCAGGGCTCTTCACCCAGCCTTTGAGCAGCCGGGCTATGTTATCGCAGCTGGATGCATACGTCGGAGCGGACGGCTTGTTACCGAGGTTCATGTCGGGGATGTAGGGAGAATCAGGGAGTTTGGTCGGGGTTGACTTTGGAGAGTCCAGGGTCAACGCATCCTGTAAGGCCTGTTTGGCTGTGTGGATATCGGTCTGCAGCCTTCTCTCCCACTGGCCTTTGGAAACGGAATGGGAATGGGAAGATGAAAACTCCCTTTTAGCAGATGAGGTAGTTTCAGTTTCAGTTTCAGAAGAAGATTGAAGCTTCTTAAGCTTTTTCTTCAAATGAGTGTTCCAGAAATTCTTGATATCATTGTCGGTTCTCTCAGGAAGGTATGAAGCAATGGCAGCCCATCTGCAACAACAAGAATTCCATTTTACAATACTGCTAAACCAAACGCGGCCTAAGGATTAAGGATAAATGCTTACTTGTTGCCTAACAGGGCTTGAAGCTGGATGATCATTTTCTCCTCCTGATCTGAAAAGTTACCCCTTTTGATCCCAGGCCTAAGGTAATTAGTCCACCTCAGTCTGCAACTCTTACTGCATCTCCTCAAGCCTGAAATTTTCACAGAAGCTAAAAAGATCAGATTTTTAAGAGACCCTTTAACCCATGTTCAAGAATCGAAGGGTATATATACCTGTTTTTGTAGGAACAGCCCTCCAATTTCCGGGTCCATGTTCTTGAACAAAGGTCACCAGCATTATATCTTCCTCAGGAGTCCATGGCCCTTTCTTCACCCCCATCTTATCACAGCAAGGAGGCCTCCCCATTAGAAACCTTAGTCCAAACAAAAACAAAGGATGCTTGTCTTGCTGTATCTTTTCGGATTGGAAGGGTTTTTATAGGACTTTCTCTCTCTAGTTCTTGAGAAATGGTGAGAGACAAAGGTCCAATGGTAAGGGTAGGACGGAATATATAGGAAAGCGTCCCATAAAGATGAAGGGCTGACCTAAGGTATACTCAAAGAGTCAAAAGAGTGACAGACTCAGCATTTACTGCTGCTGCTCTATAGGCTATTGCTAAAGTCAGCCGAGTGTAAATTTTTCCATTTTTTCTTCACTGCCACAGCAAAACCGCGTTGCATTCAATGGGCTGTATTTCCTCTTCCGGAAAAAAGAAAAAGAAGAAAAGAGGAGGTTTTTGCTAATCTTGTGTTTTAAGTTTTCATTCATTCATTCATACATTCAAGTTTCAACATCCTATGTATCGTTACTGAGTGAACGGATCCATCTTTTTCAGCATCTTGAACGAGTTGGTCCATGGTAAAAGCTGCTTATGTGGTGGTGAATGATGATAATGATACATGGTAAAAGAAATGCTCTAGATGCCTCAGATCTTGTCTTCTATACTAAATTCGATATAATTAGGAAGAAAATCCTAAAAATACCAAAATGCCTGAGATCTTGTTTTCTATACTTGTTTTTTTTTGTTTTTTTTGATAGGGTTGAATTCTAATATGATTATGAAATTTAATATGATCCAACTCGACCTGTTCTATGATGGTTATAAACGAGGTGAGTTATAAATGGATTTAGTTGAAATTCACACAATATTTGGATTGAAAATTACTTGGATTTAACTTAAAGAAATTCGATTATTTTAACTTTTAACTTTATGTTAGAATAAATTTGTCTAGCATTTAACTTTTGAGTGATTGGATAATTATTTTTTGGCTAAAATTAAAAGGTTGGCGGAAGATTCTTCATTTTATTCTTCATTTTTAATATAAATGATAAAATTATGTACAATAACAATCGACAAATTACTGTCATTTATCAACCACTTTATAAAATCAAACATTCAAGTAAAGAGTATGTCTCTTGAAAAACGATTTTTCTATAAGCTAAGAAATAATCAAAGTTTAAAATGCAAATTAGAAGAAATGAAGATAAAAGTTTCGGGTTGAATGAATCGGGTTATAACTTTATATCTACTACACGTCGTATACTAAATTTTTAATATTGCAACTAACACATTTTACCTTTTATTATTCTAATTAAATATCAATTTTCCATAAGTTTATGGAAAGACCGTCTATCCCAAAACTTTACCCCAAGTAAAATAGTAAGTAGTGGAAAAAATAAACTAACAAAATAAAAAGTGCATGATTAATAACTAACCTGCATAAAATTTAAAAAATAATTAAGTAATTAAAATTAAAATAAGTCATAATATTAAATAAACAACATTGATCAAATCGAACCCATCTTCTTTATTAACAAACATATAATAATGTGATTAGTCCAACCTCTATAATACCATGCATGATGGCATAGTCAGGTTGGGATAAGAGAGGAGACTCGTGTCGCCCGAAATAAAAAAGTCAATATCCAACATTAAATACTACTAATGATACGTTGATTTTTCGCAATATTTAATAATTATATTTTGATATTTAATATCTTTAATTTTATATTTAAAATAATATTAAAATAAATTTAACAATATCTTACATAAATTTACTAAACTTGACTTTAAAAGTAACAAACATACCAAAACTTGTGAAATTGAGGAAATACGATTTTAGTAGTATCTTCATTTAAAATAAAATAAATTTCATTTTCACCATGCCTCATGCATGTGGGCCAAATTAATGACTATCCTTGTATGGGGCCCACTTTTATTTGTGTGCAAATTAATTGCTCTCCGCATTTGGTCCAATCCAATGCCAATAATATTCATTACCCTCTTCAAATACAGATTTATAGCCTAGCTAATTACACACCCCATCCCTCCTTTCCCATTCAAACTTCTCAAATGGAAATTAAATTATAATGAGCAAAATATAAAATTACCTCTATGTTTATATGAAAGCGTTAAAATAATCTTGTATAGTTTAAAAGGGTAAAATGTTGAAAAAGACGATGTTTAATTAAAATAATAAAAAATAAAATATTTTAGTTGCAATATTAAAAATTTATTGTGCAATGTACAATAATTACAAGTTTTTTACCTGATTAGTGTAACCCAAAAATTATATCTTTATTTCTTCTAATTTGCAGGTTGAACTTTGAGTTTTCCATAATTTATGAAAATACATTTTTTCAAAAGACAGACTCATTCAAAAGTGGAAAAGTAACTCTAAATTATTGATGAAAGTTTTGAAATAATCCTGTTGGTGCTGATTGTATGAAGAATCTGGATTGACCATTCTAAAAATGATCAAAATGCCCTTGAGCTCAAAACTAATATTTTGATGACATTTACTCCATTTTCTTCTTTTTCATCCCATGCTTCCTCCTCCTCCCTCGACAACCTATGAATTGAACTAAAAAATTTCATCTTCCTATATAGTAAGAACTAAAAAAATTTGTCACCCTACATAGTAATAACTCGAAGCTTGGATCGTCCTCAACTCACTGATTTGAAGAGCGAATATGATGGTTGATAGCGGCGGAATTTCGGCTAGATAGTATACTGCTATATGTTAACAAAGGTAAAGAGTGATGAACTATTAACTTCTCCGGCACAAATAAAGGGAGGGGGGGATGAGCCCAATTTTCTCTCCATAAATACACAGAAAAATGAAACTTAATTTTTGTACTTTGAATTTAACAATTACTAGGTAGTGTCAAGATCAGGGGAATGACAAGTAAATAGAAATGCGCTATAATTGTGAACTGTGAGAATCTATTGCGTGATTGTGTGTGTTACAGTGATTTAAGTGGTGGAGAAATAGGTTTTGGGGGATATATTGGTTATTGTTTGCCTTTGAGTATTCGATTATGAATGTTTAAAAAGTATTTGCTTTTCGGTATCAAGTTAGAGTACATAAATGACCTTGTAAAAATGACCCTATAAGATTGAGAAAGTGAAGGAATGACCTTGTAAAATCTGAAAGTGCAGAATTAACCCTATCTTTTAGTTAAAATGTACACTTTTACCCATATGGTCGATTTTTGGCATTGATTAATAATGAAAAGATAGAAATACCCCTCTCTTAATAAAAACCCTAAACTAAAAATAGAATGACCATTATACCCTAAACTTCTTCTTCAACCCAAAACCCTAAGCTGCTTCTACAACTTCAAACACCCTACACCTGAGCTGCCATCGCCAATCAGTGATTCAAATAAAAACATCCCAATCAACCATTAAACAGTCAAAGATTGAACAAGAAAAACTTCAATCCTATTAGCCAAGAACAATCAAAGATTGAACAAGAAAAACTTCAATCCTATTAGCCAAGAACAATCAAAGATTGAAACTTTAGACATAGTGGAGCATAAAAACAACATCCATAAAAAAACCTACATGCAGGATCAAATCATCAGCTGAAGCAGCACTATTTTTAATCATCGCCGCTGAGCAGCGCTGCCACCCCTTTCACCGCTGCTTCCTCTCCCCATCGCCACCACCTCTCCCCCATTGCTCCCTACCTCGCCGCCAAACCCTAGTTCCGCCACCACCATCTCACCTCGCTGTCATCACCACCTCACCCTGCTGCCACCACCTCTTCCCAGCCGAGCACCGCCACCACCCCTTTCACCACTGCTTCCTCTTCCCACCACAACCACCTTTCCCCGCCACCACCACCTCTCCCCACCGACACCACCTATTCCCAGTGCTACCTACCCCACCACCAAACCCTAGTTACGCCACCACTTCTTCCTCGCCGCCACTCATCGCCAATAGCCCTAACCTTAGCTCCTTCCGGCGTCGATCCGTCAATCTAGAACTAGTCGCCCCACGCTTCCCTCATCGTCAAGTGCCTTCACCGTCGAATTATGGTGGCAGGGAAGAGCGGGCAAACGTCGATCCAGAGCAGGCGAACGTCAATCCAGCTGGGGTGGGAATTGGGGGTTTGAGAGAAAATGATGAGTGGTGGTGGGAATTGGAGACTGAGAGAAAAAGGATGATAAATTGAGAGAAAACGTGGAAATGATGAGAAGTTGGAAGCTAATAGTGTCTTTTCTAATTTTATTTTTTAATACATGGGTATAATGGTCATTTCACATATTTCTAATCAATTTGCCCATTGGCATTATGGTCAACGAAATTTAGGGTTATTTCTGCACTTTAAGATTTTACAGGGTTATTCCTGCACTTTCGTACAAAGTATAGGGTTAAAAATACACTTCACTCAAGGTTTTATCTTCTCCTTCCGTTTCTCTATTAGTGACACATTTTCCTTTTTCGGTTGTTTCTTTTATATTGGCACATTTTCCATTTTTGGTAAGATTCCTTCGATTTAATCCACTCATTCTACCTTTTACTTTCTACATTTAATTTCATCCACTCATTTCCTTCACCTAAATCCAAGCACCTAAACCTATGGTGCCACTATTAGTGGAACGGAGGGAGTATTTAATTTTGGATATGTATTTGATTGTTGTACAAATGAATTAGATCATGTGTACACTATATATCTAAATATGTCTATCAAGTTAGCGTATCAAATGTGGAATGTGTTGATTTTGTGGCTGAAATTTTATAGTAAGTACTGATCCGACCTCATGTATTTTAAAAATGTAATGATATAACCTTATGTTTAAAAAAACATTATAATTTGACCTTATGTTTTTTTAGAGTTAAGTGCTAAATAACCCTGACTTTAGGATGAAAGTGCCAATATAACCCCGCAATCTTAGAAAGTGTCAAAATAACCTTTGACTCTGCTGACTATTTAGTCAATAGCAATTTTCGCCAGATTATGGTTAAAAGCCTATTTTACCCTTGATTAAAAAAATGAAAAAGGAAAACCTTTACTTCATCGTCTGTATCTAATCAACCCTGCCTTTTTACTCGGTCGTCTCTCTCTAATCAACCCTAACTTTTTACTCCGTCGTCTCTCTCTGACCCTAACTCTCTCTCCTCTGATTCAACTCTCATGTGATTCCACCAAGCAAGGGTTATCTCCTCCGAGAAGTAAGGGCTCTCTCCTCTGATTCAGCTTTATTCCCAGTTTTTCCTCCGATTCCACAACCCTTTAAGCTCCGTTCTCGGTGAGTGTTGATGTCGGAGAGGCGTAGCGTAGCGATCGTCGCTATCAGAGAGGCGTAGCAAGTGTCGCCAGAGAGAATCATAGTGGAGGGATCGACGAGGTCGTCACGAATCCCCGATGTCTCTCTCTGTGGGTGGTGGTTGTGCGGTGGTTGTGTAGTGGTTGTGCGATGGCTATGGGGAGAGAGGGAGGAGGCGCTAGGGTTTCTAACAGTGAGGGTGGCGGGGAGACGGAGGAGATAACGACACTGAGGTGTACCACGGGTCTGCTCATCATACTTCTCTACCACCACCGTCACCGTTTCCACTGCCACCAATTCGTATGTGTCGGAATTCACTACGGTGACTTTGAGAAGGGTTCTTATGAGAGCATAGGCATTCCGATCATAACAACGACACGATAGTACCTTTAATCTCATCTATTCTTTGGAAATTACAATTCTATGGAAACGGAAATTGCTTACTACAGTTGGAAATTATGTGTCTGTGTGAAGAGATTACAGTGACATGACATGACCAAACTAATTCTAGGATTTTTGTCTTTTCTGTTTCCTTTTTGTGGGGAGAGGGCGGAGGAGGTGGCGGCGTAGAAGAGGTGGCGGCGCTGGGGAGAGGGAGGAGGCACTAGGGTTTCTGGCAGTGAGGGCGGCGGAGTACGGCGATGGAAGTGGGAGAGCCTAGCGGTGGAGCTTGGCAGAAGCAGCAGTTGAGCTTGGCAGAAGCATCAGTGGAGTGGCGGCAGCATTTTGAAGAAGAAAGATAGGTTTTGATACAAGGGTATTTTTGTCATTTCATTTTTTGTATTGCCTGAATTCTTTTGGTCAATGTTGGAATTTTTTTTGTTTGGCTATATCGGCACTATTTTTTTGAAAGTTAGGGTTAGATTGGCACATACAATAATTAGTTAGGGTTAAATTGACACTTTCTAAGATTACAGGGTTATATAGACACTTTCACCCTTAAGTTAGGGTTATAAATGTAAATATCTTTTTTTAAATGTATTGGTATAACTTTATGTTTTTAAAAATGTACAAATCTAACTTTATGTTTTTATAGAAAGTACAGATCTAACCTTAAAATATCCAATTTTTTTTGAAATAAAATTAATCAAGGTATTTTGGTCATTTTTTTAGAATGGTCAATGCTGGATTTTCTATAGTCACCGCCAGCAGGGTTTTTCGGCACTTTCGACAAAAATTAAGAGTTATTTTGGCACTTTCAAATTATCCAAGATTATTTTTGCATTTTCATATAAACCATAGGGTTAATTTAGTAATTTTTCAATTAAAAAAATAATAGTTTATGTAATACATATATGTATGGATGAAAAAATAGATGAGAAAAAATAATACTCTTTATTTAAAATAAAAAGTATAATTTTTATTTAAGAAACTTATTTATTTTGTTAATAAATTTAATCATATATAATGGCGATAAAAAATTAATCAGTCTAATAATATTATGTTTGATGATTTTATTATTTTAGAGTTCGTCTTTTGAAAGACGGTCTTTCCTTAAGTTACGACAAATTACAACCGGGTCATAAACATATAACTACTGCAGGTTGCATAATAAATTTTTAATATTACTACTAAAACCTTTTACCTTTTTATAATTTTAATTCAGCCCTTTCTTTCCATATGTCTATGTAAAGACGGTATTTTCTAAGACTTTGTCATTATTTTATGGGATAATATTTTATTTTATATATAAAAACTAAAAATATAAAACCTGAAAAGAAGAGTCCGTATCTTGAAAGACGGTCTTTTCATAAGTTATGTAAAGACTAAGGTTTAAAGTGTATATTAGAAGAAATGAAGATAAAATTTCTGGATTGCATGAATCGGGTTATAAATTTTATAACTACTATATGTTGCATATTAAAATTTTAATATTGCGACTAAAACCTTTTATCTTTTATTATTCTAATCAAACCCCATCTTTTCATAAGTTTATAGGAAGTGCGTATTTCCCAAAAAAATGCAAATAATCAAATGAAATACAAATAAAATGAAATGAACAATGGGAAAAAAATTAGTACAGTGTCCGCCGAACATAGCAGTACCGCAGCAAGTGGCAAAATCACAACACATGTCAATGGATTTTTTATTTTTTATTTTCACACACGTTAGACTTGTGGTAACGAGTTTCTTCATGATGTTCTTGCATAATCCCAAGTAGATTTGCATTTATGGATTTTGTAAAAATGTGGGTTTGCAAGCATATTTCCACAGCAGTACATAAGTGATTGCTCGAAAGAATCGGCTTCTGGACATTTTAATTATGCATGTAATACACCACGTTTTACGGAAGAACACATCTATTTCACCGTCTCGTATAACTTCACGCGATATCATTAACATCTACCTTTCACTATTACACTGCCCGGTAGTTGATAGAGGCATGCATACTAATTCGCAGTGAATACGGTAGTAAATGCATTTTAACTTTTTGTTAATGGAGTCATATTTCTTTTACTTGCTTTCCTTTCTATTTTTTCTTTTCCATCTCTCACCACTTTTACTTTCTTTCATTATTCATTATTTTTGCTTATTTGAATAATTGCTGTACATCATGTGCTTTAACCCTGTTTGTTTTTAATTATGTATAAGTTAGGAATAAAATTTTATTTATATAATAATTATAATATTTCATCTATATTTTAATTAAATATATTGTTTGTATTTGAGTTCGATCATGTATTATTCGAGACTCACATCTTAATTTACCGATACCATTAAAATAAAAAAATATTAAACATATTGGTTATGATATAATTTAAAGATTTATAATATTAATATAAAATGTATGTAACATATAAATATAACGAATGTTAATTTTCTTTTAATAAATTATATTTTATAGGTTATAGATTACAATTATGTTATGGAAAATATAAATGTTACTTCTAATGTTTTATCAACAAATTTATTTTAATATTATTAGTAATTGTTTTTTATTTATGATTTATATTAAAGTTGGAAAAATCTTGGGAATATACCGTCTTTCCATGAACTTATGAAAATACGGGGTTTAATTAGAATAATAGAAAAGTAAAAAATTCATTTGCAATATTAAAATATAATTATGTATTTAACGTGCAGTAGTTATAAGTTTATGACCACATTAATGCAACCCGAACATTTTATCTTCATTTCTTCTAATTTGCAATTTAAAACCTTTTTCAACAGACGGATTCAAACGTAGACAAAGTTTTGGGAAAGACCGTCAATGAGTTTAAATAGAATAATATGAGTTAGGGGTTTATACTCTGCAATACCTGCAATTGAAACATTTGAATTTTGATTTGAAACATTAAATATTTAGAGTAAAATATATAAATTATATGTTTAACTCTAAAAATGTAATGTTTCACCAAAACTCAAATAGCCATGTGAGTTTATCCAAATAGTTTATAATCCTAATTTGATCCAAATTTTAATTGCTTTAATAATCCACAAAATTTTCATCTTTTTATGGTAAATTGCACTTGAGCCCCTGATCTTTCATAGCTAATGGAAATGTCGTATTTCAAAAGATGAACTCTTAAAATTTTTAGTTTAGGTATTAAGTTGTATTATCTTAGGTAATTTTATATTAGATACAAGTAACATTTTTCAAAGATTTAACTAACATTTTATAAACTATTGTAATATTTTAATATGTGTTGTTAAAAATGTTATGTTAATTGATACGATGTCAAAAATGTAATTTATTATAGTTTTCTTAGTTTACTATTTTTTAGTCGGATAATAGTATACTATTTTTTCCACTGAGTTTTTTAATGAGGTAATGTAACCATTTGTAATTTATTTCATTTTAGAATATGACTCATTAACTCAGCCATGTTGGCGTTAGAAGAGTTTAATTCCGGCTATGCTTTATTTTAGGGTTTAGAATATTTAGTTTTGATTGGATTAGAATTTGATTTGATAAAATTAGATAAAGCAATATTCTTTCAAGATTATTTTGAAGAATATAGTCATTTATTTAGGTATTATGGTTAGATGCGAGAATATAGTAATTTATTTAGGTAGTATGGTTAGATGCGATTTTAGTTTCTTAAAGTTGTCATAAGTCATCCTAGAGGCCGGTATCTATTTGTACTGGCCAAATTATAGGTTGGGGGCATTTACGAATTTAGAGACCTTACACTTTTATCAATCAAATATACAACATTTTGAGTTAATAATTTTTGCTTGTGAGCTATTTCTATTGTTGCTTAACCCCGAAGGCTAGTTGAGTTCAATCTTGAGGGCTAGTTAGAGAGCAAGTTGGGATTGACAGCATCCCAATAACTAGATTCTTAAATTTCGTGTGACTTGAGGAAAGTTTACATATTGTTTATTCGTTCAAAGATTTTAATTTCACAATTTAAAGTTTTCGTCAAGGAGATTCATATCATAACTCGAGTTTGTACTAGTAAATCTTACCACAATATTTGAGTTTGTGCTTATTTTTATATTTATTTTTCTTATTGAACTCAAATATACACAAGAAGAAACCGTACTAGAAAAAGTCTCAAATATTCCGGCTGCCGGAGAATGCGAAGGTGGATCAGGTGAAGGCTAGCATGGAGAATGGGGTGCTCACTGTGACTGTTCACAAGGAGGAAGTGAAGAAGCCTGAGGTTAAGGCCATTGATATCTCTGGCTGAGCTTACTGAGAGGATCTGTGCTAGTGTTCTGTGCCTTTGAAGTTCGATCAACAATGTTGTACTTTATGAGTCTGTTCTGAGTTTCTTGTTTGTTTGTTTTTCTTGTTTTGGCTTCGCTTTTATTATGTAACGTGTGACTAGTAATAAAAGCTTGTATTTCTTGTAAAAAAAAAAAGAAGAAGAAGGAGAAGAAGAAGAAGAAGTCGTCGTCTAGAACCCATAGAAACCTAACTCTTTTGGCATTGACTTGTTCAACTCAGATCATTTATTGCTGCAATTTGGACCCTTCGCCAACTTATGTTCATCTTTAGCTGTTTTGCACTGTCCCTCCACGTGCATTATACTATCCTTGTATTTATTTGGGTAAAATTTTGGGAAAAACTATATTTTTATATTATTTATAAAAAAATGATATTTAATTAGAATAATAAAAAATTAAAAATTTTTGTTATAATATTATAAATTTATTATGCAACGTGTAGTAGTTATAAAGTTTATAACTCGATTCATGCAACCCAAAAATTTGATCTTCATTTCTTCTAATTTGCACTTTAAACATTTATCTTTCCATGACTTATGGAAAGATCGTCTTTTAAGAGATGGACTCATTAAAAGAGAAAAAAATTGGCCTATCAGTTTATCGCTGGTCTTGATGAGGGCTATCACACCTTGCGATCACATATCATGAGTCTTGATCCACTACCACCAGTCATGCGCGTGTATGCGCTTATTGCCTAGGAGGAGAATCACCAAGCTGTCATCCGATCTCGCAAGCCTTCTTCTGACTCCATGACATATGCCGCACAACATCCACCACCTACGGGTCTTCGACAGTTGTCCTCACTTCAGTTGATCGCAAGAATCTTGTTTGTATGCATTGTCATCGCAAGGGTCATAACAAGGCTTCATGTTTCTAGCTCACAGGCTATCCAGAATGGTACATGGAGATGAGGGAGAAAGCCAACGCCGCCAAGAAGACGGTGCCAGATGCTCGATCGATCACCGCCGCCGGCCCCAAGGTTTCCACCACCGCGGCCCGTCCACCTCCGCCGTCGTTCGTCGGCACTGCCATGTCGCCGCCAGGGTTTGAGGCATCAGCCTCCAATGGCAGTGCCCCAACCCAATCTGATTTTGGCCTGCTATGTCTGATGACCAATGGAGCACGACCATGCATTTATTTAATTAGTTTAATTCTCTGTCTGACCATGGGTTAGGTAAGTCTACTTTACCTTGGATTCTTGTTTCGAAACCTCATATCACATGACCGGTGACAAGGGTTCTCTTATTTATATTACTATTGCTATCGATACCGTGAACGTTACACTGCCCGATGGATCTGTGTCGTCTACTGCACAATATGGTTCTATCTACTTTGGTGATGTCACCCTTAATCTTGTGCTATACATACCTACTTTACGATGCAACTTATTATCTTGCTCTAGATTGTTATATGTCTTAAATTGTCTAGATTTATTTACTGAAAATTATTGCATTTTACAGAAAATCAGTACATGGAATGTGATTGGCGTGGGTGAACAGCAGGGGGGGTTTACTGGCTTCGTCTGCTGGATACTCATGTTCGTCCTCCTATCCTGCAATTATTTCCTACAGTTCCTTCTGTGTCTACTTCTAATTTATGGCATTGGCGTCTTGGACATCCTTCCTCTACGGTATTGTCTTATATTTATTCTATTGATTTTAGCACAAATAATACTTATGTTCCTTACTATGTGTGTTATAGAGCAAAACAGAATAAACATATTTTTTCTTTGAGTTCTTCAAATGCTAGTTCATTGTTTGAATGAATACATTGTGATGTTTGGGGTCCTTATAGAACACCATCTTCTAGTGGCGCATTTTATTTTTTAACAATAGTTATAATTATTCCCAAGATGTTTGGGTTTATTTATTACTTGCTAAGTTAGATGTAGCCTCTAGATTCATGGAATTTTGTGTTTTGGTCAAGAACCAGTTTGGGCGTCCAGTATTACACGTCCGGACTAATAATGGTACTGAATTTCTACTTTTGAGATCCTAATTTTCTTAATCTGGGATTAGTTTTTAGACATCCATGGTTGATACACCACATCAGAATGGTCGTGTTGAATGCAAGCCCCGCCATTTGTTGATTGTGGCGTGTGCTTTGCGTTGTCAAGCTAATCTGCCAAATGATTTTTGGGGAGAATGTGTTCTTACTGCTTATTTGATTAACCGGACACCGATAAAACATCTCAATGATTGCACACCATTTGAGATGCTCTATGGACGAGCTCCAAACTACCAACCTTTAAGGGTGTTTGGATGTTTGTGTTTTGCTACTTATGTTCCCAGATTCTATGACAAGATTGCGCCTAGAAGTCGTCGATGTTTGTTTCTTGGTTATCCTATTGGAAAGAAAGGCTATCACCTTTTTGACTTGGAATCCCGCACTTTCTTCAACAGTCAGGATGCCAATTTCTTTTGAAGACCAATTCCCGTATGCAATCACTTCGACATCGATCTCATCAGTGCATCCTGGTGGTGCCACCACCACACCGCTGGCATCACCTCTGCCACCGTCGAAGCTGTTCTGCCTTTGCAGACGGATCCGACGATTGGCCCTGACCATTGGCTACATATTTTACCCGTTCGGTTCGATGATGCACAGCCCAAGTAGCTGCCACCGCACATTCTTCACACGCCACCAGCGCTCGTCGGCAATGCCTCTCATGCACCGTTGTCTCTAGACCCGGCACCTCTACAACCGCCTAACGCAGCGTCTTCAGCTCCAGACTCTGTCTTCCACCGCCAGATGCTACCCACTCTGTCGCTTGCTTATTCGGTCACTCTGGTGCCGCCTCCTGCCGCTGAGCTGCCTCCTCCTCGATAGAGTGTCCGCAATCGTCAACCTCCTTCTTACTTAGACGATTATGTCTATGATGTTACTACTGAAGAACCCTCTCCCCTCCCACTACGATCACTCATGTACCATCAATATCCCCAGGTGTTCTCTATCCTCTTACTGATTATGTAAATTGTGATAAATATTCTAGCACGCATTCTAGATTTTTGGGTGTAGTAAATTCTAGTGTAGATCACACCAATTATTGTGAGGCGTCAAAGCATGCTCACTGGAGGGATGATATGGCTGATGAGTTTACTGCGCTTGAGCGCAATCACACATGGACGTTGGCTCCTCTACCTCTGGATAAGACTGCCAATGGCTGTAAATGGGTTTACCGTACCAAGTTTAAGTCATCGAGCGTCATAAAGCTCGCCTGGTGGTTCTTGGAAATCATCAGATTGAAGGGATTGACTATACTAAGACATTCAATCCTGTTGCGAAGAGGAGCTCGGTTCGCTTATTTCTGTCTATTGCAGTTATTCGTGGTTGGGAAGTGCATCAAATGGATGTGCATAATGCTTTTCTACATTGTGATATGCATGAAGAGTTCTTCAGAAGGCCTCCCTCTGGCTATCCTGTGCCCTTTGGACAGGTATGTCATCTTCAAAAATCTCTTTATGGTCTTTGCCAGGCTCATCGCAATTGGTTTGCCAAATTGGCCCAGGTTTTGCGTGCATTTGGATTTGTTCAGAGTCAAGCAGATTACTCTTTGTTTACATTCTCCCATGGTTCAATATCTTTTCATGTACTTGTATATGTGGATGATTTGGTTATTATTGGTAGTTCTTCGTCGCTTATCTCTGAATTCTAGAAATACTTGAGCTCTTGTTTTCACATGAAAAATCTTGGTCTGCTTAAGTATTTCTTGGGTATAGAGATTACTAGAAAACCAGATGGGATGTTTCTTTCACAGCGGAAATATGCCCTGGACATTTTATCTAACACAAGCTTATCTTCTTCTAAATTGACTGACTTTCCGATAAAGCAAAAAACACGATTTGACGTGTGTTGAAGGTCCATTTTACCATGATCCTGAGCAATGCCGATGTCTAGTTGGGCTCCTAATCTATCTCACTATCACTCATCCTGAGATTAGTTATTCAATTCATACACTTGCCCAGTTCATGAAGTCTCCTTGTGTTCCTCGTTGAAAATTTGTACTTTGCGTGATGCACTATTTAAAGAGTCATCCTGGTCAAGGTTTATTTCTCTCTTCACATAGTGCGTTACAGTTGACTTCTTACTTTGATTCTGATTGAGCCGCATGCCCTATTACCCGACATTCTCTTTTCAGATACTTTGAGATGATTGGCGATTATCCGGTTTCTTGGAAAACTAAGAAGCAACCTGCAGTTTCTTGGTCGTCTGCTGAAGCGGAGTATCGTGCTATGGTTGTTATCTGTTGTGAATTGTTATGGCTTAAGTCTTTGCTTAAAGACTCGGGGTTGCACATACTACTCCTATGCATTTATTTTGTGACGAACAATCCGCTCTTCATATTGTGGAAAATCCAGTGTTCCGTGAACGTACGAAACATATTGAAGTTGATTATCATTTTGTTCGGGATCTTGTGCAGTCTAGTACTATCGTTATTCATCATATCCGCACTTCAGATCAACCTACGAATTTTTTACCAAAGCTCTTAGACGTAATCAATTTCATTCATTAATTGGCAAGATGAGCACTTTTGATCCCCATGCTCCAACTTGAAAATGAGTATTAAGAAATGTAGATATTACTTGTAATTGTAATTAGATTATATTTTCTTTTCCTAGCTTGTACATGTATTCTGTACCACTATATAATGTACCCTGAGATCATGAATACAGACACACATTATTACCCTTATTTTCTACAATTGGAAAAAACTATTTTCCATATGCATATAGAGAGACGGGGTTTTATTAATTTAATATCAAGTTAGGAGTTTATACTCTGCTGTAACTGTAAGTGAAATATTAAAGTTTTAATTAGAAACATAATTTATAATATTGTGTTTTACTCTAAAAGTATACCCACATAGATTATAATTCAAATTTTACCCAAATTTTATTAACTTTAATCCGTAATTTTTTATATTTTTATTGTAAAATTGTACTTGAGTCCTTGGTCTTTCCATAAATTATGGAAAAACCATCATTTAAGAAAGTAGGCTCTAATTATTATTTCCTTGCCGCACCCTTCTTTTTCAATCTTTTTGCCCATCTCCCAATAGAGGAGATGAGGAACAATAATTTATTTTAATTTATGTTTTTGTTATTGAATAAGTATGAGATTTGTCTCCACATATTAGTTTTGTTTTTCGACCTGATCGATTAGATTGTTGTATTCATGATTATAACTCGATTTAGTTGTTCATGTTGAAGTGTTGTTCTCTACTTGTACAGATCGTGTGTTTACAATTTTGTTTGTGGTTTGGTTTTTTGGTTTCCATTAATTTGGGTTCGTCAGATCTATGTTTTTCAAGGTGTTTACGTTTGGACAACATAGATCGTGGTTGGATCAAGTGATGTTACAATTGTAGAAGATCCATGTTTGCAGTGATATTGATGAGTGATACGCTCCTCTTTGCCAAGTGGCCATAATTTTCGCGGAAGCAAGTTAATATCCCCGAGTATGATGTTACAATTTTTTTATTGGATATCTTATCTGTAATAGTGCAGACGATTAGTTTGGTTGACATGTAATTTAGATATCCTTACAATATGATAGTTATTGCTAGAGCCTAGTTTGGTTGGATGTCAATTCAACTTATTGTAATCACCGCTGAATGTTTTTCCCGCATCTTTAAATGATTGATTTCAAAATTTTATTATTATTATTTGTAGATGCTAAGAATGATTTTTGTTTTAAAAGAAAATTGATGCACCTTAACTTAAGATAAATGGAGTATCACAATTTAACGAACAGTATAGTTATCATAGGTTCATAGCCTTATGCCGTATGATATTATTGCAGATTTAAATTAGTTGGCTATCATTGGCAAGGCCGGTTTGACCATGTTCAGGGCCCCAAAATTTGTGAGGGCCCAAAAAATTTATTAATTAATTAATTGATTCCATCTCTTAAAATATCGTCTTTCAATATGTCATAGAAAGACCAATGTTTAAAGTATAAGTCAGAAGAAATTAAGATAAAATTTTTGGGTTGGGTTATAAACTTTATAACTATTAATAAATTTTTATTATTGCAACTAAGACCTTTTACTTTTTATTATTTTAATTAAACCTCATCTTTTCATAGGTTTATGGAAAGATGGTTTTCCCAAGACTTTGTCATAATTATATATATAATATTTATTTTTAGAAAATTAAACATGATCCTTCTAGAAGTTGTTTTCCTTTCTCGTTCTGACTTCTTAGTTTAGCATATTTGCACATTCTTTTCGACAAAAGTATCTTCCTACTTGTAAGAACTCAACTTGTAGTATTTTTATATTTTATTTAATTGTAATTATGTAGTATTATTAATTGGAAAAGTTTGGGAAAGACCGTCTTTCCATAAACTTATGGAAAGATGAGGTTTAATTAGAATAATATAAAAGGTAAAATATTTTAGTTGCAATATTAAAAATTTAATATGCAGGATGTAGTAATTATAAAGTTTATAACCTGACTCATACAACCCAAAAATTTTATCTTCATTTCTTCCAATTTACAGTTTAAACCTTGGTCTTTCCATGACTTATGGAAAAACCGTCTTTCAAGTGACAGCCTCATATCAATTTATCTTTGTCTTTATATTTTACTTTGAAAAACCGTAATATTCAATTATTGTAAATTTTATTTGATAATTTTATGTTAATGTATTTAGGGGTCTTATTTTTTTTATTTTGCACAGGATCTTCGAATTGTCAGGGACGGCCCAGATCATTGGTACAATAATTTTACTATCCATCTTAAAATGAGTCAAACTTTTGAAATGTTTAATTTATTACTCTACTATTCAAACTGTAACTTACAAAAGTATAATTTATAGAAGCTGCCAAAATAATTGATTAGGGGTTAGTACTTCACACAAGTGAGAATATAACTGGCTGAAGATATTGTTTTAAAAGGATACTCAGTATAATAAACGTTATCTTTTATTTATTTGGCCACCCATCACATATTACTTATATGTCACGCATTACGTCAGTTAACAACAAAATGTTGTTCTTCCGAATCCATGAAACGATAATATAGTCGATCTATGTTTGTCTTTCCAATAGTTTCATCAAATCTAAACAAATATTATTTCGTTGAATTTCAGCATCTTTGCAATTATATTTTAAATTAGACATATAAAAATATAAAATCAATGTAGCATGATCAAAATTGATCGACCAAACGGCCATGTCTTAAGCTCCCTCTAATCCAATTTAAACTGCACCGTCACTACAGAAAGACAAAAAAACTCGCCACTAAACATCACCATTACATGTATGTGACGGCGAAGAGTGGAAATGATGCCGACGATGAAGAGCGGATTTGGAGGTGGATTTGGAGGTGGATTTGGAGGTGGATTTGGAGGTGAATGTGACAAGCGGATTTGGGATTTTGGAAAGTAAAATGCTAGTACATGAAGCGGGACGAGGCAATTGTGGTGGCGGGTTACAGACGACCCAACGTTGACCAGATCACTCAGACCGGCATTTTCTTCAGAGGTGGGTTTAACATCCCGTCGTTTTCTCGACATCATGTTGTTAACAACCAACCCGGGTGGATTCCGAGTCTACTCGGATCCGAGTCAGCCAACTCAGATCCAGTAGCCGCCAAATCGGTTTCGACTCATGTTAGGATCAACTCAGTGGGTCTACGAGTTAACAATGGGTCGACTCAGCAACGAGTCAAATCGGTCCGCAAGAGTAGAGTATAATTCTGGCGATATCAAGGTTACAAGGGGTACTTCTCCGTTTTTAATTTATTTTTCTACTTTAAAATGTTCTTTTCATTTGGGAGGCTATTTTTTAATTTCAGTTTTTATTTGTTTTTCATCATTAATGGGGTATGAACTTAAACTGGGTTGTTTTGTTTTGATATTGGTCATGACTGTTTATCTACCAATTCCTAGTTTCTCTGACGGCTCGTTTTGCTCGATTAAACTTTGTTGGCTTCTGAACTATTTCATATGTCGGCAAGGAGAAATCCAAGTCATAGTATTTTAAGTACTTACTTTTGGCGAGTTCGTACATAGTTAATGAAACAGATTTGTAGACCCTGCGAGTTGGAAATCTTTGATTCTCCAGCTTGGTTCGTGTTGGATAAACTTTCAAATGCCTATGATATAGTGAAAACGATTTGGAAAACCTCTTACTTGCTCAGAGTGGAGACTACATAATGTTTAATGAGGTTAACCGGAAAGCGCTAACTGTATTACGGTGTTAGTCCAATGTTGTGCACCAGCTTGTACCCAACTAGTTCGAGCCGAATTAGTTGAAAATGTCGTTGGTCCTGGCCATTATGCTCTTGTCCCCCCCCCCCCCCCTTTTAGTCTTAGTTTAGATATTTGCAAGACTCGCTTTGACTATGTTCAACCGGGCCCTTTTGAACATTGGGGCCCCAAAATTTTATAATTAGCTATATATTATTATTATTATTTATTTTTAGAAAATTATACATGATCCTTCTGGAAATTGTTTTCCTTTCTCGTTCCGAGTTCTTAATTTAGCATATTTACACGTTTCTTTTCGGAAAAAAGTATCTTCCTACTTGTAAGAACTCAACTTGTAGTATTTTCATATTTTATTTAATTGTAATTAAGTAGTATTATTAATTGGGAAAGTCTTGGGAAAGACGGTCTTTCAACAAGCTTATGGAAAGATGGGGCTTAGTTAGAATAATAAAAGGTAAAATGTTTTAGTTGTAATATTAAAATTTTAATATGCAACATATAGTAATTATAAAGTTTATAATTCGATTCATACAATCCAAAAATTTTATCTTCATTTCTTCCAATTTTTAGTTTAAACCTTGGTCTTTCCATGACTTATGGAAAAACCATCTTTCAAGAGACGGACTCATATTAATTTATCTTTATATTTTATTTTGAAAAATCGTAACATTCAAATATTATAAATTTTATTTGATAATTTTATGTTAATGTATTTTTAGGGGCCTTATTTTTTATTTTGCACAGAACCTCCAAGTTGTTAGGGACGACCCTGGATATTTGTCAGTCACTCTGACTGTTAGCACTTACACCTTCAGATATAGAGAATGATTAGTATTGTTATAGCTATAGAATATTCTCTGTAATCTTACAAATCGACTCATCTTTTGAAGACATGTTGTATTTTTATGTTCGGTTGGAAGGAGCCATGAATAATTATCTTAATTTATTATAGTAAAAAACAAAGAGGAATAGACTTAGAAATGTATTTTCGAAAGCACTTCCAAAATTGGAGTTGGTGCTGGTGCATTTCCAGCTTAGGAAATGCCATTTATGTCGAGGTTATTAACTTCTTCTTTTTTGTCTTTTTTTTTTTGAAGTAGATGGTTATTAATTTATTATCTTCACTAGTGGAGAATGACCTAATAAAGGCGGTGTTCAAAGGCGGTTCCAAGAAATTTATTAGAAATCGCCTTTGATTGAGATCCGAATGAGGCCCCGAACTTGGAACTCATTTCGGATCCGATTAAAGGCAGTTCTTAATTAATTAAAGTCGGTTCTTTAGCAACCACATTTAATGTACACCAATTAAAGGCGGTTCTATATTGTAGAACCGCTTTTAATTGGGACTTTTGACCCAATATATAAAAATTTTTCAGGGTTTTTAGTCCTTAGTCAATTTTTAGATATGAATATTTCCTCCTGATTCCCTCCATCTCTTTCGCGCTACCCCCTCTAGTCACCTTTCCACCACCGCGCACCACCCCTCCTGGCCACCTTTCTCCAGTGCCGCCGCGGGTCTCCATCTTTCCTTCTCCTCCGTCGCATGAGCCTTGACGTCTCAGCCGCGTCTCCTCCACCATGTGGGCTGAGTCATCTCTGCCGCATAGGCTGTGTTGCCATTGTCGCTACGCCCTCTACTCTTCAATCTAGAAAGGTCAATTTATGTTTCTCTGTAAATTATTCTAGATATGGTTTCCTTCGTTCATCGATTAATTTCCTTTGTCATTCAATTAATGTTATTTTGTCTAATGTTGTCGTGTAATGTTGTTGTGGAATTTCTGTTTCTTTGGAAAAGTCTTTCAGTTGTGTAATGTTTTTTGCCAAACCTATTTCTGACGCTGGGTGCTTGAAACCTAGGTTTCCGGAAGCATTTTTTTGGGCTCCAAAAATAGGTTCCGAGTTCAGAACCCATAACTCACACAATAGAAGGCAGTTCACAGAACTGCCTTTGATTGATACAATCAAAGGCACGACCAGAGAAGGCACTAGAAAAGTGTCTTCTCTAGTCCAATAAAATCGCCTTTAATAGGCCTGGTTTCCACTAGTGCTTACAGGTTAATTTATACTGACATTTGACATGACAATAATAATTTAGGCCAGTGAATCAAAAGTTCCTTAACTCGGTTAAACTCAGTCAAGCATCTGAGTGGACTCTTCCAGTAACTCGGTCGACCTAGCCACTAAGCAATCTTGTTTTTGTTCCATGTCGCGACGACAGTGGCAAGATGAGGATATAAATGGTTCAGATATGGGTGCCTTTCTATCACGATTTTCCGGAGGGGTAATTCTTTTTTCTTTTTTTATTATTTTTTAAAAATTTAATGGGTGGGATGCTTTTTAATTTTGATATTATTTACTTTATTTTTGCTATTTTATTTAGTTTTTTTTACTCTTTTCAGCTTTTAAATTGTGCAGTTTTAAAATTATTTTTTAAAATTAGAGTGTCATAAGGAATTTGTCCCTGTCAATTTTTTTCGGCAGCCCGAGTCGTTAAAATATGATTGACTTCAGATTTATTTCCAAATAGACGGTGAGGAGAAATCCAAGTCAAAGTTGTATTATACGAACTTATGAGGATTTAAATCAAATTTGTAGACTTTGATCCATGAGGAGGTTGATGCCAATTTTATTGATAAATCGATTAAGTTGGTCCCTAAAACCTTTTTGGGTCAAGTTAGAGATAAGTTGGTCCCTAAAACCTATTGGGGTCAAGTTAGTGATAATTTTACACATTATAAGTGATTTATTTATGCTGATGTACAATATTTTTGGCAATTAAAATTACGGGTACTAGTCTCCTAGATTAGGGAAATGGTCTTAACGGGTTAAATGAAGATGGACCTGATCTTAAGTTTAGGAGCTTCATTTATTTTGTTTTGATTGCCTTAGATGTTTGATCAGAGGTGTTGATGTATCATTTTGTGTGCGTGTCTTTTGATACTCCACTGTGTTTGTTTTGATGGTAGTCTTGGGTCGATTTACTATGGTTATACTATGACAATACGATGGGAACCACTTATTCTCCACGCATCCTTCTCATTGTCACATGTTCTCATTGTCACATTGGCTTTTGCTAAGTTTTGTAATATTTAGGTCCTATGTGTACATCTCTCTTTATCCCACTGAAAAAACCTTAGATTATTCTTGCAACATTTAGCTAGCGTTTCAGTGTTAATGAGTTTATCCCATATATCATATTGTAATGACACATTGTACAAATTTGAGATTAAATATAAAAGAGATTAGAACCCTTTAAACCCTGGCAGGAGTGACGATTGAAATTATTATTTTTTAAAGATCTTTGAACGTGCACTTTGGTTTATGATAATGATAGAGAAGGAGCACGTAGTATGATCGGCTGTCTTCCTGGGCTAAACCAAGGCCGTTTAAACGCAATCTTCTTCTTCAGTTCCTTCATTATACCGTGATAGGCTCTGAGTTTGCTATTTGACTGGGCTGTTATAGATTTGGAAAGAAAAGAAAAGAGAGGTGGATCTTCCTTAGCTAGAGCCCAATGTCAATTATTATCCCCTCTCAAACTGTGTCTTATATTTAACCCTCGATTCTTCCAATTTTAACTTAATTTTCTCAAATTATATTTATCCATGAAATATAAAAATTAAAACATCATTATATAAGTTATTGTTAGATTTCTTATACACTGTTAAAATTTGAGTCCGTCTCTTGAAAGACGATATTTTCATAAGGCATGGAAAAACTAGGCCCGTCAAACGGGTTGGGTCACCCGTTGGATAACCGTTACCCATATACTAATTTCACTTATTGGATAAGACTTATTGGATAATGACCCATTGGGTTAATGGATATAATTTGGTTGCAGTTATTGAGTTTAGTTGGGTTGGATAATTGGTTATCCGTTAGATAATTTTGGGTGGGTCGAGTTGGGTTGGATAACGGGTGACCCGTGGATAATTTCATATCATAAGATAACAAAATTTTCACAAATTTGATTACGAATAATTTAATTTTTCCCTGACACATATAATCAACTAATAAACGATCAAATTCTCGATTCATCATATTTGTCGATTTTGGTTCATGTTTTAATCAATTTTAATTTGAACCAATTAAAATTTGATAAATGATCTTGACGAAAGAAGTAGAAGGGGTATTTAAGAAACTTTTACTAAATTTGAAAAATCTCGAAATATGAAGATTTTTAAAAATATTTTCTTTTATTGAACATAAGAAAATAATAAATGAAATTCCCACGTTTGGCCACTCGAATAAATATTTCCTTTTTTGTAGTTATGTACACGATTCAGCCTACATCAAAGAATGATTACGGTTAATCGTAATTTTTCACTCCAAGTAAAATGTTACGTGGTTTATCCATTTAAAGTTTAAATGGTTGAAAACACCAATTATCCATTGAGTATATAATGAATTATCCATTGAGTATATACTGAATTATCCATTGGGTATATACTAATTATCCAACGGGTCTATACTAATTATCCATTGGGTCGAACTAAATGACCCATTGGGTATAGGCAATTTATTTGGGTGAAACGTGAATTACCCATCAAGTCCGTGTTCTTTCTCAGTTCTCAGTTCTCACTTCCCAGTCTGCATTTTGTTTCACCAGTCCGCGTTTTGTTCATCAATCGGTCTACATTTTGTTCATATTCGGGTTCATAATATTATATTATGTAATATAATATTATGTACATTATATTATATTATATTTAATAATAATATATATATATATATATATATATATAATAGGTTGGCTTTGTAAACTCGACGAAACTAACGAACAATATTACTTGGAATCGAGCTTGAGCTCAAATAATGTACGAACTCGAATATTGTACGAACTCAAATACTGTACGAGATTGAACTCGAATATTGTACAAACTCGAATAGTGTACGAGATTGAGCTCGAATATTGTACGAGATTGAACTCGAATATTGTACGAACTCGAATACTGTACGAGATTGAGTGCGAATTTTGTACGAACTCGAATACTGTACAAGATTGAGTTCGAATACTGTACGAACTCGAATATTGTATGAGATTGAGCTTGAATAATTTGTGAATTATAGTGAATATTTATGTTAAATATTACACATGCATTTAATTGGGTAATTTTGGATATTTATTGGGTATTTGTTACGTTCTTATTGAGTTAACATAATATGGGACCCATGGAGATCAAAATTTTCCATTAACACAATTATTTTCATCCTGCTCAATGCCAAAAACTAATGAGCATTTAATACCTGATCACATTGGATAATGACAACTTGTAACCCAAATCGATAGAAAATGTTTAATGATAGCTTATTGGGTTAATTATATAATGACTTATTGGTTAATATATTTTAACCCATTGGGTCATATGAATATCGCATGGGTTATCCAATGGGTTATCCATTTAATGACCCAACTCATTTATGACCCAACCCATTATGACCCATTTAATAAACGGGTTAATTGGATAATGACTCATTGGATAATGATCTATTGGGTTTGGATAATGGGTTTATCCAATTAACCCATTTAACGGGTCTAGGAAAAACCAAGATTTAAAATGTGAATTAAAAGAAATGAAGATAAATTTTTCGTGTTGCTTGAATCGAGTCATAAACTTTATAACTAATACATGTTGTATAATAAATTTTTAATATTGTTACTAAGACCTTTTACCTTTCATTATTTAAATTAAACCACGTATTTCCATAAGACTATGAAAAGACGGTATTTCCCAATACTTTGCCTTAAAATTTATACACTATAAATATATGTAATTAAAGTTATCGGTGGTGGAACATAATTTTAAAAAATTATTCAAAAATAAATATATTTTATTAGAAAGGATAAATTATTATAAATTATCCGATAATTTTCTTTTACTTTTTCTAGAACCCCAGGATTATGCACCAAACCTAACATATCTTGATCCAGCAATAAAAGCCCACTAGCACTATTCTCAAACGTATTCTCAAACGTTAGAAGGAAAAACTCATGTTTGATGGAGTTGTACTTTAAATAAAGTTGACTAACTATAAAAGTGGGAGATTATTTTTTTATTTTTTCCTTCAAAAATTATTTTTAATTTTAAATTATTCAACTTTTTAGGAATTTATTAAACAATAAAGATGTATTTATTTTATAAGTAAGAGTAAGACACTCATAAACTCGTCAAATACAACCATAATATAGCAATTTTATCACAAGAGACGAAAAATTATAAAATAGGGAAGTATTATACTTAAATTACTTATAAAATAGAGAACTAAGAGAAATGAATAAGCAGTAATGACAGTTTTATTTTAGATTGACTAATTATTAGAAAAAATTATTTTATAATTGATTTAACTAATTTGGTGATTTAATGTTTGTTTTTTATTTATTGCAATGAAATTTTATAAGTTTGTAAAACGTTTAAAATTTCTCTCACTACGTATAAATAATTATAATTTGATCATAAAAATTATTAAAATAATTTTTTTATGATTAATATAACTGTTAGTCAATCTAACATGACACTTTCTCTATATTAATTGGTTGGAAGTACAAAACCAACACAATTCGATGTGTACTCTCCCGATCCTCTTACAATGGCCCCTTTCTATTTTTGAATAATTTTTTTATTTTGGATGCTTCCTCTTTTGGCAAACTTTTATATTATTTTCATGTACTCCATTTACATTTTGTTATCTCAATACAGCTCCCTCCTCTCATTACAACTTTTAAGAAACCTTATGCCATTTTATAAGAGGCCATATCAGAGGATCAGAGGGAGTGGTATATAGTTTTACCAACCACCATATAATAGAAATTGTTTGGAAGGTGTTGTCAATCGGAGATATTGAAGTCATTTTGACTAATCTAAACCCAAATTGTTTAAAGATAACATACTAATATTACAATATATTACTGATTTTAATTCTTTACTATATACAATCAATCATAACTTGTTATCATACTAATATTATAATTTTTTAGAATTTTAATTCTCCCAAACACCATATACTATAAATTGTTTGCTTTTGGATAATTCTTCAACCAGGAATATTAAAATCATTGTGACTAACATAAACCCAAGTTGTCTAAAAATAACATACTAATATTATAATATGTTAATGTATAATCAATCATAACATGTTATCATACAAATCTTATAA
Source organism: Rubia yunnanensis (assembly GCA_037428765.1). Classification (NCBI taxonomy): domain Eukaryota; kingdom Viridiplantae; phylum Streptophyta; class Magnoliopsida; order Gentianales; family Rubiaceae; genus Rubia; species Rubia yunnanensis. The sequence goes on from CM075069.1 coordinate 7,187,774, forward strand.
TTTTTTACTAATTTTATACTATATAAAATATATAACTTCTAAAGATATATTTAAAATCATAAATATCTTATTGTACCACACACATATATATATATATATATATATACATCACTGAAGAAAATTCAAAGAAACACATAATCTGAAATAACAAAATGGTTGGATTTTTTTATGCAATGATAGAGTATTTTGATAGAAATATGTTTATATTATTTATTTATCAATGCATGACAAAGTATTGTTTTAGACAGGCTAATTGTTAAATGATGACATTTTATAATTAGTGAGACCAATAAGGTTATTTGATATGCTACAAAAGTCCATTAGTTACACAATTTTAGTTCGACATATGAAAAGTGTAGGGAAATTAAATACATTCTCAATATAGTGAAATTTATTACACTTCTTATATCATTCGCTACACCTTAACACGCGACACTACTGTATTACACTTTGAAGTGTAGTAAATATTTTTATGCTATTATCATTCGTTACATGTAGACATGTAATTAAAATTGGGATAAGATATATGTCTCCTGACAGGTCTGTCCATAAGATTATGGAAATACCACTTATTTCTTACCTTATATATTGTATTTATTAAATTATATACAAAATTTAAAAATTTTGAAAAAATATTTTTATATCATATATTTCTATATTGACAAAGTCTTGGGAAAGACGGTTTTTCCATAGGCTTATGAAAAGACGGGGTTTAATTTGAATAATAAAAGGTAAAAGGTCATAGTTGCAACATTAAAAATTTAGTATGCAACATGTAGTAGTTATAAAATTTATAACCCGATTCATGCAACCCAAAATTTTTATCTTTATTTCTTCTAATTTACACTTTAAACCTTGGTCTTTCCATGACTTATGGAAAGACCGTCTTTCAAGAGACGCACTCTTTTATATTTCCACCTTCAAATACATATTATTACTTTTTTTAACTTAAAAATGTAATATTTAAATTTTATAAAAAATTTCAAGATTTAAATAAAATACCCTATGAGCTATCCATAAAAAATTAATAAAATGCCGCATTTGCTGACATTTTCCCTAAGATATATTTGTATTAGACGTTTCTTGATTTCTTGAATTCCACTAGAGTAGTCTTGTACAAAAATAGCTTTGGTAAACATTTGTTTCATTTCTGTTTCGTGATGGTGTTTTTTTTAATTGCTCAAAAAATAGAAGGCTTTATATATAAATATGATAAGTTATCCATTTATTAATAAAGCTGGCAAAATCTTTAGGAAAAATGATTTTTTTCATAAATTAATGAAAAGATTAATTTAATTAGAATAATAAATGGTAAATGTGTTAGTTGCAATATTAAAAATTTATTATACAATGTATAGTAGTTATAAAGTTTATAACCCGATTCATATAACTTAAAAATTTTATCTTTCATTTTTTCTAATTTTCACCTTAAACATTGGTTTTTCAATGTCTTATGAAAATATCGTTTTTCAAGAAACGGACTCAATAAAGTTTCATAAATTATTTTGATTTTTTTAATCAAAATTTATTTTTGATTAAACCGCTAACTTCACGGAACAGTATCTTCGTTTCTTTCTCCCCCCACCCCCACAGGATTTTTGCGATCCGCTACCACAGCTCCGCCGTATTCTTCTCGCCGGGTAAGATTAGTAACCGCAGCTTCAATTGCTCCTCACTATTGCTGTAGTTCCGTCAGATTCTTTTCATTGGATAAGAACGGTTTAGAATAAATAAAGTAGATGATTAGATAATATTTTATTCCATGTTAATGACTAGTACTAGAGTTATATTTAGACTAGTTTTCTTTGTACTCTATATATATTCTTCATCATTAATCAGAATTATTATGGGAAATTACTTTATCATGGTATCAGAGCAAACCTGGTTCTAAAACCCTCATCTCTCTCTCAGCCTCTTTTTTTTTCTTGCCGCCTCTGTCTGCTTTGGTTTCTCTGCTTTGTTTTCACCCAAGATTCTGCTTTGTTTTCATCCCACGATTCCCAAGAATTTTCAACGAGTATCCCAAGATATTTTCTCTGTATTGTTAGCATCCCATCCGAAGGCACTATTCACTTTTCGAAAATTTTATTATTTTTATTTTCTCCTCTCATCATGTCTCAGACGATAAATTATCTTATAATACCTTCCTCCACATGATGACTATCCAATTGTCATCATCCAATTATTTGTTGTGGAAGCATCAAGCTGGTTATGTTCTCCGACCTCAAAAGCTGTATGGTTTTCTTGATGGTTCCAGGCCCTGTCTGACTGTTCCTCCTCGCCCCCTGGCTGCCGCTTCCGTCTCCTATGCAGGGGCTGTTAATTCCACTCCAGTCCGAGGCTCTTCTTCTAAGCCTGATCCCATGGAGGCTACTTGAAGGCTCAGTCTGATTATGAAAATTGGGTTGATGAAGATCAACGTGTTTGCAGTCTTCTCTTTTCTTCCCTCACCCCGGAGGCTTTGGCAGTTTTGCCTGACTGTGCCACTTCAAAGGAAATTTGGGACAATCTTCAGTCAATTTATCACGACAACAGTGCTTCATCCGTCCTTCGTCTTCGGGCTGTTGCCCATGGTATACGTAAGACTGGTACAATTCATGAACTCCATCTCCAATTTAAAGATATTTTTGAGCAGTTGTCTATGATGGGTTCTCCTGTATCCAATGGTGATCAACTTATTTGGTTTTTTACTACTATTGGAACTGAGTTTAAGGATTTTTCTGCACCATTAATTAATTCATCTCCTACCCCATTGTATGCCGATGTCTTATCTCGTGCCAAAAACCACGAGGCTTTTCTGAAAAACTTACAGGACCATTCAGCCCCGGCCACTGGGCCTGCCGCATTCACATCAGCAGAATTCCCCTCGAGCGGCCGTGCGTGGGATCACGCGCCGACGAAGGGAGGTGGCGCGTACGGCTCATGCACCGCCAAGGGTGGCCGTTTTGGCGTTCGACGCGGCGGCAGAGCTGGTTTTCAGTCCTCGGCTGGGGCTGGTCGTGGTCGGCCGCAATGCACTTGGTGAGGTCGTCCCGGTCACTATGCTGCGACTTGCTACAGGATGCTTAACTGGTTCTCAGGGTCCGACTCGTCGTACAGACTCCACTCATCTGACGGAACATTTTCAGTCATCCTTGCAGTTAGAGCCTACTGCCCGATCTTCTGATTGGTTAATTGACTCTGGTGCTACCAGTCATATGGCATCCTCCGCCTCTGGTTTAGAGTATGTTGCTCCATATTATGGTAATTCTACTGTTTCTGTTGGCAATGGTGCTTCTATTCGAATCTCTCATATTGGTGACACTAAACTCTCTAATGATTTATGCCTTTATGATGTTCTAGTTGTTCCTGATATTACTAAGAATCTGTTGTCTATTAGTAAACTGACCAGAGATTTAAATGCTTTTGTCACTTTTGATGATCGGAACTTTGTCATTCAGAACAAAGTTTCCAAGGCGGTCGTGGGCAGGGGCCACAGTGATGGTGGTCTCTATGTTTTGGATATAGGTGATTCAGTATTTTTCTCGCATTTACAGCAGAATAAAGGATGGGCATCTTATGAGCTTTGGCATGCTCGCTTGGGTCATGCATCGTCGACAGTTATTTCTGGTTTGCAGAAGTCTGGTCTAGTTTCTTTATCTTCTTTGTTGCCCAAACCTGTTGCCTGCACCCCCTGTGCTATTGGGAAAGGTCAACGGTTGGCATTTGTTGAGAACCATAAACGTGCTACGCATGTACTTGATTTGATTCATTGTGACTTATGGGGACCTTCCCCTGTTTTATCATCAACCAGTTTTTCTTACTATGCTTTATTTTTGGATGATTATTCTCGTTTCACCTGGCTTTATCCACTTCGTCGTAAGTCGGATTTCTTTGATGCTTACTTACAATTTGAGGCATTTGTGGAGAATCAGTTTTCATCCAAAATTAAAGTGTTTCAGAGTGATGGTGGTACTGAGTTTCTGAACACTCGTCTACGGAGTCATTTTGCTACTAAGGGCATTCACCATCAGATATCGTGTCCTTACACTCCGGAACAAAATGGTAGGGCGGAGCGCAAACATAGGCATGTTGCCGAGATGGGTCTTACTATGCTATTTCATTCGCACATGCCTATCTCTTATTGGGATGATGCTTTTGCTGCAGCTGCATACACGATCAATTGATTGCCTACTCCTGTACTGCATGATTCTTCTCCTTATGGGCTTCTATATGGTCGGGATCCTTGCTACTCGAATTTTCATCCTTTCAGTTGTCGGGTTTTTCCTTTTTTTCGACCATATGCGGATCACAAATTATCTCCTCGCAGCATTCCATGCGTCTTCCATGGCTACAATTCCCAGTACAAAGGTTTTCGTTGTCTAGATTCTTCCACAGGCATAGTCTACATCACTCGTCATGCTTGATTTGATGAGACATATTTTCCTTTTGCCACTTCTTCGACTTTGGGCTCTCCAGCATCTGTCCTTGATGTCTCGGCTTTTATTGATCCTGATGGTGATATTGATACCTCTGCGCCGGTTTCAGCTTCATCTCTTTTGCCGCCTTACATCATTTGCACGACGGAACCGAAACCATCTTTTCCGTCGACAGTTCTGCCATCCTTACCACCGGTCACGGTGCCTCCTCCAGCTACGGCCACCTTTTCTCCGGCTGCGTCCGTCAGCCGCGACTCGATTGCCTCTTTCGAGTTTTCTCCAGCATCATCCGCCAGCTCCACTTCTTCTGCCTCGCCGCCTCCGCCTCGTACACATCGAATGTCTACTCGGTCATCTACTGGTGCCATTCAGCGATGGGATTATTCGGATATTATTGCACATGGCCTTACTGCTGCTCTTCTTTCTCAGACAGAACCCACGGATTATCGCTCAGCTCTTCAGGATCCAGCCTGGATTTCAGCTATGGACGATGATATGACTGCTATTCGTAGTCAGCATACTTGGGATTTGGTGCCTCGACCTTCGAATGCCAACATCGTTGGCTCCAAATGGGTCTATCGTCTCAAGTATCGTCCGGATGGTACCATTGACCGTCACAAAGCCAGACTTGTGGCGCAAGGCTTTTCGCAGATTCCAGGTTCTGATTTTGACCATACTTTCAGTCCCGTGGTCAAGGCCTCCACTGTTCAGACTGTTCTTGCAATTGCCACCATGTGTTCTTGGCCACTTCATAGCTGGATGTCAAGAATGCTTTTCTTAATGGTGTTCTGGATAGCCAGGTCTACATGAAGCAGCCAGTTGGTTATCAGGATTCTTCTCATCCAGACTATGTCTGTCGTTTGCGCAAGGCTATTTATGGCCTTAAGCAAGCCCCTAGAGCTTGGTTTTAGCGGTTTAGCAGTTATCTTACCTAGCTTGGTTTTCGATGCAACTCTGCTGATACTTCTTTATTTATTCTGGCGAAGGAGTCCTCATTGATGTACCTCCTTGTGTATGTCGACGACATTATTCTTACAGGGTATGATTCGACTCTTCTTCGTCAGTTCATTTCTCGGACACACAAGGAGTTTGCGATCAAGGATCTTGGTGCTCTTAATTACTTTCTTGGTCTTGAAGTTTCTCCTACTCCCTCCGGGTTGCTTCTCGGCCAAGCGAAGTATGATCGGGATATCCTGACTAGGGTTGGTATGTCTGCTTGCGCGCATGTTTCCATGCCATTTCTTGCTGGCTCTCAGCTGCACAGTTCCACTAGTCCAACATTTCGGGATCCTACTCTTTATCGCTCTCTCGTTGGGGCCTTTCAGTATCTCACCATTACTCGTCCGGATTTGGCCTTCTCGGTCAACACTGTGAGTCAGTACCTTCATGATCCTAGAGATGATCATTTTGCTGCAGTTACACGAATTTTGCGTTATGTTCGTGGTACTCTTCATTATAGTTTGGTTTTCTGTTCTGCTAGCACTCCAGATGTGTTAGGCTATTCTGATGCTGACTGGGCCCACTGTCTGAAGACTTGACGTTCCACTTATGGATATGCAGTTTACCTGGGTGAGAATCTTGTTTCTTGGAGTGCCAATAAACAACCCACTATTTCTCGTTCCAGTACGGAGTCTGAGTATCGTGCTCTTGCCAACACTGCTTCTGAGGTTGTCTGGCTCACTCATTTGTTTCGTGATCTTCGAGTTCCACTTTCTGGCTCGCCATTGTTGTTATGTGACAACAGTAGTGCTATCTTCTTGGCTCAGAATCCGGTGGCGCACAAGCGGGCCAAGCATATTGACATTGATTATCACTTTGTTCGTGAGCTGGTGACTTCCGGCAAGCTGCGTGTTGCTCATGTTCCAACTTCTCTTCAGATTGCTGCCATCTTCACCAAGGGTCTTCCTCGTCCGTTGTTCGAATTCTTCAGATCCAAGCTTTTCGTTGGCGAGCATCTGACGCTTTGCTTAAGGGGGTGTTAGAATAAAGAAAGTAGATGATTAGATAATATTTTATTCCATGTTAATGACTAGTACTAGAGTTATATTTAGACTAGTCTTCTTTATACTCTATATATATTCTTTATCGTTAATCAGAATCATTATGGGAAATTACTTTATCAAACGTCGCGTCTCGTCCTCCCCGCGGTTCGCTGCTCCGGCGGTGCGACGAGCTTGCTGGTCAAAGACAAAATTGTCATCTTCGTTGCCTCTAGCGTCGCCTGTTGACGGCGGGGGATGCATAGGCTCCGACAATAAATTCTGGCAGAGGTTCACCGAGCTCCACGCCGCGGCTTGTTCTCCCTGCGGTTCGCCATCTTGAGCTTCTGCAATGGCACGACGAGCTTGCTGGTTATCGCGACGAGCTTGATGGTGTTTCGTGTGGTACATTTTGTACTCAAGCGTATCGCTGGGAGTACTTGAAAGTGCAGATCGGTTATCGCAGGGACTCAGCCACACCGATCAAGGCGGCAATTATTGCTTCCGTCAAGTCAGTAATTATTGGGGCAATTATTTTTGCTCTTGTTTCGTGTGGCTTTGAATACTTGATAGTGCAGATCGGTGTGAGCGATCATTTTTCAGTTCATTTTGTGTGATTTTGAGTACTTGAAAGTGTGCTCTTTAGTCATGTATGCCGGGCTATTGAATTGTATCGTAAATGTTTTCAGCATAGTGTTTGTTTAGCTGAGGATCTTTTCTTGTAGCTTAGGGAAATATATCGCTCTCTTTTTTGGGGTAAATATTTACTACAGGTCCATGGCTTTTGTGATCCCAAATCATTAAAATTCTGAAGACGAGCTGAAGCTGTCTTAATGTCTTTGCTCTGTGCCATTTACTGCTCATTTGGGTTTTATGTGGAGATGGACATTCAACTTATGGATGAAGCTCTGTATCTCTTTCTGGCTGATTTTCTATATTGTGTCTGCTCCCTTTTATAAGATTCCCGCTTGGCTGCCCGACACCACAGGCCTCACCGGAGAGGTAACTCATAGCACTCCCGCAGCCGAGCACATGGCCCTCGACTGTGTTCGTTTGAATCATTAGAATTATCACGCTTGGGGGTTGACCAAAACAAAAAAGAACCTCTTGGAGAATTGGTTGGCTGAGGATAAGCTGGAGTGCAGCGAGGAGCTTGGTGGCCTTGTGAAGGTATATGACTTCATTACATTACAGATGTAATTAATTGATGTTAAATTTATTTCTCCATGGACATATTTTCTTTCTATTTAACCACCAAGTTTCTTTCCAAACATCGTTTCTTCTTTGTAGACTGGATAATGATCTTGCTCTAAAAATATTTATAAAACCAAGGGCGACTCCAAAAGTTGTTGCAGTTGTAATTTATAATGTTGTTATTTTGTCTTGCATGATCATAGTCAATGAGCCCGTAAATCGTGTCTGAGTAAGATTTGATAACTCGCATTGCTGACTCTTGTGTGCGGGTTATGGATTCATAAAGTATTTGATGGCACTATATCTAATGATTCTTCACCTTAGCTAAGGTATCATGGATTTCTCATTGTTTTTGAAGTTGAGTTTACCGATCCTACTGTTTTCTAGCTTCCATGTGCGTCTTCTTTTTAATTACTTCGGAATTTTATCGGTTTGAATGTGATTATTAGAATTTATAGGTTTGATTACTTCGGAAATTTATAGGTTTATATGTAATTATTAGAATTTTAAGGTTTAAATGTAATTATTAGAAGTTTTTAGGTTTAATTGTAAATGTTTAAAACTGTGGGTTAAATTGCAATTATTAGAGCTTTGTGAGTAGAATTGTAAATTTTATTATTAAATTTTTTCTATTACTAACTGTTCACTACGCTTCAAGATGTATCCTTGCTTGAATACACTCTGAGGAGTAGAAATCATTTACTACACTTCCAGATGTATTCTTGTTTGAATAGACCTTGAGGTGTAGAGATCATTTACTACACATACAGATGCAGCCTGGTTTAAATACACTTTGAAGCGTAGAAATCATTTTTTACGCGTAGTGTTTTTTATCGTGACACCCACCGCTACTACACTTTTTTGAAGTGTAGGGGAAACATTAACTACACTTGTTGATGTCACTATTGAGATCCAAAAAGTGTAGCAACTGGAGTGATTTGTACTGTACTTTTATTTATGTCAATGATATACATATAATTATGACAGCCTTTTGAAATGAATCTCAACATATAAACAATTACTTTTTAAATAATTTGATGACATATTCTAAAAGTAATCAGTTTTTATAGCATTCAATATTTAACGGTTCCAGCTAAATTAATTATTTCACTTCATAACTCATATAATTTTTCCTACATGCCTAAAATTAAAATAAAATTTATCTCAATATATTAATTAATGATGCGCGATGGGACTCCACTAATTCAAGAGAACAATTATTGAGGAAAAAAAAACATCCGGAAGGAACTAGACAAAACACGGGGCGCCTCCAAATTTCATGTTACCATCAATTTGGCGGTCTTCACGTTATCTATCACTCGCCATACCGCCAAATTTATGAGCAGCACTAGCCACCGACTTCAACGTCCCGTAAATCAGTGGGATGGTACATGTCTAAAATACATTACTGTGAATAGAGCAAATAGTTTAATGGCAACGAACATTCAATCAGAATTTAGGGGGAAAATACTCTTGCAATTCTTAATTTATTTATACGTGATAATATAGTACAATTTTTTTTAAATGTCACAATAAATGATTTCAAGTCACATTCAACCCCCAGTAAAAATAGTCAAAACGCTCTTATTTTAAGCATGTAAAAAAGGGTCAAACATGCCGGCGACTCTTCTCATTTTTTCTTATGAGTCGATGTACATTTGTATTTTTAAAAGTATTCGTATACTCTTAGCTGACATTGACTTGAGTGCTCAGCCTTTCTGATGCTTAGCTGGCCTCACCTTGAAAATTTTCAAAAGGAATCCAATGTAAAAATGACATGATTGTTCTTGATCGGTAATATAGTTGATTTCTTACGACCCATAATCAGAGTGAACCACACACAAATATTCAATCGACCTTTATTCTATGTCGGCAACTCGACCCATAACCACCACCGCATGCCCAAATTACCACCAATGTCGTATAGTTAAACCATAGTCCATCATTATAGTGCCTCACTTTCCACCACCAAGTACTGCCTATGTAAACCCACACCTCCATACATCGTCACTCTCATCCTGTCTGTAACACCTGGGCACATACATAAGATATAGAGGCAATAGAATTGATGATCAACAAAATTTCAGATGTAAATTTCAATACAATAACTAACCTATGAAACAAGCACAAATTACACAATAATTAACCAAAATTCTGAAAAACATCTCACTGCAAATATTTATCCATAAGAGAATATCTTGTCACAAATAATTAAATAAATAGATTTAATATCCAATCATGACTTGAAAATTTGTACCATTTTAAATAAAAAAATTAAATTACTATTTAAGAATTAAAATTTTAAAGCACAAACGATAAAAATTATAATGTACTAGATCATTTTCATTGAAAAGTTTAAAAATGAAAAGAATTCTTAGTTTATATATGAGTCCATCTCTTGAAAGACGATTTTTCCATAAGTCATGGAAAGACTAAAGTTTAAAGTGCAAATTAGAAGAAATGAAGATAAAATTTTTGGATTGCGTGAATCGGGTTATAAACTTTATAATTACTAAATGTTGAATAATAAATTTTTAATATTGCAACTAAGATTTTTTACCTTTTACTATTGGCAAAGTCTTAGGAAAGACGGTCTTTCCACAAGCTTATGGAAAGACGGTGTTTTATTAGAATAATAAAAGGTAAAAGGTCTTAGTTGCAATATTAAAGTTTTAGTATGAAACATGTAGTAGTTATAAAATTTATAACCCGGTTCATGCAACCCGAAAATTTTATCTTAATTTCTTCTAATTTACACTTTAAACCTTGGTCTTTCCATAACTTATGGAAAGACCGTCTTTCAAGAGACAGACTCTTTACTATTCTAATTAAACTCCGTCTTTCCACAAGTTTATAGAAAGACTGTCTTTCCCAAAACTTTACCTTTATATATTCGATCACGTGATTCTTGGAAAAATAAGAAAATCAATAATACGTGTACAAGTTTATCGAAGGTTTTGTTGCTTTGAAAAATACATGTAATTTTAAAGATTTTTTTGTATGAAAATTTCGCATATATAGCCATTGAGCAAAGTTTTCCGATTCCTGAAATTGACAAAGGAATAACTCTTCCAATTCCTCGAAGACTTTAATTAAATTTATGATTAATTCACAAAAAGTGGTACTCATCTCTTTCTTTATTACTGACACTTTTCTTTTTTGATTGTTTCTTTTATATTGGCACATTTTCTATTTTTGGCAATATTCTTTCAATTTCATTCACTCATTCTACTTTATACTTTTTATATTCAATTTCATCCACTCATTTTCTTCACCTAAATTTAAGCACTTAATCATATGGTGCCACTATTAGTGAAACAGAAAGAGTACTACGAAACACTTGTACAAAAACAAAAAAAAACCTCGTTCAAACCCTCAAGCGCACCCTTTCTTCTTCAATATCTTTCTCCATATTCCCATTTGGGGATATGAGGAGCAATAGTTTATTTTAATTTATGTTTGTGTTATTCAACAACTGTGAGGTTTTCTCCACAGGTTAATTTTGTTCTTCGACCTGATCGATTAGATTGTTGTGTTCATGATGATAACTCGATTTAGTTTCTTGATGTGTTGTTCTCGATCTGCTTGTTCAAATCAGGCCTTTGTAATTTTGTTTGTGGTTTTATTTTTAGGTTTTCATTAGTTTGGGTTCGTCAGATCTGTGTTCTTCAAGGTGTTTACAGTTTGGACAACATAGATCGTAGTTGGATCAAGTGGTGTTACAATTTAGAAGATCCCTGTTTCGCACAGTGATATTGCGTGATACGTTCCTCTCTGCCAAGTGGTCATGATTTTTTGCAGGAAGCAAGTTAATATCCCCGATGGCGATGTTAAAGTTTTTTATTGGATCTATTATCTATAATGGTACAGACGATCAATGTGGTTGACATATAATTTAGATATCCTTGCAATATGCTAGTTATTGCTAAAGCCTAGTTAGATTAGATGTCAATTTCACTCATTGTAATCTCCCATGGACGTTTTTCTAAATATCTTGGAATGATTGATTTTTTTGGGAAAAATAACACTTGAACTGGGGCCTTTGACCACCTGAGGCCTAACTTTTCAAATTCCTTTTTTTGGGCAATTGAATACGTACAAAAAATAAAATCTAAGGTGGTCTTTTCTTTAAATATTATTCCGCTTTTCCGATAATAATCGGTGGAATTTGATATTTAAAAAGTCAACTAAATTAATTTTTAATAATTAATATCTTTTTAATGTGTATAATTTTTTTAATAAGAAATATTTTAAAAATACTCCATATATGTTTGGATGAGTCCCATACATATAACATGATAATAATTTTACACATATAATAATAATATGATTTTAATGGCTGAAATTGGCAATTATAATATCAAAATATGCCAACTATAATGAGACGGGGAGAATAGTTTTTTGTGATTGATGACTTACCGTCTTCGCGAACTTTAGCTTCCAATTTCAAAATCAAACTTTAGTTAATATTTATCACCGATTTTATATTAGAAGATAATACTGATAAAGTGATAGATGGTGTTTTTATTATAAAAATTAATGGGTGCCTATGAGAAATATTTAAACCCACCTTATTGTATATCGGAATTCAGGTGGTGCTCCCCTTTGAATCCGAGTATCCGGCACTCTGGACCACCACCCTCATAGTTTCTTCATAGGAAGTGAGTTTAATTTAGCCAAAATGTGTGAGTGCTGGTGCTTTTTGACATTTTGTAATGAGTGATAATGAAAAGAGTATTTTAGCTGGAGTCTGTATTAAATTGTGACAATTTCGATTTCGATTTCGATTTCGATTTCAATTCTAGTTCTCTAATTTGCGTAGTAGTGATGTTGTGATTATTTTGGTTTCATTTTTTTTTTATTAAAGAGGTCATAGCACCGCAGTGGTGGTATTGGACAAAAAACGGATTGAGTATTTCAGATGGGATGATTGTTGTACTCCCTCCGTCCTAGGGCAATCTGCAGAGAGAGATTTGACCCTGGTGAAAATACCATATTACCCCTGCCTTTACCCCCAAACCCAGATCCTCCTCAAGCTCGCCGCTGCTCGTCCTTCTCAAGCCTGCCGCTTGTCAGCGATGCCTGGTTGTCTTATCCTTGAACTTCGAGGCAATGACGCCCAACTGTATAAACACATACCCAAAACATAATCAAAATCAATGTCATCACACACAAAAAAAACCTTAATCATAAAACCCAAAAATCGAATCCCTACTTCTTTGTAGAATATAAGGGTAATAATGTGTGTTGTATTCATGAATTCAGGATACATTATATAGCAGTACATGATACCTATACAAGCTAGGAAAATGTAATTGAATACAATTACATCTACAAGTATGGTAAGAATACAATTCCAATTCCTTAACATCCCTTCTCAAGTTGGAGCATGGGGATCGAAAATGCCCAACTTGTCAAGTAAAGAATGGAACTGGTTACATCTGAGAGCTTTAGTGAACAAATTTGCAGGTTGGTCTATCATACGGATATGTTGAGTAACAATTGCGCCAAATTGAACAAGATCCCGGAAAAAATGGCAATCAACTTCAATGTGCTTTGTGTTCATGAAAAACCGGATTTACCGCTATATGAAGAGCAGATTGACTGTCACAAAACAATTTCATAGGAGAGGAGTGCAAAACCCCTAAGTCCTTCAGTAAAGACTTAAGCTATAACAACTCACAGGAGGTAAGCACCATAGCACAATACTCCGCTTCAGCAGAAGACCGAGAAACAGTAGGTTGCTTCTTAGTTTTCCAAGAAATCGAAGAATCACCAATCATAAAAAAATAACCAGAAAGAGAACGCCTAGTAATTGGGCATGCAACCCAATCTGAATCACAATAAGCGGTCAATTGTAAAGTACTACAAGAAGAGAGAAATAAACCTTGACCATGATAACTCTTCAGGTAGTGCAACACACGAACAGCAGCTTGCCAGTGAGGAACACAAGGAGACTTCATGAATTGCCCAAGAGTATGAACTGAATAAGTAAGCTCAGGACGAGTAATAGTCAGGTATATCATACGCCCAACCAAGCGTCGATACTGCTCCGGGTCATGGTAGGCTGGACCTTCAACACATGCCAAATCATGTTGTTGCTCTATCAGAATGTCAGCTGGTTTAGAAGCAGATAAACCGGTATCTGATAAAATGTCCAAAGCATATTTCCTTTGTGAAAGAAACATCCCCTCCGGTCTTCTAGCAATCTCTATGCCCAAAAAATACTTAAGGAGACCAAGATCTTTCATATGGAAACAGGAACTCAAGTATTTTTTGAACTCAGAGATGAGAGAAGAAGAGCTACCAGCTATAACCAAATCATCCACGTAAACCAGAACATGTAAAGAAACTGATCTACGGGAAAAGATAAATAAAGAGTAATCGGCCTTACTCTGAACAAAACCAAATGCACGTAAAGCCTGGGCCAATTTAGCAAACCAATTCTGGGGAGTTTGACGAAGACCATAAAGAGACTTCTGAAGGCGACAAACCTGTCCATGTAGCACCACATAGCCAGGTGGGGGCCACATAAACACTTCCTCATGCAAATCACCATGCAGGAAAGCATTGTGGACATCCATCTGATGTAGCTCCCAACTATGAATAACTGCAACAGACAGGAACAAACGAACAGAACTCATCTTTGCAACCGGAGCAAAGGTCTCAATATAATCAATTCCTTACACCTAGCGATTTCCAAGAACCACTAGGCGCGCCTTATGATGTTCAATAGTACCATCGGAACAGAACTTCGTCCGGTAGACCCATTTACACCCAATGGCCTTTTTATTCAAAGGCAGAAGAGCCAAAGTCCATGTCTGATTTCGCTCTAGCGCAGTAAGTTCCTCTATCATAGCGGCTCGCCAATGAGCATGCTGGGAAGCCTCAAAATAAGTAGTGGGATCTGCACTAGACATTACGGCACCCAAAAATCTAGAATGCATACTAGAAAAATTATCACAGTTTACATAATCAATAAGAGGGTAGAGAACACCTGAGGAAAGTGATGACGCATGAGGAAACAGAGTCAAAGGGGGGATTTTCAGTAGTAAGGGCACATGCATAATCATCACAAACGTAATCTGCCATATAAGACGGTGGTCGGCGAGATCAAACACTCTGAATGGTAGGTGGCAACGTGGCAGTGGAACTATCTAGTACCAGAGAAGCTGGTAAAGTATATATCGAGGAAGGAATATCGACGGCAGCCGATGGAGTATGATCGACGGCGGGAGGTGGCAACTGGCCGGCGGCGGATGAGGGAGGATGACTGGTGGCGGCGGCGGTGAGTGACCGGCGTCGACCGGTGGAGATTGGCCGGCAGCAACCGGCGGTGATCGGTGGTGACTGGCCGGCAACGATCGACGTTGACTGGCCGGTAGTGGACGGCAGTAGCTGACCTTCGGCGGACGGCGGTGGGCTGATGACGACCGGCGGCGTAGGATCGGCAGCGGCTGGCGGAATTAAAATTATGTGCATCTCCAGAATGAAGGAGGAGGAAACCGGCGGTGATGTGGTGGCGCCACCGGGTTCATTGGATGAGGCAGATGTCGGAGTTGCAGTATACAGGAACTTGTCTTCAAAGAAATTGGCATCCCGACTAGTAAAGATCACACGGGATTCCAAGTCAAAAAGGCGATAGCCTTTCTTTCCGGCAGGATAACCAAGAAACGGACACCGCCGACTTTTAGGTGCAAACTTGTCACGATATCTGGGAACATGAGCAGCAAAACACAAGCATCCAAAAACTCTTAATGATGAATAATTTGGAGCTTGCCCATAAAGCAACTCAAAGGGAGTACGACCGTTGAGATGCTGAGTCGATGTTCGGTTGATCAGGTAAGCAGCAGTAAGCACACATTCTCCCCAAAATTCAACAGGAAGACTGGCTTAGAACCATAAAGCACGCACCACATTGAGTAAATACCGATGCTTTCTTTCAACTCGACCATTCTGTTGCGGTGTATCAACCATAGATGTCTCCAAAATGATCCCAGATGCAGTAAAGTGAGATCACAGAGATAAAAATTCAGTGCCGTTATCAGCCCAAACTCGTTGAATTGTTCGGCCCCACTGGTTTTTCACTAAGTCATTAAATTCTAAAAATCTAGAAGCTACTTCAGATTTGACTACTAACAAATAAACCCAAACAGCTCGGGAATAATCATTTACTATAGTCAAAAAATAAAATGCACCACTAGAAGATGGTGTTCGATAAGGTCCCCAAATATCACAATGAATTAATTGAAACAATGCAGTAGCATTTGTAGAACTCACTTGAAAACTATGTCTAGTCTGTTATGTTCAATAACATATAGAGCAAGGTATAGAATGTTTATTAATGCTAGAAGAAATAGAAGACAACACCGTGGAGGAAGGATGTCCAAAATGCTGATGCCATAAGTCAGAAGAAGATACTGAAGCAACTGTAGGAAAAGACTGTAGGACCGGACGGTGAACATGAGCATCCAGCAGACGAAGCCAAAACACCCCCCCTTTTTGTTCACCCACGCCAATCACTTTCCTCGTACTGATTGTCTGTAAAATGCAATAATTTTCAGTAAACAAAGCTAGACAGTTTAGGGTAGATAACAGTCTAGAACATGACAGTAAATCACATCGCAATGTAAGTATATATAAAACATGAGGCAGAGTAACACCACCAAAGAAAATAGATCCATATTGAGTAATTGATGACACCGAGCCATCAGGTAGAACAACATTAACAGAATCAATAGTAGTAGTAAGATTAGTAAGAGAACCTTTGTCACCAGTCATGTGATATGAGGCTCCCGAATCAAGTATCCATAGTAAAGTAGGCTTACCAGACTCATTGTCAGTAAGAGAATTGAACTAATTAAACAGGTGCATGGTCGTGCTCCATTGGTCATCGGACAGAGCAGGGCCAAAATCGAAACGTGCAGGGACATGGCCGGAAGAAGCCGCCGCTACCAGACTAGGCGGCGACATGGCTGCGCTGGCGAACGACGGCGGGAGAAGAAGCATCGTGGCAGCGCCTCCAGGACCGGCGGTGGTGACTGACGTCCGGGAAACTGGCACCGGTTTCTTGCTGGAACCGACTTTCTCCTTCAACTCCTTGAACCAATCTGGTACACCATGTAACTAGAAACATGTATCTTTATCATGACCCTTGCGACGACAATGTGTACAAACAAGATTCTTGCGGTCGGATGTAGAAAGAACAACTGGCGAAGAACTTGCAGGTGGTGGGCATCAGGCAGCATACGCCATGGAGTTAGAAGAAGGCTCACGAGCTCGAATGACAGCTTTATGATTCTCCTCCTGAGCAACAAGGGCATACACTTTCATGACAGATGGCATTGGATCAATGCTCATAATGTGTGATCGCAAGGTGTGAAAACCTTCGTCAAGGCCATAGATGAATTGGTAAATCAAATCATTCTCTCTTTCTTGGAAGAATTTCGTAGCAATATTGTAATGGCATAATGCCTTGCTTTCTTCACAGGCACAAACCAGGGGGGCTAGCATACAGTGATAATCTGCAAACAACTTATTCAGTTTGGCAAAGTATATGTCGAGGGGCTGACCGTTTTGCCTCCAACTCTGAATGGCCTCTTGCGTCTGCAAAACCTTCATACAATCGGTAAGAATAAATCGTGGAGCAGCGGCAACGACTGGCGGCGCGTGGCAGGTGCAGCGGCGGCGCCTGGTGTTCGGGGGCGGCGGCTCGGAATTTAGAGCAGCAGAAATTTTTTCTATTTAAGCTTTCAGGATTTTAGGCTCTGATACCATGTAGAAAATAAGGGTAATAATGTGTGTTGTACATGAATTCAGGTACATTATATAGTAGTACATGATACCTATACAAGCTAGGAAAAGGTAATAGAATACAATTACATCTACAAGTATGGTAAGAATACAATTATAATTCTTTAACATTCTCTGATCCATGGATTCTCATTTGCTCTCTGAGTATATCATCCTCCCGCATTAAAAAACAACCCATTTCACAAAGATCATCAAAACACCCACCTCAGAAGAACAACACAAAGATTAAAACTTTTGATTAAAACAACCATTTCACAAAGATCATCAGAACCAATATCAGAAAATAAAAAAACACCACCAGATCTGGGCTGCAATGACGAGGACATAGTGTTTAACGTCAGCGTCAGCAACGACGAGGATCTGGTATGACCTGTTCAACGTTAGCAATGACGAAGAGAAGCTAGGGTTCTAGCATGGCGAGGGAAGGTGGGTTTGGGTAGGGCGGAGGTGAGGGGAGGCGGAGGTGGTGGCGAGGAAAGTAGGGCGAAGGGAAGCTAGGGTTCCAGCATGGGACTGTCGGCGGAGGACGGAGCAGGGGAAAAGAGGCGGAGGAAAGGGCCGGAGAAAATGGGTGGGGATGAGCAGATTGGGTGGGGAAGTAAATTTTTTACTTGTAAGGGTAGATTCGTCTTTTTAAATGTAAAATTTACTGAAAGAAGAAAGTGTGCAGATGTGCGTGAGACACCTTTTATGGAAAGTGTGCAAGGAGGATTTCCCTGGAACGGAGTGAGTAGTAATTTAAAAAAAAAATACATCTGAACATAAATGTGTTATACCGAGTATCTCTTATTCACCTTCAAACATTTACAGTTTGATTGTGTCATTCAGTTTCGGAAATTAGTGTGTCTAACGATTTGATGTACGTGCTGAATGCCTTCAAAACCTATTTTGAGACTGATGAAATAATGTCTTCCAAATCCAAACTTACTTTATAGCTGGAAAACCGCTTAATCGGTATCCCGAAATTGAATTAGGATTTGAATAGAGTATAGAAGAAAACAGAGGTAGTTGACATAAACGATGTAGTGTTTACGAGCATGCTTACTACATTGGGTTTTGTTTAGCAGAAAAAAGCTCAAAAGAACCATAATTTTTGTCTTCTTCCAGGAAAATACCATAAATTTTGTTTCTTCTCAAGAAAATGGTTGCTCGTTTCCCCAAGGAATGACACGTTAAACCAGAAAATTATTTCTTTTCTATCGTTTCATTTCAAATTTCAATATATCACGTAATTCCCATGTTCCATTGGATATGCAACATTTTTTTATTTGTGGTTGTTTTTATAAATTTTTCACTTTTTATTTTAAGAATCCTTTATTTTTATCTACTCTTTCTACTTTTTTTTTACTTCTAAATTTAATTTCATTCACTGATTTCATTCACCTAAATCCAAGCAACTAAATCTAGTGTGGTACATCCAATAAAACAGAAGTACTCTAGTCAAACTTTGGTGTTCGGTTTTATCAAATTTCATCGTAATTTTAAATATTTTAATTAGTCAACATATTTTTGGAGGGGATGATCTCATTTGTGCCAGCCTAAACTTAAGGTTGGGTCTTTTTACAGTTCTAATAATATTCTAACCTCATAGACCTATCTACATAAACATCAACAAAAAATAGCATAACTTCATCGCAAAATTATAAAATATCAATTAAAAAAGTGCAGCAAAAAATATATTAAAAAATCAAATAAAACAGCAAAAATAAAAAATTCAAATAAAAATCAACAAAAAATTGGGAAAAAAAACATCGACTACGACTAACAAAAAATCAACTGAAAATCATAAAAACCTCAACAAAACTAAATTCTTATTTTTTTTAAAAAAACTACAAACATCAACTCCTAACAAGCAACCATTGAAGAACTTACAAGTTATAAAATAAGCACATACAACCTACATTTGAAGCACTGACAACAAATGAAAAATGTCAACGTAAGGAAAAAAACTACAAAAAATCAACCATATCATCAAAAAAATTACAAATATCAACTCCTAACAAGCAACGATTGAAGCACTTACAAGTTGTACTCTAAGCACCAATTCATTTTCATAACACACACAAAGTTATGAAATAAGCACCTACTACCTACATTTGAAGCACTAACAAAAAATGAAAAACGTCAACGTAAGGAAAAAAAATATTACAAAGAATCAATCATATCATCAAAACAGCTACAAACATCAACCCCTGTCACCTAAAACTCATATAGAAAATGAAAATCATCAATATGAAAGAAACAAAACTAAAAAATCAACAAAAAAATGATTGTACCTCAGCATTGTAAATTATTTACTCTGAAAATCATAAAACATCAACGATTTTTTTAATAAAAAAAGGGCAAAATACTAATATGACCCTATAAAGTTGAAAAGTGCTATTGTAACCCTATGTTTTGCATCAGAAGTGGCGATATAACCCTGTGGCACTATTCCGACATTGACTTAGTAATTTCCAGCATTGACCAAACCTAAAATGACTAAAATATCCCTAGTCTTAAACCTAATAATATAATGACTAAAATACCCCTACATTCTTCTTCTTCATCATCTCCATGACCACAGACATGGCTATTCTGCCACCACCTCTGCCGCACCACCACCTCTGCCGCACCACCACCTCCACCGCCCACCACCACCGGATCTGGATTTCCGTCGTCACCGCCGCTCCCCTGGGCCAGCTCTATGCGCCAATCATCTTTCAAAATATTATAGTGGCCACATTTGAGTAATGCATTTTCTGGTAGTTGAATGCTCTGAACCCAACATTTTAAAGTGCCAACAAAAGGAGGAAGATATGATACACGAGAAATACCGAGCACAAAGTTTTAACAAAACAAACCATCCAGCCGCCATTCCCAAAGCAACAGAACAAATGCTTTCATATTTCCTTTTTCACACAATCAACTTGCAAAATAAGCCTTAAAGGCACATAACTAAGGTTTGAGAATGAAAGAGGTTTGATTTCAGAAAAAAAGAAGTTAAAAAACTAGAAGAGGTCTGCCGAATCTTCAAGATTTCAGTCAAAGTTCGTTCCCACAATGTCACCTGGATCCCTTCTCCTCCCTTGCTAATCGACCATGTTCTGAAAACCCTAGATAATTGTTCATGATAACCATCCTAAACATAATGAGCTCAATATCCTTTATGCCATTCTTCGTCCCTTGTTCGATCGAATAAGCAATTCGGGGACAGAAGGCACTCTGTAAAGGCCACTAATCAAGTTTCTTCTTCAATATCTAGACATTCATATTGATCACCAACAACAACGATATCCCTCCAAACACCGGTTGACAAACTATATGCAGCAAATTGCTTGTTATCCATTTCAAACTATCTGAAAACGACCTCATCCTCCCTTAAAAGACAAACAAATTTCCCATAACCTCTATCCTTAGTATCTATCATGGGTTTGTTCCAAGATTCTTGAACACCGTACTCTTTCATCAGCCAGGCATTAATACGATCGTCAATCCAGTCATCTAGAGTGCACACTACTGCAAGACATCCTCCGAGAACAATAACTTGACAACTATCATCAAAACCTTCAAATACTTCACAACTATCGTCAAAAGCTTCTTCATAACCATCATCCAAATCTTCATCTACTTCACAACTATCATCCGAACCTTCAACCACTTCACAACTATCATCTGAACCTTCAACCACTTCACAACTATCACCAGAACCTTTAGGAGGTGAACGGACTTCCTTGAATTTCTCCCAGGCCAAATCGAAAGCAGTTATAACATAAGTGCTACTGCCTTCATTAGCCCTAGCAAGCCAATGTAAGCCGCCATTAACACATACTCTAGGATTAGGCAAACTGAATTCATGATTGTAAGGAGACTTCCTTTTCTTCCTCCACCACATTCCACCCCCTGTGCCAGCTCCCTACGCCACCTCGCTATGAACAACATCAACGATTTCAATTACCCTTCGTTATCGCTTGCACTGGAAACTCAAGTACTCGGAGGCCCCAACGTTGCCAACACCGCCAAACGCTCAACTTCTCCACCTCCTCCACCTCAACTCCGCTCCTCCACCACATTCCACCCCCGCCACCACCTTCCACCCCTGCCACCACCTTCCACCTTCCACCACCAGCGACCACCACCGCTGCCCAGCCCCACCATTGCCCAGTTAACCCCTCCATCTTCTACCCCCCACCACCACCTTTCAACCCCCGCCACCATTGCCCATTCTCCCCAAAAATCAAGCCCCTATGCTCCACAATCTCACCATCTCCATCTTCCCCCAACTCCAAAACACCGTTGAAGCCCTGCCCGACCCTTCTGCTGCCAGCGCCGACTCGAATAAGCACTAGCTCAGCTCCAAAATGCTGGTGCCGACAGACTCCACCCCGATAGAACCATGCTGAAGCTTTACTCCTCCAGATGCCACCCCACTGAAGCTCGACCCCGCCCAATACCTCTTCGGAGAAGCTCGAGAAGAAGAAGATCTGAGAAGATCCGAACGAGTCCGACCCAAGCTAATGGCGGATTTTGGGTCGGAGGCTGGTGGAGGAAGAAGAAAGGAGGAAGAAGAAAGAGAAGAAGAAACGAGGAAGAAGAAAGGAGGAAGAAGAAAGAGAAGAAGAAAGAGACGAAGAAATAAGCAGGAGAAAAGAGGAAGAAGAAAGAGAAGAAGGAAAGAGAAGAAGGAAAGAGGAAGAAGACAGAGACAATGAGTGCATAATTGTCTTTTAACATTTTTAACAGTTCATTTTTAAAAAAACAGGGGTATAGTAGTTATTTCATGTATTTCTGGCCAAAATCATGTCGATAGGGTTATATTAGCACATTTCGGCAAAACACGGGGCTATATTAGCACTTTTCAACTTCACAGGGTCATATTAGCACAAACCCTCAAAACATAGGGTCATATGAGCACTTTACTCTAAAAAAAACTACACACATCAACTCCTAACGCCTGAAGCTCATCCAAAAAATGAAAAACATCAACATAAGAAAAAAAGACACTACAAACATCATCTCCTATTACAAGAACCTCAGCCGGAAAATGCGAAACATGACATTTAAAAAAAGTACAAATATCAATCTATATTACCAAACAAAACTGTAAAACCTCAACTCATATCAATTAAATCTCATCCAAATAATGAAAAACATCAACATAAGAAAAAAAAAGCTACAAACATCAACAAAAACTACAGTACCTCAAGAATTTTAAAAAATCAAATAAATGAACCTAGTGAGATTTGAACCTTGGTCTCTAACCTCAAAGCTTAAAGCAATTACCACTATACCAAAGACCCATATTGACAATAAAGCCTCAGGCATATAATATTAAATCTCAACATGTACATCAAGAAAACAAATTCTTCAAAATAAAAAGTCATAGTGAGACTTAAACATGAGACCTCTAACCTCATCAACAAGAGCACAAACCACTGGACCAATCATTCTATATGGCATTATACTCAGTCAAGTAACTAATAAACCTCAGCAAAGTTTAAAAAAACACAAAATTTAAACCCCACCTCTCAACGCTGAAGCTCAGCTCTGCCGCCGCCACTCGCCGTTGTCGTTGCACGTGAATTATACGCGTCATCCCCAACTTCCGCTCGTGAATCACACACGCAATCGATATGCAACCCTAGATTGGCCGCGACTGCAACCAGCTGGCGTTACTCCTTGCTCCGCCACGACTAAAATCCCTAGCTCCACCATGACCTTTACAATCCCTAGCTCCACCGTGGACTTGTCGTGACTTGACGATCGGTGAGCTCGTCGATCGCGGCACCAGAGATCTCAACCGCGACCTCTGCAATCCCTAGCTCCGAGGTGGACTCGTCGTGACTCGATCGGTGAGCTAGTCGATTGCGGCGCCGGAGATCTCTACTGTTAGCTCGTCGGTCTTTGTCGTGAGCTTGTCGATCTCCGCCATCAACCCGTACACCGCAGAGCCGGAGATCTAGTGGCAACGTGAAGACACGGAATCGGCGATGCCTTCGAAAAAGGGAGATCGCTGGTGAAAACAGAGGAGAAACGAGAATCGGCAAAAATGTGGCAGCCAGTGGTGGTTGCCGACAGCAGTTTCTGGCGAAAAAGAAAATGAAAATAAAATAAATATATGAAATTGTGGTATATATATATGGATCAAAACTTCTTATATATTTAAAATAAAAGTCCTCCGCTAAAAAGAAACCCAGCCCCAAATTTCAAATTTACATTCATTGTATAATAGGGTTTGACTAAAGTTTAGTCTGTTTAAAGTAACATTTTTTTGTTTTTGGAGACTTCAACAAAATCAAAATGCATTAATTGTCAAACATTTTTTTAAAAAATTATGAAAATTTTTAATTAAAATGTGAAATGTAAAAAAAGGAAAATATTTATTGTAGAATTGAAGTCGGCCTCGAAACCGCGTGTCCACGTTTGGGGCTATCTGGATAAC
This sequence comes from Rubia yunnanensis, assembly GCA_037428765.1. Classification (NCBI taxonomy): domain Eukaryota; kingdom Viridiplantae; phylum Streptophyta; class Magnoliopsida; order Gentianales; family Rubiaceae; genus Rubia; species Rubia yunnanensis. The sequence continues at coordinate 7,211,599 of CM075069.1, forward strand.
GGCGCCTATAAAATCTCACCTACTAATTCAAGTACTGTGGGGCAAATGAAATGTAAAGCCATTTTTCATTTAATCACGTACTACTACTCCTGGTAAATTACATTTACTTCGCAAAGTTTTGATAAATTATAGAGAAAGCTTTCGAATTTCTTAAAGATTACAACCAGATCCACTTTAGGATGAAAGTGACAATATAGTCATGCAAAATGAGAAGAAAAACGTGTAAAAATGACCCTATTAAATTGTGTAATCTGAAAGTACAGTACTAACCTCATCTTTTGATCAAATTGTGTTGTTCTACCCAAGTTACACTATTCTAGCATTGACCGAGCAAATTCAGATATTGATCATTTATGAAAAGATAAATATATCCCTACTTTTTAAAATAAAAAAATGAATGATGAAAATACCCCCTTTTTCTTTATCTTCAAACATGTCGCACCACCATATTTTCCGCCTACCGCCGCTGTGCCACTAGCTTCGCTGCTGCTGAGCCTAAACACCACCACCCTAAATCTACTATGCTAAAACTATAGAGGAAAGCTTATGTGTCAAGATCCCAGATCATACACCTAACACCAACTAGATAAAAAAAAAAAAGAGAGAAAACCCAGAAATGCAACCCATTTGAACAGTCCACTAGTGAACCCATAATAGAGTACAAGAGAATATCTTGAATATGGGAAACACATACAATGAACTAACTGGTAAATTTACATGAAGCAATTAACTTGAAAAGCCAGATCCTTAGCATCTTCGCATCATTCCCGTCATTCACACCGGCCCTCCGCCGCCTGGAACCACCAGCCCGCCGCCCAGAAACCCTAGTCACCTTCTCTCCCCCATCCACCAAACCCTTACCACTACCTCTCTCCCGCCACCACCTCACCTCTACACTCAGCCCTCCGGCATATCTGTATCATCACGCGCCGACCCCACAATTGGCCCTTCTGTTAAGGAAATAGAAACACTTTCCTTGTAGGAAAGGTTATAGGTGGTAGTTACCTTATAGAATTAGCTTCTCGATGAACTCACTAGAACTAGGCTCCGCTGTTCACCGATATATCCGTGCCAGATTTCCATGGACTGGTCAATGGTCAAGGACGCTAGGCTTCCGATGATGACGTAAACCACCGATTTCGGTGGCTGCGCGTCCAGCCACGCGATGCAGCCCTTGTCTTATTTCCAGAGATCATAGAAAGAGGCAGAGTTGCAGCCACCAGTGGTGGCGGCGGCGAGTCTCGAATCTAGGTGCGCGTAAATTTGGCCGACGACGTAGACTTCTAGGCCACTATCGAGGCATCCAAGCACTCCGGCATTGAATGACACCACTCTGCCACAGGTTTTGCAATCGGGCTGAGACGGCAAAAGATTGGCGATCTGATTTGGTGCGTAAGTAAGAGCGGAGGTGAGGAAATGAGTGGAGAGTTGGGAGTGGGGGGTAAGGGATGTATTTTCATATTTTTATTTATTTTTGAATTTTTTAATTTGAGGGTATTATAGTCTTTTCATCAATTTTCGATCAAATTGGTTGTTGACAATTTGGTTAATATTTCTAGGATTATATTTGCACTTTCAGATTTTTCAAGGTCATTTCTGTATTTTTGCCAAAAAATATAGGGTTAAAAATGCACTTCACTCAAATGAGAAAGTGCCAAAATAATCACAACTTTATAATAATATGTGCATTTACAACATTTTGTCATTATTCCGGCGTTTACTCATTAATTTAAGAGTTGATCGTACCTAAATTCTTTCCCCCATAAGAAAAAAAGGGTAAATGAGATTTCATCTTATTGGGGGCAAGGGTATTTTCATCATTTCATACCCGATCAACATCCAAATTGATGAGTCAACACCGAAATAGTGACAAAATGTTATAAATGCACACTTTATTATAAAGTTGGGGCTATTTTGACACTTTCTCATTTTACATGGTTATATTGTCACTTTTAACCAAATGTTATGGTCATTTGAGCACTTGACTTTATATACTCCCTCCGTCCAAATTAAACTGCACACTTCACTTTATATCACTATTCACTGTTCAACTTTGATCGCATATTTGAATAGATATATAAACAATAATATTATCATATGTTATATGGTTGGATTCGTCGTAACGAATAGTTTTACAAAAGTAACTTCTGTTATCGTTATTATATGTAGTTAAACATATTAACGTTCAGATAAGTTTCTTAATTAAAGTGAAAAAAATTCTGTGCAATTTGAGATGAGACAGAGGGAGTATATAATTACAAAATGTAAGGGCTGATTTGTTATGCACCCAAACTTCAGAATGTCAGAGAAAGTATACTACTCCGTAGTAATTACAAATGCAAGGATTTGTTTGTTAAATATCCAAAATTGAGAAAAGTAAATGCAATTTACCTAAACAAGATGATTCGTACAAGGAAACGAAGGATAAGTGGACCGACCCCGGCCACCAAAACGAAGAACCAAAGAAAGTCATTAATGTGAAATTGACTTAAAATATTCTAACACGTTGTCCAAATTACCCCCCATACTTTTAATTAATCCCCTTCCTGATCCATTCATCCTCCGCCATTTTTCCCATTTCTCACAGAACTCAAAGAAACATTGACAGGGAAGAAGAACACAGACCTTTTACCTAGTCCACTCATCGTATGGTAAGTTTGTGGTCTGCAAATCATTTTCACGTAGCAATATCAAAAAATAAGTCGGTGTGGTGTAACTGTCTTCTCCACAAATTTTTGCTTTCAAATCTCAACAGCTTTTTACCCTTTAATTTCTCCAATTAGGTCGGATTTCCATTTCCATCTCATCTGACTCATTTGTTTGTTTTGGTTATAGGTACCGAGTCCATCTTCCGCTATTGAATTGTTCAACGTTGTCATGATATATTTCCCCTGTTCCTTTACTTCCAACTGAATTAACTAATATGGAGATCGGTGCTATTTAAGGAAATGTTCGCGCATTCTGCAATCTAGGATTATGGGTTCTGCTACCCAGTTCATCGTGGGGTCCATTTTGCTCTCCGTCTCTAAATTCTTTTACCCTCTGTTTACTTTCATCCGTTCTTTCCTATTCAGGTAAATGCTCTTGATTCTTGATTATTTCCCTTTTCTTTTTTCTTCTTTCTAATAGCTCTGTTTTTTAATTGGGTTTTGTTTGTTCAACTGCAGGCTGCATGTCAATGGCGGTTCTTCAAAGGAAGGTGTTGAGTCTGTTGACCATACAGAGTTGGTGGAGTCAGAGCCAGAAACAGAAAACATTGATTCGGCGGGACCAGAAATAGAAAGTGTTGTTTTCGGCACGGTGTCCGAGGAGAACAAACACGAAGCATCGTCATCTTTGAGCTTCAGATTTCCAACGTTTGAAGAATTCTGTAAAAGCAATGGTACTATTACTCTTACTACCAGTTCTACAAATGCTAATGGGAAATTGTCCGACGAGGAATTCGTAGAGTCCGATTGCCGGCTGGGTTTCATCGAGCCGGTCTCCGGCGAAGATGGGTTCTTGTCCGACGGAGATTTTTGGGAGAAAAACGACACAGACGACTCCGATGAGGAACTAGTAAACATGGACGTAATGAGTCTAATGACTGAGGTCCTTACGTTAGAAGAAGACCCCGATCACGAAAACGACGTCGTGCATGATACTACTGGTCAACCTGAGACCGTAGACTTTGTATCGGAGGAAGATTTTGATCGTCAAGATTCAAACCATAGCGTTGAGTATGAAGCAGACGGCGACGAGGATGACGTCAGCAGTGCTAATACCACTTCAGTACAAACGAGTGGTTGTTCCGATGATTCGGAAAAGTCGAGGTCAAAGGACGGAGGCGGCGATATGGAAACGATGTGGGAACACCAGGACTTGGTGGAGCAGTTGAAGATGGAGCTCAGAAAAGTCAAAGCCACGGGTCTTCCCACAATCTTGGAGGAATCGGAGTCTCCGAAAATAATGGAGGACCTGAAGCCGTGGAAGATTGAAGAAAGGTTTCATCGAGAAGATTGCATGGGCGAGCTTCATAAGATCTACAAAAGTTACAGAGAGAGAATGAGGAAGTTCGACATCTTCAATTACCAGAAGATGTACGCAATAGGTCAGTTTGTTTGTTTGGGAATTGCTTTAATTTTGTTCATAAATTGTCATTACGGTGCCCATGATATGAGTTTTTTGCCCCCTTCGCTTTAATTAGGTGATTTATGATCATTGCTTATTATTATCATCATAAATCAGAGGCATAATTCAGGATTAGAATGGTGAGTGCCCACCAGATTTGGTTAACTTATGAGTCTTGCTCTGTTGTAAAGCATTATAGTTATGAGTGGTGACAGATAACAGAGGAGACTGCTAACATGGAATGCAACGGGTATCATATGAGAGGATTTAGCGCAGCGATTGGGTTGCTCCTTTGGGATCATCGGGTCATAGCTCTAGTTTTCCGACACTTCGCAAGTTTTAATAGTTTTTGAATGAAATGAGCGGATGAAACTAGTTACCAGATGCTCAATACTATATTCTAATCTACTTATGAGCAAATGGTCTTTAGAGGTTTTACACCCAAAACCCCACTAGGATAAAGTGATCAAGTCAACTTACCTAACCAAAAATTGGCCTCTTTTGATTAAAGTTGGAAGTTTGAATTCGTTGCCTGCCATGTATGGTAGAAATGTTAGGCCGTTCCCTACTTGTATGGAATTTGTGTTCAATCCAATGTCTAAATTTAGCTTAAGTGCTTGTTATGGTTCATTTTAGTGTTAACTGAAGGCTAAGACGTGTCCTAGTACTGCAATGGAATGACAGGTTTTCTCCAGCTGAAAGATCCACTGGATTCAATCTCAAGCCCGAAACCTTCTAGTCCAACGCTCAAATCCCTAATTTCACAAAACATTTGGCCGGTGAAGGCTAAAAGCAATGGTAGTGATCCTATGATGAAGTTCATGCAAGAACTGCAGAGTGACCTGGAAGTGGTGTATGTTGGACAGATGTGTCTTTCCTGGGAATTCCTACATTGGCAGTATGGCAAAGCATTAGAACTGTGGGATTCTGATCCTCGTTGCACGCACCGGTACAATCTCCTCGCCGGGGAATTTCAGCAATTTCAAGTCCTCCTTCAAAGATTCATAGAAAACGAACATTTCCAGAGCTCGAGAGTTCAGTATTACATCAAGCAACGATGCATTTACCGTAACCTCCTTCAAGTTCCTGTCATAAAAGGTAAGAATATCTTCTAAAATTCTAAATGCGAATGGACGAATCCCATTTACATTTCCCTAATGTTCGTGTCCTGCTTATGTATCTGCAGAAGATAGCGCAAAGGACAGAAGGAAGGTAAGAAAAGGGGATCAAGGCGAGCATGAGATTTCCAGTGAAATGCTGGTGGAAATACTCGAAGAATCAATACGAATATTTTGGCGATTTGTTCGAGCTGACAGAGATTGCAGCAGTAGTAGCAGCCACATAGACAAGAGTCATAAACCAACACCTTCAAAGCTCCAAAATCCTGATGACTTGGAGCTCCTGATGGATGTCAAAAGAGTTCTTCACAAGGTTTGTTTGTCCTCATGTTTCTTTTAAGGTAGTCTGAATTGTCGGAACCGATATCGACCTTAACGTCTTGTCGGTTTTGCAGAAGGAGAGGAAGCTGAAGGATATAGTGAGAAGTGGGAATTGCATTCTGAAGAAACTAAGACAATGCAGGGAAGATGATGTTGATCAGTTTCTTTACTTTTTTTCTCAGGTAGATATGAAGCTAGTTTCCAGGGTACTGAACATGAATAAAATTAGCACCGAGCAATTGGTTTGGTGTCATAGTAAGTTGAGTAGGATTAATTTTGAGAACAGGAAAATCCAAGTAGAGCCATCTTTCCTGTTATTTCCATGCTGATAGTTTTTTGGTAAACTTTGTAATGTAATTCTGAGGTTTGGTGATTTAGTGGTCCATTTTACCAAGAGCTTTCTAGTTTTGGTTAATTTTGGTTTTGAAGTTGAAACAGACACAAATAGTCCTTGATGGTAACATTCAAATGCTGGTCGCTTTTTGATCCCACCGGCTCATTGTTTGGGCCAATATTGCAAAACGTGCCGATTATCAATTGATCCTGCCCAGTACAGACTATCAATTTCTTGGGTTGGCCCAATTTCGAAATCTTCACACGCTGTAGAAAGTTAACCCTTTCGGAACTAATATATTTCTACTTTCCTACAGGGGAAATGTGCAAAAATAACTCTATTAAATTGAGAAAGTACAGATGTAACCTTGTATAATTTAAAAGTGTAGAATTAACCCTATTTTTTGATCAAAATTGTGCAATTTTACCCAATTTACACTATTCCGACATTGACCAAACAAATTCAGGCATTGACCATTTTGACGTGCTTGCATTAAGATTTAAAACTTATCTTCTACTTTCAGGAAATGTTTGAAACGGAGAACTTACAATAATATAACGCCGCATTTTCCCAAGATTGAGGAACAAGAAGAGATCTATTAAGAGAAAGATTTATTCGAGAGAAAATCTTAACAGTTACATCCAATCACAAACTACACGCAAGTTGTCCCTTTTTCATGGAGATTTACCCATCACAGAGATGCACAGATGAACAAAAGAGATGCACAGAGGAACAAAACGAACTTCATATATTTCTTTTCTACTCAATCCAGAAATTTGTGAAAAGATAAATATATCCCTACTCTTAAAATAAAATATTGAATGACAAAAATGCCCCTAAATTTTCCTTCTTCTTCAAACCGCCACCAGCTCCACTACCGTCCGCCGCCGCGCCACCAGCACAACACACAGCTTAAATCGGGATTCCAAAAAAAAAATCTCTGGCATGGTCTTTTAAATCAACAAAACTCCATCTTTGTAAGAAGCAACAGGAATAGCCGATGCTACTTCTTGTTCTTCGACCACACTTTCCTCTGCCGCCACCGCCTCACTCTCCGGCTCAACACCACTGCAACTGCGAGAGCTCCAACTCCAGCAGTCGTCGTCAAAGTGAACCACCACAGCTTCTCCCTGGAAACACCACCCTTTTTCCCCACGCCACTAGATCCGCCACCGCACCACCACCTGACACCACCCGCCACCTCACCTGGAAACACCACCACAACTTAAATAAATTAACGAAAATTAAAAGTAAATTAAAGGTAAAATAAATGAGATGGTCTCCAGTGAGACAAACTTTAGGCAGGGGCTTTAATACAATTCTAACAATATTCTAATTTCATGGACCTAATTATTTTAAAGGGACATATCTCTAATTATTTTACAAGGACCTATCGCTAATAACTTTTCAGGGAATTTTTCGTCCAATTTTTCCCATCATTTTCCCGCCACCTGCAATCTGCAAAAAAAATTCAAAGAAATATTTAAAATGCAAAAAATCAATAAAAAAAAAGCAGCAACATCAGCAGAAAATAGCAGAACACCAACGAAAAATCATAAAACATCGAGTGCGTCTCTTGAAAGATGGTATTTCCATAAGTTATGGAAAGACCAAGGTTTAAAGTGTAAATTAGAAGAAATGAAGATAAAATTTTTGGGTTGCATGAACCGGGTTATAAATTTTATAACTACTACATGTTGCATACTAAAAGTTTAATATTGCAACTAAGACCTTTCACCTTTTATTATTCTAATTATACCCGTCTTTCCATAAACCTATGGAAATACCGTCTTTCCCAAGACTTTGTCTAAAACATCAACTAAAAAACTGCAGCAAAAAAAAATATAAATTCAAATAAAAACAGAAAAAATACTCCCCCATCACAACTTAAATTACAGCGTAATCATTGCACACCGTTAGAGGAATATGTTTGACCGTCAATATGTTTAGCTACGTATAATAACGGCAAACAAAAAATTACTTTCTAAAAACTACTTGTTACGACGAATTCAACAATCTCACATACGATAATATTATGTCTCATATATCTATTCAAATATGCGGTCAAACTTTGATAGAGAATAGTGTCATAAAGTAAGTGGACAATTTAAGCTGAGACAAAGGGAGCATAAAAATTCAAATAAAAATCAACAAAAAATTGAAAAAACGTCGACTACAACTAACAAAAAATCAACTGAAAATCATGGAAACATCAACAAAGCTAAATTATCATTTAAAAAAACTATAAACATCAAATTATATCACCCAAAAGCTAAAAACATCCATTATCATCATACGAACTTCACCTAGAAAATGAAAAACATCAACATATGGAAAAAAACTACAAAAATTCAATCATATCATAAAAAGCTAAAAACATCAACCTCTATCACCTAAAACTCATATAGAAAATGAAAAACATCAACATGAGAGGAAAAGAAACTAAAAACATCAACAAAAAAGCTACGGTACCTCAAGAGTATAAATTATTCACTCTAAAATCCATAAAACATTAATATTTTTTTTAAACTACAAATATCAACCAGCATCACCCAAAAGCTACAAATATCAACCCCTAATACCTGAACCTCATCCGGAAAATGAAAACATCAACATAAGAAAAAAGATACAACAAATGTCAACTCCTATTACCAAAACCTCGGTCGGAAAATGAAAATATCAATATGATAAAATTAAAAAAACTACAAAAATCAATCCATATCACCCAAAAAAACTATAAAACCTCAACTTATATCAATTAAATCTTACCCGAATAATGAAGAACATCAACATAACATAATAAAAGCTACAAACATCAACAAAAAGTTACAGTATCTCAAGAAGGATTTGAACCCCGGTCTCTAACCTCAAAGCCTAGAGTAATAACCACTACATGTAGCATAAATTCAGTCAAATAATATTAAACATCAACATGTAAATAAAGAAAACATCTTCAAAATTAAAGCCAGATTCGAACCCTAGACCTCTAACCTCAACAACAACAGGAATACTAACCACCAAACCAAACAGACTTTGTTGACAATAAACTCAGTCGAGTAATTATTAAACCTCAGCAAATCTTTGAAAAATAAAATAAAACACAATATTAAACCTCACCTCTCATGAGCAGAAGCTTAGTTGTCTGCCGCCGCCTGCCTCGTCCACTGCCTCGGAGAAGGAGAATTCCGATCGGTGGCTAAAAAATGAAAAAGAAAATTTTGGATATTTTTGTTATATTTATAGTATTTTGATATTTATACGATAGGTCCCTAGATTATCAACATATTTTAAAAAATACCCCATCCCAAATGAAACTTCTTATAATTGCACAATAATGCCCGGTATAAAGTTTAGGCTGCCTAAAATAAGAATTGTGAAAATAAATATATAAAATTAATTAAAAATAATAAGTATAATACATTATGGCAAAGTCTTGGGAAAGACGGTCTTTCCATAGGCTTATGGAAAGACGGTGTTTGATTAGAATAATAAAAGGTAAAAGGTCTTAGTTGCAATATTAAAGTTTTAGTATGAAACATGTAGTAGTTATAAAATTTATAACCCGGTTCATGCAACCCGAAAATTTTATCATAATTTCTTCTAATTTACACTTTAAACCTTGGTCTTTCCATAACTTATGGAAAGACCGTCTTTCAAGAGACGGACTCATACATTATTTTTAGTAAATTAGATTAAAATAAGCGTGTCATTGTTATAATCAAAGTTAAAGATACCAATTACTACTCTAATGGCGTGATTTTCTTTGATAGACTATAGGAATATTTGTGAAGATCAACATTATACTAATTTACTCTACATATAAACTAATCCATGAGACACTATTATTTAAGTCTGTTGAAACTTTATCCATTTAAGGGGATTCTTTTTTTAAAAAAATAGTTAAAACCACCCAGGGGTGGGGGAGATGAATACAGTCCCCAATCTTTTAAAAAATATATATAAAAAGTTTGAGTCCCTGAGGACTAAGGCAACATAATTGTCTTCAAAAGATGATAGAGTAGTTAACACTAGTGTTTAATCCTATACATAATACCTACAAAGAAATGATTACGAGATGCATTTTCAAAACAAGCAATCTCCACCCCTTATGTTAATGGGTTAATTTGGCCGGGCATCTCCTAATTTAAACATTTGAAACTCAAGAGATGAGCATGATTCTGAATCCATGAAGATGCCAAGAATCTGATTCGCTTTGTCTTTGCAACCATCACGTACATTTATGGTTTGATTTTTCAACCCTGATATCTAGTAATGTCCATCATGATTTTGCCACTATCTTCACATTTGGTTTGATCTTGAAACAACCAAAGCCCAGTTCCAAACTTGCAAATAAAAATTCCCAAGTTAGCGTGTACCATGCTCCAACCTTAATGATGGAATACCTTGTTTATCTAATAAAATTAGTCCTCTCATTTCTTGATTCAAAGAATTTCAATTGAGGATCGGTTCATTATCAGTTTGGTTAGCAATTTTTAAGAGTATATCAGCAGGTTGATTAGCCCATCTTTTTACATGCTCAACATGACATCCAAATTCAGTAATAAGAGAGTTAATCACTCAGACAAGATTGTATAGATTCCATTGAGATTTCAGTGGTTGGTAAACACAATTAATTGCCACCAAATAGTCAGATTCTAAGGTGAAAAATTATAAATAGACTTCCCTAATCTGCTCCCCTCGAGAATAGCTAACAATTCAGCATGGAGGCTTGATGTTGCAGATGAATTTTTTATGCTCACTTGAATTAGATTCCCATTACTATCCCTGTAAATAATACCAAGACCATAAATGTTTACACTTAACTGCCAAGAGTCACCTGTGAGTACTCCAAAAAGTATTAAGACAACGAACAAATAATATGAAAAGAATAAGGATCGAATATAAAACTTTCAATCTTAAGAGGAACTACTGAATAAAAGATTCGACAATTACACTTAGGCCATGTTCTCTGAAATTTACTGAATCAAAGAATTTAACTAAATTAAAAATAATTGTATTGAAAAATAGTAACAATGTGACTACATTAAGCTAAATTTCATTAACGTAAATTTCTTTAACTTAACAGAATTGAATTGAATTTATCTGATCTGATATATACATAAAGGCACAATGGTAGTGGATTTAAGGAACATTCTTTAAGTGTCACATTGTGAATTTTGATAAAAATCAGGTGAAAATAAACTACAAACAATGGAAGTGGGCGTAATGAACACTTTTTAGGCCATTCTTTTTTGGCAAAGTCTTTGGAAAGACGGTCTTTCCATAGGCTTATGGAAATACGGGGTTTGATTAGAATATTAAAAGGTAAAAGGTTTTAGTTGCAATATTAAAATTTTAGTATACAACATGTAGTAGTTATAAAATTTATAACTTGATTCATGCAACCCGAAAATTTTATCTTAACTTATTCTAATTTACACTTTAAACCTTGGTCTTTTCATAACTTATGGAAAGACCGTCTTTCAAGAGACGGACTCTTCTTTTTTAACTTTAAATTATAAATAATTAAAAATATAAAACAAGCCATGTTAAATGACATTCATTGAATGATTGACATTTACAGAAAAAAAGATGTACCAACTCCAAAACTAAGGAGCAGATTCTTATTAATCAGTGGTCCTTAAAACATCAAAATAATACTCCTTAAATAAAGAGTGTTTCTTATTAAGAAAAGTGAGTTTAGTGATCTACTACAGTGGATTACTACAGTGGATGCTCTAAGAATGCAAGTCCAAAATTTCAACCCTACTATGCCTGCCTAATGGTCACATACTCCCTCCCTTTCACTAAGGGTGACACACTTATCTTATTGAGATTTTTTTTTAAATGATACACTTTCCATTTTTGGCAAGATTCTTACAATCTCATTCACTCATTCAACTTTTTACTTTCTACACTCAATTTCAACCTCTCATTTTCTTCATATTAATCCAAGAGTCTAAACCTAGTATGCCACCCCCTTAGTGAAACAGATGGAGTACTATTTGAGTAGTTTGGCCTTTGGCAAATTATGCTTCAATTAAATGGTTAAAAGTGTTAATTGTGGAGGTAAATGTAGAAGAAAAGAGAGTAGAAGAAAAAGTCATATTACCCTATTAGATCGATAAATAGGAGTAATTACAAGACTAAATTGCTTTTTTGGTCCAATACAAAGTATCTTTTACTATCTTTTGGTCCCCATTTGCAAAATAATCCTTAGACGGTACCCAACAAATTCAAAATGATATGTTCCCCAGAGGTGATTTTCAGGGAAAGTCAACGGTAAAATTGGTCAAAATGTGTAAAATGACCATTATACCCCTGAGTTTAAAAAATAAAAAAAAATCGTCAGGAGGCAGGATGTTCAAGGACTCGAGGCAGGAGATTCGAGGGCTCGAGGCATGATGTTCGAGGGCTCAAGACATGAGGCTCGAGGGGAGAGGGGAGAGGTTCGAGGGCTCGAGGGGAGAGGTTCGAGGATTCGAGGGGAGAGGTTCGAGGGCGTGAGGGCTTGAGGGGAGGGGCTCAAGGGGAGAGGTTCGAGGGTTCGAGGGCTCGAGGGGAGGGGTTCGAGGGCTCGAGGGGAGGGGTTCGAGGGCTCGAGGGGATGGGTTCGAGGGCTCGATGGGAGATGTTCGAGGGGAGAAGTTCGAGGGCTCAGGATGAATTAAAAAATCAGAAAATTTTAAAATTAATATTTTTAATTGAAAATAGTTTTAATTAGTAAAATTACCTTTATACCCCTGACCATACCGGAAAACCATTTAGTCTTACTGGAAAACCACCTCCGGGGACCAAAAAATATCATTTTAAATTTGTTGGGTACCGTCTAAGGGTTGTTTTGCAAACGGGGACCAAAAGATAGTAAAAGATACTTTGTAGGGGACAAAAAAAATAATTTAGTCTAATTACAATTTGGGAGGAAGAGTTTGGCTTAAGCACAGCCGTCGGATCTAGGGTATCCAAACGGAATCCTGCTCATATAAAAAACTTTTCTCTCCCCCATCTTCTTCTCTTTCGCCCCCTCAGAAATCAATCGGAGCACAAAAAAGTCGGAGAAAATGGTTCAGAGGCTTACCTACAGGAAGCGTCACAGTTACGCCACCAAATCCAATCAACACAGGGTCGTCAAAACCCCTGGTACGGCGATTTCTGTACTCTCTGCTTCGTTTTGTTGAGATGTGGATTTGCTAAGCTGTTTTTTAGTATGCTTTTGTTGTAATGTATTGTGTTATTGTTTTGTTTTAACTGGGTTTTACATGGATTGTATTAGGTGGGAAACTTGTGTATCAGACCACCAAAAAGAGGGCCAGCGGTCCTAAATGTCCCGTCACTGGAAAGAGAATTCAAGGGGTATGGATTTTGATAATGCTTATGTTGTTTAGTTCAGATTTAAGATTCATGATAAGATTATTTGGGATGAGTTTGGGCTTATGAGTTTTAGTATCAACAATAGTCTTTGTGGATAGTTTGATATTTACTTTGGACTGTTGTAGGAATGATGGAAGTAATTAGTCTTACAATGGTCTTACAAATGGCTGTTTCTGTTGTTTTTCGTGGTTTGTTGTTGAGCATAGATTGTTTGGCATACCTCCTGCATTTTATCGAGCTGCAACTGTCCTTTGTTGTTTTTACCTGTTAATTTAAGTATAATCCATTGGAGAAAAAGCTTTTTAGAAATGTGCCAATATCGATTGTTTGGCATACCTCGGGCATTGCTTTGAGCTGCCCTTTGTGGTTTTGCATTGTTAGTTCAAGTGTAATCCATCGCAGGCAAGTTTTTCAGAAGTGTGGTAATGATAAAAGAATTCCATTGAGCGACCTTTTGTTCTCTGGAGCAAATGAAAGGCCCACAGGCAATCCTGATGCCAGGACTACAATTTAGGCATTGTGATTAGGATTATGGTTGTGAAGTTTTCATTAGGATTCTAGTTTGTGCACTTTGTCAACTGCTCTTAGCTGTTTTGCTGAACTTAATGCAGATTCCTCATTTGCGCCCTACTGAGTACAAGAGATCCAGATTGCCTAGGAATCGTAGGACTGTGAATCGTCCCTATGGTGGTGTGTTATCTGGTGGTGCAGTCAGAGAGAGGTGTGTAATGGATATATGTGGCTGAATATAAGAGTTTTCCGTTACCATTATGCTTTCAGTTCAAACTAATGTTCTCCTTTTGCCAACAACAGAATTATTCGAGCATTCTTGGTGGAGGAGCAAAAGATTGTGAAGAAGGTCCTGAAGATTCAGAAGCTGAACAAGGACAAGGCTGCAAAAGCTTGAAATGGATTGGAGTGACTTAGTTTCAGTTTTCTTGTTTTAATTTCCCAACCTCTCAAAAATTTTAGCGCTTTTTGTTGATGACAATATGTGCAAATATCAGTGCCCGAATACTGTAGTCTTGTTTGCTATTCTAAAAAAGTCACATTCAGGAATCGTCTGTGCTACTAATCTTATCAAATTTAAATCTCTGCAACCAAAGATACGAAGATAAGTTATCCATGCTCTTCAAAAGCAGGAACATGGAGAAGAAGTATTGCACTCTATTTACTGCTTCGGCTAGGCATTCAACTTTCCTGGTTGAACACCATCCTAACATGAAGTCATACAGGCTGCCTAGGGATGTATAAATGGGACAAATTCGAACAATCTGTAGCTTGATCTCGACTTGAATGTGTGTATAAAATCTTGCTCGAGATTGGGTAGATATATTTTGGGTTAAAGGAATGCCATCCCATAAGAAGGCTTTAGGTGGTGGAAATCAAACATTTCTCATGTCCCACTACAATTTACTCCTTTCTTTTGGTTCTTTGATCCGGATCAGAACATATTCATCAAAAGTAATATTGGGGGGAGTAATCATAAGATATACAGGAGAAATGAAAAGAGATTAAGAGAATAATTGAAAAAATAATTGTCAAGAGTGGGATTTGAACCCACGCCCTTTCGGACCAGTACCTGAAACTGGCGCCTTAGACCAACTCGGCCATCTTGACTTTTGTTTACTGTCTTACCAGTGACTCTATTAACTAATCTTTATACTCAGTAGTTAGCTTTGTTTATCTTTTGCCTTTGCTTCATTATGAACCTTAGCTTAAGCAGATGTCCTGAAGAAAATGGGTCACGATCTAACCATTCTGAAGATGAGCACCATATGTACTCAAACAATACTAATCAGTAACTGCTTAACAACTGAAACTGATAAAAACATTGAACTTCTTCCATTTGCTTATTTTAGTTAAGCTCATCTTAATCAAATTTAGCTCAATTTAGTATATCACTACCCTTTTTCAGTTTACTAATTCTATTTCTACCGTTCAGTTTGGTTTAGTTCAGTGCAGTCCAGTCCAGCCATACCATTAATAGTTGGAAAAACATCACTGTCTATTCAATATGATAACCATGTACAACAATAGCTGTGTAGACAGCACAACCATATCCGCACCTCCGATACATATTTTACACCACGAGCACATGTATACATATGTATAAAAGCTGCTCCTTAACTTCCCTTAACTTCTTCATGTATAGCACTTGTTTGAGTAAGTAGCCGTGGATACCTCGCTGCTCGGACAATCCGGCGAATCCCACGGCAGATTATTAGGCAAATTGAACGGAAATCCCATCGACCTCACATACCCCCACTGGCTGTCATCTTTCCGATCATCATGCATCTCCGGCGACGACGACGAGCCGATCGAAAACCCGTTGAAATGCAGCTGCTGGGAGCCCTCAGAATCGATGCTGCTGAACAGCATTGAAGCGACATCCATGGAACACTTGTCCGGTTGCGAAAACATGAAGTTTGTGGGAACATTAATGTTGTCTCCATTTTGCGAAAAATCCTGTTTGAAGAACTGCCCGTTCGGGGGTTTGGAGGAAGGAATGTTCAGAGATGAGAATGCTGATCCGGTTTCTGTCGTGCAGGAGATGTTCTCCGAGCTGTACTGTGTGTATTGCGGGAACATATCCGGTGATGGTGTTTCCGGTAATGAGGCAATCCATGAGTGCGAAATCGCTCTCTGCGCTAGCGAGTTGGTCTTCTTGAAGATCCTGCATATCGCCCACGCATCCTGTCGAGAACAATATCAATGAGAGCTCATACTTTGTTTTGCAGAGTCGTGCTTATAACAAAAACTGGCTTATTTTGAAAGCCGTAGGACATAACTTCTAGTTTCTACTTACAAAATAAACCGTTTTTTAGCACTTTACAAAACGCTAAAAAGTGCTTAGCTTATGAGTTGATGATGCAGCTGATATATGGTTGGCTATATGTAAGAATATTGCTCACATGAAGAGGGAGGGATTTGTCTGAAAACTTCTTGCTTGGAGTTGATGCTGCATCATTGTTGTGGTTGTTCGTGGTTGTAGAAGGTAGTCTGAACTCATGCATCATCCAATCAGTTTTGATTCCTTTGGCGGCTCTGCCCCTGTAGAACACTAGCGATTTCTTCAGGCCGATGCATTTGGTGCCGTCTGATGAGTATATCGGCCTATCCGTCCCGGTGGCCTTCCAGAATCCGGCCCCCGTGACGCGGTTAGGCCGAGCGCTGTTCCTGTATTTCCGATCCCTCGGGCAGTAGAAGTACCATTCTTTCTCACCGCTTGATGCCAGCTCTATTCAACACAAGACAAACAGAATGGAAACTGATAATGATGAGAAATAGTTTCCAATTCTGTTGATTTGAAAGTGACAGGAACATTATCTCCAGCGCTAGTAGGACAAACAGGTTGATGGAAACAAGATGATCTTACTTGGAAGATCCCATGGATCGTATTTGTAGATATCAACTTGCTTGATGAGTTCAATGGGGAGCAATCTCTGCTGAATCTTCCGCTTCAGGTAGAATCCGACGAGCTCCTCGTCCGTGGGATGGAATCGAAAACCCGGCATGATAACATCGTCGATCCTGTCGGAAGAATTCTCATCCATGTTTTGTTTGTTGTGTCGATGAAATGAAACTAGCAGTACTGCTGGGAAGTGAGTTTTTGGGACTTCTGGTCCTAAATAAGTTCAAGGTTTCAAGACTTACTATTCATAGAAAGGTTGGTTCCTGAGAAGGGGTATGTTTTGCGAGTTTAGGGCGGTGTTTGTGGATTACTGTAGGGGGGAATGAGGGCTTAGAAGATTTGTGGGGAAAATGGTGGGGTGGATGGAGGCTATTTGAATGGAAAGAGGGGACGCGTTACAGTCCAAAACTACGATCTCGAAAAGGACTGCAAACATGAATGGTGTCTGGGGATTTGGTTTCACACCAATCCTCATTTTCTAACCTGAGTTAGAGCCCACAATTATTGTTAGCTAAATTGTACGAGCATTCGTAATTAGTTACACATTAAGTATATTTTCCGTGTTGAGAAGCAATTCGGAATAATATATGAATGTCATTTTACGCGAATTATCGGTTACAATAGATCATTTGTGACTTGTGAGAATGTATGCTTTATCTTTTTATAGTTGGTGTTATATGATATTTGTTAAAATTCACGACGTGTCACAGAACATGTACTTTTTCATTTAATATCGTAGGTCATTTCTATCTAGTATTAATTGATTTTATAATATTACATCATATTAAAGTATGATATTAGAGTGTAAAAGAATACGATAAAAATATATTTCACTATTTGATAGGTGACCTTTTTCTTTAAAGCCCAAACGAATACAATGGAAATATAAGGTGGGTTTGAAGTGCTTTAACTTATATGTTAAACAACTTTTAGTGTTTGGTCAACGTTTAAAAATATTTTTATTCGAAGCAAAAATTATAGAAAAAAGTGTTTTTATAATTCTACCTAGTTGACATAAGTGTCAATATAACATTTCAGTATTTGAAAGTGCCAATATAACCCTATCTAGTTAGTGAAAGTGCCAATATAACCCTCTCCGGCAACTTTTAGCTGAAATTTAATAAAATTACATGTTTACCCTTCTGAAAAAAATAAAAATAAAAAAGGAAATGATGTTATTACCCTTAGCCTCCAGAACAGGTAAGGTTATATCAGCACATTCATAATGTTTGTAGGGTTATATCAGCACATTTCTAATGTTTGTTGGGTTATATCAGCAAATTTTTAAAACTTATATGGTTGTATCAGCAAATTTTTAAAACTTATAGGGTTATATCAGCGCATATTATAAATATTAAGTGTGTGGTACTCGGCTGCCCATAACGGGCGACCACATCATCATATACATCATTATAACATCATAACAATATCATATACAACATAAAATTTGACATCATCACACCATCATTAATATTAATCACCATTATCACATATTATAGCCTCATTTCAAAACTTACCAACATTAAAAATCCTAGGTCGAAGAATACAACAAAATAACAATCACACATAACACCAAAGGTCATCGAATCATCAATCCGGACTAAACATAACTAAATAAACAAAGTATCATTAAAACCCTATATTCTACAGTATGTGCAGATATGGCCCTACATTTTTTTACTAATGTGCTGATATAACCCTATAAATTTTAGGAATGTGCTGATTTAACCCTACCAATTTTCATAATGTGCTGATATAACCCTACCTAATCCGGCGGCAGTCCGGCGGTGGTCCGATGGCGGTCCGGCGAACTAGGAGGGTAAAATTGTCCACATAATTTTAGAGTTAGCCCAAAAGGTATTTTGGTCAATTAACATAGTCAACGCCGAAAAACTGAGGTCAATGCCGAAAATGTGGTCTAAGGGTTATATTGGCACTTTCATGAACTAGATAGGATTATATTTGCACTAAAAATTATAAAAGGGTTATATTGACACTTACTCAAGTAGATAGGGTTATATTGACACTTATACCAAAATTATATATGGAGCAAAAACAGAAGCTAGTTTCTTTCACCTTTTATAATAAGTCAACTTTGATTATAGGTACAGCTCCACTAAGCACATCCATATACTTACTGATTAATACGTTATCTCTTTCTATTAGTTCTACATTTACTCAATGAATAATATCAATGCACGGCAATATGCAAGTAGGACAAATGAGTTTTATAATAGAAAACAAATTCATAAGGAGTGATGATAGGGGGAGTGGAAATTCAAAGTGTTACTCACAGTGAATGATATGGATGATAGAAAAAGGCTGAATCACTAATCACATTTGTCTTTTCATCATTGTCATATCAGTCACTATGTATTTTCGCTATAAATTTTCACTTTCTTTATCCTCATTACTCTACTAAAAAATAATAGTTTAGTAGAGCGTTTACCATAAGCTGAGCTATCAAGGGAAAATGCCAAAGCTGTCTTCTGATTAACAACTAATAATAAGTAATGTAGAATGACTGGAAGATGAGTTTTGAAGCGGAGTTTGTTGATATTTAATTCCTACATTCTAGACGTGGGTGTGTTTCCCTTTGTCATGGCTCGAATTTTGGTGATAATGTTTCAGTGAATGTTGTGGAATTTGTAAGAAAACAATCCACTCTTCTGGGGATCTCATTTTCCTTCCCCTGGAGCTTGTAAACACGCAAATGGTCAAATTAATATCAGTTTGACCACACCATGGACCTTAATTTGGTCATAACGCAAACTATTTTTCATTTTATACTGAAAGAGGATATAAATGATGGCATTTGATGTCCTAATATTTAGAATGCATTTGGCAGCTTGACTTAAATTACGTTCTTTTCAATTATTTGAATTCAACTAAATGATTTTTTTTTAAATTTAATTAAAATTTATATAAAAAAATCTTAAAATAAGTTGAGCCTGTCTCTTGAAAGACGGTCTTTCCATAAGTCATGGAAAGACCAAGGTTTAAAGTGCATGAATCGGGTATAAACTTTATAACTACTACAAATTGCATAATAAAATTTTAATATTGCAACAAAGACTTATTACCTTTTATTATTCTAATCAAACCCCGTCTTTCCCAAGACTTTGCCAAATAAGTTTTTAACTTCTAATAAATCTGTTAACAATTGGGGATAAATATTTATTTTTGAATAAATTGTAAGGCAAAGTCTTGGGAAAGACGGTATTTCCATAGGCTTATGGAAAGACAGAGTTTTAATTAGAATAATAAAAGGTCAAATGTCTTAGTTGCAATATTAAAAATTTATTATGCAACATGTAGTAGTTATAAAGTTCATAACCTGATTCATGCAACCCGAAAGTTTTATCTTCATTTCTCTTATTTGCACTTTAAACATTGGTCTTTTCATGACTTATGCAAAAATCATTTTTCAAGAGACGGACTCAAATTGTAATTGAAGAAATGTACGCCAAAAATAGATGCATAAATAAATTTTCCAACTGTTCATACTAAAAATTACCAAAATTTAAGGGTTAAATAAATAAATTCAGCATGCTCAATGGTTTGAGAAAAGGAAATGAAAGAAAAAAGAGTTAATTTTAAGGGTAAATGGGAGTCAGTAGATTACTAAAAGTAGGCAAGGTTAGGCAAACTGTCTCTGTGATTCTAACTCATCAGTCCGGACATTTTACAGTTTATTTCAGTTTACCGAACTATCCAGCTGATGATCTCAATATTCACATAGACTAATCGGGATCATTGATCCTGTTGATGAAGTATTTTGAGGCTTGTTATTATTTAGACTGTGATGGGAAAAACGTCTTTCCGTGTAGAAACTATAAACTTGTTTTAGGGGAGGCTGGTTAATACCCGATAGGCTTGCGGTGTGGAAGAACAGAAACGGGAAGAAGTGGAACCCTAATCCTACGACAAGTCTTCCATTACTACTACCTTCCCGTTGGCAACTCAGGTAGGGCTGGAGCCCTACTACTTAGTAGTTCTGCCCATGTTTCCATATATCTATGAAAGGACGGATTGAATTAGAATTATAGAAATGTAAAAGTTTTAGTGGTAATATTAAAAGTTTATTATACAACGTGCAATAGTTATAAGTTTATGATCTGAGTAATGCAACTCGAAAATTTTATTATGATTTATCCTAATTTACAGTTTAAGCCTTGGTCTTTCCATAAATTAGAAAGATCGTATTTCAAGAGACAGACTCTTTTATTCATTGCAATGAGGTTGATATAATTTTGAAAAACTTATACTCCATCCATTCCAGAAAAAATGACACATTTACTTTTTCACGATTTTTAATGATCATGTTTGACCAACTATATCTCTAACTACACACAATAATTTTGCACAAAAATTAATATTTAGAAAATAGATTTTAATAAGAATCTAACAATATCTCACACGATATTTTTATTATATATATTAATATATAATTAGGGTCAAAGTTTGTAAAATTCAACTTATAAAAAAGTAAATATGTCATTTTCTCTGGGACGGAGGGAGTGCAAGTTTCGTTTCGTATGCATCTTTTCATTATCTCTATACGGCCCTGCTTTCTCAAATTTCTTTGTAGTAAATTGAATTGAATTAATTGATACAAACAAAAAGAAATATATTTTAAAAATAATAATATTATAATATAATTAAGTTAAATTCTACCAAAATAAATTTTTGGTGAATTGAATTTAATTGAACTACAAATAATGTTGGAAGAATAGGCATAAGGTCTAAGAAATTAAGAATGAGAGTCCAAAAGAATGTTTTGAGATTTTGCATGTGGAATACTTTGGAAAACGTTTTTATTTAATATTGTTTTGACATATTTCATTCTCTGGTTTATTGCTTCTCTTAAGTAATTATCAAACCCACATTTATGTAAATGAAAACTAAAATATCAAAGATAAAGACATCGATGACGGTGGACAGCGTTAATGAAATGTACTGAGTAGGATGTTATCATTGTCAACTATGGTATCCTAGGAGGCTCTCTCTAACCCTTTTACAATTTGATATATTAATCATACAACAAAACAAACGTATAGATGATATTAGAGAAAAAAGCATTTATAACCATACATACTTCACGTAAGTGTTAATATAATCTTTCAGTGTTTGAAAGTGCTAATATAATCCTATCTAATTGACATAAATGTATTTTTTTTTGAATGCACCATGAGGTGGAGATATTTTATTAAGACTCCCCGAACCTATTAAGACACCAAAAGATGTACAAAGATGATTGTAATATTACATCAATAAAGCAACATCGTTGCCTTCAAAAGAAAGGTAGTGGACTAGTGTAAAACTACCTATTCCGATCAATTTTAAATGGAATTAAGTGAAATTACTATTTTACCCTTTTGGAAAAAATGAAAAAAATGAAATTACATTATGCTCTATTTTCTCCATTTCTCCTCTATTCTCCTCTTTCTTCCCTGACTTCACATCCACCCTTCTTCTCCTCTGTTCTCGCTGATACCATTCATTGGTCATTCAATCGTGTCGCGTCGGCCGTTCAATCGCTTGAGGGATAGGGCGTGCTGGTGCTGATGCTGGTGGTGGTGACTTGAGTTAGAGGGATTGGTGGTGGTGGTGGTGGCAGGGGCTGGGTTTAGATTTGGGGTTTCACGACGGTGGTGAGGGTTTCACAATGAGGCTAGGGCTGGGGTTAAGGGACTGGGTTTCACGGCTGGAGGAAGAGGTGGTAGCGACGGGGCAAGGGATGGTGGCGGGATTGGCCGGAGAGGAGGTGGCAATGGGGTTAAAGAAATTATTTGAATGAATGCATGTCCAATAATAATCTTTGGTTTAGTTGTTACGCTTAAGGCTTTGAGGTTAAAGGCCAGGTTCAAATCTCATCACGTTTTTTTTAAAAGAATTTTTATTCTTGAGGTACTGTAGCTTTTTGTTGATATTTTAAGCTTTTTTTTTCTCTTATGCTGATGTTTTTCATTATTCGGGTGAGATTTAATTGATATGAGTTTAGCTTCTGTAGTTTTTTTTTTGTGATATGGATTGATATTTGTAGTTTTTTAAAAATTTTCTCATGTTGATGTTTTTCATTTTTCGGTTGAATTTTTGGTAATAGGAGTTGATGTTTGTAGCGTTTTTTCCCTTATGTTGATGTTTTTCATTTTACGGATGAGGTTCAGGTGTTAGGAGTTGACGTTTGTAGTTTTTTTTTTATAAAAAAATCATTGATTTTTATGATTTTCAGAGTGAATAATTTATACTCTTGAGGTACCATAGCTTTTTTGTTGATGTTTTTAGTTTTTTTTTCCTCATGTTGATGTTTTTAATTTTAATACGAGTTTTAGGTGATAAGGGTTGATGTTTGTCGCATTTTTTATGATACGGTTGATTTTTTTTCCTAGTAGTAGGAGTTGATGTTTGTAGTATTTTTTTTCTTATGTTGACGTTTTTCAATTTTTTTGTTAGGGCTTAAAATGTAGGTTGTAGGTGCTTATTTATAACTTGTGTGTGTTATGAAAACAAATTGGTGCTTAGAGTACAACTTGTAAGTGCTTCAATCATTGCTTGTTAAGAGTTAATTTTTGTAGTTTTTTTTATGATATGGTTGATTTTTGTAGTGTTTTTTTCATTACGTTGACGTTTTTCATTTTTTGTCAGTGCTTCAAATGTAGGTTGTATGTGCTTATTTTATAACTTGTAAGTGCTTCAATCGTTGCTTATTAGGAGTTGATGTTTGTATCTTTTTTTATGATATGGTTGATTTTTTGTACTATTTTTTTCCTTACGTTGGCGGTTTTTTTTCCCATTTTTGTTAGTGTTTCAACTTTAGGATGTAGGTGATTATTTTATAACTTGTGTGCGCTTCATTTTTTATTTGAATTTCTTAGATATTTTTTGCTGTTATATTTGATTTTTTAATATATATTTTATTGCAATCTTTGGTTGATGTTTTATGATTTTTTGATGAGATTATGCTATTTTTTGCTGATGTTGCTGCAGTTTTTTTATTGATTTCTGAATTTTATTTTTTTTTTGATTTTTTTTTTGCAAATTGCAGGTGGTGGAAAAATGATAGAAAAAATTGGACGAAAAAGCAAGTTATTAACATAGGTCTTTGTAAAATAATTAGAGATAGGCCTATGTAAAATTATTAGAGATAGGTCCCTGAAAGTAGAATATTGTTAGAATTGTAGAAAGAATCATGCCTAAAGTTTAGACTGACTCACAGGAGACCATCCTTTTTTTTAAATCTAAAATATTACACGTGATTGTTTAGGTTAATCTAGAAATTTTTCATTGATCCTATATCCAAAAAAATCCATTTGACTTCTAATCTACTGTCCATGGGCAGTTTAGGAGAGTTCAAGTTGAAATCGTTAATCAACAGACTTTCAGTGTTGCCAGCATGAGAATTTCAGCTAGATTAGTAGATCTCGACATGTTAGGATGTTTTGGACTTGTGATATCAATTATTCGGTCAAACATGTCTTCATGCAATTTATTCGGATATCATACGGATTCAGATTATAAGCAGTTCAAAAATATATAAATAATCATATACACTTACGAAAAAGGACTGGACTAACTCTCCTATTTCAGTTAAAGGAGTTTACGAGTAAAATGGAGAGTGGCTAGGTTTTTTTTGTAGAGGAACTTAAATGTCTCGATTTTAGAGAGTGTTTTTGTTACCAGTGAGTGTATCTTCACCGAAGCCTGTAAGGTTGTTGACATATCCTCGAGAAATACCAAATGGTACATTATACTAAGACCGATCAAGTAACATGCTCTCTTGCAAATGCAAAAATGAACGTTTTGTCAATTAAAGTTTGGATTAATGCTCCAAAATTTTTGTACCTGGACGTTTTTCACAACTTTAAAATGAAAGTTACTATTTCCTAATTAAAGGAGTTTGAATGGGACCTGTGATGGTTTATAATTTTCTTATCTATCTCAACAGAGAAGACATGAGAACAACAATAGAGATGGGAATGTGTTATGGAAATGGAAACTCGTTACTTATAGGAAATGTTATAAATGGTAATTACCTTATAGAATATGTTTTCTTATAGAATTAGTTATAGATGGTAATTTCCTTATAGAATTAGAATACTGTTTAGGTTAGACTTTGATTTGTTGTAGCCCTATATATTGTAACCCTCATAATTGATGGGGCATGTCATTGATGTGATATCAATGCACATAATAAAGTTTTTTTTTATATTTTATCATGATATCAGAGGGAGTTCGATCTGTAACCCATTATCTTTAGATGTATCTGCGATGTCGTTGCCGCCCTTACCTTCTCTGCCGCCGCCGCTCCGCTTTGGTATTCATGAGCGCCATTGCCGCGTTTAATTGTTGTCCTCATTCGCCACCGTCGTTGCCATTCACACGCCGCCACTGCCCGCAAGGATTTCTACAAATACTACTCTGTCAGCTGCTACTATTACTGTTATCGCTGCTACTTATACCGCTACTCAAGCTGAATCTCATTCTATGGTGATTTTTTTCTTAATGTTTAGCAGTTTCATAATATTCTTCGCAAGTTGGGTATTCTTGTTCATCATGCTCCAACTTGAGGGATGATGTTAAAGAAATAAAAACTCTTTCCTTATAAGAAATGTTATAAATGGTAGTTACCTTATAGAATATGTTTTCTTATAGAATTAGTCATAGATGGTGATTTTCTTATAGAATTAAAATCATGTTCAGCTTAGACGTTGGTTTATTATAACCCTATATATTGTAATCCTCATAATTAATGATGTGTGTCATTGATGTGATATCAATACACCGTATTAAATTCTTTTAGTTTTTTCTCTTTCTTTATTTTCCTTTTCTTTGGATTTCCAAACTTTCGCCACCAAAAAATAAAAAAGGAATACAGTTATATGTCTGTATCGGTTTAATTACATAAATTATTTAGTGATTAAGGCATGCAAAACAGACAAATCAATAGCTTAATTGACAAGTGAATGATTTCAGTCTTTATCTTAAACAGTAGAGTTAATGGCCCCACACACACATAAATATATAAAAGAGTAGGTCCCTGACAGACAGCGGGTCCAAAAGCTTATGGATGAACCATAAGCAGTATATATATATATATATATATATATATATATATATATATATATATATATATATATATATATATCACCAATTAACGACCGAACCAGAAGGATATATCAGAAAATATGAAGCATGAAGTGTAGAAGGATTTTTTTATTTGCTTATATATATATATATATATATATATATATATATATATATATATATATATATATATATATATCATAATATCACCAATTAACGACCGAACCAGAAGGATATATCAGAAAATATGAAGCATGAAGTGTAGAAGGATTTTTTTATTTGCTTGCGGTTGAAGCCAATTAACATCAAATGACGAAAACAACATTGATCGATTAGTGATGGAATCTTGGAGACAGAATTTAGCACTTTCTTCATTAATGATTAACGATGATGAGAAGGCTAGTATTTTATTGAAATTTAAATATGTTCAGTTGTTTAAACACTTTCTGCAGAAGAAAACAGTTAATGTTATAAATGTTACAGGACATATTAAGTTATACCGACAACTCATTTTTTTGATACATTTTTTACCTATACGCATGCTTCTTTTCATTTTGTGTTAAGGAATTAGAATTGTATTCTTACCATAATTGTATTCTATTACCTTTTCCTAACTTGTATAGGTACCATGTACTACTATATAATGTATCTTGAATTCATGAATACAAACACAGATTATTACCCTTATTTTCTACATGGTATAAGAGCTTAAAATTCTGAAACCTTAAATAGAAAATTTTTCGCTGCTTTACAAAT